>OX421367.1:11789642-13055714 GCA_949126905.1 Amorpha juglandis
AGTTTCTTGCATGATCCTTTTAATGGTGTTACCCCCTTTGCCAATTATGCGGCCAATTAAATTATTGTGCGCCAAAATCTTCAAGCAGATCTCCCTAAAATAAACAATAAACATTATTAACTATATCACACTGTGGATTTATAATTAAATCATTTATGTTATTATATTGGGCGTAATTTAAAAAAAAAAATTCAAAAATTTACACGTTCGTCAAATTATTACTTAAAAAAAATATTGCCATTAATAGTAGATTTAATTTTATATTATTAGCAAGATAGGCCCAATACACTTTAGTTCTTTACGAAATGCCAGTTCAACTAGATATTCGATAGCAGATAGTTTGGAGCGTTCTAGTTGACTGCGTCCAACTTCATATAATGCAGATGACCTCAATATAAATTACCCTTTGTTAGTGTTGTTGGCCTCCTGTTGCATCACTTCGAGTATTCTCTTGCAAGCGTTGGTACAATTTTCAGGATTGCCGTAAATGGTGATAGCCTTCTCAAGCGAGCCAACATTGTCCTTCCGATGGACATCGACACGGGCACGACTCTGCTGTGTGATCAGGCGGATGGTGCTGCCCTGTCGGCCGATGATGGCGCCGACCATGTCGCTCTGCACCAGCAGACGCAATGGGAAGTCCGTGGGCCGTGAACCACCACCCGGCGCGCCGCCGCCACCGCGGCCGCCGCCGGGGCGTCCGCGTCGTCCGCCTCGAGTGTTTTGTTCCGCAGCCTCTACTTTTATGCGACATCCTTCAAGTTCTAGCCCGTTTAGACCATTAATGGCCCTGAAACAATCAAATGTAATTTTAAATACTAATTTCCTCATTATGATTAAATTAAAACCACCAATTTAGTTATCCAATTTAACACTGGCATAACGTTACAGGTAAAACAATCTTCAAAATGGACAGGAATACTTCCACATGCTTAAGACTTAGATCAAAGAGGAAAAAGAGAGAAATCGGCATATGGGCACTTATAAGTTAACAGTTAAGCGTGGATAACACACAGATTTCATGCAAAGTGTAAGAGGAAGAAGAAAAGAAGCCATCCCAAGCATACCAGCGGAAAAATGGAAACGATGCAGATTTAGATCTGTATCCCGATGTACCATGTACGCCAAACTGTCAACAATACTCACTGCTGTGCCTGATCCGGGTTCTCGAAGGTGATAAACACCGCTTGGGTGTTAACATCGCGGGAATTCGCTTTGTCGCAATGCTGCACATTCCCGTATTGTGTGAGCAGTGGCTCGATGTTCTCGAACCGGGCATGCATGGGTAGCCCACTGATGAGTACCTTTGGTGATCGGCTGTGAGAAGCGACATTACCACTTGATATTTTACTCATTATATTCATTTCATCCTACCTAAACTTCCAGTTACGCGTACAACAATAGCCGTTTAATAAATCATTAAAAAACTATTTCATAAGTTTTCATGAACCATATTACATAAAATAATATCAAAAATATTATATAACCCCATTATCTGCTAACATCTGCATCATTGATATATAAACTAATAAAAATTCCCTGGTATAATAAATTCATTAAAAAAAATTATGAACATCATTTAATTTATTAGTTTACAATGTAATCGTAGCATTGGTACCTACTATGTTCATTGTTTAATTAATGTAATGCAACCAATACAAATATAAATATATTATTCGTCGATTAAGACTTTCCTAGTTCATTTAATTCGTTTGCATAAAGATAGATTCTCAAATGGATAATAATATTTCCATAACGACATGTACCCGTCATAAAAAGATATATGTAAAACGGGGTGAATATAGAGTAACTAGACTGAAGAATATAAAAGTACTGACAAAATGCCTAATTTCAGATTTTTGTCACAAGCACGCACACGATTCTATTAAATAATTTGTTTTTATTGGGGGACTGTGTCTGTCGAAGTGCCTAAAATTCTTGAAATATCAAGACAAATCCTCACGTCAGGTAAACCTAGGTGAATATCTGAATTCAAGGGTGAATCGGGTCGAAACATGTAAAGATAATATACAGATGGATTGTATTAAAATCTAAATAAATTGTTTGAAACTGTATTTTGTTCGTGGATAACAGAAACTTGGTTTAAACATAACCTTCCATTCCTTTCCTGAAAAACCTTAATCAGATTTGTTTCCCCTACCATTCGTATTATTCACCCTCGATAAAGGTTTACGTACAATTAATTATTCGTAGTATAATTATGTAATTACTGCGTGTTTTCTACCTGATCCTAAACTAAGTAGAGGTTATTGACACAATCTTTATAATAAATTAACATGTCTTGTTAACATATTTATATATGTTAAAAATATCCATAAAGCAACGTACAATTAAAGCATTATTGTACAAATACCTACCTATATACCAGGTTTAAATTTGAATGTAATAAATAAAAGAAGTGAATAATTTGCTTATATTTCATGGCGGGTAAAACTAATTATAAGAAATTAATTTTATTACTGTTAACATTTTGCTCTTAATTTTTTTTACATAGAGTCCGGTCAAAATAACAATAAAGCCCTGCTGCGTTTGCCATTCAGATATCATCAGATTTGTCACCTACTTAATATTTAAATTATTAACATTTATATTAAGATCTATCATTTCTTACGCTTACGTTATTGAAATTAAACTAATTTAAAGGGATTTTATCGCGGTTCTTTATTTTAATTTTGGTTCCGACGTTTCGTGGTTACGGGGTGGGGTCCACCTCTAGATTGATATAATATCTTAAGACGTTATTAAAATACTATGAATAATGTATAGTTTATAATTAATTAATATAAAACTTAGTAAGAAGTTACAGAATAGCTTTTAAGTTGTCTATTGGATCTTATACGCTTTATAGCCAGTGATCTGCGATTTGAATATAAAGTAGGTACCTATATTGTATGAAGAAAATATAATTGGACGAGGTGCAGCATTGTCGCCTCGTATTGCATATTTTCAATGCGATTTGTCTTAAAACTTTTTTCAAGAGGCTTGGGTATCAGGGCTTAAAACGGAAAATTAAAGGGCGTACCAAGCTTTGGCATTGGAAATTAAGGAGTTCAAATAATTCATCCTTTATAACAAAACTAAAACGTGTCACAAAACATTTAGACCATTCAACTGATGCGACGAGTAACGCGCGTATTACCGGTAAATACTGCATATTGACTCAAAAATATATTGTGTTGTTACACAAGTACACACTAATAAACTTGTTTTCAGTTGCAGATTCGTGAATGTTGCATTTCAGAAGAAAAATATGACATTCAAATTTTTATCTGGTTGCTTCTTGTTTTACCCAAATACAAAATAAATATATAAATACAGTTAAGGTATTTTGTAAAGATTTATAATATTCCCGCAATTCCAGGAATGCGAAAAAGCCGGGAAAACCAATACACCGGAAACAGCATGCGTAAAATAAGTTTGCCGCTCCGCAAACTTCAGAAGATGTTGCTTGAGGTGGTCTGGTCACATTTTAAGGAAACCACAAGAGTATGTCGGTCGTAAATGCCTGACCCAAATCATACCACGGGTGTAAACCCGCGGACGGCCCAAAACGCGCTGGCTTGAATGCACTAAATGGAGACATGAGAGCCAGTGGTCTCACTAAATAGGATGCTCAAGATCGGGCAAAAAAGAATGGGATGACAATGTGTTAAAAATAGGTTAACTTTTAGATTTTCATCCCATGAAGAGCATTTTTTTTTTATTTTAAATTTGTCTAATGTTGCCAAAAAATCTGCGGAAAAGATATAAACAATGAACTCGAACGCCCTTAGTTTCCCGGCCAAAAACAAAAATACTTTATTACAATAATGTCAATAAAACGAAGCAACACATTTAAAACTGTACCGAAATAACATAGGTATAATACGTAAAATCTTCGTAGGTACAATATATAAATACTACAATTGGACCTAGTTACGCAAAAAGGAACCAACCCATAGCAAGTTCAAATAGAGATACTGATTTTGTTTTACATAATTTAATAATTTAAAATAATTTCGTTGTTTCTGGGAAAATCGGACATGAAATATATTCCATGTAAGATTTTGCAAAAAAAATACGGTATTTAAATCAATTTAAATTAATGAATTTAGCAGAACAAAATCATTATCTCCATTTGAACTTGCTGTGGGTTGGTTCCATTTTGCGTAACTACGTTCAATTTCGTACGCAAATTTATCAATTTATAACGACGCGGGAACGCGCGGCGAGCTTAATGACATTATGTTGGTCGATACGATCACTAGTGGATTACCATATAATATTTATTGGCAGCCCATAGGCATATGTACGGTACATACTGTATAATATATCATCGGTTACAAAATGGCGGAGCGGCCGGAGATGACATCATCGCGTCCTCGTCACTACGCCCGCGGAGTGCCAGACGCTCCGCTCTACCTCCCTCCCCCCGCCGGCGGCCTCAGTTTGCGCGCCATTCACAACGGCCGTTTCGTTGCACCCGCTCGATGCATGACCCCTCGTAGCGAGTGTAATCCACCTATCTACTCTCAGTACTCACTATCTTAGTATACGCTATACACATAACACTTCAGTAAATATCATTATTTATACAAACTGCGCTTTTGCTTTTTGTTATACACAAACCGCTCAACATTATAATCGGTATCGAGTTAAATTACCTGTTAGCACAAATTAGGATTTAATTGTTATTAATAGCAGTTTATTGGCTTTTTATTAATAAAAATGCGGAGGCTATTTAGTTAGATTTAATCACAGATAATAATATTTGTTAAGACTTGTTACACATAATATGCAGGAGGTGTAATTATCTACTCAGTTCTGATTAAGTAATTATTATTGAAAAAGAAAAAAGTATTAAAAAACTAAACAATTGAGATAAAATAAATAAATCATAGAAAAATAACGGAATGTGTGAATCAAGAAGTAAAATCGCAATGAACCATTGATTTCAAATGGGTTTTACGTATTAATTTTAATTATTAAGTAGGTACCTAGAAGTAAGAAGTATATACCACCTACAGTCTAATCCTACCTACACTCATATTTTTCTTTAAACGGGGCTAATGATACGAGAGGTATTGTGAATGCAGGTGCCAACTGCCAACAGGTGGCTGTTGTGACAAAGGTGCGAGATCATTATTTCTCATGGGGTATTTTAAATGTATGACATAGGACCTTGGAAAAAGAAAAAAGACAGCAAATTTACAAATAATTTATAATGATATTAAGGGCGTGTAATTGAGTTAGGACATAAATTACTCACGACTAGTAAAAATGCATATTTTAATAAATAAATTAATTGGCCGCTACCCAAATTTACTTGCTTTTTAACTTTACAGTAATGTTTAATTAGTAGGTTAAATTATATTATTATAATTTAAAACCACTTTATATTCTAATTACTTAACTGTGATATAAAATTTTACTCATTTACATGTAAATAATTAATCATATATGTATGTGTAAGTACAATTTCTGTGGATAATATTATCCTTTTACCGAACGTGTCCGAGGCCCGAGCTCATATCCTCGGCCTGTGGGCGGGGCGTTAGCGCTACATCAATTTACACATCGCCTAGTAGACATGTGTAAGTACTGTGAGTAATGCATGACATGCTATATAACACGACCGAGTACTGAAACAGTACACAGTACCCGGCGAAATGTTGCATGGCACATGGCAATCATGGCATGGCATGACGTGCGCACTGCCATAGTACATACTCGGGCCGGGCGGCTCGGTGAAGCGGGCGCGCAATCGGAAACGTTCGGGCGGTCGGGATTCTGTCTCTGTCACGCCCCTTAGTAGAATTTTGATTTAGAGCAGTATATAAAATACTGTTCATAGGGTTTACATTTCTATGGCACCGCCCAGTAAGTAATAATAACTGAACTGGCGCGCTTTCTTTCGTCTTTTACTATTGTTTTGAATTATTTCACAATTCACATTTGTTTACGAGGACAAGGTTATTGTATGTGGTATGGTAAAAAAATTGTTGTTTTGGAAAGTGTTTGTTTTGTGTGTTTGTGAAGAAAGTACTTAATTTGTTACCTACTTAATTCTAACTGTAAATAACTAGAAAAAATATTGCTAGGTGTGTAAATATATTTTTTGGGTATTAATGTATTTGTTTATTATGGCGAATTTGAATTGTTTTTAATTCAAAGTTCTGTGTGGTGTTGCATCAGTTTATGGGCAGGCGTGGCGATACCATCAGGCGAGCGCCTTGCTCATCTCGTCATACAATCAAATAAAAAAAAGTGTGCGTCTCGGGACGCTCGACAGAAGTGATAACTTAAACTAATGTGGGTTAAAGTGAGAGCAGAGGAGCCTGCCTACTGTTACCGTATGCGTGAGAGAAAGGGACGCCAGACAGAGTGGCGCCTTAACGCGTTACGTTACGAAGTCCGGTCAGTCATGTCCAAGTCCGGTCAAAGTCGTGTCGAAGTCGTGTCGAAGTCGTGTCAAAGTCGTGTCGAAGTCGTGTCAAAGTCGTGTCAAAGTCGTGTCAAAGTCGTGTCAAAGTCGTGTCAAAGTCGTGTCAAAGTCGTGTCAAAGTCGTGTCGAAGTCGTGTCGAAGTCGTGTCGAAGTCGTGTCGAAGTCGTGTCGAAGTCGTGTCGAAGTCGTGTCGAAGTCGTGTCAAAGTCGTGTCGAAGTCGTGTCGAAGTCGTGTCGAAGTCGTGTCGAAGTCGTGTCGAAGTCGTGTCGAAGTCGTGTCGAAGTCGTGTCGAAGTCGTGTCGAGGTCGTGTCGAAGTCGTGTCGAAGTCGTGTCGAAGTCGTGTCAAAGTCGTGTCGAAGTCGTGTCGAAATCGTGTCAAAGTCGTGTCGAAGTCGTGTCAAAATCGTGTCAAAGACGTGTCAAAGTCCATAAGAAGTTATCACTTCAAAAAAATATAAAAGGTCTATCTCTCTAATATTGCTATTACATTACACCTGAGTACTGATTGAACATACAGTACACAACAGTACAAGTAATGGTGGGCCGTACACATTACTTCACATAGCGTGTCATGTCAGGTCATGCCTAGAGTAATGCTATAGTGCCATATTAGTAATAGTGGGCCGTACACATTACTTCACATAGCATGTCATGTCAGGTCATGCCTAGAGTAATGCCATGCCATGCCATGCCATGCTATAGTGCCATATTACGCCGTACGAAATGACATGCCATATGGCATTACTTCATAGCGTACTGTTTTGCGCATGTCTATCGCCTAGATAACGGGGACAATGACATTACACTCGACCCTACCCTGCTCTGCACTATTATACTAGGTAGGTAGGTTTCAATCGTAAAAATAACCTAAGAAGTTCCATTTCATACATTAATACTAAAAATTACTAGTTGACATGAAGTACGTACTTTTTAGATTAAAAATAAACCATTTTGATAAATCATTTTCCTATTGACGATTAAAAATAATCATATCAAATAGTACCTATAAACGTATATTAAAATGTTGTAACTAAATAACATTTGTAGGAAGAATTATTTAGATTAAGTAGGTATATAAAATGCACTGAAAAAGAAATGATAATAGTACATTGAAGATAAGTTTTATGTTAATTTTGATGTAAGTAAATAAATAATGAATAAGCTGTGCTTGAGCTAGTGGGTCATTTCTGCCTCTATTAGAAAAATTAGAAGGAGGTTTTTATTAAACAAACGCCACCTGTTAAAATACTGATACAAGTTTAGGGTATTATCTATGAAGTGATTAAAAATGCTTTTTGTTACATAACATTACCTTGCCTACGCCAATTTTTAGTTTTTGTTTTCCGAATAATTGAGGCATAATTTATTAAATGTTATACGAGTTTAATAGTAACAAGAGGTAATATATTATTTTATGTCAGTATAAAATGTTGTACAGGTTGTGTACGTATTTTATAGATTTGTTGGTTTGTTGGTAATTTTATTCCCCGGATTAGAAATATTTGCTATATCGGGAAGAAGAAATAATATTATAGTATACAAACGTCAAGTCAGCTCAACATATATACCAAAATGTACTTTTAATTCATATTTATTTAATCAAAACTGCGTCTGTACGCAATCAGCACTCGACCAGCGCGTTTAATACCAATGATTCATGGAACTGTGCCGCGCAGCGCGTCACACTGCCCGGCGCCTCGCCGCCATTTTAGTTTACACACCACGTGTTCATGTGCATTCAATTTATTGACCCATCATAAATTTTATTATATATTTTCGAAACCAAGTACATCTTTAGAGATAGTTGACACCAAGTTAAACCCACATAGTTGAATTGAATGAATTACGTAGTAAACTGTAGGCGTTCTCAACCTACCTGTAGGTATTGCATTATGCACCATACCTGCGGTATTTCGCCATTACGTGTGCCATAAGCCGGTTGTGAAATGTAACACAGCACGCGCTCGCTGAAGTTGCTCACCGACGCAGTCAATTGCACCACTTAATTAGAAAATAGTTAACGAAACAACAATAATAATTCTAGTCAAGATTTAAGTAACATCGAGGGTGACTTGCTTGCTGAGTTTTATCAAAGTGACAGTAGTAATTGGGTTATTGATATAAAATAATGACACATTCGCACAAGACCTGTAGTGCAACTACGAGTGTTGCCGTGTGACTGAAGTACGGGCGAACAGTGAACCGAGCGGAACAGTGCCGGGTGTGCGGCGGACGCGAGTCGCGACGCGCGGGATCGGTACGGACTTGCAATGCAAAACCTCTGCCGCGCGATTGCCGCCCGCCACCCGCCACCCACACTACCTACCACCATACATACATACTCCTACTGATAAAACCTATACATTCAATAGCCGCAATTAACTACTTTATCATTTTGTCAACTAACATTTGTAAACCATTCATCATGCAGTAGGTAAGGTTCGCTCTTATACGTTACTCGTAAGTTACGTCACACAGTTAACGTTTGCTAAAATGCATTTTGATAAAGTTCGGTCAAGTGTAAGTAGAAGGTTTCGCGACCTAACCTAAAAAGGTTCCGAACAATCATTACCTCGCAAATGTTAGTTGTATTAATTATTAGTACACATGAATATATTATTTATTTACATGCTTTGACCAACTTTTTTGCGGGATCTTGAACAAATATAATTTTTTTTCCTAGGTATTAAGGCCATATTGAAACTTTCTGGGTTTACATATAGTCGAAACACTTATAATGTATTATCTGCCTGATAACTAGGTTATTATTTCATTCTTTGAAACCACTAGAAAAATCAGTAGATGGTCTCTTCGAATGCTATCTCTGCCACTTCCGGGATCGTGTAGAGTTTCCCTTCAAGTTTATCCTCAACTTTGTTGTGTCAAGTAGGGTGGGTGAAAACATTAGGTGATGAAGAGGATTACTCTGCTGTGAGGATGCATTTCAAGAACTTTTTCTAAAACACTGGGCAAACCAATTTAAGGTAGTTGTAAACCGGCAGTGATTGTTCTTTACTTTTCAAATGTAACTATTGTGTAAGTAAATGACTGGTACTTCAACTTTTCTTGATTTTTGTCTGCAAGTCCCCTAAAAGCCACACCCATTTCGCTAATTAACATTTTATCACTTTCATAACATTACACCCAGCGTTTGTCTCCAGTTACGAATTCCCCACACAACTCGTAATTTCAGTCTTTTTTAACAGTTAGCTCTTGTGGTGTCCGTCTCGGATAAAGCTTCCGAACGTTCAGTAGTACGTGCAAAATGTTTGTACGGATTTTCCGACGTTAATTCTTTGTTCCAATTTCGTTTCGACAGACACTGTGTCGCAGTGGGCAAGTACCTGGTAACGAAGCTAGAGGCCGTGGTTTCGATTCCTGCACCTAGATAAATGTTTGTGTGATCCACGATTATTTTTCTTTATCCGGGCAAAGTGACTGCACTACACCTGATTGTAAGCGCAGTGCAGTCCAAAATACCAGCGACCAAACAATGAGTTTATCGGTGGTCATCAGAATCATGTCGGCCTGTGTAAATGCTTCTTCCCTCTTCGGAGAGAGAAGCAAATCGATGGGCCTGCGACAAGACAGGCGGGTGACTGATGCAGGCACAGTTATACAAAGATGTACCCCTATTATATTCGCCACAACCAACCATCAAGTCATGTCGCAAGCCCCTCGGGAGAACCGGATATACACTGGCTGATCCTGGAACGCGATCCACACAAGGTGTGTGGGTCACTATGGCAGGTTTTAACACCATGTGTACGGTGGTCGCTATGAATATCCGATATGAATATCCTACCACCAGCAAATTTGTTTCAGGTCAGGGTATTGTGAGACCGTAAGTTACTCTTTGTCCCTGACACCCAAGACATTGGTTTAACCTAGTGTGGTGTCAAAAGTACATGTGTGAGATGGGATTATGAAGTATTTGACAATTTTCGTAAGAAATCATACATCGATATTTGATAGTAATTGTAGGTTCACATTCCAATTCTAAATCGCATGCAATTTGAACAATCGAGACAGAATTGAGTGAGAACATGCTTATGAATCGTTGGGATAAGATTCATCATCCCTTAAAAAAAGGTTCGAATCTAATACGAGAGAAAGTTCTTTCACAAGACAACCTATGTAACATATCGGCAAAACTAGTATCAGGTCAAAGTCCTGTCAAAGTGCGGTCAAAGTCCGGATAAAGTCCTGTTAAAGTCCGCTCAAAGTCCTGCCAAAGTCCGGTCAAAGTCCGGTCAAAGTCCTGTCAGAGTCCTGTCAAAGTCCGGTCAGTCTTATCAAAGTCCGGTCAACGTCCGATCAAAGTCCTGTCAAAGTCCGGTCAAAGCCGACTGGTCACTGTGCGATGCCACCTGGGACTTCGAAAATTCTTACAGTTCCAGGGAGGTCGGCTAACGCTGGCTGTTCAACAGGCCCGCGTGACGTCTCACGGAAGGTTCTCGAATATTCTCGAACCTACCGAATATTGTCTGGTTGAAAAATTACAATTCTTTGCAATTGTTTAAAAAATTTCGGTTTAAATAATATGGCACGGAGTTTTCCCATGGCAACAATTATTTATATAATCAGTAGGGCAATTTGAAGAGGATCGCATAAAAAAATTGAGATGGAAAGTTTTCCGTACTCATGCGGCCGATTCCTGCTAGACTATATTCGTAAAATTAAAAATGTTTTTGTAATTCGTACATTAATTTGTAACCAATTTACTCGATTTTCTAGTATTTTTTTTAATTAGTGACCACCATCGTCGCCGGTGAGTGTGCGGCGACATCGTTTAACTTGCCGACCGAAGAGTGCCGCGCGTGATCTTAACCGCCGCCTGGAACGTGTAATGCGACTATCCCGACCTTGAATACTTTATTATGTCAGTTTCGCACAAAAATTGCTTTCGAGTAGTTGCTCCGTTGTTAAGATTGTATTTTCCGAAATGTCATACTTTAATCAAGAGTATTTTTGTGGATACCAGGGCTAATTGACTATAGGGGTAGGTAGACTAACAGTCAAAAACTCGTCGATAACCCAACACTTGCAGTGTTGAGTTATCCGACAGCGGCTGAAGATCGCGCTCCCCGCGCCGCTCAGTCGACCGGTATGCGGTCACGGACACCCGTAATTTGGGATTGAAGTTTGGAGTTGTCGATATACGGTACATATATTGACGCCTGTTTCCCATAGGGGTAGACAGAGACAACGGACTTCCACTTGCTACGATCCTTACACACCTCTTTGCCTGCTTCAGTCTCATATTCTTCATGCATTCTTAGTCGTGATTTTTTTTGTTATTATCATAGATTTGTCATCAATATCTTAGCAGCAAGGTGTTCTACAATACTTGGCTAAGCGCGGTCTCCACTCCAGTATTTGTCTGCTTTACCGACCATCCGTACGTCTGCAAACATAACTGGTCCACTTCCACTTCAGCGTACTAATTCTGCGTGCAGTCTCATCCCTCGACGCATTTGGATCGGTTTTACGCTCAGTTCTTGTACTTGGACGGTCATCGTTGCGGCTTCGTATAGACATCTCATCACTTTCGACATATCTATCATCTCCATTACAGTTTTATTGCCAAAAAAAGACGAATATCAAAGGAAATGTATACCTTGATACCATCGCCTGCACCAGATCTTTCAATTCATAGTAAGTATTGCATGACAATTATGAAGTCGCATAAAGACTAATGTTAACATGCTTCAAAATTTTTCGACGCAGACCACAAGAGAATAGGTACCGTTACTTGGCGGCTAGAAAACTGTCCAGACAGAAGAGGTTATCGTGAACGAGCGGATTAAAATAATACCTGGTAGATGTCCAAGGTTCGATTCCGTCGATTTGGATTACGTTGGGCAATAAAATCTTGAACTATCAATCGTATAGAAACATACATTTTGAATTGTCCGGGATAGGGATTTGCATCCTAATTAATCATCGTAGAACAGCATTTCGGCCAGGCAATGCAAACGATTTAGCAATAAATATATAAACTGTCTTGAGTTATTACTGAAGGCCTGATGTTATAAAATATAGTATATATACAAGCTATATATAGTATCTATAGCAAACTGTAGAGCAGCAGTTGTTAAGGGTACAACACTATACACCTGTCGGCAGGTGCTTGTACTTTGTGATACGCACGTGCCGCGGACCGCCACCGCTACGCTACCATCGTCATTTTGATTATTTGCCAACCGGTTTTATTATTGGATCAGTTAATCCGTAACACAGCTGCAATATATCAATAACCGGCAAAATTAACATTTACTAAAAGCGAAATCATTAAAAGCTAAATCGTAACACTACCAATTCCATAGTAAACAAAATATGTCCAAAAGCTTTATGGCGAGAATTTTATTATATTAGTAAGGAGATTAAAAGTATTATTATATATTATTTTTTTAATTAAAAAATGTTCGTTCTTTACCTAAGCACGCCCACACATGTATGTATATACTTAAATGTAAAATTGATTGTAACGTGGTCGTTTACAAGTAAAATTTCGTCACATAACGTGCGTGTTTAACAGCTAATAAATAATAGTTTAAAAAAACTCGAATATCAAAAAAGCGCCATCTATTGACGCATTCTTATGCGTAGTGTAGATGACGCTAAACTAAACTTTCATCACAATTATTTATAATTAATCACAATTTACAATACTTATTATTTTTTATAATTAAACTATAATATTGCATTGTCATCGGTCCTTGATAAGTATGCCAAATTTCGATTTAATCCGATGTTTTGAAGGAGGTCAAAATCACGTTCAAAGATTCTGTTACATACAAACATACGTCTGAAGCTAATAAAAGCGTGTTAAAAACTGCAGTAACCGGGCAGAAGCTCGCGCAGAAGCGACAATGAAAGATTTTTGGCTTTTTCCGGTGATTTTTTAAAGTTGCAAGTACCTATCACTTAATGAAATTCACTTTAAGTAGGTACCTATACTCACTTTTTGGCGTGTTTGCTTTTTATAATCTTCATTATTACGCTTAGCTTATGCTGCTAATTCTAGTAAAGAGTAAGCGAGATGGTAATATGGACAAGGCTGTTTTGTCGTTTATTAGTTTTCATTAACAACAAAATTAAATACTATTTTAGAAGACAATTACAGTACTTAGGTTCCTTACCGTATCAAGTAATAATTATATGCTTGAAATAATAAGAATGTTTTATATAAGTCATGACTAATAAACAATTTTGTGTTAGTTTGTCGAATTCAGGGCTTGCAACCGGTTTATGATTTAACGTTACATGAGCGTTCTTTAAAGGTTTCGTCCATTATTTAGTTCGGAACGAGTTATAAATAAACCTCAATTAATCGATTAAATCAGAGTCGCTTAGTCTATCGCTCTCAGTCGCACATGACACGTAAGAATCACTTCTCAATAAATAAACGATTAATACGGTTAAAACTAAATAGTAAATAGAACGAAATCCTTTTCACAATTGTTTTTTACTGAAACCGGTTATAGGTGAGCAAAACCGAAAAGTATAGTTCTTAGGTATTTTAAGCGATACCGGTTTGAGAATTTTTTAGGTTTTCAAGACCAGCAGGACTACTCTGGAAATCAGTACCAATTTCACGGTTACACGAACTCTAATCAGAAACAGTATCAATTCCAATCTAGTATTTTTATAATAATGGTTTTTAATTCATTGATGTGATGAAATGTGTGTGCCAATAAGGCACATGGTAACTTTTATATTATTCTCATTAAAGTTCAAAGAACATTATACACTATCTGCAAGTTTTAAACTTAAAAAAACTAAAAACTTAACTTTTTATGTAAACTTGTGGTTTCCCGTCAGCGACATGCTAATTCAGAATATACACGTATCATACATCGTATATACCTACCTGACTGTGTACTGTGCGCGTGAGAAGCTTTTTGGATGAGTGAAATCTTGTGAGCTCTGAGTATCAGTCGGTCGGTCGGTCCGAATCCGAATCCGAGTCCGAGTCGAGAGTGAGTACTAAATAAATATACTTAAGTTATAAGTTTTCACTTCTATCGGCAGTCCCTGACTGACAATATGTTTTAAATTTTGTTTTCCCTAACTCAGTTCCCAGTCATTGCATATTATTTATTATATTTTAATATGTTAAATTCGCTCAAAAAACACACGGATACTGATTATGTACTGTACAGATATTTAAATGATTGTTGTTTCGGGGAATACGCCCCGTATGCACACTGAATATAAAAATGAGTGATTTCCCTAATGGCCACTAATTTAATTTTTAAATGAAAGAAATACGTTACGTTTAATTTTTTTTTCATACGGGACACTAAAAACCACAAACTAAAATTATACTTCAAATTTATTTCTTTAACGTACATAGGCTCGAACTTTCGATTTTAAACAATGATATATAAATATTTTTGGACCAGTTCGTGCCATAAGCGCAACTGCTCTTTAAACAAAAAACGCGAGTTATTTATTGTACACAGCACTCCCGACACAGAGGTCAATGGCATGTCAAGTACAATATTCAATGTAGTCTTGTAGATACATCTTATATGAAATCAAAATGACGCTACCACTTGGACCTCTCAAATTTACGTGCAAGTAAGAATTCGAAGCTGAGAGGCACCAAGTGTTATTTTAGAAAATAATTAAATATGTATACAATCATAAATGAACGCGACTAAAACGGTAAGACTGTATGCAAAAATACCGAAGCTGGTTGGCTTCGGTATGTTCAAAGGAGACATGCCTTAAACCCGAAGAGCAGAGCTTTCGACAAGTGTGCCTTCGCTGTGCTGGACTATGGGGCTGAAACTTGCACGTTCACACAATAAGTCATCAAGAAACTGCAAGCCATGGAACGTACGCTGTTAGGTGTTTCTCTCCGAAATCCAGAGACGAACTGGACTCACCGACATTGCAGAGATTGTGGCTCGACGGCAATGGAGGTAGGCAGGCCACATAAAATGATGCAGGTATGATGACAGATGGGGCAAAGCGGTACTGGGGCGGAGAACCAGAACTGGTCACAGAACTGGTCATAGAAATCTGGTTCTGGCCACCGATGACATAGACATGACATAGAGAATGTGGCGAGAATAGATTAAAAGAATGCACATAATCAACACAATGCACGAGGCCTGCACTGCCTGTATTGGGTGGATTCAAACTGGTTTTTTTTCCGTATGGGGCAAATCCAATTATACTCCAAAGTTTTAGGTATAATAACCAAATGTAAACAAACCATAAAAAAGGTTCTGTAAGATGGTCATTTTTCGATCCGAAATATGATTTATACAAAATAGCCGATCGGAGTGGGCCCGTCTCTCTACCCAGGGTTTAAGTAGCTAGCTTCACTCACTGTGGTGCTATACCTACGTTTTTGATCTCTCGTGCGTAATTATAACAACTTTGTCGGATATTGAGATTATCAGTACATTGTGACTGACCCGGCAGCGCTCTTTGAACTTCGATATTCTTAGTACTACATAGTGATTTGGTTTTTCCATTGATTAACTGATAAGATGCTTCCATTAACAGTGCATTTAATAGGTGTTGCCGACGAAACTCGGAGATCGTATAGGTTTGAATGTCGATGTACAATATGAATCGAATGCTCGTTTGTACAATAAAATTCTTCTTAAAATTCTATAATGACGTATTTGGTTGAAATAACGTATGTTGTACTGGTATTATTGAAGTGAAACTTCTTTATCGGCGTTAGAAAAATAAAATCGTCACATTTTTCCGTTACGCGGCACGCGTCACGTTTTTGACTTTGACTGGATTTTGACCAGACTTTCACTGGACTTGACAGGACTTTCATCGGACTTCGACCCGATTTTGACCGGACGTTGACCCGGCTTTGACCGGACTTTGACCGGATATAGACGGGATTTTGACCGGACTTTGACCCAAATTTGACCGGACATATACCGGACACAGAACGGACACAGACCGGACATAGACCG
The DNA here is from genome assembly GCA_949126905.1 of Amorpha juglandis. NCBI lineage: Eukaryota > Metazoa > Arthropoda > Insecta > Lepidoptera > Sphingidae > Amorpha > Amorpha juglandis. The sequence continues at coordinate 11,806,050 of OX421367.1, forward strand.
GACACAGACCGGACTTTAACCGGGCTTTGACCGGACTTTGACCGGGCTTTGACCAGACTCTGACCAGACTCTGACCGGACTTTAACCGTGCTGACCGGACTTTGACCGGACGTTGACCCGACTTTGACCGGGCTTTAACCGGGCTTTGACCGGACTTTAACCGTGCTGACCGGACTTTGACCGGACGTTGACCGGACTTTAACCGGGCTTTAACCGGGCTTTGACCGGACTTTGACCGGACTTTAACCGGGCTTTGACCTAACTTTGACCGGGCTTTAACCGGGCTGACCGGACTTTGACCGGGCTTTGACCGGACTTTGACCGAACGTTAACCCGACTTTGACCGGACTTGACTGGATTTTGACCGGACCTCAACAGGACTTTGACCGGACTCAGACCGGGCTTTGACCGGACTTTGACTGGAACAGGACTTTGACCGGGCTTTGACCGGACTTTGACCCGACTTTGACCAGACTTTGACCGGGCTTTGACCAGACTCTGACCGGGCTTTGACCAGACTCTGACCGGACTTTAAACGGGCTGATCGGACTTTGACCGGACGTTGCCCCGACTTTGACCGGATATAGACCGGACTTTGACCGGATTTTGACCGGATTTTTACCGGACTTTGACCGGGCTTTAACCGGACTTTGACCGGGCTTTGACCAGACTCTGACCGGACTTTAAACGGGCTGATCGGACTTTGACCGGATATAGACCGGACTTTGACCGGATTTTGACCAGATTTTGACCGGACTTTGACCGGGCTTTGACCCTACTTTGACCGGGCTATGACCAGACTCTGACCGGACTTTAACCGTGCTGACCGGACTTTGACCGGACTTTGACCGGACTTTGACCGGGCTTTAACCGGACTTTAACCGGGCGTTGACCTAACTTTGACCGGGCTTTGACCAGACTCTGACCGGATTTTAACCGGGCTGACCGGACTTTGACCGGACGTTGACCCAACTTTGACCGGACATAGACCGGGCTTTGACCGGATTTTGACCGGTTTTGACCGGACTTTGACCCGGCTTTGACCGGACTTTGACCGGGCTTTGACCAGACTCTGACCGGACTTTAACCGGGCTGACCGGACTTTGACCGGACGTTAACCCGACTTTGACCGGACTTGACTGGATTTTGACCGGACCTCGACAGGACTTTAACCGGACTTTGACCGGGCTTTGACCAGACTCTGACCGGGCTTTGACCAGACTCTGACCGGACTTTGACCGGACGTTGACCCAATTTTGACCGGACTTTAACCGGGCTGACCGGACGTTGCCCCGACTTTGACCGGATATAGACCGGGCTTTGACCGGATTTTGACCGGATTTTGACCGGACTTTGACCGGGCTTTGACCGGACTTTGACCCGACTTTGACCTAACTTTGACCGGACATAGACCGGACACAGACCGGACTTTGACCCGACTTTGACCGGACTTTGATCGGGCTTTGACCGGACTTTGACGGACTTTGACCGGACTTTGACCCGACTTTGACCGGGCTTTGACCAGACTCTGACCGGACTTTTACCGGGCTGACCGGACTTTGACCGGACGTTGCCCCGACTTTGACCGGATATAGACCGAACTTTGACCGGATTGTGTGACCGGACCGGAAAGTGTGCGTCCCGAGACGCACACTCTTTTTTGTATTCATGTCTATGATAATAAAAGCCTTTTGTTTAAACTTTATCTAATTTAACTTTATTAGACCAATTACTGTAAAGTTACATAATATAGTAGATCATTTTTTGAAAAATAAGGTCATAAAGAAGTTTCACTTCCTACGTGTGTACACTAGTACACGCACACATTTTTTTTTAGTATTTTTGAATTTGTTTGCTCAAATCACATAAAAACTACTTGACAATTAATATTATATCGTTCTACGATAACGGAAGCCTGAGATGTAATTTTGATAAATAGATCCACCCGGGGGGAATCTCGTCTCACTATAAAATTGGAGTGAGTCGGAAATAATATGTGGAAATAAAATATGGCTCTTTTCTAGTTATGATTTTTTCAACAACGTTACTCGATCCCTCAACTAGATGTAGATTATTCTATACTTCGGACCAAAAACCGTGCGCTTTCTTAGACTAAAACTTTCTTCGGCTTAAGTGGGACGGTCCGAGGGATCTTGAGAGTACTTTTGATTACTGCCGGAACCGCCACTGCGCTGTTCCGCTTTATTAAAAAAGCTGCAGCGTTATTAAATGTATTAAGGGCAATTTTATTATTAATAAATTATTTATCGTAGCTTGTAAGATTCTACCAATCGTCAAACCGTAATTATTCCTATATTTACGAAAGCTAAACGTTTTTACACCTTTCAGTGACATCTAGATCCAAATCAAGAGCGAAAATGAAGTATTGTATCATAAAAAATGTAGAAACCTAAAAACCTGCATTAACGATTCGGTTTGATGCTCCGGATATATCTTGGAAATTAAACTAAGTAATTAATTAGTACACATGACCGACTATATTATGATTTGCTCATTTGTAAGATTTATCTAGAGGAATTAAAGATCGTTTATTGAAAATGTCGGTAAATGACTCGTAGAAATGACTCGTCTCTAGCTGCAGTTGCACACAAAGCTATTCTACAATTTCATTTCGTATAATTATAGGTACGCGTGCTTTAGACGTTGTGGTGAATATTTAGTTCAAACACGCACAAAATAAAAATAGACTTTTTTGACACAGTTGGCTGAAATGAGATGCAATATACCCAATTTCAAAATGAGTTAATTTTAATAACACAAGTATGTAGTTGTAATTATTTTAACCGTATTAACATATTTGATTCAAATATGTAATCTAAAAATGCAGTTACTTCTGTTATGTAGCGTTGCGAAGTGTATATTTACAGAAATTCAGAAATGGTGTGTCATCTAAACATTATTATGACGAGAACAAACAAGTGAATGGTAATTAGTAATGTCCCAACTGCCGGATTTATATTTATGGCAGTTACACTCTATTTACAGATAGATTTGCTTAGTGACTTGAAAATACGATCGTTATAACTTGCTGTTTCTAGATATAACAATAGCCTTTTTTCCAATTATGGGTACGTTTGAACAGTCGGGGCTGCGGGGGTACATTTTTGTACTGTTCCGCGGCCCCAACGGCACCGGCACTTATAAAGGGCCTCTCCGGTCGGTGGGTGATAGGGGGAAGTATTCACCCACCTGTTTGCGCCGCTCGAGATGTTCACGCGGGAACACAGCGCGTGTCACCATGAAGCCTTAACTTTCCGACGACGGACTTCGACGTGTCCGCCGTCCAAGCCTCTGTCAGGGTTTAGGAGTGCTTCCCGTCTCCTCCTGTGAGCGATCATTCAGCGGCAGATAGCGAAACGGAATGTGATTTTCCGTTCGCGCTCCGCCACCTTCTTCCACGACAATACTATTTCGCAGGAAGCCGACATTGCGTTCCACGACATCTAGCTCCCGACCAGGGTCTTAATTAACCACAGCCGGTAACGAGAGGCCGTCCCTCAATTCTGCGACGAGTTTGCAACGCTTTTCTGCCCACGCGGGGCACTTATCCAGAGAATGCGCCGCGATATCCTCGTCGCTGCTGCAGTAGTGACACTGGTGTGTCGGCTCTCTTCCGGCAATGCGGCACAGGTATCTGCCGAAGCAACCGTACCCGAGAGGACCTAATGTGAGTGACCTATGCCGGCTGTTGACCTAATCATTCAGAACCGGATGGACAGCATCGACAGTCCTGGCACTGGCCGAAGAATTGGCCAGCCGCTGCCTCCAGTCCTCAATATTAATTATAAGCCTAACATTGTAATTATAATTATTAGGTGGTATTCAAAGAAATATTGGTAAATATAATTATGTGCCCACAAGTTGAAATAGAAATAGGCAGAAGTAGAAGAACATAACTGTCACGCCTATAGATTTGTGATTTAACATAGTAATTTAACTGAATATTTAGATGTGCAATAAGTTAAAAAAAAATTTATAATTTTGTAACCATAAAAAAATGAACATTATAGGATTAACAATTTAGGATTCATTGGTGTTATTGTACTACTAACGCCATCTGTTAGAAACCAAAGACAACATCATACTTAATACTAGATGACACCACTAGAAGCAACAATTCAAATTCAAGTCGATACTTTTTTTAGAACAAGTTTAATTAATTTCCTGTTTATTTCGGCCGTGAAACAGAAATACTATTTTATTGGAGTAATTACGAGATTTAACATGTTTTGAAGTGAATATTACGTGAGTACCTACAAAAAAAATAATAGAGATATACTATCCAAACGTGAACGATAACTTTGTGAAAATCAGTCAAAATTTAACTAAGTACAATAATGTTATTGTAAAGAGTACAAATATTACACTAAATGCCGCGAAAAAACACATTAAATGACCATAAAGAACGTGAAATAACCGTTTGTTGGTGAGTCCGGCGAGAGAACGTCAGAAAAGAGCACGAGAGGCAGAATCAAATTAATATCGCGAATATTCGATTTTTTCTAGAATATTATACCATTAATTTTGAAACTGCCCAGATAAATTTGGAGTTAAAACAGTGCAATTTATGTCATCGTTGTTTGTTTGATTTAAATATTGACAAATTGTCTAAAAAATTATTACCCCTTAGAAAAACTACGCGAGCCCTCACAAAGCTCAGCTTTTTGCTAGTTAATACATGCATATTATCTAAAATAAATAAAACGTGATTCTTAGCCTTTATTTACACTTCAGTACAAATAAAAACCAAAAAATAAAAGCAAATACACGTTTTTATTTTACGACAAAGCCAAATAATATCACATTCCGTGAAGTTAGGGCATTTGACAGAACGTTAATTATTGTTCATAATTTCAATAACGCTGTAACAAATACGCGCAATATACGTGGCTGCGCTGAAGCTAGGCACTTTTTTGTCTACCGTACCTACATATTGAAAATAACTGCACGTCACTGCCTTAAATAAGTACATTATAATAATATATTTTTTTAAATAGAGGCAGCTACAGGTAATGAAGGCAACTTTTGGATATATTTCGTAATTTTTTTTTCAGATTTTGATTGTAAAATATGGCAATACCTAATTCATACAAGGCAAGTAGGCACTTATTAAATAGGTACCTAGTTACTTAGATAAAAGCCATCTTGTTACCTAAAGAAGGTAGGTATCTACATAAATAGACATTAACTATAGTTAATAGGTAGGTAAGTAAAACTTAGAAAGTACTTACCTAAGTAACCTAATTAGTGAAAAAACGATGTTGAGACACCTACGCCCTCTTGAAAATTATCAAGTTTATATTATATCCAAAAGAACTGAATCATTAAAATATGCTTGATTATACTAATGTTTATCTACCTTGTCCGTGGTGGTACAAAATCTATTTGCTAACCACTTGCACGTCCAAGGATACTTTTCTAGCCAAAAAAAAAGGTGGGTTGTACGTCCAAGGATACTTTTGTAGCCATAGCGACATATTTTATATAACCATCGTTATTAAAAAATTGCAGGAAGTTAATGCGTGTTTCATTTGTTTATTAGATAGCTGACGAATTAGTTTACAACAACAATCACGAGATGGTAGTGTAAGAAGCCTCGAAAAATAGTTTTTTAGGTCGGACGTACAAGTGGTTAATTAGTACCTACCTGCGAGTTGCCCTTAAAGGTTTATTCATACGACATTGTGCCGACTTGTGATGAATAAAGAATCTTAGCAAATGCCATAGATTAGAATGGCCGGTAGGTACCTTTAATAAAATTTAACCCCTAAGTAGGTTAGGTACCTAGCGAGTTAAGGCGTGATTTTTTTTTCTAACAAGGCAACCCTGTAGGCATCAATTGCATTGATGGCGCGCCTAGTGATTTCAGATTTCACTACAATTCTGATTAATAACCGGGTAAAGTAACCACACAGGTTACTGACAATACACTCCCCCCCCCCCCGCACCGCCATCGCGAATATAGCTGTGGCATTATGTCACCAGCCTTAGGTGCCCCGATTTACCAGTTTTATAGCAATTACGTTTATGTTACCTACCTACCTTTTATTAGCACTAATGTAAAAAGTAGGTACTAACCTGTGATCGTGTGGGTGATCGTCGTGTTCGAAAATTTGATCATGGTCCTCTTGTGATAAGTTAAGCTCGCTAAATTGTTGTTCCACAGAGTTGGCCATTTCACTTTTGTATTAGGTACGTAAGTACAACTGTTGCAGATTATAAAACAGTTCCTTGTTTATTATTGATTATTTCAAACACTATTTGTAGGCGGTGCAGCTTGGTTGAATGAAAATGCAAGGGGGTCCGAACGTTTAGTTGTGGCTAAAAAGTAACGATAAATTTGTGGTATTGCCCGATGGATCGCACACGTGTTTGTTTCGTATTCAATGTGTTTATTTTCGTATTACATAATATAAGTAGAAAGGCACCGAACGGAACGGCACCGAATGCGACTAGTGTCGGCGGCACAACGTGTCGACAAACGGCGTCACCGATCACCGATCAGGGAGCTACGAGTTGCGAGACGCGAGACGCAAGCGGTGGGGTCGCTCCGTGTTTCACGGGGAGAAGGGATGGGCGCGAGTGGCACGTGTGCGTTGTGCGTACGGTTCGTCAGCTATAGAGATCACTACTCAACTGAGCTGCCTAACTGATGTGACGTGCGTAACTGAAGGAAACGAGCGACGCCGACTCTAGTCGATTCTTCGTGCAACCATTTCGCGTGGATTCTGTTTGAGAATGCGCGCGCTGGGCGTGGCTGAGCCGGGGCCCGCGGGGAGAGCATGCCACACCTTAGTGAAGCGCAAGTATCGATCTTCAACTTTTATCGAGACTTACGTTTACCGCGCACCTTGTTATATCGCGTTGTTTTGACCTAATAAAGAGTAACCTAATTTTTCTAAGACATAAGTATCTGTGTATATTTAATAATAATTAGTAACACCTAATTTAATTTACCTTGATCGTACATTGCAAAAAATAATATTTACCCAGTGACAATTATTTGGAGCAACCTTCAATAAGTTTTTAAATTTGTCCGTCACTATTTGTTTTTAACTTGCTTTTTTAAACTCCGACAAAAAGTGTTAGTGACTCGTAGGGGAGTTACGTTCCAGTGTCAGCCAGACACTACAGGTAGCATAAAATTGCTGACTATCGAAGGATGCAATGTCTTTTGACAGTTGACATTATATTTTTACATAACATATCTTGACCAGTGTAATCACTGCTTTGCCAGAGTTAAAAAAGGTGTTATAAGTCATCCCTCTCTCTTTCTCTCCCTCTCAAGGTTTTTACTAATCATTGCTTTAGATAGGTTGCTTTTCAATGTATTGAAAGTCAATAGGTAGTGTTTTTTTTATTATATTGCATTACAAATTAGAACCTAACAATGACTTTTTTCTCTTGCTTTGAAACCATAGAGCCTATAATTTTAAATTTCAAGTAAAGCTAGACGCGTTTACTCAAAGTACCATTCCATCATCCATCATAATTGTAACTAGAGGTATACGGTTCTATCGGGTTGACTATTAAAATATTGCCCCAAATTCCCACCACTTGGTCACTCTTACAAGTGCTACCTAATTCCATTGCGTAAAGAAATATTTCTTTAATTTTATGTAGTTTTATTAAATTTTTTATATAAGTACATACTTTAAGTTCTTTACATCCCTCTTTTAAAACAATTAGTACTTATTCTTTATCTTAAAAACAAGTGAACGAAAAAGTGTATAATAACTGATTGATTGATAAAATGCTGAATCAAAGTACTTGCAACCATATTTTGAAAGGCAACCCAGCTGAAACATATTACTCTATTAGTAACTAAGTATAAAATATGCATTTAAATATAAAAAAATTAGATGTAGAAATCACGCAGTGCGATCCTGTAATATATAGGGTGCTCCGTTTCTATCGATAGTAGACAGCAGATTACGGCCAATCACTAAAACGCGATAACAGTTCGTGAAGTATATTTGTTACTGGGTCCGTGCGACGGCGCCCCGCGCCCATGCGTTTTTCACAACGCTCGCCCGGGGCCCGCAGAGGGCGGTCGCCCGACACCGCCTACTTCGTCTGGTACAGGCGTCGCCCGCCTCGTGTCCCGCTTCACCTTAAAATTACAAGTATTCGAGACGTCGATTCACCGAGAGAAAACGCCCTTCACGTTGAAGGGCAGCTTACGCCGCCTAAAAATGAGACTACGATCCGAAAATAGAAAAAAAAACAGTTGCTTAGTAAGTTGGTACTAGATTCCGGAATAAATGTCAAACAACAACACTTAAGATCCGCTGATGATTAATGTATATAAAAGTAAGCACACTTCGGCTCATTACCTAGTCATTTAACTGGAAAAGTCCAAATGGATTAGCTGGCACAAACAAATTTTATACAAAATATAACCGGTATTTTTTACAGCTAAGTACAACAAAATACTTCAGAGCGGGACTTCGCATAAAATAAGAAAATGCGTGCGCTCGGGCGGCGAGACCGAGCGCACTAAACAAAGCTAGCTCCGCAGTCCGCACAACAGTGTACTGTGGCACAACCGTGAACCGCTACACGCGTCGCTTGCACAAAACCAACGCGCCGTCTACGTCATTGAGTGATTCATTTTAGTTTGCAATATCGCAATTCGCAAAAACATTCACTTACCAACCTACGTTGTGACGGGTGATTCTCCGTTTTGGCGAAAAACCTTTTTCCGGCGGTATTGCATTTTGCTAAAAACACTTACACACTAAAAGCGTGTTGCTAATTAATACTCATGAACCGAACTTGAAGTCGCAACATTTAATTTAGTGCTTAAACAAATCATAAACAAAGATTTTTATCAAAATAGCACGTAAATCGTCATTCACCTCCGTTTCCAAACATATATCAGTAACAGTTTCAGTGTCGTGATTTATACAAGCGACTGAATAAAAAATATATAACGATATTTTTAAACCATTGAATAACATATCTTCTTAAAATAAAATAATAATGTGAAATTTATTAAATAAAACTATGTTTTTTTCTTGCCTAAAATTTTGTCACAAGCAAAACGTCATTAATCGCATCCAAGTTGTCCAATAGGGTATTTATCAAAGTTAAAGATGAAATTTATATGTGACGCAACCCACCCCTCCCGTGATGCATACGGTACCCGTGACCGATACGCCGAAGGAGATACACGCGTTATTTTTGCCAAAATTTAGCCAACATTTTCAGTTCTCCGGAATTTGTCACAAAATTTGTCATTTGTTTCATCAAACTTATCTAGATAATGTGTAATGCACTGTTGTTCAATAAGAAATTATTTTATTATACTATCATGATTAAGTCTTTACGCGAAAATCTTTACTTGCAATCTCGTTTTATAAACATGTCTCAACAATTCTAAGTAAAATCCGTCATTATTCGCTACGTCATTTGTGGCAAAATTGTTGTTGCTCCTAATGACCCATGTTGAACAAAATGACTGTACGTAAAGAAATAATTATTTTCATAGACACATATTCTAATAACCGTTTGTGAGATCCTTATTGAGGTGAAGTAAACAACAAAAATAATCATTTAAATGATTTTTATTACAAATTTGTACCATTATAATTTAAAAAAAATTACGTTTTGAAAGATTTGAAGAATTTGAAAGATTATTTATTCACAATTTAAAAATGGTACAGGACTCGTATTTATTGCATGCTGGCATGCCCTCTTTTATCCGTTCTTAGTATAATGGTTAATGATTGAGCCATAATTATGGTAAATAGAAATTATTATTGTATTTTTTCTTTTTCTTTCTAGACGATTTTGTATTTGTTTTGTATATGTTTGATTTATAAGATTGTGCACCAATACCAGGTAATCCAAAAACTCAAAGAGAATTAAATGTAATTGAAGCACTGATTCATGTAGATTTTTCAGAAAATTACTCTCTGAAATTTTCAAAAGTGCAATCGATGCATTTTGGTGCCATCATTGTTATTTATACTCATATTTTTCAACTGGAAGCGTGTCTCCAACGTCGTTTTTTACAGTTAGTAAATGTCTTCGCTATGATGTTCCTGCTATTTGGGCACATTTAGATCCACTCATAGAAGAAGTTAAGGCATTCAATCCTTTCATAGATACAATGCATTGTTTATCAGATTCACCTTTGTTACAATATAGGAACAAAAGTATGTTTTACGTAATTAGCCAATTAGGGTTTAACCACGAGCTTAGCAGAATCACGTGGAACTATTCAGAAGCAGGCCACGGCAAAGGTGCCCCTGGTGGTGTAGGTGCGACTGTCAAAAGGACAGCCGATCAAATGGTTAACTTTGGTTGGGATGTCGGGTCGTTCAAACAATTTTATGAATAGATTGAAAACTAAGTAAACATAATAGTAAAAAATGTTGAAGAAAAGGATATTTTAAACAAAGAAAAACTGATCCCGTTTAATTTAAAACCATTCAAAGGCACCTTGTCTGTTTATCAGGTTTTATAGGATAAATTTGTGAACAGGACGATTTTGAGAAGTATGAGTAGCTTTCTGTGTGACTTTTTTGAAATATGTGTACATGGAAAGCATCTTGGGTCGATAATTAACATACCAGATTCAAAAAAAGAAAAAAAATATCCAGAAATAGTGCTTCTTACTAGTCAGGTTAATCCAAAGGTCAAAATTCTACCTGATATCAATGTCACCTATCTGATTACTTCATCAACACTTCAAAAATGGCGTTAGGCGTAATACCTTGTTTTATACCGAACACCCCTTCTTAAAAACACACAATCTTTTATAAGAGCAACTACCACACTCACAAACGTGAATTAACGTTGATTGTCAAGTAATTTCTTAGATTACGATTATTTCTACACTCAGAGACAGTTACTGCTTTACCAGCCACTGAGTATACAAATAATCATAATTGACGTCTCTGAGAAATAACTGAATTTTAAAATATTACTAATAAATACTTAAGCTTAATTGACGTTTCTGATGACGAAAGATAGTTTTAATTTTTAAAATTGTAACAGATACGATGTAATTTTGAGTCGTAATCGTTTTGCATGGTGCGTTTGATTATTTCAGTTTTCTGAAAATTCAATAACAATGTATATCATCACTGTATGGAGCTGCTCGGTCTGATTAGGTCAGCATATTAATTGTTTAATTAAAGAAAAAACGGAATGGACAATATTGGGCATATAGGCAAAGTTGTGGCAAAGTGTACTGTTAGTATTTTGTAGTTGATTTCGAAATGAAAATGTATAGTAAAGAAACTTGCTAATGTAACGCGACGTACGCGCACCGGGCCGAAAGGCTCGTGTCCAGATCCTAAGTTAATTTCCGCGTCCCGCCAACCCTTCCGCCGCAAGGCCGCGCCGGGAGGATCACGCCACCGCTCGCCGGTCGAGCGAAAGCATTAGAAAGTGTGTCCACGCACATCAATTCGCCGATTCCGCGACCGCGACCCGCGCCCCACGTTGGGCGCCACTATAACTGTCCACTACGGGGCGGTTACTAAACAAAACTCACGTCACGTACAAAATGTTTTTATTATAAAAATACATTGATATTAATGCTCAACTTATATATTTGACGACCGTAGTAGGCAAAAGAGCGCGAGTCGCGAGATCGGCGGATTGATGTGCGTGGACGCACTTTCTAATGCTCTCGCGCGGCTGGCGAAAGGTGGCGTGATCCTCCCGGCGCGGTACTGGGGAGGGAGGGTTGGCGGGACCCGGGAATACGGAGCTGGACACGACCCTTTCGGCCCGGCGCGCGGGCGTCGCGTTACACTAATAATAATAATTAACCTAAATTCGGGAGACAAAATACTTATTTTGTTATTTTCTGTAATTGTATTGTGATTATATATAATTATGATAATGCCAAAAAATTAAGTTTTTAATTAATGTTAATTTTTTTGGGTCGATTTTGATCTTTTTCTCATTCTGTGTAACATAAAGTCATTATCATCACCACAATTATCATTCATCGGAGGTGTACGTCATTATCCTCAACATGTCAATTTCTTTCGATTAGATTATCTCGTAAAATAAAAGAAAGTTTTATGTGCCCTTTATATTATTTTGTTGACAATAGTGTGTACAATTTACCTAGCCGCAAATAAAAAGAATTTTCAGGGGTTTTACAAAAAATCATAAAACCTGTCAAAAATAACATTTTTCCGCGAAACACCCTGACCTACCCGGGGCTGCAGTCTCTCCACATTCATTAATTACGTTAGAATCGTTAATAAAACGCTTGCCCTATGTATGTACCTGTACCTTTACTATGCTGTACTACTACCATGAAAAATGCCCATAATAAAATAAAATTCAAATTGAGGAATTTAAGGAATATTAAATGGAACTCATAAACCTTGTATATTTACCATAACGAGCTTGAGATTATAGGTAAAATAAACTAACAGAATTTCATTTAACTCATTGGGAATTTTGCAATAGCACTAAACACATTAAAGAACTTTGTAAGGGCAGATTACATTGTTAGGGTTACTAGACGTCTGAATTTGTATAGACATGTCAGGATTTTTAGACACTTGCACAGGTTTTTTCGGCTTCATTTTGGTTGTCCTCGTTTTTTATTGATGGATTGGAAACTTAGACCATTCAAGAGCAACTCAACAAACTCAAAAAACAAACTGCCGTGAACCTGACTTGTACAGGTTTTTATAAAAAACGAAATTAGACATTTAAACCCCAGGAAATTAAAAAAAAAAAAACTAAAACGTACTTTAAGTGTTTGAAAAAATCGTAGAAATAAAATTTAAAGTTCCTCATCAAAACTCAAAATAAAATGTATTTCTTTATTAAATGCTATTGTGGTACGCTATGAGTTACGACAAGATTTATTAGTTCCCGAGAAATCGCGATTGATAGTTATAATTTCTTTTATTTTCTTCTAGACAAGTTCTTTCTGATATGGAATTTTTGATTACTTAAAAATCAACTCTCTAAAACGACTCACTATAAAATTATTTGGGGGACTTCAACTCCCACGGAAGTACAAGAGTTCGCGAATCGGCAATCGGACAACATAGTTAGGGCGCGTTTATATGACAAGGAATCCCACCGCGTTGCGGCCGCGTGGCGATCGCGCGGCGGCCGCGCGGGCGCTTCGCTCCAATCACTCGAAAAACTAATGTAAACTCTATTGACTAAGCCATAATGTTTAATTCTTCGCAACGCTCCAACCACGCGGCGACTGCGCGATCGTGTAAACGCGACCGCGCGGTTAGTTACTCACAAAGAATTTCAACGTTAAGTCCTAGTTAATAAGACATACATTTGCTATGACTGAACTTCGCGTCGTCTAACCGCAGCCTTATGGTAGTAGAAACTTAGCCTTATGGTAGGTCTCTCCCCTCCCCAATCTTCGGGGTATCCCGCTCGCAATGCGGAATAGCCTTAATATCCTGGGTATGGATATTTGCTGCAATCTGAATCCAAGGAACCACATCGAGGGCGTAATATCCGCCACTTCACGCAGGGTCGGAATCCTGAACAGGGTGCGTCGGTTTTTTACTCCCGGTCAGCTTTACCGCTTATACAAAGCGCAAGCGCGGCCGGGTGTGGAGTACTGTTCGCACCTTTGGGACGGTTCCGCCCAATACTTACTCGATGCCTTGGACGGATTGCAGCGTCGGGCTGTCCGCGTTGTGAATGATGCAGACGTTACAAGACACTTAGAACCGCTACAATTGCGGAGGGGCATTGCCTCACTGAGCGTCTTGTACCGTCTGTATCACGGTGAATGCTCCGAAGAATTGTTTGACCTTATCCCATCCTCGCCTTTCCTTAACAGAACCACGCGTGCTGGCTTGCGGAGCCACAGCTTCGTGGTCTCCTCCATCTCGGCTCGAACTAAAAAGTTCGCAAATTCGTACTTCTGCCGGACCATTAAGCTGTGGAATAGTTTGCCGGCACACGTGTTCCCTCCTTCCTATAATATTGGGTCCTTTAAACGGAGTGTGAAGAAGCAGTTAGGCAGGCCGGCATAATCGTGCCGACCAACGATAGACACACTGTCTGTCTTTGGTCGACACTATTCCTGGATTGCGTTACACTTACCATCAGGTGTGGCGTAGTCATTTTGCTGGGCCAGGATAAAAAAAAAAAAAAAAAAAAAAAAGAAACCTTCGGAGTAAAAAGTTGGCTGGTAAGTTACCTCCAGTCAGAAGCGAACTCATTTTTTACAAAGAAGCCTCAAAGTGGACATCCGGAAGCGTCGATGGCAAGATTTAAAATGTGATAGACTATGAAGATATATAGACTATTTATTTACTATCCCATGGCGGATCGAAGGTACCTATTCGAAGATGTCTTAGTAACAGTTTCAGCACAGCAGCGATCGCCTTTTCGTCCGATGCACTTGAGTGACAGAGAAACGGCAGATGACTTGAGTAACAATTGCCAGCTGGAGAAAATATGTTTGATACGATCCGTCCCTCACTACGCCAAACCGATGTAAGCTTAAAAGCTTTCAATTAAACTTCAGAACTGATTTGCATTGTTGGAAAACTGGCAAACACAACATAACCGTCCTGCTGCCTACCCCCGGGCTAAGTTCACATTATTAGGTAATTAAAGTGTTATCTATACTAATAATAAAGCTGTAGAGTTTGATTGTTTGATTGTTTGTTTGTTTGTTTGTTTGTTTGTTTGTTTGAACGCGCTAATCTCAGGAACTACTGGTTCGAATTGAAAAACTCTTTTTGTGTTGGATAGTCCATTTATCGAGGAAGGCTTTAGGCTATATAACATTACGCTGCGACCATTAGAAGCGAAGCATCAGTGAAAAATGTTGCAAAAACGAGGAAAATTATTCATATTTGAAGGCTTCCGTTGCTAAGCTACCGAAATAATATTATTTGAAGGCTTCCGTTGCTAAGCTACCCAAATCTATACTAATATTATAAAGCTGTAGAGTTTGATTGTTTGTTTGTTTGTTTGATCACGTGGGCAGAGCCGCGAGCAAAAGCTAGTTAATGATAAAGACATAATATGAAACAACTTTAAACGTTGGGTTGCCATTAGTAACTTGCTCGCAATCTCTTGGCACTTGGCAGTAAGGGTCAAAAACCGGGATCCCAGAATTCGAAAGTCCTAGAATTTCGATACAAAACCAAAAATCCAAAAATGATGACCATGATTTTTTTTTTTATAGCATAGGCCGGCAAACGAGCAAGTGGGTCGTAAGTGATCTCCACCGCCCATGTACGCCCACCACCAGAAGAATCATGGGCACGTTACCGACCTTAAAGGATAGGGATAGTTAGGGATTGGAAAGGGGGGTGGATTTGGGCTTCCGGATATCTCACTCACCGTACGAAACGCAGCAGCAAGCCGCTACTTTACGTCGGTTTTCTGTGAGACAGTGGTAACGACCCGGTCGAGCCAGCCCATTCATACTGTAGGCAAAACTGTCTACAGCGTGGCTCTACCACTCAAAATGGACGCACTTCTGCGGTATCCTAAAAGCAAGACCAAACCATCGTATGCGACATTCTTGGAAGTATGTTTGCCATGAAGCGGACACCACGCCATGGATATACTCGTTAGTCGTTGCATATACAATTCGCCTAGAGGAGCCATAGCGAGATTTTCACCATTCACCGTACATATAGGTTATTATACCATAGGTTGTTATACCAGTCGGGTACAAAAATATCAGGTACCCCCCACCAGCTACATCCACTGCAGTGTCTTCATTGTCGTGACAAGACAATTAAAGGCAGGCCGTGTTACACTTATACAAGAATACAGGACGAATGTATAAGAGGCCTTTAATCTCAACGTCATTTGTCGAACGCAAGTATCAAGCCCTGTGACTTCCCACCAGTTAGCCCAAACGGCGCTAATAAGGAGTACAGACATTATGTACTTCAATTTTTCTGTATTCACGGACAGTTAGTTACCTATCCGCACATACTATCGAAATCTGTGATCCAACAAGCCAATATATCTCGTTTCAGACCGCATTTATTAAGTGTTTTCCCTTTCACAGACAGGTTCACCCTTTGCTCTAAGTGCTATTTGTGTTTGTACTTTTACTAAGACTATATCATCAGCATACATGACTCATGGCGGCAGCACAACACGTAATATATTTTACTCACACATGGGTTAAAGCCATGGAGACTGTGGAGAGTAAGGGCGAGGCTCTATCGGCGAGTCTTGATAACGCAGAGCCCTTCATCGAAATTTCCATCGTACAAAATGGCCGAGGGGCTCTTCTGGAATTCCGGAGTATCCCAGCAAACCTCTGAGAGCCTTGAGATGCTCAGGGAAATTAATCCTTGGGACGTCTCGAGCGATGTCCAATTTAGGATTCATTTGGTAGTTAAATCAAACTGGCTTAAAAAAACTAATGTTAAAAAACTCACTTAAAATTATATAAAATACCTTTCGTAAAATATATTATTTCATTTTGGTGGAACGGCGGAACATGAGTTAACATTTCATAAAAAAATATTCAGATAATATTATGTATGTGCGCGTTTGTCTAACGCTGTTCTAATGTAAGCCGTTGGCAGCTGTGCACCCGTCAGTTTTGGCAGACAAGAGACAACCCCTCTTTTCTAAAATACACATTACAACAGTGCCGACGACCCTATTGTATCGGGTTAGACCAGCTGCCTCGGCCCCAAGTTGCATACTAACCTCGACCTCTAAACGTATCCAAAATGACTAAACAATCGCCGCTGATTCTTATCTAACGTTGTGACAGCTGCAATGTTATATTATTCAAAATTATCCTCTTTACTGAACGCCTCACAAACGGTGGAGACACCATAATATTTTATCTTAAAATGCCGTTAAGATGAATTACTATTAGGATACGTACTTATCTTAAGGAATCACATACAACTAAACTATGATAAATTATTATAAAATATTTACATTTTATATATAAACAATTATTTATGTACAAGGAAACTACGAGTGATATTGCCTTAGTGCTTAGTTTTAAAGTGAAGCTGATAGCGACTTTCAAATTCATACTGTATTATAACGTTTTGCACAAAATTAATAGGGTTTGGTGCGGTGAATCTCGTGAAATTCGTTGCATATGACTATTATAGACTCCGACTCCGTCTCCGTGGTTTACCTTTATGCATAACATATATTTGTACCGTTTAAATCCATTTTCTAAGCGTTTAAGTCCCGATTGGGTTAAACGACAGGTTATTTGGTACCACTTTTTTTTTACAAAAAACCAGCAAGGACGTTGCGTTATTATATTTTATTGTAATGTGTGATCACTCCCAGAGGGAAAAACTTCAAGCTGAATCTTATTGTAATCTGTCAAAAAAACATGTTGCCTCAACCTCACTGTGAGTGGGATAATAAATAATAATAAATAACACCCAACAGTCACATACATAGTCCTGACCCCACAGTAAGATACGAGTCTTGTGTCGTGGGTATCGGGAACTACGAGAGACTTTCGGTCTCACAACACCCAGACCCCGAAACAAATATTTGTGGATCAGACAAATATTTGCTCGGTGTGGGAATCGAACCCACGGCCTCACGTTTCACAGTCGGCTATTCGCCCACTGCGCCACGGAGGCTGTCAATATAATAAAAGTAGGTTAGAAGAAGAATGTCACGATAGCCCCGAAATATCGATTTTTTAGTCAATCGGCATTAAAACTGTGCATAAAGGATTAATTTTTAAATTTACCACCTCGCTTACTCTTACCTAAACTCGAATTTTGCATTCTGTAGAATTCTGACAGTAAATTTTTTTTTAACATTTCAGATATCATAAACCTTTTTTGCCCCTTATTTTAAAGTACCTCGTTAAAGTAGTACTTAATGAATTAAATAATAAAAAAACGAAGATGGATTGATATAATATGGTTTTTTTTAACAATTTAACAAATTTGTAAATGGTATTCTATGAATGAAATACGTCCACTTATCAAATGTGAAACCATGGTACCTACCTTTCCCCCTTTGATTATAAATTTATCACCTACATTACACAAATATCATCTAAATCCACGATTCTGGCTTTAGTCGTTTTTGATACTTCGTGATTAATGAGGGGGTGAGTAAAGAAAATTTCATTTTATTTGTATTCGTTACTTCCTACTTATTTGTTTGATACAGTTACTGGCAAGTTATGCACCACGGAATAGATCTATTACGTGTTGTAACACCGTTGCGTCGCGTCATCTTAAAACTTTTTTGTTATTGTTATTTTTCGGAGCTAATCTGACAGGCAGCGGCTTGGCTGTGCCCCTGGCATTACCGATGTCCATGAGCGGCGGTGACCGCTTACCATCAGGCGGGCCGCTTGCTCGTCCGCCTATCAAGGCAATAAAAAAAAAAAATAATAAAAAAAATTGGTCCCAACAATGGAGGTCACACGACGTGATTTTCGTCTTATGATTTAGGACGACTATAAAAAAAGCCTGCAATAATATTATGAACTTTAAACCAAAACTTACGTGTTCATCAGCTAGTTTTTAAATTGGTTTGGTGAATACAAAATTGAACGCGGAAGCTTTGAAGATGAGCGTAAATCAGGTCGACCGCCAACCGCGATTACTTATAAAAGTAACTTTTTAAAAGCTTATAAGAAACCCTATAAGCTATTAAAAAGATCTTCATGAAAACAAGACTAATTACAAATGTAGAGAGCTTGAACCACAACTGGGATTTGGATTGGCAGCATTACAGACAATTAATTAATTAATTATTTATATTATTACATTAATTCACGGACAAATGTCTCTCCATAAGTGTTGTTTGTGACGGGTTCAGGATAAAGTTATTGATAATCAGAAGGAACGTCTTATAATAGTGATGGTAATGGAAAACAAAATAGAATATACTGACAGGAGACAAAACATGGCTATATAACTATTATCCTCCAACAAAGCGACAGTCCATGGTATGGTGCTTTGAAGATGAGCCGACTTCAACGAAATGTCATGCACAAAGCACACAGAAAGAAAGGATCGCCTCATATTTTTGCAAACTACACAAACAACACACTATTTCTTATGTGCTAGCGGGGATAAAATTACATAACTGTAATAAAATTACTCCATATACCCCTCTCCACATACCCCTCCGAATTATATAGTTTGTCCCAAAAAAATTGACAGTATGGTGTGATATGCGGCCGAAGTCAGAAATTCCGCACCTCCCTTGGCATCACAACAACGTCTCGCCACTATTCTACCGAAACACTCGACTATTTTCATTCAAAAAGTACAGTGTAAAATTCTGTAGACAAGATAAATGTTTATGGTTTTAAGTACAAGATACGTGTACTCGAAAAGAATCTTTTTTATAAAAAAAAACTAGCTCATTGAGACCATTTTCGTTGAAAGTACCTTTAATTTTTATAATTTTATGCTACCTACCTCGATATTTTCAAAATTTTCCACTCCGTAGTTCAAAAGTTAGAGGGCATATTATATTTTACGACTTTAGACTTTATAAACCAATATGACTTAAAAAGTCATTTAGAAATTTCTATCCAAATATTTTTTAAGGACTTATCCAATGTTATGATACTACACATGTGCAATAGAAAAAACATCCCTAAGTAACATGAATGGAGAGCCACCCCAATTTCGTATTCTAATTTTCACTACACTTGTGTAGCGGTTCATAGAATACAACCTACCATCCAACTTTTATCCATACGGTAGTAATAGTCTCGGAATAAAATGACTAACATACGTACGGACAAACGGACATGACGAAATTAATAGGGGTCCCTTTTTGACATTTGGCTATGGAACTCTAAAAAGGTCAGAAGATTATGGCGAATGAGCCAGTATATAGCCTCATCCGTCAAAATTACCTGACTTAGTATGCAGACTTAAGAGCAAGCGGTTTGAAAACAAACGATCTTGTTGGTTGCTTCTTATAGCTTTGAGATTTCTGAGATGTCTTATGAAGAGTGGTCATCGCTATTTTCCAATTGGTTTCGACGAATGGAAAAATGAACACGAGTCAATGGTGAATACTAGAGATGAAACGGATAGCAGTTTAACCGAATACCGGATTCGACCAAACTTGTAGCCGGATAATCGGTCGCCGATTATGCGGAGAAACGTTGCCGAATTGATCGCAATTATGTCCCTTATTCTTGGTGGGCAGCTAATATTCAAATTTAACAGCGTATTCTTTATTTCATTCAATTTAATTATCTACAAATATATAGTTTTTTTTTAAATCCAGCATTCGGCCGGGTAGGCGGCGCTAATTATCCGGTATTCGACCGGTTAGTATTTAAGCCGCCAGATAGGCCAGATAGTTACCGCGTATCCGTTTCACCTCTAGTAAATACTTTGAAAAAATCAATACCCAAGTATTTTTGTTATGTGACTATGGTGACAATCCGGTCGCGCCGGCCCATTCATGCTGTTCATAAAATTTCTATAACGTGGCTCTCTACCACTTAAAAAACGATGATGTTATAATAAACTGGTGCACAATCTTCTTCTGGTGCAAATCAAGACAAACTTCATTAAAATTAAGTTATAATGTATTGTGATTTAAGGTGAAAGATAATTTTTAATTAATTATCTCTTTGAGCTTAGATTTTATTGAGGCTACAGAACCTGTAAAGACATCTAACATATCATTACGAATGAAATTGGCAAAAGAAACCATGCGAGATATTGGCGAAGAAAGACCTATATTATTTCGACTATGAGGCAGTACAAATGATTTTCTGTTAATTAGGAGACTACTGGGACGAGGAATATATATTTGCACGTTTTCTAAAAGGAGAGGGTTTAATTTTTAATGATAGAGTATTAATTATACTTAACTGACGGTCAGTGATCCCTAGAAAATAGTGAGTCCAAAGAACCATAGGAGCATTGCCGAACATTAAGGAATTAGGAAGTATCTGATCGTTCCTGGGTGACGTTAGTAAAGTAATAGTAGTCTGTATTTGGATACGTGATGTGTTGAATGCGTTTATGTTAGCAATTGAAGTTTATAACGTGCCGAACAAAAAGTGCGTGATAGCACATGCTGAATAGAGCAATGGATTCAATGATGATTGGACGATCTGGTTTATAATACATAAGTAGAACTAACAGCGAAAGCCCGATGATCGTCAAGCTATCTACGACGGTTGCAACCCTTGTCGGTGGAGAAATGGCGCGCGGGCCAATGGCACGACGGCCACACCCCTCGCCCCTAAATTGCACATGCACCTAGTTTGCATCGCTGCATCGCCGCGCCTTCCTACAAAGTAATAGTGAAATTAGATATGGACATCACAAACATTATAATAATATTATGCGTACCTACTTACTATTCTTATTTAATAAATAACTTACACGACATACAATAAAAAATGGTATTATTGTCTATGTCTATCTATAACCTAACCGTTAACCCCCCACCATTAATTTCCTTCAAACATGGTTAATGGGTGACAATCGCATCAATAAAACGAGCTAAAAATACGACATACAAATCGGTCTATATGTTTAAGCCCTACCTTACTACAGACAGATACACACATACCAACTGCAAAGGGGTCAAATTATATTATAAATCTATTTTGTCAGGGGTTAAAAAACTGTTACTGTTTACTTATTTACTTTACTTATTTTTAAATAGCTGAGAGCAGGAAACGAGCATGTCCGAAAGTGGATCAAAAACAATTCAGCAATTCTTAGAAGTGCATACATGTGTATGACCTTTTTGGGAGAAGTTGGATATTCAAATTAAAGAGTGTCAATCATATAATATTTATCCAAACTGTCATTTGTTTTTGTCAGTTCGTTCGCACACGTAATAAATTGTTTTGTGCAATGAGGTGCTAAAACGCAAAATTATGGATAAAAGTAAGTTACGTGCGGTGATAAAATATCTTCTTAGCTTGAAAAAAATGTCTACGAAGAATTTTTTTCGGACATTCAGCAGACACAATAGGTAGATCAACCTGTAAAGATGATTCCAAAATCTTTTTGATCGACCCTCGAAAGTCCCATGGTAAGTGATCTCTACCGCCTATGGACACACCTACGATACTAGAGGAAATGTGGGTAGGTTGTAGTTGAAGCGATGGGGTGAGAGGAGTTTCTGAGCCTCCGGTAACCAACAGACCGTATGAAAGGTAACACTACGCCATTTCACGTTTGCAAGTAGCACCGTCCACCCCTGTCGTGCCGAGCTATTTAGATAATAACATTACTTGAAAGCCCCACGTCCAAGAAGTATGTAAATGTCTGAGTAAGGCTGCATACCTACTTTTTCAGTTATCAAAACAATGAACACTAAGACACTATTAACAACAGCATATCATGGATTAATTGCCTGACTGTTAGGGTATGGTGTTGTCTTTTGAGGTCAGTCCACTTATTCAGGGTTCCAAAGGTTCCGATGGATAAGGTACAACATGTGTGGTCTTGAAATAACAGATAGCTGTTTACCACATTTTATATTCTTGAATACCTACATTATCACAACATCTGTGTTTTTTACATTTTAGTTGTAAAAAAATACAATTTTATTTAAAAAAAAGTTTATTTCAAAAAGATAAAAAAAAATACTAATGAATAAGAATTTCTTTGGTATCGCTCCAAAAATATTTATATCTAATAAAATACCTGATCATGTGAAACACACGCCGTTGTCGAAGTTTAAAAAGATACAATAAGCTATTAAAGTGAAAATATATAATTATTCCCTATTTTCAAATGATTGATTTTAAGAAAATAATTACTTATTCTTTTATTTGAGTACTTCTATGAAGTTTTGAGTCGAAATATCCATTTAATATTGTTTCGTCATACAACCTTTCACATCTCCGTATTTTACGTAACGAAACGGGCCGGGCGCCGCGCCCGGGACTCGAGGGTAGGGGTGGGCGACAACGTGACCGCGCGGCCCTATGACACGGATTTTCGATTTTTCGTCGGCTGAGGCCCTGGGGGTCAATGTTGACCGATGCTTAATAATCCATAATAAAGAGTCAGAAATTAGCCTGCGTCAGTTAAAAGTTCTATTTATGTATATAACCTAATTAAATAATAATAAAAAAGTGTGTGCAATTCACACACGGCAGAAGTGAAACTTCAGAATTATTAAAATAAATAAATTAGCAACGAATTTTAATACGCAAGCAAATATAAAAAATAAAACACGTGAATACACCATGTTGTTTATGACACATTTTCCGAAGGCTTCTTTGTACGCAGGCGCAAAGACACGTGATAGCATACTTTATTGTAATCTATCTCATTCAGCATAGCAGGCTAAATCCTATTTATGAATATGTTTGTCTCTTTGTCGTGACGCATTTTGGTTTCATCGAGTTTCAAATCACAACGATTGTAAAGAATTTTCACTTCAAAAACATTCTATGAAAATTGGATAAATTGGGTGGTTTTTACTTCGTTTGGTAGGATAATTAAGCAACGCACATTGACCGTGTTGGCGGTAAACGTGACCAAACTTTCCTCATACCTCATTTCACATAACTCAATTTCAATGAAGTTTACAATTAGTTTCGAGAACTTGATATTTCATCTGAACGTTACATTAGCGCACGTTTTGATATAATTCTGGTGGAACTTGGAACTTTATGTTACGAAACGACATAATATTAAACTATACTCGATGGTGTACATGCTGTGGCACTCTAGACTAGATTTTGACAATAACGTTTCGACTTGAGTCGTGTTTGAGATGGAAAAAACAAAGTTTTAAAAAGGTTCATATTTGGTGATTAAGATTATATTCAAAATAATGGCGCCACTGGCGCTTTTAATATTATGGAAAATTTTAATAATTTAGATAAAAAACAGAGGCGGAATTTAATTTTTGTATTTACTATTTTACAAATTAATATGTTTATTGTAGCAAACACTTCACCAGAATTAAACACTCTCCGACATAGTTTATTATTCTTTGTACACACTTTAATGAGTGTGATATAAAAGTTAATACTGAAAAATATTTGCAGGTATTTGGTGTTATTATTGTCAAAATTTGATTTTGATATTTTGCGCGGCGTACTTTTTCACAATGTTTTAAACGACGACACACACTTATTCTGCCAAAACGTAACATATTTTTTTTGCTTATAAATTGGTTTTGTTATTTATCCCGGAAATTCTTCGGAATTCACGCATACAAATCTGGCATCCTTAGTTATGTCAGCGTCCGACTCATCGGTATGTTTGTATTTGGACGCTTTCTTTCTTCTGTGTGGTTTCAGCCCTACAGCAGCCCATAGTTACGTAATTGTCTGATCTAATATCAGTTTCTATCATCTCTGTGCGAGCTGCTATGAATAAAAGTTAGTTAAAAAGTATCATTCATTGGCGTATTAATTTTTTGAATTTACTTCATTAGCTATGATAAACCTGCCATAGTGATCCACACGCCTTGTGTGGATACTACGCTTACCATCAGGTGTAATGCAGTCATTATATTTAATTAACAGAGTATGGTGACAGTAAACCTCAACAAAACAAACTGCAAGCATAAGGCGAAGTATTAAAATGATCATCACTCACACCTCATAAACGATGATATTTTGTTTCTTTTATCTTTGTTAAGTATTTTGTCTAGTATAGCGCTGTCAGTTGTAATCTGTACATATTGCAGTGTCAACGAACGCCCAGAGGAAATGGATGTCTAGACCAGTATGCTTCATTTAATTTGAAGATCGGTCATAGCGCACGATATAATAAAATAACGTCAATTGCGGAAGCGACCACTATCGCATAAAGTGATATGCAACGTCAAAGCACTCGTCAAACGTAGGTCTGTATACAAATAAAAATGGCATAATGACGGTATTTTTATACCAGAAGCTGGCTAACAACCAAGTGGGGTTGCCAGTAATATTCTCCAGCCATGAAGACCCACAATACCATCAGAATTATGGACTATGTTGCCGACCCTAAACAGAATATAATAGGTATTGTAACAGTCGAGGCGCTTTTTGCCCTCTGAAAATCTTGTATCACATCACGTATGTTTACTGTAATGGTGCTGCCACACCGATGTTATAAAATGTTAACAAACATTTTCTAACATTAAATCTAACATTTTATAACATTTCTTAACATTTTCTAACATTGTCTAACATTTTATAACATTTGAAAACATGACATCGGCCCTTCTTCTTTGACGGCTTCTTTGACGACGCCGCTCTCAAAAGTACCGCCGCCCGATGTTAAAAAATGTTCAAAAATGTTACAAAATGTTACAAATTGTTAAGAAATGTTTACTAAATGTTGCTGCCACACCACTGTTATAAAATGTTATATAACATTTTCTAACACCGGTGTGGCAGCACCATAAGGCAGTGGTACTGCCACAGTCGAACCGGCCCATTAATGATATAGGCAGTACTAATTATCCTTTATAACTTACAAATTATATTGACTAGTATACGAAAGACCTAGGGACTTACGATTGTCAGAAATTGCAACTTTATTCATGAAAGTGACTTACGAATAAATTACCAACGTAAACAGCATTTTAAGTTGCTCCTGAAAGTCGTAACTTAAATTATGTAAGCTTTATGTTAGGATACAATGAATGTTTTAGATTCACCTGATTGCAGTTTGTTCAGGTGTATACTGTATAAGAGCCACTTACGTCTTATGTAATCCCATAAGAAATTATTTATTTATTTATTTTACACTTTATATACATGGAGTATAAAGGCGGACTTAATGCTATAAGCATTCTCTCCCAGTCAACCTTAGGGTGATGCAGAGATGTACATGGCAGGTGTAAAGATGACAAAAGGAAAATATACACAAAAGAGACATATTTGAATATAAATATATAAATATATATAAATACATAAATATCTACACATAATACATATCAATAATAAATACAAGAAGAATATTAATAAATAGTTACATATTATATAAATAAATAAGTATAAATACATAGCGTAAATATATAATAGTACATATTATAATACCATAATATATCACAGTATACTAATGTGATGATTCTGCTACTCCATCCAAGAGTAACTGCCGAACTCTCACTTTAAATCCAAGCCTGGTCGTTGACGACCTGATTTCAAGGGGGAGTGCGTTCCATAGAAGTAGTATATAAACTATAATGTAGGATTAGGTCATAAATCGAGCTAATATTATGTATGTACCTACTAATTTACTAGATCCTGTGTTGGTTCTACGTCGACGTACGATGTATTTGTCGAACAAATATCATGCACAACACAAGCCAGGATTTGAGTACGGATCAATAATGCAGAATAGTTGAATAGATGAGGTATTATGTAAATTTAACACTTTCTCCACGTATTTTTTTTTATTTAGGTTCTAATGGGAAATGTTTAGTGATTTCCACCGTTAAAATATGAACATTTTTAGTACCGCCTAATATCATTGTAATTAAGATCCACTTACATGAATTTTGAGGTGCGATTTAGTTACGCGGACCAGGATATTAGGACTGAAAAGTACCTTTATACTTTTGTTTTCCAATCACCACCATACCATTTTAATGATAGATAAAGCATAGAAATAAATTCTGTGTGTGTAATGTGTATTTGTACATACGAATGACTTTAGGTAATTAAATCATTACATTTGACTCTGGCATTGGTAAGTCACTCTGGCGAAGCGCTCATTGCACTCAGCACCTCTGCTTGCATAATATTAAGTTTCATCGTTCCAATAAACTTGATGCACATGGTTCAGGGAGCAACAAATGACCCCTAAACAACATTTTAAAACAACAATAGCAGGGGGAGCCCTACAGCATATGACTGACAAAAATAAATCTTCACTTTCATTGAGATTATTTAACGGATTTTAGTAAAATCACAATCTTGCCTATTGTAGTTGAATACTAAAAACATTATTTATTTATTTTATTATCACAATCTATCAATATGTATATCTTCTTACATATAAAAATCAATTGATGTTCGTTAGTCTCGCTAAAACTTAACAACGGCTTGATAGATTTATATAAATTATTTTTGTTCTATTCGTAAAATAAAGGAAAATTAAAAAAAAAATCTAAAAAAAATCTAAATTGATAATTTTGTATGAGAATCGCTATCGCTGATTACTTTTCATAGATGGCGCTTGCGGGAGACCTATCGCCGTAACAGACATGCTTTGAAAAAACGTAAGTTAAAAAAACTTAAGTGAACCATTCCAAACGATCGACCGTCCGTGCACAATTGATTTTTCGAATCGACATTCCTTTGCCTATCGCGCTTATATTAAAAAGTGATGGTAGATATTATTTACAGGTTTGAGTGACTATGAAAACAATGCCGTCTAATTTTGTAGTGTTAATTACAATGGCGAGACGATCTGACGTAGTTAAGTATATCGCTGAAGGTAATCAAATGTGCGACGAGCTACCTCACGTGCAAACCGTACTGATGACCAACGAACGACAGATAAATAATAGTAGTATTGATTGATATGTTCAATTTGCGTTCGGGAGTCACTAAAAATGAACGAACAGTGGATGAAAACTCAGAATTAGAATAAATATATTTTAGATGAAACAATGTTCACGGGGTCATCTAGTATATATGTATAATATACATATTATACAACGTGTTAAAGAAAGGTGTGGTCATATAAACTCCTTTGCAAAAAAAACGGGCACCTTACACACACACACTTTACCTTAGCTTTTCTATGGGTAAATATTATTATATTTTTAGTATGTCATTAGCTTGGATGACTAGAAATTTCTTATTATCAATGAGAATCTAGTTTTTTAACACTTTTATCCTGGTATCGGTGTTTTAGTCAATGTAAACAGAGAGCCGTGTTAAAATGGACATTTTTATGGGTATAATGAAATTAAGACTACGAGTATTTTTATGGTATTTTAATAAAAGAGACATTAAAAAATAAAAATTAATAACGAGTATGACCTCCTCTTGCAGCGATTACGGCATGTAATCGTCTTGGCATGCTTCCCACCAGGCTTTTGATGGTGTCCTGTGGAATGTGTTCCCACTCAGTCGAGATTACACGTTTAAGCTCTCTGATGTTTTGTGGAGGTGGTTGGACAGATCGTACTCGCCTTTTTAGGAGGTCCCAAACGTGCTCAATGGGGTTAAGGTCGGGGCTCCGCGCTGGCCAATCCAAACGACGAATACCGACCTCTTGCATATAAGCATCTACGTCGCCAGAACGGTGGGCCCGAGCATTATCGTCCATGTAAATGGCATCTTCACCAATTACAGTCAGTGCGGGTTGTGCATTTTGAGAAAGGATTTCTGTTATGTACCTATGCGCATTTAGTGAGCCATTTTCTATGAATACTATCTCGGTACGATAGTTGGAAGTTACGCCCGCCCAAAACATAACGGACCCTCCACCATAAGGGGTGATTTCTTCAAAACACACATCGGCATAGCGTTCCCCTGGTCTTCGTAACACTCGCCGACGTCGGTCCTCACCATGCAGACAAATTCGAGCCTCATCGGAGAAGAGTACGCTACTCCAGTTAACTGGTGTCCAAGATAGGCAATTTCTAGCGAACCTCAACCGCGCAATCCGGTGCTCACGGAGTAACTTGGGGGCCCGCGCTGGTCGTCGACTACGTATATCAGCAGCTAAAAGTCTTCTCCTCACAGTCCATAGGCTAACTTGTGCTCCTCGTACCTCTTCAAGGTTTCTTTTGAGGTCTATGTAACTGCATTTGCGGTTCCTCAGCGCCTGAGTCACTAAAAAGCGATCGTCTCGCGGCTGTGTGCAACGTTTTCTCCCAGAACCTTGCCTTCTCTGAACGGAACCTGTCTCTTGGTATCGAGTCCAGGTTCTTTGTACGGTTGAACGACTCACGTTTAACCGCTGTGAGACGTAACATTGGCTACACCCCTCTTCCAGCAGCGCTATAATTTTACTAGCTCTCATTGCTTTTTCTGCCATTACGATAGACACAAAGATATCTGTTTTAAGTCACAATAAGGCAGAATTATGCGATAAACATAAATTGTTGTACTAAAAATAACGAAAAGTTACTTTTAGTTGCTTGATAACCTTTTAACCGCAAACCCGCGAAAAGTGTCACAAAATGAAAAAGGGATTAATAATTTAAAAAACAAAAGTTTTGAATTTGGAATGAACTTTTTTTCATACCCAGACTCTTTATTAAGTGCCAGTAACATAGTTTGGCTATTAAAACCTCTGAAGAACTAAATTATTACCAATAATGTTAAAAAATCAAACCCGCCCGTTTTTTTTGCAAAGGAGTGTATTTTCAGGGTTGTTACATACACCTTACAGAGTGTACTTATAAACCAGGTCTTTTCGAAATCCTCTTAAAAAAATCACTTTAATGTTTAATATGTACCTTGTTTATTAAAAGACGATAGAATCGAACATCACATCACCATAAATTATGAATAACACTCACTTTTTAATAAACGTGAGTGAGTTTATGTATATATCGATTTCCCCATTTCTAACCTTCGACATTTATAAACGCTATAGGGATGGAATAACTTCTTCAAATTAAAATGAGACTAACTATGAGGTAAGTATATCGATTTAAAGATGAATAATCAAAATGTATTAAGAAGCGCTGAAGATACCGCGTAAATGTCCAAAATATTGAGACGTAAGTGTACATTTACTTATACTAGTGGTCCGGTAATGGTACAAACTTACGAGTAATAACACATAGAGAGATAGTTTCATTCAAAATTGAATTCTTATTCGAAGATGAAAACAATTTAATTTATGCTTAGGCGGCGCTTAAATACTTTTTCTGATACAGTCACAAGCGCATCAGTAATGACATTTTCCCAACAAAATAAGGAAATTGAAACTGTTTTATTATTGAATAAACTTGCCTTGTTATTGATAAACCTTGTTATAGACTCAACTATCATTTATATTGTTTCCAGACTAGTGATTTTATTTGTCTTTTTTTATAGCATAGGCCGGCAAACGAGCAAGTGGGTCACCTGATGGTAAGTGATCTCCACCGTCCATGTACGCCCACCACCAGAAGACAGTGTTGTCTACAGCATGAATGGGCTGGCTCGACCGGGTCGTTACCACTGTCTCATAGAAAACCGACGTAAAGTAGCGGCTTGCTGCTGCGTTTCGTAGGTACGGTGAGTGAGATATCCGGAAGCCCAAATCCCCTCCCCTTCCACATGCCTAATTATCCCTTTCCTTTAAGGTCGGCAACGCGCTTTTGATTCTTTTGGTATTGTGGGCGTACATGGGCCGTGGAGACTACTTACCATCAAGTTACTGATTTGCCGGAGAATCATTTTAAAAAATGCACTGAATTTCTCTGGATCATGAAATATTTGTGTTAACGGGAAATCATCAAACAAGCTGAATGATGTTATGGCATTTTAATAAAACCTCCACATAATTACCAAGTATCATGATTTCCAATAAAATAATAGGAAGAAAAATTTAGTAAAACTAGCCATAGCTAGCAACTTTGTTTTTGTAATGGCGTACGTTAAAATCATGATTTTATTTTTGATTTGATGAATATTTAATAAAAGATGTCACGTAGTAGTTACCCGTGAAATGTGAAATATGTTTCTGGTGATTATGTGACGCGTTGACATCCCTTCACCATACAGTATGTCCTTGTTTTTTAAAAAATTGTAGGCGCTCTTCGTGCTGAGGTTTGACATTGGACTCTGACGTTCCGGGGACGTATTGAGGCCTGACCTTAGCCAGTTAGCGCTAATTTGAAACGGCTTTACACTGTTTACACCTATTGCGGTTATTGTTTCTATGGATAAATTGTTTTTTTGAATCTTGTTCTATTGGGTACGACATGAGTCAGAAATATACATTCAGCTATCGATAGTATAAATAAACATAACAACGACGGTCTTATTGAAAAATGTATTTTAACTTTAAACCTATATTGGCTATTTTCTATGGGTTACCATAGTTACTAGTTATTAGAAACCAACTCCTCCGCGCGAGAAATGAATTTATGCGTTTTCTCTTCACGTATTAATATATAGATTACTTTATACTTAACAATGATTGATTCAATTTATTTTACACTAAAAGCAGAACCTCCTTTTTTATGCTGGTTTACGACGACCATTTATGAATGAAAGGTTGAGTAATATACAAATAAAAAAGGGAGCTAACGGTCCGCTCCCATGACATGTAGTACTTTACGGATACAGATTGTTACAAGGCTCGGTTAAGCGGTGTATGTTGCTGAATACTCGTGTTGAACACGAGCAGCGTGTTAATTACGGGATCGTACAAAACCAACTCCGGTCGATTTTGCTATTCGATTTCTGCGTGCGTTTCCATGACAATATCAAGTATTTTACCGATTCGAAATTTATTCAATCTTATTAAGCAGTATACACATCTTATGGTATACTGGTGGAAGCGGATATACACTGGCTGATCCTGGAACGCGGTCCACACAAGGTATGTGAGTCACACATATTATGTCTTATTCCCTATAATCCAACAGAATCGTAAAATGCATAATGTACTTACTTATGTTTGGGTAATGCGAACCGGATCATAAATGCAAAATATATATTCTTATATTATAATATAAGCCAAATTAGAAATGTGCTATGTGATTGAATAATGGGCATAGTATTTTTTTTTACTTTTGATTATTTTTTTTATAAAAAGGGCGCTTATAGGTAAATACTTCGACAGAAAGTTAAAAAAAAAAGCTATACGAAATATTTTATATACAGAGATTGAGTCAATAAATATCTCGTTTTTTTTGCCAGTTGCCTTTAAAAGCCCACTGTTAGGTGTAGATCCCGAAAGAAATACTTATAACACGTGTAGCGACTTAATTATTTATCTATGAATATGCACAAAAATCTCACAATAAAAAATAGCATAAAATAATTCTTTATATTTTTTTTGGCGAGAATATGTGTGTTAATGGATTGAAGTTGGAACGTTGTATTTCAGGTTTCAAAAGCGGGACGACCCTCTAAAATCACGTGTCGGGCAACACTGCTCTAGCAGACAAGCGAATCGCTGCTGTAGGTATAAGTATGTAATATATGTTCCGCAATTACTTGGTAATTTGTGAGTTATTCGGGCACCTCTAAAGGTGCTCTACAATCCCGTTCTATGTGGGCATTTATCTGACTACATGACAGGCACTAGGTACAGTTAAGTACAATTTACTCTTATATGTTCCATAATGATATATGGATTTAATTAATCGAGTTTCTATAGCACGCTAGTATATTTTACAAATGGCACTAATTTAAATTAATTAACGGCTCTGAGAAATAATTATTGTAATGTAAGAAATTGGTAATTAATACTTAACCGTAATCGACTTCGACGTCTCTAATAAATGTACACTAGATTTTACCTATATCGTGAGTTCTGTGTCAGGAACTATCGAGGTTCCACAACACGCATAGTCCCGAAAACAAAAAAAATGAACCTTCAATAAAAAGTGTATAATGTATACTACCTGTAAAAAATAGGTTGCCTACCTTTTTCTGGCCACTACTACCTGGTTGCCGTGTGCAAACAGGTAACTAAAAAGTGGTAATTGCGCTCATCTAGCTCCTAGCTTTTACAGGTATTTTACATTGTAGGTTCATTTATTTGGTGAGCAAGTCAGTGAAATAATATCTTTTTTTTTAAATTAATAAAACAATATTTTCTATTTATATATAATTTTATATTTTCATATTTTTTTTTTAAGCGTTGGCTTTACGTATTGGAGGGAGACATGAGAGCCAATGGTCTCACTATAGAGGATGCTCAAGATCGGGCGAAGTGGAGGCGTTTAAGTAGGAAGGCGGACCCTGGCACTAAGCCGGGATAACGCAAGGCAGAAAGAAAGAATAAAACATAATATTTTTGACTATATTTATTTAGGCAACCCTATTGATATATGTTCAGCAACACATTTTATACCCTAAAATACTATTTTCATCCGGTAAACAGATGGGTGAAGGTCAATGTTCCCCGGGATCTTAGACCATAGGTACCCCCACTTACTACTAATTATAGAAATATTTAAACACTAGCTTTTGCTCGCGGCTCTGCCCACGTGATCAAACAAACAAACAAACAATCAAACTCTACAGCTTTATAATATTAGTATAGATTTGGGTAGCTTAGCAACGGAAGCCTTCAAATATGAATAATTTTCCCCGTTTTTGCCACATTTTTCACTGATGCTTCGCTTCTAATGGTCGCAGCGTAATGTTATATATCCTATATCCTAAAGCCTTCCTCGATAAATGGACTATCCAACACAAAAAGAATTTTTCAATTCGAACCAGTAGTTCCTGAGATTAGCGCGTTCAAACAAACAAACAAACAATCAAACTCTACAGCTTTATTATTAGTATAGATAAATTGTAAATGTACCACCTAATACCTGCCAATAAATGCTTTCTTTCTATTATTTATACATTTTATGGCTGATTAGTGGGAGCATCTCGTCGCGTCGGCGTAGTTATTTTGAGACAAAGTATAAGGTGAAAGGGGGCGTTATAAAAGTCGGTTGAAGTAACTAACCTCAAGCCGTCCAAGTTAAATTTCCCGTATTGTAAGTGTGCACATAATTTTTCTTCAACATTCTCAAATGTCCAAAATTATCCAATGTTAATAGCTATTTTAATAATAAATCGGTAAGTACCTACTGGAATGTATAGAGGTTAAGATTGATCAGTTAGCAGCCGCTCCACGCGACAGACACGCGTCGATCGCCATATTATCCATAACCCTCCTTCCGACATTCCTAAAGTGCATTAAACTTTCTCTTCAGTGCATCTACCAAACTTGTTGCACCCTTTATTCCTTGTGAATTATGGGTATTGTACAAAAGACGTTCGGCCCTTACAATGGTTCAGCACGCGGCCCTCACGAGTCAAAGCTAGTGCATTATGCTAAACAGTAAGTCGGCATCTTACGTCAACATATTATGTGTATTGCTAGTACAAAATAAAAGCACTACATTCACTTTTGACGTATGGAAACAACTAATGTCGATGGCATGTCCAGACTCACGACAGTAGTAATGCTGTTGCACAGACAAGTTAACATATTTTTTTTCTCCGAGGTTAATGATTTGTGTAGAAAGATTTTCGTACTAGGAAAATTATTTCAGTATTGTTTATATTACAATAACTACACCTACTTTAATATACCAAATTAGCATAAATTGTTAAAATATTTGTTTTATCTTTATTCAAGCAAAAAAAAACAATATGAAATAAACGGTAAATTATAAAACATAAAATGTTTAACTCACACTATTTATCTGAAATTTCACCGGGGAATATATGGATTTTCGCTTATAACTTTTTTATTTATGATTATACGACTAAAAGTTACTGAACAAAAGTTGTAGATAATTTTATTTGCAACAAAAAATGTTCAATATTTTTTTTTGTGAGACCTATAGTTTGGCAGCTAAACCGTAAAAACCATTGAACCTCTTTTTCCAAGATGGCGGCCGTGGGGCAAGGGTTGCAAACCCACAAACTTGGATTTAACTTTACACTAACCCCCCCTTCATATCTAAAAAATAAAATTGCGTCCTCTGACAAACGCACGCTAAGCTCAAAAAAAATTCACATTTCAATGGACTAAAATACCTTTAGAAAACAAATGTTTTTGACAACGACTATGTGAATCATCAGACGACACAAAAAACATATTACAAACTAGCCTCTCGTGGTTTCACCTGCTTACATGTTACTGCTCCGCTGCCGTTGGTAATAGCATGATGTTATGTCGCTATGAACCAACGTCAAGACAAAACAAAAACATAATTAGTGTGAATATGACCTGAATCGTTCCAGTCGTTCAAAAGTTCGCAATTTGTTAGATTATTATTTATGTAGTGATGATAAACTTATTTGAGTTAAAGTTGAGTAGTGTTTGTCTCAAATTTATTTCACCTGGGAACTTTTCCAGAACTATAAAGAACAAAAAAAACGCATATCCATCGCGCGAATCGCGAGTTATGGTCTTAAATTCATACAAAGCTCCCGAAGAAAATGCAAATTA
Organism: Amorpha juglandis; assembly: GCA_949126905.1. Classification (NCBI taxonomy): domain Eukaryota; kingdom Metazoa; phylum Arthropoda; class Insecta; order Lepidoptera; family Sphingidae; genus Amorpha; species Amorpha juglandis. The sequence goes on from OX421367.1 coordinate 11,841,068, forward strand.
CGCTTATACGAATTAAAATTTTCAGAGCAACTTTTCCAATTTTTCTTTCCATATGAATTTTATTCGGTTTATCACGACCAATTAAAACAAGGCAATTTTTTTCTTGCCGTTCTCAACTGATGCAGTCACCAACGAACTGTATTTCACTTTAATTTATATGGATATGAGATTATATACATATAATTTACAGTGGATGTAATAAACAGTTGGACTTGTAACAAATAACAACACCTGGTTTTATAGGAAAGGACAGCTTTTGCTTTACCAGCAAATAGAAGCAACGACCTTCGATAAACAACGGAGTACGTACGGGAACAACAGTTGCGGGCCGATGAGGGAGGTTAAACGTCACCTCAACATTCTCCTTACAATCCATACTCCGCGGGCGACAGTAACTTATGCTAAAAACATCGCAATTATTTAAGATCTTTAACGGATGATGATATATGATTGAACTAGAAAGTATTTCTTTTATATGAATATAATAACACTGATGGAACTAGGGATTGCAATGCAATACAGTGTGATGCCGCAATCCCACATCATTTGCAAGCCTGTGCGATCACACACAACGTTGTAAGCGGATCCACCAAGTCGTGAATTCATCGACGAGTCGGGCAAAAAATCCAATTAAATTTGGCGTCCTTTTGCAACGAAATTGATATTATTGCTTTTTATCTTAAATTTTTGTGAGAAAAAAGTAAGCTTATACACAGGGTATATCACTAACACTGGACTTAAGAAAACAGATCGTTAAAATTAGTAATAGGTAAGGATTTCTTACGTTTACGCGAATGTTATGTTTGAAATAAAACGAATTTAAATGGATTTTATCGCGGTTTTTTATTTTATTTTGGTCCCAACGTTTCGAAGGCTTTTCAGCCTTCGTGGTCACGGGGTGGACTGTCCCGTGTCCGTCCACCCCGGAATTTGATTTCAATCGTAATAGGTATCTAAAATAAGTCTACCAAAAAAAAATCTTCGTTTTTTGGCGGGGAAAAACATGTATGTCTAATAAAATGCTACGTATAACCCGAAGCTCTTTAAGACTAGTGTAAATCGTCACCTTCTGGGTAAGCTGGCTCTATCGTTGACTTCAACTTTATACTCATGCGGCTAGATTGAAGTTAAAAGCAAACTCATTTTCAATTTAAAAAAAATATGCGTGTGTACACGGGCGTTTTACTTTAATTTTTAAAATCATGAACTGTCGAGGATTCTGAAATAAAAGTACCATATCCGAAATTTGGTCTATATAAAGTGCAAAGGAAGCAGGTCGATAGAAAACTCAAAACCTATCCATAGAATCCCCATACATGATACCTATAAAATATGTGGTTCAAAATTATTTTTATAAACTAATGGAAGACCATCATGCATCTATTAGGTCTATAGTTATGTTTTCTTCAAATAGCACAAATAGTGAGCTCTTCGATTTTCGAACCACCATACCACTTTGGAGACTGGTCTTAGAAAATTTACAGATGAAAAGTTAACCTTTACAAGATTTTTGAGTATCATATTTTGTTACGACATAAATATAGCAATCTAGAGTTCAATTATCAATATTGTATTTATAAAACTTATCTTAAAAACCAAATCCCGAATTCATGGAGAATTAACACCCCATCATTCACCTGGCTAGTGTGGTGGCAATATGTTAAATATTCTAATCAAATAGGTCGAGAGCTTTTGTAAACTTAACGTTCGACATTTTTAATTTAGCACCGCCACCGAACACCATTAAATCTATGATTATTCACTGAAATACTAATTTACATTTTATGTATTTAATACAAATTAGCAAAAAGTAAATTTACTATCGAAAGCCGACAAATTTTTGTGGTCCCCCCCACTAACGAATTGTGAACCTCCATTTTTTTGTCACGCCCACGTAGACCCTCGTCGACTCTCCCTTGGACCCCTGGGGGTCCACCTGGACCACTTTGGTAACTAAGGATCTATATGAAGGTCCATAATAGTGGGTTATCGTATAGAGGATCCATCATAACATAACTAAATATATTTTTGAAATGAAACTTCTTTATCGGCGTTAGAAAAATAAAATCGTCACATTTTTCCGTTACGCGGCACGCGTCACATTTTTGACTTTGACTGGATTTTGACCAGATTTTGACTGGACTTGACAGGACTTTCATCGGACTTTGACCGGACTCTTACCGCACTTTAACCGGGCTTTGACCGGTCTTTGACCCGACTTTGACCGGACTTTGACTGGATTTTGACCAGACTTCGACTGGACTTTGGACTTTGACCGGCCTTTGACTGGACTTTGACAAGACTTTGACGCACTTAGACTGGATTTTGACCGGACTTTGATCGGACCTCGACAGGACTTTGACGGGACTCTGACCGGGCTTTGACCGGACTTTGACTGGATTTTGACCAGACTTCGACCGGACTTTGACAGGACTTTGGCCGGACTTTGACCGGACTTCACAGGACTTTGACTGGATTTTGACCACACTTCGACCGGACTTTGACAGGTCATTAACCGGACTTTGATAGGATTTTGAACGGACTTTCACAGGATTTTGACGGACTTTGACATGACTTTGAGAGGACTTTGAGAGGACTTTGATCGGACTTTGAGCAGATTTTGACCGGACTTCTTCTGTCGAGCGTCCCGAGACGCACATTTTTTTTGTATTCATGTCTATGATAATAAAAGCCTTTTGTTTAAACTTTATCTAATTTAACTTTATTTAACCAATTTCTGTAAAGTTGCATATAGTAGATCATTTTCAGAAAAATAAGGTCATAAAGAACTTTCACTTCCTACGTGTGTACATTAGTACACGTACACATTTTTAACACGCTTTTATTAGACGGGCTTCCATACAATAATTGACCACTCACCAATTAACATTACTTATTTTATTTGGAAAACCAAACAGTTCATATCATAACTTAATTACATAACTATCTAATAACCATTTTAAAAGTTTTCGCATGTTAAATTTTCTACAAAAGTGGCATGCCGTAGAAGGAGACCACCGAAACGGATAGGGAACGAACCGATCCCGACGGCCACTGAATGAGGAATAGGCGGCAACTTGACGTTGACGACTGACCAGCGCTTCCCGCTCTGTGGATTTTGGAGTTTGAAGAATTCCACCAGTGTATCCCCTGCTTATCGTAAAAGTCAACTAATGGGGACCCCGGCGGGGATCGGGGGCATGTGTTAAACCATTCTATTACCCAGGGAAAGCAAGTTATCCATAGAATGGATAATGTAAAGCGATGATCTCACAGTGCTGCGAACATTGGTATTAGCACGTCTGTTCAGTCATAGCGGGTCAACAAATCCAATTTCATTGAAGATGTATTGGCATAACATACATGATAATAAGTGGGTTCAATCAATAGGTATTGAGGCCCTCTATGGATCTGCTTCCTTAGGTCTGCTGATTTCGCTACACTCTGTATACATCGTAATAACATATTATTTTTTTGTAACATAGTTTAGTCCTCGCCAGCGTGATAATAGATACCCCCCATTGCCCGCCAGCCTTTCACTTTCTGGGTTACTGTCGACTGTCGAATAAAGTCTCCTTTCATCTCAGCCGAGATCAACTGTGTAAAAAAAGGTTAGGTGGTCGCGTTCAAATAGATATTAAGACGTAAAATAGAGCGAGGTAAGTATCTGTTCAAGAATATGGTGTGGTTTACTTTTGCATAAAAACCTTATTATTACACCACCTAGTTAGTTATTATCTTTATATATATAATTCTTCTGTGAGTGTGTATGTCACTGAACTTCTCTTAAACGACTGGACCGATTTTGATGAAATTTTTTGTGTGTGTTCAAGGGGATCTGAGAATGGTTTAGATTCACAATTTTGTCCGCTGGACAATGTTTTTTTAATTAATTTTTAATTTATTAGTAGTTGTTGATTTTGGAATGTTTTTTTAGCCGTGTTGAGCACTTTTTGGTAGAGGCTAAACTTGTGGTTTCGCGTCTGACTGGACTGGACTGGGCTGGACTGGGGTCCGGACTGGGGCCGGACTGGGGACCAGACTGGACTGGGGGCTTGACTGGATTGGGGACCGGACTGGACTGGAGACCGGACTGGACTGGAGACCGGACTGGACTGGGGACCGGACTTGCCTGGGGACCAGACTGGAGCCGGACTGGACTGGTGACCGGACATGACTGGGGACCTGACAGGACTGGGGACCGGACCGGACTGGGGCCTGGGACTGGAGCCGGACACGACTGGAGACTGGATAGGACTGGACTGAAGACCGGAGAGGACTGGGGACCGGATTAGACTGGGGACCCGGACTGAACTGGGGACCCGGACTGAAATGGGGATCGGACTGGACTGGGGACCGAACTAGACTGGGGACCGGACAAGACTGGGGACCGGACAAGACTGGGGACCGGACAGGACTGGGGACCGGACCGGACCTGGGACCGGACTGGACTGGGGGTCGGACTGGGGACCGGACAGGACTGGGGATCGGACTGGACTGGAGACCTGACTGGACTGGAGACCTGACTGGACTGGGGACTTGACTGGACTGGGGACCGGACTGGACTGGGGACCGGACTGGACTGGGGCCGGACTGGACTGGGGACCCGACAGGACTGGGGACCGGACTGGACTGGGCACCGGACTGGGGACCCGACAGGACTGGGTACCGGACTAGACTGGGGACCGGACTAGACTGGGGACCGGACTGGACTGGGGACCGGACTGAACTATAACTTATCGGCTGAATTGAGTAAGTATCCAATAGATGGCGCATACTGCATTGAATGGTTTACTACAATATAATTTAACATATACCTTAGGCACAGCAACGCGTGGCCGGGTCCGCTAGTATATTTGTAAAACATTGGAAACAAAAAATTACAAGTAACCATGTTAGTATCTTAGATCAGCGATTCCTAAACTGCTTTTCCGCGGAAGCCAAGGGTTCCGTGGAAAAGATTACGAGTCCGGAAATTAGTTTATTTTGTCATTGAACTGCGGCGAATGTCTGATCGGATTTATAAAATTTCCAACCACATTAAAGGTGAAATCTTACACAGTTAAAATGCTTTAGATAATAGGGTAATTTCCTATGTTGAATATCATACATTATTTTATATGCAACAGAAAATAATACGAAAAAAAACCATTTTGTTAAAACACAAGCGTAATCGGTTCAAAAATTAGCCCGAAATTATGATTTAAAGTATTGGTATGACAAAGGTGAGCGCGTAGTGGGGACATCTCATTATCTCGCACACACGCGTGTACAGTAATGGCCATTTGCCACGGTGACGTCAAAGTCGGCGTCATCTGTTATTTGACAGGCGCCCCCTCCATCTGATTTGAATGGCTTATTTTTTTTTGTGGACGGATTAATGAAATTCTTTCTGCAATAGGTTTTGGGTAACGTACCTTATTGATTAAAATAATAAAAAAAAATAAGTCATTACTAGCCTATTACCTATTTTGCTCATTTTAATGTAGGGTTACGATCATTAAATGTAGGGTTCTATAAAATAAAAGAATTGTCGAGTGTTTCGTAGCTTTAAAAGTTTGGGAACCGCTGCCTAAGACATTAGTTTTTAAAACCTAACTGAAAACATCCATTGGTGCAAACTACTTTTACGGAACAATAAATAAAAAACCGGGTAGGTACCTAATAGGTACATAAGATTTGTTTTTGTTTACTCACTAGTTACTGTACCGTGAGCTTGGCATATAGGTAGGAACAACAAATACTTGCCTGTCTACTTACATACCTACCAACAGTTTGTGTACCTACGTATTTGGTGGATTATTATTATCAATGTGCATTCTGATAATAATTATTATAATTTCACTTAGGTATATTTAAAAATCAAAAATCATAATAGGTATCTATGCAACGGCTCTTAAAAGTATTGTACAAATTACTTAAATTTTATAAATGCTTCACAATTCTTTCAAGCAATATAACTAAGCAGGTTTATACATTATCAATCAATACCGATTAATGTTGTATTATATAGAAGGTATGTATATGTATACCGAGTTTATTGATGTATGCAGGTAAGTAGGTACCATCGCATGATTACAATTGCCTAATTTATCCCTCCTATATAATATGAATGGATTCATAAACGGAAAATAAAGTTAAAATTGAGAATCTATACTTATCGGCTCATAAATAAATGAAGCGGTGGACTAACATGGCACATAGTAAAAATATATTTAAATCAGTTCTCTTACCTATCTTCGTAAACGGGTGAAGCGCCGCCGGAAGCACCTTGGGACATGTCACCGTCCATGTTAAGTTGAGTAAGTAACACGATACGATCGGTATAGGTACTAGGACGAGAAATGTTAAACCTCGAGCGACGTTGGCGGTATCAAATTGAGCACACGGAATCAACCGGTGCACGCGTACAGCGAGTACTGTGCCGAGTGCGCGCCAAGCGCGAGCGAACCGTCATGGGCCAGCTCTTTTCGCGGGCCGCGGGCCGCGGGACGAAGGGCGAGCAAGTAAGGCGCGGGGGAGGAGAGCTCCACCGTGCGGCCTGCGGGGTAGCCTATGCTGGTACCCCACCCGCGCGCGTCACCACGGCAACGTCGTGTAGTGACCGGCGCGGCAGCGCGGCCCGCCATGCCATGCCGCCAAATTACACGTGGTACATAATATTATAGTGTATTCACGTGCACACAAAACTCAAAACTTTTTAATCGTAGTACACACCTACATAGATAGGTAATAGCCGGAAAATGTATAGCTTTCGATATATGCGCATTCAACTGGTAGTTTTTCACTGCCTGATTCTAAAAACGTAAAATGCTATCGTAATGTTAATTAATATGTTATGGTGCTGCCACACCGATGTTATAAAATGTTTACAAACATTTTCTAACATTAAATCTAACATTTTATAACATTTCTTAACATTTTCTAACATTTTATAACATTTGAAAACATGACATCGGCCCTTCTTCTTTGACGGCTTCTTTGACGACGCCGCTCTCAAAAGGACCGCCGCCCGCTGTTAAAAAATGTTCAAAAATGTTACAAAATGTTACAAATTGTTAAGAAATGTTTACTAAATGTTGCTGCCACACCACTGTTATAAAATGTTATATAACATTTTCTAACACTGCACCGGTGTGGCAGCACCATTATAACTATACGTAGGTGTTATCTTATTTCGCACGAGCGGTTAAAAAACTCATTCCATTTGCATCAACTCCATTAATAATAATAATTATCTTTCCATATTACATAAGTACTTACCTATCTACTGTTAACTGTTCAATAAACTTAGTGTAGGAGATCATAAAATTTAACATAATATTATCATGATATCTTTAATTCAAAATTATTTCCCCTTTAACTCGGAAGTAAAAATTCCACCCCGAAGAATCGCGGATGAATGACTAAAACTTCTATGTTTAAATGCATTGATTTTGATTAATATATTTTTAATAAGTTTGAGCTATACCTACACTATCAGATAAATAAGGAATCATCAAAATCATTTCTTTGTAAAAGATATCTGGTTACACACAAAAAAAAAGTTAACAACGAAATACGCGCCGAATAGTGTACTTTCCTATACTGAATTTTATACATTATTTTAAACGGAATAGAAAATAATACGAAAAACAATTTTGTAAAACACAATCAAAATTGGTTGAAAAACGAACCCGCAATTAGAATATTAGTATGAGCAATGGTGTGGGCGCGTAGCGGGGATCTCAGTATCTCATTCGCACGCGTACATTGTATTGGCCATTTTACACGGTGACGTCAAAGTTTGCGTTGTCTGTCATTCGACAAGTATCCCTTCGATCGAAGTTGAATGGATATTAACTTATTTATTCTTGAACGTATTTGTAAAATCTTTTTTCAATAGATCCTGGGTAATGTAACTAATTGATTTAAATAATAACAAAATTAAAGTCAACTACCCTATTGAGAACCAACTCCTTTTTTTCATCAGTTTAATACGTATGAATACAAACTGCTTTTGTACTTTAATTGCAATTGTCTAGTTAAGCTATAATATATTATCTAGTTATGCTATATTGCTGCTGTTTTACCTAAGCAAACGCCCAGTGCCACGTTTACTGTGACACGCAAGTACGGTAAGTACTACCTGCATTTACCGTACGATTTATCAATTTCGAGGCCACCAGGTGTCATTTATCGGGTCAAGCCACACCAAGACTAAACAGGACACCGGGCGTACGTAGGAGGAAAGTCACCCAGAGTGAGCCAACCGCAGCACGGACTGCCACCGGAGCTCAAAATATACCGACAAGCGAGCCGCACCAACCAGACGCTAATTGGTGATTTTAAGCAAACGATCGCATGGCCCTTTGGGATGTGAAAGAATCGGGGAAAGTAAGGTTGCCACAGGCGCAACATAATACGCAACTCAACACATACCTACATAACATTACAACATGAACACACAGACAAAAACACAAACACTCAACGATTAAAGTCAGTACAGCTAAATATGCATCACTGCAAGGAAGCCATGGTTGAATTGAGTGAATATGTGGGGGCAAAGAACATGGATCTGGCTCTACTCCAGATGCCATACGTATACATTAGACGTGTGGCTGGTCTAGGATAGATGTCATATATCACCAAGGTGATGACAATTCCAGAGCATGCATCTTCGCCGGCAGGAGCAGCAAGCAGATCGTTAGCTATTATAACACGTAAATGCTATAACATAATGATGTTATCCGTTGAAGAGTTTCATTTTAAACTAAGTAAGCTACATCACAAGAAAGGACTATATTACAACGAAACTCCCAAGTAACAAAATTAAAATTAATTAAGTTATGTATGTACTTTGATTGTTTTTTTTTTCTAAATATCGATAACATTTTGTAGTGTTTTTTTTTGGTGTCGGTAAAATTTCTCTCGATCGCGGCGGTGGCACCGAGATCACATCGCTGCTAAACTCTATCGAATGAATATTTTTCTCATAAAACTCGACAATTGACGGAGAAGTCGATGCTGCGATATAAAACAAAAAAAAAACACGCTGAAATGAAAACCTCCTCCTTTTATCGAAGTCAAAGAAATAACCGAAAATCGAGCAGCCCCTTTTTTAGGATAGGTTAAAACATATTACAATGATTATTTTTAACTCATTCTTGGGGACACTTCGAAATCCGCCCAGATGCCAGCGAGGCGCTTTGACTATTTCTTACGCCAAGCATCAGGGTATAAACACTGTTGTGTTTTGGTTTAACGGACGATGAAGCCAACGAAATTATGATATTATTGGGATTTGGGCATTATGAAACTTAACCTACTTTTATGTCTTCTGGTGACGAAAAACAAAAATTGTTAAAACCTATACAATATTACTATAGAAAATATTAATACAGAGAATACGAAAGTTTTTAATGCTGTTTTACTGCAATAAATAAATATTGTCGTTTAATTCGGGTAAGTTACACATTAAACTAGCTATTCTTTTTTATCAGGGGTTAAAAAAGGATCACAATTTTTTGATGTTTGCGTATTAATGTATAAATACTATATGGACATTTCAATAAGCTACCTATTAGGGATTAAGAGATAGAGCTCTTTACATCTAGAGCAGACAAACATCACATAATAGAGTTCCGTTAGCACCATTTGGGTGCAGAAACCTAAAACGAATGCTACGGTGCCCCTAAGGTAATGGAGAACATGGATGAAATGTACCTATGACTTAATATTGAGGTAGGCTGGGTTACTTTTTGAATTAGACTTTGAAATGTTGGTAAAAAGTAAATTTTAAAAGGTTATTTTGTGAGGTGAGGAGTCGGTTGGCGAGGCGCGGCGGCGATTGAATTACGGGTAGCGCTTGCGCGAACCCTCAATCGATCGTGCCACGTGGGCGCGCCTTTATACACTACACAGGGTTAAACCCGGTCGCCACGTGTCCCAGGCACACCTACAAGTAGCTTTAACTAGCGCGCGCTCCTCCCTTGCCAACTATACTAACTGTCATCTCCCGCCATTTTGCTTTACTGTTCCTAAATTAGGTATTATATCTGTATTAAGTACTAGTAACTTGTGATAGGCAGCGGCTTGGCTGTGTCCTTGGCATTGCCGATGTCCATGAGCGGCGGTGACCGCTTACCATCAGGAGGGGCACTTGCTCGTCTGTCTATCAAGACAATAAAAAAAAGTAATGAAATTTGTTTCTTTGTAGGCTCTTTCAACTAATGCCAATGGTTCAATTTGTTTGAATGAAAGAAAGGAAAGGAAGGAAAGGTTTTTAGGAAAACTAAGAACGGCGATCACGCAATTGGATAAAAAGTGTCACAAGTACCTCGTCAATGTCGGTTGCCGAGAGAAACACACTGATCCTAATTTCTATTTACCTTCCGCAAATTATAATCTCGACTCCTGCTTCATGTTGGTCAACATACAGGTGTCCGTCAGCCAGCTAGGATGGTATTTGGTTTAACAGTGTGTTTAATACAGGGTCCTACAAAATTTAGGGTTGTCGAAAATAAAAATGGATATTCGGAGTTTTTTTATATGCCTGATAATAAGCGCCCACGCCTATCTATAAACAGAAACAACACCACACATAAATTGAATTACAAAGCACTGCATCTCATTGGATTGCGGCTCGTCACCCCGCGACATGATGATGACAAGATGTTAAGTCTCATAATGCACTGTAATCTCCGAAGAGGTAGGCAGAGATGTAACAAGTACATCCACATTTCACCGAGCGTATTTCCGTCCCATGATGTGATAGGGGGCGAGCCTCTCGCCATGGCCTATCGCCGGCACAATTCCAGACTCCGGGCTGATACTGAGCACTTCGTGACAGAAAATCCCAATATCACTTTACCCGACCCGGGGATCGAACCCGAGACCTCAGCACGTACTGAGTCGTACCACGTAGGCAACAATATGGATTCGAATTGCTGTTGGTACCGCAGTTGCGTGCTGCCTTTGCGGTCCGGCTCCTTTAGGTCTACTGCAAGATGATATTTTTGCGCTGCCGCACATCTATGCATCGATCTATCTACATCGCTGGATGCAGGCCGCTTCCATAGGTCGGTTGGGAAATCTTTGGGGGAGGCCTATGTTTAGCAGTGGACGTCCTGTTGCTGATGATGATGATGTACATCTAGGGGATACACTAATAGTCTAAGATCCCGCGGAACATTGACCTTCACCCATCTGTTTACCGGATGAAAATAATATTTTAGGGTATAAAAGGTGTTGCTGAACACATACCAATAGGGTTGCCTAAAAAATATGGTCAAGGATAGGTTTTGCGAATTTAAAAAAAAAGGAAGATATTATTTCACTGACTTGCTCACCAAATAAATGAACCTTCAATGAAAACCTACAATGTATACTACCTTTTTTTTTTTTTTTTTTTATGGCATAGGCCGGCAAACGAGCAAGTGGGTCACCTGATGGTAAGTAATCTCCACCGCCCATGTACGCCCACAACCAGAAGAATCATGGGCGCGTTGCCGACCTTAAAGGAAAGGGATAATTAGGGATTGAGAAGGGGAGGGGATTTGGGCTTCCGGATATCTCACTCACCGTACGAAAAGCAGCAGCAAGCCGCTACTTTACGTCGGTTTTCTGTGAGACAGTGGTAACGACCCGGTCGAGCCAGCCCATTCATGCTGTAGACAAAACAGTCTACAGCGTGGCTCTACCACTCAAAACCTGCAAAAGCTAGGAGCTAGATGCGCGCAATTACCACTTTTTAGTTACCTGTTTGCACACGGCAACCAGGTAGTAGTGGCCAGAAAAAGGTAGGCAACCTATTTTTTGCAGATAGTATATATTGTACACTTTTCATTGAAGGTAAAAATTTTTTGGTAAGCAAGTCAGGGAATTTATAAAAAGATTTTTTTTTTTTAAATGTTAATTAATCATATCCTTGATCATATTTTTTTAGGCAACCCTATTGGTATGTGTTTAGCAACACATTTTATACCCTAAAATGTTATTTTGATCCGGTAAACAGATGGGTGAAGGTCAATGTTCCCCGGGATCTTGTACTATAAGAAAATGTACAAATGCTGTATATGCACCTCTGCGCGCCCCGTCCATCCGTGGGCGGCATAAGTCTAAGTCAAAGTTTGTATGTTAAAAAGGTATTATTTTCCATTTTTTTGTGGGCTTAGGTAATATATAATAATATATAATATACTAGTAGAAATTATTTATTAATATGAGACCAACTACAAGGTATGAGAGATGTACACAATAACTCAATGAAATCAGTGAGGTGTATTCGCAATCATCCCTTATTTTTCTACCCTTAGGGTTAGAATTATTGTTCAAAAATGTTATGGGACCAACTTCATAACAATACCCTATTCACTAAAAATTGGTCTACTCTGTAAAAATCAAAAATGTAAATATATAAATCTATGTGTAATCTAACATAAAAAAATACGTGGCGAATTGAGAACCTCCTCCGTTTTTTTCGTGGGTTAAAATGTGATTTTTATGATCCAACTTACAGAATAAATGATTTAAATTTTAATATCGCCTATTAGGCGCCTAAACATATTATTATAATGAAAAGTAATCAAGAATAGATAGATAGATAATGAATCCCACGCCAAGTATGTATGCTTAAATTAGGCTTAATATGCGACGGCCTAATTATATGTCCATAAATGCATAGACATGGTACCCACCAGGAATATCCAGTCTCATTTATATTTCTCCACACTTTATGCTTAAATATATTGTTTTTACTTGTATTGTTTGGTTTGGTCGCTGAACGTCCTATTTGCAATTGGCCACGCTTTAGCAAAACGTCCTACTAGCGGAATGTTCTATTCGCAAAACGTCCCATTCGCAAATCTTTCTATACATATTAAAATATTATATACATTGTACAGGACACGAAGGTAGAATTTCTAAAAAAGTTATCTACACGAAGTTAAAATAACACGAGGACTTTTTATGTTGTGAGGCGGAGATGATGATGGCATTTGCAATTGCATCTGCCACAAAATTATGTAAAAAGTTATGAAAAAAATCCGGTTAAGTGTATGCTCCCATTATGATATCGATTCTGGAAGAAACAACGATCATTGAGCTTGTTATCTTCGCCTTATTACCGAACGAAACCCAAGCTACGTATGAACGCCTATTCCATATAATTAAAGAAAAATTAAGCGTTCAAATAGCTTTTTTAAATGTGACTACGAAATCGCATTCATTATATTATTATATTGATAGTATATCCTAATGCAGCTACTAGCGGTTTTTATAAACAATTTAATTTCGCTAATTGGAAACAGCCGAAGAAATTGAATATGACCAATACAAGGGGATAATAAGAAGTATGTGCCTAATTATGCGTTTGGTGACAGCTAATCAGATGTCACATGCCTGGCGTCTTATGGCCGGCGCTCATAGACGGCATGGCACGGCATGGCATGGCAAAGGATTTTATTACTAATCAAGTTATTTTGAATCTTATTGCCACGAGTTTAGAATTCACGTTACTTTATTTCAATACCACAGTGCCGCGACGTGCCGCGGGATGCTGTGGCATGACGCGACGCGCCGCGGGATGCTCCGGCCAGACGTGTCATGCCGTTTCATTCCACGGATTGCCGCGGTGCGCGAGAGAGAGAGAGTGGCTGGGCATTCAGCAGGATGCCACGGCATGCCACGGGACGCCGCGGGATGCCGCAGCATGACCTGCCGTGCCATGCCGTGCCATGCCGTCAATGAGCGCCGGCCCTTATCTATACTAATATAATAAAGCTGTAGAGTTTGATTGTTTGTTTGTTTGTTTGAACGCGCTAATCTCAGGAACGACTGGTTCGAATTGAAAAATTATTTTTGTGTTGGATAGTCCATTTATCGAGGAAGGCTTTAGGCTATATAACATTACGCTGCGACCATTAGAAGCGGTGCAAGCATCACCATCAGTGAAAAATGTTGCAAAAACGGGGAAAATTATTCATATTTGAAGGCTTCCGTAGCTAAGCTACCTAAATCTATAATCTATAATAATATTATAAAGCTGTAGAGTTTGATTGTTTGTTTGATCACGTGGGCGGAGCCGCGAGCAAAAGCTATACTCGATAAAGCGCCAAACACAGTGGAATTTCAAATTCCAAATTGACAGGAAAGATGACAGTACCTACCCAAAACTATCACCAGCAGTTTTAAGCTGTGCTGGTCAAAAACATCGAAGTACTAATGGTATTGAAGGTTTACATTTTTAGTTAGGCAAAGTAACTAGAAGGCAAAGACATATTATATTACTAACAAAAGATATAAGTACATTAAAAAAAGGAAGCTAAAATAAAACTCGTGTCTTTAAAAAAATCCAAAGGTGGAAAAGTGAATTATAATCATTACAATTTGGTTGTGTTGATTGTTTAGCGGTTTTATGCATAAAATTATGAAGTAGTTGATTATTTATTTTTTCTTTCCGTCAGTTGGCATCGTACTAAATTAATCAATATTTAGTAATTTTCTCTGGTTTATTTTTCGAAAATATAGCTCACTAATTATATCTATGACGTGTTATGGTCTTTATGCACGTAAGAGTTATTTTTATCTCTCATGATACCTTTCTGTAATGGTACCAACAATGGAACAGCATTGCGACAGCGAATTTTATAAAATAAGATAATATTAGGAACTTTTAAAATAAAATTATAATTAAGAACTTACCTCCACCCACTGGAAGGCGATTCGTTGCTGCTCTCTTTTAGCTGTGTGGTACTTGCGCTCTGAAGGTTCGGAACACTCGCTCTGCAAGCAAAACGACCAAGTCATTTCATTTATTCACATTTTTTTTTTTTACCTTACCTTTATATAATATATACTCATACATATAAATTGGCAGAGGATCTTACTAATGACCGAATGAGCGGTTATGATATATAATATAATGGCTAAGTAATGATGCCATAACAACACATGATGAAAAACCCGCTATAGGGGTTCGTTCAGGCGAATCGCGTTCCGGGCTCACCCAAAGTATGTCTCGATTCTGGCGATTATATTTGTACTGCAATGTACATATCACCAGAGCCCCTATACTATAAAAAGGAAGCAAATAAATAAATTAATAAAATTAAAAGTTAAATTCGTAAATACTTTTATAACCCGATTATAGTGGTTTTGTACCGGCTTGTCCTTGGCTGCCGGCTTGACTTGTATTTATTACGTGTAAGACCTAGTCGTGTAACGTTGCATATCTACCGTAACATCTTCATCTATCCGACGTGGAAATCCTTGACAGGGCACTTAAGGGCAGGCCACATCGCACACCCAAACAGGAGCACGGGCTGAATGATGGTGTTTAAATCTCATCGGCATCTTTCCGTCGCATGTAACTTAGCGCGCCACTTAGTCCAAGTGGTGCTAATACAGGCCTTGACTTTTATCGGATTCGTGTAGTACTACAGACCTAGTACTAGGTATTTAAACTTGTCTGTTTTCACGGCCAGTTCGTTCCCTATCTCTATCCTAATAAAAAGTTTAAATAATACGTCGGTCAATCTGCTTGTATTGTGATTTGTGGGTGTTCATGGGTAGTGGAGGCAACTTATCCTTAGAACATTTACTTGCTTGTTTGCTGACCTTTGCTTTAAAAATACTAAATTTGAATGAAGTGTTACTGAATGTAACTATATAATAATAAGTAATCTTTATATTATATAAAAAAATTGTGTCACGTTATTTGTCCGCGATGAACTCCTAAACTACTGAACTGATTTTAATCAATTTTTGAAAACTGTGTGCATTTTGATCCAACTTGAGAGATTGGATAGTTTATATCTCAATTTATAATCGCAATACTTTTTTAATTGAAAATTATTTGTTTATTATATGGCAAAGTTATAATTATCTGAGAGTTCCATAAGATTTTAACAGACACCGGTGTAAGGTAATTTATCGGCTGGGTTGAGTAAGTATCCAATAGATGGCGCATACTCTATTGAATAGTTTATTACAATATAATGTAAATATACCTTAGTCACAGGAACGCGTGGCCGCGTCTGCTAGTAAAATATATTATTAAACTTAAGTAAGCAGCGATAGCTCCGCGTGGAGTGATACGGATTGCCGATAAGAAAGTCGCAGATTCGAAACCATGACCAAGACCATGAACCTCTGCCTTTTTTAGGTTATGTGTACATTGTTAAATGTATCGCTTGCTTTGAGAGTGTACGAGGCATCCAGAGGAAACGTGCACACCTGTAGAAAAACCTCCATAAGAATTTTAAAGCTATGTGAAGTCTGCCAACACGCATTAGGCCAATATGATGGCCAGATTAACCGTTGTCATTCGTAGGGGAAGCCCGTACCCAGCAGTGCGGCTAGATTGTTATTATTGAATTGGTGCATTGGATGCGTGCGATTGTCGCTCAGGAATCACACAACGCAACATTTATTGTACTTAGGTACTTTTTATTGTTTTATGTAGGTACGTAACTAATCTATATTTCAATTTACATAGCATCAAAAATAATAATACTAAAGAGCGCTTACATTTTTTTATTTGCAAACGATGGTTCAACGATCAGAGGCAGGCCGCAGTAAGGGTACCCTGTAAAAAATGGTTTATATAGTATTTGATATGTCCTAATAATGTTTAAGGGTTGCATTTATAATATACTAGCTTTTGCTCGCGGCTCCGCCCGCGTGATCTGCTTTTTCCGGGATAAAAAGTAGCCTATCACCCAAGTCTGTACCTATACCAAATTTCATCAAAATCCGTTCAATAGTTTCAGCGTGATTGACGGACAAACATCTAAACAAACAAACTTTCACATTTATAATATTAGTAGGATTACGTAACTAAATGCGTTTTGTATTTAATTTTGTCTGTCCGTTATGTCTTATGCGTATCCGTGCATAGCCATCTCCGCTTATCCGTAATTCGGAGACCCTGGCCGTCACGACTACTGCCACCGAGATTGGCCCTATGCACCAATTTTTGTCTTGTGTTGTGTGACATAGACAACGGAATTGTATGTGACGAAATAAAATAAATACAAATGAAATGTACATACACTGATTTAGAAAGCAAAGTATGATTGTGGAACAAATCCACTGATATGTTAAAAGAATGCAGAAGTTTGCATGGCTTGTGCAAACAAGATGTTTGCACCGAAATCGGTGGCGGTGGACACAATATCGCCGTTATGTTAATGTGAACTCGATCCAAAAAGATCTCATTTCTAGGTGGCGGTGGGCAAATGCTCAGTATGCTGCCAATAAATGTATGAGGTGACAACACTTCTACATAAAATATGGCTTTTGTTAGATTGTAATACGATATAAGGGTGCACGCAAACGTGCCACTAGAATCGCCAGCATATGTTCGCCCGAAATTATCAAAACTCCTAATTTTCCAGTAGGTACCTAGAGCTCCACTATTCTTTTAGCATCCTACTGATTTTATTGTAATAGTTGGTAGGGCTAAATTGGTTCCAAACAACTAAATATGCTTTAGACTTCCTGGAATAAGTACAACTATAAAATCGGGCAACTGTTTCTATTCTGAAACATCTCTAAAGTTACTACGACACAGGGTAGGTACTAAAGAAACATAGAGAAAAAACATTAGAAAAAACAACAAAATTGATTTAAAATCGTTCCGCTTTAACTACTGTCTTGCTATTAGGGATTGCAATCCGGCGTCATTTTCAATCCGGTCGGATCCGGCCGGATTGATCAAGTCAGGATGATTTTCGCTTTTCGGTTCAAAATGAACTGTTAGTAAGTTAATCAAGTGTTATTGTGCTGTTTCCAATCTAATGTTAAGATTAGACAACGAGCAAACAAATAAAATCTAGTAGTGTAGGTAACTAGTAAAATTTTTACGATGAAACAAGTAGCTCAGTCTTCATTTCTCAGATTTCAGCTCAGATTTCACTTTCACATACAGATCAATTATTTTAGTAAGTAACATTATAAAATCTAATATAATTAACCTTATGTAATTTATTGAGATGAGATCACAATAATTAATAAAGTATTTGAGAATGCTAACTATTGGAACAAACAAGTCTTATATTTATGACAAACACCATAATGATTTGATGAATCTTTGTAATTAATGGCACAATTATAACAATAATGTCTTATAATTACAACTTTTTAGTTTAATCAACTTACGAAAAATAATTATTTTAAGTAGAATTTTAAGTAATAATTGTCTTAGTATCATCATATATAGAAAATCAATGTTGATTTTGAAAAAAGTATCGTAGAAAACAAATAATGTTAATTGTGTCATCTGCTAGTCGACTTTTAATAGAGCTGCAAATTTAGCCTGCGGCCAAAAAGGCCCTTTCAGTTTCTACTCTTGTCGGCTTTATTGTTAGCAAATAATCATAAATAGCAGACAAGTATTCT
This sequence comes from Amorpha juglandis, assembly GCA_949126905.1. Lineage (NCBI taxonomy): Eukaryota > Metazoa > Arthropoda > Insecta > Lepidoptera > Sphingidae > Amorpha > Amorpha juglandis. The sequence goes on from OX421367.1 coordinate 11,859,449, forward strand.
CTTCGAACTCCGTCCAAACTCGGTTCTTTCAAATGTAGTAATTTCCTTTTTAAGTATTTTATGAAAATCTTTCTCTTTTTTAGTATGTAAGCTATAATACATGGTTTCTTGCTGGATTTGTAATTGTAATTCTTCCTATAATGTCAAATCTTTCTTTAGTGAGGGTGAATCTAAGTTCTCTTCTACTATTTCTCCCAATTTCTCTTTAGAGCATCTTGAATAACTCTTTCCAAGATTTTTGTCAGTTCTGATCGTATGACTTTTTTCTTTGGCATAGTAAAGTACCTAATCATACAACAGCTCTATTTAAATAGCTAAAAATTGTAGCACCGGATCCGGTCGCCAGATCCGGTAAATTGGTACCGGATCCGGTGGACGTTTAATGATGCTGGATCCGCCGGATTACCGGATCCGTTTGTCCGGATTGCAATCCCTACTTGCTATCAGGTGTATATGGTATCATTTTATAACTTAGTTTGCAGCATTTTCTAAAAAACACCGCCGGAGGTAAATAAATACGTAGCGACTCCGGGCGTCATTTATTTCTATGGACCGAATATTCCTCCCGTGACACCGCATATTATGCACGCACTTTCCCAACGTCTTTTGTCATTAATTTATAACAACAGCGTATAAATAGTATTCAAAGGAGTGGTTACCAATCGGAGGCCGAGGTTGGTTGTGAGAGGAAGAAGAGACCAGTTACAATGTCCTGTGGATCCTCGAAATACGTAAGTCATTTCGTACGTACGATAGTGTCTAATATCTGACGAGATATCTCACCAGAGGAGGACATGTACGATAGTGGCTATGATCCTCGAGATATTATGGGGACCCTTGCGTCAATTCGTATCTTGTACGGTCCCTCGGTTCATGCAAAATAGGTAAAGCTAATTATGATTCTTCAGAGATTCTATGAACCTGGACGCGGACGAATGCGTCCTTGGTTTATATACAATCTTCAAACTCTCTACAAGGAGGGAAACCAAGTAAGTTGAACATTACGTGTTCCGTGATCCTAGGCGTAAATATTCGCTGTTGATAACGGGACACCACTTGCTCGTTTGCTGATAAAATTCGTCGGTCATAAAAAAGCGGCACGTCTATGTTAAGTATGTTTAGACCTAATTTCAACTTACTGTTAGTGAAATAAATGTTCTGTAAACACATTACATACCGAAAATACCCTGTTTTTTACCTACAGACACTATATTTTATTCCTCAAGTGGTAGGAAACCAGAAACAATGATTAAAAAGCAAAATAAGGCCAGTAGTTTAGTTGAGGTGAGACACAAAAGTCCGAGGTAATTTGCTAAAGAGTTGCGGACTCGCGGGTTGCAGAGCGGTAGGTGCATGGTGTTGACCGCTGTCCTAGGGTTATTTTATTTCCTTTTGAGATTTGATCTATAAAAGCCATGGTAAATATTCCCAACATAATTAAAAGACTTTCTGTGGCATGATATACGACAGATTGCGGCTTCGCAGCCCAGAATTGGTTGTCCGTCAAATGACGATGTACGAGACAGAGTAGGGACGACACTGCCTTAGATTAAGTATGGAGGACACCACGACTGAAGAGCGCTGCGCGGCACGGGAAGCGGCGCCGCAAGATGGGAGAGCATTTAAACTTTCGGATATCGGAGTCGAAGTCTGGACTGCACGCAGTTGGAATTAACAACATATTGCTTTCAGATGCGCCGTCTAATAGCAGCTTTATATTATTTCCTTAGATGTAATGTCCTAGATGCATAAATACATAAATGTTACACAACAAGTCATTTTTAAGTCAATATGCGTCAGTAATAGAGTACCTATTTTGTCTCCTATATTTTTCACGAATATCTTATCTTTTGTCTTTACAAACCTACGGGTTTCGTCACAATATATCTAAAACCCCCTTTGGGCATATTATAGGTATGAAATAATACATAAAGTAGGTACCTAATTGTTTGTCGTTGGTCGACACTATTCCTGGATTGCGCTACACTTACCATCAGATGTAGCGTAGTCACTTTGCCGAGCCAGGATAAAAAAAATATGTATATAAACATATTTTATAGGGTGTAGGTTCCGATACGACATCAAGCCAAGATGCTATTTTAAGTCTCCCAAATTTATATAAATTCGCCCTTCCTGTTCGCTGTGAACATATAATATTAGATTTAGGATATTATTAAGTTTGAGTTCGGGGAGATGGGGAGGACATAGCGTTCGGATAGTTATCTAATTCACCGTGGTACCTACTTCACGTGGTACAACACAGTCGAGCCGGTTCACTCAGGTTCTAAAATAAACCATCTAAAGCGTAGCTCTACCTTTTGTGACATTTTTTCATTATTCGTTACCTTTTAACCGACGAAAAAGAGAGGTGTTAGAAGGTTAATGTTAGTGTTTCACCCCCTTTATCACCCATTATGGGGGGTGTGTAATATAATGGCATCGTAGCGTCTAAACTAATGGACCGATGTGATTGCGCTGCTTAGATAGTAACGCATTGTTTTGTTTGTTTGAAAGGTGGTTTAATCGAGACGGTCCTGAGCTGTTTCAAGAAAATCAGTTTTTAAACAATAGTTAGATATTTTTAAAATTATATTGGAGGCTGTCATACGGCTACGTCACCATTGCGTTGTGAATTTTCAGAATAATACTCAACTTTATCACAACAGCTGTAACTTATTTATGGGCCTTCTAGAAAAATGTTTATAATAACGTTGTTCACATGTGTTTCAAAATCCGAAGATATATTTATAATTTAAGTAGGCTTAAAAGAAGACTACAGGTACCTACCGTGTAGTTTATCAATGGCACGATCTGCTGCTGATTGATCCGGGAAGTCGACAAAAGCGTAACCACCACGCTTCACCGAAATGTCAGCAACACTTAAATTCTGCTCTGCAAATAGCTGCCTGACGGTTGCTTCGTCCGCTTCAAACGGCAAATTTCCTATGTAAAGTTTGTTCATCGTAGACACAGTTTTCAGTTGCTCACTCATACCAGCGTTTTGAATTTTACGTAAATCCAGTCTTGTCTTGTCTTTTGGTTGATAGCGACGAGCTTATTATGTAGCTATTCCACGTAAATCCAGTATTTTTTTGCACAATCTTTTCAAGACTGCCGGATATCTTTTGTCCTAGGGTGCCATTGACGACTATTTGAATTTCGATTAAAGCATATTTTTTTCTTGCGTTGATGTTATATGTATTTAAAAAGAGGTTTTATTTGGAAATCATGTAATTTAAATAATAATATGTCGTATGTAGTCTGATCGTAATATTGTCACCATTAGTCTATTATATCTAAGATTTTTGATATGCTGACATAACTACTAAATCTCGATAGAAATTCTTATGGCTCATTTTCATTGGTCAATAGTGCCTGCATGCGGGGTGCGGGAAATATATTGTTAACGCATGCTATAGGACCCGCAAACGAGAGCCGTTCTATTAGTCGTTGGCCCCGGCATGCGGGGAGATGTAGGTTTTGGGTGCGAAGTTTATTGAAAAATATGGATTCTTAATAAATTTTGCATTATAGTTTAGGCACATACCTAAACGATAAATGTATGTTTAGCGTAAATTGTTCCCCCATTTCAAAGTTAACAGGTTCCCTGTCCCATGAATCATATATGATTCATTTGATATATTTTGTACCAAGATCTGTACGTCCATGAATCATATATGATTCAAATTTAGAGTCAAATTCATGCCTTTATTTGAAATGGACTTAGCAGGTTAATTCCCATTTTTAGTATCGGGACGTGTGGGTTACATCCTTTAGAGTGAGAAAACAAAACGCAGTGATTTATGAAAAAAAAATGGGAAATAAACAAATGAAAAAAAGAGTGGGACATATATGATGAAAAAAAGTGGTTTGTATGGGGACAGGGAACCTGTTAAGTCTATCGACCGTATACCAAGGGTCATTATTCTCTGGCCGACCGCACTTTAATTTTAGATGAGCCGTGAAGGGATTTAATTTCATTTTGCTATATTACAACAGTATTACGTAGTCAATAAATAAAAGGTGCTTAAATTGTGGCCATAGTTTTTAGCCAAGAATCTTTGGCTAAAGGTATCGTAAATATAGCCAGATAGAGCCAAAAAATTGACTAAGTTGGCAACACTGGTTCTCGGTTTCCGCAGCCCGCATGCTTTAATCCCGACCGATACATTTAATTGGTCGTTATACCACTTTCGGGGAATGACCGCATGCTGTATATCGACCGAGTTATCGACCACGTTTTTAATTATAACTTTCATTAGTCGTTACCCCACATGCTATATATCGACTAACAAAAATGAGCCATTAAAATGTTGGCTCTATTATTTTTTTATAAAATATAGCTGCACAATTCATGCAAATACATTTTTTATTGTTTTGAGACACCAGAGCATGTGTCATATTGATAATTCGTTGTTCGTGGGCCGCACGAATCTCGATTAGACGATCAAAGGTCTATATATTAACATTTTGTCTTAACATTTATATTCCGATGAATAAGTAACTTCATAAACTTGACCCGTAGACCGTAATATTGTAAATTGTGATGTCAATAAAACTCAGGAGTAATTCAAGTAATTTAATTATGTTTCTTTATACAAGGAATAGAACATCAAGGACTGGCTGCCGCTTGCTGCAGCGATGCTGTCTATCCATCCACCATCCACCACCATCATAATCTTACCTTATCCATCACATCCATTTTACAGATGCACTGATTATACGAAGTAATGTTATACTCTATAAGTTACATCGAAGACAGGGTGTAGTTGCGCCTTTTGCATAATACATTTCACTCAATATATCTTTTAAAAATCGTAACAATTCTATATTGGAATCGGTATGCTCTCAAAATGTAGGTAAACAAGTGTTTTATATAAAAAGTAACAGAAATACGAAATAACACAATATTAACAATTAACTCATAAATATAATAAAGTAACAGAAAAAGAAAAAATAACAAATTTAAAGCAATATTTCAACAAACATAATTACATTATGTATATATTTCAATACAAGTTCATAATTATATTTAATATAAAACAACCACAGATAAGTAGGTAGATCCAAAGAAATAAAAAATTAAGTCTATTACATATTGATTTTCAAATATTCAAGTTGACTCATTAAAGGTTATGGTATATTTTAGTGGGATTTTATATGATTCGATTAATGTTAATAATCTGCTAAATCGTATGCGATTTGGCCCCAATCGAATTGGTCGACAAAACCCATACTGATTTTGTGGATCCAAGTCAGTTGATGATTTAGCATTTTAATTCGTAACCAAATAATAGCAATTATATTTTTAATTTTCTTATTAATCGGTACTGCACAAAGAACTGACCCAAAATTAAAAATCTGCTTTGAACCTTAAATATAATTTTTTGCAGCAATAGAAAGCATTAGGGCATATCTTTCCTAAGCAAGATGTACGGGCTTAATTAAACCCCGGGAAGACTGCATCTGTTAATAAATATATTTACTGTTTAAGTAATTTACAAATAATTCACTAAGTGGTTTATACCAAACATACATTATATTTGATACATTTGTAAAATAATAACAATATATAATAATTTATAAAATATTATTGAACATCCTAGACAAAATTGATGGTCGTTAACATTACATTATAATTTTGACTCAATTATGTCGGCCTGGAAAAATCAGATCGTTTGAAGTAGCAACTTTCACGAATAAAAATAATGAAAGCATAAGTAAATAGTGGAGGGTGTAATAGAGATTCTATTTAATAACTCAAGTCTTAGGTAAGTATTTTTTTAGAAACTTATTACAATATAGTTGTAAGTAGTAGTGAAAATATATTTATTTAAAACCTTGCGAGTGAGTAGGTACACCCAATATTCCTAAATATTTCGTCTATCGTTATATTAGTTAGTAAGTACAAATAAAAAAAATATAGCATCACAGCGGTTACTATTTTAACAAGCAGAAAATATGATATATAGCGCTATTTAACTTAGCCGGCTTAAAGTTACTACTTTACGAGAGGCTTCACAGTTACATAGCTACTGTAATAATAGTATGTAAGTATAATATACAAGCAATTATTAGTATACTAAAACGATAAACTGTACGAGGTTTAATATTATCTTATAATATTAATACCTATGTCTTGTAAAAATATATTTACAGTATTATGTAAAGAAATCACAGAGCACGGATAATATTATACTACTTAATCCGTTCGCAGTAAAAGAAATAAGAGTAAAAGACTAGTTATGTTACCATTCAGTTTCGAAACTACGATTTAAAGATATTTTTATTTGGGTTTTGGAGTATGATGAATGAATACGAATTATTATGGTAGATGCATTATTTTCTGAACGCTTGACAGCAGCTCTCAAACTGTTTATCCGAAAAATCCCGGTACTTTAATAAGTGCAATCCTCGGGAATCGTTTGATTAATCAAAATAAGATCTTCATTGAAAAATGACCGATGGAAAAATCACTAACAAATGCTATTACAAATCTTTAAATAATTATTAAAGCTATCGTTTATTCTTGGAGATAGGGTTTCTTGCGGTTATTAAATATGGAAGTTAGGTAACAAAATAGGTCTCTTAATGTATTTTACATTAATCGGACATTCATTTGCGACCTATATGAATGGTTACTGTGAATTAGATTTGGATCGGGACCCAGGCTTCAGAACCGCTGCCAAATGAAATTACGTAATGCACAAGATACACGATATTCGAGAGTAGTGATATGCAAAATGTCAGTGAATTTTCTTTCCATTGTACTATCATTTATACTTAAACTATATATTCACAGGGCAATAATTTTTGCGTGATGATTTACAACATTGCAGCGTGCTAAGTTTTCAGATACATAATAGATTTAGAGCATATAAGGGCCCTCCAATTGGTTCTATCACCGGCCATGTGAATTGCATCTTGCAGGTTTAGTCATTTTTTCACTCCATTTAGTTGGTGGTCTACCTCGAGAGCGCCTGCCCTCTATTTTGCCAATCAAAATTTTTCATAACAAACATTGTCAAACGAGTGGATCACCTGATGGTAAGTGGTGTCCACTGCCCATTAAGGCCCATAATATCACTGTGGAATTTGCTAACTTTAAACGAAAGAGATAATTAAGAATCATCAGGATGATGGCCTTGACGAATTGCGCCACACAAAAATCTACCGAAATGCAGTATCTGATAGCTTTTATTTATTTTTTACTATTTATTATGAATATTATAAAAGTGATACGATGCACCTTTTTATTCGCCCATAAAGATTATTTTGGTTATGGATTAATTTAGATCCTTATATCAATTAACTAGAAACTTGGATTTCCAGATATGTTCCAAATCCTTTGTACCCCAACCGTTATTGCCTAGTAAACAAAATACAAATGACATTAAAATTGCACGTAGTGAAAATATCGTAATAATAATAATCATTAATAATTAATCGTAACACGTAATAATCGTTTAACAAAATGTTGATAGGGGCTACTCTCACTTTAAAAACCTATCTACTTGATAGAGATAGGATATTTACCTACATGCTGATACAATAATGTGTGTACTAATTATTTGTACTTGGTTAGAATTCAAGTATAGACATTAATTGCACCCTATTAGATATATGAAATGCCCAAGAGTGTCAGGATTTGCTACAGGGTGGGGCAAGATTGGCTACAAGAGGCGACAATGCAAGGGAAAGTGAGTAGAAAGATCTGTCAGTGAGTGTTAGTTAGCCGAGTAGAAACAAAACAATACAACCTCGCACACCACGCATCGATATTTCGAATTAAATGTGATAATTGTTATATAATAGTGAGAAAAGGAAAAATAAATTGAAATACATAACAATAAATTAATAAATTAGTAACAAAAAGCGTATCACTGAAAATAAATAAATACTGTGTTAAGATCAACGTTGTATCACCAACTATTTAATGAATAAATTGAGACAGTGGGTATATTTATTTAGCTAATATTACGAAAACTGAACAACCTTCAGCCATTTTGAATAGTTGTCAACTTGCCATTCCTGTACCTAAGCATTCTAATCTACTCGATATCGGACTATGCCTACTAACATTTATTCCTAACTACTTCGTCAATAAATTGTTACAATTAAATAATATTTAATCTTACGTCTTTTCTTTAATCTCGTATGGCATGGACTTTTTAATCCTTATTGTGTATAAGAAATTTTTACTAACTTAGATTCGAGATATGGAAATATTTAGATTTCCAGCTTTATTAAAATATTTTGCTCTTCAAAGCACATTTATTAATTAAATACACCAAATGTTTTAACATAGTAGACTATACGCCCACTAAGGTAGTTTATAATCAAGTTATTTCCCTATACAGTAAACAAGCATTAATTACGTACAAAGTGTACCAATTCAATATTACTGATTTATAAAATGAATAGGTAGTGCTTTTAAAATTGAAGTAACAATTGTTTTGAGCAGGCAATTTTTCATTAATAGCACACACATATTTCGGTATTATTTTGTGCCCATTAAGCGACAAATATAAAATAACATAGATAAAATAGACATTCATTACATACCTTTCTTACATTTTCCACTATACCTGCATATGTTTCTTTTAATAGGCTCTTTTACTTGGTCTTTTATTTGTTCTCGGAAAAATGGATGCAGAAGTTTGTTTTTCATGCAATTGTCATGATTTCTTTTAAGACGATTCCAGTTGTGAGAATGAGAAGACTCGTCATTTTTTATACGTGGCTCCAGGTTTTAAACCCAGAAAGGATTTCATCTTTAAACTTTTTTAAACATTTGCTTTTTTCGAGTATTATGTATGTCACATGGGACCGACACACTTTGACAATTAAATTGATCACTATAATAATTGTATATGCATAATAAAATACATTCAGACGCTAAGGATTAATAATGACAAATTAAATTTGACACTGCCATAATAAACATCTTGATTTCTCAAATTTGATTTCCTCATAATAAATTCTATTCATGAAATTACAACGACGTCACTTCCTGGGCATCCGCTGACTTTAAATCCGATTGTTTAGAATTCGATTGTTCTGCATCCGATTGCTTTGGATCCGCAGCAACATTGTCGGAGCCTTTGACTATTTGCATCTTCGAGTGCATGCGGAAATGCAACCTTGACTCCAATGAGTACCCGGAAAATCTTTTCCTGAAAAGTAATTCATTTGAATCAATGTAAAGTTGTAGACGTATTTACCACACTTTCTTGCTATAAGAAAAGTATTCACTCTTCTATGTTCTGATCTTTGATAAAGTCATAATATTCCGAAACAGTGCGCTTAAGAGTTGACGACAACAATGCCTACCTGGCATCGTGCAGAAGTTGTGTGGCCCGTTCTTTGTCTCCCAGACGGTAATGGCACATTGCCATTTCGGCTACGGAATATGGTAGCAGGAACGTGTCTTCCTTTATTTCGCCTTTCAGTCTGTGGAATACAGTAATTAAACATGAAAGCATATTTATCGTAAATTTTTTTTTTTTTGGAATAGGGGAGCTAGTGGGTGATCTGATGGTAAGTGATTACCATCGCCCTAATAACCTACAACACCAGATGAATCATCGGTGCGTTGACTACCGTTTAGCAAGGAGATAATGTTCGCAATGCAACGTTTAAAATGGTGTTAGGAGGTTAGTAAAGCATTTTATGCCGGAATTCATCGTCAAACATATAAAACTTAGGAAAAATTGGTGTTGGCAAACAATTAATATCTGTACACATTATCAATGAACCAAGGAACTTAGGGAGACATTATAAGTACTTATTTCTCAATATGAAAATCAATCATATGCCAATTTTTAATAATTATACTGACAGGACCATTGTCACTGGGTTGCGATGCGCATTACTTACAGTGATGCAATTGATGATATTAATGAAAATGTAAAGTTTGACAATCAAATTTGTCAAACTTATTTGATCGTTTCCGGGGCGCTTTTTTTATAGCATAGATCGGCAAACGAGCTAGTGGGTCACCTGATGGTAAGTGATCTCCACCGCCCATGTACGCCCACCACCAGAAGAATCATGGGCGCGTTGCCGACCTTAAAGGAATGGGATAATTAGGGATTGGGAAGGGGAGGGGATTTGGGCTTCCGGATATCTCACTCCCCGTACGAAACTCAGCAGCAAGCCGCTACTTTACGTCGGTTTTCTGTGAGACAGTGGTAATGACCCGGTTGAGGCGGCCCAATCATGCTGTAGACAAAACTGTCTACAGCGTGGCTCTACTCATGGCGCTTAATAGAGTTCTGTTGACAAAAATTGGGCATAGTACCCTATAAAAAATAGTTTGGTGGTCAGTAAAAGTGTATGCACTAACTGGAACACGGAGTCGAGTGTGTCAAGCGCGAGACGCGGCAGGCCCATGGCGGCGAGCCAACAGCCGTGCAGGTACCGCACCAGCGCGCGGTTGTCGGCCTCGTACCCCGCCCACCCCTCACCACCACGCTCCACCACCTCGCGCGCGTACTCGATCACCTATCACAATATATAATATTGTTAGATGGAGTTTTGGCGGGAATTCTGACAGTGCAGTTTATCGCTTATTTTAATTTATTTCATAAACTGGTTTAGAGTTGTGTTTGTTGTATAAAAGTGGTGTGAATTTGTTCAATAAACATTGACGGTGATGAACAGTGTATAGAAACATTGAAATAAGTGAATTAAGCATCATACTGAAAGGAGTTAACACCAAAACTCCGACAAGACCTTGAAATCGACCGCACCCGTGTTTCATCGTTCTTGTAAAAATAACTTGAGAATGAATTGTACTTGACACTGGCTAAATGCATAGTACTGCAAGAGCCATAAATAAAAAATAATAATAATAATATTGTTAGATGTTTTAAAGTTTCATAATCTGTGCGGATGGTGTTTATAAAATTGTCATCGGGTAACACCTAAAATTATATATAAAAGAGGTGCACGACTTGACAGAGCACAGTTCGCATTCCGTCACCGTGCAGTGAAGACCTTAGTAATAATTGTCGTGGTCATTATTATAGCAGCCAGCCTTCAGCTTGGCTAAAAGTTACAGTAGTTGTAATATTGTCGTAATTATTCATACTAAGTGTGTATATAAGTGCATTTAAAGTAAGGCCTACAATTTGTTATTCCTGACACGAGTTTGTTCTTTGTGAGTAAAATAAATTAGTTTGAAAGTGGATCATGTTATTTATGTTCCTCCTGTTATTCTTAGTAATTTCTCATTAAATTTGTAAGAATATATAAAAATGAACGTTTGTCTGTATGACTTTTAGAGAATCGTAAACTATGCATTTGATCATGTGATGATCTTAAGCAATGTTGTTGTGCATGAGCCCACCAAAGTTTCTGGGTTGGTACGACCAATTTTAGACAGATGGCGCCACTGTTAGGCTACTTTTATCCCGGAAAAAGTAGAGCACGCGGGCGGAGCCGCGAAGGCCAGCTAGCATAAAATAATTTTTTTCTTAGTGTACCCCAACATTACATAAACTATCATTACTACCTATTTGAGATATCGTGATTAATCAGTAAGGTAGTCATATTTAGAAAAAAGCTAACATAATATAATATAAATATAATATGCAATAACATTTCAACCCACTACAAGCAAAAATTTAAATACTGATTACGTTTTGCTAAACGTATTAAATTTAAGTGGGTTAAACTCCGTATTTTATGAAGAAATCATAAATGGGACATTTCTCACGTACAATTATGCAAAATAGAAATTTAAATTATTAATTTAAGTTAGTGAATTTAGCAAAATAAAATTAACATCTCAATTTTTGGCTGATGTGGGTTGAAATGTTATAGCATATTTGCATCTATATATTATACCTAGAAAGGAGTTTATAGCGGTTCACTACCGTGGGCCCGGATACGAATCCGGGTCGTGATATTGTGAGTCGCGAAGGAACTTCAATACTCACTTACGCTTGCACTAATGTGAACATGTTCTAAGTTGGCCTGACAACATATAAAGTAGGGAACGTTTTTTTATTTGATTGAATGGCGTGACGAGCAAGGCGAACGCCTAATGGTAAGCGACACGCCTGAGACTTCAACATCTTATGTCTCGGGGTGACGAGCTCAGTGCCATGCAGTGCTTTGTACTTCAAAGTTCTGTTTGGTGTTGCTTCTGCTTATGAGCAAGTGTGAGGTTTACCATCAGGCGAGGGCCTGACTCGTATCGACATTCCATGAAATAAAAAATAACCAACAAGTATCACGTTTAATTTCAGTACAGCCTGAAAGTGTTAAATATTCGATGTTCTTACCTTCAGCACGCTTTGTGCTCCCCTTTCATTCTTGGCTAGTATTTGGAACATGTTCCACAAGCAGAGCAGCTCGATGGCCGGTAACAGTAAACGCCCTCCCTGTGCATGGTAGCGGGCACATCGGCGGATCACAAACTTTTCCATCGGCAACGACTTTCCAGCGATACGTTGCTTGTAGTAAGATGCGTTCCTGTCAAAAGGTATTTAAGTTTAAATAATAATAACGAGGTTTTATTTAACAGCAAGAAAAACCATAGTCAAACTTAAAAAATAAACGTATTCCGGTATCGCAGTGCGCTTGCTGTTGTTATACTCGTATGTTGCGGAGGTTCCAAATTGTTCCTCGTACCCCGTCACCAGATCTTAATAAAATTGATATGGGTCCTAAACCCTACTGAATACAAAAGTAATTATCGTAATTGGACTACAATTTGGGTAAATCTCGCGTAACATATATAAAGAAGAAATACAATTGAATTGAGAATACACACATACGGTCATACGCCTGTAATCTCGAAATGAGAATATCTTATTTTTTAGTTACATATTAATAAATGATGTCAAAAGAAAAAAGATAAAGAATAAATATATGACCTGATAAAGGTCGCAGGATGTCGCTGGATGCAGGCCGCTTCCAACAGGTCGGTCTGGAAATCTTTGGGGGAGGCCTATGTTCAGTAGTGGACGTCTTGTGGCTGACGATGATGATGAAATGATGTCTGATAAATAATGTACGGTACCTTAACAGGTCGTTGCACTGTTGTTTCTCGGCGCTGGTAAGGTTGTTGCCGAGCTGCAATAGCATTGCCGCGCGTGTATACGAGTATATTGTCTTAGACCACGAACTCTCTTCTATCAACTTGTTGGCATACGACGCCGCTTCACGCCATTCCATTTTCAAGCTGAAATCATCGCTTATTTCACGCAACTGCGTCAGATGTAAGGTTTTGTTGAAGTGAAAACTTCTTTAGCCGCGTTGAGCACTTTTTGGTAGCGTGAAATCTTGTGAGCTCTGAGTATCTGCAGCTATACAGTCAGTCAGTCTGTATGTCTGTCAGTCCGTCAGCCCGAGTCGAGCCGAGTCGTGTCGAGTCGAGTTGAGAGTGAGTACTAAATAAATATATTGTTGAGAGTGAGTACTAAATAAATATTTTAAGTTACAAGTTTTCACTTCTATGGGCAGTCCCTATTTTTACTAGACTGCCATTTTTTTCTGATATATTGTTTTTATAGTAGTAAGTAACGCAGATGAAGGGAATCAACCTGCCGTTTGCAAACTGTTCGGATAGAACATCCGCGGTCCCACATACTACGTAAATATCACTCACCCGTTAATCCACATGATTTCCCAGTAGCACACGTGACGGAACTGCTTCCATGTATCTTGGCTGATGATGGCCCGATTGTACGTGTTTATCGCCTGATCGAATAAGCCGCTGTGCAGTTCTAGCCGCCCTTTGAACACCAGGAACCACACGCTGTCGGGGTATATCTGCAATCCATCAACAATATCGTTTTGTACAGACATACGTGTAAACTCAGCGCTGTATCCTCTAAAGGGCAGGGTTCACGGGCTTTCACGGGCTCAAAATCCGGCCAACTCAAGTGTTATTTTGCATTCGAAAATTCAAACGCTAATTATTATGATTACTAATTATCCGATCTGGGATTTAAACGCGGTTGCACAGCATATGTTCGCTGCTAGTAAATGAGGCGATTTCTTAATATGTCAGACGCAATAAAATTAATATTGATGCTTTTCTACTAATTTTGATTTAGAAATCTCTAAATGCCTTGTCGATTTGCTAGAACGTTTTAGCCGGATTAAATTTATGACCTTCCTTAAATCAAGATGTAATAGAACCTTTAAATTGATACCATAAAACGACAAAGGCAAGGCAAAGTATTTTTTCCCATTAGTATCTCTTCGAATCCCGGCTGAGCCAAGCATTTTTTCATAAATCTCTGCCTTTTATTTGGTTTAAAAAATAAAACTAAGTTGCCATTTAGTGAATTATGCTAACTCCAATATTTTAAGGATTTCTCCCTCCAAGGCCAACGTTTCACCTTCCCTGAATACGGAGAAGCGATGTCCAATTGGTTATTCCTAATTTGGCTGTATAATGATAATTCTAATCGTCGTCGTCTAATCTAATTTAATCAATTGGGTAATTGTAAAATGTCAAAAATGTTTCACAACATTTAATCACAAAATAATATTTAAGACAGCTATTTTTAGAGCATGTAGGATACAATATTTTTCCGCCGGTACATGCCTGATTGTGAGGTTTTTATTTGAACGTGTTATATTTTATTTGAGAAGGCATTTAACGCTAAGGTGGTGAAGCAGGCGCTTGTTCTAAAACTCAAATCAGTTTATTTTACGGTGATCTCAAAGTTTTAGGTACAATGTACAACTATTGCATAATATAATCTGCAACATAAAAATTTAATCGCGATACGTGTTTTAATTCGTTGACTAGTTTCTATTTTTTACCGCGCGTCGTACTCCAATATCAGATCCTAACTAATTGTATATGCGACCAATTTAGAGGTGAATGAACCGCACTGTACCAAAAGAAAACATCTAAATTGGTCTATAAATATATGCTTCGTTTTAAAGCAGCCCGAATTGAGAACATTCTCTTTTTTGAAGTCGATAAAAAATACAGCAGATAATGTATGTAATATATAATTCGTCTGCGATTGGGTGACCATGAATAGTGCAGATCACTTCACCATCCGGTGTCAGCCACTGCTATAAAAGAAATCCTCTTTTTTTAAAGCCGTTAAAACTCGGCCAAATCGAAAACCTCCACCTTTCTCAAATACACATACATATATTTTATATACATGTAAATATCGGGATAATCACCTTAAGTTCCTTTTTGAGGATTTCCTCGCAGACTTTCATATTGCCGACGGCACCGATGAAGTGGCATATGACGAGGTGATAGGCGAGTAGTGTCAGGTCACATAGTACGTTCCGCATGCCGGGGGCGCGGGAACCCGCTTCCAATTCTTGCAAGCCCAGGGTCTGTCGACGGAATTACATCCATTACGAAGATCCCAAAATGTGTTGACAAGCACCGTTAAGAATATCGTGTATTTTTAACACGCTTTTATTAGCTTCAGACGTATGTATGTTGGTAGGTTTGTCTGTAACTTGTCTTTGAACGTGATTTTGACCTACTTCAAAACGTCGGATAAAATCTTGACAGCGCGATGTAGATGTGCCAGTGGCGCCATCTCATGATTTTTTCTTGTCAACTTGTAGCTTAAATGCAATAAAGGTGGCGCTGGTTGTTTTGTTGTGTTATTTTGATACGAGTTTAGAACAAAATAAATAAATATTGTAAAAATTAAAACTTCCTTAAATATTTCATTGAATAATTGTTATAAATTACAAATTTATTACCTACAACTGTTATTAAAATTACTTCAGTATGTAGTAGTAAGGGATGTTCGCAAAACACTTTTTTTAATACGCTTTTTTATATTATTTACAATTAGTGGCAGCAATATAATAGAACATTGGATTATAGTCTACATGACACATTAAAATAAAACAAGAAAAAATCAAGAGATGGCGCCACTGGCACATCTACATCGCGATGTCAAGATTCTCCAGCGAATCATTACGTCCGACGCTTTGGATGAACTATGGGTGTTGTACGATTGATCGGGTACAGTTTTACAAATGGCTTGTTAAACAAGCCATTCGTAAAACTTGTTTCTTTCCTACATCCTTCGTGACATTTATACGTTTCAGCGAATTTTCCAATCACAAAGATTCGAAAGAAGTTTCACTTCAAAAAATGGTAAAAAAAATAAAAACACAAAGAAAAAAAAATGAAAATACACCTTTGTATAGAAAATCAAACTAAAAAATTAAAAATAAATAATAGTTTAAAAAAACTAAAAAACACGCTTTTACATAAAATCCAACTAAAAAATAAAAAATAAATTTGAATGAATTCGAATTAGGAATAGTGTACAAAATTTAAAAATATATATAAATTAAGAATAGTGTAAATAAGAAAAAATATGTATTTTATTGTAAAAAAAGCGTGGGGTGCATGGTGTCAATAGTTATAAAAATATTTTATTGACAGATATGAGTAGAAGGATCATCATTTTGATAATGTCTTAAAAAGCACCCCACGTTTTTTTACAATAAAATACATATTTTTTCTTATTTACTCTATTCTTAATTTATATATATTTTTAAATTTTGTACACTATTCCTAATTCGAATTCATTCAAATTTATTTTTTATTTTTTAGTTGGATTTTATGTAAAAGCGTGTTTTTTAGTTTTTTTAAACTATTTTTTATAGTTGTTCTCACTATTAAAGTTCTATTATCAGTCGTGTGAAAATGGGAATAAGGCGCTGTTAATTTCATAATACAATGAATATGTTATTTGTATTTATTTTGCCGGGCGGAAAATCCATGTTACAGATACTTTCTCAACACAGGTATGTTTTAGGTTTCAATTATTTGTCTAGGTCCTCGACTAGATAGATAGATAGATAGATATCCGCTGTATAACTAATTTTCTGTAAAAAAAATATTGCCAGCTACCTATAACACATCAGAACTAGGATTTCTTATCGGGATTTCTCGAAGCGGGAATTCTCGAGAAATTTGGCCTTATTCGAAATGAGAAAATGTAGTCGAGAAGTCGAGAAATCGCGTGTGGATTGGCTAATGCTACTTATACACTAGATATTTATGGTATTTTGTGGTATTATTGGGATAGTACTACTGATAGTCTTTTTCCATAAAAAAAACTTTCACTGCACAAAATCAAACATGTACCTTTTATATAATGCCTTTCAAGAAACGTGACACAATTACTTGATCGATAGCAAAAATTATTATTTAATAAAATGAAATGTTTATTCTTTGATGTGATGCGTGTCTATGTACTAAATACACATTAGAAAACCAAGTAGTTTAGTTAAAGGAAAAAGCCTTAAGGATTGATGATTGTAATGTTTAGTTTTCATTCTGAGATTAAGACTTCTACCTAGTTAAAAGAAAAAAGAATCATAGTTGATTTTTATTAAAATGTTATTTTATTTATTTATTTATTCACTACATTACCACTACTTTTCCAGGTCGAGCCCTAATACAGTAAAGTTACCATCCTTAAGCATTTATAAAATACTAGATGACTCAGTGAACTTCGTATCACTTACATATATTTGTGGAAAATGTGGTTAAAACTTAATACAAATATATTAATTAACATTAAATGCAACACAGTTATGCACTTTAGCTTTCTGATGTACTACTATATTTTTTTGCCTTTTTTTGCGGTGCGTTTCCGTTCCTTTTTTATCATTATCTGTCCTCGCTGGTCGTGCGGTTTGCACGTGAGGTAGCTCTTTGCATATTAGATTGACTTCGACGACCTAAGTCGGGTCGTCTTCTCCTTGGCATTTTAAAACTATAACAGTCAATAAACTTCTCGCGCACTGACAAACTGAGGATAGATTTTAATAATCGAGTTAACATTCATTTATTTATTTTCTTTTTTCCACAACCAACCGACACTTTTTTTTTATGTCTGAAACAGATCTGTTGTATGTTGTATAACCAACATAACAGAGCAATGAGATCCGATCTCATACTTAACATCATTTATTATTTTTAATAAAGAATAGTTTAAAAAAAACTTAAAAACACCCTTTTATAGAAAATCCAACTGAAAATAGAAAATAAATTTTGATAAATTTAAAGAAAACGATGTATTTTATTGTAAAAATAATGTTATTGCATAGGTATTATAAGCGTTTATTGTAAAAAAAACTAATATAAATGTGCAAGATTGTGCAACATTTTTGAGATGTTAAATTTGGATGCTGGCTTATGATGCCATAAGGGCTGAACGGATTTAGATGTTTGACACAGATGATATACACAAGGATTATAGTCAGGGGTCCCTGAGCCATTTTTCCACTTGATTACTATCAAGTTAATTTTCTGTGAGTAGCTTCGTTTCGATGAGACGCCCAACAATTCCCTATGCGAAAATTCTCTATTGTGGTAGCTAACAGAGGTAGCAAGGATAGAATATTTCGATTTGATGAGTCCCAAAAATTTATTATTTTATTTGTAGGACAATATGACTGTTAAATTATATAAATATTAACTAAGTAAACACAAAAAAATCAGCTGGTTAGTAATCATTTTTTATGACCTCGTTATCGATACCTATTGGAAGCCCCTCCTTCCAATCCCCTGACCATTAGGACATACACAGGTTTTTGTCCCGGAGCGACATTCAGTAGTGTAGAGCTGCGAGCAAAAGCTAGTATGGAAATAAAAAGCCAACAAAAAAGTGGCAAAAAGCGTTATATCTATAAAAATTCCATGTTTAATCATTAATTAGCTAAGTATATAAAACTTGTTCTATAAACGGTAAAGGCAGGTAAATAATAATTTTAAATGTCACGTTTTTCACACAGTGCATAGTGGTTACAACTGCATAAATAATATAAATAAATACAAAGGTGTAGAATCATTACAAGGTTAGTTTTCAGGTAGCCAAATCATGGTGTAGGTACGTAGGTACATCTTTAATTCGCGGCACCAATCCCAGTTATACGTATGGGAAGTTTATTACTTATTGCCTATTTAACGTTCACCTTTTTTAAAAGCATAGGTCGGCAAACGAGCAAGTGGGTCGCCTGATGGTAAGTGTTTTCCACCGTCCTTGTATGCCCATAATACCAGAAGATTCAAGGGCGTGTTGTCGACATTAAAGGAAATGGATAATTAGGGGTTGGGAAAGGAGAGGGGAATTTATCCTCCGGATATCTTAGTGACCATACGAAACCCAGCAATAAGCGAATACTTATCGTCTGTTTTATGCTATACAGCGGCATAGATCCGGTCGAGCCGTCCTATTTATGCTATAGCCAACCGTCTATAGTATGGCTCCACCACTCAAATAATGACCTCACTAGTGTATAACGGTGCGTTCTAGAGAGAGGTTATGAAGCGGCAAGCGCTATAGCCTGGTTTAATTGTACTGGCTAAATTATCATTATCACATCCGTAAAGAAATAATTAATATCGACTTTGACTGCTGTCGTCCTCAGTTTTGAATCTAATGCGACATAGAAAGCATTCATGGTTCGACAACACACGTCCACTACGTGACGGCAGATAAATCGGATAGTCCAACACAAATAAGATAAGTTAAAATGGAAACGAGAAAAACAATACAATACCTAAGTGTTATTTGATCGCAAAATTATGCAATAAATACCTTTGGATCTTCCCAAAAAACGTTTGCTGTATGCCGGAACCTGTATATTGATAGTAGCTACGTGAAGAGACTACGTGTTAGTCATCATGCCTATTATTGCTATGCAATATTAATTTTCACTACGGGTGTTTTTATCATTTCGGGTTAAATGAATTTTAGGTTCGGTTCCGAATCGCGATGGCTTATAACACAGCAAAGGATCCATTTCATCATCCGTGCTAAATAAAAAAAAAACTAACTTTGCATATTATGTATAAATAAAAATGCCTAAAACACATTAATTATACTGTTTATTATTTATCATATGTAAATATATTTATTTATAAGATTTTATATCCAATACTACCCATATGGGAGAGAAACCGAATAATAATATTATGTATAACACGTTTGTCGTGTAGCCGCTATACTTATGCATTAATTATGTTACCATGCTATTACGCCATAATTTGAAAACCACTTTTGTCTATAAGACAAAAACTAAGCCTGTTTATTGTGTTAGCTGCTCAATATTATGTACTGGCGCGGCGCGGCCTCCGGTCCCAATAGCAAGAAAGTATATGGGGACCCTTACTCAGAGGTGAAAGCAGTAGTCTACATGGGGCCGCATTTGTGCTATATATATATCTCTAATATATCACTCGGCATAAAGTACCGTTTTATTCAGTTCAGAATGTCTTCCTACTAGGCAATTTAGCTTTGTCTTCTGAACGATTTATATACTGGATTTGAAACTACAAGTCTTCACGAATAAAAGTACTGTTTATTTAACTTTTTTTCTTGTCGCGGGGAAAAGCGTTTTATCGCTGCCGCCCCACCGGGTGGAGGTGAAATGGTTATGTTGGGCTCTACCGTAACTAACGTATCGATAAAACAAATATTTCGTGTGAATATGACCTCAATCGTCCTTGGCGTTAAAAATTCCTCTATTGGTTACATAGTGACGATAAATTTTTTGTTGTTTATTTTACCTGGTGTATTATGGTAAGACTCTTCATGTAGTCAAATATGACTCATTTGAATAATCACGCGAACGCGAATTATCATGGAGACGTCTTTGTTTTTGAATATATTTCCTCAAGACCTGATCTCTTATTTTGCATATACAATAGCTGGAAACTGTATCATAACCATTATGAACAAAAAGAATTACGCATATCCATTGTTCGAATCGTGAGTCATGGTATTAAGTACACACATAAATAACATAGAATAAGTTTCTAAATTTTACGATAAAATTACTTCTAATTTACATGATTTAACAACATTAGTTTTAATAATTCTAGAGGTCTGACACTCGGTTAACAGGAGCTAAAAGCGCTGCTTTTACCCCATGGGTTTTATTTACACCTTTCGAAAAAATGTATTCTAATGTAATGAAAAATATTTTATTTTCTTATTACATGCCACGAACTAGATAGAGGTCGAAATCAAAGGCCAGTTTGACCTCGGGTAACCTTCGTGTGTAAAGACAGCAACTAGAAATCTAAGACAACACTACTGAGAAATAAGCTATAATAAATATACCTCTCAAAATAATACCTCTGACGATGTTTCTGAATGCTCAGAGGAAGATAATGAATGCATATTAAGTAACAATCTTGGTAAAATGACGAGCTGTGGTATCGTTGCAGTCTGTGGAAAATGGGTCCATTCTGGATTCGGTTTTTTTTATTTATTTTTTTGATAGCATAGGCCGGCAAACGAGCAAGTGGGTCACCTGATGGTAAGTGATCTCCACCGCCCATGTACGCCCACAACCACAAGAATCATGGGCGCGTTGCCGACCTTAAAGGAAAGGGATAATTAGGGATTGGGAAGGGGAGAGGAATTTGGGCTTCCGGATATCTCACTCACCGTACGAAACGCAGCAGCAAGCCGCTACTTTACGTCGGTTTTCTGTGAGACAGTGGTAACGACCCGGTCGAGCCAGCCTATTCATGCTGTAGACAAAACTGTCTACAGCGAGGCTCTACCACTCTTAAAAATATGTGGAATACGACGACTCCACAGGTTACATTTGAAATTACAAGGTGGTAGGTCCCTCGTATGCGAAGGGCCGTCTGGGTTGGTACCACCGCTTTGTCTATTGCTGCCGCCAAGCAACAGTGTGTAACCACTGTTGTGTTTCAGTTTGAAGGAAATTGAAGCCAGTGAAATTACTGGGCATTATGAGACTTGACGTCTTGTATTGCTTCGGTTTATGGGTAGGCGTAGCGTTTATCATCAGGCGAGCGCCTTGCTCGTCTCATCATTCAACCAACTAAAAAAAAACCTGTTTAGATCTATAAAAAATCCTATTATAAATATTTATTTTAAACTGTTAAAAATATTTATTTTTGTTGATTATTATGTTAATTGATTATTTATAAGTGTGATTTTTTTTGTAGTTGTTATTATGTACATTAAAGTAAGTTCAATTTTGTTAAGTATTAAGTAATTACTGTCGTGACACGTTTGAGCGTTTTTTGGCTCGAATTATGCGATGCGAAGCGAGCGAGACTAGCATACATAAAAAAAGGGATTTTCATTAACTAAGAACAAGTTTTAAAATGTTTGTTGGCATTTAATGAAAACTTTTAATTAGTGTCGTATAATATAGATGATTACAATATACACTCGTATTATTTTTACTTTTCCTTACATAGATTCGATTACCGCACTCCCCTCTCCAATTAAATTAGTGTTTTATCCGTTTTTGGATAAGGACATAACACTAAAAAACACTTTACATGGATCGGATATGCGCAAAAAATATTGTATCGTCGCGCAGTCCCATTATACTAACACGCAATATGTGCATGCACTGTAATTGGATAGTAACATTGAAATTATATCTAACTTGCATTCATGACTTGACTTTATGCTACAACTCAAGGTCGAGTCTATTATGATGTTCACTCTTTGGAAAATAATTTTTTTTTTTTTCATGGCTCGGCATAGTGATTACGCTACACCTGGTGGTAAGTGTAGCGCAATCCAGGAATAGTGTCGACCAATGACAAACAGTATGTCTATCGTTGGTCGGCAAGATCATGCTCGCCTTCCTAACTGCTTCTTCACACTCCGTTAACACACCCGATATTATATTATACTAGCTTTTGCTCGCTTTGCTTTGCTTTTTCCGGGATAAAAGTATCCTATTACCCAAGTCAGCTCATACCCTGTCTGTATACCAAATTTCATCAAAATCCGTTCAGTGATTCAGCGTGATTGACGTACAAACATCCAAACATCTAAACAAATAAACTTTCACATTTATAATATTAGTAGGATATTGTTATTCCTATCGTACATAATTATGTTAGCATATTGCACGAGATAGCTAATGAAACAATATAAAACTCAATGGTCTAGAAATAATAAATCACATTCAAACATAATTTCTGCCAGATTGCATGAATGACGAGACTTGCAGGTCGATCGGAAGTAATGTGAAGATTTATGCATACCTATTATCAATAGCAATACCATAAAAAAGATCAATTACAAAGTACTGCAGGGTACTGAATTGCGTCCGTCACCTCCCGAGGTGGTCTCCAATGGTGACGGGCTCAATATAAGATGGATATAGGAGCAGAGCAGGAAAGGCTCGACACAATATCTGTCACACGATTCTCATTTATTTCACTGACTTCAATGTCCTTCAAACCGGAACTGGCTACAACAATGTTACTTGGCGACAGAAATAGACATAGCGATGCCACTTACTCAGGTGGCCTCCCACATATAAGGGGTCTACCAACTAGTCAATATATTGTTAATTCGTCATTATTCGGCATGATTGTGCCGACCAACGATCAGGCCGGCATGATTGTGCCGACCAACGATAGACACACTGTCTGTCTTTGGTCGACACTATTCCTGGATTGCGTTACACTTACCATCAGGTGTGGCGTAGTCATTTTGCCGAGCCAGGATCCAAAAAAAAAAAAAAAAAAAAATTCATTAACATTAATTACTAGATTCTGTCAGTGGGCCGTCATCCATGACCATTAATAACTAATTAGCACATGCTGTAAGTAGGAGTGCGTACCTTATTTCCGGAAAATCCCACAAACTCCAAAAGACTGATTATTTTCGGTGGTAAAAGTGAGATCATGAGATTGAAGGTGGCTATGCCGAGACGCACTCCACTCTGAAACTGTATCTTGGAGACGTGATTTTCCCATTGCTTCTTTTCCAATATTTTAGCACAGTCTCTACAAAAATAAAAATCATATAATAATTGAAGGTATTTAAAATATTATACCACCAGGTTTTGTAAAAATACCAATAATATAGGTAAATATTATGCCATCCAAATAAAAATACGAACTACAATGACCTTTTTTTTACCAGTAAACTTTTGCAAGAAAAGTCATTGCCATTTTTATTTGGATCGCACTAGATCATGTTCTTACTTGTAGCTGTTGTAACAGTTCTTCACTTTGATAGTGCCTTTGATGAGACCAGTGAGATCTTCTCCCTCGAGGATGGTCATAGCAGCTTGGAGAAGCAATGCTTCAGCGTAGCAGAGCTCTGCGTGGGCTTCCATATCAGAGTACGTGCTGTAATTTGGCTGCAAATTATTTAAAAACATATTTATAAGCAACAACAATTTCTGTCCACGGGACATGGGTTAATCCGCTAGTAACGATAGTTAGATGCATTTATTACAGCAAGTCGCCGTAAATAAGTGCTATAGTGATGGTATGAGCGGATATAACAAACCATGCTGTACCCTCAATGAATACAGCAGCTATCAATCGTTCAATTGGTCTACACTCTACAGAGGTCCTAAGACAAGTTATAACATCACAGAGACGTATACATACAGCTGCAACAGAACATTATTGATGGGTGGCTTAGAAATTATTGATAAAGAGCGTGCGTGGTGCAGCGGACGAGTAATTGGCTTTAATCGAGAGGCCTCGGGTTCCTCGAACCAGGACAATACGCGCAACGTTTGCAGCATCATGGCTTAAAGACCTTGTTAAGATCGAGTCGAATCTGAATGTGACTGGCTAAGGACCGTAGCAAGTGGCGCAACCTGTAGATTGTGGATGATGAAAAGGCTGAAATGCGAATGAATTGTTTTAATCAGAAATACATCGGAGGTACACATGCCCCATGTTTCCAAGTATGCGGTGCGACGTAATGTTGGTATGATATTGAACATTTACCTTTTTGATGATGGTGCCAATGCTTTCGACTAACGTGTAGTTTCGCCTGTACTTGTTGCACAATGAAATGCATATTTTGAGCGATGCTAGGGTGCGATTTATTTGGTTGTGGTCAAATGTTAACATCGCCGGTATGAACTCGAATATGGATGTGCCCAAGCTGTGGTACAGCGATGTCCGATCCCTGCATTCATATACAAATAATATCTAAAGTAACGGACACACTCTATTATGATAATATTGTTTAAGACTAGCTTTTGTCCATAACTTCCCGTGCGTTAAAATGTCTAATTACAAATATAATCATTAATAATTGGCATACATAACTATAGCTAGAAACGTATAGATACGTAGGTACTATGAAGGCCAGCTAGTCTTTAAAACGTGCGAGACGCACTTTAATATATGCATATTATATTTTTTATTCGTCAACTGATACGAATGAAACAAATATAAAATCAGTTTGGTCATTTCGTGTGACTATTGTGCACATTCCCAGATAAATGTTATATAAAATATTTATTATACTGTTATGTTATGTTCAGGTGAAATGCGTATTAAAATTCCATAGCAACAAAAATAGAAAAACGATCAGTTTACCTGGACACTCGTTATAAATTCTTACCTAAGGTTATTTGCATGTGCAATTAACGTCATAAAATTTTGAATGGTGTGATAGGATAACCATGGAACCAACGGAACATATACTGCGCCAGGCGCCTACACTGTGCCCTATGAAGGGCTCTACATTAATAGGTAGGCGGCCAAAATTTCCTCACGATATGTTTTAATATGTCGAATATTTTAATAAATAATAAAAGAGAAATATCTTCTTTGTTTTTAACTGGCGTTATCCCGGTTCAATGCCCGGGTCCGCCTTCCCACCATGATTTGATGGTGGATTTTGTATTATGTATGGCGAACGGATTGGTTTTAGCCCTAAGATGTTGGTGGTCTACCTACGCTCCAAATAATTAAAAAAAAACAAAAAAATTGGTGTGTGTCGTGGGACACCAGGTAGGAACGAAGTTCCTTCGGCTAATGTAGAATCGACACAAATTACAAATAATTCAAATTATCAACTAAAATAACAAAATATGTCTCTTTATTTTTGTTTGACAACATAAAATTACATAGAAATAGAATAGAAAAATAGAAATAAAAAAAAGACGTGTGGCACTCGGAGACTGCCGCGGTAAAGCTATTGTATGGCATTTTTTATCAACTTATGTAATTATAAATAATAACGAGCTAGCGTAATCTTTTAAAAATCGAAGGAGTATTTTTATATACTTCAATTATAACTGGAAGAATGAATTTCATTTTAAAAAAGGAACTAACGCTGGCTGTTTATGCGACTGTCGCGCCTGCGCACTTCTCATTTAACGCTTTTATTCCACGCATTTTTCTTACGGTTTTACTATCACATTTTTTTCAGTTCGGTCACGCAGCGAAATCCCTATCCCCTCCAAGCCTGCCGTAAGGAACTTCGTTCCAAAAAATAAAATATGGATGATGTTACGAGTCCTCGGTGCATGAATCCGACTCACACTTGGCCGGTATTTTTGAATTAAGCATTAATTAGAGCATGCAACGTCACAGTATGGTGAACAGTCATAAAGATATTAATTGAAATAAAACTAATTTATCTACCTTCAATTTACAATTACAAAAAGATTTTTGTAATTGTAAATTGAAGGTAGATACTGTAACATTAACATTTTTGGACAACCTACACCTCAGTCCTCCCCGTGACCACGAAGGCTGAAAAGTCTTCGAAACGTCGGGATCAAAATTAATAAAAAACCGCGATAAAATCCGTTTAAATTAGTTTTATTTCAATGAGTAACATTCGCGTAAACGTAAGAAATCATTAAGATATTAATTAAGAAAAATGCAATATCTCACGTGCTCCGCCGTTTAATTAAAATGCCTATGTTTGCAGAAGAAACCAGAACTTTATTTTATAAGGGCTGATGCTTTAGTAAAATGATTTTTTACAATTTTTTTTAATAGACTATGAAGTTTGATGCGAGGATACTTAGCGAAAGAACAAGGTTCTTTATATTCGAGGAAATAAAAGCGTAGTTAGGATAGAGCCAGCTCTACCCTTCAGATCTACGTAAAGCATACTGCCATAAAGAACCAAGATAAATTCATACAAAATAACAAAGTTTAAACTTCTTATTCCACTGGTGCTATTGACTGTATGGAGACAATCCAATATTATCATCAGCTACTATGTATATTATGTATATTAGTTCGGATTTACTAGTCGAACCAAAAAACAGTTGTTCTATGAGCAGTTATAAATCAATTATTTTAATAGCCTGTCATCGTTTAGTTTCATTAAGGTTAAATTGGTATTAAAATTAAATAATAATATAATGTGTATAACCGTTAAGCTTTACAACGTAATTAAAGGATTTCATATTATTTATTATGCTGTAAAATAAAATGACTTGTAATTATCTACTGTAACATTTTTGAGTGGTAGAGCTACGCTGTTGACAGTTTTTTACGGCACGACCGGGTAGTCGCCATTGTCTCAGAGAAAGCCGACAATAAGTAGCAGCTTGCTGCTGCGTTTTGTACGGTAAGTGAAATAGGCAGAGGCTCAAATCCCCCTCTCCTTCTCAATCCCCTAATTATCGATTTACTTTGAGGTCGGCAACGCGCCCGTAATTTTTCTGGTATTGTGGACGAACATGGGCAGTGGATATCACTTCACCATCAGGTGACCCACTTGCTTACCTACCTATCTATACTATAAAAAACCTATCTATACTATATATCGTGTGTAAAGTTGCATTATTAGTGAAATAATCAAGCGAATTTGATTTTTGAATTCAAGGCAACATTCATATCGTGATAAATTATTAATAGCGTGCTTACACGCTTCGATTTCTTGATCAACTGCTGTTTGATTTTCTTTGACTTGAATCAGCAATAGCTGCATAATTATATTGATCAATTCGATTGAAATTCTGTTCATATGGTTAAAATTGCATGCTATTTAGCAGTTGATCAACTAAAATTTAACCTTGTGAACTCGCTATAAAGTGCGTCATGAAACAAATTGATTGAGTGTACCAGGGAATTAATTTTATATACCCATATTATCTTGTAACGTTTCATAGTCGCAACACAAGAAACATTAGAAAGGCTTTAATATACATAGCTTTCATAACTAACTTTGTAAATTCTATATAACTAGGCTAATAGCTATATGCATTTCAAGGCTTTGTCGAATTATGTAACTAGTTAAATACTAAATCAGCCATTATTTAATACAAGAGGTCTAAAATGGATCTACATTTGATACAATAATATATTTGTACGGAAATCTTTACAGAAATTATAATTATTGGCAGGTCACACCTGCCTCATTTTTATTTTCCAATCACGGCAAAGTGACTGCACTGCACCTGATAGTAACTGCAGTGCAGTTCAAAAAAGCTAGCGATCACCGACAAACAGTTTATCGGAGGTCACCAGAATCATGCCGGCCTGTATAAATGTTTCTTCACACTCCGAAGAGGTAAGAAGCGACTCGAGGGGCTGCGACAGGACAGTCGGGTCACCGAAGCAGGTACAGGGATACAAAGATGTAGGTAGCCCTATACCCGCCCAAACCAATCATTAAGTGGATGCAAATATTCAATAACATTTCAACCCACATCAAATAAAAATTGATATAGTTTCTATTTCGCTAAATTCATTGGATTAAAGTAGGTTAAATTCCGTATTTTATAAAAAAAAAAACATAAATGGAACATGTCCCATGTACGATTATGCAAAATAGAACTATAAATTATTGATTTAAGATAATGAATTTAGCAAAATAAAATTTGCATCTTAATTTTTTTTATGTGGGTTTAAATGTATATTTGTATCCAAGTCATGTCGCTAGCCCCTCGAGAGTACCGGATATACACTGGGTGATCCTGGAACGCGATCCACACAAGGCGTGTGGGACGTGGGTCACTGTGGCAGGTTTTATCACTATGTTTACGATGGTCGCTATCCGGGCGGATATGAATATACTATCACCAGCACGAATTATTTGCCGTGTAGCGTTGGCAATCGTACATACGGAGTCCGGAGATCATGTCTGCGGCGTCAAACGTTATTTACGTCTGAACCCTTTATACTTTCTAAAGCAATGAAGTACCCACGATATTATAAGTTGTTGAACATCGAATCTGTTATTGTTTTAAGAGTAATAAAACGGGCCAAGAGTACGTTGTCTCTTATTAACAGCAGTGATCAATTACTTGAAAGAACAAGACAAAGTTACTTATATGCACAAACTATCATAATTATATTCTTCTATACTACACTTGTTTTTTCAAAAAACGTAGGTAATTCGCAGTGTAAGAGTCAAATTAATGTATCTACATATTTCCCACGCCATTACGTCGTTTAGGCACTACATTAAGACCCACAGGTAAAGATGAAAAAAAAGTGATTTTATTTTTCCAAGATACGTTCATCTGGTCTTTATATCGCGAAATTATTTTAGGATACATAAATATTACAAATTAGTCTTACCATGGCTTCATTATATTCATTGCTCCAACCAAATCGTTATTGAAAAATTTCCTTACAGCAACTTCGCAATCTTCGAACGCGGTTTCCAAATCCATAGTAAACCTAAAACTATGAACAACAGTTGAGTTTTATAAATGTTATTATTATCGTGTTGGCAATATCGGTACATATCATAAAGAAGCAATTATGTGTTCCAATGCCTTTCCCTTTGGAATTGTCTTTTAATTTCAATGTTTTATTATAATTGCTGTTAAATTTAAATGCAATGTGAATTTGGGAACATTCACTTAACACGAAAAAGGGTTTTTTTTTATTGAGCCCCTCAAAGTGACTGCACTACACCTGATGATAAGTTTTCAGCTACTTAGGTAGGTATATAAAATTAATTCTTACGTGTTTTCCTCTTCCGATGCATCTTCAAAATTATCCTGAAAAATACAAGACACATTAAAATTAAATGAGCTAATCAAATGGACATTGAAATATGTAGTTGATTTTCTCAAATTTTGTTATAAAGTGACTATTAATTACTAGGTGTATTGTATATTACAGTTCTACGATTAAAATTATGACTACTAATTAATCTGTGGCTTTTATAGCATAGGCCGGCAAACCAGCTAGCGGATAACCTGGTGGTAGTGATCTCTACCGCCGATTTACGCCTACAATACCAGAAGAATCATGGGCGCGCTGCTGACCTTAAAGGAAATGGATAATAATTAATGGATCGGGAAGGGGTGGGGGATTTGGCCCTTCAGATATCCATAGTTTACGTCGGTTCTCTTTGAGAAATTGATAATGACCCGGTCGAGCCGGCCCATTGATGCTGCAGACTAAACTATCTATATACATCAGCATGGCTCAACCACTCACAAAAAACTTAACCTTCAGCAATCTTCGTTTTTTATTGTACATAATCGAATATAATTACGGATCCATGTCATCATCACGCGTTTGTATTTCCGAAATAGAAGGATACTGACTATATTGTACGATACCCACTGAACGTTGCTTTTCTTTATGACAAATAAACATTTAATATTTTGTACTACAACTGTGATATGAAAACAACTCAAGGCATTTTGCGTAGAAGTTAGTACGCGTCAAATTGAGAACTCCCTTTCTTACGTTAGATAAATAAAATTGGTTACATACGTATTATTTCGTAAATTAACTTCAAAACATATTTATTAACAAAATTTGTTATGAACTTTTGCGTTTTTGGTTTGCATAACATTTTGTAATGGTGTGAAATGTTATTATTGATATATTAAGACCGGAATGCATAATAATGTGCACACGCAGTATCATAATAGCATGTTAATTTAGATATTTATAACAGACCCGTCTTAAAAATAGCGAGTAATCAATTATTCAATACTTTTATTGGATAAGCCACAAAATGCATGGCCAGGATAGTATTGTTTGTAACCAAAGTGATGAATGTAAATTAGATAGTAGGTTCACTAGTATTGTTTTAAAGCGAATAATACGGCGAAATTCATTAATTAAAAAAAATATGGGTTTCATACAACTGAAAGACACTTATTCAAAAAGGTTCGCCATCCGAACCGTCAGCATACATAAAAACTTGTTCTCATGGATTGTGCTGGATAAGACGACAGAATTTTGTACGCTCCGTATATGCATGTTAAAATCATTTCCCAGGCGTTGTAGCTTCTTCACTGCGCCATTTCACACAGAAATGCAACACCACCGTTGATTTATTAAAATTAGTCAAAACAACTTTCGGTGAACTTACATCTTCTGTGTGATCAATTTTGAGCGGAGAACCCTCTTTTCTTTGGTAAGTTTCATGAAGAACAGCCTCTTGACTAAGCGCCATGATACCTGATTACAAAAAAAAAGTTAACTTTTTCACGTTTTTCTCATGTTCTTTATTTTGGACAAATTTGACCGAGCATTATAGGCCCTTTCTTAAAGACCTTATAATGTGAATAACTTGATGGGTCACATCTAAAACCAATTAATGATAATACACGCGTCGCGATGAGGTTATTGTGTAAGACATGTCATTGCTACACATAAACCTCAAGAATGCAAAATAAAAACAATTATTACTGCAACTTAGAAACGACTTCAAAAATTAACACTAGAAAGTAAAAAAATATCATTATGTAATTTGTAACGGTCGGTGCCGCTGCCAGTACAAAGTAATAACACCAATTCCATAAATATCTCAGGTAATTAACGCAAAACTATAGAAAGCGTTGTGGAAATTATTACCACAATTGTTTTTATTAAAATAAGTTAATTTGGCATTTTATTTAACAGAAAACTGTAACAAATTAAATTCGCAAGTACAGGTTGCCTTCAGTCGAGCAATACACATACAATATCTACATAACATCTGTCATCTAATAAGTATTTAACATCTGCATGTTTGGATAACATTGCGTGGCAAATATCTTACATATAAAAATAATAATTATTAAAACATTATCATAATGTTTTTTTGTATCCGCTAATATTACACATTGAAATAAAACTGCTTCCCGCGACCACGAAGGTTAAAAAGCTTTCGAAACGTAAAACCTAAAATAAACCTTGATTAAAATTCCAGCCTTATAGAAGCAGGTTTTTTTAACATTTTCTTAATTTAAATGATTTGATAAAACAAGCAAGTGCGGTGAGACGCCTCCCAGTTCATCACTGCCATAATAACACTTCCTATAAGTTCCTTTACCGTTACCTTATTAACAAGTTTGTATCCTTGTCGCATATCGTCGATGAAGTACCAATACCTCCTAACTGACAATTTAGTCCAAAATTACTTTTTTATTACAATAGGCTTAAACATAAACCACATCCCTTAGTAACTAATAAAAAGGTAATGTATTGGAAACTATATACTATCAATAGTTGATCAAAATAAATAAAACATTATTTTAAACAGTTTTTGTAAAAAAAACCTTATTTTAAACAGTCTGGTGTAAATTTAGATTCTCAACACTTAGGAGGTATTGGTACTTCATCGACGATATAACATTTCGTTAGTTCGACCGCTGTCCGCCGACTCTCTTATTAGATATACTAGATAGTCTAACAAAATCAAATTTAAATCGAAATAAAACTGAGGTCGCATTTTATTGCTATAAAAATAAGGTGTGCCACACGTGACTGAACTATGTGTCGTATATTTTTTGCTATTTTAGATCAAGTTGTAGAATTGAATAAACAAATTTTGCTATTACCATATACGCATACCATTAGATTTTATGATATTATTCTGTTATATATACCTAGGTAAGGTACAGTGTTGCACAATGTACAGTAACTAAATGTTTAAGGTCAAATATTGAAATGCTTTAAGTATATGCCTAGATACATAATATAAAGGTCATCTAGCTTATCTTAATTCCCATCTGTTTTTGCTGGGATGAGTAGCCGCAGTACGAGATTTTTCAATAATTACGACATCATCTATTACTCGTATACAATATTATGTGTATAAAGCTGGTTTCTGAAACAATCTACTAAGGGCGCGGCGCTGGACAGATCTGTACAGATATTTTAACCCTCGACATAAAGAAGGAAGTTATAAGTTTGACCTCTTTGTCTCTAACTTCGTACGCGTGTACTGGAACCTAAAATCCTTACACTTTACAAGGCTTTTGCCTATGTTGATAGGCTTATATTTATATACTTATATTATATAACACTCAGTTTTGAATGTTACTGCACAGATGTACACAAAATTGAGTGGTGTAAGAATTGATTCGGTGGGTCATTTTAGATCAGACAAACCAACTTATATCAAAGTGTTCATAGGGCATAAGTTAAATACATGCCCCTTATATCTTGATATATCTATACTAATAATAAAGCTGTAGAGTTTGATTGTTTGTTTGTTTGTTTGAACGCGCTAATCTCAGGAACTACTGGTTCGAATTGAAAAATTCTTTTTGTGTTGGATAGTCCATTTATCGAGGAAGGCTTTAGGATATATAACATTACGCTGCGACCATTAGAAGCGAAGCATCAGTGAAAAATGTTGCAAAAACGGGGAAAATTATTCATATTTGAAGGCTTCCGTTGCTAAGCTACCCAAATCTATACTAATATTATAAAGCTGTAGTTTGATTGTTTGTTTGTTTGTTTGTTTGATCACGTGGGCGGAGCCGCGAGCAAAAGCTAGTTATAAATAAAAGTAAAATATTAAGGAGCATGACAAATAGCATAGTGTAGCCATAAAAAGTATGCGTGAGTAGTCGATCACTCAGTGACTATTTTATATTGGGCACAGATTGAAAATTCGCGCGGTGTTCGACATAATTTATGAAGGCCTAAACTACAACAACATCGTATATATGAGTTGGGTATTTTCCGTATTGTAAACCATTTTTTTTTGTCTAATAGGACCTTCACCTTGTATACCTAATATCTGTATTCTACCGCAAACTTTCGAAGAAAGTTGTCGACTAGTAGTGGTCACTATAACGCTTTCACTCTGTACATGCATACATATCTTGTGACTCTCGATCTCACCAAATGTTTATTCATATACCAAGATGAATTCTACCATATTAACTAATATGTTGATATGTTAAAGGCTGTGATAGTGATTAACTAATGATTTTTATGTCAACAATATGTTCATAAGATACAGTATTTTAGATAAATTCCTTATACCTACTGTAAATTTATACAGCGCTGTGTTGTTGTTCCTCGCCATAATACAGCATTATGCTGAATTGGCCATCCATTGTCATAGCGGAGGCATGCAGCTTTTATTGAAGTGATAACTTCTTATGGGAGGGTGAACCGAAACGTTCCGTAACGCGAGCGGTCCATCGACCAGGCAGCGCGGCGTTAGCCGACCTTCCTGGAACATCGATAATTTCGAAGTCCCAGGTGGCGTCACACAGTGACCAGTCGGCTTGGACCGGACTTTGACCGGACTTCAACCGGACTTTGGCCGGACTTCAACCGGACTTTGGCCGGGCTATGACCGGAGTTTGACCGGACTTTGACAGGTCTTTGGCCGGACTTGCACCGGACTTCGACCGGTATTTGACCGGTATTTGACGGGATTTTGACAAACTTTGACCGGACTTTGATGGGACTTTGACCGGACTTTGATGGGACTTTGACCGGGCTTTGACCGGATTTTGACAAGACTTTGACTGGACTTTAACCGGATTTTGGCAGGACTTTGACCGGTATTTGACCGGGCTTTGACCGAATTTTTACAGGACTTTGACTGGACTTTGACAACTTTCACCGGGCTTTGACCGGACTTTAACCGGACTTTGACCGGATTTTGACATACTTTGACAGGACTTCGACCGGACTTTGATGGGACTTTGACCGGATTTTGACAAGACTGACTGGACTTCAACCGGATTTTGGCAGGACTTTGACCGGTATTTGACAGGACTTTGACCGGGCTTTGAACGGATTTTGACAGGACTATGACTGAACTTTGACAGGGCTTTGACCGGGCATTGTCCGGATTTTGACAAACAATGACAGGACTTTGACTGGACTTTTACCGGTATTTGACCGGACTTGGACTGGGCTTTAACCGGACTTCGACCGGACTTTGACCGGATTTTGACAAGACTTTGACTGGACTTTAACCGGATTTTGGCAGGACTTTGACCGCTATTTGACCGGATTTTGACAGGACTGACCGGTATTTGACCGGACTTCGACTGGACTTTGACCGGATTTTAAGTTTTAACAAACTTTGACAGGACTTTGACCGGGGATTTGACCGGACTTTGACTGGACTTTAACCGGCCTTCGACTGGACTTTGACAAGACTTTGATGGGACTTTGACCGGGCTTTGACCTGATTTTGACAAGACTTTGACTGGACTTTGACCGGTATTTGACCGGATTTTGACAAACTTTGACAGGACTTTAAACGGACTTTAACCGGACTTCGACCGGACTTTGACAGGACTTTGATGGGACTTTGACCGGGCTTTCTTTTTCTTTTGGCTACAAAAGAAAAAGAACTGAACACTTATAATTTATCTGGTCATTGATTTCCATGCGGTTCAAAAGGATGGTACATTTTATAAGCTACCCATCACTATTAATATTTTATTGTAAATTAATTTGTTCAAAATTCCTGCTTCAATTACGTCGGATTTTTTAAAGCACAAACATTACGACAATACGTTAAAGAAAAAATATTGTGTGTTCACATTCATATTTCGTGGAAGTACAATCAGGCCGAACATTAACGAATTTCAGGACCTCACATTTATTTCGCTGTCCGCTTTATGCCTGTGGCAGTCATAGCTTCAAATACGCAAATACCTAGAAATTCACGAAGTGAGACACAGTTAGTTGAGCGTGTGTGCAAAGGACATTGTTCGTCGTCCATACAAGGTTGGCCTAAGAACCAACAGGGAGGTGAATTTACTTTTTGGGTTTTAGATAATGTATATATTTGATTGAAAGTAAATTAAAACTACGGACACTTGAGAATTCGGAAAAATAAATAAAATACTTTCGGATTTTGAGGTTATAATTAGGCCAATAAATACTATCAAATGTCAAATGTTGACATCTGTTAATTCATTTTGACGGAGTTTTGGCGGGAATTCTGACAGTGCGGTTCATCGCTGATTTTAATTTATTTCAAAAACTAGTTTAATGTTGTGTTTGTTGTATAAAAGTGGTGTGAATAAATTAAAAAAATCATTTTGACAAGCCATATTATGGTTCCGCGACATCATATCGGACTGTTTGTGAATAAAAACCATAATCATGGTTAATAAAATAATGGTTTTTAATTACACAGACAAGCGTCAGTATTTTCAACACTTGAGTTTTGAGAATACTGACGTTTGTCTGTGTCAAACTCTTATTAAGAATGCTGTTACAAAGACTTGGCTATATGAGCTACAATACCTTTGCCTATTAAAAACCCGAATTTGAACCAAAAATTATAATACCGAGGACTATGACGGAAGTGAATACTTTTTAAATTGTTTTCGAAATTAATAAGTGTCCGTTCTATTGAAATTATTATAATGTACATTATAAATAATAATAATAATTATAGTAAATGTTTCATGCGTGTTGATTCATAGGCCATTTTTGACAATGTCCTTTAAACATACATTTTGACAGCCTCCGTGGCGAAGTGGGCGAGTAGCCGACTGTGAAACGTGAGGTCGTGGGTTCGATTCCCGCACCGAGCAAATATTTGTCTGATCCACAAATATTTGTTTCGGGGTCTGGATGTTGTGAGACCAAAAAAGTCTCTCGTAGTTCCTGATACCCGCGACACAAGACTCGTATCTTACTGTGGGGTCAGGACTATGTGTGTGACTGTTGGCAGTTATTTATTTATTTATACATTCGACATTTGCACTTTGCCGTTTTGTGTCGGTTTTTGAGCGCATATCAAAGCGTTTAAAGTTCAAATGTTGGGATAGCCTGCTTTGCGCAAAGTCCAGTTGCGTGTGCGCCACTAATCCAAGCGGTTGTGTAGTACTTTCAAACATCAAAATTAACAGAGGCAATAAAACTGTCCTAAAAGAGCACCTTCGCGGACTAAACACTTAATTTTTTTGGATACACGTCCAATGTATGTTTTTCAATGTGTTTATATTTGAATGTAATAAAAAGGAAGAAATTTATTAGTGTAAGATTAGAGCAATAAAACGTTTTTTTTTATTTTTATTAAGATGTAATTACATGCACATAAATAATAAAGGTATACCGCGTCCACAAAATCGACGTCCATCTTATTTGTCGTCTAATCGAATACTGTGCTGTGTAGGTACTAGCGCACATGTTTGCAAAGCATGTCAGGCGACATTTATTGCTACAAACATGTGATCAAATGTGTGTTGAAAGGCCATCAAAGATATGTTCAAATATTTGAAGCGTTGTCTGGTGCAGGCGTTACGTGAAATGCCCCTTTAGTAGTTTGTGACATTGCGTATTTAATCAGTCAGTGAATGAGTGGCATTGCTTTGATATATATGTCGTCGTCGTATAGAGTCGTAGCGTAAAGCTATATAGTTATTAACGATCATATCCACTAAACAAATGTATATTGTGTATATGACCTTAATCCGTCAATCGTAGTTTGTTCCATAATAAAGTTTTATACATATTTCCCCCTCCCCCATATTTGTACTCAATTTCAAAGTCGTATTGCGTCGCATTCAAAACTTATATGGTAAGACGCCGACTAAAAATTTAGAACCTCTCCCCTTTTTTGCGAGGGATATTTACAAAAATGAGAAACATTTATTTCATTATTATACAAAGGAGAGTATTCTAAAATTAAGATTGTCGCAGTTTGTTAGAATTTTTCGACTTTCCTTTGCAATCCACACAAATATCCCATAGAAAAAACACTTTCAGTTTTTCACGATATTAAATAATTTCAGGTCAACTTTTCTTTCCACACAAGCTTCAATCGGATTATTACGAGAATTTTAATATAATAACCAAAACAGTCCAATCATTCCGAACTGATGCAATGACATTTATTAATGATCAGCAAACAACATTTCATTTCAATAATTTTTTTCAGCAATTAATTAGCATTTGGATCTGTGGCAAGCACTTGCAAGCTTATACAAACCACTCTAAATTCCCTATTCACATGTTGTGATTTATGAAGGCTTACCAAGCATATGGCACAAGAAATGGTTATATGACCCTTACTGAAATATGTAATTCTCAACTGCTTCTAATAATAAACCTTAAGAAAAAATTGTTTATGGATTCGTATATTTTTCATGTATTTCTATACAAAAAAAGAAATTAATGGAGGTTTTAAAGTTCTCAAGTGCTGATTTTAATATGTACCCATATAAAAACCAGGGTTCGAAAATATCCGATATTTATTATAAATATCAAAATATCGGATATTTATGATATATATCCGATATATATCAAGTTTGATATATATCCATTTTGTATGAAAGCCATATTATTATTTTATTGTATTATTTATGAATACTATTTGCATATGTGTTACATACACATATTAAAATTATAAAATAAAAAACTTGTTTTTGGATAAGGCAAAATCAACTAAAAACCATAAACTCTTCTTTTAGGGCAGAAGTGTTGCCATTTATGGATTAGAACTTACCATTTGGGATTATGTTTTAACACTACTCCCACGCCATCTATATTTGGGAAGTAGAAATACAGTAACAAACTCTAAAAATTACTTAATAACATTAATTTTTTAAACCATTTTTGTATTGCAATATGTTATTAAAAAAATATTGATATATATCGTCAAACCCAGCTTGATATATATCCGATATATATCGGATATATATCTTGATATATATCCATTGATATATATCCTCGAACCCTGATAAAAACATTTTAAAATGTTGTACACATAAAGTAATAGTAATATAATATATAAGGTTATCACAATCGCAATGCCTATTTATATATAGATATGACAATATGCTGAAATATTTGCGTAGGTACCTATATATTGCATTTGGAGTGAAAAATTAATTTAAATTCCTGCCTGTTTTCTATCCCATCCTATATCTTATGATAATTTAATTAAATCTGATCACAAATTTGTTTGTCATTCCTACAAGACACATTATGTATATGTTAAGTTTTAATATTATGTTATATTTATTGCCTGAGAAATTTATAAAATGGAAAATTATTATTATTTTAAATACTTTTACATTTTATTTTATAACATGGACCTTGAATTTAAACTATGTAGATGTAAAAGGACATGTCATGTCATTAAAGCAATGCTCAGAATTTTTATTTGCATAAGATTTTAAAACATGTTTCATTTCCTTCTCAAATAGGTCTATTGCATATACATTACTAAACATTTTTAACATATTTTGTATAAATTTTGTATAAATTAGGTATGTACCTATACTGGCACTAAAAACAAGAAAAACAAACTCACATTCCTACTTGTACCTTATGAGATAAATTTAAATTAAAAACACAATTTGCAGATGCAAATATATCTATATCGCCCAGCCTTAGAATTATGTCCATTTTGTAAAATACGTACTTACAATTTATACAAAAGATTAAAATTATTTTTGTACCTTTATTGCAGTGATTGAAAATAGATTTAAAGTATGTATATTAATGTTGCAATAAACTGGGCACAAAAACTATGTAAAATAAGTGTTTTAAACTGTTCCTTAATCTAAAATTTAAGAATTTATTAAAGGTACTCACCTGCTTTTGGGTAACAGGATAAATTTATAAAATTTGTCTATAGCAGAACAATATTTCGCAAATTAAATCCTTTACATATTTATTTAACATCTATGATTTCAGAAATACAACGCATAAGCCGCTTTTGAGAAAACGGGTCATTAAATAAAATAATGAGATCTGCTAAACACGATAGCTCCGTCAGATAGAAAACTAATTTACGTCTCCAGTCTTCGTCGACCTACAACAATATCAATAGTTTGGTTGGTATCTGACTATGTACTGATGATTGATCAAATCGTTACATACAATAAAATCGTATAAAATTGTCGATTTTTTCGTTTTCGTTTCGCCCCACCTTTAAGTGCTAGGCAGTGTTACCAACTCAATATTTTAAAAAGAGCCAGATCGTACCTAAAAGAAAGCTAAAAAAAGACGTAGATTTTATAAAAAATAGAGCGAACAGTTTTAAAGTTATTTTATTTAATTCAATTATCACACATTTTAATAAATACGTACGTATTCACACCTGTAATCTCCGAAAGAATAGACGGAAAACCCACATTCTGTCTAGCTTATTTCCGTCCTATTGTATGATAAGGGGCAACGCTATCGCCATACCGGGCACAATTCCAATCTCCGGGTTGGATACTGGTGTATTTCGTGATAAACAACCTAAGAAATGTATCTCATAATGTATATTTTTACATGATTGTAACCTGTTTTGTGTTTAATAAATAAAATAAATAAATAACTTTTATCCGATCCGGGGATCAAACCTGAGACATCAACAGAACAGTCGTACCGCGTACGAAATATAACTGTGCTATCCAGGTGGTTGATAATATAGCCAATAGAATTATTTAAAAAAACGCCTAATTTAATTGCAATTATCGTTGTGAGAGTTTTCGTTCCTTAGATTAACTTTTCGTTACATAAATTGACTAAAAACACTCTCCACTTATGCTTCGTTCTCCTTCATCAGTCATTGAGTTTTCATATGAAGCCATACTTGCCACTTATCTTTTTGTTCATTTCTTTCGGGACTTGGTAGTTATGGCATGCTAATGTTAATTCAGATTATACACATTAACACATCGTATATACCTAAACGTGTGCTGTGCGCGTTAGACGCTTTTTGGATGAGTGAAATCTTGTGAGCTCTAAAAATCAGTCAGTCGTCAGTCAGTCAGTCAGTCGTCAGTCAGTCAGTCCTCAGTTGGTCAGTCAGTCAGCCATTCAGTCGTCAGTCAGTCGTCAGTCAGTGAGTCAGTTAGTGCGTCAGTTGAGTTGAGTTGAGTAGTGAGTACTGATTAAATATGCTTATAAGTTTTCACTTCTATCGGCAGTCCTCATGACTGTAATTTCGAATTAGATTCGATCCGTACATAGTATTATACAAACAAAAAAACTAGGTAAAGTCAATCGAAACGATTTTCCAATATACAAAAAGTATGATTGAAGGGAATTCCTGTCAAGGAATTAAAATTATTAAGACGTGAAATTCTAACTTCCAATACATGCAATTATAGATTCATTAAACAGAGAAAGATACAAAAGTAAAAGCGATTCCTTGGTAATGTTGGTGTATCTAGCTAAAATCCCATAAAAGAGCTTAAGACTATAAATGCCAATTATAAAAAAGAGCTAAGTTTAAATCTAAAAATCTAAGTTGGCAACATTAGAGTTAGGGATGCATACAGTAAAATATTATACTATAAATCGATAGCGCTAAGATTATGGAATGCGAGAGCGCGATCGATAAAAGAAACTGTATGTGACTTTGTACCTTGGAGTAATCGTTATACAAAAACAATATAACCACTACGTTCTAAAACACGGGCAGTGGCGTAACTATAGAGTGGCAGGGCTGGCAAAATGCCACGACCCCGAGCTCGGAATTAACCTAATATTTTTTACAAAATTTAGTAAAACTTATAATTTTGAAGTGAAACTTCTATAAAATCGTTGTGATTTGTTCTGCCGTCTGTGAATTGCATACACACACTTTTTTAAATGATGAATTCTTATGGGAGGGTAAACTGCTTCGTAACGTAACGCGAACGGTCCATCGATCAATGGAAGGTTCGAGAATATTTGAGAACCTTCCGTGAGACGTCACGCGGGCCAGTTTACCAGCCAGCGTTAGCCGACCTCCCTGGAACTTCGAGAATTTTCGAAGTCACAGGTGACGTCACACAGTGACCAGTCGGCATACGGTGGCCTCTCAACCGACCGGCCAGTGAATCGTGACCCTCCTCGCCACCAAACTTCACCCCCGCGAAAATTAGAAACAAACTATTTTTAAAATTAAATGTATCCAAAGTATCGAGGGTTTTAATATAATTTATAGCTCTATGTGCGTCAAATTGTTAATGAATCGAAGATGGTAATCAAATCTTCTAACATTGATTTATAGACCAGTGCCGATGCCTTTGAAAATGGTAAAAATAGAAACAAAAATATAGTAGGATGAAACCTAATGTATATATTGTTTACAACATCAGAAAGTAGAGATTTCAATGAACAAGAAACCCACAGACGTTTTTAAAAAAGCTGACATTTTGACGTGAGAGTGTGTTTGGGATACAAAAAGGTAAGTTTTCACCAAATTTTGTAAAAAAAAATATTTTTGTAAAAGATAAAAATAAGATACAAAAAACTTGGTTATTTGGATTTTTCACAAAAATTTTGAGGTTACGTGAAAAAGTGTGAATACAAAAGTTGTAGATCTTTTTATTACCTACAACTTTCCGATTTAACTTTTTTCCATAGGACTTGTTGTTTTTCCGGAAATCGAGATAAACAGTTTTTTACACTTAAAAGCTTTCCACTTCACCGACCTCAGATCGCCCGTAATTTATTTTTCCTATCATTTTTGTTGTATTTTCTTCCTTTTCCAATGGGTTTCGTCTTACTATAATTTATTTTTGTTTCAAAAGGGATCGGCACTGGTCTATTATTGATCTAATTAGTTAAAATTCTTTGGCATCTTAATTTTTTTTTGTTCACATATAAACTCCGATAAACATATTGGTATAATTATATTTTTATACTCAATAGAAATATCGTTACGTCGATATATCAGATAGTATAGTATATCACAAAAATATCGATTCATCGCAGGTGTATCGATATGTCGATATATTTTAACATTGTTAAGGCATTTCATTGGACAGCGCCAAAGAGTATAATAATAAATTAAAAAAACATGGGCGTCTGAAAGTTGTATTGTGAATATCACTGGCATCAAATAAAATTATTAAACAGCATCATGAGTTCAATCCAATATACACAGGAAGTCAAAATTGAAAAATTGTGCCGTACATGTTTATCGAAAGAAAGTGAATTACATTCATTGTTTGATGTATGTGTCGACACTGTTACTCTTGATTTTATAGTTACCGCAGTTACTGGAATAAAGGTAATTTTAAAGTCGTCTTGTGCACAACGTAGCGAATGTTTTCTTTTAATTTATGTGACTGAGCTGGGCCTTGTGCGTAAATATCGTTAAACTTATCTGTATTGAGATATACCTATTTTAAAAAATGCCGATGATAGTCAATGGGCGTGGGATTGAAGCAAAATTGGAAAAAAATATTTGTGATTTGATTGATTGAACTACCTTACATTAACTTTAAGCTTAATATTCACTTTTTTGATAACACTTGCTCTGAGAGAAGGTGACGAAATAGTTATAAATTAATGATGTTGAGGTGAGTGTGTATTTCAATAGAACTTGCTGACAGTGTGATATATAAAGAGACGAATACATTTTTTATTACTTACTAGCTGTCCCGCGCGGTTTCACTCATGCATATTACTGCTTCACTCCCGTGGCTCGTAGTGTGATGTGATGATGTATAATAGCTATGAATCGTTTCCACAAAACAAATATATCAGATAAAAATATTTGATTCAGTAAAGTTTATCTCTACCACCAGTTTGGAAGGCTGTTTTGCTAGAGAAGAACTGGC
Organism: Amorpha juglandis; assembly: GCA_949126905.1. Classification (NCBI taxonomy): domain Eukaryota; kingdom Metazoa; phylum Arthropoda; class Insecta; order Lepidoptera; family Sphingidae; genus Amorpha; species Amorpha juglandis. Next base: position 11,902,895 of record OX421367.1, read on the forward strand.
AAAAAACTGTAATATTGCCCTCTTCAAAACTGGTATTTTCATTACATTCTATGGTGTTTTTAACCACCACAGGCTTTAGAAACTTACATGACTTACCATGTAATTAGTTTTTATAATATTTAATAAGTATTGATTGCACTTAGGGCTGATGTTTCAATGTCCAAATATACATTATTTGTCATATAAAATATGGGAAGGCAAAATATAAAATTATCATGCTGTTGATCATCAACTTATAGAGAGATGTCTATATCTTATGTATTATCTGGCATTTAATTCAATTTCAAACATTGAAAAATCAGACCTTAATCTAATATGACCTAATCAACTAATTTGATTATTCATACAATGCGAATTGTGTAAACATTTTGGTCTTTTCTATGGCTACACTCAATTATGTGAAATATATACCATTTTAAACCAATAGAATTTTTAGATTACAAAAATAAAACTATACACTTATATTAGCGAATTTATGCATTCTGTGTTGATTTTTACAGTATTTAACTTATATATGCATGTATTTTTGTTTTGCATTTAACTATGCATTTTTGATGGGCACCATATCTTTTACTTTTATGTTTTATTTTGAAAAAGGAACTATTGTAGTGTTTTGATATATCTGAGTTTTCAGTGTGCATAACCCACCTCATTTGACTGCTATATTGACTACATTTTTATGTGGTTCAGTCACTAGACAACTTGTGTTCTTGACCTTTGGTTGCTCTTCTCATGATAAGCACTATGCTTTCCGATATACAGTATAACATCACTTATAGCTTTGTATTACTGTAATGCTCAGTGCAGTATCAATCACTGTGAAACATAAGATGTATCAACCTCATTAAATTCAGAAATTGAAATACTTATATGTACTTTAAAGAGTAAGACAGGCAACGTAAAGTTGCTGTGATGTGGCACCTAGTTCAATACAAAAATCTTTACAATAATTTAATTAGGCTTTGTTCACATGGTGGGAACTATCTATGATTTGTGAGTTGCACAGGCAGATGATCAGCTCACCTTTGTTTTTGTATGGTGAAGATGTGTGCATGTTGCATAGATGAGTGATTAGCTTACGTTAGTGGAACCATTCCACACTTAATCCCAGATCAGCACACCTTAGTGGAACCATTTAACCCTTATTTACATTTTGCATGGCACTCCTACTCTCGCTTCGGATCGGCTCGACTTATCAGTAGCCCTGTGACAGGCAGTATTCACTGTTGGGGTATCTGCTGCCGCTCAAACAAGCCTTTGGGGCATCATGACGCTCTTTCAGATTTGCACTTTTCTGAGTTGTCCACTGCTGCCCAATGTTGTTGCCCATTGATAATCCCGCCACTTTGATCCTTGGTGACTACTATATCAGGAACATTAGGGCGAACTTGTGTGGTCAGTCTGTTATCTGCCTGCATGTTTTTCACATGCAACTCGCAGTTAGGATACGAGATCCCTAGCCGTAGCTTGACTTTTCGCGGTAGCTTCCTAGCTAAGGCACTGGTTTTACTGGTGCTTCTGCAGTATGCCCCCATGTACACATAATAGATAGATAATTGTGTAAGTTTAAATTGATACTCAATCTTGTTTGTGAAATATAAATATTAGGTATAAATTGTATTTCACAACTATGATGCTACATTTTTTTAGAAGTCTATATTATTGTTATGATAATGAGATATTATTATGTGTTTTTTTACACATTATCTATTATAAGCGATTACAGTTTAAAAGTTTTTTAAACCACTTAGATTCGTAAGGGTGATGGTCTGCCGTCGACCATATGCTGTGAATGTAGAGAAAAAGCTGTAAAGGCCTATGATTTTAAGACAAAATCGCATGAAGCTGATACATCATTAAAAGAAATCATCAAGAAAGATGCATATACAAATGAACATACTTTACACAGTACATTGTCTTATAAGGTAAACCTAATTTTTCCTTAATTGTGGGTTACATCTCATTGATAACATTATATATACCTTAGTGATGCTTTTATTTGCAGCCAATTACTACCAGCGTTAAGATTGAACATCTAACCTCAAATGAGCCAGATGATTTCTCCGATATTGAGTATCATGTGCCAATTGATAATGGTCCTGATGACTTCACAGATTTAAATTTAGGTAATAATAATTGTATATTTTGGATCTCATTATACATGCCGATGATGTGTGTAGAGTCTATAATGGTTTTTATTCTTATTATTCAATGACTGACTCAATAATAAGGTACTAAACAAAAGATTTTGTTTTATTGCAGAGCCAGTTAAAAACGAAAAGGCACAACAGGCAACTTCTTATTTTGAATGTAAAAATTGTTTCATTGTATTTGAAAGTCGTGACAAGTTAAAAGAACACAATAGGAAGAAGTGTATAAAAGGTAGATATATTTAAATCCTAACACCTATTTATAATTAAATTATACACATTCTCTAAGACACCTATAAGATTATATGAATGGGCCAAGTCATCATTAACTGAGACTTCTATTTACTACTGCTCGAAAGAAGGTATTGAACAAGAGTGAGATTTTCTACGAGTCTGTTTTGCTTACGCTATCACTGTTCCAGGAACTAAAAAACTGCATGCTTTTCTTCCAACTAACGAGGGCTTATGTGTAAAGAGAATTAATGCTAGAGCAAATAGTAAAATTGTAAAAATTACAATACAAATCTCTCTATTTTAATTAATACTGTTTCAATCTCAATAAATGAAATCGTTCTTAGTCTCAATTTTTTTTTTGTGATCACGTTTTAATTTTTTTTATGAAGAATTAAAGAAATCGTTTATTTTTATATTTTTGCATGTTAGAATAAAGGAATAAAATATTAATAGCGCAGTATTTGAGCATAAACGCGATTGCTTAGAAAGAGCTCATAGCTATGTGTATGTACTCTATATGCTCTAAGTCTTAAACTATTGGCTGTCCCATTTTAATTTTTTTGGTGAAGAATTAATAGATTTAAGGCTTTAATTCAAGGTTAACAGGTTCCCTGTCCCGTGAATCATATATGATTCATTTGATATATTTTGTACCAAGAACTGTACGTTCATGAATCATATATGATTCAAATTTAGAGTCAAATTCATGCCTTTATTTGAAATGGACGTAGCAGGTTTATTCGCATTTTTAGTATCGGGACGTGTGGGTTACATCCTTTAGAGTGAGAAAACAAACCGAAGTGATTTATAAAAAAAAAATGGGAAATAAACAAATGAAAAAAAAGAGTGGGACATATATGATGAAAAAAAGTGGTTTGTATGGGGACAGGGAACCTGTTAAAATATAAAAAAAAACATGTCGAAGTAACTCAAATATCGATTTGAAATTTTCACTTCCGGTTTACTATACTTAGAACAATTTAAATTTAGAATTCGACAAAAAAATTAATAACTTCAACTTTTGAACTATAAGAAACAATACTTTGTAGTTTTTTTTATTAATTAATTGGTACAGATAATAAGCATCCAAAAATTCATGACTTCATACTTAGTAAATTTTTAAAAGCTCATAACTCAGCAATAAAGTTTCATACGAAAAAAAAATTGTGTGTACACATCCATGCCTACTAGAACTATAACTGACCAGAGTATAAACAAAATTCACGACCTCACTTTTTTTTCGTTGTCCGCTTGACGTGAAATGCCCCATATATTTTCAGTTGAAATTGAAGATACTACTGGCACATATTGCCCACTTTGTGGAACATGCTATGATGGAGCTGAAAGTCTTTCAAAACATTTGTGGGAGTATCATGCTGAAGTCATGGGACCAAAAAAGCGAGGGAGACCTAAAAAGATGCTAACTAGTGTAAGTTACAATACCTATAATTAAACATAATATTGATTCTTTTTATGTATATAAAGTCTATGTAAATCTGTTTTATTAAAATCATAAACAATAGTGTTTTTCTGGTTCCAGACTATATTAGATAAGTTATCAGAAAACGGATTCTATATTACTACTGTCCCAGTGAAAAAATATGATTGTTCTTTTTGCACTGAGCAGTGTTACACCAAAGAAGAATTAGAAAATCATGTGTTGAAACATAAAGGTGATTTTAGTATACAGTAATACCCCGGACTTACGCGATAGGTGGGACCGAGCTAGAACCGTGTAAGTCAAATTCGCGTAAGTCGGGGTACAACTTTGCATGCACTTTTGAGTGACATAATTTGAGGTTATCAATAAAACACAACGTACGTAAAACAATTCAACGCGGAACACGTTCGAACCTGTCGTAAACGGACCACTAACATGGCGGAATAGGAGAGATGACGCGCGGCCATCAAAAAGAATAACCGCGTATCTCCGAATTCGCGTAAAACGGGGTAGCGTAAGTCGGGGTATTACTGTATATACAATTTGATTAATGTGTTTTTAAGTATTTACAAATCGTTTTTTAATAGGAAAGCATGACATAATGTTAACTACAAATTTCTGAATTAGTATACTGATATTAAACATAATGATTTTGTTTTTCACAATCGGCCACTTTTTATATTCCAGCTATGAAAGTATTATGTTGTATTATATGTAAGAAAATGTTTTTAAAACGGCAAAGTTTCGAAGAACACACTTGCTCTGAAGAAAAAACAGATGAGATCAAACAAAATGTATGTGAATATTATTATAATAGATAATAACGAAAATTTACTTCTTCGAAGACTAATATGTATATTTATTTGTTATTACAGCAGGAAAATGTGTCCGATATGCAGGCCAATAAAAATAAAATATTTAATTATCTCACTGAAATGTCATTGCAAGAACTTTTGGAGCCTAATTGTGATGTGGTATGTATTTATTATTTGCGATTCATTCGCCATTGTCGCAGAATGATCTTGACTTATTGCGGATTTAGATGGTAAAGCGGCGTTGTAGACAGTTTTGTCTACAGCATGAATGGGTCGACTCGATAGGGATGGTACATACTATTATCTCACTGAAACCGACCTACAAGAAGGCGCCCACAAAAATTACACAATCCGGTTATCGAGAATATCATATTTTGAATCATAGAACGTCATGTTTGATTGAATACATAAGCAAAAGACAAACCAAAGTAATAGATAGGGAGCCCTAGAGTAGCTGATCCACTTGACTACTATCAAGCTCATTTTCCGTGAGTAGCTTCGTTTCGATGAGACGCCCAACAATTCCCTATGCGAAAATTCTCTACTGTGGTAGCTAACAGAGGTAGCAAGGATTAAATATGTCGATTTGATGAGTCCCAAAAATGTATTACTAACAGGTTATTTTTTTGTTAAATCTGATGATAATTATCTAAATTATTCGAAAAGATATTTGTCCTACAAAATGTATGGTTTGATCAAAGAGTCCCCCCCTTCCAACATGTATCGATAACGAGGTCATCAAAAATGATTACTAACCAGCTGCTTTTTTTTTGTTACTTACTTAATATGTATATAATTCAACAGTCATATTGTCCTACAAATTGCGTGGTACGTTATCCCGGTCCTACGCTCAGAAATTGTTAATACCACAAGACCATTTTTCTCATTACTAACTGTAGGACAAAAGTATTACATAATAGGTTAGTGTGTTCTCTATCTAAATCAAACAATGTCCTACAAGAAAACAGGTATGTATCACTAGTCCGACAAGAATTGTAATTTTTTCGTTTTCCTATTTGTAACATAAGAGACAGTGAAAACACCTTTTTTTAAATAACTTATTTTTTTTGTAAACTAGTACAACAATTAAGTAAATAAATACAGTAGCTACAAAAATGTATTATTTATTTAAAATTTATTATGTATTTACATATAAAAAAAACAATGGGTTGCAACTCCGGGAGTGCCGGCAGAAGTGAAAACTTAAACATTAACGTTGTGCATTTTTGAATATTTTGGAATGAAGAGGGAATAATTTCACACGAATTGCTTTATTTATCAGAATAAAAGTACTATCATTTACATATGTGATTAAACACAACATTCATTTATTGTGCTATCGTACACAAAAATATCAATTTATATTACATAACAAAGTCCGGTCAAAGTCCTGTCAAAGTCCGGTTAAAGTCCGGTCATAGTCCGGTCAAAGTCCAATCAAAGTCCGGTCAAAGTACACACTATCGTAGTCAAAAATGACAATTTAAATTACAGTACCTGGGCGACCGAGCTCGGGTGAAAAAAAAAGTAGTACTATTATTCGCCAATAGATGTCAGGAATTAAGTCTAACCTCAAAGCAAACACTCATTGACTTCGTGTTACTTAACAACGCCATCTGCTGTTGTGCTCACAAAAAAAGTAGTATTATTATTTGCCAATAGATGTCAGGAAGAGTCATATTTTTCTTCCAAGTTTATGTTTAAGTTTATAAAACACGAACAAAATGACATTTTCTAAAAATGATTCCTAGCTAGATCGATTTATCGCCCCCGAATCCCCATATACTAAATTTCATGAAAATCGTCAGAGCCGATTCCGAGATTCCAATTATATATATATATATATATATATATAGAATATGTATATATATATATATATAGAATATGTATATATATATATATATATATATATATACATATACAGGAAAATATGACTGTTAAATTATATGAATATTAACTAAGTAAAAACAAAAAAATCCGCTGGTTAGTAATCATACCTATTGGAAGGAGGGGCTTCCAATAGGTATCGATAACGAGGTCATAAAAAATGATTTGAATATTGTCCTACAAATAAAATAATAAATTTTTGAGTATCATCAAATCGAAATATTCTATCCTTGCTACCTCTGTTAGTTACCACAATAGAGAATTTTCGCATAGGGAATTGTTCAGCGTCTCATCGAAACGAAGCTACTCACGGAAAATTAGCTTGATAGTAATCAAGTGGATCAGCTGGCCCAGGGACTCCGGACCAGTACCTTGTATGCCAGAAGATAATTCTTCAAAAGATGGACTTTGGGGACCATCAAACCAGTAATATTCATATTTATCATCAATTATTGCCCATCCGAAATAATTACATACATGTTGGAAGGGGGGGACTCTATGATCAAACCATAAATTTTGTAGGACAAATATTTTTTCCAATAATTTAGATAATTATCTTAAGATTTAACAAAAAAATAACCTGTTAGTAATAAATTTTTGGGACTCATCAAATCGACATATTTAATCCTTGCTACCTCTGTTAGCTACCACAGTAGAGAATTTTCGCATAGGAAATTGTTGGGCGTCTCATCGAAACGAAGCTATTTACGAAGATTCAGCTTGATAGTAATTATTTTTACATCAAGGATCTGTACTACTACTTTTGAGCGTAGGACCGGGATAACGTACCACGCAATTTGTAGGACAATATGACTGTTGAATTATATACATATTAAGTAAGTAACAAAAAAAAAAGCAGCTGGTTAGTAATCATTTTTGATGACCTCGTTATCGATACATGTTGGAAGGGGGGGACTCTTTGATCAAACCATACATTTTGTAGGACAAATATCTTTTCGAATAATTTAGATAATTATCATCAGATTTAACAAAAAAATAACCTGTTAGTAATAAATTTTTGGGACTCATCAAATCGACATATTTAATCCTTGCTACCTCTGTTAGCTACCACAGTAGAGAATTTTCGCATAGGGAATTGTTGGGCGTCTCATCGAAACGAAGCTACTCACGGAAAATGAGCTTGATAGTAGTCAAGTGGATCAGCTACTCTAGGGCTCCCTATCTATAAGTTAATGTGGTAGATTAATCATTGGATCCTATAAAAGCCTTGGTAAATATCTTCGATAGGTCTATGAATTGTAATAACGACAAGTGCTACCCATTAAACCCGTATCAAGCCTAGACATTTTAAAACTATTTTAGAACACAAGGTGGTAGGTCCCTCGTGAGCGAGAAGCCGTCTAGGTTGGTACCACCGCTTTCTCTATTTCTGCCGCCAAGCAACAGTGTGTAAGCACTGTTATCTTTTGGTTTGACGGATATCGAAGCCAGTGATATTATTGGCAGTATGGACTTAACATCTCATATCTCGGGATGATGAGCGCAGTTCAGTGCCATGCAGTGCTTTGTAATTCAAAATTATGTGGCTTTCATTTTGTATTGTCATATTATTATATATGTACATATCAAAAATATATTTAAAATATGTAGGTATGTTAAAAAATATCGCGTGTTTTTAGGAGAATATAAATTTTCTGAAAGTGTGTACCGCCTGCAGTGCTGTGTTTTTGTCGGAAGAGGATCTCATTAATCACCATGACGCGGAACATCCTGAACTTTCGCTCCGATGCAATCTCTGCACCAAGGTATTTTCTAAGGCATATGATCTTGATTGGCATATATAATTTATTTATATATGGCATATATAAAAAAATAACACTGAGAAGTAAAAAATAATAATTTCTATAGGTAAATAAATAACACCCAACAGTCACATACATAGTCCTGACCCCACAGTAAGATACGAGTCTTGTATCGTGGGTATCAGCAACTACGAGAGACTTTCGGTCTCACAACACCCCGAAACAAATATTTGTGGATCAGATAAATATTTGCTTGGTGCGGGAATCGAACCCACGGCCTCACGTTTCACAGTCGGCTACTCGCCCACTGCGCCACGGAAGCTGTCTTATAGGTGTCTAGCGAGTCGGAACAGTTTCAATTAACCAGCAGCGATATAGGCCCCGACTTCAAAGATATCTATATAAATTATTATTTTTGACTTTTCAGTGTTATTTGTTTAAGTGGGTATTTCAGTTTTGTTAAAATTATTTCATTTTTTAATTTCCTACGTTATGTTAGTATGGTATGTAAATACCAATAAAATAATAGTGTTTTACAAACTTTTTGTTACCGCTGTCTAAAGTTGACTTTTAAAATCCATCGTGCACCCTAACTATATTCTAAAGAAATGTAGTCACTTTATTGTATACCTTTCATATTTGTTTTTATTAAATTGAATGACGACATGAACAGGTCGTTCGCCTAATGTTATGGGCGACGCCTTCCCATAAACAGAAGGAATAGAGTTGCCTTCTGTATTGTCTTTTAGCAAACATTGTTTTTACACTGTCAACCATATTTGCAACAATGTAATGATTGTTCATCTTTTTTGTAGCGTGCAAAATCTGCTTTGCACAAATGAGATAGATATATTTCTGTGTAATCCTACATAGATTTTCCTAAAATAAGTACAATTTGTTTTGTATAGCTAACCTTGTGCGGTATCTTCTTTAGTATTTAATCATTGGTATAAGTCGAAAGCTGTTTGAAGATCATTTCAAAAATGTACTGCTAATTAAGTTTATTTACATTTTTGCGAACGTTAAGTACTGGATTGTATATCGTCGGGGATAGTGCAAATCCGCGTATCTAGCATTGGATAATTCCGCGTATCTGCATTAGATCAAATGTTACAGGGGACGGTTAAAACTTTATAATTTTCTTATTTTAAGGGCAATTGGACTCATTTTTACATAGAGAGTAATAATTGATGGGTTCTATGTATTCTTAATGTAGATTATCCGTTAAGTTAATTAAATAAATGTGAATTGCCCGCAAAATTCAAAATTGGCTACATTTGTCAGATACGCGGAATTATCCAATGCTAGATACGCGGATTTGCACTATCCCCGACGATATAGATAAATAATTCCAGGTATTCGCTACTGTGAAGTCAGCAGCACGACACAGGACGATTTGTAAACAAGTCGAGAGGAATCATAAATGCAGCACGTGTGGCCTTAAGTTTGCCTACGAAATATCGCTTAATAAACACATACTGAGATATCACCAGGGGCAAAGCGTCTCAATCACTTTCACCGATTCCATGACGAAAGAGGTAGAAGACAAGCAATTCCAATGTGATACTTGCAACAGATATTTCTTTCGGTAAATGTTACTTTTATACCTGAGATTAGAAAGCCTATTTGTAAAGAAAGTTGTTTTCGTGTAACAAATGCTAGTTTTATTTAATACTAGCTTTTCCTCGTGGCTCCGCCCGCGTGATCTGCTTTTGCGGGATAAAAAGTAGCCTATATACATCAGGGATAATGTAGGATTCTATTGGTGAAATAAATTTTGAAATCGGTCCAGTAGTTTTTAAGTTTATTTGTTACATACAAAAATACAAATATTTCCTCTTTATAATATTAGTTTAGATTGTACTGCCATCAATTGATTTCTTACATAGGTATTTTCTATGATTTACTCTGAATTCGTTCCTATTGATATGATAATAATTAACCAATTATATCGTAATTTTTCAGAAAAGAATTACTCGCGAAGCATGCTAAAATCCATATGCCCAATCAAAAATATTTCCAGTGTGATATATGTGAAAAGAAATTCACAAGAAAAGACAATTTGAGGTAAGTAGTGGGTTTGAGGTGACCAATGTGATGTATATATGCACAAGACTGCTTACAGATGAAGAAGTATTATAAGCCACATGCTTCACTTCTCGCCTTCGTATATTTAACTGGGTTGCAAGTTTTCTTCGGCCATTTTGTAAACATGGTGTGTGTATTAATATTATTACAGGCGACAGACTGGGTTGCCAGTTTATGGCCATGTTTAGGTTAGGTGACAACTGTGACTATAAATCAGGGATGTTACAAATGTCTACAATTGAACATTCGCGAATGAGATGCGGATGCGAATAGTCAGAAACGGCATAAACACACTTGAATTAGCCTCAATAATAACTTTCGAAGTGATAACTTCTTATGGGAGGGTAAACCGCTTCGTAATGTAACGCGTTACGGCGCCACTTTGTTTGACTTTCCTTTTTCTCACGCATAAGGCAGCAGTAGGCAGGCTCCTCCTCTCTCACTTTAACCCACATTAGTTTAAATTATCACTTCTGTCGAGCGTCCCGAGACGCACACGTCTTTTTTAACTATTAACAATCAGAAACTTAATAAGGAATTCAAAAATACTCCTACAAAGAAGAAAGCAATGTACGAAACAAACGTAAGGGGAACCAAGTTTATCATCAAACAAATTATGTCATTATTATTAGGTTGCCACCTAGAGTTAAAACACGTTACAAATGTATAAAAATTGAAGTTAGTGAGATTACTGGGTATTACAAGAATTAACATGTCTCGGGGTAATGAGTGGTGCTCCGTGCCATGCAATGCTTTGTAATACAAAGTTTCGTGTGTTGCTTCTAAATGTGACGAAATGATTGATTGCAGGTCACACAAACGCATTCATGATCCACACAGAGAGAAAGGACCGACGAACACCTGCTTATGTCTGTACTGTGGTCGCAGTTTCTCGAATTCATCTAATCTTATTGTCCACATGCGCCGTCACACAGGCGAAAAACCATACAAATGCGACTTTTGCGGCAAAGGTCAGATCATTTTGTACTGATTTAATTCAATGATAATAGTGGTACAGTCAATCGGGGTAACTTTGATTAACAATGGTAACTTTGACAGTCAAATCGCCAACTACTTTTTAATTTTTACGTTGACAACGTTAAGTGCAATAACATTGAATTTATGCAATGTGTGTACACAACAAACTTCGTAAATGAACTCTTAAAAAAAACGAAGCTCTTAAACGAAGTTAATGTCAAAATCTTTCGAAAAGCTACTGCGCTCAACTGTTGTATTTTTTTAGTGGAAAACTTTCAGATAAATCGTGAATCGTGCTGCTATCTTTAAATAAAGATAGAACTACAACTTTATGGTTTTATTGGCTTAACTATGACTCCATTGCATCTGACATTTGTTATAAATATAGAACAATGCTACCCTGAAGCCATAAAATGTTTAAAATTTATGATTCCTGTGATAATTAACATCTGTATCAAAGTTACCCATATAGGGGTTGTAACTTTGACACACAACAAAATTGCAAGTTTTTAATATAATTTACTATTTTTATAGGCCATAAATAATTTGAGAGTATGAAAACCAACCTGAGAGCACTGATTATGCTAACTCTTTTGTCTCATATTTACCATGAGTAAAAGTGAGCTATAAAATATAGTTTTGATCTGTCAAAGTTACCCTGATTGACTGTATGTATTGAGTTTTTTTTTAAAACGGCAATAGTATGGCTAGAGACTAAAGAGCTGTCCATAAGACACTACTCGCGCAGACAAAGAATGAGGTAAATATCGTAGCCTCTGTCCACTCCCGTATCGTATTTTTCTTAAGAAAGTAATGAAAAGCCAATAAAAAACAGCTGACGCTCGGAATCAGGTATACGACGCGGTGCCCTATACTGAGTATTGGTGCGTGGTGGTGCGCGCGGATAATTTACCCCGAGTTTAGCATGAGTACGCTCTTTATTGCGGGCTTACGTTTTCAAATCGACGAGTAAATCACAAAGTAATAGCGTTTATGTTAAATATTTTTTTTTGTTTACATTATTATTGTTTATTACCGGTACGGTTTTAGGAGCGTTAACCTCAATATAAAGTACATATACATTTTTAATCGACTATAAATATTACACAAATGAATTTCTACGTTAAATTTGAACGAAAATTGCAGGTTTTCCTAGATCATCTGATCTTCAGTGTCACAGGAGATCACACACTGGCGAGAAGCCTTGCATTTGTCGTGTATGTGGCAAAGGTACGAGTATTTTTTACTTAATCAAAATTTAGCATGTGCCTTACTGCATGGGACGAGTAACTGTCCTGTCATCTCGGTTTGTTTTTCATTAGAGTTTAGTATAAATGTATGTAATTCCATCATGATTTAACGTTCAAGCTACAGCTTTCAGTCACTGCTAAACATAGTGTAACACAAAAGTTCCCTATAATAGTAGCTATAATAACAAAAGGTACGAACATAGTAATTATATGGATGCAAATATTTATTTTGATAAATCCAATAACTTAAGTCAACATTTTAACTTCTATTTTGTATAAATGTATGTGGGAAATGTACAAATTATGTCTTTTTTTAATACGTACTACTACTACCTATTTAAATCTAATAAATTTAACAAACAAAATCAAATCACAATTTTTACTTAATGTGGGTGGGTTGAAATGTTATTGCATATTTGAATCTATATATGAGTTATTGCGATTAAGAAATATGTATAGTGAACGTTGACGTGATCATAATTGATTGTGTGTCGGTTAGGTTTCTCTCGCAGTAACAAGCTGACGCGGCACATGCGCGTGCACACCGGCGTGCGTCCGTACAAGTGCACGTACTGCGACAAGGCGTTCTCGCAGAGCAACGACCTCACGCTGCACATCCGCCGACACACCGGCGACCGGCCCTACATATGCGAAGTGTGCGGTGACAGGTTCATTCAGGTACGGTGATAATATACCACAGTGTTCACATTACACAATGATCACTATATTATCTACTGTGTATAAATATCATTTTGAACTTAAATTTAAATTTATTAATACTATTTATAATACATTTCATCACATCTATACAGTAATAACTCGGACTTACGCGATAGGTGGGACCGAGCGATAACCGTGTAAGTCGAATTCACGTAAGTGGGGGTACAACTTTGCATGTAAATACATATAAAGTATGTTTAATCGGGACCAGAGTCTAAAGAAAACAATAATTTAGACGAACGAATGATGCTTGAATTCAACAATTGACACTCTTTCACAGCTTCTATATTTTTTTCCTTACCATTTATCACTGTTCGGACTGTCGATTCCGGTAGGTCAATTTTCTTTGCCATATCACAAATTTTTATTTTTGCTTAGAAGTCCTTGGTAATATACAGTTTACGCTAAAAAGACAGTGTTTTTCTTTTCTTGTTAGGTTCAAATGACACATTTTTTGTTTTTTAGAGGTTATCAATAAAACGCAACGTACGTAAAACAATTCCACACGGAACACGTTCGAACCTGTCGTAAACAGAACACTAACAGGGCAGAGTGGGAGAGCTGATGCACGCGGCCATCAAAAATAAAAACCGCGTATCTACGAATTCGCGTAAAACGGGGTAGCGTAAGTCGGGGTATTACTGTATATGTAAAAATGAATGTTTGTCTGTATGTCATTTATAGAATCCTAAACTTTGCATTTGATCATGTGATCATCTTTAGTAAAGTAGTTGTGCATGAGCCCACGAAGGTTTCTGAGTTGGTACGACCAATTTTCGACAGATGGCGCCACAGTCATTCCAATGAATTTCATATATTTGTGTAATGTGTTTCCTTCAAATTTATTTTAGTTGGTGGCGTAGCAACGCGCGCAGGGTACAGCTAGTACTTTATATAAAGGGATAATAAATATCATTATTAATATGTATGTATATGTATACATAATATTTAGTTGGTATCCATTTAATTTCAGGGTACTGCTCTACAGAATCATAGACGTGCCCACGGCCATTTTCCAACCGCCCCAGGCGAGGTAGACTCTCAGGTCCAAGGTCTACAGTATTCAGTTCAAAATATAGCTCAGAATAGTCATTAATTATGGAGTAGATCTTGATTATTATTAAATCAATGTTATTTAAGTAGTTAAGAAAGTAATAAAGTATATTAAAATATAAATAAATGTTGACTTGTTTATTGTATGAATGTTATATGGTATATGGTATTCCACCTTGGTATCTTGTGTTAAAACAAACAAAAACAAAAAAAACAGCCAATAGTGTACCTGATGTGTTAATTAAAAAACGGACAATAAATTGCTTTTTTATAACATAGAAGCAAAAAGTAAAAGGTAAGTATTGAGTGTAGCTAAATTATATCAGTTCAAAATTTGCTGACTCACCTACATCAATATTGCTAACAATTTCAGGCCAACTTAGATTGCAAGTCATTAAAAAACAGGTTTCCCAAAATGTTGTACAATTGGTATTGCATTTAAATAATTCTGTTAAATATCTTGGAGCTCCATTGAATGTAGTTGGTAAAATTACTCTACGGCCACCATTATTGGTATTTGCATTATAAATTTGTTGAATTGAGATCTAAGACCGGTTTGATTTTGTCGAATTAAATGAAACCTTGTGACCTGTTTTCTTTTGCATACTATTACATTTTTACATATTACGTTTTGTAAACAGTCCCCTGCAAAACTGCACTGTAAGTAGTACAAGATGCCAAAATTTCATTTTCAAAGTGACTGCACTACACCTGATGGTAATCGTAGCGCAGTCCAAAAAACCAGCGAGCACCGAAAAACAATGAGTTTATCGGTGGTCATCAGTCATGCCGCCCTCTATAAATGCTTCTTCCCTCATCGGAGAGGTAAGAGCAATCAAGGGGCCTGCGACAGGACAAGCGTATGAACGATGCAGACACTAATACAAGGATGTACCCTTAATCCTGCCCCAATCAACCATCAACTTATTTCGCAAGCCCCTCGAGAGAACTGGATATACACTGGCTGATCCTAGAACACGATCCACACACGTTTGGAACACTATGGCAGATTTTACCACCATGTGTACGATGGTCGCTATCCGGGCGGATATAAATATCTTACCACCAGCAAGTAGGTAGTACATATTTTTTTATTTCGATTTTCGGCTTTAACAACGATCTTTCATTGCAAAACGAAAACATTTATGTGTGCCAATCCAAAAGAGATTTCGCGCGATATATTGTTACTGATTGCATATTTGATCAAAATGATAACGCAATCTATACTTTTCAGCAGTGGAATATCATAATATAATTGCGCATAACATGGTGAGCGACCATATCTAGCAGTCACTGGTAGTAGGTATGTTAAAATTCATTAATGCTCCATGCGTAACTGTGTCCGCAATTTTAGCTTATTATTCATTAACCATATCAAATGATTGTATTTACGAATTGTTGCAAAATAATTTTTGGCCTTCTTTATTGACTTTACATGACCGGTGATATTGCTTTACCCCTATAAGAACATGAAGTAGGTAAATGCAATCCCTACAACAAAAATGACAAGCTTCAGATTCCTATGTCAAATCAGCTGGTTACTAATAATTTTTTATGACCTCGTTATCGATACCTATTGGAAGCCCCTCCTTCCAATAGGTATGATTACTAACCAGCTGATTTTTTTGTTTTTACTTAGTTAATATTTATATAATTTAACAGTCATATTGTCCTACAAATAAAATAGTAAATTTTTGGGACTCATCAAATCGAAATATTCTATCCTTGCTACCTCTGTTAGCTACCACAGTAGAGAATTTTCGCATAGAGAATTGTTGGACGTCTCATCGAAACGAAGCTACTCACGGAAAATTAGCTTTTTTTTTTTATTGCATAGGCCGGCAAACGAGCAAGTGGGTCACCTGATGGTAAGTAATCTCCACTGCCCATGTACGCCCACCACCAAAAGAATCATGGGCGCGTTGCCTACCTTAAAGGAAAGGGATAATTAGGGATTGGGAAAGGGAGGGGATTTGGGCTTCCGGATGTCTCACTCACCGTACGAAGCGCAGCAACAAGCCGCTACTTTACGTCGGTTTTCTGTGAGACAGTGGTAACGAACCGGTCGAGCCAGCCCATTCATGCTGTAGACAAAACTGTCTACAGCGTGGCTCTACCACTCTACAAAACTGTCTACAGCGTGGCTCTACCACTCTAGCTAGCTTGATAGTAATCATGTGGAAAAATGGCTCAGGGATTCCTGAGCATATTGCTTAAGAGGGGCCAAAGTTTTCTCTTCACGCATTTATATACAGATATCAAATAGTAAGTCTTAAGTGCAAGTTTTGTGCTCCTTTGA
This sequence comes from Amorpha juglandis, assembly GCA_949126905.1. Taxonomy (NCBI): domain Eukaryota; kingdom Metazoa; phylum Arthropoda; class Insecta; order Lepidoptera; family Sphingidae; genus Amorpha; species Amorpha juglandis. The sequence goes on from OX421367.1 coordinate 11,919,573, forward strand.
TACTCTTATAAATACTTCGATTGAGAAGTATTTCCAACAAATTATGTTAAGTATTTAATCGTCACTTCTCGATTATTTAGTGTTTATTGTTATTAAATCTCAGTCTCTGATTTCGAAGATCCTGTATGTATCATACGGGCGTTGTATATTTTGAAATTCAGCCCTGTATTAAATATCATTGTAAACATATTATCCACTGTATAAATACACGCTAACTACCATCCATTGACATTCTATAATTGTTTTGAGTTCATAAACGACGTAGAAAATAATTTAATCGAAAAAATGGATAAAATAATATTTTCATTATTTATTCTTCTTCCAATAGCAGATGTAAGTTTGACTTATAATTTCTATATATCTATTCCTCTGCCTTATTGCATCATCGGTTTAGTGACAGTATACCGAGGCTGATATACTCGTGAGGTCATGGGTTGAAATAACAAGTGGCGTAATCGTAATTGTTTGTCTTTGAGTTTTTCGATTCGATAATAAGAATACGCTGTGCCCGGTATCGGAATTTGATATGATACGGCGCCTGATATGGCGATAGTCTAACCACCTATCACATCGTGGGACAGATAAAAGCTTAGCGAACCATAGCTATAAACGTTGCACATCTGCATGCCCCTCCGGGGATACGGGTGTAGTCTTATGTATATTCCTTTTATTGTTTTGTACAACCTCTATTACAACTAATTTACATGATGATTACTTGTAATTTACATTACGTAAATTCAGAACCTTAGTTATGTAATTTGCTTCATTAGAAGTTGAAATTAGTTTGTTTAGAATTTCACAATATACCACGTCATTTCCCATATAAGAGTTATGTAACTTATCGTTAAATATACAATGTTTAGGCACATTTATTAAAAATGAACCAAATTGATAAACCAAATAATCTTAATTCTGCTTATTTATGTTTATACAGAAAACAAACGTATTAAATATCAATTTAAAGTAATGCATATAGGCCTACTTGCACAACAATGTTTTTTTATCAGAGCACGGCAAAGTGACTGCACTACACCTGATGGTAAGCGTAGTGCAGTCAAAAAACACTAGCGAAAACCGACAAACACGTTTACAATACATCAAATCGTATGAAAAGATGACATTACTAATCATGTTTAGCGGCTAACCTACGATTAAGGATCGTCGCTCAAAGCGGCCTTAATATAGTAACTTAAACCACAATAATTTCAAACATTAACAACAGTGTGTTTGTTTCTACATTATTTATCGTATAGGATTATTTAAAACGGAGAATTTTTTGTTAAGTGCCTTTGACCGAGTCTGGAATTACTATGTTAAGAGAGTCTTCGCGCTGTCACCATTTTTGACTCCGTGCAATAAAATATGCAGTGGCAGTGTACCTTACCGTGAATAGATTCTTATATAGTTTTTTTATTTTACGGGTATTATTTGCGTGCTTGGCACCATGTTCTTTTACAGGGTGGTTCACGTCCTGGCACGTTCTTCTGGAAACCTAGATTAGGTCTTGACTTGCTGATCCCGACGGAAGGTGAGTTAGCTATATCCAGTTATATATATATTTCATGAAATGTGTGATATGCCTCTTAAGACGTGGCTACTGACATATTAGATGGCAAAAAGGCATTGAAAAAAGGCATTGATGTGTGTGTTTAGTCTAATCTTTACAGATCGACCACTATTATAATTTACGAGTACCTTATCTTTGCAGAGGACGAGAATGCCATGAAAGTCCAGACGCCCAATATCCAAAATATTAGAGAGGGTGTAGTTGTTTTAGTAGATGGTTACCAAGCAGGTATAGCTGTGATAAGTCTTGCAGCCGGTCTATCCGGTGGTTTCGGCATGTATCATCACCTAAATCCCTTCTCGGCGTATTTCTATAATGACGCCTACAGATGGCTATTGAGATATTTTAGTCTGTAAGTTTATAATTTTATACTTTAATATTGAGTCTGTTGTTTGACTCTTCTTTTGATTAGCTACGCTCATCTGAATATTTTTATTTTCCTAGTATACCATTTTGGATTGGCGGTAATCACGATAATTTTTGTGACACGACAAAAGTGTGGAAGAGGCGTTACTTTTATATGGATCAATTCATACCCAAGTGGCTGAGACATTTATTTCCTTATGTGAAGAAAGAGGAATGGGAACAGGAAGAGAAGGAGTACAAGAGATTTAAAAAGTATTCTTTGCCTGCTTTCGGAAAGCACTTTCGCTATCCTAACAGATATTTTAATAATTTTAAATCATTTGAAACTCAAGAAACGCTTGAGGGTCTCGAACAATCATCGCAGTCGAAAGACTAAGATAGAAAATAAACTGAAAGATATTTTATATCTGGTTCAGGGTTCTACTTTCTTAGGTTTATCTAGTAGGTTTTTCTTATCTTTATAAATAAGGCATGAACCATTGAATTAAAATTGTATAATTTAGAATCCGTAATGCTAAGATGTACCTACACATTATTTTAAATCTCGACAATCAAATAGGGCCATTAAGCAATGTACATGATAAGATAGTTACTATAACTTTTTTTTGTATAATAATAAATAAATGTATAATGTAGACCAAGTCTGACTTTAGTTACAATTTGATGGAGTGTTCACAGAAACGTCCGGTACACTGTAAAAAAAATAGTGACGTTATTAATTCATAATATAATGAAAACCCTTCTTTACGACATTTATTATAGCTTAAACTATAGCAGATAGCGGCGCAGTGAAATTATTATAGTCAGGAAATTATAAAGAATGTGATGTTTGCGGTTTTATAATTTGGCAATGACCATTACTAACAAGGGAAAAATAGAAAAGCTTTCATTTGTTACTAAATTTAATTTACCATCTGTCCTTATGACACTTCAATGTCATCGAACTTACCCGCGCCATTACATAGGACTTATGAATTGACTTACATACTGCTATAAACGATGTATGTATTGACGAAGGAAATTTGATCTTATACTCACAGCAGATTCGCAGCCTGCGCCGGAACACTAAGCAATAAATTGTTTTAATTAAACCCTTTGCAGCAGGGAGTGCAGGAGGGTACAAGGTGCAGTAACTTAGCGAGTATGCAATTAATTCTCGCTTGATACATACATACTTTCTTTATCAGTGGGTTCAAAAGTTGATGTATTATTTCATTTGCATATTTTATGTTTAAAGTCTCCCGGATTTGGATGTTTAAGACTTACAAGTGCATGGCATCTCTTATAGTGACACTGTAATAAAAATACATACTATAATATAGGAAATTCAATCGAAATTTATTATAATGGTTTCTAAGTGAGATTTATTTTTTGTTTTACCTCTGCTCTGCAACCAGTTCCTTCACACTGAATACAAAAACGTATAGTATTGGTAATTTTGTTTTAAAGAAAATACTCTATCGACTATGTGTATCAAACTTGTTGTAGCTCAAGAAATATATTATTTAAAGTTATTAATTTAAGGTCGCCTTGATCGTATTTAGTCACTAAATAAGTTTGGGAAACGTCAATTAGGAGGAATATTTAACATTAATAATCCTATTTAGTGATTAAATAATATTAAGGATTGTTGAGCAAGTCGATCTAAAATTTTAAAATATAATTGATTATTTTATTATTTCTCTATTTCATGCTAACTGGGTTCGAATTTCAACTACAGATTTCGCGATTTTATTGTTCAATGAAGTATCATTGGTGTTATTATAAACTAAGGAGCCCCTCTCATAGTCATATAAGTATAGATTTTTTAATGCTATAATGGAATAAACTGATTGAAATTAGATACAAAAAAAAACAATATCAATAAATTACCATTATAAAACAAATATTTACCGATGATTTGCAAAGTTCTCCTGTGCACTGGAAGATAATATTTTTTAATCCGGTGTCTGTATTATTTGCCTTCTATCATAGACTTATATTTATAGATAAGCTATTAGTAAATGTAGCATTATTCTCTTTACCCATCACCTGTGACAGCTATAATACATTTTACGATGTAAAATGGTATTTTTTTATTCACCACAATAGAAAATAAATTATAGGGGGTAGAAATATGATAAATGATTAGAAATAAGAATAATAATATACTCAACAGTTACACGCATAGTCCTCATGTAACGCTAGGAAATCTTATATCGTGGGTGTTGGAAATAATGAAAGATGTACAGTAACACAAAGGTCACAGGTCTTTCTAGAAGATCGAATCCGCCGCCTCTTGTTTCGGCTTCTCGACTCGTTTCTCGACTATTCGGCCAATACGCTACGGTAGCTAACAGTTGGAATCATATTTCCTATACAATATTAATCCTATATATAATTTCAAATAACCAAGAGCTACGGAAGCGCAAGAGCAGCGGGGAGTGGTACGGACTGTCGAGACCAAAGTCGTAGGTTCGAAACCAGCCCCAAGAGCATACACCTCTGACTTTTCTAAGTTACGTGTATATTCATTGTTAATTATCGCTTGCTTTAACGGTGAAGGAAACATCGTGAGGAAACCTGCATACCTGAGAACTCGATAAGATTTTTCGAAGGTATGTGAAGTCTGCCAACCCGCATTAGGCCAGCGTGGTGGACTAAGGTCTAACATGTCTGTCCCTGTCATTCAGTACAGGAGGCCCGTGCCCAGCAGTGGGACATGTATAATACAGGGCTAGTAAAAAAAAAAAAAAAACCAAGAGCTAAAGTTTACTTACGTTTGAGAAACACTTGTGGCCTAGGCACTGAGAAATTATTTCATATAATTAAAAAAGTATATGAATTTAATCTAATTCATTTTTAAATTTAATATAGGGTTAGATGCTAGCGTTCTGTCGCCCCATTTCTTGGTATTTGGTAAGTCGGCTGGTATATTTTTCAAACAGCACTTAGTAACTATACTGCTTATACTAAGTTAATGTTAATATGTAAATTTGATTAGGTAGTTCGTAACTCGAGTTCAAATCCGATAATTATCATGTTACAAGTAAAATTGGTAGTCTTTAGTGTTTAGAGGGCAGTGTATAATGCGTAAAATGACTTAAGAGATACTTACACTTGAAGATGATGAAGTCCCGTCTGTCTGTTTATTTAAGACATTTATTGTTTTCATAAAATCAAATCTTGTAGCTATATTTTAATAATTCTAGGGGGTTAAAACTATACTAATACTACATTGTTTGCAAGAAAATATAATATGTAATATTACCCGAAAAATATCGTTATGTTGTTTTTTTAACTGTCATAGCAATCAACTACCATTTTAAATTAAATTAACTAACTTTAATTAACCCTTACGATGTTTTAAGTAAAATACAAAAACAATACTCGCTTCATGGTTCTATTGACCACTAATTATGTCTGTGAACCGTTAGGAACTAGGAGTGATATGGATACATCTAAGTGGGCTTTTATCCCCGGACTTTGACACTATTTTCTAAAACACTTAATGTAAGTGGATTCTTACATGCGTTAAACATGATGCTGAGCGACACTGTAAATAAATAATGATTAATAATATAGTTTTGCGTTGGCAATTTCACCGAGGAGAATCTGACGTGGCAAACGAGAAGGCATCATGCGTTTGGGATCATCATGCATCAGTGGCTGTTGGGAATCTGTTGCTGAGGATAGGAGTGTATGACGCAAGGTGGTTACCGAGGGGACTAATGTCCACGATAGGGGCTGACTGGAAACTCTCGCTTACAGACGACGTTTAAGACATCAACGCGCGTTGAACCCTCCATCACCAAGTGGTTCATATACAGGGTTAATTTTAAAACACCAGCTACCTCGCAGGACCAGATAGCTGACCCCATACGGAACAACTTTTGTTCTACGAGTTTGGATATAACTCAATATATTTAAAAAAAAATGATTTTACAAGTTTTTGTTGTGTCGTGTTTTTCTTCGTAGAGTGCGGCGCGGCGCGGCGTGCGCGCACGACATCAAACGCGCCGCTCAGCTGCTCGGGCGTTGACCTTCAAACGAGCTAGCCCGGTTCCCCACGCTTCGCGTATTTGTTTACGTAATCTGCGATGCTCGTTGTAACGTTCAAGACGGAAATTAAATGAATACTTATTTTTGTATGAAAATAAAATCTAACAAATTATCAAAAGTCGTAGAACAAAAGTAGTAGCTTATAACCTTAGAAATCTACCCCTGCGAGGTTGCTGGTGTTTTAAAAATAACCCTGTATATGCCAACTTTGTGGTCGGAATTGTCGTTCGCGAATAGGACTTATAAGTCACGAACGTAATTAGTGTCGCCTAGACGCTGCTTAAACCATCTTTCGAAGATGATAAAAGGCCAGAATGAATTGATATAGTAATTGTAATTTAAATTTATGGTAATAAAGTGAATGTATAAAAAGTAATTTTATTTATACGTTATGAAAACTTGTATCTACTTAGTAAAATGTATAAAAAAGAAGTTAGTGACATTTTGAAAAAATATTTGTAGGTGCTGCATGTGCAGTATTCTTTATTTTAAACGATTTTTTTACGTTTTTAAATATTAGTTACAAACAAAAAAAACACAAAACATTCAAAAATATAAAAATATTACCCTCCAATGGCGAGGCATTATGAGACTTAACATCTTATGTCTCGGGGTGATGAGCGCAGTTCAGTACCATGCAGTGCTTTGTAATTCAAAGTTCTGTGCGGTGTTACTTCTGTATATGGGCAGGCGGGGCGCTTACCATAAGGCGAGCGCCTTGCTCGTCTCGTCATTCAATCAAATAAAAAAAATTACATTCCGGAAATGAAATTATTCATGAATATCCTGCGTGAAATAGTTATTGTATATCTATTGAGCATCCGAGCCCAATCTCGGTAGAACTAGGTCCGTCTTGTTAAAAAGAAGAAAAACTCAACGCGCACTTACCAATGCTTCACAACCACGTCCCGATGCCTGTTTTTTTAATAAAAAATCAAACGAGTCACTGTTTTATAAATTTGGTATATTTTCATAGAAACGAGGGTCATACCGAAATAAATTAGATAAAATTTTAAGTTAAGTTTCAAGTTTATAGGGGCCAAATCCTAGGATTGGAGGCTAATTGATTGTAAAGCCGTTACAACTAATTAATTTTAATATCATGTTTAAACACACCAAAAGCAACTTACTTTTGCCATGCACACGTTCATAACACCGTCGCACTACAGAGAGAATATCTGATTATTGTCGCATGTATTTCATCAGTCTTTCCGACATCAGTCTTTACGACTGGTGTCGGAAAACGTTTGCCGTCCGTTTTACCTTCGCAGTGCCTCCATCCACATACATAGCTATACGCAGGCTCTTAGCTTTATTATTATAATGATAAGTGTGTGTAACAGTAAAAACTAGTTTAAGCAATCGAAACTATTTTTACTTATTGCAGTTAGTACAGTTCAAAGTATAATTGCGTAAATATCAGTAAAAACTAAGTTTGTCTAGTAAAAACGTGATTTAAAAAAATAATATTCAGTTTGTTGACCATACTTCTCCTTTTAAGCTAAGCTTAAACCTCAAATTACACTGTAATTAAAAATGTTAAAAGTGGTGTGAGATGAACATTTACTAAAGATTTGTTTAAGAAATCGACATCTTACTATGTAAAAAATAACTGAACTGAACATACACGGTCGTGATCAGATTCGGGTAGCTCTTGGAGGCATTTAAAACATTGAACGTTTATTCATGGGCTTTCCTGTAAACTATTATGATTATTTGTGATGTGTTTTTATTAAACATATTGATAGGTCCTTATTTTTTTGTCATCGCGTGACGCTGTTTTAATATCAGGGAATAATATATAGGCTGGACTCACATAAGGTTCCATAGTATGTACAATACTCACTATAGCTTTACAAAATGGTCCAAAGCACTGTAATAAAAAAATATATAAGCAAGTCTTGCCTGGTGCACACAAAATAGGTAATAAGTATTTTATCTGACAAAGCTAAGAACACCATAATATATTTAATTTTGTTTTGTCGAGGCTATGTTTTATAGCTATGGTAGGATATGATAGGTGGCGCTGTAGTCAAGTTATTAACAAATTCTTCAAAACTCATATATGATCACTCTGTTGTCCGTCTGTCTGTCGGCCCCTCTGTTATTAGGAACGGGGAGAATTATTTAAAACATCACCTCAACAGTCGACAAATCCCCGTACGTCTGCAAAAATAAACCACCTTTACATCATAGACATCTGATTTTATGACGCAATTTATTCTTAACTCACGTCATTTCTCTATAGAGAAATGACGTGAGTTAAGAATAAATTGCGTCATAAAATTTACTACTTTATAGAAAGTGACTAATCTAAAATGCATATAAGTTTGAATGACAAAACGAGTAAGAAGGTCGCTCGTCTGGTAAAAGCGTAACGCCTGATTCTAAACAAAAGCAACACCACACAACTTAGTACTGTTTGCTGTATGCTTTGGATCATTGTCATGTTAACATAACCAAGTAACTAGTAAAGCATTGATAGGTCCTATGAAATATGGAATTATCGACTCATATATTATACTATAGTATTGGAACTTATCAAACATCCCCTTAAACTTTCTCATGGGACCAAACCCGTAACACGAAAAACAACTCCATGGTTTAATATTTACACCGCCAAGCTTAAGTGTTTTTTAGTATATTATTTAATGCAACGTTGATTGAGCGACGCACATACCGTTTACCATAGGAATTTATCAAATTAATTTTTCTTCAATTTATATGGCCCGACTTGTTGCTTTGTCTTTTTCTAGAGATCGTACGTCTTAATTCTGTATGTCTATGCCATACATATATAATAACGTCTATATTAAATTGATATATTTTAATTTGAGAACCGTACCATTGACGTTGCATTAAAACCAACAGCCTGTAATTAAAATACAATTTCAGTTATCTTTGACGAGATAATTATTTTTTATAAGAGAAGACAAGCAAATTGTAACTAATCTCCGCCCACCTCCAATTTATTAATTATTCTGGATGCGATGGATTACGATTGCGCTCTAATAAACCAATTCAACAATTTGCTCATGCCCCAGACATATCATGAAAATCCCGCCATATTTCGATGATTTCTCTTTAATGAAAATGCAATTGTTTTCGTATACGTTAAATGTGTAACGAAAGTAAATATGTTTAATGAAGTTTTCATATATGCATTTTCTTTTCTCAGCTTTGTTTATTAAAAGAAATATTTATTTATCTATTTATATAAAATACTATGCTAAAATAAGTTAGTAGGTACTTACCGAAGCGAACGACATTGATCCTGTACACTGGCAAACACGAAAAATAATTACATTTAATTCCGCAAAGTGTTTTTGAATGTATGTACGCATTATTTTAAGATTTAGTGGTACAATATATATGCGGATTTTAATAATAAGGCGTTTAATGTCTTGCAGATTTACAAGAACTACAGGCACAACTATTTTGAAATCCCATTGCAGATTTAATTGTGAAATTATGTGAGAGTATGTAATGTGCCCTAATTCGATGGCTGTGCGAACTTTGTAGAATGTAATAAGGTCGAAGCGTAATTAAATACAACAGACTATGTATACTGATTTAAACTTCTTTATAAACATTGGGGCCAAACCTGAAGATATCCACGATTAGTTCGAAAATCAGTTCCATGCAAAACTCAAGTTTTTTTGCATCGAATATCTTCAATTGTCATGAAGCTTATAGAGCATAAAATTCTCCACAATTTAATCATAATGTTTTAATCAGCGTGTATATGTCTGAAAGGGTGGATACAGGCAATTATCCGAGACATAACAGTAGAAATAAATGAGTAGGCAATGAAAAATACATAATATGTTGTGCACTCGAGCAATTTGCTTCAGGACCCACAATAAGTCAAGTTTTTTTCGTATTGCCTTTTGTTTCATAATTTATTCTTATCGATTTAGAAAATGTGAAAAATTAGCTTAAAATTTTTGCACTGACGTCATTCGTGTAACATATTATTGTTATTTATGACGTTTCAGTGTTTATTTGTGAAGTCGGTTTTTATGTTCTAGTTTAAATTATTTTATTATTTCGTTTCGGTTTGTAAGTGTAACAGTCATACGATTTAATGAGCATTTTGGTTATTGAATCGAATTGGTCGAATGCACCTACCATGGGCCATGGGCGAAATAGGATTTTCATACGAATTCGCTACTGGATTTAATGTTCATTCAACACACGCCGTACTTAAAATTATTTTAATTTTAATTAATTTCTTACATATGAATGACAGTCGTTTCCTTTGCACTGAAAAATAAAATTTGACGTATTTTTAAACTCATTCACTATGATCAATAGGTAAAAATAAACAGTTGATGCGCAACACATCGTTCAAGACGGCTGAAAACGTTGCTTATACCATTACCAGTGCGGCGCCCAGCACGTGTCATGTTATGTGGACAGGCTAATTAAGTTTCCATGTCATTGATCGATACGTTCAGCTATATTATGCTGAGTAATATACTTACACGTAATTTGTACTTCTAGTGAATATAATAATATGTAACATGGTTTATGGTCATCTTCTTTGCATAGTATAAAACGAAGTCGCTTCCGCTGTCTGTTCGCTTAGATCTTTTAAACTATTCAACGGATTTTAATACATCAATAGATAGAGTGATCAATGAGGAAGGTTTATAGGTATAATACGTACATATTATAGTACAGAAAAGCCGAAACATTAAAAGATTTATAATATGATGTAATAAACATATTTTTACCCGTGTTAAGCCGGCACGGGTTGCTAGTTTTATTATAAGTTACAGGTCACGGAGAGTAGAATATAGATATGGCATGTACGTCGATCTGTATAGGAGACAAGATTACCAATTTTTACTACTTATGTGGTGTGGTGTTGTCATAGCAGTGGGTATATATTTTATAATACGCGCTTTGCGCTGGATGTTGCGCTCGCAAAAGAAGTAGTACTTAGTGTCTAATTTTATAGGGTAATACGTGGTTCGTGGTATTAATATAACATAATAAACTTTGGCGTAGATGTTAACCCCTGCTTTTAGATATTTGCAACTTTATGGATCTTAATAAGTTGGTAGTAACATAAATTAGGTATAGATAGGAGAGTAATATAGTATAATAATCATTTTCTGCCTTGCGTTAACGGGGCCTAATGCCAGGGTCCGCCTTTCCATCATGTCTTGACTGTAATTGGACCCGCCGTCTGACCAACCCGCAACGGGAACCAAGTTTTGTGCAGGTGAAGTTGGCTTTAGGTCTAAGATGTTGATGGCCTAGTTAAACTCCTCCACTAGTATAATAATGTAGAAACAATATAGAATAAATTTTACTTACCTTAGCTGAGCAGTTTTTTGATGCTGCCTATAACATTGTAAACCTTAGCATAATATAGACAGAAAATTATTTTGCAAAATATACATTTCTATGTTTTGTTTATACTGTAATCCACACCGTTGGGCACCGCATGATATCAGCCATATCAGCCACCAGCGCGTTTATGGTTAAGCCCACCAAATACTTCTGAGGCCCGGGAGGGTATACAATGGTTTGTTTCAAGTATTTAGATTTTGAGTGTTGTCCTGAGTATATTTCTCAGTTGCAGTAGGGATTATAACGCACTAAGAAGCATTTTAAAGTTGAATACAACATTGGAGGACTTGTACAATTAATAATAAACCAGTTTTATCAGTAGGTGATCGATCAATCACCTGATGGTAATTGCCACCAACCACATTATGATCGCTCACAATACCAGAGTAATCATGGATGATTTGCAGATTTTAAAGAAACCGATAATAAGGAGATTGGGCCTCCGGGTAGTGGCAAAAAATTGCTACTTCATTTGGTTTTTATTGTGTAAGCAATACACGGTACTTTGAATATTTCATAACATTGGTATTTGCGATGCGCGGCGGCCTGCGCAAATCGCCTCGCGAGACATCGATTTCCCTCTGGTGCATTTGTTGGCAATCGTTGCCAAAATGTATACTTTTGAACATGCTACTGAGTAATTCCATTACTTGATGCGATTTTGTTTCTTTTTATGAGTTCCTAATTAATTGATTAGTTCTTTCCTCGACTTTTTTATGTAGACTTGTTATGATAAATTTATTTATATTACATTTTGAATTCAGCTCGCGGGTTTACTGCAACAAACAACAAATTCACTTTATTCCAAGGTTTTTGATTTGTTTTATTTTGAGTTTTAACAATGCCTATGATGAGACCACAGAATACAGAGAAATCCAAAAACAGGAGGTTGCTATGTGCCAGCCACACACACACACACGCAAGCGTGAGTGTATATACACGCACACTGGAACATTTTTGCCCAGGAAAATCCATGTTACGGATACCTACCCAAACTGAGGGTAGAGGGAGGTTATGCCGGACTAATCGGCTTACTAACCTAGTTCACTATCCAAGTGATTCTTAGATCGGGGTTCTAAGAAATTTCCTACGTAGCACCGGTGAAACAATTAAATACCCCGCGGTGCCCACCTTCCGCGCGCAAGTAGAACCTTCAGGGATCCTGGAATACCTGGATTGCTTCCGATACCGACCTTGAGCTCTGGCTTTATGGTCCGCCTCCTTGACGTTAAGTATAGAGCAGGCCCAAATATAATGCCCACTGTCAAGAAATACCAGGTCTAGCGACGGTTGGTAGAATTATGCCATGCAGAAGTGTGGAATTTTAAACATTACTCATTATAAAAGTATTTACCTTTCGTTAATAAAACGCCATATGCCACAATAATGTTTTCACAATACATTAATATTTATAAACTCTTGTGTTGTATAATGTTGAAATTAAAGATTTTAACAAATCTTAATAAATATTTTACCATAATAATTAATTCTGAAGTGAAGATGAATACCTTCAAATGAAAATACATTGTATTTCAAATTGCGATGGAATAGCAATTTCCCAACTAAAGTATGTCGACTTTCAATCAGATTCTAACATAACAGTTTTATAGCCGTCTTATCTCACTTCTAATTAGCCTCTTGAGACGATTGAAACGACATTGCATCGAACATTGTACTTTTATCGGATATTTGAATAATGTTTTATCTTTTTATTTCATTTCAATACCTATTTTTAATATATACTAGCTGCCCCGCGCGGTTTCATCGCGTGCGTTTTACTGTTGCACTCTCGTGGGTCGTAGTGTGCTTATATATAGCTATAAACCATCGAATCAACAAAACAAATAAATCAAATCTAAATATCTATTGAATCCATAAAATGTTATATATACATAATTTACATCATTTAGATGATGTCAAATTTTAACTACCGCTTGCTCGAAAGGCTGTTTTGCTAGAGAAGAACTAGTAAGAAAATCTAACTTTGCTCTTTTTAATATACTAACAAGGCTGTTGGTGCAAGATTCCAAAATATGACGATGTATTTGTGTTTTTGTTTACCAGCAACTAGCGAACTTTAAGCACGCTATTTTTAGAAGAATTTTTAGCGCTTTTTTAAGATTTTTTGTAGCCACTGGAAATATCTGATTAATCCTTTCGGGTCAACCCTAGTGTATCAACCTAAGTGTTAGTGTTTATTCAATGATAATGCACTGATTTTTTTTATTTTTATAGCCCATAACTGCCAGCATGCTTTTGTTTGTCACATAGTTTCCTTTATCAAATGTATAGGCCTTATAATGCAATTTGTTATGTCAATCCTCATAATAACATAATAGAATACCCCTGCTGGTAGTGGTTTGCTAATTAAATGAAACGCATTTTATTTATTTTCGACTATATGATTTAATATAGAGGCCTTGACAATATGTAAGTTAAAATTAATATAATATTATCAACGTGTCTAAACAAAAGAATAAATTTCTCTATTTGTTTTTATATACCGAATCTAATTATACTTTAAAAACTTTAAGTACATATACTTTTGGTCAATTAAATCTAGAGGAATCACTAAAAGTGATTAGTGATAAGTTAGGTACCTACCACAATATTTTTTTATATGTTATGTAATGTATATAGTTGAATTCATATCTAATATACATATGTATAGTTATATACAATTTATGTATGTAAACATTATTTATTCGATTTATTAGTATATACAGGTTTATATGTAGTTAAGATTCAGCTATTTACATACCATAATAGTGCCGACTTTATAATACCCCCCTTAACTATGAACTAATTGATCCCGCTTACATTACACAGCTCTTTTTTCCGTACAGTTATACACCACATATTACAGTTTTTAAGTTCATAAAATTTACACACGTGTACTACTACGTAAAAAGTAGAGACGCTACAAGATATTACCAAGTTCCGTAGTGCATTGGACATAAATATTATTAAATAATTAAAGGTCTCCAGTCTAAAAATCTATGTCCACTTGTTTCTAACAACGGAACTGAGTCGTCGTCCCCACATAAGATGGTATCATACAATGGTGCCTTGTAAATGCTGCGGGTCCGGGGTCGGCGGCGCCGTGGGCGGAGGCCTCATCGACACAGCAGGGAGAGCGGCTGCAACGTCTTGGTACCCGCTCAATTGCATGTTCGAACCTGCCATCCGATCTGACATTTCTTCCGGCGGCGTCACTTCTAAACCGATGCTGCCATTGAGGGCTATCTTTATAGCATCTTGCTGTTGTTGTTGTTGTTGATACTGCAGCAAAGAATTGAAGTGTGATATGCCTATTTCTTCGAGGCTGCTTTTTCGTCGTCGCGAACCCACGCCACTGAGACCTTGACGTAAAGAATTTGAACGTCGCAACAAAATGTCATCGACAACGCGGAGAGAATTTGAACGGCCTCTGAAGTCTGTAATGATGGTTGGACTGTCGGGTAGAGATAGCGAATTGGCCTTAGTTGTAGCGAGAGGTGCACGTGGTTGCGAAAAGCTCGGTCCGATACCTGATCCTCTCCTACTGGCCACAACTTGAGCTTGTATCAAAGCTTGAGAACAGAAACTAATATTTGATTTACGTCGGCTGTTGTGTCGTTCGAAGGTTTTTTGTGCTGAGAATGGCGATGGTCGGACTAGATATCTGAAATTGAAATAGTTGCCAAATATTACTGATAATTCATAAATTATCATATAATATACATTTTATTGTAAACTGATACTGTATTGATTTCAAATGACGTTTCTTAAAGATTACCGTCTAGATATAAATACAATGAAATTTTCAAATCCTACGATAAATGTCAGACGTAATTGTACACGTTTAGTTTTATATATAATGTTCTGTTTATTTCCCCCAAATCAATTATAAAGTAAAACCGACTGTAAACCTGGCAGCAAACTGTTCGAACATGCATGCACATTTTTCTAATTGGAATAATATTTTGATGTAGCCAAGTTGAGTTTAAATTGAACATAATAATAATGTCGATTAGTATAATGTATTATAATTATAATTATGTCGATTAGTATAATGTATTATAATTATAATAATGCCGCGATTGGAGTTTCTGTCCACGAGTTAATACAAAGAGCCAACACCTCTAGAGGCTTTCAATTCTTGGTTATGTCAAGAATCAGACGCCAAAGCCGGTGTTATTGGACACAGCACGTATTGTGAAGAGGTTCCTGACTCTGGGCCCATAACCGCTAGTAGCTTAGATCCTCAGTCATGCGCTGCCCTAATGCGGATTATGTAGACGTCACAGTCATCAAATTCTAAGGGAGAATCTGACCCAGTAGTCCATACCGATAGGTTACCGTCAGTTTAAGCTACGGGAAGTTCATGTTTAATATTAGTTTTTTGAGTGATGTTGGGTTATTATGTTCTTGCATGAAATTTTCAACTATACAGCTATCGAAATTTTGAATTTTGAAATTTTATTGTTTGTATTTTAAGCATGTGCGCGTAGTTTTCCGCCAGATTTGTGCTCACCCTTAAAATGTAGAAGGTACAACATGTTTTTTGTAGGTGCCTTGAATTCTGTGTACGGTCTATTAGGCTGTTTTTTTCTTTTCGGAATTCTTATACTACTATATACTACTACTACTACTATATACTTATAGCAATACTGGGTATTCCTCGTACTTAATCATTAAAAAAATCTCTTAGTACATATTCCTGAATCGCATTTCAATTATTTTGGTAGATGGGATTTCGGTTTACATAATCTTAATTATTGCCTTTTACAAGTATATTTAGGAAAAATATTGTAGCTTAAGGATATGTGCGGCGTTTGAAATTAAATTTAAATAAAGTAGATATAGACTGAAAACACAATGTTATTAACTACTATTTAATTATTTTATATTTATAATGTAATCAAATAGTATTAGCGGTCATCCTACAATAAAGAGCGAGAGGCGATCTTGAGCACTACTGGAAGGGCTGGTCATTAGTAGCGCAGGACGTTTTTCTCTTCCGTTCTTTCTTCTATTTTTTCATGCAGATGAATAATTATAAGGTTTTTGGAATAACAATGTGGTATTTTTTGTGATTTTGAAAACTAGTCGTTTAGAGATGTCTTTTGGGTGATGAACATTTTGATAGTTGTCGTTTTGGGATGTGATATTTATGGATAATGGCCATTTTGGGATGTGGTTATTGTGTACCGGAAGGGCTTTTTCCGTAGTCGAGTTTAATGTTTTTTAAGTTTTATTTGTTCGTTACGCCTATTCTAGTACAAATCATCGTTCCATAGATAGGTGGTTCATAAAAAACTAGCACAAATGTTAGTGTTTTTTTTTTTGGGACTTGTTTAGCGAAAATGGTGAACGAGCTGCAGTGTATGATTCAATCAATAAATTGCGCTGACCTACCCTCCAATATTCTATGGTATTTGATTTCTTATATATCTAGCAGAACTTAACCCACATGTCAAGTGCGATGACCTAGTTCCCTCGTTCATACCAGCACTAATCATTTGACAGCCTCCATGGTGTAGCAGGCGAGTAGCCGGCTGTGAAACGACTTCGACCCCCGCACCGAGACTAATGTTTGTGTGTTCCTTAAATATTTGTTTCGAGTCTGGGTGTTGTGAGATCGAAAGTCTCTCGCAGTTCCTGACGCCAAAGACACAACACTCGTATCTTCCTGTGAGTTCAATGCTATGTGTATAACTGTGTGGTGAGTAAGTTTTAAAATGCTAATTTCGAACCCGTATTTCAATATTTAAAATAAGTGTAAATCCCCATTATAGTTGAATTTGTATGAAACTTACATTATGTCGCCCTCTTGCAAGTTAAGGTCGCAACTGGGGTTTATAATTACATAAGACAAGCTATTGCGCTTTTCGCTTACGTCGTCATAATCAACACCAGTGAGATTTAGTGATTCCATCCGTGAACGAACCAAATTAGCAATTTCAGCTCTCTCAATTTGTTGTGCATGGTTATCTCGCGCTTCGTCCGCGAGGCTTGTGGAATACTGCGAATACAATGGTACATAATTACATTTTTTAATAATGCACATCATCATTCTTGACTGTAGTACTGCTGTGGCAACAACAATAACCTGTGAATTACTACATGTTAATATAATCACAGTGGTCTACGTGAATATAAATAAAATTAAATAAAAGGCAGACTAAAATATGTTATAAGTTTTAAATGTTCAGCTTATTGTTGCTGTCCATTATTGAATAAAAACTACATGCATAGTTTACACGGAGGTTAATACAGGGCGCATGAGTGACTATTACGCGAATAACAAAAATGCTCTTTCCTTTCCCCTTAATATTATCGTATCTACAACTATGAAACTTCTGTTCTGTAGCGTAAGTGTGCCAGAATGTAAGATGGGCTTTACCTAAGAACTACAACTAAAACTATTATCTAGAAATTACTATATGGAAGGATATGTTTCACTAAAATATGCCTGTACATTATGTTTCCTTCCCATATAACAGTAACCTGCGTTAATATATATGTACATTGGACAATATTTGTATTAAATTACTTATAGCTCTACACTTTAAAAGTGACGTATTCGTCAACTTATGGTTGATGATCAAACTACTTTTGATGGGCAAAAGTTTACAGTTTGACTAAAGAAGTTGGTCAAGATTTCTAACTACCAAAATTTTGTTCAAGGTCAAATATATATGGGCAGGCGTGTCGGTCCGGTAGCAAAAACCCAGATTGGCAGATTACAGATTTAAGAAACCCGAATTTTGTATAGTTATTAAATCAAATTCCGTAATTTCTTTACGCCTTTACTGATTAAAGTCATTTTAATTTATATTCGTTTTGTCGAGACGCGACTATAGTTTATAGCTATACAGAGTAGATTTTCGAGACGAGGAAGTAAGGGCAGCTGAGTCAAATGCAGAAAATGAACATTTATTTTCCTGGACTTTAAAAAATCATACAAAAGGTAATTAAATTTATTTCATCTTACTTCCGCCATTCTGAATATTTTTATTCAATTGATGAAAAATAAATCATATCTGAAAAATTGAGTCATAATAATGAATTCCACATATTTTTGAAGTCTCATGCGGAAAATTACATCAATTTTTTTTTGCCATCTCTCAAGAAATCGGCATCAAGCAGCGTCTATTTTTTATCGTTCCAGGCCTTATTATTTATTCCTTTGAACATATATCGCGACGAAGGGTTATGTCCGTGGGGCGCCTTGTAGTACAGGGACACGTTGAAGGCACTAGAGTACATGGTAGATCATCTACGCGGTCGTAGTCCACCGCTTGGTTAGTACTAAGTAAAAACCTCCTAATTCACCGTCGGTCAATACTAAGAAATCGGCAAGTAATGCAAAATGAACTAAATTGGGATGACAATGAGTTTGGTGGTGGTAGCATACTCATATCCGCCCGGACAGCGACCACCATACATATGGTGTTAAAACCTGTCATGGTGATCTACACGCCTTGTGTGTATCGCGTTCCAGGATCAGAAACACTAATTACTGGCAACACGGGATATGACAATTGAAATGATTTTGATAATATTGCTAAACTTACAATTAATCGTTTTATCCCAAGATTTAATCAAATATTTGAATGTATTTTATATTAAACGATAATGAAAAAGTATTTGAACAAGGAAACTAGAGATAAAATAGTACTTCTCAATTTTCATGAATTTATTTTTGTTAATGTTCCCTAAAATTGAGGTATATTTTATAATAATGAGCATACTTTTGTCATAGAACGTACGACGCGACGTTTCAAATAAAGATGCTTTGTGGTATTAGTTGAGAATCGCATTAGACGTAGGTTAAGGCAAGTGATTGTTATCGTTATTATTTTACGATCGGTACAAATCATCATCATTATTTGACTAATAAAAGATAGTATAATGTATGTGAAAATGTGAAAATAATACATACATTTCATACAATGGCCAGGTGCTTCATGGCGTGGGCAATTTTATGATCAGAGCACGACATAAAGAGTGTAAAGGATACGATTCCGAAAATTATACACATGGTGGTAACGAATATGACACCATTAAAAAAACGCGAAATCGATCAAACTGTTTTTTTTTATTTTTCATAAGCAACGTTTTGGATAAATTGAATGCAGTGGATATTCATATTATATCATTAAAAATATTTTTTTTGTACAGAAAAGCTGACGCTCGGGGTTAACAGCGTTAAATGCCTGTACTTCTGTAATTTTTTCAAATCTGGGATCTTGCTACTAAGACCAGACGATTGTATCGTATAGTGTTTTATTTATTTAAAATTTTTCATTTTTGTCATTTATTCATAATCCATAACATGGTTAATGGCCTGCTGTTGGTCTACGGGTAATATTTTAACATTTATAATGAGTTTATATTGTATTTATATATGACATGTGAATACTTAACACGTAGCTCTGTTGTCATTATTTCACATGAACAAAATAATGATTTACCAAATCATCGAGGTCATTATTATTAAGGGTTGAATATAGGTCAGGGGACGATTTATTATACAATTTATCATTTTATATAAATAGTCGTATCAGTTAGATTGATTTACTGAAATTCTCTAACTTTAATGATACAATAATTTGCATGACTCTATATCAGGAATCAATGTTAGAGTCATAAGCACCTACGGTGCAATAGCACAAAATAATATTCACGTCCCGAAACAATTTCATTTGCGTGGTGTAAATAAGATTATTTAGAAAGCATTTTATGGGGTCCATAGTTATAGTCCATAGTTATAATCCATTTAAAAGGCCTCTGGTGACCTTACCGCCGGCGTGCGTTCCCCGTAGCAACCACCAAGGCAGCTAGTAGCCTCCCGGCGCCCGCACGCCGGGAATTCGCCGCCTTCGCCTTCCTCCTGCTGCAACTATTTAGTTACAGGTTTGTCCAATATTTCCCCTAAACGTTATTAAAGGATAGCAATGTAGGCCTGCAAAGTGCCAGTGTCATACGAGTAGGTACTGTGTACATCTTGAAATGCTTTCAGATATTGTTTATATTATATTTCTATTTAATGTATATAAAAGATTTCGGATTCCAAAATTAAATATTCCATTTAAGTGTTACGGTAATAGTTATATTTTATAAACAAGATGAAATAATTAATGACTCGTAAAAGTAATTTATTTAAACACTAATGTGAAGTTTACTAGAAAAACTACGGTAATCACATGCACAAAGCGAAAGCAATTGCGGTCTTATAAGTGCTCACGATCATTTATTAACTATTATTGCAGATAACAGTTATGTATTGGTAACATTATAATAAACATTAAGCTAGGGGGATTCATGCAATGTTATGTTTACCATAAACTTATCGTTTGTGTAAACTGTCAGCTATTCATTCTGGTTTAGCACAATTGCGACTTCGTGAATGTTCGGTATGTTCTATAATAATATTCATAAATTACCGTAATTTTGTAACACTATATCATTTATAATAAGGCATGCACAACACACACTACAAATATAACATAGAGGCGGGACTGCGATCATCGAGTCAAATATCGGAAGACGAATTACTTTATTTCGCCGTTTGTATTTAATTAGGTATTTTGTAAAATCAGTTTGGTAAAATTAAGTGTCTGCGCATAAGCAAGTACACCTAACCCTCTGGCTCTAGCATATTGCAATAGATTATGAAATTAAAGCACGTGAATATTATAGACAAAACAAGTTTCGCGTGTGATATAGAGTCATAAAATATACTATCAACTAATTACATAACGCCACATGTGTTAAGTTCAAGATGTAAGTAAGATACAAGTAGGTATAATAGACAAGAGACAGTGTGGCGTCAACGCGGTATAAAGTTAAAAAAGTTTCAAGTATACCCGAAATACAGTCCAAATATACGAAGAAATTAAACGATAAACAAGAATTTGATTTTAAATAAACATGTAAGTATTAAATGACGTGCAAAAGCTTAGTAGTTAGTATTCATCCGTAGATAGCATCAAAGGACTGTATTTAAGGAGAAAAATGTTGTGTGTAGGAGTTGACCGACTCACCGAAGCACGCGATGGTCGCATTCTCGCGAGGCGTGACCAAAACCATTTTGACGGGGTCCTTGGCGACATACTCACGTGGTGAGATGCATCGGCCAGGGTTGTGTCCTGAGTGCGATAAATTCCGATGGGAATTTCGCAAGTCGTTGAACATAACTTTTGATAAAGACGACCGTAAGTACGAATCCACATGTCTTCCTTAGTTATTTTCATCTGCCAATTCCAATGTTTAGTTAAACATAACAGTAGGTATACGAGAATTTATTAAAATTTTACGCCTAGTATAATTATATAATTCGCACAGAATATTTAGCGACATATTAATATATTCGCAAGCAAAACCACAATATACATCTTCTATTCTAAATTTTCATAACATCTTACCGATCAGTAAGATTTCACCTTTTTGTCATGTCGTCATTTTAGTACATTTTTATGATGTATCTGATTTAAACTTATAAAAAGGAGTAAGTAACGAGTTACAATAGTTGTTTTACTGTAATAAATTAACAACTTTCAAGGCACAGCTGGAGACAGACGAATTTTACTACTAATGATAGAAGTGTATCCTCATTCATGCTGCAGCAGGCCACCGTCAGTTATAATACAATAACGCAGCAGCGAGAATGTCAAATTATACGTACCGATGTTAAAAATCCTGAGCCTGGAGCCTGATCGACTCCCAGTAACAATCGCACAAACGTTATGACGTAATCTTTCACAAATGCTTGATAAAGCAATGTGTCCAACATAGAAGCTGAGAACACAGAACCAGCAGCAAAAGGCAACCGAAACATATATGATATGTGAGACCCTCGTTCTTTTTCTCGCTGTGGAATATAAAACATTTTATGAAGTGTAACAGTAATTTTAACATAAAGTCTGAACGTATAAAGTATTCATAGCTGAATTACCTTTTCCATCTTAGAAAGATGTAATGCATACTTGTCGTGAGCTCTGAATTGCATAAAACGCATGTTGGACGACTGTGATAGCTCAGTTATAGACTTGATCGATGGAAAAAACCTGAAAAAGATATTGATAAATGTCGCGATTGTTTAAAAGTATACCTAAAGTCACCATACCATTAGTCGTATATAATAAATTCGCTAGCATTTAATTGCATAATTTCGCATTGCTATAGCTTCTAAGAAGGTATATTCTATAAACAATCTGAAGTTAAATGTAAAATTAAAATATATTACTTGAACATAGTCTGTACAGCGACTATAGTATTGCAATCAGCTAGACTGTCTTCTTCAGCAGAATTTGATAGTTCCTTATTTACCACAACTACATTTTCAGCTAATGTTATTCCAGCCCGTAGTAGATCATCTAAGCTGCAAATAATAATAATATTTGAGAATAGGATTATTATAATGAAACTCGGTCGTATGCGAGAGGACGCCTGGGTAGGCACCATCGGTTTTCGTATTTCTGACACCAAGAAGCCAGTGAAATCATTGGGTTTTATGGAACTCTACAACTTTATGATTAGGGGTGACGAACGTAGTCCAGTACCATGCAGTGCTTTGTAGTTCAAAGTTCTTGGTGCCTCTGTATATGGGAAGGCGTGGCACTTTCCACCAGGTGAGCAATCTGCTCGTTTCGACATTTAATTAAATAAAAAAAAAACCTTGTATTCAATTGATATGAAATAAACGTAATTTGAATGTAATTTATATTTTTAATTAGGGGATTATTGGTTTATTAGTAGTGTTCGTACAATTTTAAACCTATGAGGTCCTAGGTCCGATCCTTGTATTGGGCAATAAATATTCGTGGATACTTTTCGATATGAACATGATACCCGTGTTACTCGGGTTTTGGATTTTATTGCGATATGCTCGCTTTTTTTCACGCTAAGGGAAGGAAACAACGGAAGCGAACCGTGAGTGCATCTTTGCATGATCTTATAGTATGTCAAGAACACGGTTCAACTACACAATGACTTACCAGTCGATGGTTCCCTGCATCCAGTATACTAGTGGGAAATACGATATGGCATCTAAAAACGCAACATCCGGTGGACGTTCCAGCAGCAATATAATAGGATTAAGAGAGGTCTTAGATCTAAAATGGGCTCTCAAGGGTATGATGAAATTGTAAATTCCATTAGACGCGTAGTCGGCAGCGAGAATTATAGTTTTGTTTTGCCATTGATATTCCTTAGCATTCCGGTAGGCACAATGTTCGCAACTAGCACAGGCTAGTTGTAGGCAGCACAGTTGTTTCTTCTCCTTAAGTAGGTAGCATAAAGTTGGACTGACGCCGATGAAGGGGGAAACCGGTGGGAAGCCCTTCACAATTCTGAAAAATCTCTGCTTTATTAATAAACGCTGTAGTTGACAAATTTAATAAAATTAAAAAAATAGGCAAAAGCAAAGCTATTGATATAAGATTTCTTTTTAAAAAAACCTTTAAATATACAATTTTAAGAGCGAATTTTAAAAATGTGAGACAAACAGGTGTAATTAAACGTTTATATATAATTTCTATATTTGTGCTATAAAATTGATCTAACATTCAACATCAACTGGAATTTTACATGCTTAATCAATAAATGGGGGCTTGTGCATAGGAAAACAACTCAGCCAGCAATAACTGAGCGTACAGAAGACAGAAATATCAGTTTTTACTGGAAATGTAAATGAAATCCGTTTTTTAGTAAGTAATATATTATGACTCACATTTAGCTGCGCGGGAAATCCTCGAATGATTTTTTCACGCTTGACACTATATGGATATATGTAGCTTTTATGTGGACGCATTCTAGATTGCCCATATAAATTTTTATTGTCGGGATCGTTTTCTGAACGAGTCTTTTGGGAACTATTCGAAAAATAATGGAATTGTAGGAAAAGTTTTGAATTCATAGCCAAGTTGAAATTTTGTAGATTGATTTAGCAACACGATATTCATCAAGAGTATAAACACAAGTTTATTAAGCTAACCCTAGTGAGTGTCGCCAATAAATTATATACTTGAATATTCTGAGCAAGTTAGTAATAGATCTGATGTCGATTAATATTAAATCCCAAAATTAGCTTCTATGGTTCCTATTGATTGCGATTCAAATAGTTGAGAAAGAATGTTGTGTAATTTTGCCAAGATACTAGTAAACCAGAATGTATTGTCAAGCAGAAGTCCAGGGACAGGGCACCCAAATGGAATCCTAATTATGTATCCTGTATGTATCGCGAATTTCAAGGTTTCAAATCATTAACTGTTTTTGAATTTTTAATACTCATACATCTAAAACGTTTTTGGCCATAGAGCTGTGAATAATAAAAATGAGACACAATATGCTTTACACACGGTTAAATTTAAACTAAGTTTTTAAGAACACTGGGTCTACCTGGAGTTAGGATTTGTATATTTAAGTGAGGACAAAAAGTTATTGACATTTAAATAATATAAGAAAAATATTAGTTTAAAGTTTCTTTTGGGTTGAAATCGTATTAAAATATATCAACACAATACTAAAATTACTTGAGAGTTATAAAACACCACTACTATATACCATTGGTAATTTAGAACGCACTTCGCTCCTAACTTTTTTTAACTGGTTAATGTCTTTTTGGGATAGTTTTTTTTTTATAATTTTCAAACTGTGTCCATTAATATCTATAATATACTAATGAAGTCCTATTTCTTTTAAGCATATTAAAATTTTAACGTGTATAATTTCCTCAATTACTTGAACAGTTTATTTAGCATGATTATCATCAACATTAGCACGTGTTTCTCCACTACCGGATCATTTATTTCTATTGTTGGTTCTTGGTTTACTAAAAGTCATCTTTTTTAATAATTGTAAACGCCAGGAGCAGCTTCTTATGTCTAATAAAAATAATGCAGCAGCATTGGGATTAAACTCTCTTGTAGGTTGGATGTGTTTTAAAAATTATATCTGTAGAAAAAGCCTAGAAGTAGTTTTCGTTACAACAGTTCTTAAAAGTATTGGAATTGTTCAGCAACAGCTGACTTTTAATTAGAATAACTACCATGTTTCGATAACAGTTAATGCTTGTATCAGTTATGAGATATTCAGATAATATAGGAATAATCTCATTTATCTTGATTATTTCTGTTATGTTACTACTACGGCCAAGTAACTAAGAACAGTATGGTAATGGAGCACGTAATCATTATTTTTATTTATCCTGGCACAGCAAAGTGACTACATTGCATCTGATGGTAAGTACAGCGCAGTCCAAATATAATTTCAACCGTGGAGGAACCTCGCTTGTCCCTCTGTCTTAGATACTTCTGTGTTAATTAAAATTTAAAAAAATCGCAAATCTCGCCTGGTACTTTCGTAGTACCAGATGGGACTCGCGGTTTTTATAATATCTTATTTATAGGGAGGTATTTCTAAGGATGCTCTCTCTACCAATAGATTTCCGCTTGACACAATTTTCTGGAAATTCCTGTGTATATGCACAATATGGTAAAACACGAAGTTAAATTTATTGTTTTATTGCTAAATAGCTTACATGAAAAAAAATGGTATAAAGAAATGTATAGGGTCATATGTTTTGAAGTTTTGATAGAATTGGCGACTTTAAAGACATAGTCTCACCTGGTAAAATCATTTCGCCAGGCGCTGTGTGCGATGTCACTGCCTGCCAGCGACGAGAAGCTGCTTGTGGTGATGTCATCACTGGAGGCAGGGGATGGGCCGTGCGATTGGGATTTACGTTCAGGGTTTTACAGATACAAAATGCACATACTTGCAGAGGAAAGATTATAAAATAATTGTCAGTTATTGAAAATAACTGAAATATTGCAAAATATTGTCACATAGGTTCAAAGCTTTGAGTAAATAATGACATAAAAATTGTGTGAATATTAACTAAAAATAAATAAACAAAACATCTTTTTTTATCTCTATGTGGCAATGGTATTCATGCACACGATATTATTTGATTCGCCGTTTTACCTTTAATCATGTGCAGTGAAGCAATAAGAAAATATAAGCAAAGCAGTATGTCTCATTTACTGTACAGAATTAGGTAGATTCTAAGCTAAGAAAATATTAAAAACCTTTTTGAAAAACAAGCATCAAACAAAAAACAAGCATTATTGATCTCTTATAATATTGTGGCAAGTCTCAATTATTATATTTTTCGATAAGTGATGTTGATTTTAAAATATTTATCATTGTAACTAATGTTTGGTGTTTTGTTCTTAACTATCCGGGTCACCTCACTCACCCCTAGGTACATAAAAACGTTTTGCATTTATCCTAGACTGCTACGCAGGTGGTGCCACGGAAAAAAGCTAGGAAGGCTATGAATGTTCAAAAGTAGAAGAAAATAGAAAAATAGGTAGGAGATAAAAGATAACCAGAGGCAGTAACGAGAAAAAATACGAAGCAGCTTAAAGTTACCTGAAATAATATAGCGTTATGGACACATGCATATGCATCGTAATACAATTTATTTATTATTTTAAAACCCAAAACCACGAAACCCTTCTTGCTATTATACATTTAATTTTTGCTTCGCTAAATAGTGATAGAGGTAAAATAATTTTAATGGGTCACCTGAATATTAAAATAATTTCTTGAAGATTATAACACAACCCTTTTAATGATGTTGAGTGGTCCATTTGATATAATAATATGCAATTTGAGGATAGTTAAAAATATAAATACAGTCAATTGTTTCATTCATTTAAAAGTTGCTATATCACTAATATATAAAACAACGGTACTCAAATAGCAAAATAACTTAAAACACTATAAAAATGCAGTCTTATGATTTTGGTACGAAGTGGTGTTTGTTTACTTGTTCAAAGTCAAGGGCCGTAGTCAAGGTAAATTACTAATAACTAGGATTTTTTTATGTTTTGAACATTTTGACGCTACTTTTAAATAATGATAATAATATCGATCACGGGACTAAATTATGCAAATCAGTATTAACAAAAGTTTCTGTAACAGTATTTCGTATAAAGAAAGCTATGCAAAAATAAATAACTAGGCCACTTACATGAAACAATGACGTACATATTGTGCGGTATTCATGCGGATTGCGTGATCCGGGTCTGCTATCTACAGGACTGAATACACACGCTAAAACAATAAGAAAAATGCGCTGTCGTCGTCAACAGACTATTCTGTCTAGATCACAGAGTACATTATGGCCTAGATACAGGAAATATGTAGCAGAATAAGTCTGTAAACGTCTTTCCGACAATACAATATAATCAAAATAAAAAGAAAGTGAGTTTTATAGAAAAAAAAAACTGCGAAAGATAAAAAAGTTTTAATAAAAATGCTTGTCCTCTTATGATAAGATATAGATAATAATTAAAACCATCGTATTAAAATTTAGCCATCCTTAAGTTTTTTATTAAAACCAATTTAGTTTGAATAAATGTTACGCGTGCAGGTGGATGCAGTTTGGTATTCAATGTGGTGTATTGTGTGCTTACGCTATTTTTTCTGACGGAGACCTCCATGGGACATCGTCCTCTAATTCATCTTCGCTTTCATCTGCCTCGCCTTCGTCTTGGGGGTTAGGTGGCATGATAGGGCTACTGGTCACCATATCAGGTACGGGAAGGATTGAGGGTCTCCGGCTTCCTGTATAGATAAACTCTTGTTTTACGTATTTATCTAAATAATTATAAAAAGTGATTGTGATTTCAGAATATTATGCTCGTTAGTGTTCACTTCTCTTGATAGAGGGATTATTATTATTTTTTATTAAGACTTGCGAGATATCACCACCAGCAAAGTTGAATTAGAATAATAACTTTTACTGCAACCAATAGGGTACATTGTCTTCCGGTTTTATCCCATTTCATTACAGTAATTGTCACTAAAATACGCTCATACAAAGCATGGTCAGGCTGAAGTTTATCACTTTACACCATTTCTACGTGACCCCACATTATTTAATCACCATTTATGTAATCTCTGAGAATAATAGCTTTAGCACATCACGTAGTTAACTTGAAGCCTGTCAAGTTAAACTACGTGTATTGTACGTACCTTGTCGATAATTCAAAGCATCCGGACTGAGGAAGTTGCTGTTATCGGGCTTCGGTAATAACAAATGACTATCAGTTGCACTGTCCGTGCCCGGAGAATCTTTCAGACAAGTCCTGGAGTCTGCGGAAGTACCTTCACCGTATTTCGCTGTGTAAAGACAAAAGAAATCTTGCAAGACCAGTCGAAAGGCGTAACTGTTCATATATTTGTGTACAACGTGATTCGTATTATTCAACTTTAGTTTTGCTAAGCCTCGTTCCTACTAAGTTCCAAAGCTCGTTATTTTTCCACTAATGCGTATGCCATGTCGTGATCTTTACATATATGAATTACAAATTTATAAATGATATATTAATCTCAACAACTACTGTCGTAGCGGGAAATAATTTTTAGGCATATACAATTTATAACATAAATAAATATGTAACTACCATATAAACACCAATATTAATTATTGATTGAGGGGAAAGACTTGGCGCATTGTTATTCAAAATCAATTTGACAGACTATTTTATGTACACTGATACAGCTCACTACCCAACAACTTCAATGAAAAGTATTGCAACTATGCGCCAGGTGATTGACATTGAATATGTCCTAAGTTTCTAAACCAACAATATCAAATAGTACGCGATACGACATACATTTTTTGTACTTGATTCTGGTATTCATATAACCGGTATTCATATATATATATTTTTTTACATCCCTGTATTATACATGCCCCACTTCTGGGCACGGGCCTCCTCTACTGAATGAGAGGGGTTAGGCCTTAGTCCACCACGCTGGCCAAATGCGGGTTGGCAGACTTCACATACCTTCGAAAAATCTTATAGAGTTCTCAGGTATGCAGGTTTCCTCACGATGTTACCTTCACGGTTAAAGCAAGCGATAATTAACAATTAATATACACGTAACTAAGAGAAGTCAGAGGTGTATGCTTTTGGGGCTGGTTTCGAACCTGCGACTTTCGTCTCGACAGTCCGTACCACTCCCCGCTGAGCTATCGCTTCTTGTATTTATTTATTTATTTCTTGTATTCCCTTGCTTCATATAAATAAATTCCAATTATATGAATACCAGATTACCGATTATATGCAATATGCAAGGGCAATGCAATTGTTCCCCAAGGTGATGGAGTGATAAAGACTCAATTTTGCGCGTTCACTGCGAAGAACGACCCATTTTTTATGGTTCTACAGTTCCAAAGACTAACCCTGTAGACCTCCGAGACCGTGGAGATTCTCGTGATAGAGGTCTAGTGCGATGCCCAGTTAAGGCGTAATTTGGAAGGCAAAGCCACACTGGTATAAAATAGGAGGTATCTTCTACAGGTACAAGCGGTACTTCACGTCAGTTATAGACTCGTGTTTTACAAAGCAGAAGTGCTGCACGTGGAGTACTTGCTCACACCTGTGAGTTGTGACAACTAAATACCAGTTTCATCGATTTAACTTGGCCTTTTAAATTGACAACCCTAGGCTAGCCTCATGGATGATCTGGAACCCTTGGGAATGTGAATCTAATTCGTGTCGCGGACTACATACACTTATGTATATCTACCAAAACTATGATTATTATACAACCATGCATAAAATACGACTCTATTGTTATAATTCCTAATAAACAAATTTTAAAATAATACCTTTGAAAAAAAATCCATCGTAACAAGCACACTCAAGCCATAATTTTTTTATGGACAGTGAAGTCCAAAAAGTATGTATAGGTAAAAATCTGACTACAAGGAAGAACAATAAAACTAAAAATAACAAGGTTTGTCGAAGGGACAATAAACAACTCGTGGATTATTCTGCAAGTATGACGATAGTAGATTTTTGTCTTCATTGTAATCAGGTAAGCTCATTATAAATATTTTGATAATGAGTGGTTTGCTCTTCGTTTTATGATTTCTTAATGTAATATGGGTACATAACATTTAGAATATTCATAACACAAGGAGCATTTTTAATGATTAATCATTTAAAAGTAGACTGAATGCAGATGATATAATATGGTTTATCACGTTAGTATCGCCACGGTATACGTATTCGGTCCACTTTTAGTGTAAATCCAACTGTGGCACTCACAGCAGGCGACAGTAAAATTAGCGGATGAAACGGTATTAGCTTGGTTGATGCGTAATGGCGATGCGTTTGGTGTGGAACTCGCGGGAGCTTGGAGAATCACTTGTGGAAGTTCGTATTGAGCGACGCTACTACCGTCTGTTTTTTTCTGCTGCCCTTGCTCCGCGTCACCTGATTTCTTCTCGTTTGATAGAAGACTACATTCTGTTTGATCCTTCGGTATAGTCGGCTTGTGCTCAGTCTGTTTCTCCGAAACGACAAAAGCAGAGTTTTCTTCTTTGGTTATGCTCATATAATAACACGTATCACTGTTTTTCATGATATGTCTAGGCCCAGGATTCAGGAGGATTGTATCCTCGTAAAATTCAGGCAATTCAGCTGGACGTACACCAACCAACGCTACACCATACCTGACAAATATAAAATTAGGTTCTGATAAAATTATCGCTACATATTATCATCCAAATGTACAAGATATTTTAAAAGATTCTTACTTTCTATGGGAATGAAAGCTAGCATAAGTAAAGCTTTTCCCTTCATACTCCCCAAAAAACCGACTGTCGCCTAGAACGATGTGATATATTTCGTTCCCTGAGCATTTTCCATAAAGACGATGCCATTCTTCAGGCGATTGTTGGCCCTCCCTGAAATTAGTTGAAGCATGAAAAATAAACATTTATTTGTTACAACTTATACCTGGTGAAAAGGAAACGCTTGCCAAATCGAACACACGCGGTAGTGCTGGTGATAACAGACATGATACTGCTAGAAAAAATACGATATAAATCGATTTTGAAGTGATAACTCCTTATGGGAGTGTAAACAGCTGCGTAACATAACGCGTTACGGCGCCACTCTGTCTGGCTTCCCTTGCTCTCACCCATAGGGCAGCAGTAGGCAGGCTCCTCCTCTCTCATTTTTTTCGTGCTTATTCTAGTTTGGACCAGAAGAGATAGTTTATGCAAAGGTATTGTTTTATTACCGTTGCGGCTTCGGAAGTGGGTCCCTTACTCCCAGTACAAGTATTATATTTGAATGATTAACTTACTGTCCACGACTGGTATGCAGTAGTAGAGTGACCAGGGTTGAAGCGCCGGGGCAGGTGCAGTTGTTAGCTAGCAACGCATATTTAAATTCATCTTCACAGACGACAAATTCAGCAAATTTTACGTGTAATTTATTTTCGGGTCTAAATATTTGTACGTATTGTGGCACAACTGGTGCAAAATCTTTCACTGCCCATGACCTATTACAAACATAAAACATTTTTTTGGTTTATAGTAAGTCATATGACCTCTGTCACACATGTAGAGTTTGTGACCTCCGCGTGAATGACTCTTCTTCCAGCTCTTGCCCAAATTAAATTATATACATACGTCTATCAATGGACAAATTAACTACAATTTAGGTTAGTGTTTTGAATGACTCGTTAAATACGTTGAACTTTATCCTTTTAGTTTTAGTTATGTGCAATTATTTATCAATTATGCAAACTAACAAATGAATCAATATGCAGTTGCTAGGCAACTAGCTAACTATTTAGAACTAGTAGATTTAGGGGCGGGTGAATATTTATTTCAACTTGCACTGTATGAAAAATTGCTATGTAATATCATTTTGACCCCATAAGTTGTGTAATGTCTACCAATCACCTTAAAATCGTATGTTCGTCTGCAGCTGTTTTATCAGCATAATTCCTGGCAGCCAATATAAAACATGCTTCTGCTTCATTCATGCGAGCCCTGATTAAATCAGTATCTTTCAGGCATGACCCTTGGATGTAGATTACTCTTTGAGCCCATATCGGTACCTTTAAATAAATACAATATAAAATAAATGGCGACAATGAAACCGTTTTATGATACATCTTATGTCTGTCATCGAATTTCGCTAACGATATATTTACCTGTAAAATCATTCTCATGGTTGTATCAAGTTCCATTGGCGACAGAAGGACGACATAATAGTCTTGCAGCAAAGGGTGAGCGTAAAATTCGTTCAGGAAATCCATTATCGTATCAGCGTGAAGTGTTGTTGAACAAACCACAACATGCTTTTCAGATTGTGCACGATGTGAGGAGTAAGACCCGCCAAGTTTTTGTCTTTCCATCCAAGTAAACGCTAGTTGCTCAAACTGTATAAAATATATCAACTTATTATTAACACCTATCTAATATTAACACCCTAATAATATTTTATTTTTTTCTACACCATGTGCACTTCGGTATGATCACCATTAAAATGTAGTTACGTTACGTTGTATATGCCCCTGAGTAATGTTATTATGATCGATTTAAAAGTCAAATGTAATTTAATTACCTGCGTAGGTAAAACAACAAGCGCAACTCCTATCATTATCACCATGAAAAGCTGTGACGGCCATATGTCCGGAACGAAATCACCGTAGCCTACTGTTGAAAATGTCACCACAACAAAATAAGTCGCTTGGAAAAGATTGAGGTGTCTGTGGCCGGCACGTTGAAAGTGTTGTATACCGCACACACTGAAAATAACAAAATTCCATTAAATTACTTTTTAATTAGGTGTATTATGTGATCAATATTATATTGCGGTTTTGTTGGGCTATGACGCTTGTTGAGGTAGTGTAACATGAAGATGAAATGAATATGAATAGTGTTTATTATGAGCTTGAATGACGAAACCAGCAGTTCGTTGGCTTGATGGTAAGCGCAACAAGCTTTCCCATAAACAGAAGCAATAGTACACAGAACTTAGAATTACAAAGCACTGTATGTCGCTGGACTGTGCTCGTCACCCCGAGACATAAGAAATGATACACAGCAACTGTACAC
Source organism: Amorpha juglandis (assembly GCA_949126905.1). NCBI lineage: Eukaryota > Metazoa > Arthropoda > Insecta > Lepidoptera > Sphingidae > Amorpha > Amorpha juglandis. The sequence goes on from OX421367.1 coordinate 11,952,845, forward strand.
ATATGCAGTCACAATAAAAAGTTGTACATTTTATGCACCAAGTCGCACAGGATATGAACTTGCTGCGCTTAAAACTTTTAACTGCGCCGGCCGCCTGTGGTCGTGTAGCCGTGGTCTGTTCTAAACGTGTTTCAAAACACACGAGATTGCAGTTGTAATGATTTCCTAGATGCTGCGGTTGCGGAAACGTCCGCAAACTTTGCGGGCGTTCGGTGTTTAGCCGCTGACTTTGCGGTTACTATTGACTGCGATTTTGCCGCAGAGCCTAATAAAGTCTACAGACTACTTAATTCCATTAGATGCCTGCCGCGCCAGTGCAGTGGGAGCCGCAAACAACCGTTTACGTTGCGGGCATAAATCGCGACGTGAAAGTAGTCAATTTCACTTTAGCTTGTCCAAATTAATTGCACACCTTTAGTCTTTTCCTTTAGTTACTTTAAGCTATACCTAATTAAAATAAAATAATAATAATTACTCCCAACAGTCACACACTTTGTATAAAGTTTGTTGTGTGTGTGATGGTTGTGTTTGTAGATCAAATATGCCTTAGTGGTTGAACTTTTAAACAAATTAGAAAATAGGCTATTTTCATCCCAAAAACAGACAAGACTTTGTATGGAAGCAATTGAGGGATGGAGTAACACTATAACTGTGGGTGGGGAAATCATCGACTTTGTTGAATCAGTATTTCTCAGAATCACCTTGGATAGTAAATTGTAGTGGGTGTCCATATAAGGACCAGCAAAGTTTGCCTCTGTTGTGTATATGGTACGTAAAGTAAGAGTTTACAGACGTTGATACGGCTAGACTTGTGTACTTCAGCTATTTCCACAGTATCATGTCCTATGTTATATTATTGTGGGCAAAGTCAGCTGATATCGAAATTATTATTATCCTCCGAAAACAGGCAATACCTGCCTGCCATCTACAATTTACACGATCTTGTTTCCCTCAGAGATCGTTTCGGTGAGATATCTTTTTAACAATACCTTTTTCAAATTATATTTGTCCATATTATACCTTTATGTTAGGCAAAATGTACACATTTTTAGTAAGTACTGTGATATACATAGTATGAACACTAGAAATAAATATTAATTGGTAAGCCATTATCATCGCCTAATAAAGTAACTAATTCCTTTGCATAGCACAGCAGTGACCAACATATACACGATCTAACCTAGCGGCTATTATATTCAGGATACTGTTAGAGCTGGCCCACGTCATACGCACCAAGAATGCATACCGTTTTTGCATCGCTGCGTAAAAACAGTCTACACGAGCTTAATATAAGTACCCCAATCAGTTCTCAAAAATAGTCATGTAACGCTCTATTAGGATCGATCTATTATTACGGACAAATCTGTTGTTGCCGATAAGCCTGATATTGTGATAATAGATCGACTGGCTCACCGGGTAATGCTTGTTGACGTCAAGATGACGAGAACCTCGTAAAAGGCGAAAAAAATAAAAGGACCAAATATCTAGACCTTGCACAAGAGGTTACCGACTTGTGGGATGTGGACTCGACAATCATTGTCTTGATGGTCATTACTGTTATCGGGTTGATACCAAAGAGCCTCGCCTAGCACCTTCAGAGGAATCCCTTCTTATCCCTTCCTCACCTCTTCCCTCCTCCCTCTCAGGTATGTAGGTCTCATCACGATTTTTCCTTCATTGTTACAATTAACAATGAATACACACATAACTTAGAAAAGTCATGCTCTTGGCGCTGGATTCAACTACGCGATTTTTGTTTCGGATAATAAACAATTAATATTTGCTTGGGTGTCGCAGCTGATTATTATAGCTGTACAATGGTGTGGCAAACTTTGATAAGTGCATTATAAAGTTCAATGATGTTAGTGGTACGCTTTATTCCCGATTATAATTAAATCGGGATTATTTGCCACTTAAACGCCGATTCTAGGCGCTTTGTTAGAAATGCTTTAACGTTCTTTGTTGTATGCTTTGGATACTATTTGCTATCGCCCCACGTATAATAGAAGATATTATATTGACCTGGTAAAGACGAGACAAAGCAATGTAACGCACAATATCATTAGTTGCTGTGATAGTGCTGATTGAGACTTCTGCATGGCACGATGTAAATCATTCTGAAAAAAAACGTGGTGCTTATTATTGAATTGCCTATAATATGCTATGAATCAGTTATGAAGTATGACAAAAAGTTTATTGTTTACTTACAAACATATTTTCCAAGGACCTTTTTGCCAGCCAACAATTTAGGAATACTGGTATAAATAGATTTCGCAGTGGTGGAAATGGCAACTGTAAATGACAATAAAACTATGTAAATATTGCAATTAATTTGAAATGTTTCTTGATTTAATAAATTGAAGTCATTATTTTATTCGAAGCAAAGTTTATGACAAGATTTAAACTTACATTTCGAAATGTATATCATAATTTGGGATGTCATTAGTTAACCGAACAACTAATTTAAAACTTAATATTGCACTAGCACAATTCGTGAAATCATAAGGTAATAAAGGTGTTTAAATTGCCGACTTATAGAAAATCGGGTAAGTTATATAAATATTTACTTTGAATGCTTTAATAGGTTTATTTCTAGCTAAGGATGTATTCGATTAAACGTTATTATAAATAATTCATAATGTTCTTTTGTAGAATATATTACATTCGATTAATAAAATATACATATTCACTTACAGTCAAGGCAAATGGTATTGTATTCACCATTTCCAGGATAAAGTGAAAAGACAAAACTTGCTGCCATATATTTCCCTGAAAACAAGGAGTAGCAAAACTAAATAATATTTTTTGTGTACATATTCAAATCAAATTCAAATACATAATTATTGTTAAGCACCTTGTAGCCTAGATAGGCGAGAAGTATAGCTTCCGTAAAGGATATCATGGCCAGTATCACTTGTACAATCCACAGATACAAAGGTCTGTTGACCCATATTATCCCGTCCCAATTGATTATCGGGTGGTCTTGAAATTCCTCTTCTGTCAAGTTAGCCGAATATTCAAATTCAGTCTTATTTCCTGGCTTGCATCCGTAACTGGAAAACAATGTTAAATATTTTATTTGGGTCATCGGGCATTAAACGCGTTTCAAATAAGTATCTGTTTGAGGCAGTACTTTAATAGTTGGTAATTGAAAGTCAATTTAAATACTGAAAGACTTTGAAAGAGCTTTTGAAATTATACGAACAACTAGAATAAATACTATTTTATGTGGTATTGCTCGCCCTTGTTAGATATACAACGTAAAATACAGGTTTATTTTATCACTCGGATCCCTTAGGTATTGCGGCGAAACGTGCCTTGGTTTTAAAGTTACAGTGCAAACAATACAACAATAAAGACAAAATCAAATACACAGTAATTCTGAAATTGTCATTTCTCTGTTTGTTATTTCATTGCTATACATTTTTGACTGTACTGCAGTGCAGTGCATTGCAGTGCAGTGCCGTAAAGACTCGGCTTTACATTATTTTCTTAAAGACATGTGTAATATAAAACATTTATTATGTATCACGCGTATATCTCGCTGTGAAATTAATTTGACAGAATTTCTGAGTTCTAGTTAATGATAAGCAGTTAAATAATTACGTCACAAAGTTGATTGATGACGCAAGGGATTCTCTTTCTTTTAATGCACTTACGTACAACAAGGACAAAAGCGGATTCATTTATAAATATTTGATGTGTCCTAGTTATAAAGCATTGCATGTCGTTCTGTCTTACAATAATACACTTTCACCTTGCATCAAACGTAATAATGGTCTATAATCACGTGTCCGTTAACTAGATACTAAAATACTATACGGAAAAAGAAGTTTTTTTTATCTATTACGATTTCTCCTCTTTACATTTTTGTTAATCTAATGTCCTTGGATCTATTATTTTTTATTTATTCCTACCGTGTAATGTTAGAATCATAATGTGATTTTCTTAACAGGGGATACTTTATCATGATTTAATTTTAGTAGAAGTAATAATAAGATTGTACCTAGGCACCTTATGAAAAAAATTTAAGACGGCAATGGAAATATTTTTCCCTACATAATATATGTTTGCACTTCATGCTATGTGATCTGAATCTTAGCTGTAGCCAAGTTTTTTACACAACCTACATATTATTGTAGTGTACTACTTGTACACTACGATAGCCCGGGTGTTACTATTGTCTTCCGTAAACGGACTGGAAGGAACTGTTTTGCCAATCTGTCTCTTCGGTAATACCAACGCGTTATAACGATAACCTAATACATAACAGTTACATAAAATTATGTCAGTACTTATTTATTTTTGCTAATAGTACCATGTGAGTATTAATCATCAAAAAAATAGTCGTTGCGCATAACTCTATTCGTATTATTGAATGTGGGTTAGGTGTTTATTTTACATGTTATGTTTTATATATTATAATAGTGAATACGTTTTGTCTATCGATTTAATAACCCTTTAGCTAACGTTCTGGTAATACTGTCGCCTTTAAACTTACCAGGATGCGGAAATGGGGTCTCCATCAGCACAAACGCGGCATATATACAAAACGCAAGTCAAAAGTTTGAAAAATAAGTTTGCTATTCTAATGCGTAAACCTGAAACAAGTGAAAATTATATTGTTAAAAACTGAGAATCGTTCGGCAGGAGGAAATATAGAAGAGCACAACGAAGAGATAAAGATTCCTCCTTCCTAATACTACTCTCATGGAAAAATTCAAATATTATGTTATCAAACGACTAATATTATAACAGGGTAACCTTAAAATTAGACCATTATATCGGTAGTGACAAAGAATATGAAATTATAGTATACCAGCCTTTGCTTGCAGCTTAATACGTGTTAAAGTTTTCTGTATACCAAGTTGGAAATTAATTGGATTTAGATCGTATTCTCACCAGCACCAAAAGGATACACAATTTAATCTTAATCGATTGTGTGGTTCAGTCCCATTTGTACCGTAGTTGTTAAATTTGGCCCATTCAAACTAAGAAATAAAGTTAAATAAAAAAGGTTGTTAAAGAGAAGGCTGGTTTGATACGGAATACCTTTAAGTATCTCTTGACATCATATTTCTTTCCCAAGAATGAAAGAAAGAAACCGAAGTCATATTTTAAAAAACAAAAAAGATACGCGCCGAAGTAAGTCGGTATGAAAAATGTAATAAAGTTTGCGCTTGCTGCACGCAACATGTGTTAACGTTCACATCGAAACACGTCATAATAATAAATGCGCTATTAAATTCCCTTTACTAAATTAAGACCATAACAAGTAGGTACACGATTTGTTCTACAATACCGATATGCATGTCAATGTTATGGAACATTTCACAATAACAATCGATTTTGATTGAGAGTCAGTAGTCTCTGACCGTAGTCAGTTGTCTCTCTCTAGCTCTGACCGTAGTCAGTAGCGTCAATGTTTGGTCAATTTAGATTACTAAAGTCTTACTGGTATGATCATAAAAGGAAATTAAAATTATAGGCGTGATTAATTTAATTCCGCATATAAACTTGACTGCGTCGGTGGCGCAGTTGTAATGTGTACAACGATACGATATACGATTGCTGTGCTGAGGTCTCAGGTATGGTTTACGGGTCGAGTAAAAGTGATATTGGGATTTTCTGTCACGAAATGAACAGCCAGAGTACAATTCTAGAATTGTGTCCGATATGGTGATGATCTCGCCTCCTATCACATTATGGGACGGAGATACGCTCGGAGAAATGTGGGTGTAATGGTAACACCTCTGCCTACCCTTTCGGGAATTACAGGCGTGAGTGCTTATGTATCTATAAGGGTAAGTTTTAAGTCTGAAAAATTTAGAATAGTGATGATAGTGAGATAATAGTGATAAGTTGCTTTAACACTGAGATATGATTAAAAAGCTTTATCATGTGGTTTTCCTGGCCGTATTCAACAATTAAATTTTAAGCCTAAATAAATGAAAATTATTTATTAAACAGAACCCTTGCCAAAAAGGTTACTATAATGTAAAAGATAACTTGGAAGACAAAACAGCTTGGAATAAAGCCGCTCACTCCTTATAAAATATGGCTGTCCATGGCCCTCTATTGTTATCATAATAAATTATTAATAATTATTTAAGGCAATATTAATTTTAATTTTGTTATCTTTCTTTTTTATGTGAGTGCGAGTGCCATGTATTTCAGGTTTACTCATGGCTATTTCCTCAAAAGGCCAATGAAGGAAATTCCGTATATTACTTTTTTATTATTTCTACTTTTAGGTTGAGTACGCAATTCGTTAAATGCAACAAAGTTCTGCTCTATAAACGCGAACTAAAAATACTAACTAAAAAAGAACTGCAAAATTTAAGTTTATCTCTTAAACACGTGGTACAATTAATCATAAATACAATGTGCAAACCTTTTTAAACATAATACCAAATTCCCAGGACGCGAGTCCCACTTGCACCTGCCCAGTTTTAGTTTTAATATGTTCCTTAATGGATCCTTTTCTTGATTTTTAAGTGTTTCCTTTCTAAATTCTTGCATGAATCAAGCTATAATCAGTTTATATCACAATACTTTGCTCTGGCAAACCAACAAACCAAACCTTTCGTGTAGAATGGTCCTCCGTTACAATTGTTGCATGTTATAAAAGTGTGTCATAATGTTTTTATACACATTCCTTACTAGTCACTTGAATATATCTCGATGTGTACACATAATTAATTCATAGGTAATGCTGCTACTACATTTAAATGACTTATTTGACGCATTAATAAATAAATATTCTGACACACAGAATTTTGTATTTGTTTAAATTATATTTCATTCATGTCTACTTTACAGTATATACTTAGTGATGGCGTGCACTATTGCAATCATTGGAATTCCTTTGAGGTTGAAATAACTAATATTAACTATACTTAATACTATTAATATACTCCATATAAATGACAAGGTCATTAAGTGGAGTCTCACTTTGTAAAAGTAATTAACATATTAAAGTAACTAACATATTAAAACTGTTAGTGTTGTATGATAAGATACGATTGCACAATGGAGGAATAATATTTTCCAAGCCAAAGTATGCTCAGCTTTACAAAATGCCTTGGCCGTACAGTATTATATTTATAACCATTTAACACATATGATATATGAATTGAAACTGATACTATGTGGTTTTTGTTAAAATAGTTACCCATTTCAAGTATTATTACGATTAAGTAGCTCGCAACCTCGATCGGATAAATGTCTTTTTCTGGGATTAAAAGTCGTCTTTATATGTATATTCATACAAATAAGTTCAGCCGTTAAAGTGTGATTGATTAACAAACATCCAAATCCACAAACGCATAAACATCCAGACAAGTTCATATTAATAGTATTAGTACGTAAGCAATTACGGCGTACAATTGTATGACACCAAAAGATGTCCGTACATATTTTATTTTCACTACCATTTTTATACAACTACCAGGGTAGCAAACAAGCCTAAGACTCGCTTCATTCTTTAAAGTTTATTAAAGAACCTGAACATTCTGCGAACTGGACATTCTGAGATCTGTCTATTCTATAAATTGAACAATTTGCGATTTGAACATTGAGGAAATTGGACATTTTTTAAAATGGTTTTTTATGCGCCAAAGGATTTAGAATTTTACACAATTTTAAATGAACTTTAAAAATCAACGCTTTATAAAATACAGAGATATATATAAGTGTAGATATATTAAAATAATATACAAACTTACTTTATCATTCTTATGAGGCTTGTTATATAATGTAAGTACATAGTTGTTCAGAGAGAAGAAACAAACGACAGTTTTAATATTTACATACATAATAGTAAAATAATGTATACTTACTCGATCGTTGATTCTTTATAAAATATAGTTGCAGTCTTTCTTTGAATGTGTTCTCATTTACATAATACTCCACTCGCACTCTGAAACAAACAAAATAACATTTTGAATTTTCGAATATACGTTAAGGACCTATTCCACAATGCCCAAGTAAAAATTAACTACCGTTTATCATATAAGGTATATTGTAAGGCCTTAATAGGTGTCTTTCTTTTGGTTTACATATGTCTAATGCTATGCTAAGTCATTGTTAAATTATGCATTGGCGTTGACCTATAAATAGTATAAATATGTTGCCTAGCCTCGACCCGAACATGTGCAACGCGAAACTTTAGAATCGTTGTCTGGCTATGAGGTTAAATCCAATTTACGTTACGATACTGATGGGCGTCTAGAGTCTTGAGGTTGAGTTGCTATTGGATAATTCATATTTTATAAATTTTGTTTCATTGTGCTATCCTATTCTAATCTCGTGATACTTGGTACGTTGTGTCGACTAATAGCATTTTATTTGATAAATTGATACAAAAGACATGCCAACGTTTTATTTTCTTATTTGTATGTCTTACCATGTAGGACTATAGAGTCACGGACCTTTAGTAGGCGTGCGTGGGGCCGAAGCCAACACGTAGAGGCCTGTTAGATAAATTTAATCTAATATTGTGATGTGACATACTAAGTAGCTCTAATAAATAGCGTGTACTCAAATAAACTTTTAATTGCACACCCATAAAGTACAAATCAATATGTTATTTACCTATAAATGGTAATTTTTTATTAAAAAAATTCATATTAATGTGTAAAATTATTATACGGGAAGGAAATAAGTTATAAAATGTATGTTACAAAACACTTCTTTTTGGCAATGCCGCGTGTTTAGTACACGTTCACACTGCGGTATTGCATCGCTGATTACTCTATACTACTCTCTAACTAAGCCTCTTTAGGCTTTGTTGGTTAGGACCTGACATGGTTGACCTGACTGCACTCCACAAACTACAGCGACTATTGAATATGCCGTTTAATCTATTTTTAGGTCACTAACCAATTCGCTTTCTGCTTTTCGAATATGTTTATCAAGCCTATATTTTTTATACTCTATTATAACAATCACAAGTTATAAATATTGAAATTAGCATAAGCTACTCCTATCAATATATTATTATAAGTTTTACGACGAATACAAGAAATGCCTTTGTTAATGAACAATAAAGTTTTAGTCACACTTTATGCCTACAAACTTTTACATTACATTGGAAATTAAATATATGTTAACCATTATTATAATTATTGTATTAAACAATACTCTCAATATTATTAATTAATATCATTTATTATATTAGTCTTAAATAAGAGTGCTGTACATACTAATGAAAGGGATTAGTACTTCACCTCGTTAATAAATATTGGTAATGTAACCTACATTATGATAATACAAAAAAAAGAATTTTCTTTTTAATCGAATGAGTATCGTGTCGATATTCGACTAGCAACTTTGGACGACACTTATGCCTCATTTAGATGGAGGGAGTTTCTCGTATGATATAGGCGAGAAAATGTCAGAAAACTGTCATTTACGAGATAGCGTCACACGATTCTTTTAACAAACTGTATGACGCGGCCTCATGAACAAAAGTTTTTGTTATATTCTCGCCTGTATCTAGCGATAAAATCTCTCCGTCTAAATGAGGCATTATGCCTCATTTAGACGGAGAGATTTTATCGCTAGATACAGGCGAGAATATATCAGTGACACCTCAGACTTCCATTTCAATTTTAGATTATAATAAAACAGTTGTCAAATGTCAACATTTATTTAATGTAGTCACTTCAGTATTTTCTATGGCAGGTTTTAACACCATGTTTATGGTGGACGCTATCCGGGGGGATGTGAATATCCTACCACGAGCGTTTATTAAAAAGTGTTTGTCGCTCATAATTAACAGTGATGTGATTGATTTATGATCGATCGATGTTAATTATGAAATTAGAACAAGTGATTAAAATTAACGTGAAATCTTCCATTGTCTCGATTTTCAAAAGATTCGGCACATAAATACTCTCTATAAGTTGTATGTAACAACCCATAATTTTACCCCACATTTCTGTAACACATTGTATAGTAAGCGGTTTACCACAAAGCGGGTGCAGCAGTCTAGTTTTATTATATTAAAAATAAAAAGTTAGCAATGGCTTATGGAATTAAATAATATTGAAGCTATAAATAAGTACTAAGAATGATTAGTTAAGGATTTCTCAAATAAAGTTAAGGTTTGTTCTATGAGCAATCTCCACTTATTGATGTTATTTTCTTTATCTTTATTCACAAACAAATTTAAGTGTAAATTATATTAACCATAGAATTATGAGTCTTAAATCCGCAATAAGCGCAGGCGGTGTGAAGATATTTCAAGATAGCCCTAAAAAGCTAAGCACTTCGCCCGGCAGGTCAGAGTACAATGTCAGATCTCACTACAAAGAGCTCCCACAATAATATTAAAAGAATGACGTACTGTACGGTGAAAGGATATCACAACGTATCACATAATCACTAGAAACATATAAAGATCACATTTCACGGATAAGTACCTGACATCTTATATTTTTAATAAAACATCATCATCATCAGATCAAAAATTAAATCATAAAATGAATGAAACGCTATTATAATAAAATGTTACTAGCTATGGAGAAATTATTTACCAATTTTTTTGTTTCTTCTGTTTTATTAGAAACTAGCTTTTGTTCGCGGCTCCGCCCGCGTGAACAGCATTTTCCGGGATAAAAGTAGCCTGTAACCGTCTCCAGGGTCCCATCTATCCCTGTAGTTAAATTCATCAAAATCGGTTCAGTGATTTAGGCGTGAAAGTGTAACAAACAAACTCACTTTCGCATTAACTTTCACCCCCCTTTTCATCTCTTATTAATTAAAATTTCCAAAATTCCTGAAACACGTATTTATTTGTTTTACGTCAATAACCGAAATACAAAATTTTGTTTATGTAACTTTCAAAATGACGGACTTTCATACATATTATCATCCCCTATTTTGAACCCTTCGGGGTGGAATTTTCTAAAACCCTTTCTTAGTGGGTGCCTACATAACAAAATGAATATACAGTCCGAATTTCATGCTTGTAGCCTTGATAGTTTGCGCTCGGCGATGATGAATCAGTCAGTCAGTCAGGACATGTTATTTTATAATATAACTTAAAGTTACTACTCCCGTTAACACAAATATCACATGGTGTAAAGAAATTCAGAATTCATTTCGAATGATTAAAAAACACCAAATCACCATTTTCTAAACATAATCTTAATAAATGTTTAGCAATAAAATATCTGATGTCTAAAACTATTGTCTGATAGTATAAAACTCGTTAGACTGTTTTTAAAACATAAATCATAGTACTGAGTTAAAAAAAACAGTTTCAATTTCCCTATTTTTAACCGATTTTAAAAAGGAGGAGGTTCTCAATTGGGCGTTTTTGTTGTTGAAAATTTTCATATACTTGAAACATTATTGATGCCTTGTATGTGCCAGCAAAAGTAATTACGCGTCGCTTAAGCACACTTTGAATTAATTACAGCTTCGATTAATTAAATTTTGAATAAAATTACATACGACTGTGTGTTATTACATTATGATAAGTATTGAATATGCTAACATGCAGAAATTACTAAGAATCATTTGTTAGAAGTCGTAGCATGTCGGCATTTTGCTCGATGTTGCTGGTTGTGGTTATAGTCGTTTTATAATTATGGTTTGTTGCTTTGATTTTAAACGTGCATTTAGGTAGATATCTATACTAATATTATAAAGCTGTAGAGTTTGATTGTTTGTTTGTTTGTTTGTTTGAACGCGCTAATCTCAAGAACTACTGGTTCGAATTGAATAATTATTTTTGTGTTGGATAGTCCATTTATCGAGGAAGGCTTTAGGCTATATAACATTACGCTGCGACCATTAGGAGCAAAGCATCAGTGAAAAATGTTGCAAAAACGGGGAAAATTATTTATATTTGAAGGCTTCCGTTGCTATGGTGATCAAATTTGGTCGGAATTAATGCATTAATGCCAATTATTTTCCAAAGTGTTATCAACATAATATTATTCCTTATCCAAATAAATGTATTGTTGATTAAGAGTATTTCATTGTAAACAATAATTTATAAAGAAGAAATAATAATAATATTTGTATTTTTGTATGTATGAATTAACTTAAAAACTACTGGACCGATTTGAAAAATTCTTCCACCATTAGAATCCTACATTATCCCTGATTAACATAGGCTACTTTTTATGCCGGAAAAAGCAGATCACGCGTGCGGAGCCGCGAGGAAAAGCTAGTTTATTTATAAAATTAATGTTGCAGTGCAACAACCATATTGATTCATCAGTTGCAACAACAACTTCTGGAAGCTAGGATGAACAATGACAAGCAGTTTGATAACATCGAGTATCTAAGTTCGACATCAACATTCGGGTATTTCTTTCGTTGAATAATAGATAGAGGCGCGATGCTGCACCTCCCGCTTAACTGGAAGTAGGACAGGCAAAGCTTCGGTGCTATCAGTTCTATACGAATTACATAAGAATATCAATGCCAGACGGTGGTTTTCGAATAATTTATGTTATCAGCCCTTTCTAAATTCTATTAATATAGCCACCCAGATGTGTCCTGCTAAAATCTACAAGAGCAGCAAGAGAAGCTGCTCTAGCAAGATAGTGCTTTGTTGTATGATTCAGAGTGCGGTATTAACAGATGTATTTTATTCACGAACGTAATAGTGATTTGTCATAATACAATCATACAGAACCAAATCATACCTTTAAAGCCTATTTAATAGATATTTTAGTAACCATAAGTAAATTAAATATACTTATACTTTTTCATAGACATACAAACTGGCAAGTGGCAGGTAATCTTTGCGAAATTATAACAATTGTCACACATTTCAAAGTTTATTTTAAAGGTAAATTTATATGGCAATGTGTTACGGCATATATTTTAATTTCCCACTTATAGGTAATGATGATGCATTATTTAGCATTCTAGCAAGTTAATGTGATTATGATACACGCTGTTATAGAAACGATAATTTTTACTTTTAATGTCCTTTTAGTTCATTACAGTTACTGATGTAAATGGTTTATTAAGCCATCTTATTTTCGAATATTATAACGGATAGTGTTTTATTTAAGGGTGAAATAATAGTATAAGTATAGATTGTTGTGTTCTGGTGAATAGAAAAAAATGTTAGCCAATGAAAGGTACGAGCAGTACGCACCTTTAAACAGTTACCACTCGTATAATACCTTATTGTGTAATTGCTCTTTCAAGCTACGCTCAAGAGACCTAATAAGTGAGCAGACACATTTTGCATTCTTTACACAACTACGTGTACATAGCTTTGCTCTTTAGTGTATTCGTTACGGAAAACATGTAAAATTACCGTAATTCTGGATTCGGTATTTATCTATCTCTAAACATCTAGAAGTTCTGAAATTTCATGCTTATTTTAATCACTCGTTTATTACAATCGCTAAAATTAAACACATCCTTATATAGTAAATGAAGTGCGTGAGCGAGAATAACAATGCTAGAGTGAGACAATCACTCAGCTGTTTATCATTTAGTGATGTCCAAAGTTGCAAGTTGAATGTCGACATATTAATACTCACTTGATGAAAAAGAAAATGTTTTATTGATGGCCTCTCACTAAAAAGTTACTATTTCATTGATGATGAAAGACCAAAAGGACGTAAATTAATAGAAGTAAACCTAACAAGATTTTCCACGTGAATTACTTAAGTAATTATTACAGCACGAGGATAAATTATGCATATGTTACGGGCATATTAAGAAACTACCCCTTTATTATTTTCATATGACTGGAATATTACGTAAAATAAGTCTTAAGAGCATTAAGTTTTAAGTACTTTTTGGGTCGCGCGTAATATACTCATGTTATTACGATCGCCGCTTATACCTATTGTAAGTATGGTGTACAATAAAACAGACGTTATAAAGGTAAAACATTTGTTTTATGGTATTGTGCTGGATAAGTGACGACATTAAAGTGGCTTTAAAGGGGCTTCCGTGCCTTCCACACTGTTATATGTATACCTAGCTGATGGGTAGGTAAGAAAATTCGTCCCCGGGGAACATACTCCATGACGTATACGCGCGTTATGGGGAACTAATTGATGTTAATTTGAATTCATAACAATTTGTACACATATTACATATTTTTAGGTGGGTATAATACCAAAAAATAATGAAGAATCCAAGTTCATGTTATTTTAGAGTAGTTACAAAGTAGGTCAGCGTTATAACTGTAGTTTTAAATAGCTTTTTCTATCTTGTGCACTTGTTATAATGTCTTTTTAAATAGAAATTTAGTAGGTACTGTAAATTCGTTGTATAATAATAATATGTAGATACATTTATTGCGCTTTATTAAAATTAGCAATAGGTATTGTCCCAAAGATAGGAACAATTCACAGCGGCTCATCGGGGTGGCGGAAAGTAGAGTTGCAAAAGAAAACATAAATTAATCGTTAAATATCTCTGATGACAATTGGACAATTCATGTGGTGTCTAATGAATTAGCTCTTGGAATTTCAGATAAAACACATGTATGTTAGCCTACAGGCTTGGATGACTACCGGGGTTTTAAATGAGCTCTTCACGTTTAACCGGATTAAGCTATGTTGATTTATAAGAAGAAACCGTTACCGCCGGTGCAAACAGTTTACCCGCATGAAGAAGTTTCAATCTTTTCCCACGTTCAAAGTAACTGTAGAGTGCATACTAATTTGAAAATTTGTGGGCGCTGATGGTCCAAATGTGGGATAACAGAAATGAAAAGGCAATTAAGCAACTTTGAAACAAAATTTAGAATGTCATGAATGGGAACTGTAATATATGCAGTTGCTTCATCAGGTCGATGTATTCCCGAGTATTAGACATCATTGAAATCAATGGTGACTCTCCATTTTACGGAGTACGAGTAAAACTTGACTGATATTTTTTTAAATAACTCTGTTTTCGTGCTAACGGTCTTCAAACACGGTAAGTACATACGCGATTAGGTGAAATCGGTATCTGTCAGTGTCTATTACAATAATAGCAACTTGGTTTCTAAGATAATGTATGATTAGACAAATTTCAGCCTATTATTGAATAATTGTAAAATAAAATAACTTAAGGTAGGTCACGATTAAATTTGTCGATAGTACATAAGTTCATAGTGGGTCTAGTTTAGTATTTACCTGGGTATCTTATCGTAACTGTCCCAGCCGGTTAGGCAATTGTAAGAGCTGTATCTATTGGCAGCTGTCATACTGTGGTCGTCTTGAAATGATGTCCGTTACATTGTTAACAGATACACACATTCACACCCACACACGTTGACTGCAGTGTTAAGTGAGATAGTTAAACAACTGACAACCGGAACTACTTTACTGGGTTGTACAGTATCAAGTAAATGTATCCTTTGAGCACACAGATAGTCCTGATCCGTAATGTATTATTTATTTATTATTATATTTATTTCCATCAATGGGCCAACCTACGTTTCCTGAAATACTATTTTAGTGAAAGCAATAATTCAGGTACCTCTTTTACGATCACAATTTCCAAATAAAACCATTACACGCAGTATGTATTAGGGCATATATAGGGACAATTCAATTCTGATATTAAATGAAGGGAAGTATTTTATAAATCAATTAAAGTGGCAATTAATGGCAAAGCAAAGCAATTAAAATAGCGCTTATGACAAATCAGTATAAAAATAAAGAAACTTATGTGTAGAGATCAATCGACTATAATAAACATAGCATACCTTGCATCATCAAAATACACTCTAAGGCAATTAGACTAAATCTATTTATTTATCTATTAATTTTACAATATTATTACTATGCAAAAGTCCACAATTGTTAAATATTTGGGTTCCATCCATAGGCATTATCGAAACAATGCGCGTATTAAAACTACCACCGGATCCAAAACGACCATGTTGAGCAGACCCGGCGAATCAAACTCTGTGGGCTTGCTTTACCACTGTATTCAACGCGGCGGGATCGAAAGCTATATCATGTTATGTCTCTTTTTCTTAAATTAAGGCAATTTCCTATAAGCAAAGTTACGCATGAATAATTAGTGCATTTTTCTTATTTTAGTTTTTCAGTTATTTTTGTATAACTCAATCCTGGCATACAATTATTTATTATAGCATGATTGATTAAAACATTGCATACATCTACTGACTGTTCAGACTCAGATGTATCTGTTACTTGACAGATGATAATTTTAGTTTCAATAATTGCTTCTACTTTATCATTAATTAAGGGACTTGCTCGGTTGTATTGATACATTTTAATTACTTCTTGAATTTCACTTTGTGAGGATATATACCTATTGTATTTTATATTTAAAGATTTCTCCAAAGTTTTAATTTCAGCAAGAAAGCGTTGAGTATCAATTAAATAGATATTTTTACTATTCTCCAATTAAATTTCGTTGTTTTCTAACCCACAATACAAATGCTCTACGTTGTTTTCTTAATTCTACATTAATTTGAAATAGTTTTTTAGATTTCAGTATTTTATTTTCTTATTATTCTTATTTATTTTTATGTATTTTTAAATTTATTTATGATTAAATATATGAATATTTGACTGGCTTTGATTTGACTGGTTTGTGAGTTGTGTGCTGTTAAGTCAATGATTATGCCTGATTTTACCAGAATATGCTCTGAAACACACCCAGCCAGCTCTCATCATTAAGACTTTGGTTTACCAAGGCTCGG
Organism: Amorpha juglandis; assembly: GCA_949126905.1. Lineage (NCBI taxonomy): Eukaryota > Metazoa > Arthropoda > Insecta > Lepidoptera > Sphingidae > Amorpha > Amorpha juglandis. Next base: position 11,969,505 of record OX421367.1, read on the forward strand.
AAGCGTTCCTTTTCATTTTTTAAATTTAAAAGGTTTACAATATTTAACTTATGCTCTAAGTTTCTAATTTAACATAAGGATTCCTAATATAGTGAACTGCAAAGATCAAATGACTCTTTGTTACTACTTGGAGTTTGTTCCGTTCATCAACAAGCATTAAGTAATCTTGTTCACGTTTGAGGGATGAGATTTCGTTCACAATATTTTTGAATTCATCGTCGCTCTCCTCCCGCTCTTAAAGTAACTGTTTTATATGTCTTTGCATGCTTTGAGGTCATTAAGTGCTTTGCACAAATTTAGCTCTGCATCCTAAGCGGCAGTTTTACAGGTCTGCATGCTGGCGTTAAGTTCGGATAAGCTGAAAAAGGGGTTAATGGGTAGAAAAGAAAGAATTAAGAATATAAAAAATAAAACATTACAATACTGCGGATGAGTGGGTAGATATATTCAGTATATAGACAGAAAGTACTAGGAGAGAGTAAGCTAATTTTATAATATAATTTAGTATATATACAATTTCGGGATTGTACAGTGTTAGTAATAAGTTTTCATGTGTACTGTGTCTGGAGCAAATAGTTTGTCGTCAGTTATGCTTCCACTTGTTTTCGTCAAACAAAACTAGACCATTGCCAATGTGTAATGGACGTTGCTCACCAATTGAGACAGTGTCCAGTGGGATGTGACGTGTTTTAGTGTCGAAAATCGTAATAATACTTGCCGTAAAGTGGTTGTTAGTTTTGAAGAAGTTCATTGAACTCCTTTGCAATAACAAGCTTAATCCGTTCCAACTATATTAAAAACTTTATGATATTGTACCAAATTTATACACGAAACAGAATGGGAGTCTTTTTACAACTAATATATCTTGTTATTATTTGGTTACAGTTAGGATTTCATCATCTATTTTACAATTACTTTAATTTTATTTATGGAGCACAATTTTGACGAGCGATCGAATTTAATAAAAGCTTGTTTACTTGAGTCTATTTTAAAAAATCTACACTAACTAACTAAAAGTAATCTCGTTCAACCTAGATTTCATTTATTAACATACGTTGATTATCTAAGGTAATTAAAACAGGCAGCGGGCGAAGTTTTGGATGAACGGTAAGGGCAGCTGCATGCATTTATATATTGACTCCCATTATACCGATTAATAAACAATGATTTTTATAGTTTTTTTAATTTGCGCAATATGGGACATCTACGTTATATTAACAACCAATAGCGTTACAGGTCTTCCTATTTATTGTGTCAGAAAAATTAATGTATCTTAAAGCTACTGCGGACCATCACGTAAGTAATTACTATGGTTTATTGCGACAGTGCAAGCCGGTCAGTTATCTTGCCGTAACAAAGAGAGATCTTAAATCAAGAGAATTTTGTACTGTTTATTGTTATGCAAAGGTACCGGATATGCGGACTTCGGTACCTAATGTACAATACAAGTCAATAGCTTGTTTTATGTTAGATATTCGAGCTCGTATTACGTAGAAACAACATAAACATGTTTGTTCACATGTCCAATGCTCAAGTTTTGCTATATTCATATATTTTCGTTAAGTATATTCAAATGATTGTGAGGATTGCGATTTTTCTTCTAATAAAAAATAATATGCACATTATACGAGGACATCGTCTTTAAGAGCAGTGGGCACTCTTATACGATGAAGCGTCAGAGATAATGGTTTTTTAACTCTACTTGAATCATATAAGAAGTATATAAAATTGGACTCCCATAAATTTGGTTGTTATAACTACTTTGTTTGTAAGAAAAAAAAAAGATTATTTTATCTTTTACTTTGCGAACTGTTCGGGCTAAGAATATACAATGTTTTGTGGTCTATTATGTCTATAAGGTAATCGCATGTTTATTCACCTGGCTAATGTGTCCGTACTCAATTAGATATTAATTTAGTTAAAAGCTTTAATGTAAATGAGTGCAGTAGGTATACATATTATAATGTTTTAATATACAAAATATGTTCATGAGTTGCCTTTGCTGTGTGTTTATTCTGTCGAGTAACAAATACTTCGTCTTGTTTATAAACTGGCTTCCTATATTTTAAAACAATAAAGACTTTTAACATGATGTGGAGAATATGCCGTGTACACGTTGTAACAAGCGATGTTGTTTCAGGCTGTCATAAATGTGTATGATTTGGTGTATGTAGTGCCAAATTACAATACCACATGGTGATGGAGGCGAGAATACTACTTTAAACACAATTGGTAAACCACGCAGTCCCTTTGGCTAGTTAACAAAGTTAAATAGCACTATTAAATTAATTATTCAAATATAAACTTAGGCAAAACGGGTAACATCGAACAGGTGTTTTTGTTCATTAATGGCCGAAATTGGAACTGGTCACTTGATTGTAGGAATAGTGCACTTAGTTGTGACAACCGGATGTAATAACATCGAAGTAAGTTAATGTTCCGAAATTTAGTATGGAGTTTGTGGAATATATTCGCGAGAGAGCGATGAAGCGGGCGTCGCTCAGAGGTACGGCGCTTAACTGGCTATGCGGCGATGGATATCGAAGCTCTGTCGTATGCCCGCCCCACGCTCGATTCGCCCCACGCCTCACCACTGACCACTTCGCTCCAATTCTATTCTTCTACAACATTATTTTCCAAATAATACCAACGGTTTTCTTTTTATTTACATCTCCCTCGATGACCATGCTGTTATGAGTTATATTAAAGAATTAGATATAAATCCCATTTCTCAAATAGCTTCATTGATTTTGTAGTAGCGTACCTATGTACGACTGTAAGCCGTAAGATCCTTGTCCATATTCCCTCCAGTTTTCTATTCAATGAATGTTGTAGTGTGAGTTGTAGGGTGAAATCAAGTTCCTCAATTGAACGAAAGCAATCGTAAGTGCATTGTGGATAATTTGGCGGGACATCATGTTTACTGCAGAGCACGTTTGTTATTTAGTATCACATAAAGATTCTTTTAGAATTATTCAAATATATAGAACAAACGCTGCTGCGGTATTGTGATGCCTACAATTTTTATTTTACTTATTTACATTTTATATTTCGCTACCCACTATATTTTATCTAACTTAAAATATTGTGATTTATTAATAGTTCCCAATCAATAACCGACGTAGGTGGAAGGCGCGCTAGACAGATTAAAGTACAACGTCACATTTGACATTGCAATTTTAAGCTGTTCAGCGTTGTCTTCGCTGTTCGTCTCAATATATTTTATTAAATAGAGTGCACCAAGAACAATCCGAATTTCACACGTCACGAGTCGATTGAGACGTTGACGTCGTTTGAACGGACGAATATGAGCGTCTGTTCTGCGGGAAAGATTCTGCGAACTTTATAAGTCATTTCAATTTTATTTCGTACATTTTTGTATTATGTTTAATATTTGTCATACGAGTTATGATTAGATTCGGTAAATTCAATCGTTTTTCTCAAGAACATATTTTAAGAATATGTATAATTCACATTTTTCTTTTTATAGATGCAACCAACGGCAAACAGCTATTTTTGGGACACCCAATTGACTTGGAACTAGATAGAAGAAGATTCCGATCTAAATAAAGTTATCCAAATTAATCAATGAAAATGAGTTAGCCAAATTAATCAATGAAATAAATTGTGTGACTTTAAAGTATCGGTAGTTTAGTATTTCAATTCGATAATCCATTGTTTTATATTAAACTATCATTTGCGTTTGGATCCTCTAAGTCTAGACATTATTGAGCAATAAGTGTGTATAAACCTGTACTATCATACCCTTTTCCAAAACTTAAGGTAATAAACTAAATGAAAACAAAAATCTGTTGGTAATCGTTGTATACTAAATAAATTATAAGTTTCCTTCGCGATTATCGTTCTTGTTTGGTTTCTACATAACTTGACATTAACATCATCATCATCATCAGCCACAGGACGTCCACTGCTGAACATAGGCCTCCCCCAAAGATTTCCAGACTGACCGTTGGAAGCGGTTTACATCCAGCGACTTCCTACGACCTATTGACTTGACATATTTAGAAGTATTTGTTTCTCCGAGTTTCAGGTTCAGGTTCACTCATAGTTATTAACAAACTATTGCCTGAATACCTACTGAAACGCTTCTCAACGATCGACTGGCTACTTATTTTCATATTATGTTGACAGATAAGAGCGTCGTAACATATTTACGGGTGTAAAGACTTGAGTTGCGTTTCAGTATTCGAGCCTATGAATGACTACTAAATAATAATAACTCACAATAACGAATTAATTGAAGCAGATGAAAGAAACACGATTAAAACAGATAACTAAAAAGCTGAAATGCAACGCTATCAGTGTCAATGGCGTCTGGTTAACCGACTAAATGTAATATCGATCATTTTTGTGGTCGCCCAATGTATGTTACAGTAATTGTACTGTTTGAATCAATTATGTCTATATTAAAAAAATATTATTACAATTGCCTTTAATTGTATATGACGATGATTTCGTAGTCTCAAGTAAAGAATTACTTAGTTTGGTTTTACTAGTTTTTTTACAAATGCCGTTTTTATATTCGAATACTACTATGATTTAGTTATTAGTAATTAATTAGTGAATATGAATATACGTATATTGTATATATTCGTTGCATGACTTCTAAAAAGTATGTAATGCTAGGGTAAATTAATAAATTTAGTACCAAAATTATGGTTAGATACTATTTCACCATTATTTTTGCATTACTTAGTTTGAAACTCAAAACTAATCTGGAACATATGCTTTACTTAAAGTGTAACCCGAGCAAGACCCTGCATTTCGCGTAAGTAACTACATGTTACACGTGGTCAAATAAATATACTCGGCAGCTACGTCTATAATCCTTGACGTCTGGATTTCCTGAATGGTGGATATTAGAAACTAAGAGACAATACTCAGAACCTTGACCTAAATAATAATATATGTTTCGTAAGTGTATGTACATTTAGGTAGCTATGTCCATATAAAAACAAAAGTAAACTATTTGTGCTGTTCGTTCTAACAATCGCACGCGCTGGCAATCGATTGCTCATTTTTAGTTTTCGTAATATTTCGATATTCCGAACTCTACCTAGTGCACATCCGAGTGACTGCTATTTCGGGGCACTAATCAATTTTCTTGCGCTGGCAATAAATAGGCCGACGTATGTAGACGTGTCTCGGGAATTCCCTGTATACCTGTGCGCTAAGTATTTGTTGCCATTTTCCTATTTATTTGATTTGATTCGTCGCGTTATACTCAAGATGACTGTCAAAATATGCAGGCCATGAATGCTCTCAGAAATCGTTCAGGGTTGAAAGGCAAAAACTTTGTAGTTTATCGATTTGATGTTTCTTTGACTAAAAATAGTAAAATACAAACTTATTGTGACATTAATTCGACTTATCCCGCTCGCAGTGGTGTCGGCGCAACATGCTCTTTAATTTCTTGTTATAGAAAGATTTGGCTTTTAGTTTTTACGACCGGCCGCCTAACTGACGTCGAATCCTCCGGGGACATCTTAACTTTCGACTCAAATAAAACGAAAAAAACTAAAATACAAATAACTAATTTCGAGTAGATTCTTTTTATAAATTAACTGACCATTATATTACAATAGCATCGACTCAAAATTGATAATTATTTTTATATTTACTTTTTAACATTGAATCATTTTGAAGCGTAAGAAACGAGACATTTGCAAATTTTTTGCGACTTTTTAAACCCGGTATGTGGTTAATTAATTTGGACCCAGTGCGTTTGGAATGTCAAAAAGTAAATAGAGTGTTTCGCCTTTTTGCCTTTCATTTCAAGGTTGACCGTATAATACCGTATTTTATATGACAAGAGTAAGAAGCAGGCGAAGTGAAGAAGCGAAAGTCTCACCTAGAAAGTTGAAAACTTATATCAACAAAGCTTTCGATGTTGGCATAACACAGGCTATTCATTACAGAAATACGACGTTGTAAGTGAATTTCCTTAACAAAGTTTTTCCATCCCTTGAATGTACAAAGAGGTGAAGATTATGTCGTAAGCGCTACTGATTGAGCGAACCCTTTATTTGTGAGGGAATTTGGGAGCGTAGAAGTATAATAGAATGTACTTGGGACTTTATTGTTTGGGAAACGTTTTTTTGTTGTTGTTGAGTATACTTGAAAATTAAAACTCAACGCAACACCTACATTGCACGTTTAGTTTATATTATTATCTTCTTACGTATAAATGTGACACAATTGGTGCATCGCGAAATTTTAAATAATGAAACCTACCAAATTCAGATAATTGAATTCGTTTATGGATCAGGAATTGTTTTTTTATTAGCCTGCACGACGAAACGGATAGATCGCTGGCCTGATGATAAATTACGCCTGTCCACAAACAGAAGCAACACCTCAAAGAACCTGGACTTACAAAGTACTGCATGGTATTGGACTGCACTCGTCACGCCGAGACATATTATGTTTAGTCCCATAACGCCCACTAATTTCTCTGGCTTCAAATATCCGTCAATCAGAACAAAACAGTGCCTACACAATGCTTTTTGGCGAAAATCGAAAAGCTAGTGGTATCAATCCAGATGGCCTCGTGTATACGTGGGAGCAACGTATTTAAAAAAATTCATATAATAGGACAAGTATGTCATAAGGACATTTCAATTTTGTAATGTGAAGAAATCTTGATACTACCAATTTAAAATTTCTTGACCATACTCTAACATTTCAACTCGAATCTACTTAGGATTTGTTGTATGGTTGTGCATCGTACAAACCGTCTAATCTATAAAAGATTTACGGTTTTATGATGAGATCTGTGATCTGCATCTTTGAACCCTTCGGAGGATCGTAAGACTTTATAGTCATTAGCTACATCTGCATTCTACGTTGGAAAATGCTCTTATGGAATCGCGGTCCAAAAATATTGCTTTATATCGGATAAAACTTATGACTGACTATTTGGACCTTAAATACCTACACGCCTAACCTACACGCCTAACCTACACGTTATACTGAAATTTATATCGCTCAAAACGGATTGATAGTTTTGTTAAGGCAATAGCAATCTAGAACATTGTAGTTTCAAAGTATAAAACAAAGTCGCTATCTGCGTCTATAGGTTTGTTTGTCCGCCTATTTCTCCTAAACTATGCCATATATTGCATAAAACGGCATTTAAATCCATTGATCTGCCATCTGGTGGATTGAATTGAATATTTAGCCTTTAAATACATTTTGACCATTCTGTCGGACATTTTCAATCGATAGGAACCGATATTTTATACTTACTTTTTATCATATTTAAAACAATCCAAATGAATTAAAAATCATGTTTAATATTGTTTAAATTTATTACTGGGCGATGATAGGACTGGCAAGTTTCGTTTTTTATACGGACTATGTTTCTTGTGTCAAATTTGTGCTGCACCGTGCTGTAAATGATAGGTTCGTGCAACGTGCATCATTTAAGGCACCTAATATTTATCATTTAGAGCAGTGTTTTTGAAACGATGAGTCGGTATCTATAGGGGAAGGGATAGTGTATAAAAATCGTTTTCTGTTTACTCAATGCTATTACGCGCTCGGAGCCGCGGGCAAAAGCTATGAAATGAAATAGTTCATGAAATGAAATGAAATCCTTTTACATATAAGATTGCATAAAACATAATAATATATAGGTCGCGGTCGTGAACTTCTTGTTTCTCCGTAGCGTTCATCGTATATCATAGCGTTGAGTTGCTAGAAATAACTGAAAATGTTCGCAGCTAAATTAATATGGAGTTTACTGTAAATAAGTATGCAGTTATCCATGTGGAGCGTGGGGAAACTATAGACTCTGAAGAGCCACATTTCTTTCATAGACTATGAAAGACTATAATACTACTTCGATCCCCCTATAAACTATGAGGCGGCAACCTACAAATATCTGGGTATGCCTGAGGCCTTACATAGATACAACGAGTGCGGATGTAAAGCAATAGGCGAACGAACGTTTCTTCAGTCGCCTGCCGTACTCTACAGTTTTTTGTCAAGTGGGAACAATGCATCTATGCATCATCCACGATCGTTGGTCGAGGTTTAATTAATACTAAACACCTACATAACCGCAAAGTGTGCAATCTCAGGGCTTATTTCCTTCACAGTGAAGCGGGTCAGAATGAGATTTTAGTCATGGTGGATAAAGAATTTACTCTGATCTTCTTGGCGATCAGGAACTGGTAGAGACATTTTGATACTAAGCACTAGCGAGGGCATGAAAATATATGGAAGACCAAAGACCAAAGCTACATGGTCGGTTATATCAAGCTCCCGATGTAGCCAAGAACGCTCCTGTGGCTTGGTTACGTTTTGTTAACCTCTTTGGGGAAACTGAGGTTCTGTCTTTGCAATTATGGACGAAGTTGTAAAGACGAACATCTGTCAGGTATGCCAACGTCCCAGGAGAGTCAATCAAGCATGTAATTTCCGGTTGTTCGTATCTTGCTAGCGGCGAGTATCTACATAGACATAACCTTGTAGATACACTAGCAACTTGCTTTTCAATATTGCCTTACGACATTCGATTTGCGATATTATTCAAAGGTACTCCAACCAGTTCTCATAAATAGTCATGTAACGTTCTATTTGGAACGTTACATTATTACGGACAGGACTATTGTTGCTGATAAGCCTGATATTGTGATAGATCGATTAGCACGCCGGGTAATGCTTATTGACGTTACAATTCCGCATGACGATTACCTCGTAAAAACCGAATAAGATAAAATGACGAAATATCTTGATCCGGCACACAAGATTACCAACATGTGGGAAGGGACTCACTCGACATATTGATGGACTCCCGATAGTCGTTAAGTTAATCGGTCGATACCAAAGAGCCTCGACCAACACATTCAGATGCTCTTAAATGATCGTTGGGTCAAGAGCCAGATTCAGAAGGTGCTGTTATTAGACACGGCACGCATTGTGACGAGGAGGTTCATCACTCTGGGGCTCTAACTGTCTGTGGTTTAGATTCTAGGCCTCACTATTGGCGGGTGTTATTTTTTATATTATAAAACGTAAAAACAACTTTTTAAATAGTAGTGTTTACTAATAATAATAAATACTTCCAACGGGTGAATGAAAGTCCTGATCCTATATTAAGATACCGAGTATATTAAGATACAGTTAAAATTTGAGACATTGGACAGCAAATTTTAAAAGTAAGTTCCTAGTAGGCATTTTTGTGCTGTTATGTAAGAAACTGACTTTTGTAATTGGACTTTTAGGTAAAAAATTTCACACGTTTCGTTTCACAAGCCGAATATCGCTTAGAGAAATGAAAATTCTTTAAAATTATCAATCTCACGAATTACTCTCGCTAACCTAGATAGCAAGGAAGCTTACCTAGGCTGAGAGACTCCGGCTTTCTTATTAATTCCACGACAGCACTTTGCATAATTAGCATCTATCCAATGACACTAAATTGAAGCAGCTTTTAGTAACATCTATTTAATTGCTTTAATGCACTTCAACATAAAGCGTGATTAGTGGTATAATTGGAAAAATATATGTAAGTAAAATATACACATTTATGAATAAAACGGTTTATACTGTGTGATCATGCCTGGTCATAAATTGTTGAAAAGGAACAAAAACATATACCTATGCGTTGAAAGAAGGTATGTTATTTTTGGTACCTACGTCACTTAAAATGAACACTCAACGTGGTACTGTAGTGGTTACAGCAGTTGAAAATCAAACCCCGAGTCAATGTATTTTCGCAAATATGTTCTGACCATTGGGTAAACACGTATTATACAGAAATGCTATTTTGCTGATAGATGAGTGAGAGTCGTAAATAATAATACGACGCGACGGGTTAGACGCTTCTGATCATTGGTCGGTCATGTAACTCTATAAGTCCCTTTTAAAATTAGCCGAAGAGACATCGCGTGTTTATCCTATAAAAATTCGAAAATGGATGATCAGTGATGTACATACATATCTGTAACATCGTATATTGTGAGGCCTAGAAACATAAATGCAGAAAATGTACAACAAACAAACAACAAATGTGAACAATTCCACTTTTTGGCAAAAGCACAACATATTTTTAAATAAAATATTATTTTTAAACAATTTACATAAATTATTGCAAATTAATAATTCATTATAATTTAACAAAAATATATCGCACCCCCGGTGCAACACTGTCACTTATGCAAAAATTTAGTTTTTCAGGAGAAACATTAAAAACTTTGACACCTCACAAAACAATGACTTATATAAGAATATTATGGATGAGATGAACAGCTTATACTACAACGTCAACTTTTAACTTTATTTTTGGATAAATATTAATCACTTTATATTGTAAAAAAAATACTTTATCATTATTTAACTCATTTGAATTTTTTGCAAAAGTGACAGTGTTGCACCGGGGGTGCGATATATACTGACACAAATTGACACATACATACACGCATAACTCCGCCAATTGTGGACCAATTTTAATAATTCATTCTGTAGTGTCTTACTTAGGTGGTGGTCCCATTATCATTTCAAGAAAAAGAAAACTCTGAGAGTTCTGACCTACTTGGCCCACACTCTAAATTTATATTTTGTGTCCTTTATATTATTTATTAGGATATATCCGCCATTATAACACATTCCGTACCCCGGAGTGAAGCGGTAGCTATAAATTAGTCCCCCAACAAAAAAATGGCAACTTCGCTAAGGCAGTACTTCAAACATTGTAGTGTTATGAAGAGGCTCACTTCCCCTAATCACCGCGCCGCGCCGGTGGATTGAGTCTTGGGGCCCGAGCCCGACAGTAATATTCCATTATCATTGTGACAAAGTTCGTAATCTACTAAATCCAAAATGAACGGCCAATGGTCTCTCGTTAAAATCGTGTTGTAATTGTGGTAGAAAGGCGATCGGTATTGCCAGTAGCACAAACAACTTTGACGAAGTAACTGTCGATAAACTACCACTATTTAAAAGTTCTGTTTACCTAAGCGAAGTTTTGGTTTTGCATGGAGTGTCAGGGTAACGTGATCGGAACATCGTAATGACGCTACAATGAAGCTATTAAATTAGTAGATTATTAAAAAATGTAACAATTACAAAGCCCATTTATATTATAAAATTAGCAGACCCGGCCACGCGTTGCTGTGGCTATGGTATATGTTAAATTATATTGTAGTAAACTATTCAATACAGTATGCGTCATCTATTGGGTACTTACACAATCCAGCCGATAAATTACCTTACACCGCCATCTGTTACAATCTTATGGAAGTCACAAATAATAACTTTTTGTGATATAATAAACAAATAATTTGCATATTGCGTATAAATAAATATTGCGACTACAAATTGGACATAAACTATCCTATCTCTCAAGTTGGATCAAACTGAACACAGTTTGCAAAATTTGTTTAAAATCGGTTCAGTAGTTTAGGAGATCATCGTGGACCAACAACGTGACACGAAATCTTTATATATAAAGATGTAAGTCGTTCATATTATTTTAATTTCAATTTGAGCCATTTATGTCCCACTGTTAGGCAAAAGCCTCCTTCTCGTTGTCTCGATCTGTTAACAATTCTCACCAGTTTGGGAGAAACGAATCCAGTTCGTCTTTCAATCTCCTTCTGGGCCTACCCCTGTGTAGTAGCCCAGTGCCATTTTCGCCCAGATTTCATCGGACATACGGCAGATGTGTCCAGTCCAGTACCATTTCATTTTGGCTGCTTTTTAACCTATATCGGTTATCTTAAACGCAGCACGGAATTCCTTATTCGGTCGGTGAGCTTAATTCCAAGGTTTTTCCTTTTAAGGGATAAAGGCAGATGACCTTTTAGTAGGATGACCTTTTCCTTTATCGATATATAGCTCCTCAAGGCGTTCTTGGTTTATCGTTAAGTTTCCTTGTGTTGTCTCGCCTGGAAAGAGACTATTTGGCCGAGGCACATGTATCAATAGACATATTCAACTCTCACACTTCCAATTGTTATGCGCCGTTTAACGCTATTTGTAAGTTATTTGGTTTATTTGGTATAGGTAAAATTCATACTAAGACGAGCCCCAAGGCCTGCTGGTTGTTCGAGTATTTGGGCCAAATCAGCTGCAGATGGGGAGAAGAGGATAACGTTATCGGCAAAGCGAAGAGTAGTTCATATTTTCTTACCGACCATAATACCAAGTTTTGCCACTCAAACTTTGGAATTTTATAAATTTCATTATCGTCATTATATAATTAATACAAAACAAACGTTGCATGATGTCAAATTCCAAGTATTAATATTATGGTCGTTATGAAGAAGTAACGATATTGCTTCAAAATCTTTCTTGTGAATCATTACAAAGTATAATTTGATAAGGTGTTTAGATTCCACATAGGACCTAATCAAATACTTGACTTTTGGATAAAAATTGCCAGGTTGTAAACTGTTTTGTCTACAGCATTAATAAGCCGGTTCGACTGGGGCAGCACAATTGTCGAACTAAAAACTGGTGTATACGTTGCTTTGTCGTTGCGTGGTGCGTTCGTACACTGAGGTACGGTACGTACGTTTCCGGAAGCTCAAATCCCTGTTCCTCTCATTTAATTTTCATGGGCAGTAGAAAATTTATTATCTGGTGACCCACTTGCCCATTTGCTGGCCTGTTAAGAATCTGATTAACACATCATTTAAATTTTTTTATACCTTTATGTGTACTTGCTCAAGTAAAAAGACGATCATGCGATGTGTGCTTCCTTTCTATTGGTAGGTTAGGCTCTAATGATATAAACTTACTAAGCTGCCAACTGCAACGACCCGAAGTTCAAACTTTGACTACATTAGAAATGTAGTTCAGAAGATAGCTAGGACCAAGTATTTGTAGTTGGCATATTTCAGTAATTATGAAGTCTCACTGTTTATATAAAGATTATTCAATGCCCGTGTCTATATATTAACCGACTTTTCAGTAGTAAATATATTAAAATTTTGAAGTGCATAAAGTATTTGAAGCGACTTAGGTAACCTTTGACATATTATATACTGTTGTACTTTACGCTTTAAAATATTTATGCGTATGAAAAAATATTCATACCTTGAAAGGCTGACTTCCAAAAGAACTCTATGAAGTGGTGATGCATGAATGAGCACAAAATATATTCAAAAATATTCTTTATGTTTAAAAAAATGATTTGCCTTAGCTTCATAGTATAGTATAGTGCAGTTATATGTTGAAAATCAATAGCTAAACTCGGTTTCCTAGAAATTTCTATCACCCACGGCTTTCGTTACGTTTGCAGATTCGCATAACGATGTTACATATTTTTGTTTTAAGAGCTACAATAAACTTCTCTTAGTAAAAGTAAAATCTTTTGTCTTCAAAAATACTGACAATAGTTACTTTGCGGTGGTGCAAGAAATTACGTAAACTTTATGAAGCCTAACTCAGCTGTAGATGGGTATGGCCTGATTAAATTATATTTTAAAACGGCGTGGTCAATATCAAATCACTGAAATAATAAAGACCTAACCCCTCTCATTATTAGTAGAGGAGGCCCGTGACCAGCAATGGGACATATATAACACAGAGCTAGTATTGTTATATTATTAATAATGCATTAGTTATATCTCTGCTTCTCGGAGATACAGGTGTTGCATAATATGTATTTTCTCAGAAAACTCGTGATTTAAAATAAAATAAAACTGTACTTTTAAAATTCGTAATAATAATAGCAAATTATTATTCTTTAATGATCTCATGTTACATTAAAACATCATTGTCGTATGTATATCGATCAAACAAATTTTGTTTTAAAAGCACCTACTTACATGGTTCATTCGGTCGTTACACATAATTTATGTGATGTAGGTACGTGGTATTGCATCCTTTGTAGATAAATGGCCGACCGATACATCTGGTTCAGATACACAACCACAAGCGCAATAACCTGTCCGGCTTACTTCATTGTAAATACATTAATCAGAAATTATTTTCCATGTAATGCTGAACGCTCTCTTTGACCGTCCCAATGCGGTCAGATATTTCGCATTTCATAGTAATATTTAAACAGGTGCAATTGTTTTTTGTAAGTACATCAATCTAATAATATTTAATTTCAAATTAGTACAAATAACGCAAGCAAACAATGAGTATGACACAAAGCAAAGCAAAATGATGTAAGTAAATGTAATGAACCTGGGTATCTGGAGGGCGATTTCGTCCAAGCTGTCGACTGGCTCGCTGAGCGGCCGCTCGAGCAGCCGTGACGGAGCTGTGAATGTGTCTGAATTCATGTTTCGTCTAGGTTTCGGCTTTCTGTGATCCTTCATTCGCTTCTCCTCGGCACGTCGCAAATTGTGAAAACGGAAGAAGAACATCGACATTATATAACACGGTTAGGTGCACACAACTTCGAACGAGTAGGTAATTGTGTCGCGGCGCGGGATTTTCAACGATGCTACGTTAATTCATAAATTATGCATATGCCACTGTTATTTTATGGAAAAGTTCACTCGAGCACTTGAAATACAATTTAACTTTTCAAATTGTACTGTACGTGTTTCATCTGTAGTTTGCAATAAAAATGTATTGTTACAAATGCGAATATTTGTTTATATACGTTCTGTTGTATTTTCACATGCATGCGATTTAATGTGGCAGCCAAATAGGAAAAACATCAAATGTAACACCATTATTCCAGTTTCACGAGTTTCGTGACCTACATTTCATACGGAAACGGCTACTCGCAGTACATATTTTATGATTTTGATCCGTTCCCAAACGTAGACCTGTCCGTTGTATACCCATCACTTACCTAAGCCCGCGATCAAACAATGAAATGTCTAACACTATTTTTTATGTACCGAAAGCTCTCGGTAAAACATCTTTATATATATAATTCTTCTGTGAGTGTGTATGTTCCTGAACTTCTCTTAAACGACTGGACCGATTTTGATGAAATTTTTTGTGTGTGTTCAAGGGGATCTGAGAATGGTTTAGATTCACAATTTTGTCCGCTGGACAATGTTTTTTTTATTAATTTTTAAAGTTGTTGAGTTGTCGTTGCGAAGCTTGCCGTGATGACGGGTCGTATAGCGTCTAGACTGGACAGGGACAGGACAGGGACAGGACAGTGAGACAGGACAGTGAGACAGGACAGTGAGACAGGAAAGTGAGACAGGACAGTGAGACAGGACAGTGAGACAGGACAGTGAAACAGGACAGAGAGACATGACAGAGAGACAGGACAGTGAGACAGGACAGTGAGACAGGAAAGTGAGACAGGACAGTGAGACAGGACAGTGAGACAGGACAGTGAGACAGGACAGTGAGACAGGACAGTGAGACAGGACAGTGAGACAGGACAGTGAGACAGGACAGTGAGACAGGACAGTGAAACAGGACAGAGAGACATGACAGAGAGACAGGACAGTGAGACAGGACAGTGAGACAGGACAGTGAGACAGGACAGTGAGACAGGACAGTGAGACAGGAAAGTGAGACAGGACAGTGAGACAGGACAGTGAGACAGGACAGTGAGACAGGACAGTGAGACAGGACAGTGAGACAGGACAGTGAGACCGGACAGTGAGACAGGACAGTGAGACAGGACAGTGAGACAGGACATTGAGACAGGACAGTGAGACAGGACAGTGAGACAGGCCAGTGAGACAGGATAGTGAGACAGGACAGTGAGACAGGACAGTGAGACAGGACAGTGAGACAGGACAGTGAGACAGGACAGAGAGACAGGACAGAGAGACATGACAGAGAGACAGGACAGTGAGACAGGACAGTGAGACAGGACAGGACAGGGACAGGACAAGACGGAGACAGGACGGGGACGGGACGGGGACGGGACGGGACGGGGAAAGGACGGGGACGGGACGCGGAGAGGACGCGGACAGGACGGGGACAGGACGGGGACGGGACGGGGACAGGACTGTCCAACCGGAGGGAGGTGGGAGACGACCTGACTTAGGTCGTCGAAGTCAATTAAATGTGCGACGGGCTACCTCACGTGCAATGGCGCAGTACCTCACTTAATTGCATTTAATGTAAATAAAACATTTGTATTAAGTTTTGACCACATTTTACACAAATATATTATGTAGGTGATACGAAGTTCACCGGGTCATCTAGTAATAATATATAAATTGCAATAAAGTTTTCAATTACGCTATATGTATGTTTAACAAAGAGTCCAGTGGTCACTGGCTTTTTAAATAGCGACTAAAGTTCAGATGGAATCTAATATTAACTTTTCCTTGTAACAGACTTACTTGATTTTCGTCATGAACCTTTTTATACATATCTGTCGGTAAATATCAAAAATGGATATATCCAAACGAAATTTTTTTTCATGGTTATTATATTTTAAAAACTGATAATTGGGTATAGATTTACGTATGAAATACATTAGATTTAGATGTATTTATATAACACGATCATTTTATGTAGCGTAGTCATGATTGAATAGGCACAAATTTCGTAAAAAAACGAAAATAAAGTTTGGATATATCCAAGTTTGATATTTCCAAGTGGATTTTACTACTTTTGAAGTAATTCACATGTGGATTTATCTAATTTTGATCTACTCTGTCATTTAATTGACATTCAATGACAGATCCTGACGGGTTAGGGTTGTCGTCTTTATGAAAAACAAATGGTACATTCTACATGTAGGTATAAACGGTAAGCCGGGAGCAGAGTACCTGAAAAAAATGCCCTTTTAAGTACCTATTTATAACATAAGCTCACGCCTTTATCTCGGAAGGTGTAGACAGAGGTACGTTAGTGCACCCATAGTTCGCAAGATGTGATAGGTGTCGAGCCTATCGCCAAATCTGACACAAATTCCAGTCCCGGACAATTACTCTTGTGTGATTTTTCGAATTGTAATACCTAAAAAAAAATCACGGTTCTTAGCCTTAGTGGTGTCGTTTTATTATATTCAAGTAGTTACTTACATACACCGATACCAAATTCTCTGTGCACTCCGTCACTGATGGTGCAAGTTAAAATCTAAATCTTAACTAAAATATTGGACCATTGTAGAGTGACGAGTCAAGTAAGGGGATTTACAAGGTGGTAGGTCCCTCGTATGTGAGAGGCTGGGTCGTATGGGTTGGTACCACCGCTTTGTCTATTTCTGCCGTCAAGCAACAATGTGTAAGCACTGTTGTGTTTCGGTTTGAAGGACATTGCAAGCCAGTGAAATTACTGGGCATTATGAGACTTAACATCTTATGTCTCGGGATGACGAGCGCAGTTCAGTGCCATGCAGTGCTTCGTAATTCAAAGTTCTGTGTGGTGTTGTTTCTGTTTATGGGCAGGCATGGCGCTTACCATCAGGCGAGCGCCTTGCTCGTCTCGTCATTTAATCAAATAAATAAAAAAATAGAGTAAACCCTATCAAATACAAAGACAAATCATCAAAATCAGCGGAGATATCGTTTAACATATTTGCATAAAACATTACGGACATATTGAAAACTTTCTCCTTTTTGAAGTCGGGTAAAAACTAAAATCGCGGCATATTAAGTTCACCTATAATCAACAATAATACTATACCTAAGATGTATAGTACACTACACCATATTGCGAATTGCGGCCAACAACTTTGACAACCCTTGCAGAAGTATTAACAATTCTGCAGCATTACGTTTGCAAACTTACCGATTTTCCTTCAATTGCGCGTTTTTATTAAAAGTTGCATAGATTTTACGGTTTCTTACTTTGTCTGAAGTAACTTTTGGTATAGCACTCATTTCGAAAGTCCGTAATTATTTAAAAATATTAATAAAGACGGAACACGAACGCTCATTACGATCACGTCAGATTTGAAATTATCGGCCATATTGCAAAAATGCGCCCTCGTGATTGGTCAAAATGGATTTTGCCAATATTGATAAAATGTATAGCATGGATGTTGCTGAATTTGATATACCATCAAACTTTAGACCAATATTACTATGGTAAAATAGTAGATCTTTACACTTTTGTAAATAACGTCCTTTCCGTAAGAACCCTTTAGTGGTGATGGCATAAAAAAACAATTTTTTAGCAACAGTGGATATAACCAGTTTTGATATTTACCGACACAATTTATTACTCAAGCTGATATAATCCGCAAAAACAAACGTGAGTCGTTCGATATTCCAAAGGTCTTAGCAGTAATATCAAGAGACTGGTTCCGTCAATAGATGTCTGGTTCTGGAAAAAAACCATTTACTGAACCACGGGACGACCTCCTTTTAGTGGGTCTGACGCTGAGAAATCACAAAGCTTCGTATGCCGACCTCAAGAAAAACGTAGAGAGAGATATGAAAATTAGTGTATAGGCGGTAAGGAGGCTTTATGCTGCTAATATACGCAGCCACCACCAAGTCTGGGACCCGAAATTACTCCGTGAACACTGAGTTGCTAGACTTAATTACGCCCGTAACATGTTACATGGACTCGTGAGGACTGGTTGTTCTCCACTGAAGCCAGGATATCTCTATATGGTGAAGATAGGTTTCGGCGAGTATAACTGAGACCAGTGGAACTCTTTACAAATATGTCTTTTGATGAAATTACTCCATATGGTGGAGGTTCCGTTAAGTTTAGGGTGGGAATATTTTTTTTTTACCGTACGAAGTTAGTCTTCGTAGAAAACGTCACATTGAATGCACATGTTCTTGGAGAAAAGATGACAATGCATGCATTTACTATTCTGAAGATGTGTTAGCGTATATTCAATAGGTCGGGATTCATCTTTTGGGTTGGCCATCTCACGGTTCTGACCTCAAACCAAAAGAGCAAATCTGGGATTTTTTAAGATCAGTGCAGTGCGCTCTATATAACATCAGGGAGTTAAATTTAAGTGTTATTATCAAGAAATGGGAATGTATTGCACGAGAATTATCATTAAGAATATCAGCTATACCGTGTCCCGACGAATGAAAGCTGTCATTTTAGCAAAGGGGAAGACTAACTCGATACTAAACTTTTAATTTTGAGTACTAAGTATTATGTATCAAACATAAAAACAAAATTTAGACGGGTAAGTATATTGGTTGTTAGGATATCGACGTTATTTTTCATTGATTCAATTGAAAGTGCAATGCCCAATTTCCCTATATCGTTGGGTCCGCATCTCGATCACACGTTACAACCACGAAATTAGTGTCATTTTTGAGGCAATAATATTAGATATAACTATGCTTAATTTAAAGTTAGTTGATAATGGCTTTCTCGAGATATAAGGATTTAAATGGAAGTATAGGTGACTTAACATTTTTTCAAAAATGTTTCCAATATAGCTCTCTAATAATAAGAGTTAATCAATAGCTCACTTATATACACATTGGTTGTACAAGGATATTAGTACAAGATCCCGGGGAACATTGACCTTCACCCATCTGTTTACCGGATCAAAATAACATTTTAGGGTATAAAATGTGTTGCTGAACACGTACCAATAGGGTTGCCTAAAAAAATATGGTCAAGGATATGATTAATTAACATTTAAAAAAAATATATTTTTTTTATAATTTCCCTGACTTGCTTACCAAAAAAATTTAGCCTTCAATGAAAAGTGTACAATGTATACTATCTGTAAAAAATAGGTTGCCTACCTTTTTCTGGCCACTACTAGTTACTACCTGGTTGCCGTGTGCAAACAGGTAACTAAAAAGTGGTAATTGCGCTCATCTAGCTCCTAGCTTTTGCAGGTAGTATACATTGTAGGTTTTCATTGAAGGTTCATTTATTTGGTGAGCAAGTCAGTGAAATATATCTTCTTTTTTTTTTTTTAAATTCGCAAAACCTATCCTTGACCAAATTTTTTTAGGCAACCCTATTGGTATGTGTTCAGCAACACCTTTTATACCCTAAAATGTTATTTTGATCCGGTAAACAGATGGGTGAAGGTCAATGTTCCGCGGGATCTTAGACCATATGTGAGTGACTGTATAAAAGATATAGGTCTGATATAGGCATGGTCTTATGGACGCGTGTAAGTGATACAGATAATGTGACTATTTTGCTAGAGTTTGGGCTCAACTTGACAAAGGCTTAATTAAATCATTCTATTAAAAAAATCGATGGCAGTTAATGAAATTTGTTATGTTTCCTTTTAATGCTGTCAGCTTGCCATTTTGCCACTTAATATGTACGAGATTTAATGATTTAATATTTTTTTTTCATATATTTTTGCAATTGTAAATCGGATTCTTTTTTTATGTTTTCGTTTTGGGATATAATATAGTTTTTCTTGCAATATAAATTAAATGTGTAACGCGTGGGCCCAAAAGTGGGCATTCCCTATATTAATGGAATTGACAGAAACATTTCTTTGCTTAGATTTTGAGGATACGGGCTATTGGAATAGATTATTTGGTTAGGATCACACATTATTTTACAAAAAAAAATATTATGATAATAAATTGAAGGATGAAAAAAATAATTTGTTGGTGGGAGGATACTTGTATCCGACCGGATAGCGACCACTGTACACTGGTGCTAAAACCTGCCATAGTGGCCCACCTTGTGTGGCTCGCGTTCCAGGGTCAGCCAGTGTATATCCGGTTCTCCCCATGGGGCTTGCCCCCTGATCCTAACCCTTTTCCCATCCCGTTTTCCTTCCCCTTTCCCTTGGCCCTGGGAAGAGATACCGCAGGGTCTTTATATAGTCGGCAACGCGCCCATGATTCTTCTGGTGGTGGGCGTACATGGGCGGTGGAGATCACTTACCATCAGATGACCCACTTGCTCGTTTGCCGGCTTATGCCATAAAAAAAAAATTAAATTGTAATATTTTTAACAACATTATTAATGGTTACAGTTCAAATTGGATGTTATCGGTCTGCCTGTCTTTTAGCATTTATCCTTCGCTGAATTATTCAATTAAAAGATAACGTAATCTTTAAATATTCGCCAACTCGGATTGAATACTTAAAAAGTATAATACCAGGAAAACTAATAATGGCATTTTACGATGTGAAATGAATGAATTTTAAGTAACTAGCTTTTTATATTGATTGTCAAATAATAATTATTGTTGTGCGAGTCGACATTATATATGAACTTTCTTTTTTTAATGCACTGATAGGCAGACGAGCAAGCGGTCCCGCCTGATGGTAAGCGGTCACCGCCGCTAATGGACATTGGCTATGCCAGGGCCACAACCAAGCCGCTGCCGGCAGCTGAAGGAATACTCTTTTTAAGTCTCGTTTAAAGAAGGACATGTCATAGCGCTCGGGAAACACTGAGGCAGGGAGTTCATTCCAGATCTTACACATGCGTGGTATGAACACTGGAAACGTACAGTGTTAAATCGCATGGTTTCCAAGTAGTACGGATGAACACTACAGCGGTGCCGGTTAGTGCGATGGTAGAATGGTGAAGTTGGAACCATCTTAAACGTTCCTCATAGCACTCCCCGTGGAACAGACGATAAAATACGCAGAGAGATCCAAAGTCTCACCGCACTCCTAAAGGTTCCAGGTTATTTATGAGATCGGGGTCATTGATGATTCGAATAGCCCGCCTTTGTAAAGAGTCAAGTGGGTCAAGCAGGTATTTGGGGGCTCCTGCCCTGAGATGAGAGCAGTACGCCACGTGGGGTCGTACTTGAGCTTTGTAGAACGTATATATGGCGCGGCGTGAAGTGTACCTAGTTTTTTGCTAGCCAATTTGGCTTAATGTCCTTCAAATGACTCCTGTACTAGACTTTACTAGATATTTCGACGCCGAGGACCCCAATACTCTCGGAAATCTGGAGAGGTACTCCTTGGAACACTGGTTCTATGACATAAGGGTCCTTCTTAGTAGTGAACGTGCAAACTTATGTCTTCATGGGTGTTGAATTGAACTAAGTTCTTTTCACCCCATTCCGAGGCCCGCCCCAGAGAGTTCTCGATTTAACACGGAGAGGAAAGCAGAAGGCAGCGCAGGAACGGCTATCTAAACCTTCAACCGAAACCCATTTCTGCTTGGCGGCAGAAATAGGCTGGACGGTGGTACCAATCCACTTACGCCAAGCGCCGAGCAAAGACACATTCACTCTGTGCTGAGTCCTACCACCAGTGACGGGAGAGAAGGGGATGAACTAGGACACCATGACCGCGAAGAGAATAGATGGGGTGCGGCAATGGAGGCTCGAGGGGTCAGGGTCGCGTACCCGTACAATCTATGTGGCAGCCGGATAGGATGGCACAAGAATGACCTCTTACCATGTACTGTACTTAGTTCCAGTGTAGTCATTTTGCCGTGCCAAGTGGAAAAAACCTAGTTAAATACTATATCCGTCTTTATTATAGTTATTTTTACTCAACTCGCGGAAGTTCCCCATAAAAATATTTAAAGTTTTGAATTTTATAGCATTAGCTACCATATTTTTCTGTTATTTTATAACCTGCTACCTATTGGCCAGTGGACTACGCAGAGAATGGGAATATCCCTTTATATTTAAAAGTTTGAATTTTGATAAATATAATTCGATAATTAGTTTGTATTTTGGAAATTTCTTTCTGATATTGATATTTAACTTAATTGGGTTTATCCGTTGGATCTTTTATATATTTAATGATTTTTACATTTCCGTAATCCGTTTAGGTGTTGCCTCATCTGCTTAAATTGCATCTTAACTAAAGATCTCTGCCCGCTGCTCTTAACCTGCACAATTTAGACGACGGTACTTCACCCGATTTCTCATTAGCGTCAAGTTTTGCTACGTTTTGTAATTTTTTGTTGTCGCCCGTGAGTCGTGGATAGCCACATTTATTATTCCGCGGTCTGGGAAGCAGGTCAAGCACGCCCACATACAAGGGATTTCCGCGTATAACCGTAACCTGCAACATAAAGTTAGTGGTTGTCGCTACTTGTTACATTTATTCTCAAGTGCGCTCTGTTGCGAATTTGGATGAAAATAAACTAAGAGTAAGTGTAAATGTAGTGTAAATTCTCAGTATATATACGACGACACTGAAGTGAGTAACAGTGTTGATGCTGCCAAAGTTTTCAGGTGCGCTTGTACTTTGCACTACAAAACTATTGGAAACCCTAAGAATATATCAGACATCTCAAAGCTATAAGCAACCAATGCATATTCTTTGCTTTCAAACCGCCTGCAGACAAGTTTTTTTGAATCATAATAGTCGAGTGTTCTGGCAGAAATGTGCGGTTTTGTCGTGATCATGCCAGAAGACATGCTAGATTCTTTACCTTAGGCCGCTAGGCTAGCTATATGTCCCGTCTTGCAGGATAATAAGGCGACCATTTGTCACTGTATGCTTCGTGCACGATGACATTTCTTTGGAGCTGGCTTATCTCCACAGCACCATACCGTGGACTGTCACTATGTTTTAGGATCATAGTTATATAACTATATTTCGTTACCTGCCCGTATATCATAAATGTTTATTTTCTCGTCAGCGTCGAATTTATCTATCATAAATTTGCACCAATTCACGAGACGTTCATTTTGCTGCTCATTGTTAAGTTTGTGCGGAACCCATTTCAAATGCCATTTATGGAGAGACAGTTTTCAGTGAATAATATTCTGCAGAATGGTTATCTTGAGACACTGCGGTTGGTGGTTGACCTGACTTTGTCTTAGATCAAAAGCTTCCTCGTTCATTTTTAAACTCAGCAAATTGACCACTAAACAGTTTAGAACCATTACTATTACCATTAGTTTAGATCCAGACCCATGCCCAAAAGTATGGGTATACAAATAAGCTCTAAATTTGAGTGCCACACAATTTCACTGAAAGAAACCCTGTGAATCATGTCCTCGTTTACGATTCTCTATTAAAACGTAATGAGACCGAGCCATTTTTAAAAAGATTGATCACTGGTAATGAGAAGTGGATGGACAATTGGAACGTGCGGAAAAGATCATGGTCAAGATCCACAGAAAGTGGAAATCCGCGTATTAACGCGCAGTAAGGTGTCATTGTGTGTATAGTAGTATTGGAAATGCACCGTTTATTATGACCTTTCCGCAGGGCAAATACATCGATCCGGATTTCTACTGCATGAAACTAAAGCAAGTCATTGAGTAGAAAATTCCGGAATTGGTAAACATAATTATTAAGTGCAATTAAATGTTGAAAAAATATCTTGTATTTTTATATATAACATACGAAGAAACTTTTTCTTTAATAGGTCGTATTAAAAGTGTATGGATTTGGCGGCTCAAGATAAAAATAATATATATGCGTCAAATTGAGAACTTGTCCCGTTTCTCTTTTATCGGTTAAAAAGCTATTCTTATTTTTGATAATGGAACTTTTCGCCTGTAGAATAATTTTTATTTCTTTCGTATGCCATTTGTGTCTTATCTAACTGACCGGTAACAGAAACTAAACCAATCGAAGACCCATAAATTATTTAGTAGGTAAGCCAGCAAACTCATACAGCATTGAACATTGGCACAAGCAAAGTGCAAAATATCAGAAGTGATATATATTAGCAATTAAATATGACGCAGGGCAATTATTAGCAGTGTATGATATGGTAACAGGATACGAAAACTGAATGTACTGTAACAAAGCTAAAAGAAAAAGTAAATCGGCAGATTGCGTCCTTCCTTTGGAGAATTTGACTGTAAAAAATAATGATTGCTTCTTATTTTTAAATATACAAAGTACAGTCACTGCAATCGCAGTGATTTCTTCAGAGAGGAGATCTTCAGAGAGGCCATTGAGGAGAGACTGGAACAATTTTATTACTCCATTTTTAATATATTATTATATAGAATAGTTTGAAAAACATTTAATAGAATTTATACATTAGAAACAAAGGAAGAAAGTTTATTGCCATCATGAGACAAGTGGGGCATTGCAAGTGTTTTATCAAAATCCAGAGACTTACAGTATTATTTAAGTATTACGGTTGTCTGGAAGAGATTGCTTCTAGCAATAAGACCGCCCATTGTCTTCCATAGGTTTAGCACCAGCTTTTTAGTTACTTGCATTTTCAGTTTTTTGAGGTTTGTATTGTAATGTATTTTTTATAAAAATATATATATATGTATTGACGGTATTGTTTAAACAGAAGAGTAGTTATTTAATCGCTGGGGTTGCTTTATAACTTCACAAAGAAAACGTCTTAAACCATCAGCGTATCTTTTTAAACCATGTTAAGCTGCATTTAACTTCATCCCACAAAGAGATTTAATAATCGCGATGTTGCAAACGCATGGTCTCTTCTTTTTTAATACCTATCTCGAGGAATATGATAAAGAAGTAAAATTGTTTAATCCTCTGCAATCCGATAAATATACCCGGATACTAGATTGTGGGTAATGTGTTTTCGAGGTCCCATTTAATTCTTATTGAAGGCTTTCACCACAATTCCATAACTATCCCATTGTAACCTAATCAATTTTTGTATCTAAAATTCATATTAATTCATACTAATTATATACATGTTAGCTATCTGCTTTCCTTCTCCATTAACTGCCAAATCTCACTCCGTGTGCACAATAAGCTTAAAAAGGGTATTCTCTTCACGTATTAATAAAAAATTGTAAGTGTAACGTCGTAGGCCCTCTGGGAGAAGAAAAAAATCATAAATTTCTCCGTTCCTCTTTTGGTCCGTTTAACATTAACATCATTATTACTATTATATGAGTCTAGTAGTCTAAACCTAGATTAATAATAAATTCATCAAAACTTTGTCCGATATTAGTTAATTAAACGAGGACGCAGCACTATCTACGACTATAAACGTATGAACTTATTTGGGATAATCTACTCTGGATAATAAATACAGCTGTAGCTAATGGCAAATTGTCTTTGTACTCTTGGTAATAAAATGGCAAAGTTGGGTCTACGAACAACCTTTTATTACTCTTTATTGGATTGTATCTGTGGCTTTATTACTATGACTATCCTATTGACGATTTACGCGTCATTTTAAATACAAATTGTAACTAGTAACTCTAGAGCAAAATTTTTGATAGAAGTAGGCCTATGTATCAGTGTATGAGTTACAAGTAATAAATTGAGCTGAAGGCATTCTCATAGGTCTTCCTGATTATGCATATTCCTATCTTTCATTACTAATAATAATAATATGAATCTCATGTTGGTCAACATAAATGTAGGAGCGTTGCGTTGCACAGTTCATTTAGGTAGGAATATTCCAGAAGTCTCGTAACCTATTACACGAAGCTGTTTTTATTAAGTCTGTGGGTTTAAGGTCATGTCTCCTCGCAAACGCCCTTATAAACTCGTCGAATTGAAAATACGTGTTTCTAGAGATTCACCCTTAAAATTGGATTGCCAATGTCTATGTGATGTATCTAAGATCTAAAGTAGAAATGTACAGGCTACAGGTAATATAAACGAATTGCTCGGTCGAATCAGAAACTCCTTACTTTAATTACATGCATACACAATTAAACAAGTCTGTATGTTTTATGGATCATGACATATGGTTTGTGTGAAAGCCAAACAGTAGTGACATGACGGCGGATAAAGCTTTTAAGGGGTAACTACACAAACACGGTACAATGCGAGGTACATATTGTAAGCTCAAAGGAAATCGATAGGTAGTAGCGTATGTATTGAGATACTAGCACCTCACAGGTAACAAGCTTTTAAACATTGCAAGACGATATGCTTTGTTTATAGCCTGTGGGCAATTTATTGATATAAGTAAATTAAACAAATATTTCAATATCGGCATATTATGCAAAAAGAATGATATTTTTTTTTTACTCAGTTCAGTAATTAATAATTGTTATTTGAGTTTATATAGGTCCTACCCTCAGTTTTGTAAAAGGTCATTTTTACCGACTTCAAACAAGGAAGTTCTCAATTCAAACCCTCAGTTATTTTATGCATGTATTTCTTCGGCAATTGCCCTCTAATTTCGTTGGAAAAAAAATATTTAATAGAGTTTAGGTGCAATGTGGTCCCATATAAAATTGAATCTGTTGGCAGAGTACGAAGTGAAAAAAGAAACTCCTCAATGAACTAGAGCCCATTGGTCGCGATTGTGTTTTTATATTGGAATTTACATACCATAGCAGAACCTAACGCTCAAAATTGAAAATTAAAAATACGTTTTAATAACTGTGAAAAGTCAAAAATATCAATTTCTAAAGGTTTTAATTTTTATAAGTCGGTTTTAAGTTTTATTAGAACTTACTTTACGCTATTTCATTTGATTGCCAGTTAGTTCTTATATACTGGTAGGTAAATACAATTTATTCAGAATGAATAAAACAAGCTGTTGATTTTTTGCTTCAAAACCTCCTTACATTGATATTCTTTACGAATCTGTGAATTTACTTTGTGATGTTAATACAAATATCAATGGCATTACAGACTAGTAAGAAAAAAATAAAGTAATGAGATACTTTAAGTCCAAATTCTTGGCTGGGTCATCGTTAAAAATATGTGTGCTAACTTGAAAAATCTATTCAACTCCAAGTAACAAACAAAACTCATATATGAATTGAAATATAAAAAATATAATGTGATTTAAATAATCTTAAGAATGTCAAAATACACGTGAACTTTTCCATTTTGATTCGATATTTTAGGTGTATTTCCAGTTGACTTTGGAAGATTAAATTATTTGAGAAGTTGGCTAGTCTATGTTTGGCAAACAAAATTCTCATTGTCTATCAAACCCAATTTGAAAACAAAGTTATGTAAACAAAGTGTATTTTTCATCTGTCAGTAAATGTGGTCAGCCGAACAACACACAAATTGACATTTCGATGGTAGCAAAAAAACTACAACTGTTATGAGGGTTTATTATACTGTCCTTTTGAGAGTTTAAAGCAATATTTACCTACCTACCTAGTTATGCACCCCGCTCCCGCTCATGACATTATAACCGCATGCTAATGTAATGTAACCTTATTTACTATATGAAGGACATTACAATTGCTGACACAGGTACTCAGATGTAATTCTATCTATTTGTAATATGATATTCTTGTTTTGTCTAAAGCTCTTAATATCAAATTATGTTGACCATAAAAAGTGCTAGCCTAGCGTCTAGACGGTGATCTTGTTATGATCATAATGCGTAGATCTAAGCATTCATTGTCAACAGATGAACAGGTATAAATAAGGAAATTTGTCAATTGTAATTCAGTTCGCAATAAAGCTTCATTGTGAAGACTTGTCTTTTTTTAAAAAAAAAACCTCCGGGCGCTCCCGCGTAACTTATCTGGCGCAGCCGGTAGGATATCCGCGACTGTAAGCTCTGTCTGCGAGTACACAAGCATCGGTCTTGCGGCATAGCTCCGGGTATCCTCGAACCAAATAAATTCGATAAACGGCGGGAACCGAAGGTCGTCGCCCACGAAGTCAGCTTTACGAGAAGGCATGGGATCGAGCGGATTGTAAGTAGACCTCTTTACATTTCCTGTCTCATCCTTGCTATTTTTCCTGTGGTTGATTTTGTACGACACAATTTTAAAAAAAGGTGAACTCCGTAACTTTTGAACAAAAATCGTTGAAGGTTATTTGACTTCTGCACAAAAATAGGCAGGCTAATTTTAAGGAATAAGAATTTTTGATTGAAATATTTGAATTTTGATTTATTAGTAGAAAGTTTTAATTAACTGAGTGTTAATTTTTATTTTTTTAATTTACTGTGTGTATAACTGTGTTAATTTTTATTTTTTTAATTTACTGTGTGTTAATTTTTATTTTTTTAATTTAGTGTGTATAACTGTGTGTTAATTATAATTTTTATTTGATTTACTATGTGCTATATATAAGAGTGAAAATATGTCGCGCAACGGTGAATTCCAATTGATACCTAAAGAATTAATAAAATTAATTCCAAAATTCGATGGAGATCAAACTATATTGAATTTATATATAAGAAAATGTGAATATATTTTAAGAAATTTTGGTGAAGTGAATAATCCGGTTCAATCCACATATGTTTTTCATTGTATTACTAGTAGATTGTGTGGTAGAGCCGCAGGTTTATTGAGTGAACGCGAAGACATAACCACATGGGAACAGCTCAGATCTGTTCTTATCCAACATTTTGGAGATCCTAGATCTGAAGAGTGCGTAGCCATTGAATTAGAAAATTTAAAAATCAATTCTGGCGAAAGCTACTTACAATTTTGCAATCGTATACAACAAATACGCAGCGCTCTTCTTTCTAAGATAAACTTATTATTGGATGAAAATATTAAAGCAGCAAAAATGATAATTTATAATAATTTGTCTCTGAACGTGTTCATGTACAACCTTACAGAAGATTTAATTCGAATTGTAAGATTGAAAGATTGCACAAGTCTTGAAAGCGCACTTAGTGTTGTAATGGAAGAAGTAAACTTCCAAATGCAATACAATGCGAAAAATAAAAATAGATGTGCTGTAAAGCCACCTCAGCATTCTTACCCACCTAACTCTACTAATTCCCATCTGAATAGAGCTCACTTTCAGCCGTCATTCAGACTAAACCCTTTAAATAATTTTAATCAACAATTTAAATTTGGAATGCCAAATCAATTATGCAATAATTTCAGGCCTGTTGATTCAAATGGATTTAAATTTGGTCTTCCAAATCAGGACAATAATTTCAAACCAAATTATCCACAGCCCCAGAATAATTTTAAATTTGGTTTACCAAACCAGCAAGGGCTTAGACCGAATGTCAACTACCCCCAAAACAATTTTAAGTTTGGCATAGTGCCCCAACAGGGATATAGGCCACAATTTAACAATGCTCAAATAAGACCATTTAACAATGCACCAAACCAACAGTTTACGTTTGGTATTCCATCGCAAAGCCAACCTCAACGTAATGTACAAGATACTGATGTATCTATGCGTACTGCCCGTCCCCCAAGACAAAATATGATCACGAATGAATCGGATAATGATAATAATAATAAATTTTACTCCGATAACGATGTTGAGATAATCCAAGACTCTGATGATCAATACAATGATTTCCCAAATGTTAATTTTACTGATGATAAGGAACAAAATGATTGCGAAATTTTTTATACTGAAAATATGAAACTCACTGATGATGGCAGTGAACGTTTACAGGAACACGAAATTACCTTAGAACCCCGAACTGAACCATGCATCAAAATACCCACCAGCATAAATAATAGTGATGCAGATGCTCTTACAAATATAACATTGGATGCTCTTACCAATAAAAGCGGTAATACATCAATGGAAGTTAATACAGATGATTTTGAAAACACAATCGTGATATCAGACTCATCTGAAACATTATCTGCTCCTTCAATTTCGGAAGATACTATGAATTTTTCAGTTCATTCTCCCTCATCTAGTATAATAACAGCTAGTTCATTACCGGAAACAGTTCACTCTGCTGACGATATTGACACTAACGATATTCCTATTCGTGATGAAGCTGTAAACATGAAGCGAAGTGAAAATAAACCTCGCTTTCGAAAACCTACAGCCACTGGTCACATTAACAGAAATAAACGTTATTTCAAAAGAAAAAAAAAAGGATTCAACTGTACCTACTAAGGACGTAAAACGACCTTCACAGGTACCTCCTCGAGCTCGTGCTGCTGATCACGAGTTACACCCTTCAACTTTAAAGGATAGTTAAGACATAGATAAGTAATGATGATAGATAAGTAAGTTATCATAATGGACTATAGGTAGGACTATATATAGGTATCACAAAAGAGGAATTAGAAATTAATATTAATAGATATTATACTGATTTAAATGATCATGTTGGAAAATATTTTAAGAATAGTACACCTAACCATCAATTACTTAATATTAAGCTCCAAATAAATTATATTATGAACTCTACAATTGAAAAATTTTGATAAACTTTGATATCAGAAATGTCTGAATCACTTTTGAAAATAAATAACTCAACAACCAATAATTTTATTAACATAGATAAAGAATTATGGGAAATGAGAAAATTAATAAACCAGAGTAATGTTAATATAACAATTCATAACTTTATTAATATTTATAATTTATTTTTGCACAATTTCCAATTATTGTACATTCGGTTGGAAGAGATTGAAACTTGTATTACTTTTAGTAAATTAAAAACTTTACACCAGTCACTTTTAAATTCTGACGAATTATTAATTTTGTTAAAAGAAATAGAGAAATCTAATAAACTCATTTACCCAGTAAACTATGATAATTTAATTAAGTTAGAATTATGTATTAAGATAAAAGTTTATTCAAAAGGAAGTCAAATAACATTCATTTTGGACATACCTATAATTAAAGATGAAATATACATTTATTACAAAATCATTCCAATACCCATCACCAATTCCTTTGGTAAAACAATTATCATAATCCCAAAATATCCCTACCTCCTAGAAAGAGGGTCAAATATGGTCTCGCTCTCCCAGCCGTGCAGCGAACTCTATGAGACGACGTTCCTATGTTATGAAGATGAAACTCAATTACCATTAGAAGATACATGTATAACATCATTGATGAAATTTTCGCACAACACCAGTTCTTGTCAACCCATACCAGTTGAAATAAACTCTATAAAAATAGAGCCAATAGAGAAACGAAGATGGATTTCTACAGCAAAGCGGAAACTATATTTACGAAAAGCTGTCATAATGAAATGACAAAAGAAAGTATAAAAGGGACTTACCTCCTCACACTTGACGATCACTGTGACGCCAAAATAGACAACATTACCCTGAAATCCCACTATGCGGGAATAAACACAATGGACTTCAGAAAACTGCCAATTATTGATCTTCCAGAAGTAACGACTATAGAGCCACAAACAGGATGGAAACCAATAAATTTGGATGCTGCCGAGTTGAAAAATCTACAGAATCTAAATGAATTGTTGAAGAACAGTGAAAGTGAAGTGGAAATTCGTGAAAAAGGCATTTTTGTGAAAAGTGTTAGCGCAGCTACTCTGTTATTATATGTAATCATATTTCTGTTCCTTTTTGTGTGTATAGCGTATAAGTATAACTTTTTAAAATATATTGTGTGTCGAAATAATCAGAGAAATATACATCCCTCTGATAATTTCGAAGCTATGGGGGGAGGAGTTATGCACCCCGCTCCCGCTCATGACATTATAACCGCATGCTAATGTAATGTAACCTTATTTACTATATGAAGGACATTACAATTGCTGACACAGGTACTCAGATGTAATTCTATCTATTTGTAATATGATATTCTTGTTTTGTCTAAAGCTCTTAATATCAAATTATGTTGACCATAAAAAGTGCTAGCCTAGCGTCTAGACGGTGATCTTGTTATGATCATAATGCGTAGATCTAAGCATTCATTGTCAACAGATGAACAGGTATAAATAAGGAAATTTGTCAATTGTAATTCAGTTCGCAATAAAGCTTCATTGTGAAGACTTGTCTTTTTTTAAAAAAAAACCTCCGGGCGCTCCCGCGTAACTTATCTACCTACCTACTTCTGTTTACTATAGTAGATTGTATGAAGCTAAAGTATTAAACGACAAGTAAAATTTTTAAGTAAGAGAATTAACTCGTGTTCGAATTTTGATTTTGATAGCGCTATTAATCTAGTTTTTGAAACGTTATTTAATGACCAATTCATTAATATCTAATCATTCTGATTTGACGTCCTTTATCCTCAAGCCGTGACCAAAAACTTCATTTCAGAGTACACAAGACCTGTGTCTGGTCTTGGACCTAATCTTACTTATAACGTTACTTAAGCATTGCTTAGTTAAACACTCTCTTGTCATTCCCTGTCAGCGCGATTTATAAAGTGGCTAGAAAGAGACGAAAATTGTATTTTAACTAAGCAGTGTATAATTTATAATTGTATACAAATTTCTATACAGTAGTGTATTAGAATTGGAAGAGGATTATTCTATAGTATTTTATGACAAGAAATTGATAATGTAAGTATTTTTGAAAGCTGTTTAATTTGCTTATTAC
The DNA here is from genome assembly GCA_949126905.1 of Amorpha juglandis. Classification (NCBI taxonomy): domain Eukaryota; kingdom Metazoa; phylum Arthropoda; class Insecta; order Lepidoptera; family Sphingidae; genus Amorpha; species Amorpha juglandis. The sequence goes on from OX421367.1 coordinate 12,002,389, forward strand.
ATATTTAAGTAATATTTTCACTCTAGAAAGTCTGAATTGCCAAACATTATCACGATTCCTAAAGGAACTATTAAGTATCTCACGAGGGAAACAGTTTAGTATGTCAATTATGCTCCCCAAAACAAATACATTTTCTAAACAAATAGATTCTAACGCCGGACAGAAAAAGATACGCTCCAAAAATATTATAGAAAATAATATGAGATGCATTTTCTACCTTGATATTACCTGACACCGTGAAGATGGTTTAATATTAAAACTATTTTATTTATAAGATACCTTATATGATACGGCTGATACCCCAGATCCAATGCTTTTAAAGAAATTACACATTCTTGGTGGGTCAGGGTGATGTAGCCACACTTTAGAAGATATGGTGAGAGGAAAACATCTTTGTGACCTGTGATGCAGTAGTAACGAGCAAGATTTCTGCTTACAAAGAAGTGAATATATATTACAGTAGTTTGCTTTTAACTTTTAGTGTGTTCTATTAATCAACTAGATGCAGGGTATATATGACATTACATGTATCACTACAACTGTATAACTTTTTCTGTACTTAGATTCCTTCACTCCTTATCACACATACACATGTTGTAATTGAGACTATAACTGTGGGCCATAGAAGGCTCGGGTGTGAATGATGTACCTTCGAGAAGAACACAATGAGCTCCTGCCAAGCCGTTTTTGATATCAGAAAAACTTTTATGTTCCCTTTTTTTTATATAGGCATATTAATTTCCCCGAGCCTGAGTTCAATATGTCGAGGTGCATATGCTGAAAACATATTATAAATGCAGGGTCTAATGGTCCCATACCAATTTTCATTCGCGTTTATGTCCTTAATGTGGTGACCCATGCAGCATTCAACTTATCAATGTTTTAAGAGAGATTTTTGATCTCTTGCCCTAAAATTAATCTTGTAAATAGTCGATGTTTTCTTCCTAATCAGATTTTTATTACACTTAACTTGTCTGTGAACGTCATATAGTGTATAGATTATGTCATGTATACCACGTACATATTTTATTGGGATTCAAATATTCCACTTGTTCGTGGGTAATATGCGTCCATGCCATGATATTTTCCTTTGTTTGGATCACTAATAGACATTTTCAATATAGTCTCATAGATGTCAACTACATGCGTACATTATTATGAGGCTAAAGTTAATTAAAGTTAAGTTTTTAATTGCTCAGAGCGTATCTGGGTTCATTAGTGTATCTTCCGCCTTAAGCTTCCTCGTGTAATTATCGCTTCTTAAAGATATTTCTAGAGATTATATTTTATTGGATTAATTTTTCAATTAAATAAAACCAAGCGGATTTATTCATACCCAAACAAATTCAAATTAATTTGAACTTTATATAGCTAACATTTCATTTATATGTATAGTGGATGCATTTCCGTATAGCGTTTTTAAGCGACACAAAAACGGAGGAAGTATCTAATTCGTAGCTTGCGTTTTTGGGTTCAAATCTCAATAGATCAAACGAAATCCCTGATGTTATTACTTTGTTGCCCGTCCATTCTGTATATAGTCTTGACCGTCTGGCAAGACCCTTTTTGTCAGAAATGAATAAAGGTATCAAGTTGAATTTAATATCATATAATTGAAATTACTAAGGTCACTAAGGTGCCTAGGCAGTGAAAAAAAAACTTCTATGTTGATGCAATCAAAGGGTAATATTGTGTCACATATTTCGAAATCAGAAAACTTACTCATCACCACCTGTAGGGACAGTTAATATTTTGTACTATGGTATATAGAGGGAGGTTCTACGGTATAATTATGTTAAGTAAAAAATCTGCAAATAATTTCAAATGGAAATGTTACAAATAAATTGAGTTTATCACTAAAACACGTAAATACTAAAGCGTCTGTAAAGTCCGATCAATGTCCTGTCAAAGTCCGGTCAAAGTCCTGTCAAAGTCTGGTCAAAATCCAGTCAAAGTCCTATAAAGTCCGGTCAAAGTCCGGTCAAAGTCCGGTCAAAGTCCGGTCAAAGTCCGGTCAAAGCCCTGTCAAAGGTCGGTCAAAGCCCGTCAAAGTCCTGTCAAAGTCCTGTCAAAGGCCGGTCAAAGCCCTGTCAAAGTCCTGTCAAAGTCCGGTCAAAGTTCTGTCAAGGTCCGTCAAAGTCCTGTCAAAGTCCTGTCAAAGTCCGGTTAAAGCCCTCTCAAAGTCCTGTCACAGTCCGGTTAAAATCCGGTCAAAGTACGGTCAAATTCCGGTTAAAGCCCTCTCAAAGTCCATCAATGTCCGGTCAAATTCCTCTCAAAGTCCGGTCAAAGTACAGTTAAAATCAAAATAAATTAATCAAGTCCAGTTAATTTCGACACGTAACAGAAAAATGGATACATGTTTACAAACAAATGTAAAAAAATGTTTTATTCGTTACAATTTCTTAACTAACAATTTTGTTTAGAAAAGTTTACTAACATTACCTAAGATGAAACCATTATCTAACATTGTGATAAAATGTTATCAAATGTTTGTTAACAAATGTTTAATAATGTTTATAAACATTTTATAACAGTGGTGTGGCAGCACCATTAAAGTCGATCGATATTCCAACATGTTTTGAGAGTAAATAATAAAAAAGTCATTAATTCGAATAATATACGTGTGTTTGATAGCCTTCTCGTCGTAGTGGGTGTGTAGCCGGCTGTGAAACGAGCGGACGCATGTTCAATCCCCGCACCGACACAAATGTTTGTGAGAACTACAGATATTTGTTTCGGGTCTGGGTGTTGTGAGACCGCAAGCCTCGTAGTTCCTGATATCCACAATATGACTCATAAGTCGTTAAGATTAATAATAATAATAATATTTATTTACGTAAATGTACAACAGCTAAAAGATCATTAGGTAAGTACATATATATGAAAAGGACATCAACTTTACTCTAGGTAATGTTGATGTTCTTATGATACATCTTACTATGGGATAAAACCTATATGTATTGGGGGTATTTATTATATTATTAATTAATGTACTTCACCTACACATAATTTAAATGTAAAATTGTTTGCTCTTCGTCATAAAACATCTTACTTTAAATCTGGTACGAGAACAAAGAAAACTTTGATCAACGCCAACAAGGCACATCAATAGGTTAGTCTCAGATACTGGTCTATGTAACTAATGTTATTACATTTGTGTAAGGCTCTGTGTCAGTGCTACAGGTAGATAACAAGAGAAGTGGAGGCGGAGTGAATAGGAGCATCTCAAGTGCTTCGTCGCTCTACAACAATCTATTTTTGTAGCTAGCAGCTATTGTTATGATCTAGTTGACCTGAGGAAAATCTCATGCGGTATAATATTGTGATAGCTGTAAGTAAAAATGGAACGAAATATCTTACTCATTAAGCTTACACTTTTTACGTAGCTTTATGGGTGATAGAAAATCGAGCAACAAACGCGCGATACTCTGACAACGTTTGCAAATTATTTCAGCCTAAATGGGATGCAAATAACATTTCAACTCACATCAAGTTAAAATTGAGATATTGATTTTATTTTGCTAAATGTATTAGACTTAATTAAGTTAAATTACGTATTTTTTGTTTTAATCATAAATTTAACATTGCTAATATATGATTATTCAAAATATAACTTTTAATTATTGATTTAAGTTAATGAATTTAGCAAAATAAAATGAATAACTCAATTTTTACTTGTTGTGGGTTAAAATGTTATTACATACACTTAATGGTAAGTGCGGCATCTACGATTAATGAGCATTACACCTCCTATATTTTCTGTACATTTCAGTATGCATGTACATCAAGTACATTTCTATTCAAAGAATACAAACCGACTTCGTCCATCAATGAGAAATATATCATTTCCTAATTCCATAACAGATATGCGCAATGGAAAATGTTTGTACTTAATTAATCCAAGTTTATAATTCAGGTGATTATTTTAGTTGTTGAGTTACTCATCGTCATCGTTAATGTTGGGATAAAATATTACACGTGATTTAATGAGTTTAGTAACACTGAATCACAAGTAGTCGCGAACAAATAGTGCACGGTGTTTATATGCGACAGCGAGGGCGCGAAAACACGCGGGCGAGCGGTGCGAACTCGCGGCCGTCCCGTTAGGCGTGTTTCACACCGTCTGTAAGACTAGATGTGATTTGAGTTCGTTTCGCCCACGAGATACTGCCCTCCACCAGTCGACCGGCCTCGTCCCCGCCGCCGCCACCGCCGTGCCGCCGCCCTTCCGCGCCCCCATGTGCCAATGTTCCTGTAGCTATAGCGTGTTTCCTACCCCACTGACGATCCTACTCACATACCGATTTTAATTTATGTGATACAGAGATAACGAATCATACAGGTGTATATTGAAATCAATTTCCGAACAGTTTTATACCCATAGATAACTATTTAGTGTTTATATTATTTTATTTGCTTAAATATTGCCCTTATGCTCCTGTAAACTCTTGAAATAATAGTAAATAATAATAAAGAATAAAAAAAGGTAGTTGACGATTAATACTTTTTCATTATTGTAGTAATATAAATACCTAAAAAACATCGTAAGGAGTCAAATGGGTCAAACAAGTATTTAGGAGCCCGTGCCCAAAGACGAAAATAGTTCTCCACGTAGTGAGGTCGTACCTGAGCTTTATATAGGGTTAGTCTATAGCGCAGCGTGAAGTACCGCCTCGCTCTGTTTAGAATACCCATTTGTTACTAACCAGTTTGGTTTTGTTCAAATGACTCCTATATTGGACTTTACTAGACACGTTCTTTGTCCGCGTTGAAACTACTCTAAACTACTCTGTCCTAAACTACTGAACCGATTTTAATCAAATTTTGCAATCTGTGTGCACGATGTGTGTTTGATCCAACTTGAGAGACAGGATAGTTTATATCTCAATTTATAGTCGCAATATTTTCTTATTACAAATTATTTGTTATAATTATCTGTGAGTTCCATAAGATTGTAACAGATGGCGGTGTAAGGTAATTTATCGGCTAGATTGAGTAAGTATCCAATAGATGGCAATCCACAGCAAAAAAGACTATTGCAACATAATATCACATCACAGTTTAATTACGTAGAGTGTTCTTTTGTATTAAATGAACTTAACGGCAAACATGCCAGTGAAAATCAGTAAGACTGCGGCGTATTACTTATTAATAATACGGTCCATTGGTAGCCATTGGCTTCGGAATATTATAATCTCCTGTTTCCTGCGTAAGTAGCAAATAAAAAGATATGACGCGTTCAAATACAAAAGTCAGACATTGACAATTATCAGAGCAAACGTGTCTAATTATTAAACTTTAGTAGGTAAGTACTTTCAAAAATAGCTGTCTTATACGTTGATAGGTTAAATCTTACTCAAATATTGTCAAACAAGCTCTAAATATAATATAATAAACCTCGTAAAAAAGGTGGTGTACTTACAGATGTATTCTGAGTCAATGAGTCTTAAACAATGTGCCTATTCTTAATTAGACCTAGTTTGACAATAATCGAGTAAGATTTACCCATCAATCAACGTATGAGATATATATTTATGGAAGAACCTACTACTAATAAATAAACACGTTTGTTCCCCTATAGTACCTAAATGTCAGTGTTTGAACGTGTCATATTTTATTTGGTAAGTAGTATTTACTCAGAGGTGGAGACAGAGGCGCTAATAATATTCCGCAGTTAAAGGCTTCCAAAGGACCGTATCCTTTATCGATTTTTATCTCAGATATTTTGTATCTATCATTATATCCAGCCTCCGCGGCGCAGTGGGCGAATAGCCGGCTGTGAAGCGAGGGCCGTGGGTTCGATTACGGCACCGTAATAAATGTTTGTATGATTAACAGATATTTGTTTTTTTGTTTTTATTCAAAATAGGCTTGTCTTTGGCTACTGGCTGAGAATCCGTAAGATCCTGGGTAGATCGAGTAATTACAATTTGTGTTTCAGTTTTCAATTCGATAAATCACACATGTTGACGTGTATTGCAATTTGAACACGATAGAGCGTTAGGCCCTCTATCACATTAATTCTTGGCGAACAGTTGCTGTAATAGTTGCACCTGTGCCTACTCTCTTTCAGGAATACAGGCGTGAGCATAAGTATGTCCGAGACGACCGCAGACATTGAAACAACTTATGCTCTATGCTTAGCAACTACGGGAGGTGAAATCCTTATATCGTACCTAGACTTATAAATAAGTTGCTTAAAGGGGAATGCCCATCTCCCATACAAAAAAATGCCTAAGATGAACAAAAATGAATTATACACCAATTTGTAGTTAAAATCAAAGTAAATCTATAACAATTAAAATGTCTATCCAAAAACTTGGAGGAAGCTGGTTAAAAATATTTTGCCAAAAACATATTTTACGTGTTGAAATTGGGATCTGACAAGTGCAAATATCGGTAATTTAAATAGGTTAAGGATACATCATAATTCATAGATAAAACAATGAGGTATTATATTGGAGCGGACGTCGAATCGGAAGTAAAAAGTTTGGTACTTACGAATAACTTAAACATAAAAACTATCTGTCAAATACGATTTGTATTTACTAATGTCAAATTCGACATTCATGTACATTTACGACAATCAAATTAAATACTATAATAATAATTATAATACTTTCCCCCTAGTGTGTAAAACTTGAGAATAATACAACTATTCTTATTTTAATCTAAATAGATTATATGACTATTTGAAGTTTCTGTCCATTTCCAGGCATTTTATGGGCATTCCCCTTTGACCACATCTTTCTGTAATACGTTTTGTATAATTTTAACATTGAACACATTATTGGTCAAATTATGCAATTTAGCTCTTTCCACAGATCAGTCCAGTATATTTATGTTGTTTTCATGTTTACTTTAATTGATCATTAATTGGAGCGACATAATCACAATGTTTATTAAACATTCGTCGATAGAAAAATTAAAAAAATTGAACACTGTTTGTTTGTGCATGAACGACTTGCACTTGGCCTGTTCTTTTATAACCGTAGTTAGAACGATATTCTTATAAAAAAATATTTGGCATATAGCAATAGCTATACAGCTATAGCATGCAAGTTTTAACTATATCATTAAAATATATACAGAGTAGAGCTGGCCACTTCTAAATAAGATATAAATGAAAAGGAGTTTTCTATATATATGGCTTGTTGGAGGAGTAACTCCTTGAAGCATTGGATTCATAACGTTTGCAATGTCGTACTCGGAAATGCATTCGTTATCTGTTTGATATTCTCGCTCCAATTGCTTTTCAAGCTCGAATACTTTTGTTCGCTTCACAATATTTATATTTCCATTTTTAATAAAAACAGTGGGTAATACTTATTATAAATTTATTGCTGATAGCAAATTGATTTTATCAAATGATGACGATGAAAATGATATCTGAAATAGTCCAACTAATTGAGGCATGGTGATCTAGCTTTCTTGTTTTTGGGTACGATCTGACGATTTAGGTATATGGTTTATGTATTTTGGCAGTAAGTCTATCTAGGCGATATCCGCGTAAGCTAAAATTGATTTTATTTTGTAACTGATGTAATATAAAAGGTTGTTTTCAATTCGACGCGTATAATTTATTAGCTATTGCTCGCGACTCCGCCCGCGTGAATCCCCGTTTTGCTCTTTACAATTTAAATTGCCAGAAATCCTTGGTCAGATAATAGTTTGTACAATATATGGGTCGGCTAGACCCCGATGAAGGATGATGAATTTTGGTCATTAAAAACAGGTATGTGAATTAAAAAATATTTCGGTAAGTGAGTCTGAACTGGATGGACTAAATCTCCATACCTAACATAAGATTTTATGATATACTTTGCAATAAAATAACGCTGAAACATGCCAATACGTTTTCTTTTTACGAATTATTAAAAATGTTGCTGAGCTTTTGTAAAGTACATTCAACGGAAAGGAACCACTCAACTAAACAGTTCATACCTATATAGCATATCCGAGAACCCATAAGAGTCCATAATACCTCAGCTCGAAGTTAAATTTCGTCCGCGCTATCGAAATCTCTATCCCGCTTGCACATTAGCACAGTCACACTAGTGCGAAAGCGGAAGCGAAACTGAGAGCATGCGGGCGGCAGGGCGGTTTGAGCGCGAATTTCATCTAGAGCGCGGCAATTTAGATAATTTCTTCTCTCAACGAATAACATGCGTTATTTTCAATATTTCTTTCTTTTTTATTTATTAATGGCTTTCGCAGTGTTATGCATTTAGCCAGTGTCAAGTATAATGTATTCTCAAGTATTTTTACAAGAACGATGAAACACGGGTGCGGACGATTTCAAGGTCTTGACGGAGTTATGGTGTTAACTCCTTTCAGTACGATTCTTAATTCACTTATTTCAATGTTTCCATACACTGTTCATCACCGTCAATGTTTATTGAACAAATCCACACCACTTTTATACAACAAACACAACTCTAAACTAGTTTATGAAATAAATTAAAATAAGCGATGAACTGCACTGTCAGAATTCCCGCCAAAACTCCATTTTCAATATTAAAAAGAACAAGGTACATATCAACTTAATATTTATTTCAGTTACGGTACACTCAAAGTGTCATGATCTTATTTAATGTATTTAATGGATACTATGGGACGGTTTGGAGGTACATTTGCAATTTTTATATGGAGAAAATTTTATGGAATAGTGTTTTCGAAGTGAAGCTGTAGTATTTTATACAGGGTTATTTTTAAAACACCAGCAACCTCGCAGGGGTATATTCCTAAGGTTATAAGCTACTACTTTTGTTCTACGACTTTTGATAATTTGTTAGATTTTATTTTCATACAAAAATAAGTATTCATTTAATTTCCGTCTTGATTGTTACAACGCGCATCGCACTTTACGTAAACAAATACGCGAAGCGTGGTGAACCGGACTAGCTCCTTTGAAGGTCAACGCGCCGCTCAGCTGAGCGGCGCCTTTGAGTCGCGCGCGCACGCCGCATACTACGAAGAAAAATACGACACAACAAAAACTTGTAAAATCATTTGTTTTTAAATATATTGAGTTATATCCAAACTCGTAGAACAAAAGTTGTTCCGTATGGGGACAGCTATCTACCCCTGCGAGGTTGCTGGTGTTTTAAAAATAACCCTGTATACATATTAGATGACCCGGTGAACTTCGTATCACCTACATAATATATTTGTGTAAAATGTGGTCAAAACTTAATACAAATGTTTTATTTACATTAAATGCAATTAAGTGAGGTACTGCGCCATTGCACGTGAGGTAGCCCGTCGCACATTTAATTGACTTCGACGACCTAAGTCAGGTCGTCTCCCACCTCCCTCCGGTGGGACAGTCCTGTCCCCGTCCTGTCCGCGTCCTGTCCCCGTCCTGTCCGCGTCCCGTCCCCGTCCTGTCCCCGTCTTGTCCTGTCCCTGTCCTGTCCTGTCTCTCTGTCCTGTCTCTCTGTCATGTCTCTCTGTCCTGTCTCACTGTCCTGTCTCACTGTCCTGTCTCACTGGCCTGTCTCACTGTCCTGTCTCACTGTCCTGTCTCACTGTCCTGTCTCTCTGTCATGTCTCTCTGTCCTGTCTCACTGTCCTGTCTCACTGTCCTGTCTCACTGTCCTGTCTCACTGTCCTGTCTCACTGGCCTGTCTCACTGGCCTGTCTCACTGTCCTGTCTCAATGTCCTGTCTCACTGTCCTGTCTCACTGTCCTGTCTCACTGTCCTGTCTCACTGTCCTGTCTCACTGTCCGGTCTCACTGTCCTGTCTCACTGTCCTCTCACTGTCCTGTCTCACTGTCCGGTCTCACTGTCCTGTCTCACTGTCCTGTCTCACTGTCCTGTCTCACTGTCCTGTCTCACTATCCTGTCTCACTGGCCTGTCTCACTGTCCTGTCTCACTGTCCTGTCCGGTCTCACTGTCCTGTCTCACTGTCCTCTCACTGTCCTGTCTCACTGTCCTGTCTCACTGTCCTGTCTCTCTGTCCTGTCTCTCTGTCCCGTCCCCGTCCTGTCCCCGTCTTGTCCTGTCCCTGTCCTGTCCTGTTTCACTGTCCTGTCTCACTGTCCTGTCTCACTGTCCTGTCTCACTGTCCTGTCTCACTGTCCTGTTTCACTGTCCTGTCTCACTGTCCTGTCTCACTGTCCTGTCTCACTGTCCTGTCTCACTGTCCTGTCTCACTTTCCTGTCTCACTGTCCTGTCTCACTGTCCTGTCCCTGTCCTGTCCCTGTCCAGTCTAGACGCTATACGACCCGTCATCACGGCAAGCTTCGCAACGACAACCATCCGGTTTATACCTGCGCTTATAGTACCCAGGAACAGTTTGTACTGGAAAATGAACATTCCAAAATCAACAACTACTAATAAAATAAAAATTAATAAAAAAAACATTGTCCAGCGGACAAAATTGTGAATCTAAACCATTCTCAGATCCCCTTGAACACACACAAAAAAATTCATCAAAATCGGTCCAGTCGTTTAAGAGAAGTTCAGTGACATACACACTCACAGAAGAATTATATATATAAAAAGATTATACAGGATCATGCTAAGTCATTTGAGATATTATGAACCCTTATTATCTATCCTTGACATTAGTTAATTTTTCAGTTATAGAATTGAAAGGTTAAATTGATTAAATTACGTACATCGTGTTTTATATTTTTTTTAACCTTAACTTATTTAAGCTTTCGGGGAAATAATTTTTTACGCATATTTCTACTGTGCAAATTATATTTTCTATTTAACATTGATAGCGAATTATGGTATTATTTTCAATAATGGTGTTTAATTACTGTGTATTTAAAAAGTTTATTTTCTGACTGGCGTCATTCCGGCTTAATACCAGGGTCAACCTTCCCAAATGAATTTGACGGTGGATTTGGTGTTATGTGGGGCGATCCCCCGCGCGCCCTGATCCCCACAACCCTCGACGGGAACCAAGTTTCGCCATTTCCTCGGAGAAACAAAATAAATTGTGGAAGACCTTGGACAAGCAATTAAATGATTGGTCAAGTCGCTAGTATAAAAATCAAAATTATTACATTATTACTGTATGGGGATGAAACAAATATTATATCACAATAGTAAGGATTTAAAGTCCACTTTCGCTTAATTTGAACTAAAGACCTTTTGCTTAGAAGTTTACAGTTTAATGCGGACCGTAATGCGCATGTCGAGATGCTGCCGAATACGACGAATTGCGTCAGGCATTACTAATGCGAATGGCGTTGGTTTATTTTGTTTTAACATGAAAATTGGTGAGTAAAGGTAGAAACCCTTACTTTGAATGTGTCCTCTCAAAGACTACTGTCCAACGGCATGATTTAACGTTCTTGTATCTAACACACAAGTCTATATGCACTATTTCAACGCCTATTCGCCTTATGTCGCATGTAACCCTGATTACTAGAGACCAGGATAAGTACTGAAATATTGTCCGAAATGAAACTAAACTATTTAACTATGGTATAGTTGCATGTTACTGACCTTTCTTCACAACGTATGCTAGAACGGCTGATATCACTCCAAGCACTCATGGATCTTCCGCGACCCCGGTGGTACGTCGCAGTGGCTCCCACGGTGGCGGTGGGCCTCCGCTCTAGTTCCACCTCTGGAGGGAAATTGACTTTGGTGGAGCCCCGGGACGAGGGTCCTTCGCCGGACTCGCCTCCGCCGGACAGTTCCATCTCGAAGGCCGCGTACTCCGGTGCGTCGTCGGGCTCGCCTTCGCTCCCGTCGCTCGCCGCCGAGAGCGCTTCATATCCGTAGCCAGGGCGGGCGCCACCGCCGCCGCCGACGGCCACGCCTCCCCCGCCTCGACCACACTCCGCTCCTGAAGCCAGTCTCGGCGAAGCTTCGATTCGACTCAATGACGCCGCTTTTACAGACTGGCCTCGTATGTTCAATGGCGAACTCCGTGTAGGAAAATGGTTCGAATAACGTAACTTGCTGTGGCGGAACGTGGTGCTGATCGTATTTGTCTAGAAATATAATATCGCTGGATACGTACACGTAGACTGTAAGGCACTCGTACTTCGTTACCTCTGAATGGATTCTGCAACTAGATATAATCAAAAACACTTCACCACACTGAAAAACAACGACTACGTTTTATAACCTCTGACACTATTACGGAAACATAAATTGATGTTTAATTGTTCGCTGTTGGCAGAACACAGTAACGAATGTTCACTTCGAATGATGCAGATGCTATTTTATATCACATATCCCGTAATATGTTTTCACGCGTTTGTGGCTTACAATCCACTTATTGTTATGACACAAAGCTTTTATATTGCAAGTGTGAAAATAACTATATTGGAACAGTAGTCCGATTACGACAATATGATTGTAGCAGTATCTTCGGTCTTCGACTGCTGCCCCTTATACCGCCAAACGGTACCAAATTTTGTTAATGGGGTGGAAAACAATAAGAACGTATAGATACTATGTTTCATACATAGGGTGGCGAGCGTGAAGTGAGCGAAGCATGGAGCCTACGGAGTGAAGTCCGCCCAAATAGTAGCCGGGCGGGGCAGATCGATGCGACTATTATGGCGTCCTTTCGTAGTTCAATTCTCTGCCACCGGGCGCTTTTGTCTCCGTAAATGATAATAAATATTAAGTATAATCAATTATTGGGGACATATTAAAAATAATTTTGTTCTTCAGTCTACCAATTTAACTATTATCTGACAACATTTGTTGTTATGCTTCCTAAGTCGTAACTCCTCTTTCATAGTATCTAAAGTAGAATGCTTTTAATTTCATTTTATGTCATCGCATGTTAAAGGTATACATACAGTAATAGTGTGTAATAATTCGATTGATAATGGAAACACCTTTTTCTTGAGAAACGTATAGGTGTACCAGTAAATTATACGATTTGTAGAAGCCTCAGGTTGTCCGTAAAAACATAATAGTATCTTTCTCGGTACTTATAGTTAATACCGTAGCTTTGTTGGAGTTCGACACTAAACCATATTTACAGCTTTCTGTTTCAAGTTCTGGAATCATTTATTATTGGGAGATCTGATATTATTTAGTGTGAAATTGGAGCTCCTTCTTACCTCTCTACCGGGAATAGGGTAGTTGACTTGATAATATTTTTTTTATTATTTTAATTATAAGTTAGGTACATAACCCAATACCTAATGCAGAAAGAATTTTATTAATCCGTACACAAAATAAATTAGGAGTCATTTAAATCTGAAGGAAGGGGTACTTGTCAAATAACAAACGACGCCAACCATGACGTCACCGTGGCAAATGCCCATTACGGTGCACGCGTGCGAGCGAGATAGTGAGATGTCGCCACTACGCGCCCAATTTTGAACTGATTTTGATTGTGTTTCAACAAAAGGGTTTTTTTCTGTATTATTCTCTGTTGCATAAAAAATAATGTATAAAATTCAACATAGGAAACTACCCTATACTTTATCCAAAAAATTCAGCTGCACGGTTAACATCAGATATATATGAGCACACTATGAAGGTATCAAGTAATTCTACACCAGTAACATGAGCACAACAAAAGTATTCAAATTATTGTGAGCATCTTATGCGTCACTATGATCTAAATACTCATTTATCATATATTATATCCAATGAAACAAATTTTCACAATTAACTTATCAACTGAGGTAATGAAATGTAACCAAGCAAAGTGTTGAAAAACAATAAGATAATATTATTTATTAATCCTACTAATATTATAAATATGAAAGTTTGTTTGTTTAGATGTTTGGATGTTTGTCCGTCAATCACGCTGAAACTACTGAACGGATTTTGATGAAATTTGGTATACAGACAGGGTATGAACTGACTTGGGTGATAGGCTACTTTTTATCCCGGAAATCCCGGAAAAAGCAGATCACGCGGTCGGAGCTGCGAGCAAAAGCTAGTATTTTATATTTCAATGCTACTTTTACGTCGTTTTTAAAATAAATAATATAATCGAGTATAGTTCACAGTAAGTAATTAAACATATTTTATAATAAAGGAATAACAGTAATATTTCATGTTCTTGTAACAAAAACACATCTATTACATTTTAAAAATAATTTTAAATTAAAAATAACAAAATTTAAGGAGGATTCAGTTCCTCGTGTACCTTCCTTCAGTATTCCGCATATCCTTTAAAAGCCTTTGCAGAGTTCATTGTGTTCTCACAAAATGGACGGTCTCTAAAGGAATCCCATGACAATAAACATGGCTTCTTAAATTATCTCGCGTTATAGCTCGAGTTCTATCCCATTCTTTGATAATTTTTCTCCACCAATTTTCAGTTGGATTAAGATCCGAACTTTTAGGTGGCAATTTTATGACTGTGAGCTCCCTGCTGTACTCGGCAATCCAGTTTTGAACTATGCTAAAGTTATGTATGGAACTGCCACCTTGAACGAAATTAATGTTTTCGTTGGGATATAATACGAATCGTTCAGTTGGCAAAAACCATTCTTCGGGGATTTCTTTATAATCCATTACTTTCATCCGTTCTGAGATTTCTTCCAATTCCTCTAGGCCGTTTTTATACATTCACCTCCAATAATCATTTATAGTTAGTCTCTTATGCTGATTAGAACTACATTATGTTGATCATTCATGCGACCGAAAGATACAAGACCATCACTCGGCTTGTGCTCCTGTACGGGTGTGAGACGTGGCCTGCACTAAAGTGCAATGTCGGGGAGATTCACGATACGGAAATAAATTTACTGCGGTGGATGTGTAACATTACACGACTAGATGGTATACGTAACGAGTACACCCGCGGCAGCCTTGGTGTCCGCGATGTGACAGATAAACTTCAGAAGAGTCACTGGAAGTGATTTGGTCACGTTTTGAGGAAACCATAGGAGTAGGTCGGTCGCAAATGCCTGTGCCAGATCGTCTACGAAAACGATACCGCAAAGAGCCTTAAAACCCTGGCGATATATTAGAGGGAGACGAATGGTTTTACTACAGAAGATGCTTAAGATCGGGCGAAGTGGAGACGTCTTAGTAGGAAAAAGGACCGTGGCACTAGCCGGGCTAACGGACATAAGGATAATATTTTTTGAATCCACTAATGCACGCATAACTCCGCCAAATATGTGAAAGTTCCAAATAAAATAATGTAATTAATGATCACGAAAACTGTGTTTTGTTGAAGTTATACTTCTTTAGGCGCGTTATGAAAAAATGATGAGAGTGAAATTTTAAGATGCGCGCGCACCTGTGACACAAAAAATTAACAGTATGAAGTTAGGCGCGTTAAGAAAAAATGATGAGAGTGAAAGTAGCCGTAATTAATAAACAAATGACGATTTGGACAAAGAAAAACTCTTTAGGTTTTTTCTTATTCGGAACATGTTGCCGTAAAAAGTACCAGGCTCGCATAAACGCGAAGAGAGTAGAATGTACTTCTATCATGTCGAGTGGATATGTTGATATAAATTAAAATACTTTTATTTAATATAATTAACACTAAATATTATTAAATTATTAATGTTACGATATTTCATCGTTGTTGTGAAGACTTGAGAATAAATTACACTTGTCTTTGGCGAAATGCATAACAATGCGAAGCTTAAGAGTGTTGTTACAAAGACTTGGCTGTATGAGCTACAATACCTTTGCCTATTAAAAACCCGAATTTGAACCAAAAATTATAATACCGAGGACTATGACGGAAGTGAATACTTTTTAAATTGTTTTCGAAATTAATAAGTGTCCGTTCTATTGAAACTATGAATCAACACGCATGAAACATTTACTATAATAATAATTATAATGTACATTATAAATAATAATTATTATTATAGTAAATGTTTCATGCGTGTTGATTCATAGGCCATTTTTGACAATGTCCTTTATAATTTATATATGTGCTAATAAATTATATTCAGTAGTGATTTAAATTGAATATTTTGATTGATATTACTTACTATTTGTGAATATTAGTGAAAAAAATTGTGCTTATATACTTTTTCAAGTGCTCCAATATAATTGAGGTTAACTATCCGTATGTATTATTTATTGATATAAATTAAAATACTTTTATTTAATATAATTAACACTAAATATTATTAAATTATTAATGTTAAATACTTATTATTATTGTAATCAATTATTTGCATGCAATTAAAAACTATTTTTTAATGATGCCAAAGAAGTATAACTTCTCACGCGCGTACATAAGTACACGCACCCATTTTTTTTTTATAACTGTCAACATCTATGGCTTATGAGAATCAAGATATTTGCCTATAATAATAAAAGAGTTCCCTGGATTTTTATTTGGGGTACCACCCCAAAAAATATACGTTTTACTAAAAAAGAAAGAAAACATTTATTCAACAAAAGAGACACACTAAAATATTAATAAAGAAGAAACAAGGTACATAATAACGAAATAATTCACATGACAACAATTAAATAGGGAAACTAAGCATAATTATTTCATCGCATAAAAATCATGAATAATGAATTCATGATTATTTATGTCATGAAACAACGTTTTATAATTTACGTCTATAAATGGCCTTCGGATCGTAATTACAACAGCTGTTGTTACTTTTGCACATAGTTGGAAACAACCAGGAATAGTCGTTAGCGTTGTTTAATTGCTGCTTTCTTCCAAGAAGATTTGAGAGCCGAGACATACTTTGTTTAAATATTTATTGTTTACTTATCACACAGAGACGTGACGTCACTGTGTTCCTTAAATAAATCCGTGAACAATAAGTTTTAATGGCGACTTTTAATATTCTAGAGCTGAGGCAGGGCAGTACTGTATAGATCCTCGTTCTCTTCTGCTCAGTTGTTTTTCTTTTTCACAAGTATTACACACAAAGTTATATCTACATGCAATGTTGTTTCTTTCAGGAAGGGGGACTATCGAAATAAACAAACCACAGCCAACCGCGGTCACTACAAATAGATTTTCGCGGGATTGAGGCTCAAAGGGTGTTCAAGTTCAATAGAATAAAGCATTAAATCGCATATTTTTGGTAGTAACGTTCACTTACACACCTTACGTTGGTAATACAGATACTGTATAACTGCTTAGTCCTAAGTTCAGAACAAACTGTTCCAGGCGATGCATAGTTCTACAGAAGTAGGTTACCTGCTGACTGATATACCGGTATTTATAGACTTGGGGTATTCAGGCTCAATATTCTAGGAAATTTGCTTGCGTGAGATTATACAGTACAATGTGTATCAGAGTAAATATATTGACGTAGATTTCCTTTAGCGCATGTGGTATGCATTGTGATCATAACAAAGATTCATCGGCATTTCATAACGCGATAAAGGCTAAAAGTGGACGTACGATATTAGGGCCCGCAACACACTTTGTAAGGATGAATAAGAACATGTTGTGTTTTGTGTTTCTCTTTGTTATACCAGTGGTAAAGGTAAGAATGTATTTTTAAATATTGATTTTACTGAATATGTTGATGCCATGTACCTACAGTACTTAGATAGTTATTGATATTATAATGACCAGTAAAATTGTTATACCAAACGTTGTAGCGTCAATTTGCTGTTAACCGATTAAACTAAAATAAATTGAAACCAATTTTTAATAACTATAGTTAGGCTATTTCCCCCTGCTTGATATTCACATTCAGTATAAGCACCTTACTTTATGAAATCTCAATTATCCGTTTATTATATGATATGATTAGTATGATTGACATCCGATTGTGTAATGAGTAAGTAAATGGAGCTAAATTCAAGTAAACGCTGCATTTAGTATTCGAGATATCTCAAGGATCCCCAATTATGTATGAAGACGTGTTTACATATATTTCCCGCCACTCTCCGTTAAGTAAAGATATTACATTCTAGGGAACGGTTCCAGGAACATTCTTCTGGAAGCCTCGGCTGGGTATCGACTTGAATATCCCGCCTACATGTAAGTAATTATTGATTACTTTAGTTATACCTTGCAACTTATAGGTGCCTGCTAATTGGTCACTATCTATGTGTGGATATCGTATTCTGGATTTCGTCGAATGAAAATAATTGATATATTAAAGACCATTACATTATGTACGTGCTAAGGTAAATAGAGGTCTACGTAACCTTAGAAGTAATTCAATATTATTGTCAACAAAAAAAAACGATTCAAACTAAAAATTCTAAACCAAATAAAAAAATAATAAGTAGGTAATGCCCTTATTAAGTAAAAAATAAATATTTGTGAACTCAATTATATTTTGAAGTCTAGTCGTGTAACGTTGTACATCAAATGCAGCATCTACAGTTCCGCGACGTGGATCTCCCTAACATGGAGATTTTTTAAATAGGTTATTAAATTTTTGTATTGTGTTAAACTTATATATTTGCAATGTTTGGTCATAGGTGCAGCTATTGTATATAAATTCCAATACAATAACAGAATAACGGTAAATTGCTGTTGTCCGTTGAGGAGTTTAATTTTTTCTGCACTCCGTCATCAGATCTTAACACAATTTATATGGGACCACATTGGAGCTAAATTCTATCCAACTATTTTTTTTTTGCAAGAGAATAGGTCCACAATTGGCGGAGAAATCTATGTACGTACATAGAAAAATAACTCGCCGAATTGAAAACTTCCTGCTTGTTAAAGCCGATTAAAAAGTAACGAGTTGTACGCGTCGCGTTTTATCCGATTTTCTACTTCTCTGGTGTATTTTAAATACAAAGGTACTTTTAGCTATGAAACATATGCGGATAACTTCATTACCAAGCGCAATGAACACCACCAGCATGCTTTCATCCAAATTCCCTAACATCGACAAATATGTGACCAACAAGTTTTACAAGGTAGGTCTCTCGTATGTGAGAGGCCGTCTGGGTTGGTACCACCGCTTTGTCTATTTCTGCCGCCAAGCAACAGTGTGTAAGCACTCTGTGTTTTGGTTTGAAGGACATTGTATTCAGTGAAATTACTGGGCATTATGGGACTTAACATCTTATGTCTCGGTATGATGAGCGCAGTTCAATACAGTGATTTGTAATTCTCAGTTCTGTGTAGTGTTGTTTCTATTTACGGGCAGGCGCTTACTATCACGCGAGCGCCTTGCTAGTCTCGTCATTCAATTAAAAAAATCATAATGGGGCATCGCGCAATAAAACTTTATTTTTCTACAGCAAAAGACCTCTCGGAAATCCATCTCCCAACTAAGGAAAACGTGAGAGAGGGGTTGGTTGTGCTGGTTGAGGGTTACCAGGTGGGAATGACCGTGATAGCGTTTGCGGCAGGCATTGGCAGCGTTGAACCATTCGTTCATCTCAACCCGCTCTCTGCATATTACTACACCAACGCGTATAGATGGACTTTGAGATACATCAGTATGTGAGTATATTCCAACCAAGCACAGTATAATCTTGACGGTAAAAATCCCCAATATCAAGTAGATCTGCTATTTCTAGATGGCTGGATAAATTTACTTCAAACATTTTTTTATGTCATGAAAACACAAATAGTTTGCATATAGCAATATAACATTTTCACTTGTCACGTGAAAGTACGAGTTGTGTTAACATCTTTTCCGTGTTGCCGTGTTTCAATGACTGAATGATATCACTAATTATATACGTGCCGTATGACAGCGACAAATCACTGTTGCCCTAAACTATATACACTACTATTTTTTAATTATAGAAGAAAAAAAGACAGGGCTATCAGTGTCATTTACCTAACCCAAATATCACATTAAAAAATTAAACAAAAATATAAAAAAAATTAGAACAAAAAACATTAAATTATTGTTACAACTTTCCGTATAGAAACTTGTTAGGTACGATAGACGAGCGCGGGGGCAGGGGTGCGACAAGGGGGCGTGCGCGCAATGCCGTTGCCACGGCGATGGCGGCAGCGTTAATGTAGGCATAATTTTTTGCACAAATTGGATAAACTAGGACTGCCTTTAACTTTTTTGTCTTATGTACAATTTAAAAAATAGATTCACCAAGACATTAGTAACATTCGCGGCTATCAGCACATTTTTTTTCTTTGGTATTTAAAAAATAGTGGTGTATTTACAAAAAAAAACCAAAACGATAAAAAAGCGACATCAATTATAAATACATTTCTGACTTTTAAAGGCACTGGTCGGCAAATGAGCGGGTCACTTAATGATAAGTAATCTCGACCGCCCATGTTGTCAATTTCAAATTGAATACCTACAATAGCAGAAGATGCATGGACGCACTGTCGACCTTACAGGGTATAATTAAGGAATTGGGAAGGAGAGGAGGTTTCGGACCTCTAGATATCTCTGTCATACGAAATGCAGCAGCAATTTGCTATTTAAGTCTGTTTTCCGCGAAACAGTGATAACAATCTGGTCTAGCCGGCGCATTCATGTGGTCTACAGCGTGGAAATCAATAAAAAATCTGTAACTTTTAAATGGGTCAATATTTTTTTATAGCACTGGTCGGCAAATGAGCGGGTCACCTAATGATAAGTAATCTCGATCGCCCATGTTGTCAATTTCAAATTGAATACCTACAATAGCAGAAGATGCATGGACGCACTGCCGACCTTACAGGGTATAATTAAGGAATTGGGAAGCAGAGGAGGTTTCGGACCTCTAGATATCTCTGTCATACGAAATGCAGCAGCAAATTGCTAATTTAAGTCTGTTTTCCGCAAAACAGTGGTTACACTCTGGTCTAGTCGGCGCATTTACGTGGTCTACAGCTTGGCTTACTATTTAAGAATTATATTGGTATACCGATTGCCAAAAAATACCAAATCGGTTCATTCGTTTTGGCGCTATGAAACCACAGACATGTCTATGGTTGCATATGAGTCTATGTATCTACATACATAAACACGCACGGACACACATACATACAGACAAAGCAGTCACACTTATAAAACCCCTCATTTTGTCGTGGTTTAAAAATGAACCTATTTATTACCAATACCTATCAATTGTTCAGGATCCCTTTCTGGATGAGTGGACACTGGGGCAATTATTGTGAAACACACAAAGTTTGGCTGAGACGATTCTACTACATGGATCAGTTTGTTCCGCCATGGATGCGGAATTTGTTCCCTTATGTCGACAACAACGAGTGGAAAAAAGAAGAAAAAGAATTCAACAGATTCAAAAAATACGCAGAACCTGCATTTGGCAAACACTACCGATTCCCAACGAAAAAATTTAACGACTTCAGATCGGAACTGACCAAGGAAACACTGGAAGGTTTAGATGAATCTTCCAATTCATTAAGTTAAATCAATTTGATTGTAGTAAGTGTTTATTAGGGTTAAACAAATTAAATACATACAAAGTATCAAATTTATTTCAGTTACAGCGTCACATTGTTCATGATGCAGTTCTTTGGTTTTGTCCTATAATTAGTAACATAATGAGTACAAGAGTATTCTAAGGACATAATATCAGCAATCACATGTCAATATATTTTAGTTTTACTTTACATAATTATTATCCTTATTAATATTTTTATGCGAGAATTGTAAGATAAATGCAACACAGCGATAAATTAACATTGCTCTTTCAGTATCTTCACTAGCTTACCAGAAATACTGAATTTGTCATTACAAATACAATAATTGTACACAGTCGTTATATTAAGCATCACATATGATATACATGATGTTATTACCGCTTAAAATATGCTATGAGACTGTGGCTCAGGGGTCCACGAAGGAGACCATGATGTAACGCGTGCCGTTGGTGACCCGCAGACCCTCGTGGAAGTGGGTCAACCTGCCAGGATGCATCAGCAGCCAGCCCAGTTTGGTGTCACGCACAGAGCAGTCGTAGCGGATGAATCGACACCCACCGCCCTCGTAGTCCACGTCTACAATAAGATTATAACATTTACAAGGTGGTGGTGGTTGTTGGTGGGAGGATACTTGTATCCGACCGGATAGCGACCACCGTACACTGGTGCTAAAACCTGCCATAGTGGCCCACCTTGTGTGGGTCGCGTTCCAGAGTCAGCCAGTGTATATCCGGTTCTCCCCAGGGGGGTTGCCCCCTTTTCCCTTTTTCCTTCCCCTCCCTCTTTGCCCTTTGGCAGGCCGGCATGATCTTGCCGACCAACGATGGACACATTGACATCGGTCGACACTTTTTTGGATTGCGCTACACTTACCATCAGGTGTAGCGTAGTCACATTGCCGAGCCACGATAAAAAAGAAAATGGTCCCTCAAATGCGAGAGGCCGTCTCTGGGCAACTGTAGCAACAGTGTTTATGCACTGTTGTGTTTAGGTTTGAAGGACATTGAAGCCAGTGAAATTACTGTGCATTACAGGACTTAACATCTTGTGTCTCGGGGTGACGAGCGCAGTTCAGTGCCACGCCGTGCTTTGTAATTCAAAGTTCTGTGTGGTGTTGCTTCTGTTTATGAGCAGGCGTGGCGCTTACCATCAGGCGAGCGTCTTGCTCGTCTCGTCATTAAATGAAATAAATAAAAAAAACCTCTCAGTACTAGGATAAAAATTGCGTAGTCCTATGTTAAATTTGATACATTACTTTAGACGCAACAGAAAATAATACCCAAATAAACCTTTTGGTGAAACATATTCACAATTAGTCGTAGGTACATAATAATACGTGTCTACTGTCTTATTATGTGTATCGGCATACTCCGTTTTTTTTATGAAATAGTACGAATATGCAACTAATTTTTGGATAGTTAGACATTCAAGAAAAAATGAGTACATAAATAAATAACTTTAGCCAATGAACGCATCAAGCGACACACGCGCTAGTCATTAAAACGTAGGGCTATCAATTATTTACTAAAAATGTAACCGACACGCAGGACACTAGCGGCTTTATAACGATACGAATTGAATAATAAATCACCGATATACAGCCTTTCTGCCGCACACATATGTCACTTGAGGCTTTGATTTGATATTCGCCATTACAGTTTTATACATGTTTTTTTTATCCTAGCACGGCAAAGTGACTGCACCACACCTGATGGTAAGCGTAGTGCAGCCCAAAAAACCAGCGACCACCGACAAACAATGAGTTTATCGGTGGTCACCAGAATTGTGCCGGCCTGTATAAATGCTTCTTCACACTCCAAAGAGGGAAGAAGCAAATCGAGGGGCCTGCGATAGGATAAGCGGG
This sequence comes from Amorpha juglandis, assembly GCA_949126905.1. NCBI lineage: Eukaryota > Metazoa > Arthropoda > Insecta > Lepidoptera > Sphingidae > Amorpha > Amorpha juglandis. Next base: position 12,025,479 of record OX421367.1, read on the forward strand.
TGACCGATGTAGGCACAGGGATACAAGGATGTAACCCTATAACCGCCGTAACCAACCTATAATGCACACTTATGCCGTACTCTGGTACTGCATAGGTGTTGAAACTAAATTAAACTAAAACAAGCTGTAATGCTCTGGTATGCTCTGGTACATGCATGTGGGTGAAACAGTTGGGAACTAGTAGTAGTTATATAGAATAACGCAGAAACTTACTGGGTGTGTTGAGCGCCAAATTAATGGTGTAGGTTGAGGAATCGTGATGGGGCCGTAGCGATGGTTGTTCGTCGGGACGATAACGCACCACGAAGTTCATCAGCGACACCGGGGGCTAAGCACAAAGCACACAAACAATGCATTATAACTTATACTTACTATACATATACTTATACCTTTAAAAAGGGATACTGTAAAACATCAGGGGAGTTATAGAAATAAAAAACAAAACGGAAGGCTGTCTCGGTAGTGCAGTTGTGTTGCGTATGCGGTACGATTTCTGTGTTGACGTCTCGGGTTCAATCCCGGGTCGGGTAAATGTGATGATGTGTTTTTCAATCACAAAACGCTCAGTATCAGCCCGGAGTCAGTAATTTGTGCCCGGTATGGCGACAGTTTACCCCTATGGGGGACGTAATTTAGGTGTATGGGTTACACCTCTGCCTACCCCTTCGGGTATTACGGGCTTGAGTATATTCGTAACCAAATGTAAGTTTTTTTTATAGCATAAACCGGCAAACTGGGTCACCTGATGGTAAGTGATCTCCACCGCCCATGTACGCCCACCACCAGAAGAATCATGGGTGCGTTGCCGACCTTTAAGGTCGGAAAGGGATAATTAGGTAAGTGTGATAGTTACGTTGTGATAATATCCCGTGAAGACCATCTCCTGTAGGGGGCGTACGTATTCCTTCAGGATGTGCAGCCAGTGGCGCTCCAACCCGACCTGGTTCATATGTATGTCTCGGGTGGGTACCGCCTCGTAACCACTCTCCAGACGCTTGTCCTGAACATTAATGAATAAAAAAATGTGTACGTGTACTAGTGTACACACGTAGGAAGTGAAACTTCTTTATGGTCAAAGCCCGGTTAAAGTCCGATGAAAGTCCAGTCAAAGTCAGAAATGTGACGCGTGCCGCGTAACCGAAAAATGTGACGATTTTATTTTTCTAACGCCGATAAAGAAGTTTCACTTCAATAAATACACCCAACAGTCACATACATAGTCCTGACCCCACAGTAAGATACGAGTCTTGTGTCGCGGGTATCAGGAACTACGAGAGACTTTCGGTCTCACAACACCCAGACCCCGAAACAAATATTGGTGGATCACACAAACATTTGTCTCGGTGCGGGGATCGAACCCGCAGCCTCTCGCTTCACAGCCGGCTACTCGCCCGCTGCGCCACGGAGGCTGTCTAGTATTATTAGAAGTAGAAGACGTTAGTATTGGAGCTGACATAATCACAAAGTGACTAAGGCCCCAAAAAAAGACGTTAATATATAGTCTGCCTCCGCGGCGCAGCCGGCTGTGTAACGAGGGGTAGCGGGTTCGATTCCCACACAAAGAGGATGTGTGTTTCACACAAATATCTCTAGGCCGTACGTCTCTCGTAGTTCCTGATTCATATGACGCGAGAGTCGTATCATACTGTGGGGGTCAGGACAATATGTGTGACTAGTCTATTAATAAAATATATATATTTATGTCCCATCTCAAACTATCTTCAAACTATTTTTTCCTCTCATACATGAATACCGTAAGCCATATATGTAAGCTATACCGTGGGTGTCAAACGATATTAAAAGATAGCTCCTTTTCACATTGATGATAAAAAACAAAATACCTGGTTAGAACCGTCACTCCATTTTCCAAAAGCTTCCATAATATCGATAAATTCTTGGCAGAACCTCTTGGACATCAATGGGAACCAATACACGTCTGGACATGGCTGAAACAAAGCAGTATTTTTATTTAGTATATTGACAATCACTGATCATCACATCACATGTTCAGCAGTGGACGTCCTGTGGCTGATGACGATGATGATGATGTACAATGAGACGAGCAGTTCTCTTGCCTGATGGTGGTAGTAACACCACTCAGTTTTGAATATCAAGGTGTATGGCACTACACTGCCCTCGGCACCCGAGACATAAGATGCCAAATCCCTGTGCCCAGTTTCGCTGGCTTAAATGCGTTTCAAATTGGAACATAACGGTGCTTACACACTTCTATTCCCCCAAAGATTTCAGACCGACCTGTTGGAAGCGGCCTGCATCCAGCGACTTCCTGCGACCTTTATCAGGTCGTCTGTCCACCATGTAGATGGACGTCCCATTGTACAGGCGAATAAAAACCAATATTATACTGACCATCAAAGGTTTCCGATCCTCCTCGAAGTTCTTGAGGTAGTCTTCGTGTAGGTACCGGTTTTCCCACTCCCTCTTGTTGTCCATCAGTTGGTAGAGGTCGGGATGGGTGCGCTTCACATCATACGACTCCGGGTTCACGAGATGGCCGAAATAATGTTCGTTGCTGACGTGCATGTGGATGCCCTGGAACCAACACGTGATATTTCCACATCGACTAAATATATTTCTTAAATCTTATTTTTGTATTAAAGCAGATGGTCAGGGATCCCTGAGCCATTTTTCCACTTGTTTACTATCAAGCAAATTTTCCGTGAGTAGCTTCGTTTCGATGAGACGCCCAACAATTTATTCAATTAAAACAAAAAAATCAGCTGTTTTTACTTAGTTAATATTTATATAATTTAACAGTCATATTGTCCTACAAATAAAATATTATTTTTTTGAGTATCATCAAATCGAAATATTTTATCCTTGCTACCTCTGTTAGCTACCACAATAGAGAATTTTCGCATAGGGAATTGTTAGGCGTCTCATCGAAACGAAGCTACTCACGGAAAATTAGCTTGATAGTAATCAAGTGGGAAAATGGCCCAGGGAACCCTGACTAAGAGATTTCTAAACGGAGAGGGGTACGGATTGTCGAGATGAAAGACGCAGGTCCGTAACCAGCCTTAAAGAGCATGCACCGATGACTTTCGTAAGTAACGTGTGTATTTGTTAATTACGGTTTACTATAAAGGTGAAGGAAACATCGTGAGAAGATATGAAAAATCTGCTAACTCGCATTAGACCACCGTGGTGTATTAAGACCTAACCCTTCTCATTCCTAGATGCCTGTGGGTGGGATATACATAATATATAATATACATATATTATTATAGGTACATACGTGGTCTCTTAAGCTCGCACAAAACGCCATATCTGCGTCATAACTGTCTTTGGTATATGTAACCGATTTGGTCGCGGGAGTTTTCAGGACAGATATTTTTATTAAATAGCAGTTGGTGATGAAAGGTACGTTCCATATGCCCCTGGAAAAAAAAAACAACATGAAAATATGTAGCAGTAAACATAATTATTTAGTACTTCGTATCATGCCTAATTATGGTCATAGAACTGATTGGGAATTGTGCGCGACCATGTGATAATCTTGTGGGTAGAGGACTCGCCTATGTATTATACATAGTCCATAGAAATGTTCCAATTTAAGGACCTAATTTTGTATTTTTAGAAGACGCAATTTTATTTTTGTGACATGTGTGGGGGTCAATAGAAGCTTAACCCTAAGTTTGTGGGGTTGCCGCCCTTGTCCCCCGGCCGCTGTTTTGGAAAAAGGAGTGCAAACACCTTTTTCGCGATATCTCGGAGACTATGCGTCCTACAAAAAATTCGTAAAGACATAATTTGTAGCAAATCGCTTTGTCTACAAATGTGTTCATATTACTTTTTGCTCTAAATTTAAATTAATATGTATACGGTGGTCGCTATTCAGTCTACAAAAATAATCATATATAATATAGCATTTACGTAGCGAAAGTTCTGGAAACTATTTAATTTTCTGTATCCTATAAAACATATAACAAAGTTCAGTATCACCAACGTCGTATGTATTTATAAAAATGTATGCGTAACCCGAACATGATAACCTTTTCTCATTTGCTTTTGTAAACTGTAAAAATGGGACAGTTAGATAAGAACGGATACATAAGTACCTAAAATATTTCCATGTAATTCTTTTTACCACTGTTCACAACGTGATTCATTTTGCAGGAATTCGTTTAACTACTACATTTAAGGACTGAGAACATCAAATAGAATTAACAGCTGTATTTAATCTATACGAGAAAAATTCAATGTCATTTTAGCACTTATACATATATTCATTAAAACTAGAATTCCCTTATACTAGTGTCTTGCCAATTTCAACTAACGACAGTCTAATTTAATTTTGAGAGTATATTTGTAAAATGCCTGAAGTCATCATTCCATCGTGGATTTACCTTAATGAGATAACAATAATAAATGGACCGTTTATTTTGAAAGTGGTGTAAGTCCATTTTTGAGAAAAATGAGCTATCACGTAATTCATGCTTAATTTAATGTAAATTTTTTATATATAATTAGTCCGTGTTTAATTTCTCAAAAAAATCCCATGTTTTGTACAACTTAAAATCGGGCGGTAAATGAAATTGCATAATCATTGATTATGAAAGTGGTGTAAGTCCAATCGACAGAAGTAGGTGGCATAGCAGATGGATGCCGATCAGTGTTTTGTTATTTTTCATTTATTTTATACTAGCTGTGTCCCGCGGTTTCACCCGCGGACGATTTGCATTGTTTCCCCTCCGTGTTTCCACTACTCGTAAGTTAAAAGCTAGATATATTAAAAAATTCGAGAAATGGCATTGAGAAAAATGAATTTTGTGTACACACCACAAGATTACTATAATGTAATAGCACAATGTAGAAAACAGGATAAATTCATTTTATATGAAACTAGCTTTTGCTCGCAGCTCCGCCCGCGTAAACAGCATTTCTCGGGATAAAAGTAGCCTATAACCGTCTTCAGGGTTCCATCTGTCTCTGTAGATAAATTCATCAAAATCGGTTTAGTGATTTAGGCGTAAAAGCGTAACAAACAAACTCACTTTCGCATTTACTTTCACCTCCTTTTCCATCCCTTATTAAATAAAATTTCCAAAATTCCTGAAACACGTATTTATTTGTTTTACGTCAATAACCGAAATACGAAATTTTGTTTATGTAACTTTCAAAATGACGGACTTTCATACATATTATCATCCCCTATTTTGACCCCTTTGGGGCGGAATTTTCTAAAATCCTTTCTTAGTAGGTGCCTACATAACAAAATGTACATACAGTCCGAATTTCATGCTTGTAGCCTTGATAGTTTGCGCTCGGCGATGATGAATCAGTCAGTCAGTCAGGACATGTTATTTTATAAGTATAGATGAAACGGGAGAGTTTCATTTCAACAAAAAATCTCCAAAATGCAATTAAAAAACAGATAAAAAAAATACTAATGGGGAACAGGTCAATTGGTTGTAAATATGTTGGTTGAGGTTCCTCAAAATTGCACCATATACCATTTTTTATAAAACAACGATGACGGACGCAGAATTTAAAATTATCAATTTATTACCTCTACGTCCTGGAAGACCGTTAAAATTTGAAAAAATCGCCCTGGAGCCTTTGTACCAAAATGCCAGACCTATATACGTACGAAAAATATAAAGACATGAAGCAGCTACTACCCTATATACCTCCGATGCATCATGCATATTTTGAAACACTACCACATGCAGAGATTAAGTAAATTCTTGTAATTAGTATCTTGTAATGACAATGTAATTGCCGTCTAAAATAAAATTTTATGTGTTGTTATGCGTATTTGTAAACAAAATTATATTAAACTGAAGTATATTTTAAGCGATATTTGATTTTTCAAAATTGAAATTAAACGATTTTTACAATTGTCTAATTTTGAAAGTGGTGTAAGTCTATTTACAGCACATAAATATGTGTTATCGTAGTCTAATTGCCAAAAACAAATTTATATAAACAAATTAAATGTTGATAAAACAATAGAAACAATGCCAGACCTCATATGATTTGCCTGTATTTTTAAATCAACTAATATAGTAACCTTTAATTTTCTCGAAACAAAAGAAAATGGACTTACACCACTTTCAAAATAAACGGTCCAAATAATACTTATTTATGGTAGTAATAAAAACAAATATTATTTTTCAAATTAAATTGTAATTTTTGACTTTAAGATAAACAATAAACATATCTCCTTTCCGTTGTATTGACCTGTGGGCGACCGGAGTTAAAAATATCCAATACGAATATCGAACGAAATGAGAGAGGATATGACGAGTGCTCCACATGAGATAGGGGAGACTGGGGCCCTCGTAGCACCTCCGTCATTAGCCAATTGAAAGATTGGCGGGCAGGAATCGACGACGGTACCAGTTGCACTTCAAGTCTGTACAAGAACATACAAGTGTCCTGCACACCGGCACTCCTGTTTGTGTATGAGACAAGGGCAAGCCGGTACAAATGTTGCGACCGAGAGCTTCACTTCTGTTCGGTCTACTAGTTCTCTACTGCTTGATCATCAACACAACAGATGCGAGGCGCGGCCGTACTAGAAGCAGGACTAAGTCAAAGGTAATCAAATTGTTAATTAATTAAACTCAAGTATAATGACGCTGAGGATTTTCATTTATTTTATTCATTGACAGGTGCAAATCGGTTTACCAATCACCGGCAAATACAGAGATCCAGAATCAGATCAGTATTACAACAACAATGATGTAAGTACACGTGGACGTTGCTTAGCGAAAATATTTTTTAATAATTCGCCCTGTTATTTACTAACCACCAAATAATAACATGACATTAAATACAATAGATATATGATAAAGATGTTCCATTTTCGTCTAACTCTGTGTACAGCATACAATAAACAAGATATTAGACAGTTTTATGAAAATATAATTAAATTTATTTGATAACCAATTAAAATGCTCTTCTGTGTTTATTGGCAACATGATTTTTTAAGTACACTGTAAGACAGCGAAACAGTTGGCTAGCCTATCGTACCAAAATTGTTGAAAAACTGAAAGCGCTTTTTCTATGCGATTTTTGTATGAACTTAAGCACCATGAATCACGATTCAAACGATGGATATACCGTAATCCTTTTTTATTGTTCGTTATGGTTTTGGAAAAGTTTCCAGGTAAAAGATATTCGGGACAATCACCATTAATTTGAAAATAAACAACTGAATCAATTTTTCAACTGAATCACTTTGTAACAAATTGGGAACTTTCAAACGCCTATAACGATTGAGGTCATATTCACACGAAATAATTGTTTTGTCGAGACGCCGGTTCATGAATATAAATAACATCTTGCTAGAGCATGCGGAGCAGTAGCATGCAAGCCGGTGAAACCGTTAAGGACAGCCAATAAATAATAATCAAAAAACAAAAGTGTACATTTAAGGATATATTAACAAAGGTTTTAATTTTAATACATTAACGTGGGTTTTAATTCACTTCATATTAAACTCGGCCTTTATCTTAAATCTATTTTTAGACAACTGAATGGCGAAACGAGCAACTCGCTCTGTTGATGGTAAGCGCATCGTTTGCCTATACTGCATGAAACTGTACTGCGTTCGTCATCCTTAATATGTCTGAAGTCTAGTAATTTAACTGGCTTCAATGTCCTTCAAGCCGAAACAAAACAGTGTTTACTACAGCTTAGCGCCAGTAATAGACAACGCGGCGGTGTTCCAGAAGGGCACTCGCGTATCACCTACGTCCGTACCTACCTGACAGCGTACTAAGGTTGAGAACCTTGAGGTCCTGGCTTCAATTCCCAAGTCGGGAATCCAAATTTGCATTTGAGTTTTCAATTCGAAAAATCATATATTATGTAAATAAGGGATTACAATTTGTGCCCGTCATGGGGCGGTAATAAGGTCGGCGAAACGTTGGTGCAGAACTAGTTGCACCTTTACGACCCCCTTGGGGATAAAGGCGTGAGCTTATGTTAGGTTATAATTCATAAAACATCGGGTCAACTCGTTTACACTATCAGGAAGACTAGATGTAGGTTGCATGTATGCGAGTGTCCGTCTACCGCATTATCTATTTCTACAGCCAAATAGCAGTATAAAAGCACTGTTTGGGGGACTACGGTTTGAAGCCATTAATATTACAAGCCTGACCATCTTATTGGGTTGACGAGCGTACAGCTGTGCCATGCACTACTTAGTAATTCAAAGGTTCTTAGTGATGTCGCTGATGTTTATAACGACCGCTGCGATCGTCTCGTCATTCAGCCGAACAAGACAGTTCTATCAACAAAATACTGTAATCATATACTTATATTCACTGTTTCAGGGCGCAAAGATACTGCTCGCATCGCATTTCGATCTTGAGTACGTATTAGGACACAAAATAGCATTTCTATGCATCGCGAAAGGTACTCCGCGACCACACATAACATGGTTCAAGGATGGGGTGGAGATATTCGCTCACCATTATTTGCACGTGAGTAAATCTATCTAAATAAATCCAAGTACCACTCACGATCACTGATTAATCACGTAATCAAATACACAACTAAAGTTAGGATCATAAAATTTAAAGAATTATTCTTTATATTCGCATTTTAAGGGGAAAATAGAGAGGATGAACCATTTGAAATTTCATTTGAAACTTTTTTATGGAACGGAATACGACTGTGAAATTAATTAAGTACAAATATTGCTCATTCAAAATATAGAGACATGTGTTTCACATATTATGAAAATTCCCCTCGCATAACAGGGGTGGGGATTGACCTGAATCGTTTAGAGGTCATACATATTCACATTATACATTTGTCTGCACTGTCTCAGTGGCGCAGTTGTATTGCGTACGCGACACGACTGCTGTGCTGAGATCTGGGGTTCGATCACCAAGTCGGGTAGCAGTGATATTGGGTTTTACTATCACGAAATGCTCAGTATCAGTCCGGAGTCTGGAGTGCCCGGTATGGCAATAGGCTTGCCTCCTATCACATTATGGGACGGAAATACGGTCGGCGAAATGTTACTGGTTTCATCTCTGCCTAACACAATGGGGATTACAGGCGTGAGTGCGTATGAATGTATGTACATTCGTTTTGTGGAAACGGTGGTCCATTGTATATCATCACGCTACGACTGACGAAAGTTGAGCAGTAATATGTATGCGAATGAAACAACGCGGGATAGCTAGTTTATAACGAACATTGTCGAAAAGAATATCGACGACTTCATTTCACAGAAGCGTAGAGTAGTAGCGTAGGCACAAACGTGTTAAGGACAAGTAGTTAAAAAAACGTATATTTAACACTTGCTATCCTGTTCTAGATGAAATTACAAACCATCGTAATTTGAAACAAACATTTCCGCAATATTTAGTTTTAGTTTCATAATATACATTTCTACGAAAACTTAGACAATTTAGTGCGTCCCTTGTAAACTTCTTGCCATTATTAATTTACGGATTGAAGTTTCAATTGCAAGGTAGATCCAGTGTTGCCAATTAAGACTTCACAGACTGACCCCCTCGAGGCGATTAGCCCCGCTTGATTTATGGTTACCATACGGTCCCATGTTGAATATAGAATTATGTCTTTGACCTAGTTACACACATTTTATCAAAACGTCTTGCCGTACCGACTATTATCATAAATACATATTATATATCATCTAGCATCTATGTTTTATTACATTTAAAACCTCGTGTACCCAATGCAATGATTTCAACCAGCAAACGACGAAACGTCTACACATAATTTACGAACCAATTGAAATAATAAATAGCAATCAATGCAAGACGTGTGCTAGTTTCCAACGACTACGATATGATATTACGAAATTTCGTCGGTAATAATATTAATTTTTCAATAATAACTCGCATAGATAACGTTTTTTTTTCCTCTAAACATTGTCAACAGATACACGAATGGCCGATTGGAGAGGACCGCGTGAAGTCAAAGATCGAAATTGATCCCGCCACTCAAATGGACGCTGGCGTGTACGAGTGTACGGCAGATAATATGTACTCGATAGACCGACGCTCCTTCAAGACAGATTTCTCCATCGCGTTCGACTAAACAAGCTCTAACACAGTCGTGCATGTCACATACATTTCTAGAATATATTTTTGTCGAATTCTAATGTTTCTAGTATTTAATTTGTATTAATTTATTGTGATCCAGCCGGATGTTGCTCAGGTTTTAAAAAGTTAATAAATGTTATCGTCTAATCTTTTTTTACTCCAATGTAAAGCTTAATTTATATTGAAATAGTTTATCACGTCACAGGCGATAATGTAACTGAAAACTGTTATTACCAGGTAGCGTTATACAGTTTGAAAAAATAATCGTATCATGCGGCCACGTACATGACAAATTTTAGTTATATTCTCGCCTGTGACGTACGAAAATCTCTCCATCCAATATATAGTCTTATGGATAACAACATGGCTTGAATTCATAATGCAAAATATATACATACTTGATGACTTCATAAACGATGTCCATGTAGTCGGAGGACCTAGCGTAGAAACCGGCGGAGTTGAGAGCTCCCCAGAAGTTTGACCAGGCTTGTCCGGGACGTACTAGCATAGGCGCTATGACGTCATACCCAGAGGACACTAAATACCGCAGTGTGTTCTTGTCAATTCGCGAGACACTGTCCACTGAGAACAAGTAGTCACACATGCTGTTGATGCAACGCTCCCTGCAAATGTCATATTAATAAATAGTTTGTACGTAAAAACAAAAATACATCACTTAAAATAATCCATAATTAAGTCTTTTAAGCTAAATCCAAACATAGTAGATAGATATTTAAGAAAACCAGTTGCATGTAACATTTAAATATATATAAAAGCAAACACAATTATTTGTTTGATTTTTAAACTCTCAAGGCACCATTTTTATTATTGTTACTTTATATTACATCATCTGCCCTTATCCCACTCGCAGAGGGTCGGCGGAACATGCTTTTTAACACATGTTAATGAAATATTTGGCTTGTAGTTTTTACGAATCTTTGTCTCAGTGCGGGAATCGAACCCACGGCTTCTCGCTACACAGCCGGCTACTTGCCCACTGCTGTGCCACAGAGGCTGATGTACTAAATCGTTACTATCAAACAAATAGCGTAACGTCTAATATAATATGATAAAACACAGTATTGATAATATTTTTTAAAATTAATATATAGAATCAAAGTTGAATCCGTAATTGAAATAGTGAATTTGATAATATTGATACACACATAATAATTTATGTGTGTATCAATATTATCAATGAGTAAGAATGTAATTTAAAAATAACAATAATATTGGTGTAGTAACTACAACCATTATAACATATAAAGCAAAACAAAACACTCACATAGCAATATTCCTGGCTTCAGACTCCGACATAAAATCACTGGGCTTGATGCGTTTAGCTGATGCATATTCCTTAGAATGCTTTTGGAAGAACTGGTCAACTTCCGTTTCATGGTATTCAACATTGTTCCTCAATAGTAGGTGAATCTTTTGTTTTGGATAATCAGTGTCATATACTTGTTCTAAAAATTCTTCCATGAATGGTGTAGCTTGCTCAATGAATACCGCCATCATAACATTCGGTAGCGCATCCTCCTGATATAAAAAATTGTAACCATAAACATATTTGTTTTCTTTTTTATTACAATACACTGGCACAGATATTAGTTGATGCTACATGACTTAACCATTGATTATAAAAAGGACTGTAATTTATAATTGGCTAAACAGATTTTATTTAAACATAAATAAAACAATCTTGTATAAGTCAGCTTTCAAATGGAAGAAAACTCATTCAAATTGCTCCATAATACTTAGCTACGACACAACAGGCAGACACACACCCACAAAGATGTCTAACTTATGACACCCAACAGTTCTTGTCGTGGGCTAGTAAAATAGCGAATAAGAACAGATGTCAATAGAATGGGAGTAAAAAAAAATATAGAAGCAATAAAAAATACTGAATAACCAGTGCATAGCACAAAACTATGACTTATGGACTCTGTGAAAAGCAACCAGGGAGAAAGATATTGTGCTTAAATTTGTATCATAACATAAAAAGGTACCTCAAATTCAATCTTCTTCTCTTTACACAAGGCACACCCTTCTTTGGGTGACCAAGACTTTGCCAAATAGTTTCCATAATGGTTCAAAGTAATTTTGGATAATCCATTGCCATGTACTATGAGCGGCCTTTGTTTTGTGACTTCATTCTCAATGTATGGCCACTCATCTGTCGTATTTGCTTTCAGTTGGACATCAGCTACATTTAAATATTAACACTTAATGCAAATACTTACACTGAGCATAGATTTATTTCAAATTTAAGCAATACATATTTGATAAGCTTACCTTATTTGCAAATTAGATGAGGACAAAACTATTAGCCCATATAAAATGCCAATTAAAATTGGGTAGTAGTTGTAATAATAATAATCAGTTATATTAGTATTAGGGATTATTGCACAATGACCATTTAAATTGTATCCATCAAGGACAACTATTTTAGGAAGTATCTAGTAGACATCTTTGTCCTGGCATATAATAAAGCTAGAGCTCACTGTGACTTGTATTTGACCATATCATAATTTAAAAAATAAAAGTAAATGCTCCTTACCAAATTAAATATAATAAGTTGAAATACAAAAGTCATAATCTGAAATTATATTGGCAGAAAGATGTCTACTAACTTTCAAAAATAACTCTTAATGTTAGCTGGTGGTTAAATCTTGTTAGAAAAACTTTAAAAATGGTCTTACTATTAATAAATTGCCAAAAATGTTGGTTCATAATTTTTTTTACTGATTTATTATCATTTTATTATTATTAAAGCTAATATAGTAAATGTTACAGGTACAGCTACTAGTAAAGTGATAATACAAAAATTAATACTTACACAATGCGCCATGTAAGTTTTGGAATATCACTGAGTTATGGTCCAAGGAGATTTTCAGTGATTCTCTTAAATTCTTATCTAAGTAGACCTTGGTATAATATAATTGATCATCATCCTTATCGTTTATTGTTTTGAAGTTAATGATCTCAAGCAACTCTGGCAAGTAACCTGTGCAAAAATAATTAGTGAGATATATTTCCTAACACTTAAATCAATGAACAATGTATATAAGCAGACCATATAAGTCAGTCCCCACACATAATGCTAGAGAATCATGGGTAATAGCAACAAAGGAAATCATGCAGGGAACCTGCCAGACTCATCCATGAGGAAGGACTCTTATGATGGCTATATGTAGCTAGAGATAGAAAATTTGGTTTGAAATATAAATAAATTTCATTACCTATGAATCCTCCAGAATTGAGATATGGGTTGGCTACTTCTGTGTTAGGATATTGTGAGGCCAGTTTGCTATCTGGCCAACAGAATTGTTCTGCTGAGAACACAACACGTGTGTCAGGGAATGATTTGAATTTTTTCACTATTTCTTCAATATCTCCCAAATACATAACATCATAGCTACAAAAAAACATATATTTCTGAATCATTTTCAATTAAATAATGACAGCTTTTATTCTTTTTGCCATAATATATAATTTAGTTATTTGGCTACATAAGAGTACCGATTTATAAACCTAAATAAAATCTGTAACATAATCCTCTTAAATTGCTTTATTAATTAAAGATAATTACCAAAGTTATGATATTTATACTAATATTCTTCCAATATGACACTTCAAACTGCTGAATAGTGTTGTAAATCTTACCTGTCTGTAAATAATACAATTTTGTTTTCATAATCAGACTTTGCTAATTCTTTTAACTTTTCCTTGAGTAAGTTGATCTTCTGCCCGCCTCCAGGGTGGTTCATGTCCCCCCCAGTCCATTTTTCACCCTTACCCAACACCTCCACATCTATATTGTAGATCTTAGCTGATCTCAGGAATCTATCCAACCCATGGTTGTCATCAGTTGCTACTGTTAGCACAGTCACATCATCTGTGGGATAAAGAATAATATCAATAACATATTCTTGACATCAGTAAATATAATATAAACATGTATCATACATTTTAATTACATGATAGTAATAAATAACCCAGCTCAACACATTAACGCAGCAGCAGTGCAGTACACAATTACAAAACCATATCTAATTTTAGTTACATGCAATTAGATCATAAGCTCATTTAGATTTCATGGCATCATTGCGACATACGGTCTTAAACTAAAGGCACAGCTTTAAATATTAACGCTTTAATTAACGCCAGCAAGTTTATATAGGTTTAAAGTTATATAGGTTTAAAACAGATTTCCATACCTGTCCCTTGTACTGTGTTGATCAGAAAAAACGCTAAAGTGAATAACTTTAAAAAACGCGACATCGTTCCAGATTGATCCACGAGAGAACAGAGTTCAACGGACTTCCGTCCAGCACTGCAGTTAACTGGGACTCATAAAACAGCCGGCCAAAGAAAGAGTCGTATAACGTCACTATTGCTCCACATACAATAGGTATTCCTGCTTCCGAACCGATAAGCTCGCTCGTTATAAACGATAAAACTGTTTTCCTGCCGACAACCGGCGTCGACCCTGCCCGCTGCCGTTTCAATGTATGTGATCACTCCCGACTGACGTGTGGTTTTATAATTCTCTCATGAATAAGTCAAAATCATGTCACGCGGCGTCCCGAGCGCGCATTTAAAACAATAAGCTAGCCGAAAATGCTGAAGCAGGCACTCTGAATTCTGATTGCTCTGAAACTGTATCAGTAAAACAACCAACAACTGACAGCCCCTTCCTCAGTCCTCACCTCTCTGCAGGGTCCCCAGATTGAATTTAAAAATTACCCCATAGCAGACGAAAATGTTCCCCAAAATTGTATTATTTTGGCATCTTTCTCCAAATAATTTAACCTACTTTCGCTACTCCTTAGAAATTATTTTAAGTGGGCAACTTGAAAAGGCATAAATATTAGTATTCAAGGCCGTGACATCATCTTAACTAATAAACTAACCATTTCGAGGAGTTTTGGCGGGAATTCTGACAGTGCAGTTCATCGCTTATTTTAACTTATTTCATAAACTAGTTTAGAGTTTTGTTTGTTGCATAAAAATGGTGTGGATTTGTTCAATAAACATTGAAGGTGATTAAGAATGTATGGAAACATTGAAATAAGTGAATTAAGAATCGTACTGAAAGGAGTTAACACCAAAACTCCAGCAAGACCTTGAAATAAACCGCACCCGTGTTTCATCGCTCTTGTAAAAATAACTTGAGAATAAATATACTTGACACTGGCAAAATGCATAATACTGCCAAAGCCATAAATAAAAAAGAAGAAGAACCATTTCGAGGTATTACATATATAGTCACTTGAGAAATGGCTAACGAGAGCTATTATGTGACTTATAGAAAATAACACAAACACACAGACACAATAACAAACAATCAAATACAGACCAGCTGAGACCACAAGAAAGACGACTAAAGTAAAGATGTTTTTTTTAATTTATTTTTTTCATAAACACCATAGAAGGCATAAAGGCTGCAGATAAAACACTTCTCTGATTTCCCCGGTACCGGAAAAACATCTCTAAGGATGTGAATGTCGTTCCCTCAAAAGTTCCCCAATAAAAATATTTGTCCCCATATTTGCGATAAAACCACAATCTGAAAACACTTTCTCTCGGTTGTCATAGTATTCATACAAAAGTTCCATCTGTTACGACTTTTGTTTCAATCACTGGATATTTAAGCAGGAGTGAAATTTATTAGAAAAAGATAAACTATTATTTTCAGAGGCAACAGACACGCGCAATTCGTAATTACATTGAGTTGTGTTTTATAAATACTGCAATTTAAGGCGGGGCTTTTACATCCGGTATGTCTTTTTATAAAAGTTGCCGGTTTTGAAAACTTTGTTCTCGTTTCACAATCGCGACGAGTTTCGTTCCGTTGAGTTTAATTTATTTAGTCTATTAGATAATTTTACCATAAAATTACTACATAACGATAGTAACTGTAAATAAATGTAGTTTATCAATAATAAATAATTATATAAATAAAAAGTATGAATATTAAAATCATGTTTTAGTTAGGTGGAACGAGGGACGTGGGTTCGATCCCCGCATTGAAACAAATGTTTGTGTTTTTCGTTGTGTGAGTCATAAATATTTGCTTCGGGTCTTGATGTTAAGAGACCGAAAGATT
The DNA here is from genome assembly GCA_949126905.1 of Amorpha juglandis. NCBI lineage: Eukaryota > Metazoa > Arthropoda > Insecta > Lepidoptera > Sphingidae > Amorpha > Amorpha juglandis. Next base: position 12,041,655 of record OX421367.1, read on the forward strand.
CATAGATCCTACTTCCTGACATCCACGACACAAGATTCGTTTATTCATGTAAGGTCAGGACTTAGGGTATTTCTATAATTACTTAAGTAGGACTAATTATCGTACATCAAGTAGGTATCGGGGACTACACAAATTAGGCTATGGGTATAAAATACATTATGCAGGTAATAAGTGCTTATATATTAACACAATTATTACTGTTAATAAATCGCATTGCATGTTGTTATTGTTTATATGCCTAAGATCTATAAGTACATTTGTAATCATAATTTAATAACAGTTAGCTTACGAGCATTATATTGTTATTATTTTAATATTCATGTACCTACTATGATTTAAATTATGCTCTTCGGTAATCTTCGTTTATCTTGGGATATAAGAAGGTCGATGTTTTTAATCCAAATTTCAATATAGAGCAGTAATTATTCGTTGCAGAATGTACTTAGTTTCCAATAAGTGCCTGTTAAGTCCTGGATAACCGGATAATGTGTACATATTGGTAATAAACTAAAGATTTCCAAAGCGCATAATTTAAATCGCTATACTATAAGTGCGATTAATAAAGTCTTTTAAAGTAAAATATTTATGTACCTTTAGTGAAGAAATGATTTTCCTTACAAGCCGTATCTTCGCTGTCTTTGGTACAGAATTGTTGAGAGGTAGACGGGCCGGAGCGCAGAGCTATGACGATAGCCAACACCCAGCAGCAACATTTCAACGGGAAGCACCGGTGACGCAGAACCATGTTTTCGCCAAAGCTCCCGAGAATCGACTGCAACCTCAACGGTGATAGATACAAACAAATTGATTACCTATAACGGAAAAGGTGAGAGCTATTCTTATTTTTTCGCTTTCAGAAATACTTATAGCGTGAAATGAAAGTGTCCGTCTCAGTTGAAAAAGAAAACTTGGCTAACAGTAATTGTGAAATGACCAACTTGTCACGTAACGTTGTTGAGCAAGTAACAATTTTATACAATTTTATGTTCCTCTAAAACCTTAGGACTTTGACGATGTATATGTAGCACGAGCTATCCCTCGCGGTTTAGGTCCCTAGTGTTTTAGATGTGAACAATCGTCTCGACATATTCACTCTGATTTAGTTGTGTGTATATGAACACAACCGGTCAAGTCGCTCAAAATTTAACGTACACGAATAGACAGACACACCATACATTCAATAATCGTGTGGCTACTAATATCTTAATATAAACCCATGGATAGACAGGATTATAATAACAATAATTAAGGTTATTTTTCATTCATTAAGTATTATTATTTAATGCGAAAATCTACAAAAAAAAAAAATAATTGTGAAATAACTATCACCATCCTCATAAATACTGCCATGCTCATCATGTGGTATTAGTATCATAAATGTATCTGTAAGTGTATATATCTATTGACAATTAATTATTATTAATTAATTTCATCTCCTTTTTAGCCAGCTAATTATATAATTATCATATAACCAACATATTATATCAGTCACAAGTGGGTACTAGGTGTGAAGTTGACGCGATATTCGCACTTCCCATAGTCGCATCACGTGCGTCGTAAAACTAAAAAAAAGGAACTCTTGTGTGGGAGATCATGCGACAGTCACGATAGGGTCACTAGCTCTCAAACTGAAAAGCTGGATGGGTTGACAGACATTAACGTCACTGACCCCAAACGCCTGACGCTTGACGCGACCATCGAAAGTCGGTCTTTAGGTATCGTGACTAATTGCTATTAGATGTACATTGCTCTCAAAAGCCTTTGTAGACGTTACTGTCCAAAAAGTATTAAACCGCAAAGTGAAAGTCATCGTTTTTGGTACGATCGTCGTGCTTCAACGGATCTGTATTTTGATTAAAGTATAATAGGTTCTTGCAGTGTTATCAGCAAAAAAAAAACATTTCTAATCATACAATCTCGAATGACTCTACCTACTTAGTTCTGCTGACGTATTCTTACAGATAAAGGTGATGCTTTTTAAAGTCAGCGATGTTCTAATCTTAGGCTAAGGTCTCCCCATACTTTTATTTTCCCAGTCCCTTGTCAGGTCTTTCCAATGAGTTGCGAACACAATCAACTTCCCTTTGTCCCTCTTCTTCAGAAGTTGCGACGTTTTGTGACAATTTCTTGTACCTATTTCCTTCGCTACCTCACGCTATTTTACTTGAGCGTACTCAAGGCTGTAGCCAGTAGCATTTTTTTCTCAACGGCTACTTTTATGTGTCTTTTTATGTATATAGCACAGTAAGTTTTTCTGTTATTCTCACACCTGTGAGATGAATATAACCTCGGTGAATCGTGGTTACAATATTTGCAATCCTACCTTTCCAGGAAATAAGCGTGAATTTGTGGTAAGTACGAATATATTATCTGGATTAAGGTATCTACATAGTACACAGGGCGTTTTTGGACTTGGGTCGTATGACTTGACTCCAGAAAAATAATCCCCCTTTGTTTATCTAGAAGTAGCCTTAGAATGATGGATTCTGTGACGGCCAGCTTGATAATAATCATTCCCTAAGTAGAGTTTCAGGATATAGTTACTGTTTTCGTAGTTGTGATGGCGATAGCGAATAATTCCATTTAGCATGTTGATGGGTATCGTTTTTTATATGTTAGACTAATTGAATAAAAACTGGGTAAGATATAATATGTAGCTGACTAATTAAACATCGAATAAAATATTATTCAGATAATTTTAATAAATCTACCCACTCATTTGTGACCATTTTGGTTCGTAGAATAGGTTATATTTATAGCAATGTTTATCTCCTGGGTATATTACATGTTGCACATATAAGTTTTAGAACTATAAGGTAGTGAGCTAATTTCATAAATTATGCACCGACTTTGTTAATAAGGGCAGCAGAAAGCACTATACATATATTGCGGCACATGTAATGCTTCAGCAGAATAGTAAATTAAAATCCAATTTGAGTAATAAGATTAGACGTAGCGAATGATACCGAGTCACGGCTCATAGCTGTTGTAGACGTGACAGGTGGAAGCAGTTGTCTGTTAAAACTACGATTGAATTCTTTATCCGAAAAGATGCCCAAGGAAGATCCAGAAGCTACAGCTCTCAAAAACGAACTAACCGACCTTATTTCTAAAGTGAAGGTAGGTTTAATACTGCTGGCGTGAAAAGATCCCACACAACCTTATGCCCCATGTAACTTTTGATGATTACTATTACACTAATAGATCTCGGAAACACCCTCAGTTAGCTGTTATGGTTCTGCCACACCGCTGTTATAAAATGTTTACAAAACATTATTAAACATTTGTTAACAAAAATTTGATACATTTTATCACAATGTTAGTAAATGTTTAAAGTTAGAAAATTTTTGTATACATTTTATAAAACCGGTGTAGCAGCACCATTATTCATGATCTTTGTTAAATTCCATTAAAGAGTACGTTCACAATACTTTAGACGGCAATCGAAATAAATATATTAATTCCTTTTACTAACAATCATTACAGCTACGAGAATTGATAAGGATCCTAATCGTAAACTAATGCACGATATTATTTGCAGGCAGATCAAGAAAAGGTTGCCGATGCTAAGTTGGCGGATAAATGCTCTGATCTTGGGAACATATCCAAGATCAGATTTGTTACAAAGAAAATGTTAAAGGGACATCTGAACAAAGTCAACTCCGTTCATTACAGCGGCGATTCACGGTAAGCTATAATTTTTTATTAAGCTTTTGATGTGTGAGATATCCATTTTTTATGTGATATACTTAACAATGTGCTAAATGTTAGAACGCATGGCGAAACTAGAAACATTTTTATGAGCTACTTTAAACGCTATATACCCTGAAATGAACATTCATTATAAACCTATGACACAAAAGTCCCAATTTACATGGAAATAGTTTCTCGTATGACATAGGCGAGAATGTAATAGGAAACCAGTATTTACGAGGTCCCTTATATAATTCCTTTTTCGAATTGTATGATGCGGCCTTGTGAAGAAGAGTTTTCTGTTACTTTATCATATGTCTCAAGCAGTACGTATTAGCTCTCTACATCTAAATTGGATTGAAGTCTGTTGAAGCAAAACAAATAAACTCGCCGTTGTGTATTGGGTATCCTTTTAAGCTTGCGTATCGAAGTGATGATTGTTATTAAAGTATCATGGCGAAAATTCGCAACAAGAAACATTTTTTAGTGCTTATTATAGGTAAAAGGCGAAAATTATTATATTATCTTCCAATATTACAGTTGTAGTGTCCGATAAAATAGAACTCTATTGTGATTCTTGATGATATCTTTTTTTCTATAGCATAGACTGGCAATCGAGCAAGTGGGTCACCTGATGGTAAGTGATCTCCACCGCTCATGTACGCCCACAATACTAGAATAATCATAGGTGCGTTGCCGACCTTAAAGGAAAGGGATAATTAAGGGATTGGGAAGGGGAATTTGGGCCTCCGGATATCTCACTCGCCGTACGAAACGCAGCGGCAAGCCGCTACTTTACGTCGGTTTTCTGTGAGACAGTGGTAACGACCCGATCGAGACGGCCCATTCGTGCTATAGACAAAACTATCTACAGCGTGGCTCTACCACTCAATAACTCACTGGCTACGTAAGACAGCGATAGTTGCATTCTTTTGTCGGGTAAAGGATATGTAACTTGAAATAACAATTAATTATTGTATATTTATAATATTTTTAAGTGATAAACTTTTTTATGATTATAACATAATATATCAACTTGCATTGTCATAGGAACCATACGTTTGAAAATGTGCAATCTAATGCCCGCGTTCACCGAACTCAACATAGTATAGTAACCTAAAGTCCAACATGCAACTAAACTGGACGATAACAATAGACTGAATTTGATATTGCTGACTGCATTGATGTATGTAGGTAGTGCATTATAGGTCGACTAAGTTATATAGCCGTTTTATGAAGTCCAGAGTAAGCTTTTATGATAAGTAGAAATGTCCAGAACGTCGTATACTACTAATGTACAGAGTTAATTCCCCACATAAGTAAATACTATAACAATTTTAACTCGACCCAATGTCGAAATTAATCAGTTGCAGAACCTAACCATTATCTAAAGTATTATGAAGTAAAATATATAACATTCATCACCTTAATGTCTCTATCTAGAAATTATTCACCAGCGATAATATTTACCCTAAGACGAGGTGTTCCTCTATATTCTTATAAACTGATATGGTCATATGTATTTTAGCTGCATTACATTGTTTTCTAAATATATATCTATAGTACTTGATTTATTATCAAGTACATAGTAAATAAGTCATTACTTAATATTTATTTCTATCAGTGAACCGATGACGAACTGGTCGTAAGTACAATGTAGACGTTTAAAGATTTGAATTAAAATAAAAAGGGGTCATGAAACATTGCAATTGACATCGGATTACGTCACGAGACTATGCTCATCCCACACTACAGTTTCTGAAGTCGACAGTTATTTATAGCCGACGGAAAAATTACGAAGGTCGTAGGGGTTCTCAATACGACGCGCATATTTCTTTTTTTTTCCTCTATGTATAACCACACAACCATGGGCATACCGATGGTGGGATAAAGTGGGGCGTTTGCCTCACCCTGGATAGCGCTGTGAGAGACCGAACATTAAATCTTTAAAAATTATCACTTTTTTTCGAAATACCGGTGCGTGGCGCGCGAGGCTGTACAACTTTGTTTTTACTCCACGATTGAATGGTTCTTTTCTTTACTTTCCCTGGCGTTCACCCTGGTTACGCCCTTGCGCATAACTCCACCAAATATAGACGGATTTGGATGATAGATTTTTCATTCGAAAGATTAGATTAGCATTTAGTTTTTGTTTTTCAATAAGAAAGATGTTGTTGTTTTGATCTTTAGTTTTAGTAATTGTTATTTTATAGTCGTCATTGGCGAAATCATCAAAAATCGATAGAGCCGTAATCTAAAATTACAATAGGAGTAGCATTTACTCAGTTGTGATGAAACAGGCGCTTACAATTTTACCGGATAAATAAACTTCATATATAAAATTCTAAATGCCAAATAAAATAGGCAGCGATAGCTCAGCGGGGAGTGGTATCGACTGTCGAGACGAAAGTCGCAGGTTCGAAACCAGCCCCAAGAGCATACACCACTAACTTTTCTAAGTTACGTGTATATTAATTGTTAATTATCGCTTGTTTTAACGTTGAAGGAAACATCGTGAGGAAACCTGCATACCTGAGAATTAGATAAGATTTTTCGAAGGTATGTGAAGTCTGCCAACCCGCTTTAGGCCAGTGTGGTGGACTAAGGCCTGATCCCTGTCATTCAGTAGAGGAGGCCCGTGCCCAGCAGTGGGACGAATATAATATATAGGGCTAATAAATCATATTTAAAATGAGTCATCATCAACAGGCATTGTGTCACGGGCTCTCTCGATGGAAAGCTGATCATTTGGGATACATGGAGCGGCAATAAGGTGCAAATCATACCGCTTCGTTCCGCTTGGGTGATGAGCGTCGCTTTTGCGCCCTCTGGAAACTTCGTCGGTGAGTGTATTTGTGTTTCTGTAACTTTGCTATTATTATGACCATGGATTCATCTAAGCATTATTGAAATGTTTCATACTCTGTTGGAAAATGACTTTTGTTTATTTTATTTAACTTTTTTTTGTAAGCGCAATAATAATTTAAACATTTATTTATGTATTGAATACTTAAAAAAATGCTTACATTGTATAAGTAGACAATTTTTATTCGTATTTGTAGATTTTATTTTAAATGAGACTACAAACGCGAAAACGTAAAACTTATATTTTAATATAATTGTCACTTTCGTAAAAATCATTATATTTATTGTTTAAATAGCTTTAAATAAGTTTCGGTTGTTTGGTTTCATACTCGATGGGTGTTTAATCATGCCTTATAATTTTATTTTTTCATATTTTTTTATATTACCAAGATAAGTAGTACTTAGTTTAGGCGTGTAATACAGCTTAAATCTAATTAGGTTGGGCCTTTGTCCTCAAAACTGTAATCTGTAATAACTAAAAACGTTTGAAGCATGTGGGGGCATGGACAACATGTGTACGATATACGACGTGAACAACCGTGACTCGACTGGCGCGGCCAAGATGGTGCGCGAGCTGGCCGGCTACGAGGGATTTCTCAGCAGCTGCCGATTCCTCGACGACACGCACATTCTCACCGGCTCAGGAGACATGAAAATGTAACTATAATTGTCGCCTTTGTCGCCTTGGCACCCATATGTACCATAGGCATTACCGAAACGGCACGTGTTTTTATACTACCACCGGGCTTCCTTTCCCACGCCACCGCCACCTTTCCCACTATTCAACACGGTGCGACCCAGCCCTGAGAAAATCCATCGAGACAAACTCAGTGGGTTTGTTTTGAGTCCCGTCTTTCAATCCAAATTATTTGGATAATACAAAGTCATATATAATACAAAGTCATATATAATACAAAGTCCTATATTTAATTGTAAGGGAGATTACCCCGACGGACCATGTGTATCTTGTTATGGTTGTAACATAAATTGTTGTTTTAAACCTACCGCCGGATTCAAACGCGATCCTGCTTGATAATACCCGGAAAGAAACTCAGTGGGCTTGTTTTTTGTCCGTTTACTCTATTCTCGAAAGAATTAATTATTAGTTGAAAAATTCAAATTTTAGGTTTCTATTTTATTTTTTCGGTCGTCTTTTATTTAAATTTATATTGATTATAATTTTTGTACAAATTTGAATATTAATAAACAATTCATTTTAACTTAATCGTATTATATTACATATCGTTATGAAATTTTCATAAATTATATTCAAACATATATGTACATATGTAATTAAACATATAATTTGATGGTCTTGAAATACCTGTAGTAAGTTAGTGTATAATGTGACATAGGTAGATTTGACACGCGTTACATCTCTGCCCACCACTTAACGGATATAGGCACGACATAATCGGTATGTTCATTTATAATTTTCTTCTACTTACCCTAATATGGCAAAGTCGTTTTTAGTAATAAACCCTGTAACATAACCAGTGCGTCAATAATGTGGGAGACCTACTTCATACTATACGGAGACTATAGGAGATGACTGCCGGTAGTGGGGTATGTTAACATTTGATGGCCTATGCTCATAAGGATTGTATGATTGCATAAATGAAAAATACATGAGCGTTGCTCATTCTAAACATTCCCACATAGTCCCGAGTTGCAATGGACACGTAGGCCGGCAGAATCGTCCCGTATCTTGAACTGTTATCAGCTTTTGCCGTCTCTCGCTGCCTGCCACCCAGGACCATGGCCTCCATGGTTTTAGGATAAATACGCCACTGGCGGTCGGTGCCATTTTATACTCAAACGAAACCTCGGACCCAGGTACAATAAAGTATTTTCATAAATGTTCTTGCTAGTCCGTCAATGGTTATATTACAATGATTATTAAAACATGGAAGATATCTAGACGGCATGGACACATCGCAAAGGCCACTATATTTCACCACATTTGTCTGATGTGACCATATATTTTGGAGAACAGAGACATATTGACAAAGTTTAATGCAAGTACGTTACAGATGCGTTTGGGACTTGGAGGCTGGGAAACGAGAAATGGAATTCGACGCTCATGCCGGTGATGTTGTCAGCATTTCATTGTCACCAGGTTTGTTTACAAATGTGTTTGTAAATAAATACTCCTGTGATTAGATAGTTATGCACCCTGCACCCATTCATGACATCATAACAATTTGCTGACCATTAAAATCAGCTTTTTACGAACGTAAGGACTCTATGTAACTCTGTCCATTGAAAACATGATAATTTTTCGCTGACCAATGAATTTTGCAGGTGTTCTTGTTTTGATTAAAGTTTTTGGAACTAAAACAAAACATTTTGACAATAAAAGTGCTGAACACTGTCTGGCAGGTGGCCTTGTTATGATCGAAATTCCCGGAACTGAATACGACTTGTAAATAAGTTAAGAGTATAAATAAATATAATTGATATATTTAATTCAGTCTGAAATAAATCTTGATCGTGAAGAGTTCGACTCACACATTTTGATTTGAAATACCACCAGACGCTCCCGCGTAACTTTTGTCTAGATTAATACCACATGTTATTTATAATATTTAAAACGCATACAATTAAATTATAATAATATAATATTAGCCCTATATTATGCATTTCGCAATACTGGGAACGGGCCTCCTCTATTGACAGAGAGGTTGGGCCTTAGTCCACCACGCTGGCCAAATGCGGATTGGTAGACTTCATATACCTTCAAAATGTTTATGGGGAACTTCAGAGACATGTAGATTTCCTCACCATGTTTCCTTCATCATTACTAGTACCTTAGAAAATTCAGAGTTTGCAGATCGATCGAATCTGCTTACAGTACTGTAGTGGTCAGTACCACTCCCCGCTGAGCTATCGCTGCTTATAATATAATTGAAAATTTAATAAAATAAAAAAAATTGTGGTGTCGTGGGACACCAAGTAGGAACGAAGTTCCTTCGGCTAATGTAGAATCGACACAAATTGCAAAAAAAGTCGTGCTCAATTCTGTGTATGCGACTGTCGCGCCTGCGCACGTCTCATTTAACGGTTTTATTCCACGCATTTTTCTTACGGTTTTACTATCACATTTTTTTCAGTTCGGTCACGCAGCGAAATCCCTATCCCCTCCAAGCCTGCCGTAAGGAACTTCGTTCCAATAAACTTTTATTCAGTAATATTTCATCCCAAAACACTACCGAAGTGTAACAACTCTAATTAAAAACTTAGACTTAGACTGGCTACTAAACGGTGGACGGCCGTGTTCTATAATCAAAAATTCAAATTCAAATTTCAAACCGCGTCTACATTTCCAAATGTCATAAGTTTCACAACCATCTGTTTTATTAACGGAATTTCGACTTTAACTTTGTGTGCTAGATATCAAATTAAGTTAAAAAAAGTCTCATTTAACGGTTTTTATTCCACGCATTTTTCTTACGGTTTTACTATCACATTTTTTTCAGTTCGGTCACGCAGAGAAATCCCTATCCCCTCCAAGCCTGCCGTAAGGAACTTCGTTCCAAAAAATACATAAAATGTAATATAAATGTTTGGAAAAATTATATTGACAATATTATGGTTACTTGATTTCTAAAAGGTGAAAAAATGACCCCTTCTATTTTTAATGAACGAGTTTGATGCTCTTTAAATGTATTATCAAAGGTTGTTCGTAACGGCATATTCACCTATTTCCAATATTATTACTAGAATATATTAAAAATATTTAAATGCGTCACCGTGTTAACATGACACTTGTTAAACGTTTAATGTGGCTTCTGTGGAACAAAGCAATAAGTGGTATTACATAAATGTTTAGTTCTCAAAAAATAACGTAACGGGACTCAAGTTAGCTTATTAATCTTAAAATTACAATTTACAACTTTAAATAGTTATAATTTGATTTCCAAAAAAAAGCGACAATGTTTTCATAAGTGCCAATTAATATGTTTGTATTAATAGTTTACTATCTATTTCACATTTTAACTCGATATACTAGTCATATGAACTCTATACTCACTGGGTTAGAAAGTTAGGTTTCAGTTTCATTATGCACATGGGTTTAACGGAATAATCCGGTCGTGACCGGATTATACTAGACATTTCAAGTATATGACCTAATACTTTACTGTTTCTTTTATTTAAAAAAAAGTTGAAACTATTTTAATGCTGACTATGCCTTTTACTTAATCGTGACCTAAATCACGCGGCTCGAAGACTGCATTGAGCCTAGCGTCCTACCTTCCCAAATTTCTGAGCTTATCCGCTTTTATTTCTTATTATTATCAGCGTGATAAAAGTGAAGAATTCGTACAATCTGTAAACCGCTATTAACCGCCTTGTTTAAGTTCGGTTGGGTATTCGTAAATGACACAAGCGGATGACCGATGCAGGCACAGTAATACAAGGATATACCCCTACACCCGCTCCAATCAACCATCAAGTCATGTCACAAGCCCCTCGCGAGAACCGAATATACACTGGCTGATTCTGGAACGCGTTCTACACAAGGCGTGTGGATCACTATGCAATGGCAGGTTTTAACACCATGTGTACGGTGGTCGCTATCCGGGCGGATATGAATATCCAACCACCAGCAAACAATAATAGTCTGGAAACTCGTTTTTTATATAAGTCGATGAAATATGCCCATAAATTTTACGTTTTAGACATGAAATCGTATGTGACTGGATCGGTTGACAAGACGTGCAAGCTGTGGGACGTCAGAGAAGATAAGGCGAAGCAAACGTTCTTCGGCCACGAAGCTGATGTCAACAGTGTGTGTGTAAGTTACAAGTTAACTACAACTTTTGCCCAGTCCTTTTCTTTCTGGGGCTATCCGGATCTGTATCTGGACCTGCCTTTCTTTTTTCACTTCATCCGGTCTTTGGTCATTTCTTCTCATGTCTTCTCCTAATAAGTCATTTCAGCGCTATTTGGGTAGACCGCGGCATCGTATCTCTGGTTTATTCTGGTACAACTATTTGCATCGGACGTGTTCCTGCGATTGGCTCTAAAGTGTCTAAACCTCCTTAAACGACATACTTGGAGTTTATTTGTCATGTCATGAACAGTCAGTCATTATTACCACACCCTACGACTTTTACATCTATACTAATACTAATATAATAAAGCTGTAGAGTTTGATTGTTTGTTTGTTTGTTTGTTTGAACGCGCTAATCTCAGGAACTACTGGTTCGAATGGAAAAATTCTTTTTGTGTTGGATAGTCCATTTATCGAGGAAGGCTTTAGGCTATATAACATTACGCTGCGACTATTAGAAGCGAAGCATCAGTGAAAAATGTTGCAAAAACGGGGAAAAATTTGAAGGCTTCCGTTGCTAAGCTACCCAAATCTGTACTAATATTATAAAGCTGTAGAGTTTGATTGTTTGTTTGATCACGTGGGCGGAGCCGCGAGCAAAAGCTAGTATAGAATAAAATTGTTTCCTGTAAAAGGTACCTTTGTGCAGGCAAAATTCATAGTCATGGTAAATTAAATGAGTATATTTTCTGAGAAAAAGATGCTAGTTCGCAACAGTGTGTAAGGAAAAATAAGTATGTTAGCGGGTTTTTTTTATCTGATGTTATTGGCAAGAGACGCTTGTATTTATTTACCTGCTAGATAACTAAGTCTCTAAGCGACTTATTTATATAATTACAATATAGCAATTACTTCTTGTTGACGTAAAAAGGTCAGGTGGTCGACGTTCTTGATAAATTGTTACAATATATAATACAATTAGTTGATTTTCTTGATTTTATAAAACTAATTTAAACGGATTTTATCGCGATTTTTTATTAATTTTGATCCCGACGTTTCGAAAGCTTTTCAGCCTTTGTGGTCACGGAGTGGACTCAAACCGCGATAAAATCCGTTTAAATTAGTTTTATTTCAATGAGTAATATTCGCGTAAACATAAGAAATCTTTATTTTATAAGTTTAGTGTGAACTTGAAATTGGAAGTTACTTCAAAGATTTTTGTATTAATATTGAGATATGGTTGTGGTCGAGCTTCTGTAATTAATGATTAGTACGATTTACAAGTATCTAATAATTTACAGTAATAAAAAATATAAAGTTTTCGTGTAAGATACATATGCGAAATACAGTTCAACAATTTCTCGTAAGCTATTTATGTTATTAACTGCATTATTAAACGAGTATTATTAGTATAAACGAGTATTTAGCAAAATATTTGTAACGATTACATATATTATGACAGCCTCCATGGCGCAGTGGGTTCGATTCCGGCACCTAGTGTGGGGTCAGGACTATGTGTGTATAACTGTTGGGTGTATTAAATTTAATTTTTCAAAGCATGTTATAAAAAGCAGCTTTTTTAAAAAAAACAATAATGTAATAATAATAAATTCTAGCCCTGTATTATACATGACCCACAACGGCCACAGGCCTCATCTACTGAATAAAAGGGGATAAACTTTAGTCCACCATGCTGCCCTAGACTTTACATACCTTCAAGATTCTTATGAAGAACATCTCAGGTATGTAGGTTTTCGCACGAGTGGTTCCCTAACTGTTAAAGCAAGTGAAAATTAATACAGATATAACTTAGAATGGTCAGAGGTGCTGCAGGCTGGGTTCGAACCTACGACTTTCATCTTGACAGTCCGTACCCGATGAGCTGTTTGTTACTGTATGTATCTTCTTTTTTAAATTCACCTAAATTGTTATTTTGCTTTATTTTAAATTTGACTTTGCTTAATATGTATGTATTCATCAGTTCAGTTCATACCCTAAAAGACACAAGAGAATAAATAGATTGATATACTCATGGTAATTCAATAGTTTATCTGATGCAGTTCCACAACAGCGGTCAGGCGTTCGCCACCGCCTCCGAAGATAAGACGGCTCGTCTGTTCGACATACGCAGTGACCAGCAGCTTGGACATTACACACCGCCGGGTGCTAGCGGGTTCACGAGCTGCGGTTAGTAATTCACCATTATCCTCACCTTCATCATAATTTTCATTATTATAGTGAATGAATGAATGAACGGTGTTGATTCACGTCATTATAAACATGAATATAACAATATGAATTCTCTTCCTCAAAAAGCCATCACTGAGGTCGATCTGCCTCTCATCCAAATGCTGTCACAGTCTTTTGTTTATACGCCCTTTATAGGAGGTGATTTTTAAAATTTACTTTACGACATGTACGATTTAATTTTCAACTTACGTCTTCCTCATAGGTATCTTTACGTTCATGGCCTGCGCTGTGAGGTGCCGTCAATTATATATTACTCTACTAATGAGTAGAACTTTTTGTGTATCGTTCAATATTATCATTGGACAAATGCGCTATAGTGCTACAAGTATGCCAAAAGATGCCAATTGATATGAGTGAAGTATTTTTTGAGTGAAAGATTTTACTGGTAGTTCGACTCGAGTCGGCTGTTTTCAGCTTTACCGCAGTTTTGGGTGAGCGCTTTAGACGCTCTCAACCCTTACATTTAAGCAATCATGCTGTGGCCACTCCCTGTGGGTACGAACCTCGGCTCAGTACGGTCGCTGGAAAAGTGGGCAGGGACATCTGCGATTAATGGTTTTGGGAGTGAAGTCATAGATATACATTGCAACGAACTGTTGCATAATTTATTAACTACTTGATCAAAGTGTTAATTTAGAAGACCAGGTACCCAATCTAATTTTTGTATGATCTAAGGATCTCTTTGTATTGAATAAGTGTACCTTAAACTTCTGAAAAGCGAGGATAAATAGTTTTATTTTAACACATCCATCATCAAATTAAGCATGCTTCAATAGAAAGTAGAAGATATATTTCCTTCTAAGGAAAAATGCCATATTAACCTGTCAATTATACGCCAGATTACTTTAAATCGCAGTTAGAATCCAAATGAAGAAAGCTTTCTAGCTAGCAATTTATCTCTCAATCAATTAGGTTGATTCAATTAAGTCGTTAATTTTCAACAAGCTACTGTGAAAATAAAAATTAAATATATCTTCAATGTAATAATTTAATAATTTAAATTAACCAGTTTCTATTTCTTTAACATAAAATTGTATTGTTTGGTAGGGTTGTCCCTGAGCGGGAGATACCTCTTGGCTGGTTCCGATGACAACACCGTCCATTCCTGGGACACTCTAAAAGTCTTACATACAGGTAATGTTTTATTCACACATAATGCATTAATAACAACATTGTTGTACGAATGTGCATGCGTTCCACGAGATATTGATTGACCTTGTAGTTTACTCTTTACAAACATAATAATAAATACCTTTGTGGGTTGTTTTGTTAGTTTTAATATGCAAAGAGGTTTTGCGTGTTTGATAAATGTATTTTTGTATGATTGTATAAATATATCAGATCATCACGCTTCGCAATGTAGGTACGTTTGTAAACGGGTTCTATTTCAATATCATGTGCACTTTGAAATGTGTTTGCTCTCACAACACTGCCTACCCCTTAATAGATAAAGACTTTATACTACTATTATTTAAAATCTCAATTTATCTGATTAAAAACAAATATCAACGATGTTATATTTGCTTAGTTAATAAGGTTCTATACCTAACTGATTTGCATTCATATATACTTGATCAGCTATTATTAAATTTTGGGCACGCTATTTCAATATTTTTTTATTAAATATTTAGACGATTATTATAAGAAGCCAAGCTGGTAAAGTAAGGTATCCCCAAGTACATACACAATTGTAATATGTACATAATATGATGCTTTGTTTCAAAATCGAAAATCAAGTTTGCGGTGACGTCAGCGCCCGAGTTTCATGACTCTTCGGAAATTTTACTAACCACAAGCAGGGAACAATGTTATAATATCACGTTGAGTTTTCTAGGGAAGTTTAAAGTAGTTAGTAGACTAAATTAAAAAGTAACTACCATAAACTTTACTTAAACGAATGCTTGGTTGCACTAGTTTCATCTGCAAACAATGGAAGGGGTACTATCGGCCTCTTCAGAGCAAAATATACAAAAAGCAAAATGACCCACATGTAAAATGTATTGAATACAAAATGTGCAATACGTAAAAATGTACACCTACTCATGAGGTACGTATACAATACGGAAAACCACACGTGATGTGGTTGTTGTTCTTCGTGTAGTACGGTCTACGTTTTGAGAATTGTATATTTGACGTGTTGCACATTTCGCGTTTTATACATTTTACATTTGTATCTTAAATTACGATGAATATATTTTACGTTTAGGGGTCATTTTGTGTTTTGTACATTTTTCTTTGAAGGTCCATCGGCTACCCGAAGAACCACAGAGCCCGTTAATTGATTTGTTATTTAAATAAAATAAAGTTAATCTTTTTATTATTTTATTTATAGCATCGGCCGGCAAAGAAGAAGGCAGGTCAACTGGTCAGTGATCTCTATCGCCTATGTACGCCCACAATGTCAAAAGAATTATAGGCGCGTTGAGAAGACAAAACTTCTTCTTCTTGAAGACAAACCTGTCTACAGCGTGGCTCTACCACTCAAAAAAATATCAATGTTTGTGTGGTCAGCAAATATCTGTGTTCGGGTCTGGATATTTCTCCTCAGAGAGGTTGACTTCAGGCAGGCGGACGGTTAAAACCACAAGTCAAATCTTTCTGTAACGTATTAAAAACCATGTGGCGCTGACCCCACTGTGAGTTGGATATGGGCAAGTGAAAAGATATACGTTATGTATTGTAATAATTAACTGCTGGGCACGTCCTTATCTTTTATTTTTATAGCTTAGGCCCGCAAACGAGCAAGTGGGTCACCTGATGGTAAGTGATCTCCACCGCCCATGTACGCCCACAATACGAGAAGAATCATGGGCGCGTTGCCGACCTTAAAGGAAAGGGATAATTAGGGATTGGGAGGGGTAGGGGGATTTGGGCCTCCGGATATCTCACTCACCGTACGAAACACAGCAGTAAGCCGCTACTTTACGTCGGTTTTCTTAGAGACAGTGGTAACGACCCGGTCGAGCCGGCCCATTCATGCTGTAGACGAAATTGTCCACAGCGTGGCGTCTCATCTTGATGAGAGAAGACGATTCTAATTCACGTTTTTCACTTTACACTTCTCTACGCCCTAAAATTCTCATTCTATTTTTTTTCCAGGAACACTGACAGGTCACGAAAACAGAGTAACTTCTATTTCAGTGGCACCAAATGGCATCGCCATGGCCAGCTGCTCCTGGGATCAACACGTTCGAGTTTGGGGCTAACTTAAACGGTCAAATCTATAGTTATTTCCCCTTTCAAAACCCTTTTGATATCATTCTATGTGTCGTGATTAATGCCCACTGTATTGACTTGCACTTAATCCTCTTTAAATAAAGTTGTTATTATTACATACATATTTGTTTTATTTCTATGTTACCTCTTAACACTGGCGTATCTGGAGTTTCCAAGGCCCTTGAAAAAGATGTATATTTTTTTTTCTGAGACAAATGTTTGTGTGATCCAAAAATATTTGTTTCGGGTCTGGGTGTTCTGGGATCGCACTTACTTGTTAATTTCTGATACCCACGATACAGGTTAATATGGGGTCAGAACTATGTGTGTGACCGTTGGGTGTATTTATTTAAAAAAAAACTAAAATACGTATATTATTATATATTCAATTTGAAGTGTAGAGCCATATTTCAACCATTGCTATTGATGCGTTTTCGATGGAAAAACATTGAAGCGAGTGAAATTACTCGGGTATTACTTATGTCTCGCAGTGACGAATTCAGTCAAGTGTCATGCAGTGCTTTGTAATTCTAAGTTCAGTGTGGTGTTTTCTGTTTAAGGTTAGGCGTGGCGCATACCATCAGGCGTAGACGTAGGTCTAACTCAACCTAATATATACGTTTACCATTGCTAATAAATTTGCAGATTGTAGGATATTCATATCCGTCCCGATAGCGACCACCTGGTATTAAAACCTATCATAGTGACCCACAAACCTTGTGTGGATCGCGTTCCACGATCAGCTAGTGTATATTCGGTTCTCACTTGATGGTTGGTTGGTCGGGTATAGGGGTATATTCTTGTATCCCTGTACCTCCTCAATTCCCCAGGCCCTTCATTTGCTTTTTCCCTCTTTGGAGTATGTAGAAGCATTTGCAAAGACGGGAAGATTCTAGAAACCAGCAATAAGCTCATTGTTTGTCGGTGGTTCTTGGTTTTTTTGGACTTCACAGCGCTCCACAACGTCAAGTGTAGTGTAACAGCGTAGTTTGGTTACGAGTTCGTAACTCGTAATTATAATGTCAAGTTCGATTCCTAGTTAGATCATCCGTTAATTTGGGCAACGGTATCACAATTGAAATGTATATAATATTTAATTTCGCATCCTACGATTACGTAAGATGAATTGATACATTATACTAAGCGTCTCTTTCACCATCTCTGAGTAAATGCTACTTACCAAATAACGTTGAAATAGAAAAAAGTTAATCTCTGACATATACCGAAAGTAAGATCTCTAGAAAGAAATACGTTTACTCGGACATTGTGTAACAAGCGCTAAGCCCTCTATAGAATAATACAATAAACACTGAAAGGCATGATTTGCGAATCCGCTGTTTGTTTGGTCTTCATTTAACAACAAACATACAAGTATTCATACATAGTTGCGATTCTTAAAGTATCTTTCACTTCAATCGATCATAAACGTTTACCAATGATCGTAATGTTTCAAGGAAAGCTATTAAACTATTTCAAAAGAGTTTTACGTCAAAATTGTATGGTTAGGTCGGCTTATTATATCTCCGTTACGACATTAATGTTTATTATGTTTTTCATAGTCAATTACCATTTCAAACAATCTGTGTACACTAACGTTGCGTATTTACAGAAGAGTAAAAAACTGTTGACTAATGTTACACATGGAAAAACTATCAACATGAAGTATATTTTGTTATGGACGGATTGTAAGAAATTCCCATTTATCTATTTTGGTGAAGGTACGTCTGTATTCGAACATAAAAAATGCAAATGGACCAACTGTTATGTAACTGGTGAGAGGTATATCCTCGGCGATTATACGAAATTTGATATTGTTGTTTTTAATGGACCGCAACTATTAAATAATTTGAATATGGATGACCTTCCTCAATACCGATCGGTGCGTCAAAAATACGTATTTGCAAATATAGAATCGGCAGCCAACTATCGCATGTGCTCTAACATATGGAACGGGTATTTTAACTGGACATGGACATATAAATTAAACTCTGACGCAGTTTGGGGATATTTCATAATAAGAAATACAAGCAAACACGTCATTGGTCCAGGGCTTAATATTCCTTGGATTAATTCAGAAGAAATGGCTCCCATAGATGAAGAATTAAAATTCAAACTCAGAACTAAGAAACAAGCAGCTGCTTGGTTTGTGTCCAATTGTGATACTTTAAGCAGGAGAGAAGAATACGCAAGGAAAGTTCAAAAACAATTAAGTAAATACAATTTAACCTTAGATATCTATGGTGACTGCGGGCATTTGCAATGTCCTAGGGGGATAATGAATAGATGTCTAAAACACTTACAACGTAATTACTATTTCTATTTTGCTTTCGAAAATGCTTTCAGCGAAGACTATCTTACAGAGAAGATATTATATGCTCTAAATTACGACACTGTTCCCGTTGTCTTAAGTGGAGTTAACTATTCAAGGTACAGTCGAAATTTTAAATGAATACTAATATCATATTGTCATATATTAGTGTAATGGTCCGGGTTCCCTGGGCCATCCACTTGATTACTATCAAGCTTATTTTTCGTGAGTAGCTTCGTTTGGATGAGACGCCCAACAAACAAAAAAATCAGCTGGTTAGTAATCATTTTTATGACCTCGTTATCGATACCTAATGGAAGCCCCTCCTTCCAATAGGTATGATTACTAACCAGCTGATTTTTTGAAGTGATAACTTCTTATGGGAGGGTGAACCGAAACGTTCCGTAACGCGAGCGGTCCATCGACCAGCCAGCGTTAGCCGACCTCCCTGGAACATCGATAATTTCGTAGTCCCAGGTGACGCCACATAGTGACCAGTCGGCTTGGACCGGACTGAAGTGCAGTGGAGTGCGGTGCAGAACAATCCAATGAAGTGATAACTTCTTATGGGAGGTAAACCGCTTCGTAACGTGACGCATTACGGCGCCACTCTGTCTGGCTTCGCATTCTCTCACGCATACAGCAGCAGTAGGCAGGTTCCTCCGCTCTCCCTTTAACCCACATTAGTTTAAGTTATCACTTCTGTCGAGCGTCCCGAGACGCACACTTTTTTTTTTTGTTTTTACTTAGTTAATATTTGTATAACAGTCATATTGTCCTACAAATAAAATAATAAATTTTTGAGTATCATCAAATCGAAATATTCTATCCTTGCTACCTCTGTTAGCTACCACAACAGAGAATTTTCGTATAGGGAATTGTTGGGCGTCTCATCGAAACGAAGCTACTTACGGAAAATTAGCTTGATAGTAATCAAGTGGATCAGCTGGCCCAGGGAACCCGGACCATAATCAACACACATTAATTTATAGTTTATACCCTATTACTTTTAGATTTTTGCCACCCGGTTCTTTCTTGGATGCTCTTGCTTTGGGACCTGAGAAATTGGCCAAGACTATGTACGATACAATTCAGAAGCAGACGCCATATTATAAGTTTTTCAGATGGAAAAGATACTATTCATTTCACTTAAGACACGAAAGTCCAAGTACCGACGACTACTGCCACTTCTGTGCTATGGCTAATGATGATAATTTAATGAAAACAACTAGTATTTACGAAGACTTTGACTCCTGGTGGAATTCTAAACTGAGATGTGATTTATCTGATTAATTTCTTACGTATGTAGATATTTATATATATTTTTTTTTAAATAAAGGTCGACTTCTGATATTTGCCTCAAGCATATCAGGCATATTTCATTGAAGTAGCGACGCCCTGCCATGCCAGTGCGTTTTTAGTGTACACACTGTTTGTAATCTCCACAATGGCTAAACTAATTGCGATTTGGTTTTCAGTGACAATGTTAAGATAAGCTTGGGGTCAAAATGTTTAGTAGCTACCAAATGGCCCCCTAAGCAACCACCGGGCAAAAGATAGTCTTAATTATATTCAGTATAGCCGCACTATCGGATTGATCCCAATAATCTAAATATCATTTTTGAAAATACACAACACTACGCTAATGCAAACGCGCGGGCACCGCTCGACTGACGCGTGCCGCTCGTACCCCGCTCCCGCGCCGCCGCGCCACCGCTTGCCTCTGATTGCGAGTCTGCAGCCATACAGCCGGCCACTCGCAAGCTGCGCCACAGAGGCCGTGTATTGAATCTATGGAAGTGAATTTTACACGGAAGGGCTATCACATAATAAACCTATATTTAGCTCATTTTATGGTTTGATCGACATTAGTTCGGACTATGATCAGTAAATGAACATAAAAACATTAAAATTTCCACATTGTTCCTTTACAGTAAAAGGTGATGGGATGGCACCTGATACATATTTATATCCGACTGTTTCCGCGTCAGCCGGGGTATATCCATTACTTTTAGACCGGTATAATACATGTAATCGTTGTAAAAAGTTTTGCCGCGCGACGGTCGACATTACACCTTGCAGTATAGTCAATTTGCCATACCATAACAAAAAATTGGTTACAAATACTAACTCTCTCAACCGAACCATTATTGACCGTTGTAAGACCTTCTGACATATGGTTGAGGCTATGTCGATCTATTAACCCACAATGGACGTCTGAAGGGCTGGACTATTGTGTGGCCATTATTGATCCGAAATTTGAAAATCACACACAAGGTTCCTCGTATGCGAGAGACCGTCTGGGTTGGACCACCGCTTTGTGTATTTCGGCCGCTAAGCAACAGTGTGTAAGCACTGTTGTGTTTCGGTTTGAAGGACAATGAAGCCAGTGAAATTACTGGGAAATATGAGAATTAACATCTTACGTCTCGGGTAGACGAGCGCAGTTCAGTGGCATGCAGCGCTATGTAATTCAAAGTTCTGTGTGATGTTACATCTGATGGGCAGGCGTGGCGCTTACCATGGGGTAAGCGCCACGCCTTGCTCGTCTCGTCATTCAATCAAAAATAAAAATAACTAACGAAGGCCTTTCTCCTACAGTGGATTATTAGAGAGTTTTAATAAAAATAAACACTTCTTTAGATATTATAATTCATCGATGAAGCCTCGCCTCCTCACATTGTGCCAGAGTGGTAATGAACCCCAGAGTCTCGATCTGGACGCAAAATGTTCTCTCATTATAGGTTCCCTTGTTATTTGCAAATATTCCAACTTCGTTTCACTCGTAGCGGGCTCCCATTTAAAAGGTACGGGTTGGGGTTGATTGGGATTACTAAAAAAGATATTTCAAAATAATTACGCATATTCATAACCTTAAAATACATTATGCTTTAAGGGCAAATTTTTCAATATCTTATCTGCCATTATGTATTTAACATCTCATTTAGGTAATACTAATTTGACATATTATACTACTCAGTATATTATTATGTATATTGCTAGCTGTTATAATTTAGTTTTTGTCGTCTAATATTTTATCTGTTAAATAACCTTTACTTGATATTGAAAAAATTACCCTTAGTGGAACAGCATTTTTGGAAAAATCATTAGTAGAAGTAAGTAAATCGACTTCATAGCTAGATCAGTATAGAAGAATGAACAAACGTATTATACAAATATTATTATATTAGAACTAACTGAAAGTTATCAATATACTTGAGTAGATGAAAAATTTGATTTATAAATAATAAATTATATACTCATGTTCAAAAGTCTCTAAACTCAAAGTAAAATATTTACAATATTTACAACTCGTCAACTATATATCTCGCACGAGTTGGTAATAAAATCTACTAGGGTAAATTGTTATTAATTAGCAGCCATTATCATTTATCACCCATAAGCCTTAATGTTCTAAAACAATGTTTATCGTAACTCACCCGGAAGTTGCAAAATTAGTCCATAAAATAACGATCAGTTTGCTAATTTCAATATCCTCATCAGAGAATGGTTTGTTTAGGAAAGAAATGGGAAACAGATGCATCAATTCGTCGGCGTGGCATACACCTGTAAAAAAATGTTTATTGCATTAAGATCTACATGATACTCAGCAAATATTTATTGATAAAGCAAAATAAGATTGGTCTTATTTTATTGTCAAGGTCGATGCAACGTTATTTTTAAGCTACTTTCATTACTAATAATGCTTATTGACTGGTTTAAAATATTCAAAACACGCAAAAGATTTCTCATACTATGATTTGGTTCAACGATGTTGTTTTTGGTTCATCGATAGTTAACCTAAACTAATTGTCTTACTTCATTTTTTATTCGGATACGGAAAAGTGACTGCACTACACCTGATGGTAAGCGCAGTGCAGTCCCAAAAAATCAGTGACCACCAACGAACAATGAGTTTATCGGTGGTCACCAGAATCATGCTAGCCTTTATATATGCGTCTTCACACACCGAAGAGGGAAGACGCAAATCGAGGGGCCTGCGACAGGACAGGCGGATAACTAATACAGGCACAGGGATACAAGTATATATCCGCCCTAAACAACCTTCAAGTCATGTCGCAATTCCCTCAGGAGAACCGGATATACACTGGCTGATCCTGGAACGCGATCCCCACGAGGTGTGTGGGTCACTATGGTAGGTTTTAACATCATGTGTACGGTGGTCGCTATCCGGGCGGATATAAATATTCTACCACCAGCATATACTACGGAGGATGCAAAAGGCGGACCCTGGCATTTAGTCCGGATAACGCTAAAGAGAAAGAAAGATAGTTAATCGAGACCGACATCATACATTCGATGTGTGTCTGCTTGTATGCTCTAAGCGCCGCTACACACATTGGCCGAAATTACTCGCAGAATGTCTAGGCGAAACCCGTTTGTAGCATAGGTCATAATAGGTATTCATACCTTCAAATACTACTTGATTAAGACCTGTTTAAATAAATATTAGAATAAAGCCCAAATGTATACTTGTGACGATTTTTATTTTTGTTTTATAACCATTATGATCTTGTGGATCCATCTGGCTACAGATATTACTGGCCACATAAGTATGAATAAACTCGCTAAAGCTAGCTCCCTAGCTATTATTATATAAGCAAATTGATCTTAGAGCGCCCTCGCTCTGACATCAATTTGCCTTTATAATAACAATACCCCTTCACTGTAATATACATACGTCCTACTTCTGGACACGTGGCCCCTCTATGAATGAGAGAGATTAGACCTATCCACCGAGCTGGTGTAATGCGGGATGGCAGACTTCACATACTTTCGAAATTCTTATGGAATATTGTTCCGGAGAAGGCATGCAGGTTTCCTCACGATTTTTCCTTCACCGTTACAGCTAGCGTTCGTTAACAACAAATACACACCTAACTTAGAAAAGTTAAAGGTCTCTCGGGGCCAATTTCGAACCCGCGAAATTCGCTTCCCCAGTCTGTACCACCCGTAGATTTTCGGATTTTACCTCAGCGGTCGACGTAATTGCGTGACGAGCAGGAGTTACGTGTATAGGTCTCAACATTCACCGAACGGTAATCCATTCAATAAGCATAAAGGATGACACATCTAGCTTATCAACTAGATTTATGTTTAAACTTGTATAATTAGAACCGAGTAAGAATTATAATAGGGACAGGAGGTAAACTACTGTTACTGTTTAACTACTGTTTACCTCCCGTACACCTACTGGTTTACGTCATAAAGTATTATAAAAACTAAATAAATCTTATGTATGATTATTATCAATATTCAATAAGGTAGGGCTGTTAACTTTCTTTCCAGGTACTGATTGGCATATTCAAAAACCTGTAGCATAATGAAAATAAAAATAATCTTACCGTAATCTGTATTAGGGTCACCAAAAATTTGCGAAAAACTGTTTGTAGCTCTGTAGTCAAGTTCATATAAATAAATTGGATTATGTGTATAACTAAGCGTTAACTCGACAGCCTCCACAGCGGGGTAGTCAAAATAAGAATCTGAATAAATCTGTAAAAAGGCCAAGACTAGTGTTATTACTCAGTAGGTGCAAGGAAAATATAATCCAAAAAAATAATTAGTAGTATCAGAGTTATATAAAACGTAAAATGTATGTATAAATCAGTTATTATCACTTATTTGATTTGCAGAGAATATCAAGTATTTTTTTTATTGAACGTCAATGTTGTTAAAATGTTATCTTTCGTCACTATTGCCTATTATTGACAAGAGTTAACATGGGCTTTGATTTAGTTCTTTAAAATGCAAAAAGTGCGTAACTTACTTCAAATTATCAATCTATAAACGTAAATTGATTCGTAAGAAGCAACGGTTGAGGTTATTTATAGGTTGATTCATTTGTTTTCAGTACTGACAATACGTCAAAATCAGTAGATTTCATGGACCATTGCTTCTTACGAACGATTACAGGCCATTTATAATAACACTTACGTTAAGGATGCCTCTTTTTACATCTTCTTCATCTGACAGATAATATTTTTTTATTTTCTGCGTAATGACATCTGGTGCTGGTGAATTATCGTAGAAAAATGTCACGGGTGCAATTGTATCAAATGCCGACATGAACTCCCCGTATCTCGTTTCATTTGATGTTATCCCTATAATGTACACAGGTAATTATTAATAATAATAAAGAGCAAAGGGTAATTATTAATAATATCAAAGCTAGTAATAGCTTTGTATGCTTTTTGGAGCTTAGCTCAGTCGAAAATATTACATATTATTTACTTTCGGTTTCAAGTGTGGATTTAGGTAATTGTTTAATTTTGTATGCTGAAGCTTTGGAGAGATGATATACACATATTTCAAATATTAGAATCAAATAGATCTAGTATAAGACTTACAGACAGATTTCAAACAGCCTTCATCTTTATTCAAACCAGTCATCCAAGGCACTGCGGGTACTTCAGGCTTCCTTGGAAATTCTGTTAAAAATGCCCCCGGTAAATTTGGCTCAACAACTGCTTTGAAAGGAGTCATGGGCTCATAGTCCCATTCCTAGAAACATAATATGAATAGTTTAGCAAAATTGCAAAGTTTTCAAATGATCAAAATGTAATTGATATCTAGTCCACAATTCTTGCTGTTAAAGTATAATTATTATTTTCCTACCCTTGTTGCTTTGAGGAATATAAAAGTTGGCGAATTAGCGAAGTGAAAATCTTATCATAGCTAACGACATTAATTACATATTTTTAAACAGTTTAACACCTCGTCTGATCTTGCAAGACGTAGGTAGGTGAAGAAGGAGGTTTACTAGGTGGTAGAGCTCTTGTGTGTAAATTCACTATAGATAGGCACCGCCACTTTCTCTATTTCTGCTATCAAACTGCAATGTGTAAGCACTGAATTCGCTTTCTGAATTCCGAGCTCTACTTTACTTTCGTGTTGTTCCTATTGATTGCAATAGGAGGTGTACACAAGTGCTGCAATACTGCGATGTAAAAGTAGTTACGTAGTTGCATTATAATAGGAAAAAATACACACAAAAGCTTGCATGTATACATAATAGTACATTAATAGTATAAAAGTTGCTATCTGCGTCTGTCATCTGCCTATTTTTTTTTCTCTTATTTCTCATAAACTATGCAACGGACTGAGATGCCGTTTTCACTATAGTTTAGAGAATTTATTCCGGAAGGTTTGTATGTATATCACGCTATGATCCACTGGAGCAGGACAATGCCCTATAAAACAGATTCCCAATGAATCTGTCAGGCGTTAGACGCGGCTGAGCAAAGACGACGACGCTACCGTAGTCTCCTATAGTTTACGTCATGCACAAAACAAAAGCGCAAACATAACTTCACTGATGCTCTCATCTGGTGCTTCAAGCGACTATCGGAAGTCTTTAAGTAAGCGTTACTTTGTCAACTCTACAAACATTAATTGATTAAAAAATATATACGTACATAGAATCTATATTCTGTGTCGATAATATCGTAACTATCTTTGGTGCGAAGACAAGCTAACATTCTTTCAGAAGGAGCCTGGGGGCAATCTAAGAATTTGGCCAATCGAAAAGCATTTCTTAATGCTTCACCTGGAGGCGCCTCGGCCCACGGTACCAACGCTGTTCCTGATTCCGATATTGCTTTATGAAAAAGACCTGAAAATGGACAATATTGGTTTCCTAAAATTGTCACAATAAAAATATTCGTCAATGGAAGATTGGTGATGATCTTTTGGGCGTGGATCTAAGTCAGTTTATAGCACCAGCCGACAAACAAGCCATTGGTTACCTGATGGTAAGTGACATCCAACGTTCATGAACAGTTACAATACCACAAGAATCACTGCTGGCTCTCAATCAATCAGGCTGCGTTACCGGTGTGGAATGGTATTGTTCGATTTGTGCTTCCAAAAATCTTATACATCTTATAGACGCAACAGTTAGTTGCCTCTTAACGTGTTTTTTTTTGCGAGACCCAGAGTATTACAATGGTAATAACCCGTTTGAGCCGTCCCATTTACGCTGTGTACATAAGTGTCTACAGCTGGGGATTACCTCTTTGAAGAAAGTTAATGTTAATATTTAGTATTTGTTTATACTTATGGGCTAGCGAATACTCCTAGCTTCACTAATGAATAGGTCTAACAACCAGTTTCGCAAACGCTAATCAAATTAATATTCAACTAACAAAACTTTGATTTTGACAGCGGTGACAAATAAATTCGAGTATCGGAAATTTAGTGTAAAAATTATTAATCTCTGATTTTATTTGCGAACAATCGCTTGTTAGTAATTGACACATTATTTGAAAGAATTATTTATGAATCTTCAGGAAACCTAAAACAGAGTTTGACATACGATTTTTCATGTTAGTTTAAAGCCTTTTTAAATCAAAAATAATTACCACGCGTCTAACAACTAAATTTTAACTTGACATGAGTTTTGACAGAGGATTAGTTAATTTTTACATTGATAAGCTTTTCAGAAACCATCATTCATCACCACCGTTAGTCCACGTTCTCTTGCCCACATCTCAGTTCAACCAGTTAGACACAATATGCGTAAAAGATTTAAGTTGTTATCACAAAACGTATTCTAACTTTAAATTAAAGTTGGAATATGTTTTGTAATAACATCGATAACGTTTAAGAAAGGATTTTAGTTAGTTTTTACTCCCTATGGAAGATCCAAACCTAGGATCATCAATGGGTAAGGTCAATCAAGGATCCTCGAGTCTGGCCATATACATACTCTGCCACTTCACTAATAAGAATAAGAAAAGATTTTTACCTGCACTAGTTTTAGATAACATGTGATAATGAGCGCTGGCTCCACCAGCACTTTCGCCGAATAATGTGACAGAATTTTTATCTCCACCGAAACTCTCAATGACTTTTTGAATAAATCGTAAAGCCTCTTGTTGATCTTTCAGTCCATTGTTGCCTGGACAATGTGTATCTTGTGTTGACAGAAATCCTAATGGACCTAGAATAAAAAAAATATTATAAATGTGCTAGATTTATTATTAATCATTAATAGTGAATTGATATGATATTCTAATTGTTTCATTAATAATCATACAAACCTAATCTATAGTTCGTGACAACTAAAAGAACATCTTGATCCAGAAGAAAATGTGGGCCATACATATCTGTGCAACCATCGCCACACATCCATCCGCCACCATGAATAAATACCATAACTGGCAATTTATTTTCATATTTTTCCTGTAATAATGGATTGTACTTTAACCGAAAGCTAATTATATTTTGTGTCCTAAAATTATTATTTTTTAGTATAAGCTGTGTATATGTCGTTGCCTGAATGTAAAATGGCCCTCATCACGAAGCGCTGGCCATTTTATGAAATGCTACAGTTATACATGATTGTACTATCTATTCGTAAAATCGTAAATATCATGATGAATAAAAAATCGCTTGTCAATATGACCAACTAATTGCATGACTATTTCAACATGGCCAATCATATCATAATTATTATAAAAATTAATCACAACACACTACTATTTTAAGTTTCATATCTTGCCACTAGAGCTTTGTTTATGTGATGACCATTTCACAAGCTCGGCTGAGGCATTAATTGTCTCAAATATAATTTTACCGTATTGACGTACCACAATTAAAACTTTGCGCTTCGCCAATATTTGTCTATTTGTTATTTAACAAATAACGAAGTATGATAATGATACTACTAATCCAAACATATTTCAAGTTTAGATTATTACGTTTTCCCTATAGAGGGATTGACTAGATCTAGAAAGCGCAGCATTCACTGCAGATTCGTAAAATATGAGGAGTGTCGAAGCGCGTTATTTTATTGATCATATTATTATGTACATAATTAAAATGTGGACCAAAGGTCTGTACACAAATATTCCACGATGAAATATTAAGTTAGTCAAATATCAGCAGAAAGTCTGATTGAACACATTGACATACATTATCTAAAACAGGAGTATAAATGTTGAGGTATAAGCAGTCTTCTTGTCCGACAATTTCCTGTTGTCGTGTGTAAGGATTCCTCTGAACACATTTTGGACTCTCTTTAGTAGCATCCAACGTTTCTTCCCATGGCTTTACTGCCACTGGGGCCTGTAATTATAAAATAAATATCGATAAATATAATACTGATTCATGTTGTCCAACGTACTGAAGTTTCGACTCCACAAAGTTTCAGCTCAAATCCTACAATTTGAGTGAACTATGATAATATATATGATAAGGTAAAAATGCTGAAATAAGTTACGCTATTTTGATCAAAAATTGAGGCATGTTTGTAAAATAATAGTATATTAACTTTTTTTACAAAACATAGTATGAGATCAATTACTTTATCTATCCCATTTCAGAAATTTCAGAAATTGCTAAAATGAGATTAATACAGTCGTCGTATTATATAAAAGGGAAATGTCATAAAATCATAATGAATACTATAGTAAAAAACACGACATACTGATAGATCGTGGCATTTGCAATAATAATAGTAATAATTGTTATCAATAACAAATAAGTAATTGGCTTCACTTAGCAATAGTTTTTTGGTATAAAATTAGCAATTATCTCTGCATGTACGCCGCGTGGATACGATCACAGAATGCTCAGTTTGAGAGACCTCGTACTAGTTGATTTTAAAATACGAATCTACAAAGATATCATTTTACACATATAGGACAAGCATTACTCCTTTCCTCTCTCATGAAAAAACTCGTGGTATCATGATTTGATCACTTTTTTCGTATGAGATGCTTGGGATTTTTCATTAGCCACCACTTGTTTTACTAATCGAATTGTAGATAGCTCAACACAGCTGATGGTAATATAACACGAACCCATTACGTCGTGTCATCGTCCGCGTACGCTTGGACTTACTGGTTGTCACAATCCGAGTACCTTAGCGTCTGTCGTACATCGAAATAAAGGTACTTATTCGAGTGTGTTTGTTCCGAGCATACATTTTTCATGTGTTTGTTTTTTTAATTGTATTTTACGTCAACCGTGCAAATGTATAACTACCACAAATCGAATCGATCATCTTATTATATTTTTAATTGCTCATATCAAAATTGCATTAAACTTTTATTACATTCCGTAAAACGTTTTTAGATTACTTATTATTCAAGAACTAACGTCCTTAGTATTGTTATTGTATTCTAGTCTAGTCTGAGAGTTCAGTTCTAGTCACAGGTGCATGCTATTTGGGCTAGTTTCGAACCTGCAACTTTCGTCTCGACACCACCACCTCCCGCTGAGCTATAGCTTCTTATAATAAGATTTTTAGTTTTTTTAGTAATTTGGAGGGATATGTACAGTTATTGTATGTTAATTCCAACACAATAACGCAATCGCGCTGTGAGTATCAATTTTCGTCCTCGCGTCATCAGATTTATCCAAAGAACAATGGCAAGTTCCCATACAACAATTTGTCTGACACCTATTTGAAATATCTATGTAAGAAATGTTAAACCACTGGAGTTCATGTCTTAAACATAATCACAGTGTTTCTGTATTTAAGGGGACTAAAACAAGCAGATATTAACATTTATGTATTTCGAGGTTAGTCAATTTAAAGATTTACATAACAAAATTAAGCACTCAGCAATAAGCTCGTGCTTTAGTATTTTCCCAGGTAGGTTTGACCCAGTGTGGTGTACCTATATAAGTTGTTTGTAAGCCTAATCAAAAATCATTTACGTTTTATTGTTAACAAAAGGCAACTCTGGTGATGAATTAAGCAGCATGTGCATATTTTGCTGGAGGTAGGATATTTATGTACGTTCAGATAGCGACCGTCGTAGACGTTTGGCTTCCACTGCAATAGCCAGCGTATGGCTGGCTAGCAATAGTTTCCACGACCTTACTTTGATTTATGACAAAAACCGACACTTGACCGTGATTTGGATTGCCGGCAAACTCTTTCCAGCATATATACAAGCCAAGCCAATAGCCTGATCCACACCTTGGAAAATGAAAACGCTTGGTTAACGCGTGGTTCCGGTATTAGATTATCCAACACCAGATATAATTAATGAATAATTTAATGTAGGGTTCTATACGTAAAACTAAAAAGGCATAAAAATACAAAGTTTTGCATTGCTTCATTAATTCTTCATTAGTGATTAATTACTCAGGGAAAACCTTGTTTACCTGAGACCAATGCACAGGTACCTAAACCTTACCGAACACAAAACTCATCAACATTTTATTATTTCGGATTATTATTACAGATTAAATATTCAATGTCGTTAAGGGGACTATAGATTGTATTTATAAGTATAGGAAAATCTCATGTAAGTAAAACTACAGGGTACTTGTAAAACAATTATTGACTAGTATTGAGGTCAGAACATCATTATTAATTAAAAGTTTTCAGATAGGTATATAATATAAATACAATATAATTTTCTTTAACATTGTTTTTGGTTCGATATGTTATTTGAGTTAGTCGGATGGTTGGAATAGTTTGAGGGTTTTGGTTGAGTGACGAGTACATAACCTTGAATTTTTGTCATTTTGGCTTGTCCCGAAATTTGGTTTGGAAAAATTGCGACTGCTCAACGAATTTTTCACTTAGAGTGACCAGATGCAATCCGAAAATACAGGGAGTAAAACTTAGATCTAAAAATTAATAGTTTCACAAAGCTGACGTCTATGACTCTATAAAAAGAAAAAACAATCCCGGACGACCATTTGTTCTAAAAAAAGATATTCCGATATTATTCCAATAATATTATACATTTATACATTTGATTTTATACATTTTATTAGGTTGATTATGCAGCTCTAGAAGCAAATTAGAGCTCGCAGGCAACCCTCACGAAAAATCAACGGTCAGCAAATAGGAAAAATCTAAACACCTACTAAAAGCCAGGAGATCTGGCAACCCTGTATTCACTGCATCGTCATCAAGATAGAATGCTGATAATTCCAACGTACATAAATCATCAGTAAAGAAGGAAAACAATATAACTAAATGACACACGTGTGTACGGATTTGCGAAATTACGCAATCTATATATATAAAAATGAATCGCTGTGCGTGTGTCTCGCAAAAACTCGAGACTGGCTGTACCGATTTGGCTAATTCTGATCTTGAAATATCTGTGGAAGTTCAGGGAAGGTTTACCCGGTGAGAAAAAATGAGTAACATAAATAATAAGTAAAGGAAAACACTAAAAACGACAACTTAATTTTACCATACAAACTGTTCCTGGGTATGAAACATTTGACAGCGACAGCGACAGCGCAGGGACAGGACTGTCCCACGGGGGGGGAGGTGGAAGACAACCTGACTTAGGCCGTCGAAGTCAATTAAATGTGCGACGGGCTACCTCACGTGCAATGGTGCAGTACCTCACTTAATTGCATTTAATGTAAATGAAACATTTGTATTAAGTTTTGACCACAATTTACAAAAATATATGTAGGTGATACGAAGTTCACCGGGTCATCTAGTATTAAATAAAATGTAAACGGGGCTCATTTAATAATAATTAAGACCGGTTACGTACTTATTTATAGGGACTTTTCTAACTGACCAACTATATATTATGTATTTACCATTTGGCATAATTTGCACTACGTCGCGGCTAATATAAAATTACTAAGTAATGTTATATTTTCCTGCACCACATATAATAAATGATCCAAACAAAAAAAGAACGTATCGGAACACAAAAGTATATACTACATAGTCATAATCATAACTTTATACAAAATAACTGTTTTTATGAGGCCTCTTTGGTGCAGTGGGCGAATAGTTTCAGGTCTGGGTGTCTTTTCTCCCCAGAAGCGTTGACGTCTGATAGGCGGTCGTAAAAACTAGCCAAAAAGCAAGTACTAACATGTTTTTTCTACGTCGATGCATGTCGCTCATACAAAAGAAAAACGACAAAATTGCGTTTTATCAATTATTCAGAAGAACGCTTTCGAAGTTTAAAATTGAAAATATAAATGTATTTCCAATATTTAATCCATAAATCACG
This sequence comes from Amorpha juglandis, assembly GCA_949126905.1. Lineage (NCBI taxonomy): Eukaryota > Metazoa > Arthropoda > Insecta > Lepidoptera > Sphingidae > Amorpha > Amorpha juglandis. Next base: position 12,074,746 of record OX421367.1, read on the forward strand.
TTTGAATCTATCATCCCTGACTTTGCTCCCTTATAGGTGAAATTCCTTGAAATTTAATTAGGGTCTGCTATGAGCTATACCTACTTTCGAAAAAGAATCATAATATAGTCGAATTGAAAACATCCTCCGTTTTTTTGTTGCTTACTAAATGTATTTTTTTCCTCTGATCCACACAAAGATAAAGTTGAAGTATGTTTCAAGCTGATTCGTAGATTTCGCAACAGTTTTTCCGACTGACGTGACGCGGGGATCGCACCCGCTACATATTGCTGCTTAGCCGGGTATTCAGCGCATGCACTTACGCTATTATCTTGTGAGTAATATTTTTACTATCATCACGTGGTAGTACAATAAAGTGCAATAACAATGTTTGATATACACTCAACTTACTAAGAAGAATACCGTTATCGTTTGACAATGTATGTGCTAATTTGTTGATTATGTACCGATTACAAGGAAGCAAATGGCATTAATATGATGGAGTGGCTAACATTGCACATATAGATCCAATAGAGAATGCGTGGTCTTACATGAAGATGCAGATCAGAGGTACCTAAGCCATTGTATACGGCTAAGCAGATGTCATTTTAAATTTAGTAAGATATGGCGATCCGATGAAGCAGCGATAGCTCAGCGGGGAGTGGTATGGACTGTCGAGATGAAAGACGCAGGTTCGAAACCAGCCCCAAGAGCATACACCACTGACTTTTCTAAGTTATGTGTATATTAATTGTTAGTTATCGCTTGCTTTAACGGTGAAGCAAACATCGTGAGGAAACCTGCATACCTGAGAAATCGATAAGATTTCGAGATTTCGAAGGTATGTGAAGTCTGCCAACCCGCATTACGCCAGCGTGGTGGACTAAGGCTTATTCCCTCTCATTCAGTAGAGGAGGGCCGTGCCCAGCAGTGGGACGTATATAATATAGGGCTAGTAAAAAAAAAAAAAAAGATATGGCGATATTTGCCAAAGCAAATAAGCTGAACGCTTGGTCGAAAGCATGACCAACAAGTGTGAGGCCATAGTCAGTAATAGAGGTGAATGGATAAATTATTAAACAATTACGCAAAACCCGTACTATGTTGTTTACAACTTTACATACATGCATTCGCACTCATGCTTGTCATCCCCGAAAGGGTTGGCAAAATATTGTAACTGTTTTTTTTAAGTAATGTAAGTCACTTTCTATTTGACATATATGGTAATACCTTCACTACAGGATTTACAGACAGTTACATAATATTATACACGGTTAATTTTTTAATAATTTTTGTTTGTAAGTAACTTAATAAATATGTTACGGGACAGGCGGTTAATGATAAAGATGCCGTCAGGATTTTTTATTAGTAAATAATGACACAAATTCAGACGATTGTTTTGTATGTAACAGACAAGCAATTATTTGACACAATAAATACAATAATTTACTTAGCAGTACTAAAGATATTATGAGCAGTGTCAACTTCAAATGTACTATTTATGTCTATACTGTATATGTCTATACCTTTTACTTTGTTTTAAATAGGTATACGTAGCTACTTTTTTTCAATAACGTAATTACTGTACAAGAAGACGCAAAAACTTTTCTTCATCAATGGCCAGTTGTGGCATATTTCTTCTAAACAATTTATATTATTTAGAAGAAAGTTCACGCCTTATCCCCGAAGGCGTAGTCAAAGGTGCAAATATTTCCGCACTCATGTTTCGCCTTGCATATTATGAAAACAATTTGATTAAGCCCTCCTCTGGCTGAAGTCCAAAATAAAACATTCAAATACATTTCACTTTTATATGCAAAAAATAATTAGTTATTTAACTGCTGCAATGTAATTACGGTCGCATTTTGTGTAAATGTTTTCAGTAAGAAACTTTCGAAATATAGTTGTGACTAACTTTACCTAACTAAAAAACAACGGTGTTATTACAAAACGTATTCTAATTTTAAACTAGATGTCTAACATCTAATAACTATGGTAACACGAACTGGCTAATTTAAACCTAGTTTAAAGCTAGAATACGTTTTGTAATAAGACCGCAAATGTTCATAAATATATACCTTAAATCTCAAGTCTCCTACAGGTGGAACTGCATATGGTAGAGCCGTATATGCAGCTATTTGCCTGCCTCCTCTAGTAGTCATATAGAACCCGCTAACCTCCCCCAGCGGGGTATTGACCAAAGGTTTCTCTTTGCAGTTCACATCACACAGATGTAGGGACATTAACACGATACTAGCGAACTTTACGGACATCAAGTGCAATAAGCTTGATACAAACTTGTTTAGCATGATCGCATGCAGATGACTGCCCCGCTTCCGAAGCAAAAAACGAAATGGAAATGATTGCTCGGTTCTCCGCTTTTTATTGTACACTTAGCCGGCGAAATCAACATTGTTAAGGCGGCGCATACGCAGGGTTACATTGTCGCTGAAAGTTTTGCAGGGAATTTTCAAAATATTAAATTGACTTTTTACAATCAATCTAATAAGAGTCATATGTCAATTTAAGAGATATTTAATACTTTATATTAATTTATTTAATTACCTACTTATATTAAATTTATTGTTGGTGATAGAACTAGTTAGATAGATAAATTATATATCTAAATATATAAAACTCAAAGGCGACTGACTGACATAGTGATCTATCAACGCACAGCTCAAACCACTGGAGGGATCGGGCTGAAAATTGGCATGTAGGTAGATGTTATGACGTAGGCATCCGCTAAGAAAGGATTTTGACAAATTCTACCCCCAAGGGGATAAAATAGGGGATGAAAGTTTGTATGAAAATCATGCGGGCGGAGCCGCGAGCAAAAGCTAGTTTTGTCTATAGAATGGGTCCGCTTGGCCAGGGTGCTATCACTATTTTTCAGCAAACCGGCGTAAAATATCAGCTATGCTGTTGTTATTTTACAGTTAGTGACATTGTCGATTACGTAGAGATTTCTCACTTTTTATTTGTCTATCTATACGGACACAAATGAGTCTTTTTATAATGAGTTTTTATATACAAATATTTATACTGTTGAATTCCCTCCTCCATAGTACATACAATATAGGGTTAAATAAAAATTAAATAATCTCTATTTATTTTTTCTAACCTTTCTTCTACTACTGAAAATGCGTATTTCACTTGTTACATAGATACATAATTATCAAAAAGAGGGCTGTATTGTTTAAATTGTTTTGGGCGTAAACTTCTATGTCTTTTAAGATTTATTTGTTATATAAAACTCAATTGCAGTATTCCCATCTTCGGCGTGGAGTGCAGATACAATCCTGAAAAAATGGGAAGTACTGATCAATAATATTGTTGCGTTATTCCACAAGTACAAAATTGCCTTCGGTCCCATACCGCGGCCTTAAGTGCATGACTTATATTGTGTCTCATCGTGTCGTCCTATTGCATTACCGCTGCGGCTTTTCCTACTTCTTGTTTAAAGGTAATAAATGCCGTAATAATAAAATATTTTTATTACCACTAAACAATTTTTCCTTGAAGTTAGATTCTGCTTTGTTCTCTAGTTTTAAATAAAAAATCGCAGAATATATATGTATTTATATATATAACTAGATGACCCGGTGAACTTCGTATCACCTACATATATTTGTGTAAAATGTGGTCGAAACTTAATACAAATGTTTTGTTTACATTAAATGCAATTAAGTGAGGTACTGCACCAATGCACGTGAGGTAGCCCGTCGCACATTTAATTGACTTCGACGACCTAAGTCAGGCCGTCTTCCACCTCCCCCCGGTGGGACAGTCCTGTCCCTGTCCCTGTGCCGTCCTTGTGCCGTCCCTGTCCCCCGCCCTGTCCCTGTCCCTGCCCTGTCCTGTCCTTGTCCTGTCCTGTCCTATCCTGTCCCTGTCCTGTCCCTGCCCTGTCCCTACCCTATCCCTGTCCCTGTCTAGTATAGCGTGGCGACCCGTCATCACGGTAAGCTTCGCAACGCCAACAATCCGGTTTATACCTGCGCTTATAGATGCTTCACATCAAAAAGACATCAAGTGATTCATACACAGGAACAGTTTGTACTGGAAAATTAAGTTGTCGTTTTTAGTGTTTTCCTTTACTTATTATTTATGTTACTCATTTTTTCTCACCGGGTAAACCTTCCCTGAACTTCCACAAATATTTCAAGATCAAAATTAGCCAAATCGGTACAGCCAGTCTCGAGTTTTTGCGAGACACACGCACAGCGATTCATTTTTATATATATAGACTAGATGACCCGGTGAACTTCGTATCACCTACATATATTTGTGTAAAATGTGTCCTGTTCTTGTCTTGTCCCCGTCCCGGTCTCCGTCCCGGTCTCCGTCCCGGTCCCCGTCCCTGTCCCCGTCCCTGTCCCCGTCCCCGTCCCCGTCCCCGTCCCCGTCCCTGTCCTGTCCCTGTCCTGTCCTGTCCTGTCCCTGTCCCTGTCCCTGTCCCTGTCCCTGTCCCCGTCCCCGTCCCCGTCCCCGTCCCCGTCCCCGTCCCCGTCCCCGTCCCCGTCCCCGTCCCCGTCCCCGTCCCCGTCCCCGTCCCCGTCCCCGTCCCCGTCCCCGTCCCCGTCCCCGTCCCCGTCCCCGTCCCCGTCCCCGTCCCCGTCCCCGTCCCCGTCCCCGTCCCCGTCCCCGTCCCCGTCCCCGTCCCCGTCCCCGTCCCCGTCCCAGTCCCAGTCCCAGTCCCAGTCCCTGTCCCTGTCCCTGTCCCTGTCCCTGTCCCTGTCCCTGTCCCTGTCCCTGTCCCTGTCCCTGTCCCTGTCCCTGTCCCTGTCCCTGTCCCTGTCCCTGTCCCTGTCCCTGTCCCTGTCCCTGTCCCTGTCCCTGTCCCTGTCCCTGTCCCTGTCCCTGTCCCTGTCCCTGTCCCTGTCCCTGTCCCTGTCCCTGTCCCTGTCCCTGTCCCTGTCCCAGTCCCAGTCCCAGTCCCAGTCCCTGTCCCTGTCCCTGTCCCTGTCCCTGTCCCTGTCCCTGTCCCTGTCCCTGTCCCTGTCCCTGTCCCTGTCCCTGTCCCTGTCCCTGTCCCTGTCCCTGTCCCTGTCCCTGTCCCTGTCCCTGTCCCTGTCCCTGTCCCTGTCCCTGTCCCTGTCCCTGTCCCTGTCCCTGTCCCTGTCCCTGTCCCTGTCCCTGTCCCTGTCCCTGTCCCTGTCCCTGTCCCTGTCCCTGTCCCTGTCCCTGTCCCTGTCCCTGTCCCTGTCCCTGTCCCTGTCCCTGTCCCTGTCCCTGTCCCTGTCCCTGTCCCTGTCCCTGTCCCTGTCCCTGTCCCTGTCCCTGTCCCTGTCCCTGTCCCTGTCCCTGTCCCTGTCCCTGTCCCTGTCCCTGTCCCTGTCCCTGTCCCTGTCCCTGTCCCTGTCCCTGTCCCTGTCCCTGTCCCTGTCCCTGTCCCTGTCCCTGTCCCTGTCCCTGTCCCTGTCCCTGTCCCTGTCCCTGTCCCTGTCCCTGTCCCTGTCCCTGTCCCTGTCCCTGTCCCTGTCCCTGTCCCTGTCCCTGTCCCTGTCCCTGTCCCTGTCCTGTCCCTGTCCTGTCCCTGTCCTGTCCCTGTCCTGTCCCTGTCCTGGCTTGTCCCTGTCCTGTCTAGTATATATACCAACAAACCGGTTTATACCTGCGCTTATAGATGTTTCACATCAAAAAGACATCAAGTGTTTCATACCCAGGAACAGCAAAATCAACAACTACTAATAAATTAAAAATTAATAAAAAAAACATTGTCCAGCGGACAAAATTGTGAATCTAAACCATTCTCAGATCCCCTTGAACACACACAAAAAAAATCATCAAAATCGGTCCAGTCGTTTAAGAGAAGTTCAGGAACATACACACTCACAGAAGAATTATATATAGATTGGTATTGTTAATTTTTATCGTATTATTTAACCGTGAATACAAGCAGTTAATACTATTTCATTATAAGATCTATAAACGAAAATGTGTTGTATAACTATATACAATGCGAATATAATCAGTTTTTTTAACACTGTGGATATACTGCATTATGGATAAACTTTGATCTGAATATCGCAAAGATTTTATAACATACAGATAAAGGATATTACTGCATACCTTTACAAAAATAGCTATTTATATCAATATACAAAAATAATTTAAGTATTGTTTACTCTTTTAAAGGAACGAGAATAATTAAGAATTAAAATAAAACGAGTTAAAACGGATTTTATCGTGGTTTTTTATTTTATTTTGATCCCGAAGTTTTGTAAATCCGTTTTATTTCAATGTGTAGTGTTAATTAAGAATTAACTAAGTAACAAAGTATATCAAAGGATTTGGGGCAGTTTAGGCTATATAACCAACAAAAATAAGTGACATGGTATTGAAAAACTATTTTCATTTTCTTTATTTCTCAGATAGACAGACGAGCATGCGGCCTGCCTAATGGAAAGCGGTCACCATCGCCATGAAATTCAGCAATGTCAGGGCACCACCAACCTGTTACCTACCGTTGGAGAAAAAAAAAATTTCAGCCCCGCTTATACAAGGACAGGTACATATGTATGTAGCGCTCAGGAATCACCGATTAATATATTTTCTACAACTTTTACTATGGCGGTAAGTCTCAAATCACTGCGAGAAAAAAGTATCGCTGCGAAATCTCTATGCCAAAAATATTTCCATCCTTTGCCCGTTTCTACGATAAAGATGGACAAACCAACAAACACAACTCCTCTGTAGATGATAGAATTATGACTATAGGTAATTTTGAGCTCCTCCTTCCACGATCCAACTCGTAGTGGGGTAGTTGTAAAATGATTTTTAACACATGTTACAGAAAGTAAAAAGCTTAAATAAATTATTATATAATAGCTTAAATTATTTCATAAATTACGAGCGGCCTGCCTCACGTCAACACTTCCGGGCTGAAAACACAAACATTTGTCTCGGTGAGGTAACCGAACCCGCGGCCACTCGCTTCTTAACCGGCTGCACACCCATTGTGTCACGGAGGCTGTCGATAAGTTAAACAATGTTTGCGTCTTTCTAGCCCTTTTAAAAATCGTTATTAGAAAGAAAGACAAAATGCATAAGCAGTGGCGTAGCTATCACGGGTGGCTCCCGGGGCGGATTTGATTTGGGTATCACCCCGAAAATGAAGACTTTAAAATGTTATTTTTACATATTTTAACAGATTTTAAAAAAAGGAAGAGGTTCCCAGCTTTTGTGTATTTATTTCGGATTATTTTATGTCGGGTATCACCCCAAAACCGGTGATTCCCGGGGCGGACCCCCTAGCTACGCTACTGTTATTATTATATCTGCTGAAACCACCTTGTAGAAGTTGTATTACATTGTCTATGGGTACTTTACATTTACATTATGGACAAATGACGTATTCGTTGAAAATTAAATCATATGACCATTTATTTCTAGTTGACTATACCATAAAATCTCACCGTTTGATGATCCTCTACTTATCACGAAGTGGTAGGTCCCTCGTATGCGACGCCGTGAGTTGGTACCACCGCTTTGTCTATTTCTAACGTCAATTAGCAATGTGTAAGCGCTGCTGGTTTTCGTTTCGAAGTGCACTGAAGCCAGATAAATAGCGCGGTATAATAAGATTTAACAACTTATGTCTCCTGATGAGAACTCCAAATGACGAACGCAGTTCAGTCTCGTATAATGCTTTGTAATTCAAAGTTCGGTATGATATTATGCCTGGGCAGGCGTGGCGCTTACCGTCAGGCGAAGCGACCTGGCTCGTTTCGTCATTCAGGATATTAAAATAGGTAAATTTATTGTCTTTCTGCCTACTTATTTGCCTACTTATTTACGGTGTAGGGCTCATTGCCATAAAATATCGCTAAATATAATCACGCAAAGAGAACTACGGGCAAGAGCCTGTACAAAATAGAATTAGTAATACATGTATGGATACATACTCACGCGTGTATTCCATTGGGGTAAGTATTACTGATACTAGGTGTACCACAATGTAAGGCCCCTGACACCTTCTTGGCTACTACAATAATTATATATCTTTTCAAAAATTTTTGCTTGTTGGTTGGTTGGTTTGGATTTTGCTTTTTAATGATAATTAAGTACCTATATTTTATTGAAATAATATACTCCTTTTACGCCCCAATTGCGTCTCTCTCTCTCACTTAATTGAATAACTAAAGGTTTCGTCATCTTTATGGCCGCTTTGTAGTTACTTACGAGTGGAAATGCAGTTGTTTTCGAGAGATAAGGAGTGGAGGCGTAGAGAGCGGCTGAAGGCACTGACTTCAAACCGACCATAAATGTTGACGAAATCTCTATCAAATGATTATTTAAGAAAATATTAATATGAATAATATTTACTGTGTACTTATAACCTATCAGTTTAATTGTGTATTCTCTAGTCGCTTTTTACATTGTTTTTAACTATTCTACTTTTGTTAATAAGCATTAAAGTCAAGAACCTTAACGACAACACGGCTAAGTGAAACAAAATGATTTCATAAAAATTTTATTCAGTAGACAAAATATCTACTCAATTTAACCGGTGTTCTTGGGTCCTATTATTCAACAAACGGAGCATTTTGTGCAGCAGATACGATCGCCGTCTTGTGCGAAAACGAACGGTTTTCTCCGCACTTTGCAACATTGCGTTATACTCATTCCCCTCCAAAGATCTGTTAGGTCTCGGTGCCAAGTTAAGGTTCCGGCGGCGATAGCTGTTATGCACCATTGGCCACTTGTCGTAAGTGTACAATTTGTTTTCAAGCACATCAATTTTTTGTTCAATTTTGTCGTTTTGCGCAGCGAGACGTTCTACAACAGTTTTGATATAAGCCAATTCATTGTGCAATTTTGGCAGTTGAATTTTGTTAACCAGTTCAAATTTTTCGCTTACCGAATTCAGCATACTTAATAAGTGAGTATGGTCTTTTGAATGGTGATCGTTGTTATGTTTAGACGCGGATTTTAGGCAAACTGCACATTTCCATTGGTATCCTCGATCTCCACCCTCCCGTAGCTCTTTGACCGCGTCGCTAGCGCATGTCACGTGGCACTTACACTCGCAGTCTGTGCATTTCAGGGCATCGCTATTACGTAAAGACCTTTGGCAGCGATAGCAAATCATTCTGAAAAATATGGTATGAGTTTAAATGGAGTTATTTTTATTGTACCCATCAATTAAGCCATAGGGCCATGCTGTGGACATTGTTTGTCTATAGCATAAAAGGATCCGCTACTAGGTTATTAGTTATTAGTAGTCTAATAGAAAATCGACGTGAAGTAGCAATGTGCTGCTGCAAATCCCCCTTTCCTTCCTTATCCCCATTTCTTGCCTTTAAAGTCAGCAACGCGTCATTCTTTTAGTACTGTAAGAGCTCATGGGTTGTGGAAATCACGTACCAGAAAAATAGACGAGAATGAAAATTAGCTGACACTTACTGAACGATTTGGTTTATTACCTCCCTATGGAGAGTATATGAATAGTGGTCAGTAAAGTGCACTTAGTTCCTATGGGGAGAATTATCTTGGATCGCCACCCATTCAAGTCAAAAGTCTAGTGACGTAGATGATGCGATTAATTTGTTTAAAACAATGGTTATCTTGGAATAGCGAAATATTCAATTGCTGAATTGAATGTTGCGTTGGATCTGTTTTTAAAGTTGTTTTGTACAATATGAAGCCGTAAAAACAATGTTATGGGGGCGACGCGATGTGATGTAAGATACCTATTATAAAAACTAACCTGGCGTAACTTTTTCTTTATTACGGGAAACGACATTCAGCAAGGCGACTTATGTTATGTAGCCAATCTAATTGAAATACTACGATCTCCTAACGCTTACTGCCGCTTTGCTACTTACAAATTACATTCAAATATACTGACATAACGATTTTTAAAAAAAGTCCCACTTCATAAAACTTAGTTGAAAAATTGAGTTTGTACTAATTTCTAATGATATTAAAAATTAAAAGTGGAATATGAAAATAATATGAATGACACGCTTTCGCTATAAAAATGACGGAAGGAAAAAACCTTAAGTCAAACGTGTAAAAAAGTATTCTCTAAAATGTTATTATGATCAAAGTATTATGATAAACTTTTTGCTTTTGTCGCACTGTTACTTTGTAAGTACTTATTATACATCTAACCCAAAGTACATAATATTGCATTAACAAATTCTCGTCAGCCGTTTGAACGTTACATAATATATTTTTTCTAATTGACGTCGTTATGCGTATTGCTTATAAATTCCAAAAGGCGTTGTGTGTGCTTTATTCTTAATCTTTTTAAGGGAGACCACCGCGCCGTATTAAAAAGTGTGCGTCCCGGGACGCTCGACAGAAGTGATAACTTAAACTAATGTGGGTTAAAGTGAGAGCGGAAGAGCCTGCCTACTGCTACCGTATGCGTGAGAGAAGGGAAAGCCAGACAGAGGGGCGCCGTAAAGCGTTACGTTACGGCGCCACTCTGTCTGGCTCCCTTAACGCGTTACGTTACGGTGCTACTCTGTCTGGCTCCCTTAACGCGTTACGTTACGAAGTCCGGTCAAAGTCGTGTCAGAGTAGTGTCAGAGTCGTGTCAGAGTCGTGTCAGAGTCGTGTCAAAGTCGTGTCAAAGTCCGGTCCAAGCCGACTGGTCACTGTGTGGCGCCACCTGGGACTTCGAAATTATCGATGTTCCAGGGAGGTCGGCTAACGCTGGCTGGTCGATGGACCGCTCGCGTTACGGAACGTTTCGGTTCACCCTCCCATAAGAAGTTATCACTTCAAAAATCCTGGTTTCAAGCCGGTTAGCCGTGTTGTAGTACGGCGCGGCGTATTATTTAAGATGGCTGCTAAATATACCTATATACCTATTATCAGACATATAGTTCGGTATTTTACCTAATAACGTTTATGTAATTTTATATAACCTCCTACGATAAAGGATATAGCAATATTTTAGATGAGTTAAAGTTAGGTTGATGTCCATACAGGCATTTAAATTTTGGTACAAATGGGGTGCAAAAGGGCCGAATGGGTGAGTCGCGTCTGACTTTACTTGTAGTCGTACAGCTCCCCCGCTCTTCACTTCGAATACAAACCATGGCTGTGAACAGTGCCGTATTATCCAATAGGCAATGTAGGCAACTGCCCACATTGCCCATCGCTGTCTAGGGGCCCCACGTGACCCGTAAGAAAAGTACATATTAGCTAAGTTATCATGGAAGAAAAAAAATATTACCTTCCTTTCAAATAAATCTTTATTAAAACCTGTCAATTACATCGAATTAAATAGAGAAAACTGAGAAATGGCTCGCGCCAATGTCAAAATAACTGTCCTACACGAACGACTTGCAGCAAGTTTCGTAAGTTACTAAAATTTACTGAAGTCGACTTACAATAGTTTATACGTTGAAAGTTGCATGCAGAAGTTATTTAAGATTTATTGCTAAGTTTTGCTCACGACTCCGCTCGCTTGAAAATACTATCCCGGAATAGAAGTTCCACTGAACACTTTTTCGGAATCAAAAATAGTCGATATGTTAATCGGGGACTTGGTCTATCTGTGTGCCAAATTTCATCGAAATCCGGAGGTGATTTTTGTGTTACTCTGCTCCAGTGGGTTGTAGCGTGATGATATATAGCTATAAACCATCGTCTCCACAAAACAAAGATATGGTGTGAATATGATCTCAATCGGTCAAGTTATTCTAAAGTTATTACACACAACACGTTACACAGACAACAAAGCATCAAGCCCCCTTTTGCGAGTGGTTAGTTTACAAAAATACACGTGTCTCATTATTTTTCTTATGTAACATTTGTACTCAGTCGTATTCGGTTCCTAAAAAAAGTTTCATGGAAACTTCAATCTCTTCCCCTTTTGCCCCCCTTGAAATTTAAATTGACTTAATGCGGCCTTGGCTGCGAGCCTGCCTTCCCCTGGGTTGATGGCTGATGACCCTAATAATCTGCTAACTCTTTGGTAAACTATTTTAAAAAGTAGAAAGTGGTAACGCAAAAAGTATTAAATGTGATGTATGTCTGTAAGTAATTTATTCCTTGTGTCTGTCATTATTAAAATATCTCTGATTCACTTTTTATACCTACATAACATTGGCGAAGATGACCCACGGTATTGAATTAATGCAATAGCGCTACATGGACTTCTAACATCGTTTGACCATAACAGTCAATTATGGCAAACATTTAAATCAAAGGTACTACTTCATAGCAAATGACGTGGTGACGGGACGATAATGACATGATTGTTCTGGTCTTGTGGGCGTACATGGGCGGTGGAGATCACTTACGATCAGGTGTCCTACTTGCTCGTTTGCTGGCCTATGGTATGAAAGAAAATAGAGGTAGGTATACAATGTCTTTTTTTATATTTCCTAAAGAAATTAATAATTAATGTTTAATGAATCGGTTAAGGAGTTACCGGATATAGTAACATTGGCTAACTCGGGTACGCGACTCGTCTCAGCGAGCATCATGGCGAGATTTTCACCATGTGAAGGTACGGTGGTCTTTATCCAGTCGGGCAAGTACAAAATATGAGGTGACATTCCTACCAGTAACAATGCTGTTAATTATGATGCTCTTTAATTGAGAAGAAAACATGATGAGGAAACATAAGTACGTTTTACAGAAATATGTGGCCATATTTATGGTCGTTACATACTTGACAATGAGTGTTTATGTACCGGATCTTATCAAAATCTAGACATACTAAAATTTCACGCTATTATCACTTGTTTATTAAAATCGATCACATCGCAAAATGTTATTTACCTATTATGTAGTAACTGAATCATTCGTATCTGCTGTTTATCATTTAGTGATGTTCAAAGTTGCCAGTCGAATATCGGAATGTTACTCATCAAAATGTGAAATGTAAAAAATGGGATGGAAACATTGAATTTCTAACAGCTAGTACATGTAACATACGCAAATCTAGTGTGAAACTTTAAACGCGTTTTTCTCAAAACTATGTTTTTTGAAATGGTGACAACTGTAACTCGAAAACCGCTCAGTAGATTTTAATGAAATTTATACAGCTTTTAGAATACATAATAAACTCGGGCCTGATCGAAAGATTTTTCTTTTTTTCAAAAATTTCATTTTTTTAAGACCAATTAACTGTCGATTTTTTCCTGAAAATCTAGAAAAAAAAATTCCTGAGGCCGCCATTTTGTCAATTTTTTTTTTACAAAAGCCAGCTTCGATCCGGCCCAGGATTATCTATTTATAAAACTATTTTTTCTTATCCGATTGATTTTAGATGAATCTCCAAGGACTTATGATAGTCACCGCAAGGACCTTTTTTTGGAACTGGGTCAACACAAACAGCTATAACTTTAGAAATTATAAATATATATTTTTTAAAATTTTCGTGACTTCAAGTCAAAACATTGTGTAATAATGCCATATTATTACTTTTGTAAAATAACATGATTTAATAGCAAAAAAATTACTGAAAATTCTCATTGTTTCGTGTCTCTGACTACCCCTAACCCCTTAATGTTCTAGAAATGCAGTCGGATTTGATGCTTCGGGGAGTGAAATAGCGTGGTAGACTCAAGGCCCAACTTCCCGTCATTAGTAAAGGAGGCCTGTCCCCGGTAATGGGACCGTATGATACAGGGTTATTATAATGAATAATTAGTATTGCACAATCCAATGACTTGTGAACGATAGAATATCTTGCGATTGTTACCATACTGATATTTAAATGGCTGTCCATGAACTTGATTGACCTACCACAACATACGCTGTTGCATATTTAAAGCCTAATTTAATGCAACTTAACTACGCATGACCAATATTTTATGTACCTATGCTTTAATATTTACGTGTTTAAACCTAATTGTAGATAATATTGCAGATAGTATTTACTAGTTAGGTAATATTTAATTTATTTGCGTTTTCAGAGGTTGTAATCCACGTTAGTAGCTTTGAAGATTTGAACTACATATATCAACTCATGCACACATTGACAATTCAAGTAAGTAGGTAAAGTTAGGTGTTACCCTTAAGATCAGTTAATATCCTGATTATAGATTATGAAATTTATGACCTGCTAAAGATTGATCAAACAATAATATACATAAGCATGCGAGAAACAATTTATGCAGATATTTCATTATCTCTATAGCGGCCAGGAAGCTAGTCATTTCCCTCCCGCACTCTATGCTTTCTCTTTCTAAAGGGTGACCACTAATCTGTTGAAAACAATCTATTATACTTTATTTTTCACACGAAAATATCGCGAGAGCTAAGCAACTAATTATAGATTTACGTACATACAAACACAGGGCTTCAGATAAGATTATGAGGATTATTATTTATGTAATATGAATGATAACATAATCTTTCAAATTATTACAATTGCATGCCACAAAACGAGCAATTGAGTAAAGAGACAGAATTTAGACAAGAAATTATAAAAATTAAAACAGTTCATATAAAAAATGTATATTGTCCCAGAAAAAATTACAATATAGTAATATAAAATAAAAACCAATTATTCAGTACACAGTCAAATTCATTTCATAATAAAATTATTAAAACAGTTGTATAAATAAGACAATTTTTCATTGTATAGAACACATATCATATTATGCTCATGTCATATTATATGATGAAAATAAATTTAATATACATATATATATGATGCCATGTGGCACCAGTTAGTTTCTAGTTTCTATTGTCCCTTAAAATAAGTTGCCATTATTTGAACTTAGTTTAGCACCAGATTATACAGCTATAGATTTACAAATTAGCATGGTATTTCTTGAAGGGAGCCAAGCCACCAGCAATTTTGCTACCCAGATCTGGATGCACCTGTGTGAAAATCTTGATTGCTCTCTCCTGAATAAATGCAGAAGCATCCTTAAGGTTGCCAACAATGTTCTCAACACATCTTTGCTTGGCAGCAACATCAAAAACATTTTTGTAAAGAGCAGTTGCTTGAGAAAAGTTGTCTTCAGTCTGGCCACTGTCATATCTATCCACATCTCCGCTAACATTGTATCTTGGCTGCAATCGTTGTGCTCGGGGGCATTCCTGAGGTCCAGAGAATGAATTCGGGAAGTAGTTAGGACAACCATCTTGGTTGCTGATGTTCTGAGGCCCATCACGTTGGTAGTTGGCTACTTTGACAGCATATGGGCAGTTAACAGGAATCTGAAGATAGTTAGCTCCAAGACGGTGGCGATGAGTGTCATTGTATGAGAAGAGGCGACCTTGCAACATCTTGTCTGGTGAAGGCTCAATTCCAGGCACCAAGTTGGCAGGGCTAAATGCTATCTGTTCAACATCAGCAAAGTAGTTTTTGGGATTCCTGTTCAAAACTAATTTTCCTACAGGAATCAAAGGATATTCGGAATGTGGCCAGATTTTGGTCAAGTCAAATGGATTAATCTTACAGCTTTCAGCTTGTGCCATCGTCATTACCTGGATGTAAAGAGTCCAGGAGGGAAATTCACCCCTGCCAATAGCATTGTAAAGATCACGAATGGAATAGTCAGGGTCTGTTGAAGCAAGTTCACCAGCTTTGTCAACAGACAAGTTCTTAATGCCTTGATCAGTTTTGTAATGGAACTTCACCCAATGTCCAACTCCTTGTGCATTGATAAGCTTGAATGTGTGTGAACCATATCCATTCATGTGCCTGTAACCGTCAGGAATACCACGGTCTCCAAATAGATATAGCACTTGGTGAGTAGACTCTGGTCTGAGAGTAAGAAAATCCCAAAACATGTCAGGGTCTTTCAAGTGTGTAGCAGGATTCCTCTTTTGTGTGTGAATAAAGCTTGGGAACAAGGTTGGATCTCTAATGAAGAAAATTGGGGTGTTGTTTCCAACAAGATCCCAGTTGCCATCATCAGTGTAGAACTTGACAGCAAATCCTCGAGGATCACGAACTGTGTCAGCAGATCCACTTTCTCCTCCCACTGTGGAGAACCTCACAGCAATAGGTGTCTTCTTGCCAATGCTTTCGAAAACCTTAGCTGCTGTATATTTAGTGATGTCATGAGTAACTTCAAAATAACCGAAGGCTCCAGCTCCTTTGGCATGGACAACACGTTCTGGGATACGCTCCCTATCAAATGCTGACATCTCATCGAGGAAGTTAACATCCTGCAGGAGAGCTGGCCCATTTTTACCAACAGTCTGGATCGCTGTCTTCACTCCAACGGGTGCTCCAGATTTTGTAGTGATGTATCCAGGTGAGTCCTGGAAAGTAGAAAGTTGACAGTAATTATTAAAATGTTTAAATACAGTAAGTACAACATTATTTTTTAATGTCAACAAACAAGTTAAAATACTGTATTGGGGCACATTTCGCACAGCAAGATCATATTATAAACATTAATTAAATCTAAGAAAACTGTTTATTATAGGATCAATATGTAGATATTTATATTACTTAAATCATAAATTTACAATAGTTGCTTTAACATACCATTATTTCAGCCACATATTCTAGATAAAGTACATTTTTAAAATTCGATTATGGGGATATAATATTGAGGTTATAATTTTATTGTTAGTAATGGTTTCCATTAAAATATGTATTTACTTGCTGAGTCATCATTTAACCTTGCTTAAAACAGTACAAAGATCAACATAATAATGACACAGTAGATTACGTACAGAAAATGCGCAGCGTGTTAATTATGCGTAGTGTTTCACAAACAGCATAGAATTCAGGTAAAATTTGCCTCATGTTTTAGTTTAATATCACAATAAACTAAATATAAAAATACATGCACTTATAACCAACTATGACTAAAATACTTGGCGATCATTTCTGTTTATACAGATAAGTCAATTAAAGACAATTTCATTAATACGTAAAATATTGTGTACGTTTTCACAATGTTCGTAATGTATTTCTATTTATTAAAATAAAACTAACCTTTAAAGTTTTCTTGAAGTTGATGAGTTGGTCAGAGGCTGGATCTCTTGAAGCCATGTTATCGGTATATAACTTATATTCGTGGTAAATTTGGAGCGCATACACAATGACGGAGCGACACACTGGCTGCGTACCGTAATCACAAATACCACTCGCGCAGAGCACGGACCCTCTTTTATAGAGTTTCCAGCGATAAACAACTATCATGCCAAACAAATGCCATGGGCACGAGGGACCGACGACACACGCGTTTTGATTTTTGTAAAATCGTTACCCCTTACAACAATTTATGTATGTTTTCACAAATTTCACTATATTATTTTAAAATAGTCCGTCAAAGATTGTAGATAAATATTGATTGGTGACCCGAAATAGTTAATTTGAAAATTGCTCATCGTATTTAAACAAATGAACAAGATTTTTCGTTTAATCTAATCTATGAAGCTTAGTCCGCCCCAAAAACAAAAAAACCATACAAACACGACTGTATTTTCAATAAAATAAAAGTTTGACATAGAGATGTCACAACCTCACACGTTAAATTCCGAATTTCGGTATATTGTTTCGAAATTCCGATTCTATCGATATGATTTTGGTAAGGACCTAGTTCCTACTTATTTAAATTTTCAATAGATTTTACGAAAAAAGTGAGTAGGTTCTCAATTTAACGTAGATATGTCATTATTATTAAAGATTTTTTCTAAGTTTAACCTCGCATAACTTTTAACAGAGTTATCCGAATTCGATGATTCCTTCTTTATAGATACGATTTAAGTTCTTTTATCGAGATTTAAGTCCCATTTAATTTAGAGAAAATATTGCAACCATAAGAAGGTCAATTTGGAGATGGAACACAAACTTTAGGTTTTGTAACGCAAAAAGAGAAAAAAGAGCAATAAAACTTTGACATTTACGCATTGATTTTGACGATTCTTTCCTTATTTATAAATAATGAATATAAAAGGTACGTCGATAAACTGCACTCTCTACGACTTAAAATTGGGCAGATTAATTTTAATTTTGGAGTTTTGGCGGGAATTCTGACAGTGCGGTTCATCGCTTATTTTAATTTATTTCAAAAACTAGTTTAAGGTTGAGTTTGTCATACAAAAGTTGTGTGGATTTATGCAATAAACATTCACAGGTGATAAACAGTGCATGGAAATATTGAAATAAGTGAATTAAGCATCGTACTAGAAGGAATTCACACCAAAACTCCAACAAGACCTTGAAAACCACACCGATATTTCAACGTTCTTGTGAAGACTTGAGAATAAATTATACTTGTCATTGGCGAAATGCATAAAAATGCAAAGCGATAAATAAAAAAGAAGAAGAATTTTAAACTTATAAATTTTTTTAGCCATTTAAAATTTACATTTAATTATTATATTAATTAATTACATATTAATTTTGCATAAGAAAAAGCCATGCTTTTTTACTACCTACTATTTTACTCATGTAATTACCATAATCTTACCTTTTTTGAAATTATATCTAACATGCCGTCTTTTAAAATGAATAAGTGTGAGACAAAAAAATGTAATACTTAGAGCTATCTTGGAGTTTCATTTATAAAGTAAGAACTAATTAGAATCAAGATAAAACTTAAACACGGAAATGGATTCTGATAAATTATAGTACTTGAAATGTCTAAATTGTAGAATTACTGTTTTTCCAAGCTATTATATTGTACAAAATCAACACCTTTCGGAAACGTTAGTGCAGTCTTCTGCAAACGTTTCCATAGGGGCTCTCCGACCGCTATCATTGTCGATTTTGGGCTCATTAACGAGAATTAAAACTTCTAAGTTTAACCTTAATTTTTTAAAATAAAAATATTTCGGGTGCTGTAGTCTGGTATGTATGGATATGGGGATATGTTTTTATAAATGCCGCTGTTATCTTAGCAGAGTGGCACTCATTCCGCCTTGAGCTGCCTTTCAGGTCGGCCGCGTTTTTATGGTAGTAATATCTGTTACATACCAACAACCAACCTTCAGTCAGACCGCTTCCTCCCCCTGCGAAAGAAGATAACTCGTCCGAGTTCTATTCAACATAAGTGATTCCGACCTCGTGGCGGGAGATCTCAATGTCAAAAATACTCTTTGGAGCTACAACTCGACAAGGCATCGTTCTAGAGACTAGTCTTGACAGAATAGGGATGAACATCTACTAATCTGCCATTAGATTAGCGTAGGATCGTCTATCGTGAGGATAGTTCGGCCTCGTGAACTATCCTCACGAGGCCGAACCGACTCACTACGGACACGGTCGTCTAAGGCCCGGCCGGATACTATGTCTAAGGCGAAACACAAACATGCGAGCCTACGCGTCGACTCCCACCCCCGATACACTATCCCGTATGCGCTACCTCCAACGAGAAGTAAAACGTCGCATCAAAGGGGTGTTCGATAAGTGCAAGTTAAGTGCAAATTATATAATTTACGATTTTTGCTGCGACAGAAAGTTTTTATAGCATACGCCGGCAAACGAGCGATTGGGTCACCTCATGGTAAGTGATCTCCACCGCCCATGTACGCCCACCACCAGAAGAATCATGGGCGCGTTGCCGACCTTAAAGGAAAGGGATAATTAGGGATTGGGAAGGGGAGGGGATTTGGGCTTCCGGTTATCTCACTCACCGTATGAAACGCAGCAGCAAACTGCTACGTTACGTCGGTTTTCTGTGAGACATTGGTAATGACCCGGTCGATCCAGCCCATTCATGCTGTAGACAAAATTGTCTACAGCTTGGCTCTACCACTCAAAAAAAATATACCTCATATTTTTTGATACAGAAATTGACTCAACCGATTTAATTTTTATGGAACGTTGCAAGTTTTGGCCTGTAACCATACTATACCGTGAATAAGAGGAGAGGCCGAAACGGTAGTAAAACCCTACCATAATTTAAACAGAAAATTTTATTCCTTTGTTGTTTACTTGCTATTTTGGAAACGTAAGCCCGCAATGTAAAGCGTAGTAATCTATACTAATATAATAAAGCTGTAGAGTTTGATTGTTTGTTTGTTTGTTTGAACGCGCTAATCTCAGGAACTACTGGTTCGAATTGAAAAATTATTTTTGTGTTGGATAGTCCATTTATCGAGGAAGGCTTTAGGCTATATAACATTACGCTGCGACCATTAGGAGCGAAGCATGAGTGCAAAATGTTGCAAAAACGGGGAAAATTATTTATATTTGAAGGCTTCCGTTGCTATGGTAATCAAATATGGTCGGAATTAATGCATTATTGTCAATTTATAAAGAAGAAATATTTGTATTTTTGTATGTAACGAATTAACTTAAAAACTACTGGACCGATTTGAAAAATTCTTCCACCATTAGAATCCTACATTATCCCTGATAAACATAGGCTACTTTTTATGCCGGAAAGAGCAGATCACGCGTGCGGAGCCGCGAGGAAAAGCTAGTACTAAATATAGGATCAATGACCTGCGCGCCAATACTCATTACGTAGTAACGCGGCCCGCGCTTCATCATTTAGCTGATTCTGACCGTAAGTGACTTTTTCGCTTTACATTGCGTTGTTAAGAAAAATACTATTGTAACTATTATTAAATAATTGTTATTGGAGCGTCATTGCACTCATTGATGAAACAAGATTGTGTACGATAAAAATATTTATTCGCGATTTTTTGATGGTGTTATGTCTATAATCACCAGCACTGCCACCGATCCAGGCGTTCGGAACCATTTTCCATATACCCGGTATCATCGGGAAAAAATCCGTAAATAACAAAATCCGTAATTAGACCGCGTTGACCCTATTTGTTAACATTATTACTGTTACACAATATGGATTGAATTGGTAGGTACCGTTATAAATTCAAGAATTCGTTGTATATGTATCTTGCTGGCAATAATATGCTCGTAAATCGAATACGAGATTTTATTAAATACTAGTTATACTACGTTGACATTGAATACACATTGTATTAAGTAGTTGTTCCCATAGAGCCAATGCGGTAAAATCCCTTGTTCGAGAAATGTTTTTATAACATACCATTTAACCATGTATTAATCAGATCTACAATAATTGTACTAATAAATTAATTTGCAGTTTTGGTACAGTTTTAATAAGATCGCTGTGTCTACTGCTAACTAGTTTGTCAATTGCATCATAAGAGAAAGTCGTCTATCCATTAGTACGTGCAATATACTCAGTAATTTACTGACCTTTAAACTCAAATTAGGCTCGCCATGTGGACAAAAAAATATTTTTTACGCGAATCTTAATTATATCAAAAACAGGCGACTGTTAGTCTGGCCAGGTATCAAACATTTATTATCCATCTAATATCTGATTTCTGTAATCGTTATCATTCATTTGATTATCTAATTCAATGTAATCAGACATCTATATCGATACTTATTAGGTAACTTATTATTATATAAAAAGAACTGAATATGTGTAAATTATTTTTAGTGGAACCTATTGGTGCATTTACCTGTTGGTGTTAGTTAGCGAACAGTTATTCTTTACACGCTTGCTTAAACAAAGACTCGTTAAATACATCAATTAACAGGAATTATAACTTATTAGACTTTAAAAGAATGTGAAGTAAATATATTTTTAGTATTTACTTATTATATATCTATCGTAGGTGCTTATAATTTTAAAGAATCTGTGCACGTAATTTTATTATCGTAAGATATCCGCCTGGATATTGCCTTGGTATCCTAGAATATTGGTATATTATAACCTCAATATATCCCAAAGTATTTATTGTGTGTCGAGCAATGACAGCAGATATTATTTTTCATCTGACCTGATAGTATGTACAGTTTAGTCCGAATACGATACTGACCGTCAAAAAGACATTTCTTCACGAGTTTGGAAGAATTATGCCGGGCTGAAGTTACTGAATAGGTATACTCTGGGCACTGGATGACCCCAAAACGCGACTCGCCTGATCGTGCCACTATGGCACCTTCCACCTTGTGCAGGTTCGGATGTCACTATTAAGTCGGTTACAAAAATTACGGATACCCTACCACCAGCAAAATTTCGACCCTTTTGTTCTCCGTTAGTATTTTATACGGGGATCTCTTAGGCGCGGATTCGTCTACCTCCCCCTAGAAATACAAGCAGTGGTGTGCAAGCACAGAACAAGTTGTACGGATTAATTCCGGTGTTAAGTACATTGCATTCAATTAAATTGACATCATTAAACATCCTATGACTCAAGGTGACGTGCACAGTGCGGTGTCTAATAAATTAAAATGTTGCATATTCTAGTACCTTGTAATTTTATTTCTGGGTACGAGTAGTGTTGCTATCAATAATGGGGTGCAGATTCCACTTCAGTAGGATCTGTAGTTAAAATAGGGGTTCCACAGGGTTCCATTATGGGCCCTTTTCTGATCTTATTTTATATTAATAATCTTCTGTACATGGTTAAAAGGATGGCAGACATAGTTTTATTTGATGACGATACATCTTTAATATTCAAAGTGAATCGAAAGGATGAAGATTTAGTTACTCTCAACAACATTCTGAATTTAGTATTAAAATGGTTATTTGCGAATAATATTTTATTGAATGGAGGTAAAACAAAATCTATCCGTTTTACATTACCAAATGTTGTAAAGGTAAAGTCGCGCATAGAATTAAACGGAAAAACATTAGATCTAGTCTCTTCAACAGTTTTCCTACGAATATCTTTAGATAAATTGCAGTGGAATCCTCAAATATAAAGATTATCCGGTAAATTAAGTGCTGTAGCTTTTGCTGTTCGGAATATAAGACGCTTGACTTATGTTTCAACGGCTAGGTTGGTATATTTTGCATACTTCCACAGTATTTTGTCCTACGGCATTCTATTGTGGGTATATAGCTATTGTATTGTTTATAGCTGGTGGATTCTACGACATTTTTAGGGCAGTGAGTGACTGATCATTGTTTGTATGCTAACACCTTTTTTGGTATGTTTTATGATATCAGATTTTAATGCTGCAAACAGGGCAGAATGATTTAGATGATTAGTAAACTTACTTAAAACCATTTCGAAGTATGTACATTTTCTTTGGAAATTTGTTATTAAGATAAATGCAACAATTTATGCTTATAAGTTATGGAAGATAGATACAATGTCGGGATGAGGTGATTTTCACAGATTGCGTACCTACTTTATATGTAAATATGGAGTTACCCACACAATAACATATTGTGATAAATGTATATTTCTGCTACGATATGTTAGGTCGGATCGCAGGACATTTAGGACCTTTACTGATAAATAATGTAGTACATATTAAGGTCTGACCGCATTAGAGCCGCCAAACATTCCTCATTGTTTTTATTTGATTGAATGACGAGACGAGCAAGTCGCTCGCCTGATGATAAGCGCCACGCCTGCCCATAAACAGAAGCAACACCACACAGAACTTTGAATTAGAAAGCACTGCATGGCACTGAACTGCGCTCGTCACCCCGAGACAAGATCCTCCTCCTGTCCCGGGATTGGAAAGGTGGATAAAGTGGATATTTCTACCGGTAAAAGGGTATCATATAAATAATCGAAGTATAGTATGCCGTTATATATTTCACAATACACGATGTTTCCGTGTATCACTGTTTGCGATAAGTAGATTAACTTCAAATTTTAGATTTGTGACACGTTACTTAGCACCTACAGTATTCATACCACTGGTAAAGTACAATAATATGTTTGTACCATAGACATGGTGTCAGCAGTGACTTGTACAGTTAATGTGATAATAATGCTAAATACATGGACAATATATATCGCGTGTTAATTGCTATAAGTATACATAATAAGTAGTCATAACGTAGAAGTATTTCATAACATGCCGAAGTTTTTCATGATCTATTGTAACTATAACATCATAAGTAAAACGAGTAGAAAAAAATACCAGGGTCGTAGTTTTAAGACCAAGAACATATTTTTATATACAAATTATGCGTCACCTAATACTTTTTTTAGGAAAACCGAAAACAAAAAAGGGGCTTCAATGTATTATTAATAAATGATGTACTTTGTGTATGAGTTTAATAAATATATATTATGTAACGCGTACCTATGTACGGTGAATCGTAAACAGGTTGATAGTGGACTTTAATATTTAACGATTCAATCGCTATGTATGTTTCCCTATAAATCTATTAAACTAGATATACTATCTTAAGGTATTGCATAACAATATAGCAGCCCCTGGTCATAAGCACACGTTTAACCTTTAACCTGATACCAATAAATTACTTTTTAGGTTTGACTATTCAAAAGCGGGTGCTGCAAGGTTTTTTTCTAGTATTTATATTATGGATATCACTATTTTAAATTGAAACTATCTATATTAGAAATAGAACGACAATTTTATAGTTAAGGACCTAATACGACGATAAAATTCCTTAAAAACCAATTTTACTTTGAATATTAGTATATCCGCCATAATGACACATACTTTCTGAAATTTCGATCAGCTAACACTACGGTTTAGTAGACAGAAAGGTATGTAAAGTCAGGCAGAAGGACAGACAGACGACGAGTCGCGGCGTAGGCTTTCTAATTAAGGTTCTGTTGGTACCCTTGGATAAACCTAAAAAGTATTCATAACATTTACGTTATTGATCACGTTATTCTATGAATAAAATTAGTGTCAGTCTCTTTTCGTGAGTTCAATCTTCATTAATTTACTAGCTGTCCCTCGGAGTTTAACTGTTGGCATGTTACTAGCCTGCTCCCATGGGTAATAGCGTGATATTCATATCAACTTCCCGAAATAAATTATCTAAAATTTAGATTTAGATTCTAAATGATAGTGAAAACGGTATCTAAATTCGTTGCATAAATATGCAGAAATTCGCGGAAAAACAGACGGACGCAGATTTTGCTGGTGATCTATTATATATCTATTGGCTGAGTCTCGTACAACTTTTGGCGAATAAAGTCTTCTTCTTAAAGGTTTGCCAACCACTGCGCCGTGGGTACGTATTCATAAAAGCGGGCGCATACTTATTCGCTTCTAGCGTGGCTATACGGTACAAACGCTTGTGTTAGGCGATATCGACAATATCTACACATAAAATAACTTGGCTAAGTTCAGCCCGGTCAAATTATTTTATTTGCACGTATTGATCAATTATAAAAAAAAGTCAAGATAGTGTAGTAGCAATGCTATAATCGTATAAGCGTGAAATAGTCGCCCCCACCGAAGTACCTGATGACATATCAAATTCCACGCGGACCTAATTGATTATTTCTTATCTAATATTAAAAAAAACGTTATGAGTGCGTTTCACTGACGTGGTATGCAAACAGCGTAATATGGTAATTGATTAAAACTGGTTCTTAAAGTATTACTCATACATTTTAGATATTATTCGCACATTGAACTTTTTCGTCAAAATACGACGATGTCGTTAGCTTTTACTGCGTGGAAAGTTTTGTTGAAATATTGTTATTTTTCTATATCATGCCATTTTTTGTAAAATACACCGTCTCACTGCTGGGCAAACGCCCCGTCAACTAATGAAAGGAGTAAGGGATTCGTCTACTACGCTGCACTGGCCTAATGCGGGTTGGCCTAAGACCTTCGAAAATATTGTGGAGAATGAGGAGGTATGAAGTTTTCTCAAGATATTTTATGTCATGGACAGGGAGCCCTCGGGTAGCTGATCCACTTGACTACCTATTGGAAGGAGGGGCTTCCAATAGGTATCGATACCAAGGTCATAAGAATGATTACTAACCAGCTGATTTTTTTGTTTTTACTTAGTTAATATTTATATAATTTAACTGTCATATTGTCCTACAAATAAAATAATACATTTTTTGAGTATCATCAAATCGAAATATTCTATCCTTGCTACCTCTGTTAGCTACCACAATAGAGAATTTTCGCATAGGGAATTGTTGGTCGTCTCATCGAAACGAAGCTACTCACGGAAAATGAGCTTGATAGTAGTCAAGTGGATCAGCTACCCGAGGGCTCCCTGTCCATCATCATTAAAACGAGCGTAAATTAACAATAGACATACATGTATCTTCGAAAAGTCAAAGATGCATTGATATACAAAAGGGTTTTTATGCAAAGATGTGTATCTTGGACCTGGTGTCGAACCCACGACCATCGTATATACCACTGCCCGCTAGATCACCGCTTAATTTTTTTTTCTAACGATACTACTGTGTATTGGTAAAAATAAAAAAGGAATGTATGTTTATCTAGAAAAACTGTGATTGTATACGTAATCACAAATGTAGCTACTTTTTATTTATAACCAGACTCCAAATGCATTTGCTGTTGTTTTATAACGAATCTCCACTTTACGTCGTATTCCATCATCAGATTTAATTTGTAGAGTTAATAAATTAACCGACGTTCCACTGGTTGATGCTGTCAAGGACATACACAATGAGATCGTAAACGATGATGGAAAACATAGAAAACTACCTTCTTGGAAAGGTAATAAAAATAATAGTAATAATAATTCCTAATTAAGGGAGTAGGTATTTCGCAAAATTCCAGTGATATTACATAATGATTTTACTATGAAAGACAAATTAATAGTTTGTTTTTAAATTATTTTATCATAGAATGTTTTCCGACAAATTGCTTATCATCGTGGTTTGATAAAAAGGCCAAGTTGGTTTACATATTGACAAAATTGACATGAATGTGCCTTATACCTAAAATAATCCCGAATGATAAATTAAAAATAATTCCACATATTTTGGAAACAACAATATTATTTATTAATACGATGCCACAAAAAACAAATGATTTAAACTTATCAATACCCCTTATTTTGTTGGAGATTAAGAATGGCCGTCCCCGTGGTCCGAGTAAACTAGGGACTCGGTCCAGCAGTCTCTCGGTGACTACCGAGACACAATGGTCTGAGAAGAATGGACTCAGCACCTATGGTGTTTTATTGGTATTTTCCAAATAAGTAAGGTTGTGTCACTGTCGGCCGTTGCCAAATGCCCTGCTTTCAGCGAAACGTCCCGGTCCAACCGATCAAACGGTTTTTTATATAGTTCCGTATAAAGGAGACTTACAACACTACGCTTTGAGCGAATTGGTGTAAATCACACCAGTTTAAATTCGGACCAATTTCACGTTTGTGCATATTCATTACCCATACAAAACAACAATATATTGATTTGCATAACAAATATGTTGCTGGTAATATTCTCTTTATTTTGTCACGCCTTTATAAAGCGTGCCCTCGTTTTTATTTTCCTTAAGGTGTCAGAAATGGGCTGGATACTACGATTAACCCCCTCGAGACAATTTGGCATTTTGTCAATGTTTAATCAGTTAATGTTAGCCCAGCGGATTAGCAAGCTAAAGGGGCAGTGGGCAGGCCACATAGCTCGCAGAACCGATAACCGATGGGACAGAAAGGTTCTGGAATGGAGGCCACGTACTGGCAAGCGCAGCGTTGGACGTCCGCCTACGAGGTGGACAGACGACGTGATAAAGGTCGCAGGAAGTCGCTGGATGCAGGCCGCTTCCAACAGGTCGGTCTGAGATCTTTGGGGGAGGCCTATGTTCAGCAGTGGACGTCCTGTGGCTGATGATGATGAAATCAGAAAGGACTATTGCAAATTGTCTGATCATTTTATGTACATACTTCTGATAAATTAGGATTTTTTTTATTTTATAAATTTATTTCAGCCTTCATTAAAGGTATAGTATCTCATTATTGACCTGAGCCGACTTTATTACCTGCAATCGAATTACGTGATTAATTCATATTAATTTTAGAATCTTCGCGAACTCCCTGAGAAAAATGAGATTACATTTCTTCTGGTAAAAATATGTTCAAACAATAATCTAGTACTTTAGTCAATAAAATATTAAAAATACTATTAAATTAAGTGTATTACTATTAAAAATAATCTGCAGGAGACTACCTACACTGCTATGTTATTTATGATACGACTCTTCTTATTCACCAATATGTTACAAATTCTAAAAAGGCAATCAAATTGAGCTGCTTGTAAAATATGTTGACGAGTTTAACGTCTTCGCAATTGAATGCTTTTAGCATTCTAAAGTAATTTTGCCGCATTCGAAAATTGACTGATAATACTATTACCAGGTAAGCAGCATTAGCTCAGCAGGGTATCGATAGGGATTGCCGAGACCAAGCGCTAAGAGCATGCACTTCTGACTTTTCATCATTACATGTGTATTAATTGATAATTTTCGCTTGCTATAGCGATGAATGAAACATTGTGAAGAAAATTGCATACCTGAGAAGTTCTCTATTCGTCAACCTGCATTAAACCAGCGTGGTGGACTTAGGCCCACTGGCGTAGCCTTTTAGGGGGCGTCAAATTTTCACAATAAATGCCGAAAAATTCTTTAAGAATCCTTATTTAGAATACATTGGAATCGATGAGTTAAAATACCTAGATAAGTGGACGGCAAAATTTGCTTGTTGTTCGAGCGGTTGACACTAACCCTACGCCACTACTAAGATCTAACCTCTCTTATTTACTACAGGAATCCCGTGAACAGCAGTTCATAGGATTCATCATCACCATCAGCCACAAGACGTCCACTACTGAACATAGGCCTCCCCCAAAGATTTCCAGACCGAACTGTTGGAAGCGGCTTGCATCCAGCGAATTCCTACGACCATTATCAGGTCGACTGTCCACCTTGTAGGTGGACGTCCAACGCTGCGCTTGCCAGTACGTGGTCTCCATTCCAGAACCTTTTTGTCCCATCATAGGATTCGCATAGATGAAATATCATTTTAATAATAGAATGCGTGTTGGCTGTTTGCTTGGCATATTGCACTCAAAGAAGTAGGTATACCTAAAAACATTATTATATGTTATCCGTGTATTATAAGCGATGTAAGTCGATGCAGTTGCAACAAGTATTTAAACATTATCGTACTGTGAACTATACGCCCGCGTCCGTCGGACAATCATTATCATTCATGCATAATTTTGCTTATTTACTCGTACCTACATACCGTGATTACATAGGTATAGGCAAAAAATCCTTTCCATTCTAGAAACAGCTTCAACATCCTGTCGATGTGTATTGATTTTTTTATTGACGTTATGCCCGATATGCATAAATATTGTCATTTATGAATTTGCGTCGGATGTACAAACAACAATAATGTCAGTAGATGTGACTTCGACATAAAATTGGTTTATTTTTGTTAAAAACTTTTACTATTAATTTAATTAGTGAAATAATCATTAAGATCGGTGCATAAACAGCCTAGAGGGAAGGGGGGATTTCTAATTAATGTATAAATCAAAAAATCTGGGACTACCACCGAAGTAAACTATCGTATACAAAAATAATCATCCCAATCGGTTGCGTTAACATAATATGTAAAAATACAGTTGTATATATTTACTACTGCTATACCCGCTAAAACCGCGACGAATTGAGAACCTCCTCCATTATTGAAGTCGTTTGGAAACAGTAACAATCACATTGCCGATATGCTAATAGTTATGACCCAAAACTGCAATGACATAATTACTGTGAACAATAATGTGGAAAGAGGCAAGTAACTAAAATAGTTGATTGATTAGATATTGATACTCTTCTATATTAATTGATTATACGTAAATAATTAGTTAGTTCATATTTAAAACTTATATTACACGTACTTCAGTGAAAGATATGTGGCATAACATGTAGAGCGCAGTTGTTGTCCTTGACTAAAAGTATGCCTGAATGAGCGAATGAGACAAGGGTCGAAAGAAAACATCTGCGTTGTCGTCATTAAAAATCTTCATTTAGCTTGAAAAATACGAATATCTTTTATTTACTTCATAAACCGATGATGATGATCCAGTATAGTGCAGTTATAATCTTTTATTATCAACATAATAAACGCTTCGACGTGTCTCTGGCGCACACAATATTGTGGTGATTGATGTGGTAGACACGCCGTTTATAGTTGGACCTACAGCACCATGAGGTTACGCTCAGCCACACTACTGTCTAAAACCGATGTGAAGTCACAGCAGCATATTCTTCGACATTGTAGTTATTCATAAACGGCGAAGATCAGTTACTATTAATTAGGTGACCCATTTGATTACCAGCAAACTCGGTCACGTTAAGATATTGGTAGTTCAACAAGCTTATTTTGTATGAATTATTTGAAAATATTTAAAGTGTGATAACAAGCATCATATCTACAACAAGCTAAACAAGCAAGTTAACGAAGCATGTTGAATGTAAGTTGTGATATTTAATAAATGGAAATAGAAAACAAGAGCGTGGTAATAATAATTCTATTTTTGAGCGTGCGTTAAACAAACTGAACTTTTGCAGGCCGCTTCCAACAGGTCGGTCTGGAAATCTTTGGGGAGACCTATGTTTAGCAGTGGACGTCTAATGGCTGATGATGATGTTAAACAAACTGACCCAATTAAAGTAATACGTATTTCATTGATCTGGTGTTTTCAATTAATCAATAATCTTTTACTGTGTACGTTATTACACAACGGTTGTACAAGTAAACCGGTGTTACCAGTTGTACGCCAGCTGTATTTGTATTCATCGCCTTGGTACAAGTAATGGGAACAGTTTTAACGACGTAAAACCAGACAGAAATACTTTGGATCTATAAGTTTTTAACCAATCTTAACCAGTTAATGTTAACTGAGAAATGTTAAAGTCTATAAAACATTTTGTGTTATTATTGTTTGCAACGATAATTTATAGTTCATTTCATTTATCGTTCATCAGGCGAGCGATCTTATTGTCTTCTCATTCAAGCTAATTAAAAAACATATTCACATAATTTATAGATAATAATATGTTAACACACTGGCGGTTCCATCGTGCTCTAAATGGATCCGATGTAGACCAACTTTTTCTGTCGCTTGGCTACGTTTCGGTGATCTCTTCGGGAAAACTAAGGGATATGGACGAGGTTCTCAAGATGAAAAACTACAGAATATACATCCTGAAGGACGATACGGTCAACATCTGTCGGGCATGCCATCGTCCTCGAGAGCCAATCAGATATGTGATTTCGGATTGTGCGTATCTTGCTAACGGCGAGTACTTGCATAGACACAACCTTGTAGCCAAGATTATACACCAGCAACTTGCTTTTCAATATTGCCTTGTGACGACAGCAGTATTGTATTACTAATGTGCCCCCGAATCATTTCTCGAAAATAGACATGAAACGCTATATTGAGATCTATCTATTATCACGGACTATTGTTGCCAATAAGTTTAATATTATGGTAGTAGATCGATTAGTGCGCAGTAGGTACTGACATGTGGGATGTGGACTCGACAATTATGGTCCCGATAGTCGTTATTGATAATGGGTTGATACCAAAGAGCCTCGACCAACACCTCCAGAAGATCTCAATTGGTGGTTGGGTCAAGGGTCAGATTCAGAAGATAGTGCTATGAATACGTAATGGAGAACAGAATAATATAGGCACTATCTGCTTGCAATGATACGACGAAATTGTGTGACTTCAGAAACTTTATCTAGGTGATATTTTAAACATTTTTGTTCGGAATGTCTACAGCCGATTAGGAAATAACGCAAAAACTACACTGAGGAAATAGCAATCGGAATAAAACAGAACTATGATATTTTCACTTAGATAAATAGTACCTAGGTTGTATAAATTACAATCTCTTTCGTATTTATTCATTAATCTGAAGGCCGGCAACGAGCATGTGACCTGATGGTAAATTATTTCCATCGCCCATGTACATTCACAATTATCATACATGCTTACTCTTTTTTCTCTTTTTACATTATGAACCTACCCTGTTCACCTTAATCACCTTAAAGTTGACTGGAAGATAATGCTTATGACACTAATGGTGGGTTGCACCAAACTACCAGTAATAGTTAAGGTTTATGTCAAATTTGACGCTAACAGTAACGCTGACTTTAATATTGGCTGCGGATTGTGTTGCACCATCGTTATCCTTGGCATAGTTACAATTATCAGGGTAGCAAGTCAAAGAGATCTAGACAAATACATTTTTTTTCTAGACCTGATATATAATTCTAGAAGCAGGGACATAATATTATTTTGGAGCACAAACGCTTTAGGAGATATATCGGTTTGGAGGTTATAATTGAACCATCTGACAGCTATTTAACTTAAACAATAGCTTTAACTAGCTAATCTTGGGCAATTACGATTAACAACTAAAGTTATGACGACATCTAACATCTGTCAAATGGTGCAACAAATTTTTTGCTTAACCAGTACTTTAACATGTTTGTGTTGCTAAAGTGAGTTGGTGCAATCCAGCCCAAATCCGTTACGTCTTTTATACCATGTTTATAAAGTGTAAAATAAAGTAAAGTCTCAATTTTTCACCCGTCATTTTAATTGAAATTCCTCCAAAATATATAAATATTCTTTAATAACTGCGCCCGTAACTGTAGAAAGCCCTCTCTAATCTGGCATCAGTGGAAACAGGTCGCGCTGAGCTCGGCGTTTGA
Organism: Amorpha juglandis; assembly: GCA_949126905.1. Taxonomy (NCBI): domain Eukaryota; kingdom Metazoa; phylum Arthropoda; class Insecta; order Lepidoptera; family Sphingidae; genus Amorpha; species Amorpha juglandis. Next base: position 12,107,091 of record OX421367.1, read on the forward strand.
CAAGAAATCATATAATTTTGGAATTCAAGTTTTGGATTGATAATAATTTAATGCCCTTATTTTGGTATACAATTTTATACTACCGAAACGCAATATAACTAAAGCATTTTGTAATTGAAATCATAATTAAGACCCAACATATCGACTTCGTTGCAACGAATTAAGAGAATAATTATTGTGTATCGAAGTGTCAGATATACTAACTTATGTAATAAATTAAATAGTATACATATTCTTATTCAGTATTTAATTGCGTGTAATTAAATTCAGTGAATGAAAAACACACTTGCGGACATTTGCGGTGACCTTCATCTTAATACATTTTTAAAGTAATTATACTGTTAATTAACTAAATACAATATCTAATGAGTTAAAACATCATTTTGATAACATTAAGTGTCAATTTTTTGTCACCTAATTATCGTTAACAATAAAACAAGATATCGGAATCTAATTATACACAATTTACGCTATTTAATAAATATAACACAACCTTCGACCTTATTATTATCGATTAAATTTGTCATGTTTTATTGGTCCCGCGAAAATAAATGCACTGAGAGGATATGTTCCAATATTATGAAATACTGACATATTTTTATGATGAAACATTATTTTAGAAGCCGAAAACAACAATTAAATGGGTCAACATAAAAATTACTTTGGGATCGGGAGCATACCAAGAATATCCAAATGGGTCAATAATACGATGACGACTAATACAATTAATTTAATAAGGAAACGAGCAGGTAGCTCGCATAATGGTAAGCAACACGCGAGTGCCTGCCCATAAACTTCTGTTTATTTTTAATTTATTTTTTCTGTTTATGATCACCACACATAACACTGAATTACAAAGCATGGGCCTTAACTGCGCTAGTCACCCTGAGAAATGAGATGTTAAGTTTCATAATGTCCTGTAATTTTACGGATTACTAGCAGTTAAACTTACTACTTACGAGTTTTATAAATCCCCTGTGTTCCCGACTTTTAGCAACAACTATGTCCAATCTTTTAACTTGAACTTACTATGCCAGAGGGACTCAATGCTTTGCCAAATTAATGTGGACGATCCAAGACAAACCAGAAAGTACCAAAACCCTGTGCAACAAAACAAATAACGTGTTACCTACCGTATCATCAACTAATTGAGCTTTATACCCAATCATAACAGATAATTCTGTAGATCATTCTAGTAAATGAGCCATTTGTGACGCATATTACTTAAACTTCAATTATACAAATCCTTTACATATAATTCTTTTGATTTATTTGTGTGCAATGAATTAGTTGTTTTTAGCCGACAAAAGAAAACGAGGGATGTTCGTAATTTGACGTGTATATTAGTTTTTTTGTGTATACCTATGTTGGTATGTATGTTGTACACGTGTTACTCCACCAAATGTGGATAAATTTAGATAATTCTATTTTAATTCGAAAGAATGTAGCCGAAAATTTGTCCTATTAATATTTCAAGAACAAGTTCTATTCTTGAGGGGGTAAATTCGGGATATAGGATCAAAACTTGTAAAAACAGTGTTTAACGCGGTCTTATAAACCTGGCATTCGTTGTTTACGTAATCGTGTTTTAAACGTATGTACTTATTGTACTACTGGTCAGTGCAAGGTCATTGGGACAGATTGCACTTGGCCGTGAGTCGTTATTAGTGTTGCCAGATGTCACCCTTTTGAACGTACGTCCTGTTTTTATTTCTTTCAAAATTTGTCTCACCAGTACTCTGTGCAGGGCTTAAAATACCACATTTTCAACCTAAGTCATTTTATCGGATCAAAAGCAGTGATTACTCAGTGCGAGTGGCATGGACTGCCGAAACCAAAGTCGCAGGTTCGAAACCAGCCCCAAAAGCATACACATCTGACTTTACTAAGTTATGTGTGTCATAATTTGAATATCAGAATTCATGTTATGCTTAAGTGCCCTCAGAAAAGAAAGTTCATTATTAAGTTATATGCCTGTTCACAATAAATGTGACTTACCAAATAAAATATGACACGTTGAAATACAAAAGTGATACACTATGTAAACAAACACTTCGACGTATATTTTTGACTTTTTTGACTTAGATATTCAATAGATACTTTTAAAAATAGCTGTGATATAACTATTTGATGATGTTTAAATCTTACTTGAACACTGTGATATAGGCCCTCAGTGTTTAAATTATCATATTTTAGCCATTTGATACGGTTTTTTTTAAATTAAATTCCTGCTATTCGGGAAATTGGATCTGGCAACACTAGTCTTTAAATAACTCTTCTTTGTTTGATTCATGACGACGGATGCAGGCAAAAGTATTTGATTGTAAAGAGTTAATTACCGAGCTCAATGGAGTGAAAAAAGAAAGGCCTGCGTGCAATTGAATTGTACATTCCTTTGCTTACCTTCTGCTATATAAAATATTTTGTACGTAGTTTTATTTTTGCACTATCATTGTGATAATAGTCATGATAATAAGCGAATGATCGATAAAATTGGACTATAGATAGTTGTACATATAGTTTCGTTTCATCTCGTTGGTTTAGTGACAGTCTACTTAGACTATGAAACCTTGAGGCACTGGGTTCACAGGTCAGGCAATCACAATTTGTGTTTGTTTTTGGGATGGGTTCGATATGAAAAATCACACATGTTACTCGGGATTGGAATATATGCTCGGTGTGGCGATATGCTCGCCCCTTATCACGTCATGAGATAGGTATAGGCTTGGTGAACAGTGGGTTTAGCACTAAGTACCACATATGCCGACCGTCCAGGGGATACAAGCGTGAGCTTAGATAATCGATTAGAGGTAGCGATGCTTCAGCCATCAATCTGTACTATTGATAGTAATGACAGGTACACATCATAATACTTGTTATTGTATAAACACATTCGGATTAGATTAGGATTAGTGTTGAGGACACGTTCTTAGAAGGTATATGTCCCGGGTTGTAAAGCCGGGACCCGAACCGCTAGCTATCGTGGCTAGATGTTTTTTTTTTATTTGAGCACGGCAAAGTGACTGCAGTACACCTAATGGTAAGCGCAGTGTAGTCAAAAAACCAGCACCACCGACAAACAATGAGTTTATCGGTGGTCACTAAAGTCATGCAGGCCTTTATAAATCCCTAACCTTAAGAATCAGATCGAGGGGCCTGCTATAGGACAGGCGAATGACCGATGCAGGCACAGGGATACAACGATGTACGCCTATATTCGCCCCAACTAACCATCGAGTTATGTCGCAAGCCCCTCGGGAGAACCGGTTATACACTGGCTGTTCCTGGAACGCGATCCCCATAAGGTCACTATGGCAGGTTTTAACCACCAGCAAAATCGACGACAAACCGAGTTTGACCTCGGCCGCCGGTAAAATCCAGCTAGTGGATTTTCGCCGCCTTTTGTGGAGATTCAACCGTATATGTGACGTCATCACACGTTTTTTGTTTTATTTTTTTTCTCCGAAATTAACTACCATTAAAAAAATAAAAAATTATAATCGAACTTAGGATAGTAAAATAAAGTAAAGGTATTTTGTTTAAGGCTCGTTTGGTTTTTGGAATGTTGTCAATTGAAGATTGTCGACAACCGTACGGGTGAAGGGCGCTTTTATGTGGAGTGTGATATGCGTGCGTGTATGAGAATAAAAAAAACTTGAGAGGTATCAAGGGACACCCGGATGGAACGAAGTTCCTTTCGATTAATTAGTGAAGGAATTTTAATAAAATTTTATTTGTCTATCTATTGTATGTAGTTTCTGAGATATTTGAATTTTTAGAGATATTTTTACAGATCTTTCTTACTGGGGGGTCGAAATTTATTTTTATTGGGGCCAAAGTGTCGGGCTCAATAAGCCGATTGCGACAAGCCGTCGCACGACCCTCTAGCCTCAAAAATTACCGATTTAGGCCGAGGGGGGGTGAGGACAAATTGGGTGGGGGTAGGGGGAACGGGTTTGAACACCTGGTACTTCCATAATTCTCGAAGCTCCAGGGAGGTCGGCTAGCGTTGGCTGGTCAATCGGCGCGCGTGACGTCACCCGGAAGGTTCTCGATTTCTCTCGAACCTTCCGTTGATCGATGGACTGCTCGCGCTTGACCACCTCTCGGGCTTGACTAAAATGATCTCGATCTCGGGGGGGACGGAGGGTCCGAAGGGAGCACACCGGCTGCTACGTCGCCCAGCCCGTAAATCGGCGAGCACCGGCCGGTCTTACAGTCTACGTGACGTCACACCGAACGTTCTAGAGAGTTCCAGAACATTCGATGTGAGTCGTAATATTAAACAGTCATCCCGTAGACTATATATTAGACACTGTATAATCTGGAAGCAGCCAACATTCAAATATTTTATGATAGGTAATTTGGTGACTGGCTACTAAGGGCGCATTTATATGACAAGGAATCCCACCGCGATGTGGCCGCGCGGCGGCCGCGCGGCCGCCGCGCTCGAATCACTCGAAAAACTAATGTAAACTCTATTGACTAAGCCATAATGTTTAATACTTCGCAACGCTCCAACCACGCGGCGACTGCGCGATCGTGTAAACGGCCGCACGAAATTTTTCGCGTCGTCTAAACGCAGCCTAAACGGTGGACCGCCGCGCCGTGTTCGATAATCAAAAATTCAAATTTCAAACCACGTCTACATTTCCATATGTCATAAGTTTTACTTTTATTAACGGAATTTCGACTTTAACTTTGTGTGCTAGATATCAAATTAATATTATATTTATTCTTGGCCGGAGAATTATGTCGTGCCAACTTTTCGTACCAATTTTTTCCGTCTAGCCCCCTTTCGCAACGCGCGATAAGGAACTACGTTCCAATATATATGTTTAATCCATTGAAATGTTACATTTTTTAGGCCTCACCTTGCGTTTCTTAGAGGAGTCAATTTTATTTTTTTGATGTGTAGTGTAAAGCTAAAATCAAGTTTGTGGGGTCGCCACAAACTCGCCACCCTTGTCCCACGGCCGCCATCTTGAAAATAGGGGTTGAAACGGTTTTTACGATATATCTCTTAAACTATTTATCTGATAAAAAAAAATTGTTAACGTTTTTTGTTGCTAATTAAATTCTCTATAACTTTGGTCCAGTAACTTTTTGTCGTAAAACTATAAATAAAAAAGTTATAAGTGAAAATGTAATAAAGAAAAAAATAAAGATGATAATTCTCTTGACAGCCTAAGATACAAACAATTCGCCAAGGCAGTGACAAAAAGTACTTCCTCCAACACAAGACACAGAACACAGTTCTCCAGAACAATGGAAGCACACTGCGGAACATTTTAGCCCTGCTTTTCGACATCCACACATCGCTCCACAGTTTCCTTTGCATTTACAAAAGATCAATTTAAGAAGCTCAGGGGGTGCTGGAGGTTTAGAGCTCTGCACTGGCATCAATAATTTTCCACATTTTTTCCAGCCCCAGTCTTCAGGATCATTATTATTACCAAGCCACGACTGGACCTGATGGTAGACTCGGAAAGTATGAAAGCGAGCTGTGTCTTGTGTTGGAGGAAGTGAAGATAAATTAAATGTACTTTTTGTCACTGCCTTGGCGAATTGTTTGTATCTTAGGCTGTCAAGAGAATTATCATCTTTATTTTTTTCTTTATTACATTTTCACTTATAACTTTTTTATTTATAGTTTTACGACAAAAAGTTACTGGACCAAAGTTATAGAGAATTTAATTAGCAACAAAAAACGTTAACAATTTTTTTTATCAGATAAATAGTTTAAGAGATATATCGTAAAAACCGTTTCAACCCCTATTTTCAAGATGGCGGCCGTGGGACAAGGGTGGCGACCCCACAAACTTGATTTTAGCTTTACACTTACCCCCCCTACACATCAAAAAAATAAAATTGACTCCTCTAAGAAACGCAACCCCAAATGTAACATTTCAATGGAGTAGTTGATTTGAGTTATGTATGTATATATGCGTGCACCGGCGTGTATGCATAATGTGCACCGTTGTATGTGATGTATGTGGGGATACATAAAATGTGTGTATATAAAATGTGTGTGTGTATGATATATGTAAAGTGTACGGTGTATGAGTGGGGTAGTGTGGAGGGAAGAGGGGGTTGACAATAGAAACAACATATTATTACGTACCATGCGTACATACGTACTATGCCTCTTTTGAAGCGCGAGAGAATCTTTCTTGAATTTGCGTTGTTTCTGCATCGAATCTTCTAGTATAATATTCGTTCTTATTGAAGCTCGTAAAACCCATTTGACTCGATACTGAACGCTGAATATAACACGACACACACAAAAAAATCACGCAACTCGCTTTGCTTAGGTGGCTCCAGGTTAGGGAGAGAAATTGACCCAATGTTGACCCAAAATTGACCCCGTTTGTACTATGACGATCGGCATTATCGGTATTTAATAAACAAATACTCACATTAAATATACATGCTATTACATAGCTCCCAATTAGCCCTATAAAACGGAATATATATATTTTTTTACTGGATTGAATGACGAGACGAGCACGACACTCGTCCGATGGTAAACGCCACACCTGCTCATAAACAGAAGCAACACCACACAGAACTACAATGAATATCAAAGCACTGAACTGCGCTCAACACTACGAGACATAAGATGGTAAGTCTCATAATGCCCAGTAATTTCACTGGCTTCAATGTCCTTCAAACCGAAATACAACGGTGCTTACACATTATTGCTTGGCGGCAGAACTAGAGAAAGCGGTGGTACCCAACCGGAGAGTCGAAGTAAAAGTGACGCAATCGTCAATTTCAATCATTATGTTTCATTATGTGCCCGAGTGATTTAAAGTAAATGTATTTTGATTGCGCCCGTATCGCACTTACGAGTGTATTATTATAACACAATACATTGCACCTTACGCACAGAGTCCAACGTAAATACGCGAACCTTGAATGTATAGTGACTTATTTAAGTGTTTCGTTTGTATTTTCGCCATTTATTTACTGGCGTTGTTGATTCATATCAAGGTCATCATATTTCTCTTATGCGAGAGGCCGTCTGGGTTGGTACCACCGCTTTGTCTATTTCTGCCGCCAAGCAACAGTGTGTAAGTACTTTTGTGTTTCGGTTTGAAGGACATTGACGCCAGTGAAATTACTGGGCATTTTCACGACGAGATTTCCATTTCATTTAGACTAGCGCAGTCTAATGTCGTGCAGTGCTTTGTAATTCAAAATTCTGTGTGGTGTTGTTGGAACGTAGTTCCTTATCGCGCGTTGCGAAAGGGGGCTAGACGGAAAAAATTGGTACGAAAAGTTGGCACGACATAATTCTCCGGCCAAGAATAAATATAATATTAATTTGATATCTAGCACACAAAATTAAAGTCGAAATTCCGTTAATAAAAGTAAAACTTATGACATATGGAAATGTAGACGTGGTTTGAAATTTGAATTTTTGATTATCGAACACGGCGCGGCGGTCCACCGTTTAGGCTGCGTTTAGACGACGCGAAAAATTTCGTGCGGCCGTTTACACGATCGCGCAGTCGCCGCGTGGTTGGAGCGTTGCGAAGTATTAAACATTATGGCTTAGTCAATAGAGTTTACATTAGTTTTTCGAGTGATTCGAGCGCGGCGGCCGCGCGGCCGCCGCGCGGCCACATCGCGGTGGGATTCCTTGTCATATAAATGCGCCCTTAGTAGCCAGTCACCAAATTACCTATCATAAAATATTTGAATGTTGGCTGCTTCCAGATTATACAGTGTCTAATATATAGTCTACGGGATGACTGTTTAATATTACGACTCACATCGAATGTTCTGGAACTCTCTAGAACGTTCGGTGTGACGTCACGTAGACTGTAAGACCGGCCGGTGCTCGCCGATTTACGGGCTGGGCGACGTAGCAGCCGGTGTGCTCCCTTCGGACCCTCCGTCCCCCCCGAGATCGAGATCATTTTAGTCAAGCCCGAGAGGTGGTCAAGCGCGAGCAGTCCATCGATCAACGGAAGGTTCGAGAGAAATCGAGAACCTTCCGGATGACGTCACGCGCGCCGATTGACCAGCCAACGCTAGCCGACCTCCCTGGAGCTTCGAGAATTATGGAAGTACCAGGTGTTCAAACCCGTTCCCCCTACCCCCACCCAATTTGTCCTCACCCCCCCTCGGCCTAAATCGGTAATTTTTGAGGCTAGAGGGTCGTGCGACGGCTTGTCGCAATCGGCTTATTGAGCCCGACACTTTGGCCCCAATAAAAATAAATTTCGACCCCCCAGTAAGAAAGATCTGTAAAAATATCTCAAAAAATTCAAATATCTCAGAAACTATGTACAATAGATAGACAAATAAAATTTTATTAAAATTCCTTCACTAATTAATCGAAAGGAACTTCGTTCCATCCGGGTGTCCCTTGACACCTCTCAAGTTTTTTTTTGTTTATGGGCAGGCGTGGCGCTTACCATCAGACCTTACGCCTTGCTCGTCTCGTCATTCAATCAAATAAAAAAAATCACCTGCGGAGTAGCCAGTACCCATGGTTCCTTACTAATACGTAGTACATTTGCACCGATTCAGTAGGTATCTAATAATTTATGTTTTAGTAGTATAAACAATGTATCATGTTATATTCATATGCTCTTTTTAATTAATATATTTCTAACATTTCAAATGGGTCGGTAAGTATTAAAAAGGGTGCCTTCAGGCTTCATATAACATCGTCATTCGATCGTTATTTGCGGTGGTATATTGATCGGAATCTTAGAACGGAACCGATAGAACTGTATAAACAACATATCATGACGACGAATTTGCTAAAAACGGTTCAATAACTACGGATCTGTGTGAACGAGTTGTTGGTGTGCATTTCAAATAACGTTGGAATTCATGGAATATTTCTTTATCCTTATAATGTGGACGTAATAAGTTTTTGTTTATCATGTCTGCGTATTTATTCGTGGAAACATCTTGGTTAGTTATCCTCATGCTACCACTTTAAATTGACTTTGATAGAGTTTAAATAACTATACTTTTTAGACGGGACCAAGATCGCTTCCGAAAGCAAAGCTTGTTTTCCAAAGTATCAAAGGAGCCTCTGTGCTGCTAAGAGTAAATAACAAATAATTAATAATTTTAACAATTGATATTTTTATGTTTTTTTTTCAAATTAAAAGTTGCCCAGCTCAGGTCGCAGGATCTAAACTTGGCACTGTCTAAGTAGGGTTCGAGCAATGGTGACGTTATTCATAACAATACATTTATTTAAGAAACAATTTTTTCCTACTATGGATAACTTCAAAACAACACGATAATGATAAGATAATGAGCATATTATTGTATTTAAGTAATCAGTACTGTTAAGGGAAATATTAGGTACAAATATGATTATGTTTATAGTTTTGAATTCCTTAAGTATTTCTGGTAGTCATTTAATATAAATGTATGCAAACAGTACCTATTTGCCTCTATGTACTCATACTTATTTAAAATAAAAATACTTCGTTAAACTGGTTGCATTGTTATTGAATAATTTAATGAATCAGACACAATTTTTTAAAGCTTTCTGTATGGCTATTTGTCTGCTGCCTGTCTGTTTGCTAATCAAAATCTACTATCCTAATATCCCTTAATGCGTACAAAAAAACTAATTTTAAGCACGATGATAAATCATTAAAATTCTTGTAAGCATTACAGCCTACATTTACAGCCTACATTACAACGGCACTGCAGATAAAACTCAATCATTACGTAATTAATGCATGAAGACTACCGCATCTGTAATAAAATGGTTTTCTGTCATCTATAATTAGCACCGTAGGATGACTATTCTCTGACCTTGGTGCTGTGATAATGCGACGTAATATGTCGATAATACATAAGTATAACATGTGTGGTCAATATCATGACACAGCACGAATTATGGGATGACTTAAAAATACTATACAGAGAGAAATCGTGGCTATTCAATCACGATTTAAATGTGGAGAGTTTATAGCATGCCACAGACTACACTATAATATATTTTTAAAAGATAATTCTTGTTTACGTCTACATACTGCGCCGTACCGTGCTGCGTCATATAATTTCAAAAAAATAATCTTATCTTGTTGTGGCTTCGGAATTGACAGTATGTGTACATACTACAGACTACTTGTTACTTACTACTACAGTACTCTGTATGTAAGTAGAGCTTTATCTAAACATATAAAACAAAAGCCCTGACTGACTCACCCACACGTTGATTATTTTCAAAATAAACTTTTAGACCTTGAAAGTTGAAATTTTGCACAGAAATTCCCTTTATAAGGTATACAAAGAAAAATATTACGAAATCTATTCCGTAAAGGCGTAATATGGAGATTTAAAGTTTGTATGGGGAAATTTTAATTTCGAATTTTGATTTTTTCGAAACTTCGTAAATGTAAGTATTCCTAAATAAACCCATTAAGGAAGTAAAACGCTATAATGGGGCGGTGGTTGATCTAGATATACATTTACGGAGGCGTAGCCAGTAATAGCCAGTGTCTAAAAAAACATTAATTTTTTTTACCAAACCGACAGGCAGACACAGATAAATTTTGAAAAGAGCAACTACAAAGTTTCTTGCCCGTTCTTCTGTAGCGAAACAGCCTTCCGAACTAGTGGTAGAGTTCTCTCGGAATCTAAGTAATGTATTGTAGCATTTTAGATTAAATATTTTTAATTTATGATAGGTACTTTTATTAATACTACATTAGTATTGATGATGTCGAAAAATATATATGGCATAACTTATGGATCTGATGTCTGCATTTCGTATATATATTAGATAATATTATTATTTAACTAGACGTTTTAGCGTACACAAATATTTCTACTTGAACCATTATATTGATGACTTATTATGACTCAAAAAAGGGCAAACATTAAGTGAAGCGACGATAATATTGTAAAGCAGCAAGTCGCTGTCGAGTAACTAGTGCCAATATTGGATTTAGTGCCGTACTTTAGTGTTATTCTTATTTCGCGGTTCGAGAAATTATAAACTCTATAACTGTGTTTACTCGTGTTATCGACAGGTGGCAGTGTTACAATCTTTTGCAAAGCAATTCAAATCCATTTCAAACCAATACAATCTAGATGGCGGTATTTAATAGGTTAAGAAGGACGAGTTTGAGTGAAGACGTCATTTTTTTACAATAATATTATAAAGAGGAAAGATTTGTATTTTTGTATGTCACGAATAAACTTAAAAACTACTGGACCAATTAGAAAAATTCTTCACCATTAGAATCCTACATTATCCCTGATGAACATAGGCTACTTTTTAACTCGTAAAAGCAGATCACGCGGGCGGAGCCGCGAGGAAAAACTAGTACACTATAATCCTATCAATATTCCATAATCATCAACTCTTTATGACATGCAGATGCCAGTTGGGTTGTGGCTGCAGTCACCTGGAGTTTAAAATCGCCGGGTTAAACCAACGGGCTAGATTCAATGTCGTCAACATTCATCAGACTACATTAAAATTTGTCCACAGCTTGACATAGGCCTCTCACAATGTACACCATTGAACTTGTTCTTTGATTCTTTGCATCAATATTTGGGCCAGATAACCTAAATAAATCATTGCTTTTATCTTTATTTTATTATAAATGATCAAACTTAATCTGGTACATTGGAACCATGTACATGGAATAAACAATGTTACTGGTTTTAGTTTCTAATAAACTGATTTATTAGTATAGGTTAAAAAGTAAATACATTTTCATCACACGATATTTAATTGTGATTAATAGTTATAATAAGATAATATAGGGAATTACATAGGTCCTTACAAAAAGGTTACATATGATATTGGTTTAGCATGGGTTTTTCACCTATTTCTCATAGCGGGTTCACACGGTTCGATAAGTTTGATTGAAGTCTGTTCAGACGTTTAAAATCGCATGCGATTGAGCAGTTCACCACCTAACATCAAACCCTATGAATCCATAGTTTCGTTTTACAATCTATTCTAAAGCATAACATATACTATGTTTAGATGATAATAATTATATACTTTTGTTAGTAAATATAACTATTACGCTAATATAAATTTCAATTAAAAATAACGGTTTACATTGGTAAAGAAACTCGTGCAATTCCAATGGCATTATAATATTAGGTACGTTTTATTGCTTAGCGGTATATTTAAGCGTTGTACTGATGGTTCATGTACTAGCTAATCCTGACGGTGACATATTATACTTAATGATGAACAATATTATTAAACTATTTGACAGATATTTTAGATATAACATTTTTATCCTAGCACGCCAAAGTGACTGCGTTACACCTGATGGTAAGCGTAGTGCAGTCCAAAAAACCAACCAGCAACCACCGACAAACAATGAGTTTATCGGTGGTCACCAGTTATGCCGGCCTGTAAAATGCTTCTTCCCTCTTCGGAGAGGGGCGAAATCGAGGGGCCTGCGACAGGCCAGGCGGATGACTGCACAGGTACCGAGGAGGCACAGTAATACAAGGATGTACCCCTATAGCCACCCCAACCAACCATCAAGTCATGTCGCAAGCCTCTCGTGAAAACCGGATTACACTATTTGATTCTGGAACGCGATCCACATAAGGCGTGTGGATTACTATGGTAGGTTAACACCATGTGTACGGTGATCGCTATCCGGATCGATATGAATATCCTACAACTAGCTGAAACATAAAAAATGCTGTCTATACGAGTGGCCTATCTATGTACCAAACATTCAAACCCGTGCGTGATTGGTCAACATACATCGAAATTCAAAGCTCATAAATGTTCAATCATTCGTATATTTTATTAGCAGAACTAATAATTAACAGTAGAACTACTGATCTAAGGTTCGTATTGTTTTCTTTCCTAGATTTATCATTATTTGTAGCTTAACCCAGCAACAGTACTTTGCTTTCGTGGACGAGTGATATCACGTAATTATAACCGGACATTATGACTTGTCACCCTTGACCGACGACGTGTTCCTTTTCTCCTATAAAAAACATGTACTTACTGCAATAAAATTATGTACTCTATTCAAGTTCATTAAGATTTAATGACCATCCACGATCTGCAGTGTATGAGTATATACTTAATACTAAACGGGCTTTTTAAAAGTGAAACTGTGTCACACAATTTTTAAAGAATCTATCTAAGGCAGTGTTTCGCAACTTGGGAGCCACGCCTCACAAGGGGGCAATTTGATAGTTAAGGGGGGCAATTTAAAAATGGACTCGACATGACTTTAACCCTTTCGCTTTGGCTTATTTAAATGCAATGCTAGATATCGGTGACAAATTTAACAACCAAATGTTAAGTTGGGGCATGGCCTAAAAAGGTTAGGAAACACTGATCTAAGGTGTCACACAACACGGAAATTTGACAGTTGATAGACTACAGAGAGCGAGAGGGAGGTTCTAGTTAACAGTTAGCGAGCTGGTATATATTATGGTCAATTGACTGTTACTTAGCGGCGCAATTTCTATATATCGAGCAGCCGGTCTAGTAGTATATATTGAAGTCATTGTCCACGATTCATTTAAATTTTGATAAGTTTTTATGGTAAAAACGTGGGTAGGAGTAGAGTAATCGTTTTTTTCATTTTTATTGTTAATTAGTTTAAGTTTGCAAAATTGAGCGGCTCTTTTCCAAATTATCTTGTTTTATCTTTATTTTTTAATATAATTGTGTAATTATATTTTTTTTCCTGTCAATTATATTTCGTAATCTGCCATACGTTTCAAATATGAGGTGATATGCACACATCAGAATTGGTTAGCGCCATGACTCTATCTCCTTATGCGAACCCGAGACGATTAATAGCAACCATCAATGTGCTACGTTATTGATAATTACAATTGAAGCGTCATTAATGCAGTTTTCAATGTGTTTGCGTTCAAAAATTCCCGGTCCTCAATATTACGTGAGGTATCCGCCATCTTTGTTTGCACAGCTGTCAGACACGCGAATGACAGAAATGATTATCAATGACTCAGTTAAACAATCAATTCGTAGCTTCAATGTTGTCAAATCGTCAATTGTCTTCAGTCACGTTAAGTGCATTGACGATGGCTTCAGTCGGATTTGTAAACGGTCAATAGTGATTGGTAATCACGTAGGACTGATACTTGCTATTGATCGTCTCGGGTTCGCTTTACTGACGTCTATAGATACTAAGAGAACATTAAAATTTAATACTAATTCTTAGATTAATAACGATGTATTATTATCGTATATATAATATTAATGTATATTTTGATTAATTAATTTATACCACTTTATTCAATCAGGTAATACAAAGTGGAATAGTCCACGCTCTGTTGGTGCCGTGGCAGGGATATTGATGTGCCGGATTTTTTTTACATTTAGCATAATAGTGGCCAGTCTACGATCATATAAAATGCAAACACCCATATTTTTGTCTTATATAGCGCACAACCCTGCCATAGCATGAGTGTCGAGAGGATGTATGTTACTGAAAAGAGAATTAACGTTAAAAGAAAATAGTACTAAGGAAGCATGACAGCGTATATACGAAAGTTCAAGTAGAATGCCTAGTTACATAACAATAGGTCGACTGAAAATAAAGTGAATAGATTTTACATATAAACTACTCTATTTGTTTAGTATTGTTATATAATACTTTTTTATATGTATTTAAGCAGCAATATATTACATTTTAATGATATCGTCACTGGAAAGGCGATAATACTAAAGCGTCAATACGGGAACTTTACGGTAGACCGTTTTTTAAGTATTTTATTATAAAAAATCACATACATTAAACTACTGGATAATTTTCAGTAAAAGTTATATTTTATTGAATCATATTTTTTCCTAATATAATTATTATGAATTATTATATTAAAAAAACACTTCTAAATACTCTACCGCAAAGTTCGCGTATTGGCGCTTTAGTATTTTTGAAGAAAACAAATTGTCTACCCTACCAATGTGTAGATAACATTAGACATAAAACATGAGTTAAAGTAATATTAAATACAAAATGTAACGATTAGGATATATTAGAATACTAACAGAATAAGCATTGAATTGTATTGAATTATAACGTTTGTCTAAGAAACATACTTTAGTGAATTTTAAATGAAAATAGTACATAAATATTACTTAAACGTAATTGGTATAATTATATTTTTATTAAAAGTTACACAATAAGTTGTTTAAATATTCATATTATATTTAATATGTGTTAATTTATGATGAGATTCACATTATGTTAAATTACCTTAATTAACACTTATACTACGGAACTTATTATTTATTATGTTGAAAATAAATTAAGAAATCGCTATGACTACCATCATTTTATTTTAGGAAAATGACAATTATATTCTAAGTTGATTACACACAAACTTGTAGATTACGGAAGACATTTAATGAGAAAATCTTTACGTTCATTTTTATACCATAGATCAGCACATAAACAAGTGGATTATTTGATGGTAAGCGATTTATACCGCCAATGAACGTTCACAGTACCAGAGAATTATGAATATTGAACGTGTTGCCGACCATAAAGGAAAAGTATAATTATTACGGGACTGGGAACTGGCTGACTGTACGTAACGCAAGAGTAACCTCCACCTTCAAGTCGGTTTTCCGTGCGACAATGGTCCCGGTCGACCCGGCCATTTATGCTTTAAAAAAAACTGTCTGTAGCAAATCTCTACCACTTACTACTATTAATAACAATACTACTATCATTACTAATAATACTAAATCAAACTACTAGAAATTCTATCTACTTGGAACATTTACTGCTATAAAGATATTGACTTAAATAATACAACAGTATAGATATAGTTGATAATCATTACTAGGAAATTTTACATACTCTATATTCAATTGTAAATGGTTATGTATAATAATACGGAATAGGATTATAGTTTATAAGGCAGTGGCTGCTTTCATTTATATTGGTGTATTGTGCTTACTTTTTAGTAATATTGCTAGCAAGCTACTACTTCATTTGAGCTAGTTTTCATATACATTGGTATATTTGACTTCTTTCTTAGTAATTACTGCTAGCGAACTACTATTTCATATAAGCTTGTTTGCATCTAAATTGGTGTATTTGGCTTTCTTATTAGTAACTATTGCTAGCGAGCTAAAACTTAATTTGCGTTTGCTTTCATCTAAATTGATATATCTGGCTTACTTCTTAGTAATTATTGCTAGAGAGCTACTACTTCATCAGAGCTTGTATTTATTTAAAGTGATATATTTGGCTTACTCCTTAGTAATGTTGGCTAACAACCTGCTACTTTGTTTGAGCTTGCTTTTATCTTAATTGCTGTGTTTGCTTAAGCTACTATTTCATCTGAGCTTTATATTTTCGGATTACGTCGTATTTAACTTTATAATGGGCGTGTTCAGGTAAACAAATTTCTGAGTAATCTAAAAACCCTCAAAATATCTAACATAATTTCCTAAGTATTATATGATTTCGCAAATATTTTGCTCCAATAAAAATTCAATGTCAACAGTAAAATTGATTGTGCTATACGAGTATCTTAGACATATATGCTGAGTATCTAACTTATCTATTCGGAACTTTGTTTATACAATTACATTCATTGCATCACTATATCGATTAAACACCTATAAACCAAGGTAGCTAAACTTGAGTTTACGCAATTTGACTTAGTTTACGCAAAACTAAGTCAAATTTAGTCACAAGTGTGATCAGTAAGTCTCACATAACCGTCTCGCCTCTTAACAAAAAGGGGCTGTAATGATAATTAGTTTCTAATAAGTTATCCTCAATATACGGCTGTCGGATAAAACTAGAAACAAATACCATTTATAAGAAATAAAGTAATAAAAATATTTTATGCGCAGACGAATACTTCAAGGTGATTCAGACTGCGCCGTAGCTTTAAACCTAACCCTTCTAACACAATGCACATATAGTACGTTTTCCTTATTTGGCACAAATTGTAAATTGTATGAATCTAATATTTTTATTTATTGTATCAAAAGGAATCCTCTTTAAGTTTTAAACGCATAAAACTACATGTATAATTAATTCAGGGATTTTATGTTTTAACTAGACTTTTAAAAAGTCCTATTAAGATCATATGAAATAAATGACTTGTACTTACATCAGTTAAGAAAAGTCGATTTAAAGGATCTAGAGGTTTGAAGACCTATCCATAAAATAAACACAATATTCGAACCAACGTGGTAAGTGAAAAGCCACGTAATATTCTGCTTTCATTTGTTAGCTATAAAACGTCACACGAATTACCAGCGGAATACCGTTTATTATTTTTCACTATCCAGCAAATATTGTGTATATTACAACAGGCTTAAAATGTTCTATTTCTAAGTTTCTAAATTCTAAAATAACTTGCTCTGGAGTTTGATGGCTAAACAGTGATCAAATCCCAATTATCGATCTCAAAAACAAATCTATTTAAGTAACTTTGACAGTAGTTTGTGATAAAATGTATCATAGCGTCGTCTATTTCGTTCAATAAACGTTTTATAGTTGGTAAAGGTCGACTGAATTGTTCGGGGTTTTTGTTATGGAAGACCGGCGGATGGTGTGACCAGTCTTCTCCGCGGATCAGACATGCGTGAAGCTCGCGTGGACCCCATCCTCCTGGGAGATCTGCGTGCCAGCTGTGAAGTACTGGAACATGGGAAGCATAATCTATACTAATATTATAAAGCTGAAGAGTTTGATTGTTTGTTTGAACGCGCTAATCTCAGGAACTACTACATCGAATTGAAAAATTATTTTTGTGTTGGATAGTACTTTATCGAGGAAGGCTTTAGGCTATATAACATTACGCTGCGACCATTAGGAGCGAAGCATCAGAGAAAAATGTTGCAAAAACGGGTAAAATTATTTGTATTTGAAGGCTTCTGTTGCGTGCGCTGCCTGGACTGATTTCAAAAAATACTTCTTCATTACAATCCTACACTATCCCTGGTGAACAAAGGCTACTTTTTACCCCGGAAAAAGCTGATCACGCAGGCGGAGCCGCGACGAAAAGCTAGTATAAGTATATAAGGATAATGGTCTTAGATATCACCCCAATGTAACGGTCACGGTAACACCGAATTGAGATCATCTTTCCATTGATACTGCTTGAGTTCTGATCCAAATCAATTTGGTTCTTCCTATTAAGATATCCGCCCATAACATGTTTCTTCCAAAACTAAAGATTATACGCTTAAAAGTGCTCGATCGCGAGATACTTGTGTTGTTATGTTTACACAAAGATGATATCGAATGATGGTTTATGACAATCGAATCAACAATTAAACAGTTTTCTGACATGCATTTGGGGACACCAGAAAACATTTTTTGGAGAAGGTTTATGTTTTCTTGTTTATTTTGGATGTAAATAATCTAATCCGCTAGCATAGCTAGCACTTGCTAACAGTACTTTTTGTTGTGAAGTGCCGTAAGTGCCTTAGGAGTTAGGACATATAATTAATTGAATAGGACACGCTTCGTACAAGGTTTGTGAGTTTGTAGGTATGTGATTCACAATATGAGGGCAAAGGTATAGTTGATAAGTTCATTCCTTATAACTCATTACTCACATGACTTACGGTAAAATATCGATGATAGTCTAATACATCTTGCGATGAATGTTTCCCAACATTTCCCTTCCTAGGAGGAAGTCATTGTACTGAACACAAAAATAAACATTGAATATAAATATTGCTATTATATTTATTGCATAGTCTAAAATAAAACTTAGTCGTGGGTGTGGCTTTTGCTTTAAAAATAAATTCAGTGTATCGAAAAAATATCGGTTTGCAACAACGAGTAACAATTTATAGGCATGTAATAAGTAAAATATCGCAATGAACGTCTTCGAATAATTTTTGGATTTTCCTTTTGGATTAAAGCCACTCGAGATAATAGAGCCACTCGAGACTTTAAAATAGTATGAAAATACGAAATAATAATCGAAAAAGAATCGCCCCATTTAAAAATAATAAGTTGAGTCTATGTACGGTAGAGTTTTAATAAAGAACAACAAATTAGAAAAAGTTTTAGGTTTCACTAAAATAGTACTAACCCCAGCGAAAGCAGCACCGTTCCATCCAAGTCTGTCGTGGTCGCGCTGAGGGGTGCGTTGTGGTAGAGTTTTTCGGTCACGTGCTGTAGTGGCAGTTGCCAGCCGAGCGCGGGCTCGTAGCGCCGCATGTAGTGGCACGTTGGCACGAGCAGCCTCCGCGCGACCATTCTGGCAGAACTCTATCAACGCGACCCCCAGAGCAAGTCCCAGACCGGCCAACAGCACGTAAAATATGCCAGCAACTTGACCCAATGTCATCTCTGTTATTGACGTCTCCTGAAAAAATTCCGTACTCTGTCTTAAAATGTATTTGGAGGTAACTTGGTGATGACTTTAGTAGTACGTTTTGTTTTGCTTTCTCCATTGAGGTTCGTCTACAAGCAGTTACGAGGTGCGACGGCAGTAATTGGATTTTTTCCGTGCGGTTAAATGTTGTTATCAGCTTGTAATTAAAATGCACTAAAACAGTATCTTAAATAATATTTAAGATGAAATAATTGAGTTACCTCATCTTTGGTTGTATCACATTCAGATTTTTTCGTGTTCATTATCCACTTAGTCCACAGTTTAGTAATAACGCCGTTCTTTTTCAGCTGAATTATTACCAAGTTAATTGGTTCTCTGAAATCAATAGTAGATAAAAGGTTTTGATATCAAAAACAGTACCAGCCGGACAACATCATATTATGAAAAATAATAATCTCTTCGTAACGTAACGGGTCAGTAATCTTATAATAAAAAAAACGGACATGTGAGGATGATGATGACATGTTAGGTGTACAACGTAACTATGTACTTTTTATTGTGGGATGACCGGACCCTGGAGACCGGGCGTTTGTTGTTTAAAGTACTAATTCGGAAAAACCGAACCAAAGCGCACGATTTAAATTGTAAAACTGTACTGTTGAATTAATGGTATTTGACGTGGCTTATAGCACAAATTAAAACATTATTAAAGCATCGAATTGTAGCAAATGGATATCATAATTTAATGGAGCATGTTAATTTAGCGTTTGATTTGATTGATATTTCAACTAACTGTCAAAGTTTATTATTGCCGGAATATAACGTACGTCTAATATATCTCTTCATAAGATATTCCGGTTGTTTGTAACTTATAATTTAATGAGAGTTGGTTTTCAAGGAATCTGATTACTGAAATCTATACCACTTATAGGGTAGTCCCTGTTTACATTGTTTTTTTTTATTGTACTAAATACCAGTACAAACAATTATTTTAGAAATCGTCATCCTTATCGAGACGAGTTAAATCCTAATCGTAATTTGGTAAAAGCTATTGGGTTAAGCGTAGGTTTGTATTGTCAAATGTATTAATTTCTCGTTGCGAGTATAGATATTACACGTATCGTTCTTATAAATCGAGTATGCAGAGCATACTCGGGGACTATTGCATTCGTTTCCATACCAGCCATTTACGTCATTTGATTGCCCACACACTATGGGTACTCGAGTGCGGGGAATTGAACGAGTTATAGAAGCGTGTAAATTCAGCATTACGAGGGATAACTTATACCTCTTTAAGCGGTGTCGTAAAGTAGAGTCATAAGTTTTCTGGATTGTTACTTTAGTTCTACTCTTATTATTTTCTATGATTTTATTTATTATCATGCTTTGGGTTTAAGTATCATAATGTTCTTCTTGTCTCAGTCAAAACCCATTTACAAAATTATGATATCAAACACGTAGAAAAATTATACCGGGAAGAACATGTAAACACATAGGTGTGTCCAAACGGGTTCGTAATATTTCTCTAGTCACGAATCTCCAGTACATTTTGTTTTTGTGCAGTGTATCATTTTCTTTACATAGTATAATACTCTTTGGTGTATCATAACAAAACCCTTTGGTGTAATGCCGCAATCGTAAAACCACAATGACATAAAATGTAAATTTCAACTTGTCAAAAATCACGTCCGCAAATCGTGCACCATAAAAATGGGTAGCATAAATTTGAAACGTAGAGAGCACCGCCTTCCCTACTGACGACGTCCCATGTAAATTTACGACTTTTCAGTATTCAGCAGGGAATTACCGCGGCGCGCACCGCGTATAGGCGAGATTTGAGCTTGATACTACTAGCTCTCCACTAGCTAGAAATGTACGCCAGAGTTTGTGCTCGATGTAGGTATTACATCATGTTCTATTTTCACCGTCATCCTGTCTTTAGAAATGGATGTTCACTGCCCATTTAGGTTTTCCGTTTTGATATCGGCCCGTTTACATTTTTTCCTTGTGCTCGTATTTTGCACTCATCCACTGGTATTTATCGCGAGGATATTCTCTGTGGAATTTTGTTGTCGAAAATGCGCTGGGAATTGTTGCAAAACCACCTCATAACATTGGAAAAAAAGCTTCATTTTGTAAAGCCATTTATATAGTGTTCCAGTTTTATTTAACAACGATTAAATGTAGTTATATACATTGCACAATGTAATAATTAATCCATAGAATTAAAATAAATTTTATAGGGTAGCTCGGGGTGGATAGTTTCGTGTATTTGTGCTAAAGTTTTCGAATTAACGTCAAACATACCAGGTACCGACTCATAATAGGTTCGCGACGTGTTAGTCTGGTTTCATTGCCGAAGTTTCGTTAATCGTTCCTAAACAGTATCTTAACTTCTTTGTAATTCCATTTTTTAATAGCGTCGTCCTTTCAAGCTCATATGCAGGTTTTTTTTATAGCAGAGGCCGGCATACGAGCAAATAGTTATCTGATGGTAAGCCATGAACATCAACGATACCACAGAAATCATGGATACGTTGCCGACATTAAAGGAAAGTCATAATTAAGGGATTTGAAAAGGGTGGGGGATTTGGGCCTCCGAATATGTCACTCACCATACATACTCATCAGGATTTTTAGTGCGACATGGTAACAATCCGGTCGAACCGACCCATTCCTGCTGTAGACCAAACTGTGTATATCGTAGCTCTGCCACTTACATATTATCATACAATATCACATAAATTTGGAATGCTTGGTATCGGGTAAAACAGAAAGATTTTATTTATTATTTTCTGTTACGCATAAACCATAAACCCTACACAACAACAAAAACCAAGAGCATATTAATTAAATATAGCCGCTCTGCAGGCGTCGTATAATGTTGTGTGTCATATATCCAATTATGTTACAAACGTGAGGGTATTCCGCTCCCATTGCTTTGCTTTTTACACGGTTTTATATTTTTGCATTGAAATTATGAAAATAGAATTACTGTAGTGAAGGATGACGCTTCAGGGTCTAGTTATAATTGGATCACATTTCGGCTTAATATGCTTTATGAGAATAGTTAGCAATAAATACCAATGCGCCAATAAAATATATATTTAGTAAAAAATAATTGCAATTGTTATACACGTTTATAAATTATATTATAACATTATTTTTCTGAAATTAAGAACATAAATCCGGAAATCAGTAATTCTATATATAAGTTCACACAAGAACCGGAAGCAACGTATTATTTGATAATTATGTCATTTTTTTTTAAATATTTATTTGAATACATTGTTTATTAATGTATTATATTATAATTATAATAATGAAATTTATCCGTTTAACACAACTAACCGTGGACTAAGGCCTAACCCCTCACATTCAGTAGAGGAGGCCCGTGCCCAGCAGTGGGACGTATATAGTACAGGGCTATTAAAAAAAAATCGGTTTAACACAGAGATGTCAACTAAAAACAACTGTATATTTTTAATGTTTAGGAGATATTCTTCAGCTAAGAATCATCGCGATTAAACTAGTCTTTAAAAAAAAATGCCTTCAAAATAGTCCATTCGTTTAGGCGCTCAGATGTTACGTTTACACACACGCTGACAGACAAAGCGGTCAAACTTGTAAAACTCCTTTATTTTTTGGCTTTAAAAACTGCCATGTGCATTACACTTTGGGCCTTTATTTACCATGGGTTTGATTCATGGGATTGACGTTTTATTCTTGCTCTCCTTTGGCGTTTTTAAACTTTGATGCCTTTGAACACGTCGCGTCGATATGGTTTGATGGAATAACAGTTTACTACGTTAGGGCACTGACATCTTGTAAAAAATATTTTATATTTTTCGTTTCATCTTTGTTGTATACTTAATCATCAGAATATTCATTGTTTGGCAGTTTGGTTTAACGATGCATCCTTAGCCGAAATGTAAACGAAGTTGTAGGAAATCTGCATTAATATTTCGTCCAAATTTATTTGTACTGATAAATTATTATTTACTATGAATAAAAGTTTCGATACCTGAGTGGTGATCCTTTTGTGGTAGCGATGGCGTAGTTTAGGTGCTTGTAGCGGCAGACCCGAGTCATGGTGTCGCAAGTTGGAAGACCATCAGCGTCCACTATGTATGGGAAACTGGATTTCTCACCATCAAAAATGTTATCCTTCGTCATATCCTTACGTGGATACTGCGTCATCTAAAAAAATGGATATTTTAACTTTACTAGCTTTGGCTCGTAGCTCCGCCCACAGGAATGTCGTTTTCTGATATAAATAATAGCCTATGTTCTAATCTAGATCATGGTCTAGTTGTGTGCTATATTTCATACATAAGCTTTAAGTCGTTAAAACGCGATTGATAACAAAAAATCGAATTCACAAGCTCATAAACATCCAAATATTATACATTATTCATATTAGCAGGATCTTGACGAAGAGAACAAACGTTACATAAAAGTGCAAACTTCACAGTTATGTAGTAATATTAATAAGTATATTTTTTATTTTGTTATGAACTCGCTGTGCCAATTTGATATCAGAAATACAACGATTTATGAAAAAATAATGTTTTGGATGGATTGAGAAGGATGTAATATGCCCATTTTGGAACGATGGTGCTTTACTTCGCGATTAGAGACCCCGGCATTCCATAATGAATATACAGAAGCCCTTTTAATGTGTTGGTGTCGTAACAGTTTGTGTGATCAAGTTTATTCCTCCGATACCGATATCATCAATTTAAAAGCAACTACCTAATTCCATGTGTACGGTATATGCACAAAAAAGAAAATAATGCCATCTAACATCTTAATTTACTTTAAGGTGAGGTATGACTCAAGATTCACAAATTTTAGTACGCGAGCCTATTATCAATTCGCTGCAGCAATCTCTTCATGGAACAATCAAGAATGTTACCTGCATTTTAAAAGAGCATGACTCTTACTTCGGTATGAAGACTGTGGACATAGTTGAATGATTGCGCCGGCTCGGCTATGCGTTCCACTATCAGATAAGCGGCGAGGTTGGCGGTGTATGAACAGACTAAGATCAGTGCAAAGAACCACCAAACTGTACCCACTATTCTTCCAGATAAAGACCTGAATGGAAAAAATGATAAAATATTTATTTGTCCAAACAATAAGATGCAGGATGCTCGCCTGAAGGTAAGCAGTGAGCCTGCTCATGAACAGTAGCAAAGTCTGTTTCGGTCGCATACTTCAAAACGCTTCTATTCAATTGGATATAGCGGACGTATCGCTATCGCCTGACACGCGTCAATCGACGTGGTCTCCTGTCTCAGTCGCGTGCCTTTTGACAGCCAAGTTGACATGCATGTACCATAACAGTTTTTATTGTCTTATAATATATTTTATCTGAATTATAGCATTTATAAGCGAACTGTGAAAGTTGGGCTTAGTTTAATAATACTCAGATTTCTCTCGCTTCATTGTCCTTCAAATCTACACAGCATTATACAGTGTAGCTTGTCCGCAGAAATAAATAAAGCGGTGGTTAACCTACCCAGACGGATTTTCGTACAGGTGAGAACGACCACCTAGTATATGGTAGTTTTAGGATAACTATACAATAACAAATGCCCACGATTACCTCTCCGAAGAAGTTACAGTAATATGAACATTTCAATGAGTCACATTGTAGAGGAGTTTAATTGCCCTCTATTATGTATGTTACGCTTACTAGGAATTTTTCTACTAGGATAACAACGCTGTCCATCGATTTTAATTCAATAAGTTTTTTTACTAGCCCTGTATTATACATGTCTCACTGCTGGGCACGGGCTTCCTCTACTGGATGAGAGGGGTTAGGTTATTAATAAGTTACAAAGTTGCAAAACGAAGAAATTTTCTGAAATAAAATAAATATTTCATCTTTATTATTACCTCAAAGAGCAAATGATACAGGTTGCTAATCAAATGAGAGCAGGCGTTAAACCAACTTATATAAATTATTGATTGCTCATCAATTTCAAATTCGGGAGTCTATTAAAAAATACATTTTCATCAATGTTGTATTACGGCCCGAAAAAAATTAGTCACACCTATGTCTTCTATTACAACAAAGGATTTAGATATATCTATCTAAATCCTTTCATATTTATCTTAACCAGCAAAGATTATGACTCACGAATATAAAAATTGTTATTCAATTTTAGTAATCATTATTTACTGTGTTGGTGGCGTAGTTGTACTGCGTACGCGATAAGATTATTCTCGGATTCGATCCCCGGGTCGGGTAAATGTGATATTCGTTTTCTATCACAGAATTCCAAAAGCGTGACACTTACCATCAGGCAAGCGAGGTAAGGTAAATAAAAAAAATCTATATATTCTTATGGCTTTAACTTCGCATCGTTTTTCACAGAGTGGTCAGATCCAATTTCATGTTTCTTTTATCTTACTTCAAATGTGGTTCCATTTAATTTTGAAGTAGATTTTTTTTTACAAAAAATTAATACTTAAACGTGATCAACAAAAATAAAAGTTTTTTTAGTTGTGTTAATATAATATAATACGTTGAAAAACTAAAACACTGAAAAACTGCAAATGGGTTGAGTAGATTAGGAGCTAAGGGGCAAAATAAATTTTTCACTGGTCAGTTTTTCGGAGTCGGTCATGTCTTTTTTTAAATATTATTTCGTCCGACACTCATCAAAGCAGTATGATACATCGTTTATAGCTGAGCGACGCAATGGAGCCACGTTCCGGCGACGG
Organism: Amorpha juglandis; assembly: GCA_949126905.1. NCBI lineage: Eukaryota > Metazoa > Arthropoda > Insecta > Lepidoptera > Sphingidae > Amorpha > Amorpha juglandis. The sequence continues at coordinate 12,133,116 of OX421367.1, forward strand.
CTTTCGTAAAAAAAAGTCCCCTTATATACTCATGTTTGACGAGTGATTTTTTTGAGTTGTAACATAGCAAAGCTTTGTTGTGTATTGGCTTTAGACACAATGTTAGCTTTTTCCATGAAAAAGTTTCAGTTGCAGTTTGCACTAGTGTAATTAGCGGAGCAGCGAGAGATCCCAGAATAAGCACAGAGAAACAATTATGAAAATAAAAAAAATATGCTTTTCTCCCTGACTTGTTTTTGTGTAAGTTAAGAAATTAAATAATTTTCTTGTGTAAAGTGTAATTACTTACTACTTCTTCTTTCTCTATATAGGAATATAAACACATAACGCATACAAGCAAGACGGGTATGAATGAGTTGAATTATTATCTAGGTATGTAAAATCGTTTCAGAAATTATCCGTTAAAACAATAGGCAGAATCAATATCGCGTTCATAATATTAGTGTGGATAAAAATTTTCCACAACTCGTTATCATAGTGGGTATAGTGGTAAATCAATCTTATATTTTACACAAACTTTTTAAATAAATATTGGATAAGTTTGTTAGCTATTAATTAAATTATTAATAATAAATAAATGGAGGCCCTTGCCTACTATCGGGCAACATTTTAGGCTAGTATAAGAAAAATATAACAAATAAACAAAATATTATTTTCCATACCTAAATTAAATTTAAGATCACCTCGACACACGAATCTAGTTGTACTCTTACAGTTAAACCCTAAAACTTTACAAAAGTGTGTTGAGTGATATGTTACAAAAATAAAAAATAATTATTTTAACCAAAGCGGTAGCTTTTCTCTCGAAACAATACGAGTATATCCAGATAAAAAAATGCGAGGTAAATAATTGCGCATGATGAAAGAAATTCTGTAACGTTTATCAAAATTATCACGTAATATCTCGCAAAGAACATTTTTCCCGATACATTTTTTAATCGACTCTCACAAAAGGGGCGAATACAGATAAGTAATTTTTATTACGCTCAGTATCTCACATGGGTAGACGTAACAAGGTGATTATCGCGCTTTCTTTTTCACCCGACGTTCTCGTATACATTATACTAAGCCCGTATCTCAAGTAAGCACGATTTAACTCAAGACATGGAATTTAATCTAGAATTCCATAGCCAGCGTCGCTTTTATATTGACCGCATTACATAAAAGCCTCGAACACTGGTAAGCTTCTTGGCATTATTTTTCTCGGAAGGTGCATAGACTTCCGTATCTCACGCTTTAAATTACTTTTGTGCACTTATCTTACACTTCTGAATTTGTCATTTTCTTTATTATTTTACGTCGGGAGATTTGTTTTTTTGCGAAATCTTCTTTTACTGGTTATCACGTCTTACGCACATATTATTCAACTTCAAAGGCCTCATTAGCGCACGGAATTCGCATACACACTTATATGGTGTGTGTCATATCTTTTGAATATAATTTTGAGTATATTTGAAGGCAGTAAGTGTATTAAGCAGAAGGATAATCTCGAGTCTGAAGATATTTTCTTTCTGATGCTTGTCTTTTTTATTTTATTTGAAACCATCAAGGTCTCCATTTCTGTTACGATTCACAAGAAGGTAATTACCTATATATAACATGTAAAGTTGTAACATAGTTTAATAAAAACAAAGATGATACAAATAACCTTATTAGAAAGTTTACCTAAAAACGTACACGATATCTTATATCTTATGTTGAAAAACCATCCTATTACTACGAGCAGGGAGAGAAAAAAAACAGCCTTACCTTGGCACCACATCGCTACCTTGTTGCATGAACGACCCGAGAGAGAACCAAAACGAGTTCCATATACTGAATTCATTGTGTAGTATGATCTAAAAAGGAAAATGTTTTGTTAAAGCTAGTTTCATATTATATTTCATAATTTCATTAGTGTTTACATGTTATATGTAAACATTAATGATTTCTTATCTTTACCCAAATATTACACAATGATATAAAACCAATTTAAACGAATGTTATCGAGGTTTATTTTTAATTGTGGTCCCGCCGTTTTGAAATCTTTTCACCTTTTGTGGTCACGGGGTGACTGGTGAAGTTTTATTTCAAGTTTAAATGATGTTTCGTGAGACATGTTTGTATTAGACGAAAATGGTTCTTTTAATTTTGCAAGACTCTCTGTTACATTTAGACACGTTATTTACCTTTTCCACACTCATACCCAGATAATACTTTATGGTCCGTTACTGAATGCAGAAAATGATTTATCCTCTTTTACTGGATACAGAAATAAACTTAATAATCTTTGATTACGGTAATAAGACTCGCAAAATTAAAAAATAGACAGCAAGTATAATGCTAAATGTAACTGGCATTTATAATCTCGTCGAAAAAGTCTGGAAACTGAAGAGTATTAGGTGTTCTAGCTAGACTCACATATAATTTGCTCAGGGCAAAGATTTAAAGATGACTTCCTAGCATCTGTTTTAGATATAAAAAAATAAAAGCGCCTTGATGTATAACTGTTGAACAAAGATCCAGATTTGCGTCATTTTATTAGAGTCAAAAATATTTCTGCGAATGTAGCTTCTGATAAAAATCGTGAATTTATATTTTGACTGGTATCGGATACTGCAAGTACCTATAAATATTGTCTAAAATGGTCTTAATACCTTGATTTTAATATTACGTTGTTTCCATAGTAAATAACAATCGCTTTATTTTGACGCTTGTCAGTTGTTCTCTTGGGGACCTATTTTCCCCCTGATGCTGAAACACTTACCTCGTTTGTGCTGCTTACGGGGTGATCTAAGTGCGTATCCGATATGGAGATGGATCGCCATTCGTGAGGTGAAAATCTTGACACAAGGAAAAGAACGATGCTCACAGCAAAGAAACTGAAGATTACGCATAGCTGTAAATAAATTATGTTGTTTTACTTAAATCAATTGTAATTCTATAGACAAAACTTCTACCGCAAAACATATTATTGGATAACGAGTAATAGTAATATGTAAATATATGAACGGTACACACATTTTCTCGTAAATTCAAAACTTAAAATGTAAAAAGATATATACATAAAAAATCTGAGTGTGGCGTTTGTATTTGAACCTGTCATCTTTCATTTGGTAAGGAGCATTTACTCAGAGGTGGTAAAACAGGCACTAAGCACAGTAGGCTAAGCAGATTGTCGCTGAAATTCTTTACTATACATAACTAAGAGAAATAAAATAAAAGAGATTTCTCAAGCACCTTTTAACCCATTTTGCTGTTCTATGTCTATATAGTTACTTGCCTTACATTATTTTACTGTTCAAAAGAAAATGGGATTTACAAATGCAAAGTATTTTAAGGAGGCCATCTCTATTTTTTAGCGGACAATGTATACCTTGGATTGGCCTTAGATCTCGTAATCGAAACAAACATGCAAAGTTTCCTATCGTTATAACAGTGCATCGATACCTTAGAGCTGTCATATACATTCACGTATACAAAATGAACGGGTTTTATCGGCAAAATGTTTGGATACGCTGGGGGCGGTATGTAAAGTCAGTTGCTGTAGAGATGGAGATTCTAAGTTTTGTTTACCAGTTCCTTCAATAGTTGTTGTCTCTTAGTTGAAACATGTAAACATGCGAATCGTCTAAACCGTGTGTTTTTGTTGTTTGTGATAGATGTTCTTCATTTGTTGTTTCAGTAATGTGTTGAACTTACGATAAAATGTGTGTACCGTGTACAGTACACATAGTCCATTGAAATGTTACATTTTTTAGGCCTCACCTTGCGTTTCTTAGAGGAGTCAATTTTATTTTTTTGATGTGTAGGGGGGGTAAGTGTAAAGCTAAAATCAAGTTTGTGGGGTCGCCACCCTTGTCCCACGGCCGCCATCTTGAAAATAGGGGTTGAAACGGTTTTTACGATATATCTCTTAAACTATTTATCTGATAAAAAAAATTTGTTAACGTTTTTTGTTGCTAATTAAATTCTCTATAACTTTGGTCCAGTAACTTTTTGTCGTAAAACTATAAATAAAAAAGTTATAAGTGAAAATGTAATAAAGAAAAAAATAAAGATGATAATTCTCTTGACAGCCTAAGATACAAACAATTCGCCAAGGCAGTGACAAAAAGTACTTCCTCCAACACAAGACACAGAACACAGTTCTCCAGAACAATGGAAGCACACTGCGGAACATTTTAGCCCTGCTTTTCGACATCCACACATCGCTCCACAGTTTCCTTTGCATTTACAAAAGATCAATTTAAGAAGCTCAGGGGGTGCTGGAGGTTTAGAGCTCTGCACTGGCATCAATAATTTTCCACATTTTTTCCAGCCCCAGTCTTCAGGATCATTATTATTACCAAGCCACGACTGGACCTGATGGTAGACTCGGAAAGTATAAAAGCGAGCTGTGTCTTGTGTTGGAGGAAGTGAAGATAAATTAAATGTACTTTTTGTCACTGCCTTGGCGAATTGTTTGTATCTTAGGCTGTCAAGAGAATTATCATCTTTATTTTTTTCTTTATTACATTTTCACTTATAACTTTTTTATTTATAGTTTTACGACAAAAAGTTACTGGACCAAAGTTATAGAGAATTTAATTAGCAACAAAAAACGTTAACAAATTTTTTTTATCAGATAAATAGTTTAAGAGATATATCGTAAAAACCGTTTCAACCCCTATTTTCAAGATGGCGGCCGTGGGACAAGGGTGGCGACCCCACAAACTTGATTTTAGCTTTACACTTACCCCCCCTACACATCAAAAAAATAAAATTGACTCCTCTAAGAAACGCAACCCCAAATGTAACTTTTCAATGGACTAACAGGTAATACGTATATGATATTATTTTTTATCCTGACTCGGCAAAGTGACTATGCTACACCTGATGGTGTAGTGCAATCAAAGAATAGTGTCGACTAACGACAGATGATGTGTTTATCGTAGGTCGGCAAGATTATACCGGGCTGCCTAATTGCTTCTTCACACTTCGCTTTAAGGACCCCATAAATTAGTCTTAATAATATTTTATACATTACACCAACGTTTAGTCATTCGTTCAGTATACGTTCAGTCAAATACACTACATTTCGAAGTACAATAATTACCTCGATTTCTATTTTTAATTACTTCACCGGAAATTAAAATTTAAAAATATTATATTTAAACATCTTCAATAATAAATAAGATTTAATTCCAGTTTTGTAGAAGGGACAATAAAATTATTATATGCCAAGAAAACGCCTTTATTATTTGGAGATGTGTCCCCTATGCGCCTACTCTCGTATAAATATACCTAAAATATTAATTGCATTTCCAACCCACTTTTATAATGTTATCATAGAAGACTATCATGGTATTAGTTATTGCATTTAAAATAACGTATTTAAAATCTAGGACTAAGCGACTACCGTATTCATTGCGTACCTATTTACAACATAATATAATCAATGAACAAGGAGAGACAAATAACTGAAATTATGAATTGAGGTGTTACGGACTTACCCATATCTCTTTAGAGAGTGGTCTTAGAAAACTGAACGTGTCCGCTAGTTGCTTTGGCGTTCTTTTATGTTGAATGGGAATATCCACAGAGAGGAATGGTTCGGTGAAATCCACGACACGTTGTCTTTCTGGCGTGACTGCTAAAGGCGCCACAGCGATGTCGGCTTCCTAAAATTGGAATTATATATCAGACTCGCTGTCCTGCGTAGTTTCACTCACAATATATATATTTAAAAGTTAGGGATCAAATATTGAGAGGGTGTTATTAAGTAAGTAATATAGTAATAGTAAGTTGTTATTTATATGCAGTAACCCTACGTCACGCCGGCATTATTCTGTCGGCTATTAGAGGATGCATGTCTCCCTTGACAGTCGATATTATATTATTTGGACTGCACTGTACTTAACATGAGATCCGGTGTAGTTACTTTATCGTGTCATAAAAAAATGTGCATATCGAAATGGAATTGGCTAAAAAAAACGAAAAAAGAACATGTAAAAGAATTCTTTTTCAAACTGGCGCCGTAGACAATATTTTATTTTTCTCCTGACACATTGACTGATATGCCATGTTCCTTGATTGCTGCATATGTTTACCTTGAAGAAAGTTAATGAACGGGATATAATAGAGGAAGATACAATGAACAGAGTAATGATAGCCTCCTTGGCACAGTGGGTGAGTAGCCAGTTGGAAACAGTAGCCGCATGTTTCATTCCCGCACAGAAACAAATGTTTGTGTAATCCATAAATATTTGTTTAATCCATAAATATTTGTTTTGGGTCTGGGTGTGTTCTCTCCCCAGAGGGGTTGAAAAGTTGAAAGCATAAATGATTTTTGTAACAACAAATAGGTTTACGAAATACCTAAGTTACCAACTTATAAGATTCTCCGTAGAATTTTGTTTAAAGTTAACACTGGCAATGAGACTATAGGGCTTGCAAAAACTTTATAACTAAAGTAATACGCTTGAAACTCAATAAAGGAGGGCCTATAAGTCCTCTTTTTTCTCACTTTACTTTAAGATTATATTTTTGATAAACATTCGAGCTAGCTTATGTATAAAATTGTGTCTAACACCGGATTTCTTCAGCAGATATTAGCTTATAAGACAATATGGATGATGGCATAGCTCTCCAGAAAAGAGATATTTTAAGATTTTAAGTAACGAAAAATAATCTATTGAATAAATTTTGTTCGCTAAACCTATGTTTAGTCTATACATCAAATTATTAAACGTAATTAAATTGCAAGTTAATCGATCCTGTTCAAAATTCAAAAACACAAGTTCAAGATACAAACTACTGCAATACTTAATTCATAAAGATTGATATTTTCAACATCTAGTAAATGCTCCACAGTTTTTTCTGTTTCATAGTAAACAAATTAAATGTTGAAACGTAGCCACGGCGCCCAGTCAAATGGTAGATTGCAAATCGCAATGAAGTCGGTGCTGCAGTAATGAATGGTAAGTTATACAACGACACCTACAAAGTTGGTGAATGCAAAAGTATCCAAGCTTGTTATTAACCAACAAGTATAACAGGGCTTTAAGCGAATAAATAAAGTTATATAGTATCTGTTGGAGCGAAGTGCGCTCCTCCCGTGGCAGGCAACAGCGCCGCTCGCTCGCTCACGCTGCTCAGTGCCGCGCCGACCCGTAACTTGCCGCTACCCCACTCGTTATGTCTGGATCGTTATTCATTGTGGAAAGCAAAAAGTTACGAGATTCGCCGCACAGAATTCGTGGATTTGGATAAATGTGCAACACCGGGCGCGCAACATTTTTTCAACGGCTAACGTCCATTTTCTGCTCGCGCCGCAGGAGAAAAAATGAATAAAATTTTACTACTTTCCCGTGGGATAATGTGGCATCTCGGCTTCATGAGTTGCTGTTTGCAAAGTGTATTCATATTCCTCCGGGATTGGTTTGGAATAAAAAAGTCCGCACTATTTGCTGACATAGCACAACTCTTCGGAAAACATTGAAGTCGCAATAAACTGTATTATTTGATCTCGGTGAATAAATCCCTTTAAGCAAACTTCAGTCTTTGTAGTGCAGCGCTTAATGGAATAGAGATTTACTTTTCCCTACGTGCTTCCATTCTAAGATTCGAGATATATTGTGTTTATTATTTTATTGTATATCTCGTTTGGTGCTGAAACGTTGGTCATAATATTTTTCGACGTGGGAGTCGTAAAGTTAGCGTCTGACACTGTATTATTATATGAAGTTCATATTACATTATATTTTATACTAGCTGTCCCTCGCGGCTCCGCCCGTGTGATGTTCTTTTTCCAGGATAAAAGTAGCCTAACAGTAGCGCCATGTGTCGAAAATTGATCGTACCCTCTCAGAAACCTTCGTGGGCTCATGCACAACAACTTTACTACAGATCATCACATGATCAAATGAATAGTTTTGTCGGGAAAGATTTGATCGTCTTGGTCGCGGCATTGTTAATGATGATTCAAAGAGAAAACAAATTACTGATGATATTATCAATTACGTTTAGCTATCATTTTTATAATTGTCAAATTTTTTACCATACTTAACCAAAGACAAAATTACGTTTAGCTGTCATTTAAGTTTTGTTATACCACGTTTTATAGTGAATTGACTTTGGGAAAAGTATCCTATGTCCGTCTCCTGGTTCTAAGCTACCTCTCCACCAATTTTCTGCTAAATCAGTTCAGTCGTTCTTGAGTTATAAGTGGTGTAACTAACACCACTTTCTTTTATATATATATATATATAGAATCATAATATTTCTATTAGATATTCGTCACCTATATTGTCTTTTGTTCGCTTCGTTTGGTTAATATGATCTTGTGTCAGGCCAGTTGCGGAATGCAATCAAACTTGTGTAGGAGAATACACGGCAGGTATGATGATGATGATGATGATGGCCTCCACGACGTATCCGTCGACAGCGAATCCTGTTGTTCCGGATTATGTCTTTCGCTGATCTGAGCGAATATGGCTAGCTAGCCCTAATTTGGACTTAAAGGTAGTATAATATATATATTGTATATAATATTTATATTATATATTATATTACACGGCAGGTATAGTAAATCCACAAAATGGTTTATGTGTTTATATGACATGCATCACACGAACACTTTTTTCGACATAGTTTTATATACGAATTTATACCCAACATTACATCCTATCAGATAAAAATGCCAACCTAAAACGTACGGATGACCCGATTTCAAGAGAGTCTATCATAATTCCCGTCGCTCAGTGACTTTCTATTACACTCGAAACCACTAGGCTCACTGGCCCGTTATTTTAATGTGAAAATATGTTTAGAAACTAAGTTTCAGCATAATTATATAGATACATACTCAACATATTATGTTGAGTATGTATCTATATATTTAACAAATAATCCTATAAGTGGAGGATGTCAGTGGTATAAAAGTATTCAAGAAATTCATCGACCTAGTGAGAGTTTTTTAAAAGATGTGACGTCGTCCGTATTGATGAAAATATATTATAAATATATATATTTATAGAATAGGTCATGGTAAGTGATCTCTCCACTGACCATGTATGCCCGCAATATCAAAAGAATTAAGGACGAGTTGCCAACCATAAAAGGAAAGGGATAATTAAAAGATTGGTAAAGACTGGAAATTGATCGGAAAGGGAATTTGAGCATCCGGATATCTCAACCATACGAAACGCAGCACCTAACCGCTACTTTATATTGGTTTTCTATGAGACAGCGGTAACGGCCCGGTTGAGCCGGCCTGTTGTCAGAAAACTCAGTTTATTGAACATATTATTTTTTTATTTGATTGAATGACGAGATGACCAAGGCGCTCGCCTGATGGTAAGTGCCACGCCTGCCCATAAACAGAAGCAACACCACACAGAACTTTGAATCACGAAGCACTGCATGGTACTGAAATGCGCTCGTAACCCCGAGACATAAGATGTTAAGTCTCATGCCCAGTAATTTCACTGGCTTCAATGTCCTTCAAACCGAAATACAACAGTGCTTACACACTTTGCGGCAGAATTAGACGAAGCGGTGGAACCAACCCAGACGGCCTCTCGCATACGGACCTACCACCTTGTTAATGTCAACTTCAAGCATATAATTACGTAATCATTTCTTACGTTTACGCGAATGCTACTCATTGAAATAAAACTAATTTAAACGGATTTTATCGCGGTTTTTTATTAATTTTGATCCCGACGTTTCGAAGACGTTTCAGCCTTCGTGGTCACGGGGGGACAGTCAGTCCGGGGTCAGTTCCCCCCAAAATTAATAAAAAACCGCAATAAAATCCGTTTAAATTAGTTTTATTTCGATATAATTACGTATTTATCGCATACGAATGACGTGACAGCTATCGAAAATTCTTACTAAGTAAAGTTCGTGAAACTGTGCGATAAGGTTCTCTTTGCTATACATTAAGGATAAGGCACTATGGATATTGTTTCAGTGGCAAAGGGGGATATTTTCCGGGAAGGCGTTTGTCGGTCGCGGTCCCATAAAGTTGATGTTACGAACTTGTATGTATGCTAATAGAAGTTCAAATTCCACTAGTGCGGTGTGTAATTATATTTTCCTGGTATAGGGGATCTAATCGTATATAGAGGTGGGGGGAGAGGTGGTTATATATTCTATATAACAGTTATATATTGTAACAAGTGGTAGAGCCACGCTGTAGACAGTTTTGTCTACAGCATGATTGGGCCGGCTCAACCGGGTCATTGCCACTGTCTCACAGAAAACCGACGTAAAGTAGCGCCTTGCTGCTGCGTTTCGTACGGTGAGTGAGATATCCGGAGGCCCAAATACCCCTCCCCTTCCCAATCCCTAATTATCCCTTTCCTTTAAGGTCGGCAACGCGCCCATAATTCTTCTGATATTGTGGGCGGTGGACGGTACATGGGCGGTGGAGATCACTTACCATCAGGTGACCCACTTGCTCGTTTGCCGATCACAGCCATAAAAAAAAAAGTTATTTAAATAAAATATCAAAAATAATGATTACATACATGTTTTACGTTCTTATATGCAATATTTTACACAATATTAGCTGTCAATATTAACCATCATTTCGACAAAACAAATATTTGGTGTGAATACGACTTTGGACAAGTCATTGAGTCAGTTATAATGTCGCCGATTTGAAGATGATTAATTAAACTTTCTAAATATTTGACTTGAATTCATTTTTGAGTTGTTGCCTTGAGCGTTGATGAGTTTTGAACACTGATTATAGCTTCCCCAAAGTATTGAATAATTGAACTTATAGCAATAGCTCGTAAGATATCTAAATATATAAAACTCAAAGGTGACTGACTGACATAGTGATCTATCAACGCACAGCCCAAACCACTGGAGGGATCGGGCTGAAATTTGGCATACAGGTAGATGTTATGACGTAGGCATCCGCTAAGAAAGGATTTTGATAAATTCTACCCCCAAGGGTAAAATAGGGCATGAAAGTGCTGTTCACGCGGGCGGAGCCGCGAGCAAAAGCTAGTCTAATATAAGAATTTTGAAATTGATAGTTATGTCGAGTCAGAACCCAAGATTATGATTTGAACTGGAAATATTTTCGACTGCGGAAGACAAAATTCGTATCACCCCTCATACAATTATTTGTATTACAATGGCGATTTTGGATCGACATTTCTCGAAACTAAAACGGATTTTGATCGAGAGCAGTAGGTAAAAACTGTGGGCCATACAGGCTTTATTTTAGGGCATGCTTACTTACCTTTCGAACTATTTCGTCCACTGACCAATCTCCAGGAATGGTTTCGGGTACATGATTCCTCTCTTTGGCAATTCTGAGTTCGTCTAAGAATAAAATATTTTTAACTTAATAATAATTTATGTTTTTAAATAAATACAAAATATTAATAGAAAATATATTAGTTACTGTATTTTTTTGATAATTATTACTGGTTTATTTTAAATTAACAGAAAAGAAATGGAAGAATACAAACATTTAATCCCAAGTTTTTTTGCAATTAAATCCATAAGGTCTTTGCAGAACCCATAATACTGCTCCTCTCTCTGTCCATATTCCACAAGTTTTTGCATCATATACGGTTCTTGAAGCATTGTAGTTACGATATAAGTTCTGTTTGTTTCATAAGTAGCAGGAGATTTTAGCTGCACTACTTTTGACGAAGTTAATTGTAATCCGTGTGAATCTGTCCACGTGGCCACCTAAAAAAAGAAATATTAAGCAGTAATTCACACTCGCGATCTCATATTAGGATTCTGCTGTATGGTTGCAATTGACATGGACTATAATAACATAAATATATGTAAATTGTACACATTCGATCCAAGAATCTGCAAATTGTTATTTAAAAAAATAATCAGTTAAACCAACAGGATCTTTAGTTGCAAATGCAGTTGGTTAAATGAGCTGAACATCATTCCAAGAAATGGCATTAGGATAATAATTTTCAACACACTGTAAATGTATCATTTGAATGTGAGAGCGGATAACTTATCTTGTTGTCCTATACATATAATTCACGATGACGTTGAAATAAAAACAGTTTCATTTCATCGTAAAGTCATTAAATAGCGCCACAAAATAAATATAATTAAAACTAATATAATAAAGCTAAAACGTGGTTTCGGCAATAGCAAATTTTAAAACTTGCCCCAAGTGGCGAATGGAAGAATGGTCCCAAAAGTTTCTACGCATTGATTTATGAACGTCGAGAAATCATTAGTGAGTTGTGGAACAAGAGTAGGGTGAAATAAAGTTAAAATTAACCTTCGACGAAAGTACCTGCTAACTGATGTGCAAAGTTCGCGCGGGATGTAATAACCCCTATAAAAGCGATCCTACCTCGTAGAGACGACTTTCTTATTACTTGTTCAAAAAAAGTTTGCCGGGACACTATGTTTGTATTTATAACTTATATAAGGCTGGGAAACGTTATTTTAATGAAAATGAAGAGGTTTTGCAATGTCATTATGATACCATGCTATATAATAAAGTTATAAAAATAATTTATTTCTTTTTCCGCGCACGGCAAAATGACTGCACTCAACCTGATGGTAGGCGAAGCGAAGGAAAGAAGAAAATCGAAGGGCCTGTGGCATGCCAGTCACTCAAAATCACTTTAAAGTAAAAATGTATGATATGGTACGGAACCAACAGTTGCCAGAACCCAGTGTTCACATGACTGGTTTTTTTATTTGTCGGATCCCAGGCGTAACGTCTGTCTCCATTAAATGCACGACTCCGACTAATGCGCCTTTGAGTGCGACAAAAACCTTCAAGATATGTCTCGGCCCGAGGTGACAAAATTTACTTCATGACGCGGTGTGCCTCAGGTTGAAGCAGCGCGTATCCACTTGAGCTGCTGCGGCTGCGTCGAGTGGACGCTTTTGCTTTATGTGTTGTGACAAAAATTTGACTTATAGTTTTAGAACCGAACGCCTTTTTGATGTCGACTATTAAAAATAAGGAGGTATTTAGAATGCACAGTTGTGAACGATACATAATATTATAGTAGCACCAGAAAGCATCAGGAAGGTTCGCGACAAAAGTTTAATACATTTGATATATTTATTATTTTTGGAATCTTTACCTTGAACATAGCACTCTGCACAGTCATTTCAACAACATGCAAAGTAAAATTATACCGATGCCCTTCTTCATTAAACGAAATAGTCCCCGTAAGACCCTCGATATCCGTCTAGAACAAATAGTAATTAGTTATTTGTTATTATTTTATTAGTTACAACAAAGCAATTAGTTATTTTCTCCTGACAAGTCGCATTGATTGTTTAGTATTCACTACAAATTAATACATTCAATACAATGAACTTAAATCAACCAGAACAACAAATACATGAAATGTAATTCATTTTGAAATTTTATTATTACCTTTTTGATCAGCCTTGAAATTTTATCACCGTGTTCAAAGGGTACGACCCAACTTTTTCCTGGATTGCAGTCAATGACTTTAGTAGAATTTGCCTGGCCCGCGGCTCGACGAAAAGCGCTTCTGAATGCGTCTGGTTTCTTCCTCCAAAGTCTTCCAAGCGCGTCCATGAGAACTTGAACCCCATCGTACATAAGGGCTGTTTCAGCCTAAGGGCAAGATACACATTATATTTTTACGATTATGTATCTGCATGGCTCATATACATTAAGTGTCCATAAAATTTGCGGAATACATTTGGTTTAGAACGTGGCGCTTCTTGCAGAGTTATAATATTTATAACATGTTATAAACGACAATTTGGGTTTGGTATATTTTGCTTTCGAGACTTGTTATTACTTATGTAATATATTATAATTATATCAACAATATATATAATATAATATAATTATAATAACAATATCAACTAGACGAAACTAGGAAATGAACGTGCAATTTTTCTATTATAGGATTTATGGGTAGTAAAGCTCTCAAAGTTAAGTAATCAGTCATTAACAGTATCTGAGTTTTTTCTCACGACTTTTTATAAGAAGCATGAAGGAGAAATTAAAATCATGAATCATGATCCACTCATAATATCAATAAAAAACTAAAACACATATGAATAAATAGCCCAAATTTACAAATAGTATTCAATCGATTTTGACTGATCGGAAGATAGACAAATAAGATGAAAACTATCGTAGTTTATTCAACGAATTATTGAAAATATCTGACTATTTTATTTGCGTTTTAATTTTGTGAATACAAATAATATAAATTGCAGCGCAGAAATTATTGGACTTATCTAATATCTGGGCAGGAATTTGATTGATGATCATAAAATATGAAGTCAACATTTTCGAACTAGGACTTCCATAACTAGATGCAAGACAGTTCAACGACTAAATTGAACAATCTCCGAACTTCTTAATAGTAACTCGTACATACTTGCCCATTTTGGAATAGAATCTCTTCTAAGTTTAAGTTTTGTTGGAAGTAGAGTCTAGTTGAATCGTATTTATAGTCTAATAAATTAACTACCTAATAGATTAATGCCTACTCGCCCGCTGCGCCACGGAGGCTGTCAAACATATTTGTAAGTGTATATTCTTTTTAACAAATTTAAATAAACCCACGTTATACCGTGTTGGTCTAGTAGTCCATTGAAATGTTACATTTTTTAGGCCTCACCTTGCGTTTCTTAGAGGACGCAATTTTATTTTTTTGATGTGTAGGGGGGGTAAGTGTAAAGCTAAAATCAAGTTTGTGGGGTCGCCACCCTTGTCCCACGGCCACCATCTTGAAAATAGGGGTTGAAACGGTTTTTACGATATATCTCTTAAACTATTTATCTGATAAAAAAAAAATGTTAACGTTTTTTGTTGCTAATTAAATTCTCTATAACTTTGGTCCAGTAACTTTTTGACGTAAAACTATAAATAAAAAAGTTATAAGTGAAAATGTAATAAAGAAAAAAATAAAGATGATAATTCTCTTGACAGCCTAAGATACATACAATTCGCCAAGGCAGTGACAAAAAGTACATTTAATTTATCTTCACTTCCTCCAACACAAGACACAGCTCGCTTTCATACTTTCCGAGTCTACCATCAGGTCCAGTCGTGGCTTGGTAATAATAATGATCCTGAAGACTAGGGCTGGAAAAAATGTGGAAAATTATTGATGCCAGTGCAGAGCTCTAAACCTCCAGCACCCCCTGAGCTTCTTAAATTTATCTTTTGTAAATGCAAAGGAAACTGTGGAGCGATGTGTGGATGTCGAAAAGCAGGGCTAAAATGTTCCGCAGTGTGCTTCCATTGTTCTGGAGAGACTTGCAGTAACGTAATGGAACTCTCAGAATTAACAAATGAAAATGACTTCGATGATGAACCGCCGACATTGACACCCCTTCCTTCTCCAGTTCTCCCACTGATATTTGATTCAGAAAACCGATCAGATGCTGAGCTGCAGCCTGGTCCATCGAAAAGACCGAGGACGGAGTAGTTCAAATTTATCACTGCCTTGCCTTTTTGTCACTGCCTTGGCGAATTGTTTGTATCTTAGGCTGTCAAGAGAATTATCATCTTTATTTTTTTCTTTATTACATTTTCACTTATAACTTTTTTATTTATAGTTTTACGACAAAAAGTTACTGGACCAAAGTTATAGAGAATTTAATTAGCAACAAAAAACGTTAACAATTTTTTTTTATCAGATAAATAGTTTAAGAGATATATCGTAAAAACCGTTTCAACCCCTATTTTCAAGATGGCGGCCGTGGGACAAGGGTGGCGACCCCACAAACTTGATTTTAGCTTTACACTTACCCCCCCTACACATCAAAAAAATAAAATTGCGTCCTCTAAGAAACGCAACCCCAAATGTAACTTTTCAATGGACTATAGGTTGACTACTATTAGAGAACGCCTCTGGCATTAAGTCCGCCTTTTTACATGTTATGTATAGTTAAAGAAAGTTTAAATAAATAAATTTAATTTTATATTCAAATTATTTCACAAGTGGGATGCTTCTTTAAAATGATTCATATAATTTGTGTTATACAATCCTCATCGCAGAGTTCGTACGTTTCCACAACGTTCAACAATGATGAGTTAACTTCACTTCGAAACAATCCTCTCGGGCATATGTTCAACACGAAAAAGGCCTAAGTGAAAAGGGGAGATGATGTGGAATAATAATTTATGCGGATGTACTTCACTCATGGTTTCATTAGGGTATACGTGAGTTAGTGAAATCTACATAAACGCGTTATTACTCGACGCCGAAATTTTCTTCGTGAACGGTGGATACCGCTATCTTGCAAGGGACTTTATGTTTAGCGTGTGCGATAAATCATTTTTGTTGTGCTAATATAATAAATAATAATAATGATGTTTAATTAAGTAGAGCAATTAATTGACAATGTGAGAGTTTATAACAAACACTATTTCGGAATATCATTTGACATGTTTTATGTGCGTTGGTGGCTTTATAATTTACTTATTGAATGTGGATCGAAATTATGCACTCAATATAAATTATTTAATTGCTGGCTTTCGTCAACTGCTTCTGCCGAGAGATAAATTCAGTTGAACGAGATGATTTCAAATTTTAATGCCACCTTTTTGAATTTTCTTCTGTAGCTCACATGGACCAGCACATTATGAACGGGTTAAAATCTAATTCGCGGAATTATGTCAACGATAGCTGGATCGTCATACTCACGTCAAAGTATAAGTTGAGAAATACCTATACATGTCAATATGTTGCTCCATTCTAAACCGACCTATGGGGAGCCCTTGTGACACAAACATTGTGATGAATATGATTTGTTATACAAATTAAGTATTCAAATCTTCTTTTTCCGTCAAATCGCAATTAAAATCTGAGATAGCGAAGTACTACTGATTTGGCTATTGCATCGATAATTACAGCAAATGCGGTGCGGCTTTAAACTAAGATTAAGCCCATCCCACTGTGTGCGCTAAGCCTATAGACTTAGAAAGCCACTTAGGGTCAATTTGCATTATTGCATCGCAACAGACTGGTGTAAATATTAGAAATTTGTGCAATATAATGTATAAAGATACTTATTACATAGCCTCCGTGGCACAGCGATCAAGTTGTCATCTGTGAAACGAGAGGCATGTGGATTCGATCCCCGCACCGAGACAAATTTGTGCGATCTACAATTATTTGTTACGGGTTTGGGTGTTGTGAAACCGCGAGACCTTCGTTGTTCCTGATACTGATGATAAGAATTAATCTAGTGAGATTTGGACTATGTGTGTGACTTTTTGTATTTATATATTCTATATACAACTCAGTGTGTGAAGCACCGATCTGTCTATTTTTGATATTCCCATTATTGATATGCCCATTTGAATAGGAAACTAGTAAGTAAGTAAACAGCTGTAAAACATACGATCTATAGATACGTTTCAAAATTAACAATATGTCATTCGTTGTGATCAAATAGTTGTTGCTTATTTAAGGGTGGATTGGACTATCAGTCAGTTAAAGTTGAACAATTAAAGTGTTGTTATCCGTAACTAAATAAGTTTCATTTAATGGGTCATTGTCAAATTTTGCGCAGGTAACCGTGACTAAAAATAATAAACTTATAAAAAAAAAAAATACTCAAACATGACTTTTAGTTACATCGATGCCCGTTAAAACAACTTGTCTTTTTGCTGTTATAGTTGGCCGCGAACTTTAACTAATGATTTGTGATTTATTTCAGATTTTGTGAGTTAGGGTGTAAAAAAATACAACTCTGTTACCATAACGTTTTAGTTTTTATTGTGAAATGAAACAAATTAGTCTTAAATATTTTGGCATTAATGTTAATCACAGTCTTTTATCTTACAATCACAGTTACAATCACAAGTTTTTTTTTAAAGTTTAACGATTATTTGTTAAATTCTAAACAACTCTGTTACTTCTTGAATTTTAATAATATTAAATTCTATGTAATCACTCTAAATATTTATATATTATCTGCTAACAATAACATATGACTGTATAAATAGGTAACAAACTAACATTTTGTTAAATTATCATATTATATTATTAGCTTTTCATAAAAATCTGAAGAATGTCCTTTATATCCTTGGGACAGCAGTAACAGAGTTGTAACACAGTAACGTAGTTGTTCTTTTTTGTATCTTATTTGACTAAATTGCACTCAGTAGAGCTTGTGATCTTAAATTAACGTAAATGTAAGCTTCAATATTAATAACAATAAACTTTGTGACTAGTAATCAATAATTAAAAAAAAAAAAAAAACTATAATTTAAATTTATAAAGAGAATATCAAATATTCTTGAAAGGGTAACTGGAAAATGTAAATTACTATTTTTTTAAATATGTCTAAAGCCTTATCAAAATGGTAGTATATTCTTTTACCTGTAATTTGATTTTTTGGTAACAGAGTTGTACGGTAACAGAGTTGTAAATTTAACATGCTATAACACATAAATGATAAAGTAAAGCGTAAATTACACTTTTTCTTTCTTATTTAGATTATTACCCTCTTTGACAACATATTGACTCCAAAATAATGAAAAATACGTTGTTTACTTACGTAAATAGGTAGGTAACAGAGTGGACAAACAATAAAAATACGCAGCATATTGAACGCCTCGCGGCCGCCTGACGCCTCCTATATCCCTCCCCCCGCTCTATCGGTCAACACATAATAATACAGACATCCCACCCAAACTAGTACAAAGTCTAAACAACGTCATCTTACATTTGAAGTTGCGATTTACCCACTAACAGAGTATTCCTGACAGATTCACACAAAGTCAGTCAGTACGCGGGACAAAGTTTAAAAAAATAGTTATTAAGTTAATTTAGATACCTACCGCTTTTACGGCATATTATATGAATATTAACAATACTCTTTTTATGGTAATAATTTATTTAAGGTAGGTTGATATAGTATAAAATGAAATTATTTGATGTTTATTATAACGTAGTGGTGCCGGGGACATATAGAGTTTGTATGGAAAACCCCTCTGTTACCAAACATTACCACTATGTTACTATTAAAAAAAACTAAAATAATCAAAAATATCTCTTTATTTTTGTTTTGAATGTTTATTAATGTGATGTATATTGTATTTAATATAAATTTTGAAAGAGGTTATATAATTATTACTAATAAAAAAATAATCACAGTTGAGGGACAAACTTACCTGCCCGAAATTTGACAATGACCCTAATATAGCACTCTTTTTAAAATTACATGGCAAATATTTCAATAATATATGTATATACCTGTATGACAGTGCAACCGGTCATCCATTTGTACACGCACTTCTTGTGCCAATGTGGGTAATAATGAAAATATACTTACCGATATGGTCCCCTTGAACCGGAGGTCCATTCGCCGCAAACCGTCCATGAAATCGCGTACAATCTTCCTACTGTGGTCGACGATGCGGAACCCCGTTATATTGACTGCACCGTACTCTGTTACTTCGTTCTCCCAGTGATCGTCCATAACCTGTTAACGGGGGCAATTTAAGTCCACGTTTTAATTAGAAAATCCTAATAATTGCTTTCGTACCGTTGCAAGATATAGCCTTTTATTATATAGGATTAAATTTTAATCAGTGCATATCTTTAAGGTAAACTCAAGTATCTAAGTTAATAAAAATATATAACAGATAATTATTTTATGAATAATATAATTTTATATTCATAATGAAAAAATCAGTTTCATTAAATATCTGCTTCGACCGAACTAAAAGTACCGCCATGTAAATGAATGAGAAAATAAAAAATTGGGATAAGATTCGCGTCGTCGGCGTTTATCAATGCCAGTTTCGTTCTAGAAGATATCTTATAAGAGTGAAAGCACGGCAAACTAACGTATACACATGGGGGTGTATACGTTAGTGTGGAGTTAGTTCCATAACCGTAATGTTTTCACATTTATTTTGTGTAAAATATGACTTTTGTGTTCTTATAAACCCCAAATATTATGGATATGTATTGATGTCAAATATTATGGAGTGCGAACTGAATATCCAGTTTGTAGATTTGCACTGATTTATATTACAATCATTTAGTCATATTATCATAAGTATTAAGTCTATTAAGTATAATAATATATTATAAAAATGCTTGTCACGGAACTATATTTGTCACTTGTGACAAGCATTTTTATGGATTAAAATATAGTTCCGATTCATTATCTACCAGATAGCAAGTGGCGATATTTGAACTTCAACATTTTGTTTTTGATATTTCGTGTTCAAATATCATATTTTTTTCTTATTTTTATAATAACATGTAATATTTTGTAGATTTCAAAGGTGTCTAACTGTATACGTTTAAGTAAAATATAAATGGGACATTATTTATCCAATTCAATATTGATAATCAGCATTCTGGAAATCACTTCCATGAATAAACTTGAATAACTAATTCGGAAACATTATACAAACGACAAAAAAGACAAACAATACTCACTAGTCCACTAAGCATGTAGTGATAGGTCCGCCGTCCCAATTGCACTTTTCGGACATGTTCCACCAATATGCTTTTGGCGTTTTTCGCGTTGCAATCAAGTACTATACGTTTGTTCCCCCAGCGGTCATATTGTTCCAAAGCTAACAAGAATTCCATGGCGTCTGACGCGTTATTAATCCGCTTCACGAGTGAGATTCTGAACGCAGTATGGCCCGGCTGCATGGTTTGGTACAGTTGTTGAAGCCTTAGTAATCCTGACAGTGAAATGGTATTTTTTTACCCATTGGCATGTGTTTCGCTACGTTTATTTGCAATCACGACTGTTTTATTTGTTCAGTGACCCAATAACAGAATTGTGTTTTAATTTTAGTAACTACGATTTTTTTGTCGTGGAGTACGTTGTGTCATCTGTCTGTTATTTTAATAGCTTTCATAAGCAACTGATTACGAACCCAACTAAATTTGACGTATTGTGAGTATATAAAACAACCTTTAAATATATATATATATTTTATTCTGGCTCGGCAAAGTGACTACGCTACACCTGATGGTAGGTGTAGCGCAATCCAAGAATAGTGTCGACCAACGATAAACAATGTGTCCATCGTAGGTCGGCAAGATCATGCCGGCCTGCCAAAGGGCCAAGGGGGAGGGGAAGGAAAAAGGGATGGGAAAAGGGTTAGGATCAGGGGGCAAGCCCCTTGGGGAGAACCGGATATACACTGGCTGACCCTGGAACGCGACCCACACGAGGTGGGCCACTATGGCAGGTTTTAGCACTAGTGTACGGTGGTCGCTATCCGGTCGGATACAAGTATCCTCCCACCAGCAAACATGAACAATTGTTTCTTCTGCACGCTGTTATAATAATAGATGGACGAAACAACTGACGGCCGTAAGCCATGTTGTTTTGGTTTGTTGTTTTGGTTTAAATAAGATACATGCGAATAAATGCATGAATTCCTTAAAACTTGAGGAAGTATTTAGTTAATGTAGTTGGCATATTTAGAGTAGTAGAGTCAGGCTGTAGACAGTTTTGTCTACAGCATGAATGGGTCGGCTGTACCGTGTGGTTACCACTGTCTCACAGATAATTGTTGAGAAATAGCAGCTTCGTATTACGTTTACGTGGGGAGTAAGGGGAGAACGGAATTAACATCACATCCGACCCAAATGTCAACCTCACCTGCACGCGTCGGTGGTTCGTATGAATAGCCGGCGGCGGCGGCTCTCGGGCCGCCGTGGTGCTCCCTGCTGGATAACCAACGAGGCTCTGGCGACCGAGCCATGGCGGTATAACCACACACCCACTCGGGCAACCGACTGGAAGAGGCTTCAGCGGCCTGGCGTCCAAATAACGTCTGAAATGTCTGGTGCAGAAGGCAAGGGGAAACCACTGCACTATTTCCCAAGACTCCCCAGACTTTCCGGACTTGTAGAGATCTATTTTGGTTTGTAGAAAAATTGTCCTGACAGTTGGCTTACTATGGTTATGGTTTGTTTTTACTTTTACGGATCATTAAGATGGCTCGGTACAAGCTATACATCAAATGTATCTGCAACCGAACCGACTCCACACGTATTGACTAGTCATTCCTGTAGGATACGTCGGTAAGGTCGAGAGGGTGGCGTAGGTACCTGGGAAGTCCTACGCTATCAAAAAATGAGTCCCAGGCGGTGTGGCGTCAGTGGAGAGGTCACTTCACCCACTACAGCTTGCTGGGTGGAAAACAACACGGGGAGTGACAGTGACCGGTTATAAGTCCGAGGAGATAGACGTAAACTCGGGCGCCAGGGGTCACTCTCGACAGTGGGAGGGTTCATTGTAAGCCCATTGACTAGTTAACGCCCGCTTTAAGCTGGGCAGCCCCCAGCCAATAAGTTACTAGTCCGTCTCGGTGCTGTCTTGTTCTCCCTGGGTGAAGAGAACACTAGGTTAAAACTAGACAGTCGGTGCCGTTATCATGTTCACCTGCGAGTTTAAAAAACAATAATCCTTCCAAAAACACAAATGGTACAAATGCCATGCGCCTTGCGACATGGAATGTCCGGACTATGAGGACAGGCTTTCCGAACATCGGTGGAAGTTTAAATGGCGATGACCACCTACGCAAAACAGCTGTCATTGACACTGAATTAAAGAAGCTCAACATTATGATTGCTCTCTCCAAGAAACCAGGCTACCAGATGAGGGTTCCCTTCGAGAAAACAATTTTACTTTCTTCTGGAAAGGTAAAGACGCTCTGTCACGTCGTGAGCATGGAGTAGGTTTTGCTATTCGCAACAGCATACTCAACTCCATTGAAGGACCGCGTGGAGTGTCAGAACGTATCATAGTTCTACGCTTGTGTACTACCAACGGATACACCACCATAATTTCCGTTTATGCACCCACATTAAACTCATCTACAGAAACTAAAGACTTATTTTACAACCAACTATCCGATGTGGTGCGTTCGGTGCGTTCTGGAGATCACCTCATCATTCTCGGTGATCTCAATGCTCGGGTGGGACGGAACACCGTAGCATGGCCAGATTGTTTGGGTAACCATGGTATAGGGAAGATGAATGAAAATGGTCAACGTATCTTGGAGTTTTGTTCCCAAAGGCAACTTTGTGTTACCAACACTTATTTCAAGGGCAAGGAAATACGCAAGGTTTCTTGGAAGCATCCCCGGTCGGGGCACTGGCACCAGCTGGATCTTGTCTTAACGAAAAAGAAAGACCTGCAAGATATCCGTCACACAAGATCTTTTCATAGTGCGGATTGTGATACAGACCACTCATTGGTGGTGACTACAATTTACTTAAGACCTAAAAAGATCCATTCTTCTCGGCCGCTGGGAGTGAGAAAGATTGATATTTCCAAAATAAGAAACGAAGAGATGTTGGCAACGTTTCGCAATGTTGTCATTGACAAAATGGAAATGTGGCATTCAGACATGTCAGCGCAGGAAAAATGGACGAATGTTAAATTTTTACTCACAGAAGCAGCCGCTAAAGTTCTTGGTTATAGAAAGCCAGCGGGTAAGGATTGGTTCCAAGACAATATTTCTATATTAAGACCTCTGCTGGATTCTAAACGCGAAGCCGCATTAAGACATCGCCTCAACCCAAACCACAAAACTCGTGAGGACGTTGGTATCGCTAAGGCCAATCTGCAACGCAATGCCCGATACTTTGCCAACGCTTATTGGGTTGAGCTTTGTAGGGACATCCAAAATTGTGCAGCAGCCGGAAACTTTGGCGGTATGTACTTAGGAATAAAAAAGGCAATAGGTGTATCTCACAAGGTAACGGCTCCCCTTAAGGAGACTGATGGCTCTATCATAACTGATGTATACCGTCAGTTATGTCGTTGGGTGGAACACTACACCACACTTTATGCCGAGCCTGTTAGGATGCATCCGGGAGCTTTGAGCAGTATTGGGCAATTTCCATCTTGGGATGAGCTAGATGAAGAGCCCACTACAGAAGAGTTACACCTAGCTGTCAAACAGCTTAAATGCGGAAAGAGTCCTGGCAATGACGGTATCCAAGCGGAACTCGTTAAACTGCAGTACCTTCTACCTTTACTGCATAGCATGATCGTAGAGTGCTGGCGCGAGGGCTTTGTGCCTCAGGAAATGCGTGATGCCAACATCATAACTTTATACAAAGGAAAGGGGGACCGCGGTGACTGCAATAACTATCGTGGTATATCTCTTCTGAGTATTGTAGGAAAGTTATTTGCCCGTGTTATCCTAGGCAAACTGCAAGAACTCGCTAACAGAGTATACCCAGAGTCACAATGTGGCTTTCGTCGTGGTCGCTCAACAGTAGACATGATATTTACTCTTAGGCAATTGCAGGAAAAATGTAGAGAGCAACGAACACCTCTGTTTATGGCCTTTGTCGACCTTAATAAAGCCTTCGATACCGTTAGCAGAGAAGCACTTTATTTGGCGCTGGAGAAAGTTGGATGCCCTCCAAAACTATTATGTCTAATTAAATCGTTCCACGATGACATGAAGGGCACAGTCATCTTTAATGGCAAAACATCTGCACCATTTGATGTGAAGCGTGGAGTACGCCAGGGCTGCGTACTAGCGCCCACTTTGTTTGGCATATTCTTTTCCTTGCTCTTGAGAACCGCGTTCGGTGACACAAGTCAGGGAATTCACCTACACACAAGAACTGATGGCAAACTCTACAATATTGCCCTACTTAAGTCCCCACGTCATCGAGAGGACCTATATGTGGACAAACTCTTGTTCGCCGACGATGCGGCCTTTATCGCCACTACACCTGACGAGCTGCAGAATATTGTCACCAAGTTCGAGGAAGCATGTACCCAATTTGCGATGGCTATTAATATAAAGAAGACGGTAGTGATGGTACAGGGTAGTACGGAGCGACCGACAATACTTGTTCACGGTTCTCCTCTGGAGGTTGTTGACAGCTTCTGTTACTTAGGGTCAGTAACCTTAAGCAATATGTCACTTGACGCAGATATTGCCATCCGTATCGGTAAAGCATCTACAATGCTGGGTAAGCTTCGTGCAAGAGTATGGGACAACAAACACCTGTCGGTACGCACCAAGATGATTGTGTACCAAACATGCATCTTGAGCATTCTCCTGTACGGAGCTGAAACTTGGACAACATATGCTAAACAGGAGCGGAGGCTGAACAACTTTCACATGCGCTGTCTCCGTAATATATTGGGCATAACATGGAGGGACAAAATTACCAACGAGAGTGTTCTGAAGACCGCCCAACTGCCTAGTATCATCGCTCTATTGAAACAAAAGCGCCTTCGCTGGTTGGGTCACGTGTACCGGATGGAACCCTCTCGTTGGCCGAGAAAAACGCTTTTGGGGGAGATAGCAGACGCCAAAAGGCCTATCGGACGTCCAATATTACGCTGGAAGGACAGTGTTAAGCGGGATATGTCAACTTTCCAAATTGACCATGTTAGATGGGAAAGTCAGGCGGACAACCGAAGCGCCTGGAGAAAACTTATCTCTGACGGTGTAGCTACCCACGATAAATGGTGGTT
This sequence comes from Amorpha juglandis, assembly GCA_949126905.1. Taxonomy (NCBI): domain Eukaryota; kingdom Metazoa; phylum Arthropoda; class Insecta; order Lepidoptera; family Sphingidae; genus Amorpha; species Amorpha juglandis. The sequence continues at coordinate 12,158,550 of OX421367.1, forward strand.
CGAACTGCTAGCCCAGAAGCGGAATTTAAGACACCAAAGAGCCGCTAACCCCGCATCATCTTCGGGCAATATGTTTACCTGCCAAATATGTGGCCGTTGCTGCCACTCTCGAATAGGTCTCTTTAGCCATGCGCGTAAGTGCGTGGCTAACTCGCAACCTAACTGACGCCTCCTAGATCATCTTTCGTAGATGGAAACTAGGCCAATATATATATTACGTTTCGTAAAGTGAGTGAGATATATATATATATATCTGAAGAATAAGAAGAAGATTCTCCAGGTATTGTTGATGTTTATGGATAGTGAGATCACTTATCATCAGGTGTCCTATATAGTAGTCCTAGTCCTCTGCTATAAACAACACGTAGAAATAAAATTGTACCAACTAGAAAAAATTACCTAACAGGGTTACTAATTACGTGTAAACTAATAATCCAACCTATAAGTAAAGGAATTAAGTAAAAGAATTCACAACACCGCTAAAACATATATGTTGGATACTCGTATACCTACATATAATCCGGTTTTCCTAAACCAATTCGAGTCCACGCGAATTTTATCGAATTAAACGCCCCATATAAAACAAGCGAAACGAAAAAGGGACAAAGTGTGCGTCGAAGAGGCAAAAAATAAAAACTCTTTTGCTCTGCGTGAGTGGTTGGCCCGCAGTACCAACTTGCTTATAATATGGCTATAGAGTACAACTAATGAAAACGACACTAAAATACGCCAATCCTTATTTTAAAAGGTGGTAGGTCCTTCGTATGCGAGAGACCGTCTGGGAATGTACCACCGCATTGTCTATTTCTGCCGCCAAGCAACAGTGTGTAAGCACTATTGTGTTTCGGTTTGAAGGACATTGAAGCCAGTGAAATTACTGGTCATTATGAGACCTAACATCTTTTGTCTCGGGGTGACGAGCGCAGTTCAGTGTCATGCAGTGCTTTGGCATTCAAAGTTCGGTTAACATCAGGCGAGCGCCTTGCTCGCCTCGTCGTTCAATCAAAAAAAAAAAACAAAATCTTACTAACTTGTTCACAGTAATTTTCAGACACTTAACTCTCAAACAATGACTACGCAAAACAAAGACTTTATGCTACAGCTACATGTTGATATTTGCAAATTACAAAGAATCCCCGTATAGAACGTGTTCCATTACAGTGTGGACTAGTGTAAGATATAAGTATTTTCACCCCCGTAGTACTAAATCCGATTGCATGGCTAGGTCAACGATAAAGATTTTTTTTTTCGTCTGATACTACAGTAATAGCGCAACTTGCGTTATTAGATAACATAATAATAAATTGAGATCTTTCGTCGGTTGTCAAAAAAATATATAAAGCACGGGCAGGTGGAGAGGCCTGATAAAAGCTAGTATCATTTAAGAACACAGTGACCGAGCTTTGCTGGATTTTTTTTTAATAAATTGTGTTTTTTGGAAATTATATTTAAGTACGAATTACTAATAAAATAATGAAATATGAATAATATTTACTTTGTTACTTAACAACGCCATCTGCTGTTGTGCTCACAAAAAAATAGTATTATTATTCGCCAATAGATGTCAGGAATTAAGTCTAACCTCAGAGCAAACACTCATTGACTTCGTTATGTTTAAGTTGATAAAACACGAATAAAATGACATTTTCTAAAAATGATTCCTAGCTAGATCGATTTCCCCGGAACCCCTTATATACTAAATTTAATGAAAATCATTGGAGCCGCTTCCGAGATTCCAATTATATATATATATATATATATATATATATATATATATATATATATATATACAAGAATTGCTCATTTAAAGATATAAGATAAGATAAGATATTTTATAAACAAAACATCTCAAACTGTCACTTTGCGTGCACGTGACGAAAATAATCGACAGCTCTTAAATTCTGAACACGTAATAAAAAAGACGAGCAGATGATCGATCATTATAAACACAGCCGTTTTGCACAAAACAGTCTACCTATATAATGGCTACTCACTTCAGAAATCCTGTCGGGATTGAGTTGTATTTCAAAGGTCCCTAGATATCGTAGATACTTGATGCTTGTGCCAAGAGTGCTTCCATTGCAACGGAGTTTACCCTTTGGTTATTTCCCGCCGATACGAACAAAAATTTCACTACATTTCCAGGGTGCTTGTAAATGTTGTAGTTTGATTTATTATAAAATTGGATTTTATCAAGCTCGTCAACATCTGCATTTGTTCTTAAATTTGCTACTTAATCGAAACATATTCTATTCTAAGCCAGTATTTGTTTATCTAGTGACACGGCCTTACTTCTGTCAATTTGTGAACCCATCGTCTATAGGTCTAAGGTCATTGTTTAGCTTCGCTTTCGCTTGGATAGTGAATGTTGAGATCCCATGAAGCCTCTGCCAATCATCCTTTCATAGTAATGAGATTGGGGAATTAAAGATCACACTCACGTATCCTTTCGGTAGTATTAGTCAGGGACGGCGGTAATCACTACTGATAGTAAGTGTACAATCAGGTGACCCGTTTGCTCGTTTACTCTCAATTTTAATAACAATAATAATATTAGCTCTGTATTATACACGTCCTACTGCTGGGCACGGGACTCCTCTATTGAATGAGAGGGCTTAGGCCTTAGTTAGGTCAACAGACGGGTTAACAGACTTTACATACCGTCGAAATTCTTGTGTAGAACTTCTGGAATATGCTGGTTTCCTTCACTGTTAATGCAAGCGATTATTAAAAATTAATACACATATAACTTAGAAAAGTCAGAGGCGCATGCTCTTGGGGCTGGTATCGAGCCTGCGACTTTTGTCTCACCAGTCTGTACCACTTGCCGCTGAGCTATCGCTACTAACAAAATATTTTTATACTTTATATTGTTTTTCTTGTTGATTTTCCCCCTGGCTAACTTTATTATTGGATCAGCATTGTTCGTGATGCTTTATTACATTTGAGGTGAAAAATTCCAAAGTGCACTTTGGAATTTAGCCCAAAAACATTTAGCTGCGTGCGAACGTGGTCTACAACTTTATTGAATTTATTACAGGAAGCGGGCAATCGGTGGCCATCGCTCAGAACAACGGTAAAAATAGCGAGATTTTATTTTTCATGGTTTTAAACGCCCGAGTTCTGTTGCAGATGATGTATGTATGATCATTTTATGAATTCATATTTCAAAATCTGATATGAATGGGTGGGTTACTTTATCATATTTAAAATACTAGTTCTCAGTTTAAATGTGTTTACTTTTATGATACTTAGAATCTTGCACAAACAGAAACAGTAGTCTGACCAATAATATTATATAGAACAAAAGTTATGTCCTTCCATCTGCCCTTATCCCACTCGCAGTGGGGTCGGCGTAATATGCTTTTTAACCACATGTTACAGAAGGATTTGGCTAGTAGTTTTTACGACAGGCCGCCTACCTGACGTCATTCCCTCTTTGGAGAAAACACATTCAGACCCGAAACGGATATTTATAGATCACACAAACATTTATGCGTAGCGGGAATCGAAACCGCGGCCTATCTCTTTACAGCTGGCTACTGGCCCACTGCGCCACGGAGGCTGGCTGGCTGAACAAGAATTATTTCACGTTCAGAAAATAATCTGAGTTCCCCGCCTATGGTTGCTTAATTTTTAACTGTTTGTCAAAACACACTGATGACTGATTTACACATTAACTTAAATTAAGGTTTTTATAGATCCAAAATTATAAGAGATAACATTTTATTTCAACCATTACACATTTCCGCAGAATATGGTTGGGTTAACAAATTGATAAGTACCACGAAAACTTATTGAAAGTGAAAGCAATAAGGAGGTTACAGCCGTAAACGTGGTTACGCATTAGCAAAAGGATAACCAAAACAGTTTTGCTGTTAGGAGATAAATGTGCGGGATGGAATGCGGTGAAAGTTTTCGCCACACCCGGACTATTCTCACCATATGTCGCGTCTGAACTCGTGACCCTTGAGGTTTTCCACTGTCGCGGACTAATGGCCTGTTACGTCAGCTGCGTCCGCCGCCGTGTCCCCGAATCTATTATAAACTTGTCGAACGTGATATGAGATGCCCTAAATGGCTTGCTCTTTTCCGCTTCCGATCTTCGCTGGCCCGTTTTACATTTCGCTAAGTGACCATATCCATACCACCAGTAGCTGTTGACTGTGGAACGATTGAAAGGTGTAATTAGCGTGAATTGCAAAAGATCCCTTTTATTTATTTTCAAACCCTGGTCTCCTTGTTCTTCTACAAACACATTATTATAACTTCTACGTCTGATAATATCGATGTACCAATAGCTAAGTTTACCGGAATCGCAAACAGACATTGACCGTCATTATTTCCAATTGGCTTGTTCCACGCAGTTTTCTAAAACTGACATTAACATCCAGGCAATAGAAGTTAGGATATAGGAAGAATTAAAAACTTTTGGGATATCCCACTAACAGCAAGATTGTGGCTTTGTAAACCTTTTGATAACTGCTGCGAAACTCTGCAGAGTCCTCTAAATGCGACGATTATGAGGAATGTTAATAGTTAGCGGGAGTTTTAAACTTTGCGTCAACTTTTAACTTTGCCACTCAGGTAATGTAAAAGATAACTCGTCGGAAATTAACTGCTAAGAAATACGTAAATAATTTATTTATAGTCTCATTTCAGCGTTATATAAATAATTTCACAAAAAGTCGATATTCAAATATCCGAACGTAATAAACGTAAAGTGACATACGCTCTTTTTGTTACGTTAGTGATAGATTAATATATCGCTGCTTCTTTCTGTATACCCTGATGATTTTATATTTTAACATCTTGTGTTGTACCTGTTATGTAACGATTTTATGGATATTGAATAATTGGTTTATTGCCGAAATAAGAATGATTTGGGTTAACCCTTTATACGATCCTATAACCCTTCACGGTAGTTTAAGCGATATAATTTCATGAGGGAGTCAGTAAGGCTATATTAATATACGTGATGATCATGGTAAGAAAAACCATAAAGATAAGTCATAAACAATAGTTCATCACATCTGCAGACTTGCCTTTCGTTGTCTATGGTACATACATTGATGCAACCATTTCGTTTGATGGGATTTTTTGTTATGTCCTTTCCGCCTATATTCCAATATCGTTGCTTATAGGTTACAAATTGGATTACAAAGACGTGGTCTGGTGTCTTACCGAAATGGATTTTACGAGATACAATTTATCTTGACAATACTAGGAAATACAATTTGTCGTTGTTTGGGTCATGTTACCTTTCTAATATCACAATATATCATCAAATAAAATAATATATTTTTATCTATCTTTGTAGATTTAAAGGGGTGACTTTTTGAGTATATTTGTGGTAATCTCTGGAACTATTGATCTGATTTGGATTTTTTTACCAGTATGTTATTCTTGAGTGCTTTAGAACAAATTTCTTCTAATAAGAGTAATATTTCAAATGTTATAACCGACTACTCTATAAAGGCCACGCCACGTCCATGGTACACAGCTTTAACATGTCTTCAGATAGTAACAAAATAGTCTTCAGATAGTAAAAAAGTCCGCCTGTATACCTTGTGTACAAAGTTTTAATAAATAAATAAACATCCAGACTGCTTACTGTAGATACGGTCTCACCAACATCTAGTCTTGTTCTACCTGCCCTTATACCACTCGTAGTGGCGTAGTGCTCGTAGTCGGCGCAACATACTTTTTAACACATGCTACAGAAAGATTTGGCCTGTAGTTTTTATGACCCGCCGCCTGCCTGACGTCAACCCTCTGGTAAGAAAATACACCCAGAACTAAACAAATATTTGTGGATCACACAACATCATTAGGTTAGTCTGATAACTTAGAAATGGCGTAATCCAGATTTTAGACAATAAATATACTTGCTTGCTTTGAATTTTAAAGTTATATACAGACAATATTTTCACTTATTACAATTTAATATAACAGCTTCTGACAAAGGTATTTTTTATTAGAAATAAAATAAACGTTATCAAATTTGATAAACCTCAGAAAGCAAAAATAGCAAGCCACTGACTACATCTTCCTTTTCAAAAGAAACTCGTTACTCTACTTTGACGGAGAAATAAAGTCGTTTAACTATCTCATTCATAAATTACGGTGTAGTCACTATGAAATATTCAGCATAATAAAAAATAGCAGAAAAAGCGCTTCGGTCCACTGCACCATGCATACAGCAATCCCTGAAGTCTTATTAGTCACTCGGTCGTGTATCATATTTTCAATCATAGGTAATCCCCATTCATATTTATAAGAACAGTGCAACAGCAAAATATAATTGCAGTATTGAAAATGGTCGCATGATAGCCAATTCTCGAAGTACGTATAATGTACACTGCTGATTGTTCTCTATCGGTTTGATGTCAATTCAATTTCACGCTGAATGCAGTTGTGTCGTGTTTAGGTTAGTAGAAAAATGTCACACGGATTTATTGTATTTTCACCAGAATAGATATTAATTAATTCTTTGAAGAACCCGGAGTTGTGAAAGATGCGTTGATTTCAGCAGCCGATGACCGAGATTAAGTATAAGATTTTGCGGAAGATCATGCGTACGAGAAATCTGAAGTTCTATTCCAACTGTTATTCGACGTCAGTGATTTACGGTAGTTCACTATTTATTACATGATTTGTAGCGGAACATGCAGTATTTAAATTATTACTACTACATAGTATGAATATGTACGTTTCGTACTTATGCAAAAGTTCCTTGAAAATTGACTGAGTTGTATTTCTATTGAATGAAAAAAAAAACGTTTTGGATACAATATTGTTGAAAAACATATTAAATATTGGTATAGATATTGTTGATATTGTATCCAACTATTGCAGACTGAATATTAATGTACCCACTTAAAGCCGTTAGAAATTCGATAAAGCTTTACGACTAAATCTCATAAACGCCAGGTACTTCTCTAGACATAAAGTTATTAATTAATGGTATACTAAGAATCGATGAAGAAGCGTGGCCTAATTCCAATTCTGTTATAATTCCATCACGTAAAGTTCATGATTCACTTAAGAAAGACATCAAAAGGCAAATGAATCGCTCTGTGGAAGGCGCACTTTCCCCATTTGACAGAAAGCCCGCTTAAAAGTTACCGTGGCAACTTGGCGACGTTCTAATTAAATATCAACTTAGTCCATTATATGCCCTTAACCCCAAAGAACCTCTTTATTACCTATATCAACAGTATCTGTATCTATTGCAGTACATCAACTACAACTAGGCTTGCAGCAGTAATCCATGTTTAAGCAAAAACATAGTTTTACTGCGGATTCCGTGTACATATTACATATCAAATAGGATGCTTTGTGTAGTTACAATCTATTTCATGTAGCATTAATCAAAATTCAAACAATAGTTGAGATCGGAAACAAAATGCACTGTTGTTTGTTGGTGTAGGTGTGTGTGTAGTGTTTATTATTTAGATTATTTCTCTTTGTATTTGAAAAATAATACTATGAGAATAATTAAGTACAAGTTAAATAAATTCGACAACCGATTTCGAAACATAAATCATGGTATTTACGCACCAGATTTTAACCAAATTTATATAGAACCATCATGAAAAAAATCTTTCAAATAAAACACCCCCAAAATCATTGCGTACTTGTTGATGTTATGCGAAAACATACATACACCTAAAAAATGTTAAAAAATTAAGTCGTAAGTATTTCTTGAGGTAACTCGGTATCGAAAAACAAACAAAGTAAAATATTTCAGACCAAGTTAAATTTTACACCAACAAAAAATTTTAGTATCTTTTTATATGCATTGTGCATAGAGTAATACAGACAAATTGTGAGACTTCTCTTTTGGATAATTAATTTTTACGTTTACGCGAATATTACTCATTGAAATAAAACTAATTTAAACAGATTTTATCGCGGTTTTCTCTTTTGGAGTAGCTTAAAAAGAAGAATCGTCAAAATCCATCAATATTCGGCGGAGATATCACATAATACACATTCTTCTACTTCCACCTGCCTTTATCCTACTCGGGTTAGGGTCGGCACAACATGTTTTTTTACACATGTTAAAGAAATATTCGGCGTGTAATTTTTGCGATCGGCCGCCTGCCCGATGCCAACCCCTCTGGGGTGTATTGCCTGAAGCACAGTGCTGGTAGATCGTTTTTGCTTTGACAGTTCCACACATTGTTCTGAACCAACACTAGGTTAACCCTGCATCTTGGGTATCAGAAAGCTATAGGGACTTACGGTCCCACTACATCTGGACCTAAACAAATATTTGTGGATCATACAAACATTTGTCTCGGTGAAAATGGAGGAGGATCTCAATTCGTCTGTATTTTATTATTTAATGTGTATTATAGCAGCCTCCGGGGCGCAGTGGGCGACAGTGAAGCGAAAGGCCGCAGGTTCGGTTTCCGCACCGAGACAAAAATTTGTGTGACCCACAAATTTATCTCTCGGGTAGTGTTGGACACGGACAATGTATGACTGTTGGGTGTATTTATTATTGTTTAACTCAGTCATAATTAATCGCATCTGGTACCTTACATAATGGGACGGCTAATTGCACCTCTGTCTACCTTTTCGGGAATACGGTCGTGAGTTTATGTTATATGTGAAAAAAACGTTTCTTCACTTTCCAGTGCTTTTTATTTGCCATTGAGCTGCATTCGTAAATGAGAAATCCAACGGCACAATAAAGCACAGTTAGAAAAGTCCGTAAAATGTATGTGATGTATAGAAAGCCTAGTTTTTGTTTTCAATTTAAAAGCGGATGGCTTTAGACTGTATTTTGGCGTCACTGGTCAGGTGCGACGCTTTAGAGACAGAAAAAGATGGGTAAACTTGTTCAAAAGCTCTTTCAGTAGACATGTAAGCTTGTACAACTGCTTGGAATGCACAAAAGGAGGAAAATGCGCCGGTGTCTTATTGTGGAGAAAACAATGAATACATTCAGGTATTCAGACTCAACGGTGGTCCAATGACAACGTATATTTTTGTTTTGGTATAATTTTATAACAAAATTTTAGTAAAGATAGAATTAAAAAAAAAATGGGATAAGAAGGAAAATGATATATAATTTGCTCTAAACCTATTTGTTAGTAATTGGTTACAATCATGGATTTGCACCAACTCAAAAGAGTTAGATTTCGAGCTAAAAATATTTTTTTTTCTTGAGCTGGTTTTATTATTTCCATAACAATGTGTTTTACAACTTTAGGGCTTTGTTTAACTTCTGAGTAAATGGTACTTACTACATAAAATATAACACGATCAAAAATACAAAAGTCACACTCTGACATATACCAAAAGAAAGATGTATACTACTTTAGTAGGGGATCCCACCTAATATCGACCTTTACCCATCTGTTTACCGGATGAAACATATATTTTCGGGTATAAAATGTGTTGCTGATCACATACCAATAGGGTTGCCTAAAAGAATATGGTCAAGGATATGATTAATTAAAATTTGAAAAAAAAATTTTTTTTTATAATTTCACTGATCTGTTTACCAAAAAAATGAACCTTCAATGAAAAGTGTATAATGTATACTACCTGAAAAGGCTAGGTTGCCTACCTTTTTCTGGGTACTACTACCGGGTTGCCGTGTGCAAAGAGGTAACAAAAAAGTGGTAATTGCGCTCATCTGCTTTCCGCTTCAAAAGTATATTAAAATGAAGGAAATTTCATTGCGAATTCAGTAATATAGGGTTGCCTATGAAAATCTGTTCATGGATAAGGGTTGACTGGCTTTGAAATCCGAAAATCGGAGCAAGTTAGAGATGAGTTTGTTTCGCCAGGTCTTCTCAGGAAGGGTCGCCTTTGGATCTGGTGGTAGTTTTAAAACAACAATCTGTAGATACACATGATACGTATTAATCTGCCTTATAACTAATTATATATATGTCGGAGCAAGAAGAGTACGATGAACTACAACTGTTTACGAGTAATTTGGTGAGTCTATTCCAATTTATTGGATTTTTGAGTAATATTGCCATGTGATGAGTTGGATCATCACGGCGATCCATGGTCCGGCAGTCCAGTGCCGTACAAATTGATTCTATGTGTACATAAAATCATTGCATTGCTGAATTTGATGGTGTTCAGAAATGTAAATGAATAATTATCTGTCATTTCGATTTTTTTTAAATATGTATTCACGATAGGACTTTTAAAATACTTCTAAATAGTGATGTTCATGTACAAAAAATATCGATATTTTTTCCGATATAATATATCGTGTACAAAAAATATCGAATTTTTTTCCGATATAATATATCGAAATATTGTATCGATATATAGCGATATATCGGTCAAAAATATCGATATTTTCGATATATCGAATTGTAGGAAGGAAAAGACTTTATTAGAAAATGATTAACAAAAATAATATCGAAGAGCTAAAAAAAAAAAAAAACAACATTCAATACTTATTCTGGTATTTGATGTTGTTTTTTTTTTTTAGCTACATCCGATAGATTTTTCCTAAATATTTTACGATATCCTTATATCGGATAAAATATATCGATATCATATATCGACTTCAATTATTCGATAATATCGCATTGATTCGATATATCGGATAAAATATATCGATATTATATATCGACTTCAATGATTCGATAATATCGCATTGATTCGATATATCAAATAAATGTATCGATATTTTATCACATATCGATATATATCGAGCACCCCTACTTCTAAATAGTGTACTAGTTTAATTCTTCTCATTACTGTAGACTACGCATGCGCACTCTCTTCCATTGTACAGATTCATAGCACGCATCTGATGAACTGCGTCCTCCTCTATTGCATCACATAGTACGCGCAATGCTTCTCTCTCGTTCATGAAATGAAATGAAATCGTTTATTAATCATGTAGGCAATTGAAATAGCGCTTATGACAAGTCAGTACAAAAGTAAAAGAAACTTATATATGTATAGAAATCAGTATCAACTAATGTATACATACAACCATAGCATCTTCAAAATACACTCGGCAATTACACTAAATCTATTTATTATTATTATTTTTCCATATTTTTACTATGGAATAGTCCAGAATCGTTATATATTGGAGAGGGTCGTCGATATGGACCATAGGCATTATCGAAACGGCACGTGTTTTAAAACTACCACCGGATCCAAAAAAGACCCCTCTTGAGCAGACCCGGCGAAACAAACTCAAGTGGGTTTCCTTTACCCCTGGATGCAACGCGACGCGGCCCAGCCCTGAGATGATCCAGCTAGACAAATTCAGTGGGCTTGTTTTTGGTCCGGTCTTTCAATCCAAATTATTTGCGGAAATACAAAGCCTTTTATATATATATATATATATATATATATATATATATATATATATATATATATAATTATTATTAGTTATAATGCAGATTAATACGTATCATGTGTATCTCCAGATTGTTGTTTTAAAACTACCACCAGATCCAAAGGCGACCCTTCCTGAGAAGACCTGGCGAAACAAATTCATCTCTAACTTGCTCCGATTTTCGGATTTCAAAGCCAGGCAACCCTTATCCATGAACAGATTTTCATAGGCAACCCTATATTACTGAATTCGCAATTAAATTTCCTTCATTTTAATATACTTTTGAAGCGGAAAGCAGATGAGCGCAATTACCACTTTTTTGTTACCTCTTTGCACACGGCAACCCGGTAGTAGTGCCCAGAAAAAGGTAGGCAACCTAGTTTTTTCAGGTAGTATACATTGTACACTTTTCATTGAAGGTTCATTTTTTTGGTAAACAGATCAGTGAAATTATAAAAAAAAATATTTTTTTCATATTTTAATTAATCATATCCTTGACCATATTCTTTTAGGCAACCCTATTGGAATGTGATCAGCAACACATTTTATACCCGAAAATATATGTTTCATCCGGTAAACAGATGGGTGAAGGTCAATGTTCCGCGGGATCTTAGACCATTTCATAAATAGCTGGCCTACACATTATTTTGTGGTTAAATCTTACTCAAACACTCAAACATTAAGAAATAGGCACTTGGTTAAGAATTGGAAAGTTAAATAGTGATTTTTATCAAGCAATATATTATTTTACTCTAAATACTCCCAGGCATACTATGTTTAACACAATTACGAAGACGCCATACAATGTTAGATAATACTGCGGTAATAATTTCATTTATAAGTTGTTATTTTAAAATTGTAAAATAGGAACTCCATCATAAGTTAATAGTACTAAAATATTTTATTTTTATTTAACAACAAATTCTATGAAGGTCATTTGCTAATATACAAGATAAATGGCGCTAGTTTGTATTCATTGGGGAATTCTACATCATTATTAAGGCCCTATTACACCTTAATCTAGCTAAATATTATTGTGTTACATAATTTTATTTTAGATTATTATTTTCTAACTAGCTTTTGCTCGCGGCAAGTTTCATACAAACTTTCATCCCCTATTTTATCCCCTTAGGGGTAGAATTTATCAAAATCCTGTAATAGCGGATGCCTACGTCATAATATCTACCTGCATGCCAAATTTCAGCCCGATCCCTCCAGTGGTTTGGGCTGTGCGTACTGCGTATGTCAGTCACTACGTGCGTATGTCAGTCAGTCAGTCAGTCACCTTTGAGTTTTATATATTTAGATATCGTACTTACTACTAATACTATCCTACTATCCTTCTAATATTGGATGTTTGTAAATTTGGAGTAGATCATGTTCTGAAATTTAAACATACGCAACTTTTTTCACTCAGATGGAGCAGCAAGCTGGTAATATAATGTAGTATAATAAGCTGTCAGGCCGTTGCAAAGATTGATGTTTCTGATAAACGAAGAATAACCTAGTTTACATTATTGTAATCTTCATAACCTAAGGATAAATTGTTTACCTGTAAACGATACGCTGCAACAATGAGCATCTAAGTCACAGTGTAGGGTTTAGTCTGAATATTTTGTTAATGAGCCAAGTTGCGAAGAGTTGCCAGACCGCGATAATCCGCAAGTAAATTCAGTTAAATTACCTCATTAGTGTAGTAGAAACTTTCGCCTCATTTGGCCTACCAGACATAGTCCGTGAATAGTGAGGTTTCGAATTCGATACTTATGGATATATACTCCGTGGGCGTACTATATTTTCGAGCTAAAAGTCGTAATAATTTAATTTAACTAATAAAACGAATTATTCGTAATTCACGACTTGGTAGAACAGTTTTTGGATTTTTGTTTAATTTATTGCCCAACTTGGATCATATCGGATAAGTTGTGTGCTTGAGCTTGTATATATTCCACTAAGGTTTTTATAGCAGAGAAAGGCAAACCAGCAAGTGGGTCACCTGACAGTAAGTGATCTCCACCGCCCATGTACGCCCACAATACCAGAAGAAGCATGGGCGCGTTGTCGACCTTAAAGGAAAGGGATAACTTCGTTTTTGCAATTTGGCTACTGAACCCAAATCTAACTTCCCTTAAAGAAAGAGTATTTTTAGATATTTTGTAGTCATGAAGGTTTGGCATTAAGAAATTTGTGAATAGATAAAGCGAAGTCCTTTCAACGTGAAGCTCGGCACGTTCGTGCCTCCTCCTATGTTTACCTAAACGCTATCTTCAACTTAGAATTCGTTTATCTAAGCGATCATCAGTTTATCGACTAAGGCTAGAATCATTGAATACGAGATTGTTTGACGATATAATAAACTAAACACATGGCTATTTCATGATATTATTATGGTCTAACGTTGTATGATCATATCGTAAAATAATTACATTATACATCACTGGTTGATAGTGTTGTGTTTATATATTGTGACGTAATACAGTAAATTATGCAACAAAATTCGAAGGACTATTAGGGCATCCTGCAAACTGCACATGAGAAGGTCTTATTATTAAAAAATAAATGCATAATAATAGAATGATTTTGGTCTTTTTTTAACAATATTAATCCGACTCAGAAAGAAATTAGTAATCTATTTAATTGTGAGTCGTTGCTTTTTACAATTTAAATAACCATGCAATAGCACCGATTCAAAGGAACTATTGAGTTTTTTATATACTTTGTATGCAAGGTTCAAATTGTGTAGGTACCTTTAATAAAAATATAGAATGCGTTTCCATTTCCATTTTATACAGATGTAATACACTTTCTTTCTATGCATCCCCCGAGAACACCGTCGTTATATTTTTATTGTTGTGTAGCAGTAAAATTATCATCGGCCGTTGAAACATACACTGCTAAATATATTTTCATTTTAAATAGCAACATTCCCGACGGTGTATGTAGTGCATGCATTATTTATTAAATTATTTATTCAAGTGTGAAGTCTTATTTAACATTTTATAATGTAGAAAATGTCTAAACGTCGATTTTATATTACAATTTCCTTTTTCACTTTCGTTCTACGGCGAAATTTCGTGAATATTCTATCGTTGTTAATTTTCTATTCAGTAATCGTTATTAATATTCATTATTGTTTATGAATGAAAATTAATATAAGTTCTTCAATAGCTCTCGAATTCCTGCCCGGAGCCTGGAGTGCCCTAAGTGAAATCACTTGAAAACCTAATAAATTAAAGTAAATAATCTTTCTATCAAACGCCTATTATTTGAGTCGGGAAATTAATTACGATTTTATGGATGAGATTGTTATAATGTAGCATAATAAAAACGAGCTATTTTTGGATCTCTTAATTGCCGTGTTGACACTTCCGTGTAATTTTAGCCCTGCGACCACCTGCGATCTACCGTAGTATTTATTTACATATTTTGTCTACATGGATCTACTTGAGGATTTAGTTAAGGCACGAAAACAACCTAAATATTATTTCGATATCAATAGTAAAACGTGCAAAAATAACATCACAGCCCATTAAAATGTTTGTATAAAAATTAAAAAAGTTATTTAATATTTACGAAAGATTCAGTTCGTATGCTTTCGTCATGGATTAAATTTTAGTACAGATAAAAAATATTATAAAGAAAACACTTTCAATTTGCATATAATGCGAGTCATTCCATAAAATCGTAATAAATGACACATATCTTTGGATAGAGGTCATACCTACTTTTTCATATGTGTAAAAAAATGTTTATTAATAATTTCTTTATATATTTTTAATTAAGTAAGTGACTTAGAAGGTGACTATAGAAAAAATATAACAAAATCCTAATATAATAAAAACTAAGGAATATAATTTTATTCATTTATCCGATAGGTATGAAGGCACCCGACTGTTGACACCATTTATTAATTGCTATAGATATTCTCGAAGAAATAATAGATTCCATCTCTGATTTGTAGTTTACTTTGAGAGGAGATAGTCTGACTCAATTAACACCCACCGTCGCAGGTTGTTTAGTTTGTATGCTCCGCTACAAAATACTCAGAAGGTTTCCTCCGTACGCTGTTTACGACTGTGCATAAATATCAATTTATTTGTTATTTGCAATAAATTCACATTTTGATGTTACCGAGGAGCTGAGTACACGGTTTTATTCAAAATTATTTTTACGTTCGCTGAAATGATTGAACCCGAGCCATGTGGGTATTCTGTAATTACATAATTATGTATGGTTAGCTTTAATAACGGAAGTTTATGATAAAATCCGATCTCCAAGATCAAATACTTATACAAAATGATGTAGCATACGATAGATATTTGTAAATTGCAAAAAAATATTATGCTATAGCTTAGTTGCATTCCGGAGAAGCAAAGTCAGCTCGTAGTTTCAAAAGGCAATATGCAATTTATATTATTCTAGCAACATAAACTTCATACCAAGTATTTATCTTTTCATATTCAAAAGCCAATAAACGAGGAAGCACGTCTAGGCGAAATTAGTTACGGACAGTGTCTGTACACATACGATGTTTTATTTGCCTTTAGTACCAAAGGTAAGGCGGTAAATGAAAGAAGCCCCTGAATAAATTAAATGCGCGCGTATGAATATTTTCATAGATGCATATCATCATTAAATTCTGTTCAAAGGCTATGATTTAAAAAAAATCTGAGAACATTTTCATTTGCGTATATGTAATTTGAATTGGTATTTCTGTTGTTGATATACAGAGTGTTCCAAAAAGTTAGTATCAATATTAATTACACATAAAGGGCAGATGACTACTAAATGCTGTAGTGTCTCAATAGTTGGAACCCAATATTTGTATCAAAATAATCGTTATGTTCTTAGGGTCAGGGAATGGGTGTCACACATACAATAAAATTGCACATACACATATATACAAAGGGGTCAAACTTATAACACCCGGGGCATATCACGTGACTCGGGCAGGGAAAAAAGGTTCATGTTTCCGATTTCAATTATAATGGAGTATGTTATACCTGTATATATCCTCAATATATATACAAGTTACAATATATTTATACAGTGGAAAATCTGGTCTACAGAATATGGTTTTTTGAAAAATATGGTAACAAAATATGGTACTACTTCTAGCGTCATTATTCAGTTAAAAAAAAGTATAATAAAATAAATGAACTTCTAGGTTTTGTAATTGATTTAATAACCTCTTTAAATATAATATATTAAACGATAAAAAAACACAAAAAAAAGGAAAAAATATTTTTTTATAACGGATATCACTATTTGCTTAATAGCCAATAGTGATATCCATTAGTCCTTTAAAATAGCAAGACACATTTTGTAAATTGGTTTTCCATAAGGAGCGTAAGCTGCATGCTCTATTCTAAAGTGCTTTTGGAATGCATCCCTATCGCATTTATTTACCAGTGATATGTGACGCGCCCGCCGCCCACATAGCCCGCTTTATATAAATTGCATACCAATATATATATCAATGTTACGTAGTGATAGTTAAGTATTGTCGGTGATCTTACTTCGATATTATTTTATTCATTGTACTCGTGAGGGTCTTGCACAAATGTATTAAATTCTAATTCATTATAATTTCATGTTTTTACTTTATAACGTTCCTCAATGGCATAAATTGATCTGTCCTAATTCAAATAAATTATATTTTGAATATAGTACAAATAAAGTAAATCAGTTAAGAAAGAAGGAACGTTAGAGTTTGCGTTCTTAATTAACGAACAGCATTCTGAACTAGCGGTAGAGTTAAAATTTGACTGAATCTTAATGGTGTTAACATTTTAAGGATGTGATAGATATTTTGATTTGATTTAATGCTTGCACACAATCGGTAGGAGCTAAAATATGTAAGGTCAAAGATTTATGCAGTGACCCATGTTCACCATGGAAGTTTTATTGTTTATACAGATGGATTATGTACTCGAAACGTGATTTAAATTTTGTTTAGTCCGTTTTAAAACAAAGACTAACAAGAGGACCACAGATTCCTGGGAAGAATTCGCTTTATATTACCTACTTATATTATCAATAAAACGAAATAGCTATTACTAATTTTCTATCTTCAGTATTCTTTAGCAGGTGTATTTATATATATATTTTTATCTTTTTGGTTTATCGTGCTATTTCTGCCAAGCGGGTTGGAGAGTCGCGAGAATTTTTCCACTAAATATGGTTCTCGTCAAAATACCAGCGCTTAACCGCAGTGATACTTTGGTCATAATTACAATTCGGGACTTTCTGGTATTTGGAAAGGACTTTAATCATTTTTTATTCAAACATTATTCTATTTAGCGTCTAGACTGTTTTAAAACTGACGTAAAAAGTTCTCAATTGGACGCGTATATTGAATGTTCTTATGTACATATTATAACATAGCATAACATCTTTTGTGATTCTTTTTTCATTCCAAAGCGTTGTAGTTCAAAGTTGGCCACATTACAAATTCAAGAAAAAATCCACCGCTAAGGGAATAAAAGACTAAAACTTCGTCATTTATGCCTGGTTTTGATTATTCTTTCATTCATAGTAGTAAAATAAAAACTTTTTAATATTAATAAAACTAAATGGCTAAAATAAAGTTAACAAATTTTTAATCAGTGATCTTACTATGTATTGGACCATTAAATTTTAATTCCAATAGCACTGACTCAAATTTAAGTTTTAGTTTTATCATTTTAGTTTTTACGTCGGGATTATTTTTGTTTAATGTACGTTAACGTCCGGGTACGTTAATGCAGTATAGCAGAGCTGTTGCCTCTAGTGCGAGTTTTGCGAGAACTGTTAAGTCATGCGTATTTACGAATATATAGAAGCCCTTACTAATAAACATTGTATATGTTGGTAATAGTTATACAATACTTTGTCTTGCTATGTTGAGTGACATTTATTATAAGAAGAAGCGAGACAAAACACTGTATAAGTAAGACACTCGTATACAACATTTATTAGTAAAGCCCTAAGTGTGCAACACGCCTAGCACATTGTAGTTACGAGTTGACTTTATACATATTAGTCGTATACGAATTACGGCGACATGTTTCGAAAAAACTGGCACTAGGCCCACTGACTACAACACTGAACATAATGTAAATTGTCGTATTTTTAAACGGTCATATTTAATTACTCGGAAGTATTAAACGGATAAATACATCGGCGGATTCTTTAACGAATGAATGAAAAATAACTAGAACGTAATTCCTGTCATTAAAGCTCGTCGAGAATTCCCGCAGATTGCAAGCACTTATCGTTAGTAGGTATCGGAAATAAATCGGATGGCTGCAATTCAGTTGGCTATTGATTCCGTTGATTTTTAAAACGTATTGTGTGGAAATATCGCATTTATCATCGCATCTAACCGGTGGAGCCGCCGTCTACGTAGATACAAACGTTTTAACTATTTCTAATATTCTTCTATGATGTAAGCGATGATACCTACTACGATTATTATTACGATTCATGATGTAAACAGTGTGTTTCGGTTTATAATGAATTGAAGCTAGTGAAATCACTGGGTATTATGTGAAGATAATTCTTAACTTATGTCTCGGGATAAGCACAGTCTATTTTCATGTAGTATTGTTTTTAATTCGAAGTCCTGTTTTGTGTTGCTTCTGTTTATGAGCTAACATCAGGCCTGCCTGTAGGTAACGACCAATTATCCTCTGGAGGTTTCGGTCGAGGCTCTTTAGTATTAACACTAATTAGCAGGAACTACTATCCTTCTATATTGGTTACCTAGTTAAAATAAATGTGCGTAATTCACTTATCCACCATAACTTTAAAGTTTCACCTAACTCGTTACTAAAATACAATTTTGTAATTTATGCCGCAATCTGAAAAAACTTTTAGAAGTCTTAAAGAATGATGAATTCGTTATGAATTTAATCCCTAATTTTTAATCCAGACCTTTAAAAAATCGTAAATTTTTACATTGGATTAACATTAACATAACATTTAATTTATTGTTAAATTAGCTCACGTATATTGCTTACATTTTAATATTATTGAAGAATTTAAATAGGGGATATTTATATGAAAAAAAATCTACTTTGCTAGTTTTCATTGGGAACAAAAATATTGTATGGGAATGAGTGAGAGCTTTTAACTAAGCAAATTCTCAAGTCAGCCGTCATCTTATACATTTAAGTCAATGGTGATCTAAGGTTTCTATATAAGACATCACGCATACAATAAAGTATGAGAATAAATTGATTTATCAATATTATAATGATTTTGTTTTCGGTCTCAAAATACTGGAAGCTAGCGAACCCAGTCTGTTAAGTACACATTGCAGAGAAGGACACACACAGCTCCACAAATAACATACAATGCTGATCAATGTTAGCCGTTCAAGTTAGTATCCACACAATATAAAGCCATTTGCAACAAGCTGGCTCGACTCTAATCAATTTGCAATTGTTCTGTATAACATGGTGATTTTGTAGATAAATACCTAGCTCAGTTAATTATTCCATATGTACAGTACAGTGCGACAATAATATCATCTGCCTATATATATAGGCACTTTGAATCCTAACTCTAGAGCGAATAGTTTCAATATAAGGTGATTTTTTTAGAATAACAAAAGGATTAGGTTCTCAACAGAGTATTGTTTTAGAGTAGGCAGCAGCGACTATTGATAAATCGTTATTTGTTCACGAATATTAAAAAAATGTATAGCAATTACTCTGTAGGCGATGATTAGTTGATCACTTATAAATGACAACTAAATTCGTAGATTGATATCATTTTGGCCTACACCGATGTAATAGTGTTTTATCGAGACAAAACATTGTCTTTTTAATTCGATTTACCCTAACGAGAAAACTGAAATGTTGCAATAACAAGTTTAATATCATTAGGTGCACTTCCAGTGCGAAGGTGTTCTTGCAGTCCCGCTGCGTAGGACGTAAAACTTTACTGCCGGTCCAGTAACGCGATACGATAATCAAATGAAATTCACCATGTATACGAAACGAGAACGTAAAATGCCGTGACGAATATTTATTTTAGAATGTCCTACGTAACATTCGAACGTGAATTCCATTTTGAAATGACAACAGTGTGGATTTTTTGATTTGTTTTCAATGTCGTTTGCCACTAGGCAATGGATGTGAATAATATGTTGGATAGCTGAGGTTTTATTATTATATAACCAGTTCCATTGTTGTAGAAATCTACCAGTCGTGAATTCTTATAATAAAGATCAATAAGATTATAAATATGCATAATAAAGATTAGAATACAATAAAGATTTATAGATCTATCATCTCATTGGTATACTGGTAGCTTACTAGACTGAGAACCGTGAGTTCCAGGGTTCCATTCCCAGAACGGGCAATCACAATAATTAGATATTTGAGTATTCGATTCTTAAAATCAAACATGAATTGCCTGCGTTTGTGCCCAGTATGGCGATAGACTCGCCCCCCTCATATCATGGGACAGAAATAAGCTTGGCGATACACGGGTGCAGTACCAGTTGCACCTCTGCCTAACCCTTCGTGGATAAGGGCGTGAGCTTGTGATGAATTCTAATAATAAAAGCCCATTTAGACTGCGAGAGTGTATCGCACGACGTAGACGAATATAAATAAATGAATATACTCAACAATCTCACATACATCCCACAACACCCAGAAACAAATATTCGTGGATCCCATAAATATTCGGTACGGGAATCGAACCAACGGCCTCTCGCTACGCAGCCGGTTACTCGCCCACTGCGCCACGGAGGCTGTCTCGATATACCTCTTATTTACGAGGCCATGTCACACAGTTTGAATGACGTGGCCTCTTGAATCACTGTTTTCGATTATAGCCTTGCCTATATCGTTCGAGACACTTCATCTAAACGGGGCTTAGTGAAGAACGAAAAGAAGAAGATTTTTTGTATGATCTCTACCGGCCATGTATGCCCACAATACTGGAAGAAATATGGTTGCGTTGCCCAGCTTAAAGTGAAGGGATAATTAAAGGATTGGGATAAAGCCCCTCCCATTGGAAAAGGGCAGGATGGATTTGGCCCTTCGGATATTTTACTCATCATATGAAACGCAGCAGCAAGCCGTTACTTTATCTGTTTTCTGTGAAACAGTGGCAACGACACGGTTGAGCTGCCTCATTCATACTATAGACAATGAACACAAGAATGTGTTCTAAACACAAGAAAAAAATAAATGTAAAAGCCCTTTATCATTTTAAACGTATACTCATCTTCTCGTAACAAAGTTACAAATAACGTAGCCAAACTCACCCGTATAGCCATTCAAGCAACCAGATTTATGGAGTAAAAACTGAACGTAGTACCGGCCTCTGAAGTCCATTGTCCTGCGCGCATATTTCTACTTCCAACGATTTTCGCTTCCAAACTTGTAAGGCGATAGTTCTCGTGTTCTCTTACACTAAGGATAATAGTCATAAATCGCGTTCCCGTTATCCATAAAAATGAATATTTTTCCAGAAGATAATTTTTCTAGCTAGCTACCAAACTGAACATTGATAGCGCCGTCATATTTACAAAGTGATCATGTTTAGTTGCATGCCAGTTATTTATAAAACCAGGACAGCTTCATTACTCTAGGAGCGCCAGTTTCCTAAGGTGTTCGAGTCCTGTTATGAATAATATTTATGATCCGCTTCGAAACAAGTATGGAAATTTAGTATCTATCCTTTCTTAGTCTATATCGGTGAGGATCATGTGTTGCTGCTTGTTTAAATATGTATAAATTTATATGTTAAGATAATAAACAGTTAACACATATAGTTCTAAACCCACACTAAGATACCGTGTGGGGTGTGTACCAGCGAGCCATACATATGCGTCCTGAGAAATTTTTATCGGCGCGTTTTGTCGTGAAATAACCAGATATAACCGGTTATCTCTTTGGCTATCGAAGTTAACATGATTACACATTAAACTCGTTACATCAAAAGCAGAGATAAAAGTGGAGAAAATAGCCTAATTTTATAATTATTTTACGATGTGTTGTGCCTCCAGTGACTAGAACTTGAGCTGATCATGGGGAATGGCTAGGTTTAATGACCTTATCTTTCTGAAGTTTGTTAATTTCCTTCTAGATAAACTGGGCATCAGCTTCAGAATATTTTCTCGAATTGATTGCTATAGGTTTTACATTGCCTGGCACATTGGTAAATAATGAAACATCTGGTGAAGATTCCTCTATAACATTGCAAATCTTTCTTATCTCTTAAGTCCTTCGAAATGGACAACTTTAACATTAACATTTACAATTGTGTGCGAGCTGATATCACGGATGCAAATAGTCAGCAATAGTCTTATCAGTTTTTTGTTTAGTTGCTATAATAATAAGCGTATATCTTATTTTTCGATTTCGGTTAGAGCTTGTATAATAAATAGACTGATAGAACTTTGAGTAGTCCCTGAAATCACGAATTTATGATTAAATGTTTGAAGTCACGTTGTTTAACAATAACTTCAATTTACCACATCTCCTGCTCATGTGAGCCTTTTAAAAATCTTGAACTACTTTTGAATAAACAAACTTGCACTACATATTTATCAAAAGGTAATAATTATTATTGATCTTTTAATCAACTTCTTTGTTTCGAGTCTGACGACTACTGATATTGAATCTCAACCATTTGATAATTAAATAGAATTAATGTTTAAAATAAAACATATTATATTTTTATAAAAAATATATTTTCCATTTTTAGGAATACGCATGACCAATATTTCTTAACAATACGAACATCGCACCAATTACAATTTGATGCAAAAATATTATTGCGGCGTGCAGTAGACACAAAGTGCGACTCGACCTGTATGCGAATTAATTGCAGCACGGAAAAATCGGACATAAGCTGGGCCAGAAAACCGGCAAAAATCACACATATTATAAATTGGCAGGTCTGAATTTAAGAGTTATTTGCTTACCGGTTCCTGTTTCCGTTAAAATTGTAGTCATGAAATTGTTATGTACCGTAAGTAATGTACTCGTAGTTATTTTATCTCAATAGAACTGTATATTGCTTTACAACGTGTCGGATATCACATGCATTAACTTTAATATCTTTTTCTATGAAATAATGGTTAATAAACCTAATGACCTAAATTCATGCTCTACCACGTCTTATAAAGCTTAAAGCTTGCGATAAAATAGTCACGAGATTGTCGTTATAAACGTCAAGCTGACAGAGAAAAAAAAAACGAGCGTACGTTTTTTTTCCAATACTTCGGTAATATTTTAATGGATTTAGACCCAGTAATATATAGGAAATGAAAGTTAGTATAAAGCAGCGCGCCTCAGCACTACAGGTAAAACTGAGGATAAAAACGGGCCCACCATATTTTCATCGAAGGACTATTCGGCGTAATTAAAAAGATGGCTTGGCGCTATTCCATCGGTGATAGGCACCCTATTAAACGACTGCAGTGGCTATTAGCGGCACCGACCGTTTTCACCGCAATCTCTATCGTGTCGACATTTTATTATCGGAGGAGTCAGCTACGTTGTAATCCCTGGCGAGCTGTACAATTTACGATTTATAAAACCGCCATTTTCTGTTGTAAAGCAAAACGATAAAGAGAATACTAATCCTCAACTTCCCGGGAGCTCGCGGCTCACCCCGTTGCTTGTCCTTTATCTTAATATTCACTGATATTAAAAAGTTAATCTGAAAAAACCACAAGGATATCGTTGCGCTCTCCGTTACCTGTTATCTCAAGACGGGTTACACCATATTTTGCATAATTTACCACGTTTTTGTGTAAAATCCTTGAATGTAATTGCTTTTTATAAAGAAAGGTAACGCATTGCCCCACTTCGGGTAGGATAGGGGCAGGTCGAAAAAGAAGACGTTTCTAGAAAGAAAGGTAAAGATCAGAATGTTAAATAATGTTAAATTTAATGTAAAAGTAGCTCGGACGTAAATATTAATTAATGTGTATGTAGGTCTCAATGCACTGCCTTAATGAACCTGACAATAGTAGGATCATTGATTTTTTTATTAAGTACTTTGCCCAGGGTGGTAGCGTAACTAACCGTTGCATGTTTGCACACTATAACTCACGATCATCACAATTGAATTAACATTTTTTGTAGAAGTTTATGTCGCTTAGGCTATTTTTATTTGGTTACGGAATGACTATTTTTATGGTAAAAACAAATCCAGATTTATGAAATCTGAAACATACCAATGTTTATTTAAGTAAATCAAACTAAAATACATAAGTATTTTAAACTAGGAATTTGCCGTTAAAATCGATCCAAGGATTTTAATGTGTTGTTTCAACAGAGCAGAACACATAATACCCGCTCTCAATACCTTGCTATATGCCATATTAAAAGGAATGCATTGATTTTAATATATTTGTTTTTCGTCGACGCTGTTGATAGATATATTATTTTTACTGAATGAAAATAAAACAATGCCCGCATGATAGATTGAACCGTTAATAATTCCCGATGTATTTGCACATAAAACATAAAATACGACAAATCCTATATTGCTTTTAAAATGCCATTGAAAAACACCTACGATTTATTTGGTATTTGGGTCACTGAACATTATTATTATTACAAAATAAAAACATGATAGTTATAAGATCTTCTATTTCTATATAATCACACTCTTAGAGACTTCGAAATTTAAGGATGACTTACACAACGATTCTTAATCGTATTGAGCCACTGAACGTGTTTAAGAAATGTTAAATCGTATGAAAATTTAACATTACCTCTAGTAAAGTTGCTTACTGTCGCACTCAGAGAAGTCCAATAACTTTAATTGTCATTAACAGTCGTATTCATAAACGTTACTATGAGGCTTCATAGTGAGCTCGTAGTGACAATTTCTCTAAACGTCATTGGTTAGTTTATTGCGCTAAATAAAAATAGACCAATCATGTACACAGAATTCGACACTTGGAAAAGAGCTTACCTACTTAATAAGTGTTGTTTGTGAATACGGGTATAAGTCATTATAATCGAGTTCTAAGAAATTATTTAATTATAATTAAAGTTGAATGACGTCTCTGAGTGTAGCAGTTAGTCGTTAAATACGAGTATAAATATCATAGTATAAATCGGCCTAGATATTATAATAACATAAATCTTAAGAGTGAAGGAGGCTAGGTGTGCAAGGATCTCAGCAGTTGGAAATCGGTTGTCTATATCTACCCCGAAACAGGCGTGAGACATACTACTAGAAAAATTGTATTGCATGGTATGTATGCAATACAATTTTTTTATTTGAATTTTATTCAAGCTTCATTGACTCGGCCTGTAAATAATAATCATGTACATTTTTAACGATTGTTGCTATAATTACATCACTAAGTACTCACCGTCATGTGAGTCGTACATGTAAATGATTTCCTTCCATCCGTAGTAGAGGATCATGTCGACTATTGCCTTGTGATAATGAGGCCGCATGCTCACCGCGTGATCGATCAGCCCTGACGAGGGAGGGATCACCTATCCGGAGCAAGAAAAGAACTATATTAACAAGCTTATAGTTTACAAGTGTATGTTTAAAAAAGAAGTCTTTCGAAAAAATAAATAAATATTAAATTTCTTATTACAATTTTACACACTTCATTCATTTTATTATAGTTATTTCGTATTCTAAAGCACAGGCCATACAGTTATGTTCTTCATGTGATTAAGGTAAAAAAACGCCTATCTAGATTAATTTGTTCGATTCGATTAATTTGTGTCCAAAACCTTTAAATGGAACACGGTATGGCCAATGAAATTTAGTATAAACATTAATTTCCACTTGTTTTTTTTTTATAACTTGACCGATGTAGGTCATATTCACACCAATAAATTATTTTATAGAGACGACGGTTTATAGCGGAACAGTAAATGTACGGAGGTGAAACCGTACAGGACAGCTAGTTATTAAATACGTGCGAGTTTGAATATTGAAATAAATATTTATATTTCACAAATTTACTCAATTTGTGTCAGAAGATGACGTACGTGGTGTGTGCGCGACGTCACGCTAATGACGTATTTGTACACGCTCGCACCTGGCGTAATAGAATAACATAAAAAAATGAATAAAAAAGTACGTATAAAACGTATAAAATTGTTAAGTTATATTTTTTGCATTTTGTTTTAATTTTTTGTTAAAAAGATTTTATACAATGTCGAGACGAGTAGATCGCTCGCCTGTAGCCAAACACAAACCTGTACCAACACCACTCCACACTTCGTATTACAAAGTACTGTATGACACTGCACTGCGTTGATCGTGGAACTTTAAAATAATAAATAAATATATTTAAAAGTTCCACACATAGTCCTGACCCCAAACAGCTTAACCTGTATCGTGGTTACATGGTTCATGACTGTCGATGGTCGCTGGTTTTTTTGGACAGGTGTAGTGCAGTCACTTTGCCGAGCTCAGATAAAAAAAAGATGAAAGAACGCAAACGTAAATTGCTCAGTGTTTAATTCCTTTAGAACAAATACATAGCGGTATAGCTTACCGAATAATCAAAAGCATTGTCTCCAATATTTACAAACGTATATTCTTGTTCGGGCGTACGATAAATTGCTTCCATTAAATGGAGTACAAGAGACAGAAATTGATGCCGAGTAATGCAATGAGCGTCAACATTTTCACTGTAGATGTTTGCAGCATTCATCTTTGTTAAAAGACTCAATTTTTATCAGCATCCATCTTAGTATACTCCACTTACTTGACAATACTTTGGACCAACTGCAAACTGTGTATTGTCTTCAGTGCAAATAATGGCTGAAAAATCTGCATTTCTCAGAAACTTATTTTTTTTTTCTCACAAAAAGCCAATAACATGCCAACCTCCGTGGCGCAGCGGGTGAGTAGCAAGATAAGTCATCGGTAATATATGTGTTAAAGGACGAATCTATTACTATACGGAGACAAATCTAATCACAAGAATATCATAAAACGGCATTATTACATTTTTGAGTTCTTTGAAATAGATGCCCAACCATAATTTAATGTTGTAGAGAGTTGTAAAGTAGAATTGAATGAGAAGAAATGAGATCGGCCTCTCTCTTAGAGAAACGGTTAGCTGCTTCACATTCGTATACGCTAGATAACTTTAGTTCCAGAAGATTTTGAGTATTTTGTGGACGAATAATGTAGGAGCAGGGTAATAAAATATATATAGACTCACCTTTTCGGGAAACCACGGAGTGACGAAAGGCATCTGAAATGTGTTGGTGTATGAATGCAGAGTGTCGAAGGATTCCGGAGTGACAGCGCCAAGCATCGCGAACACGCCGCGGGCGAACTGATTACAAACTGTGAACAAAATCATATGGCTATAATAATAGTATAGTTTTTAAATTTATCAGTGGTAGAGCCACGCTGTGGACAAAATTGGGCCGGCTCAACCGGGTCATTACCACTGTCTCACAGAAAACCGACGTAAAGTAGCGGCTTCCTGCTGCTTTTCGTAAGGTGAGTGAGATATCCGGAGGCCCAAATACCCCTCCCTTTCCCAATCCCTAATTATCCCTTTCCTTTAAGGTCGGCAACGCGCCCATGATTCTTCTGATATTGTGGGCATACATGAGCGGTGGAGATCACTTACCATCAGGTGACCCACTTGCTCGTTTGCCGATCTATGCTATAAAAAAATAGTTTATATATTTTAACAGTTTGGCTTAATGGCATAATATGCATGGATTGTATAATACTCCAGCTCTGTATTACATACGTCCCATAGCTGGATATGGGCATATTTTACTTATTGAGAGGAGTTAGTGCCTTAGTCCACCAAACTAGCCTAATGTATGTTGGTAGGCTTTACATACTTTAGAAATTCTTATAAAGATCTTCTCAGGTGTGCAGGTTTTCTCATGGTTTCCTTCACTGTTAAAGCAGGCGATAATTCACAATTAATGCAAACGACAAAAAATCAGAGGTACGTTTGAACCTGGGATTTTACTCATTTTTAACCATCACAAATCCAATGAAAGTTTTCAGGAAGGTATGATATGCGTATTATGTATTATTCTCTTCAAATCGTAAATAAAATACCTATCGTAATCGAATACACAAAAAAAAAACGAAATCCATAGCCACCGGCGTTTTAGTGCATTAGAGCAATTATAAAAAGGAGGAAAAGAACAGATGTTAAAACCCAGCTATGTTTGATAAATTCCCATGGCTAGCATTATGTACGATTTCACGTCACTCTTGTTTAGTGAACTGCTTTTTTATAGCAGAGGGCAGCAAACGCGCAAGTGGTTCTATCTATCTCACCTGTACCTGATAGTAAATGATCTTCACCACCCATCAACCCTTACATTATCAAAAGAATCATAAACATGTCGCCGGCATTAACGGAAACAATTATTGTTAAGAGAATAGAAAGTGGATGGGGGATTTGGGATACCGAATATCTCCTTCACCGTATTGCTTTGATTTAGCTTATAAACAACTATTTTAATTACACAAACTTTTTATAACATAACTCTGAATAACACATTGAAAATAAAAAAATAGTAACTAATAATGAAAATAGAAAATACATGGAAACTGACGTACATTTGCACAGCGAAAAAGGTTTTAAAATGGCGCGCTCCGCGCCCTATGACTGGCTGTGCCTACTTATATCCATAAAACTACATAAGGGCACTTTTGCGGAGAGATTTCGCTACCTAATAATACGTTTTATTTGCATTACTCGAGTCTAAAAGTACGAAACGCAACAGCAACACATAAAGCTGAACACACACTTAGACGGTCCGCTCTGCAACGCATCAAAAGCAAAATAGTCCTCAAGTAGCAAAACTAATTAGTGTTTGACGACAACGTGGCAAAAACACCTCAGTCTTCTAGGTCTATTTCGATTTCATGTTGTACGGAACCATCACAAAACTCACTCACTACCACTCACTTTTTGAGTGGTAGAGCCACCCTGTAGACTGCTTTGTCTACAGCATGAATGGGCTGGCTCGACCGGGTCGTTACCAATGTCTCACAGAAAACCGACGTAAAGTAGCGGATTGCTGCTGCGTTTCGTACGGTGAGTGAAATATCCAGAAGTCCAAATCCCCTCCACTTCCCAATCCCTAATTATCTCTTCCCTTTCAGGTCGGCAACGCGCCCATGATTCTTCTGGTTGTGGGCATACATGGGCGGTGGAGATCACTTACCATCAGCTGACGCACTTGCTCGTTTGCCGGCCTATGCTATAAAAAAAAAACACCTGACTCTTTTTATTCTTTTTAGATAACTGCCAGTACGCTTAATTCGGTTCCGTTTGTTTAAATCCATTTCTATTTTGTTTTATATATATCCAAAATGAAAATCAAGATGGACGATTACTCTATTAATAGTATATTATATATTGGTGTTATCAATCCATTATAAGTCACAACTAAGACAAATCAATCCCATAATATACTTGACCTATAGAAGTTTTACCTATGCCATTTATACGAGTGCATATCTTGTAGAAAAATAGATCAAGACGTTAAAAAGAGAAAACGATCTTATTAAATACGTTTATAGGATCAAAAGCAACACTGGTAATAAGATTTTTCACTCATTGTAAGACTGCAAGTTCTAGTAAGATTATTTAAATTAATCCTGTAAAACGTTTATGAACCTAAGTAATAGGATTGAAAGTACTTGGGGCGAAAATCATCTCAGAAGATGCTGTTGTAAGATCAGTGATCTTAGTCAAAGTGTCTATTAGATTTTTATAAGACTTTTAGTCTTTAAACTTGATTACCATAGGAGTATTTGACTACTTGGGAATTGGCTATATTTCATATGAAATAGCGCAAAAAAGAAGGGCGTCGCACTGCACTATTTTCTTTAAGGTAGAAGGATTGTTGTTACCGTGGCATGCTTTTATGTATACTAGCCTTTACGTCTGTTATCTGTGCGATAGTGGTAACAACCCGGTCCAGCCTTCGCATTAATGCTATAGATAAACTTGTCTAGATCTTAGTACCAAAATTACCTATGTAATTACCTCTTCTCCTTCTTCTACCTGTCCATATCGGTCGGCGTAACATGCCTTTAACAACCTTTTTTTACGACCGGCCGCCTACCTTACGTTAAATTATCTGGAGACCTCAACGCCTCTGCGTATGTAGTAAGTATATAAAAGTTAAAACAAACTAGCTATCCACGTTTGTCTACCCGCATAATTCTTTTAAACTATAGGCAGCAGATTTTGATTGGGTTTAACCTAACATTTGGGAAGGCCACTGACCTATGCGAATGGAGCAGCTACATGCGTTCGGGTTAAACCACGAGGGACACTTAGTTGTTTTGTATACCACTGGAAAGAAATTCGCACAAATAGGTTTATTGCTTAAGCACCTTACCCTAAGATGGTACGTGGAAAAGGCATGATGAAAATTCAGAACTAACGAAATATCCTTTTATACCTTTTGTTCGAGGCAAAAGTAAAATATAATCCAGATCAAAGTTCCGCCTTTATACGAAATTTCATCCGTTAAGCTGACAAGTTGTGATTGATTTACAAACTCACTAACATCCAAACATTTCTATGATTATGATACTAACAATATATTTCAGGTAGCACGGTATATGATGGCAATTGGAGAACGATAACCAACTGAAGGGGAGCTCCTGCCAATCGACAGTTACAACGTTATGCAAAATAGAGATGCAAACGGGTTGTTTTATTGTGTCAAACGGGGCATTTTGCGGTGCCGGCCGATGCTGCATATGATATTTGGCGGCGCACTACTGTATTTAGCGAAGCGGGTTATACAACACTGTTGCTGTATACTCGTATATCGTACTATATCTGTACTGTCATAGTTATATGGCTGAACATTTCAAATATGCGGAGGGATTTTATTATACATATTGGCTTAGTTTCTATCTACGAAAGATGATCTAGGAGGCGTCAGTTCGGTTGCGAGTCAGCTACGCACTTACGCGCATGACTAAATAGATCTATTCTATAATATATTAATAATTTAGATAATTTAGACCTAAGAGGGATTTTAATATTATAAATATTTATTATAATGTAATGTTTATTATAATATATGCTGTAAACGTTGCAACGTACACGTAAAAAGCAGATACATTAATTGAAAAAACATCACAATTATTTGCGTGCGTGCGGCGTGCGCACAACTTACCAAGGTTTTAACGCAATAAGATGAAAAGTGGTTAGAAAACGTACGTGTATACATACGTAGTAATCTGAATGTCACGATTACCGTAGTTTACAAGATAATATTTTATTTTTTTATAATCGTACAAAAGGTTTTTATTATTATGAAGATAATAATATTGTGGTATATAATGAGGTGTCTTCTATATGTCCACATTTTATAGATTTTTTTTTATATTTATTGTTTATTTATTTGTATTTTTTATCGCTCTATTTACTAATAATGGTTTAATCTCCTTGTATCTGAAATAATGCACGCATAAAAAGTTCATATAACAATTTTATTGAAGTGATCCTGTTAATATGTGTTCTCCCTTTTATACTAGGCCTAAAAAATAAGAGCTTGCAAAACGTGAGCGATGTAATTTTTCAAAACTGTAAACTGTAACAAAAGAAAGTAGTTTTAATTTACTTGTCAACGCTTGGGGTAGCAAAAAATACAGAAGGCGAAGGAGGATTAAATAATACAATCTACTTTATTTTCAAGTTCATTAAATTTAGCTCCTCTGACAGGCTTTTAAGGTAATTGTGTTAGGCTGCAATTACAATAAAAGGTGTGTCAACCTGTGCCTCGCTGCCGAGTGTCTATTAACAATAATGAACTAGTGTTGAGGTTTCATTACTTTATTTAGTATTTATTACATTCAATTAATGTTAGTATAATAAATAAGCTATCTATCCATGAATATATCTATCTTGGAGTCAAAACTACTCAAAAGAATATTAATAAAACAAAAATAACAAGTCTTTTTGTAGTCGGTGGCGGTACCGCTGCCGGTCAAATGAAATTGTACAGACTCCAAAGAACCTCTAAAAATTCTTACTTTTGACTTTTCTGTCTGATTATTCGAAGTGCGGCTTCTAAGTTTTATTAAAATAAATAAATAAATAACACCCAACAGTCACACACATAGCACTGACCCCACAGTAAGATACGAGTCTTGTGTCGTGGGTATCAGGAACTACGAGAGACTTTCGGTCTCACAACACCCAGGTATGTAATGTATTTTATTTTTTAGGTTTTAGGGGAATGTATAGTATATAAATTTCAATACAATCGCAACGAGTGTCCTGTTATCCGGTGAAGGGGTTTATTTTTATATTCTGTACTCCGTCATGATCTTATCCAAATCTATATAGGACTACAACACAACTAAACTTTATCGAACGATATTTGTCCGTTTCTTTCTATTGGTTAAACAATAAACGTACCTTCAAAAGTAATTTACTTTGACTAGGTGTTTTACCAGTTTATTTAATTAATAACGATGATTAAAAAACTAACTACAATTTTTATCTTTAAATTTTTTGAGTAGACTTAACTTTTGCATTATACTACTAATATTACTTATTATCATACATTACACTACATATACAACATAATGTGTAAGCATTTTTGTGTTTTCATTTGAAGGACATTGAAGCCGGTGAAATTAATCGGATAATGAGACTTAAAATCCTATGTCTCGGGGTAACGAGTACAGTCCAGAACCATGCAGAGTTTTGTAATCTAAAGATCTGTGTGGTGTTGCTTCTGATTATGGGCAAGCGTGGCGTTTACCATCAGGCGTCGCGGTCTACCTACTCGGCTCGTCATCCAGTTATACATCATTTCAAATATGTCTGACTTAGATTTTTCGTACGTCTTCGTATCGTTTTTAATAAATGCTTAATTGCTGTATAGGTTACGGTATTATGGTTTGATTAAATCGCCCGCCCCGTGAATCTTCCTGAAAGCGGTTACGAAAATAGAACTGAAGGAAAATTTGGCGTTGAATACTATTTGAAGAAATTTTGACGTCACCTGCTTTACTTTAGAAATTGAATAATTAAATTTAGCATTTATTAAGTTTATTATAACTTTGAGCCACCTTTGTTTCCTCGCTACAAACTAATTTCATGGCGATGACACGGTACGCGATATTCAAAACTTTCTTAATCTCTTTAATCTGCTCTCCTGTTAGGTTGTTGTTTTCCTAGATACTAAAATATACTAGTAGGCTACTACCGTAAGTTAGTCATCAATCTTCACATAGTATAAAACAAAGTCGATACCTGAGTTTGTCTTTTTATACGCTTATTTCTCCAAAACTAAGTAATCAGCGGATTTAAATATGTACCGTTTTTGTTATTATTGAAAGCATTTATTCCAGAAGGTTTATGACCCATGGGAGTAGGGCGGTAACATGCCTGCGTCAAAACCGTGAGGGGCAGCTAGTTTATTTTATTTCAATTTAATTTTTAACTTCAAAAAAGGAGAATGTTCTCAATTTGGGGTATATATTTTTGTATAGTATGATTACTGTGCCAATTGTGGACTGGTTATGTTAGGAAAAAATATTCAATTGAGTTTAGTTACGATGTGGTTTCATATAAATTTGCTTAAGATCTGATGACAGAATAAAGATCGAATGAAACTCCTCAAGGAACAACATATGACTTATTGTGTTGTGTTATTGTACTGCAATATAATTATTGTATGCAATTTACGTACCTAAAATTTAAATAAACAAATGACGATTAGGACAAAGAAAAAAATAAAAAAAAGTGAGCGTCCCGGGACGCTCGACAGAAGTGATAACTTAAACTAATGTGGGTTAAAGTGAGAGCGGAGAAGCCTGCCTACTGCTACCGTATGCGTGAGAGAAAGGGAAGCCAAAGTGGCGCCGTAAAGCGTTACGTTACGGCGCCACTCTGTCTGGCTTCCTTTAACGCGTTACGTTACGAAGTCCGATCAAAGCCCTGTCAAAGTCCTGTCAAGTCGTGTCAAAGTCGTGTCAAGTCGTGTCAAAGTCGTGTCAAGTCGTGTCAAAGTCGTGTCAAGTCGTGTCAAAGTCGTGTCAAAGTCGTGTCAAAGTCGTGTAAAAGTCGTGTCAACGTCGTGTCAAAGTCGTGTCAAAGTCGTGTCAAAGTCGTGTCAAAGTCGTGTCAAAGTCGTGTCAAAGTCGTCTCAAAATCGTCTCAAAGTCGTCGCAAAGTCGTGGCAAAGTAGCTACCGGTCAATTGAAATTGCTATCTATATGTTCTACTTATTTCCATCAAATGTGGACCAATTTTGTTGTTTCAGAATGTGAAGTGTTAAAATTTTATGATTTTATCAATATATCTCTCAAACATTCCACAATGCACATAATATGTTACTAAATATCATATCTCTTTAGATCGGTGTTTCCCAATTAGTAGTACACGTACCCCTGGGGGTACATGAAGTTTCATGAAGGGGTACGCGTGGTAATCACTCGTCTAAATTAATATAATCAGAAAAGAAAACAATAACACAAACCACAATCACCTAAATATGGCGCGAGAGTCTTACACACGGTATCATTTTTGACATGATCGTCGATACGGATCGGCAGATTAACTTCCGATTTGATTAGGTTTTATTTAAATTTTCCACTTTTAGTAAAAAATTGGTGAAGTTGATTAAAAATAAAAATATTGAATAATTTTATCGTGTCTTTTATTTTCTAAACTTGATTATTAACCCACACGACAAAGATTATTTATTACCTAAAATTTACTGACTACCATATCGAAATGTATATACCTAAAGCTGCTGTGTACGCCCGCTGCCCGCTGGCGTGTACGCCAGGACGCCACGAACTGTAGTTCGTGGCTTACGGGGTACGCGAGTTTGAGTTTTTTGAAGCGGTGCGCAGAAAATACTAATTGGGAACCACTGCTTTAGATGTTTCGCTATTGAGTTATAACGTTTCAATACAGATAGGTTGTTTGTGCAAACGCAGTATGGAAAGTCCTTTGACTGAATATGTACACAAGATGTAAGTTTAAAGCGAGCAGACGATCGCATTTACTAAATATTTTGCCTGTTACGCATGAAGATACTTAATTTCTATTAGTGAGTTTACTCTTTTTTTTGATTAGTTAAATTTATGTCATATTTACGTAAGTAATGATAAATTGTTTACATCGGGCAGTATAGAACAAATCCTTTTGCTTGCCCTGATTCCCTACTGGGGTTCATGACCCATCAAGGAACTAAATTCAATAAAATTACATTAGACAATAAATATAATACAGTATATACTAGAAGTACTAGCAAATACCTCACTAAAAAACCCACGTACGATTTTATTAGTAATACGATAGAAAAAACATCACCCAGAATCGGCAATAAAGCGCAACTTCGATGATTGCACGAAAAGGTTAAAAGGTACTGAAGAAATAACCGAATGTTCAGCTCCATTTTATTATTTTGTTCCAATGCGATAGTCTATGATATCTTGAATACCTTTTTGTTGCAATATTTATAATTTTAAGTAAATTATCTTTATTCTATACACCAATCGTAGCAATTGAAGTAATCGTCACTATAACCCATAATTTGCTCTAAAATATGTCCCCCGTGTTTCGGAACATGTCGAGTGAAACGTGTTCTTGAGAAAATATACATATAACATACATTTGAACCCAGAGACTAGGAACAGGTTAGACATACAACTGTTTTTGTTGTTACGTGAAATATGTTTGTTTTATAACGTTATTTGATAATGCAAACATGATTACTAACTGACTACAACATTTAAGCGCGGGGAAAAAATGCTAGTAGTACGAGCCATAGCGTTCGTTTTTAATATCAATACACAATCACTATGCTCCTATGACTAAGTGCAAAAACGTAAAATTGCGACCCATTATTATACATCATCTTCCCCTGTAATATACAACACAGCATGGGGTGATATGTGATCTGGGCCAAAATTATTGTGTTATAATAAGTATCTATATTGCTCAGTACATCAAGGATGTGTCGGTAAAGCTAAAATTCCCCTTTTTCGAAAGGAAATAAATAATTACTTGATCCTGTGACTTAATTTTATTTTATATGAAATCACACTAAACACCTAGAGGTTCATTCTAATATTGAAATAAAACTAATTTAAAAGGATTTTATCGCGGTTTTTTATTTTAATTTTGATCCCGACGTTTTGAAGACTTTTCAGTCCATCCCGTGACCACGAAGGCTAAATAATTTATAGTAGGTACGATGCTGCAACCAAGTAATCCGAGTACCTATAACGTGAAATTCTGCGAAGGCTTCAGGTACTTACGCTGAGTAATTATTAGATGTAATGTGAAAAGTGAACACTTTGCTTAGTTTGAATAAATATAATTTAAACTGTTGTAATAATAATAGGTAATTCGCAAGAGTGGCTATTACGAACTAAATAGTGCTTGACCTTTCCCCTCTAGGTACATAAATTATTTATTTATTATATTATTTTAGAGCTATATTATAACGTAATTCTATTTTTGTTCATGATTGCAACAAGTGGGGCTTTTCATAAATATTTGATTTTGTAGTAGTTTTCAAAGTGGGTAAGGGTAAGGTAAGTGTGGGTAGTTGGGTACTTGAGCAGGTAATTTTAGCGTATTAAAAACATTTGGTTCAAGTGCTATGGTCGTACTATTCCATGTACATGGAATTCCATTCCATAACTATGCCGACAGCATCCGTAGCGTAGCGAACGAGTAGCCGGGTGTGAAATGAGAAACCGTGGGTTCCCTCACCGAGACAAATGTTTGTATGATCCACAAATATTTGTTTCGAGTCTGGGGGTTGTGGGACCGCAAGTCTCTCGTAGTTACTACTATCCACGATACAGGTTAACCTAGTGTGGGGTCAGGACTATGTGTGTGACTGTTGGGTTTTTAATTATAATTTATAGTGCCTTTGACATTTCGTACAGAGCTTAAATAACAAAAATGAATAACAAATTTTGTGGTTTTGTATCCGGCTACATAACAGTTAAAACTTTATAAGCATTGTACACTTCTATATTCTTCATAACTGCAAGGGAATCATGCCAACAATTTTGTTTTTTGTTTTGTTGATTTTTATCTTTCATACTGACTTCCCTATTCTGGTTAAAACAATTTGCGAGCATAAATATATCGTCAGGAAATAAGTATAAAACGTTGACAAGAAAGGAGGAAAATCACCTTCTTAACGTAAAATACTACGTAAAAGCAATACGAGTATAACTACGTCACAAAATTTGAAGTGCCTTTGGCTTCTTTATGGCTTACGAGCTTCAGTTTATGTTAGAGGCACTTAACCCAAAAGTAGGCAGCTACACACCTTGCTTTAAGAGTTGATACAAAATCTTAAAAACTGCTTTTACCCGAAATACTATTTATGGAAAGTGCATATAATATAAGCAATTTCTATCACAAGTATATTTATTTTTTCTGCCTGGCTTAATGTCAGGGTTCACTTTTCATCATGATTTGACGGTGGATTTAGTATTATGTGCATCGGGAACCAAGCTTCGCCATTACCTCGTCCGTTATTAAATAAATCTACTTAAAAACAAATTGTCAGAAAATATATTCCATTTTGCACTGTATAATTTTTTAGTAGTTGTATGAAAATAAATCACAGCGCGGGCCGTTCATTCTGCTCAAATAATAAGAACAGATTTGAAACAGACGGTGAGGCCGCAGAAGGACGGGAAGCACTCGTCATTACAGTGAATAGACGTGAATGTCTGCGGCCATCATCCTGCTTTACGGGCAATTTGCTTTTGTTTCTACTTTTTAATTTCCGCGTTAGTATTTTCACATTCTTTTTATTTACAAGGATAAATTATTTTTTTATCTATTGTCATTCTTCTCGTTTTACATTGGTGTGGAACGGACGGGCTGATACCGGTTGGTTCGAGACAAAGACGTTATCCTAGTGTACAGATGTTACTTTTTGTACAATTCGTGTCTGGCGTTCAAGTTTGCTGCAAAATTCTTGTTTCAGATCTACTTACATATTATTATCATTTCGCAACATTGTCCACAACGTTAAATAAAATTACGTAAAAAAAAATCTTATCGCCTTTAAAGAACGAAGTCTTTGACGAACATAAATTTAAAAAATTGTTAATAAAAATATATTTAAACAGGTACTATAATGGCATTTGTTTAGTTATGTATTCGCTTAGTTTATCTATTTAAATACATATCTGCGGTCTGTGGGTAATAAATTTGGTAGGAGACCTATTAAACTCATTTGATTAAACCTAAAATAATTGATGATTAAACGAACTTACCTGTAAGTGAAGTTCTATCATAATTATACGAAGCGTTTCGTCCGAAGAGATTAGTACCTAAATAAAGTAATAATTAATATATTAACACATGTAGTAACGTATTTAAGTGACCCCACTCTGCACTATAGTTTCAAATTTTTTTTTTTTTTTTTTTTGGTTCACCCCCGGCTTACATGCCATTTCTCGTCAGTTAGTTTAAAGATATCAACTCTTAATTATTGACAGTTTTGCTGATAGTCTTTATATGGGTCTGTTATCTATATAACCTGGGTTGGGCGGGGGTATTGTACTAATCTCTTCGGACGAAACGCTTCGTATAATTATGATAGAACTTCACTTACAGGTAAGTTCGTTTAATCATCAATTATACTCGCGTTTCGTCCTTTGAGATTAGTACCTAAATAAAGTAATAATTAATATATTAACACATGTAGACATTGAGAGTTATGATAATCAGGGAAACGTCAATGATGAAATTAATTAACTTATCTCATTCAAATGACTTTATTGATTAAACAATACCTAGTAATTGTTTTAACAAAATGAAATGTTAAATAACAGAGCTGAGTGTAATTATTCTTAATAATATAAATCTTATAATATAATAGTTACAACAGAATCTGTACTGCCACTATATTATTATGGTGGCAACCCTTTCATTGATGAGACAATAAAAAGAATAAACATATAATAGATTCTTTCATTGTTAATCATTTCGATTTAATATAGCCCTAGCTAAAGAATCATTGCAATCATTGTGAAGAATAACCCTGTTGTAAAACCTTGCAAACGTATTCGAATTATCGCTCCACCCAGCGGTGTTGCGAATGGTGTCTACAGAGACACCAAGCGAGTGTGCGCGTGACGAAGCCGCATGCCGCGTGCTGTGTGCGCTGAATACTGCAACGTCGATACCGCTCTCGCTTAGAGTACGCTTTATCCAGCGACTGATGCTCTGAGTGCCGACAGCGTTGTGAGGCTTTTTTAAGCCTAACCAAAGGATGTCAGATTTGCGTATATCTTTAGTTTTATCTAAGTACGCAAGCAAGGTCTTAGCGGGACATATGGACTGATTAGGAATATAAAAGGGTAACAAAAGTATTGGCTGTTTAGCTCCTGGCCGTGAAGTTTTAATTTCATCGGGGATTTTAATCAAAATGTGTTCATTAAAGATTTCTATGTTTCGAACGAGAATTTTGGAAAGGGTTTGTACCCTGTGAGCAGTTGTCAAGGCGAGAAGTGTTATTGATTTTCTCGACAAGCATTCTAATGACAGATTTTCATTAGGATACCAAGTACTTAAATGATCTAAAACGAGATTCGTATTCCACGTAACATTATACTTCGGCAAAGGTGGGCGAAGACGGAACACACCCTTGAAAAATCTTTGTACTCTCTCATCTTTAGTGAATGCTTGGCCAAGTATTAATGACAATGCTGCCCTACAAGAATTTAAAGTCCCATATTGGGCGTTATCGTTAAATTGCTGTGTTAGAAAATAAAGGATAGTAGGAACTGAAGCTTTATAAACGTCTGTCGCGTTCGTTTGGCAGAACAACCACCACTTTCTTATACATACGTTGTATTGTTTCAATGAGTTTTGAGATAAAGACGCCATCATAATGTCTAATGATGATGGTGGTATACTGCGTCTTGACAGCGCCTCCCTGATAATACTCCGGCCACCAGGGTAAGGGACGTCTGGATTCGCTGTGAACTACAATTAAAAATTATAGGATCCTCATGCGATGAAAATGTCACAGTTTCAGAAATAAGTAACGATGTGAAGAGAGGATACCATGGTTGTGTTGGCCAAAGAGGGACGACCATGATACCTCGAGCCTCGTCAAAAATGATTTTTCTTAGAACTTTAAGAATCATGGAGAATGGGGGAAATGCGTAAAAATACATAGAGGACCAGCAAACAGTAAAAGAGTTTATAGCACAAGCGTCTGGGTCTCTATGCCAAGAAATATATACCGGACATTTTCTGTTAATTCTACTCGCGAATAAATCAATATGAGGTCTACCAAACAGGCGCGTTATGGTATCAAAAACGTGATTGGATAGCTCCCATTCTATGTCCGGGTGTATTTTTCTTGACTCTGCGTCTGCGACGGTATTGTCTCGCGACATTATATAAGATGCAAAAACATATAATTTACGGGTCTCACACCACTGCCAAATGTCTCGAGAGATCTTTGTAAGGTGGGGAAATTGTATACCACCCATGCGATTGATATATGATATAGCAGTTGAGTTATCAATACGCATGAGAATTTGGCAGTTTTGTAGATTGTTAGCAAAAATTTTGAGTGCTATAAAAGCGGCTAACAATTCGAGATAATTTATATGTTGCTTTTTCTCATCGTTCGACCATTGGCCGCTTGCTTTCTCTCCATTGCACGCTGCCCCCCACCCCGTAGTTGAGGCGTCAGAAAATATAACGATATTGTAATTATCGTTCCTAATACGATGTACCGCATGGTCAACATTGTCAAGCCACCAGTGAATATCACTGTGTAGTGTTAACGGGATATTCATATACTCATCATAATCGTTGTGGTCCTTTAAATTAAGATATTTACAACGTTCTAAATGTTTTGTATAGACCCAACCATATTCCACAGCTGGGCATGCCGAGACCAATAAACCTACTACTTGGGCGAATACTCGAATCTTACATCGTTTAAGTTTCAAAAAACGTTGTAATTCTGTTTTAATTCGCGATTTTTTCTCACTAGGTAAAAATATTTCTAGATTATGGGAGTTAATTGTTACTCCCAAAAATGTACACAAAGTTGAGGGCTCAAGGACGCTTTTTTCTATGTTTATTATAAAACCCAGTGAAACAAGTAACTTCCTTGTTGTGTTTATATTATTTTTGCAATCTGTAACTGATTTGCCTAGAAGTAGCCAATCATCTAAGTAAACAGTTGACAAAAAACCGGCAGACCTTAATAATTTTGCGACTGGTTTCATGATTTTTGTAAAGATATAAGGTGCCGTATTTAAACCGAATGGCAGGACGTTAAACTCATATAATTTTCCATCGAACGAAAACCGTAGGTATTTTCTTGAATTTTTATCAATATTAATTAAAAAGTAAGCATCCTTCAAATCTAAGGTTGACATGAAACAATTCGGTGAAATTAATTTTATAGCTGTCCGAAGATCTTCGAGTTTAAAATGGTTTGTTTCAATAAATTTATTTAAACTCTTCAGATTCAGGATGAATCTCTTCTTGCCATTCGG
This sequence comes from Amorpha juglandis, assembly GCA_949126905.1. Lineage (NCBI taxonomy): Eukaryota > Metazoa > Arthropoda > Insecta > Lepidoptera > Sphingidae > Amorpha > Amorpha juglandis. Next base: position 12,200,386 of record OX421367.1, read on the forward strand.
TTTAGGAACTAGAAATATCCTTGACACGAATTGTCCCTGGCAAGGTTGACATAGCGATATAGCACCAATACTTAAAAGGTTATTGATAGATTCATAAAAATGAAACTTTTCTGAATCAGAATATGATGGTGACGATGGCATTATCGTCTGAATAACTGGGGTGTTAAACTTAATTTTGTACCCCTTTATCCATGATAAAATCGTCTGATCGTTAGTGATAAGTGACCACTGTTTATAGAAGCTCGATAAACGGCCGGCGTACTTAACTGTATCTATTGACGTGGCCTCTGTGTGTGCCGAGGAGCCGGCGCCGGGCGACGATATGATGGTCTCGATGTGTGCGCGGGCGGCGGCGGCGGCGGGGGAGGTGGCGGCCGCGTCCATTGTGCAGGCTCGTAGTTCCTCGACGTGCTCGCTACGGGACCCGGCGGCCGGCGTGCCGGGGGAGCTCTGCGGTTTAAAGGTCTGGATGTTCCAGGTTTAAAGGACTTCCCCTGAGAACCCTTGCTTCCCGAGTCCTGTTTTAGCTCTGTACCCGATTTCGTGACTGCTCTAGCCGACTTCAGCGTTTCAGATAGTTGTTCACCGAACAGAAAACTATCTATTTTTGTCTTAGTCAAATGTTCCTTCATCTCTTTCTTTAATGCGAATAAGATAAAATTTCTTCTAGTATTGGAATCACCATGCTGCAAGTCGCAAAGTAAGCGGATGGCATCCATTAATTTTTTAAGGCTTTCCTTGTCTTTTTCAGTGGATTTGATTTGATCGGCTATAACATTTGCCAGGCAAGATATAGCACTAGCAAGTTGTTTCTGTTTTGCTTCTATACCCTTATCCCGAGTTGCGATAGATAAGGGGATGGCCGCCCTAATCTCTGGGTTCAGAGATGGTGCCCCTATTAAAGTGCAGTTGTCGGGTAGAAGATATTTCGTAATAAGATTCTTGCGATCTTCTTTGTCGAGCCCTTCTGTCGCTGTATGTTGAAGTCGTGCTGCTAATTCAGCTCTCAACGCTGGCCCATATTTAGTGGTATCAGATGGATCAGCACCCAAAATCTCCAAGATATCATCATCAAGCTCAAAAAGTTCCTGTGGCTCTGGTGGTGGTGGTGTTATTGCCGGTGCCTGGCTTTCTACGATGACCACCTCCGACTGGTCGTCAGTTGGGGCCGAGGCTATTATTTGTGGCGTATCTTGGCCAACAGTGTTATCATTTTCGGCGGGTGTGGAATTTGAATGTCCTGTTAGCCAATCATCTGTGTCCAGTATAGGTACTGGTGTAGCTGGAAGGGTATCACAATATCGGTTTTAAAACACCTACATATTTATATCAATGCTTGTAGGTGCAGCGCATTATGAGGGTAATTGAAAATAACAGTAGGTATGCACGACTTCATATTATACATAATGAAGGTGTGTCTATTCCAATCACATTGGAATATGCATATTTAAATTACCAAACATATTTCGGTAATTAAGTATAGCATACAGTTTCGATAAGTTTGTATTGAGACGGCCCAAATGACCACTCTGATTACATACTTATTTTATTTACGTATAATGACACGTAAATTATGTAATAATAAGGAAGAGCATAGGAATTGCCCCAGTAGCGTTCCGGTTAGCCCATCACTGATTATGTAATTAGTGACATGTATATCCTTCCGAATAACATGTATACTCGTGCATTGAGATAGCCCCATTGGCGTCTCGAAAAACATTGTACAATATTACTAAAGTACATTTTTAACCCATGAGTGTAGGTATTAATATTATTATTATGTTAATCACTGTTATATAGGTATGAGAAACCTTATTGGAGAGACTAATAGATTGCGAATCCATTGTAGTTTTACCGATGCATATAAAACACAGCTATTTATAACAAACATTATAATGTACTAACCTGTTGATTCCGGTGACAACGATTCCCCGTCTTGTCTTTGCAATCTCCGTTTAAATTTCTTGATTTTTCTGGTCAGGCTGGCCAGATCTTCTTCTAAATTCCTTCTTTTAGGCATTTAAACTTTTGCAAAATAATATTCACTAGAGTAAAATTAGACGTGCGTTGAGTGGTTGAGCACTAAAAAACGACTGACGAGAAATGGCATGTAAGCCGGGGGTGAACAAAAAAAAAAAAAAAAAAAAATTTGAAACTATAGTGCAGAGTGGGGTCACTTAAATACGTTACTACATGTGTTAATATATTAATTATTACTTTATTTAGGTACTAATCTCAAAGGACGAAACGCGAGTATAATTCGACGAGAAACCACGAAAACGAAGGTTTGCGCTCCACATTACTGATGACTTTTTGTATACTTATTTCATAATAATAATGATGTTATGTTAATTATATTAATATTATGCCCGGCATGGCGATAGGCTCGCTCCCTATCTCATCATGTGACGGAAATACGTTCGGCGAAATGTGGGTATACTGGTTACACCTCTGCCTAGCCTTTTGGGGATTACAGGCGTGAGTGCGTATGTATTTATGTACTATACTCTATACTAAAATGTATTTTTAGGTGAACGTCAAGTATGCTAATGGCGGACCAGTTTTCTTGCAACATAATATATCGTATTTGCTTGCGAGTTTTATTTTCAGTGCATTTGAGAATTTATTATAAGAAATATAACAAAATTCTTCAGGGAGCCCGTCTTCCCAGGCGGTTACTGAGTATCGATCAGCTCTGAGCCGTCTCTACATTCAGATCACGTGGAATGCTGATCACACTTGTCTTAAAGATTCTCCTCACTCTTGAGAAAATGGTACAAAGACTTGGACAGACTGTACCCTTAATTTCATTTCAAAGGCAGTCACTATTTGAATACGAACTGTTGTATTCCTGTCGAGTTGAATTTAAAATATAATATTTATCTCACAGGGTGTTTGTTTAAGCGTTGACTTTAAATATAATTATCGGACCTGTATATTACAAGTCTATATATACTGTTGGGCACAAACCTTCTCTACTAGTAAGAGGTATTGGTATAGCGTAATACGACCACCAACCTTCATATACCTTTGAAATTGTTGTATGGAGATCTCTATGTATGCAAGTTTCTTTAAAATGCTGTCCTTTACATTAAAAGCGAGCGATAATAAAAAAATATTATAATCAACAATGAATACATACAAAACTTCGAAAAGATTGATGTTCGTGTCATGAGTGCATATCGCTGCTTTTATTAATAACTAGCGGCCCGCCCCGGCTTCGCACGGGTATTTAAACAAAATATAAAAAAAAATTTTTAACGCACACACACACCCTTCTTTTTGCGACATGCGATATAATGTTATTTTTTTTGGGTATTTTTTCACACGTGGGGTTACATCATCCTAGTTTTCATACGAGTCCCTAACTTTTTGAAAATATTCTATCGCCTATGTTCGTAGGATTCGAATGGTGAACTATCTTTCAAATCGTTTCAGTAGTTTCAGAGCTTATTCAATGCAAACAAATAATCAAATCTTTCCTCTTTATAATATTACTTCAGATTATGTACAACTATTTAAATTATTTACAGATAGTCAATGCAATAGATATACAGTCTCCATCAGTATCGCGTCGATGATTCAAAACGTTTGGAGTCAATATTGAGACAAATTACATAGATAATTATTTCTCTACAAACTAATACCGCACATTTAGCTACATCTTGTACAATGTAATGTTTATCCTCACGGAACTTTTCATTATTCGGAAGTTAAACTATTCTAGTATTGTTGTGTCACACAGACCCTGCGAAGGTAAATTTGTTCGGTATTGGTTGCTCGTTTGTAAAATTAATCAGAAACAAACAGTGAAACAATACATTTTACATACATTTGTATTTCGGAATGTATTTTCTTTGCAGGAACAGAAAGTTGGCGCGGTGTCAATATAAAAATGTTGAACTCCATCGCATCACTTAACATGTGTATTCATTTTAGACACTTTTTTTATCCTGGCTCGGCAAAGTGACTACGCTACACCTGATAGTAAGTGTAGCGCAATCCAAGAATAATGTCAACCAACGATAAACAATGTGTCCATCGTAGGTTGGCAAGATTATGCCGGCTTGCCAAAGGTCCAAGGGGGAGGGAAAGGAACACTTTGATATGTTATTAAAACATGAGTGATATATGCTCTATCGCCACAATCGCTAATTGCATTTTGTATTACCCGCATCTGATTTTAAATCTGTAACGGTCGAATGTAATAATTTCTCCGACTATGATTAATTGTAACAAATTTTATAATTAGTTAAGCTACAAGGTAGAAGCATTTGCGATCCAGTTTGTCGCTTTAGTGATGACTCGCAATTAGGTAAAAAGCTTTACTTTAGTCAATAAATAATCGAAGAAGGTGACTTAAGATATTTTCATCGAAGGTGTTGTCAGTTCAGACAGTCAGTAATTTATATACTTTATACGGAATTGGTAAATCAATATATAAAGCCCTATAACTGATTCTGCACCATGAGTGCAGATTTATATGCAATTTAGGTTACGAATATGCACACGTGGGCTGGATTATGGATGTTTCCACACCATCTTACTAAACTACAAATGCTGTGGCATGGCGAGTACAGGCGTAATGCCGAATATTTTCTTTTCAACCAAAGAAGAAATATGAAAAGGTTGAAAAGGTCACAGAGTTATTAAAATGGATATTTTTTTTGCCTATATTCTTTGTGCGCCAATTCTTTTATCATTTACTACGATACTTTATACATGGAATTTAAATTGAAGCCTATCATTTATGTTATAAATAAAACATTTTATGTCCTGCATCGGCGAGGTAGAACATAATGTTTCCGATAAATACTCACTGAGTCGTGAAAGCTTGAATGCATCGGCCGTGTTAATAACATCTACGTAGGCTTGGACCTCCAATCTGCGGCTGCTGATGTTTTGGTTGTGCACTGTCATCGCATACTTGAACACATTCTGGATTTCTTCTGTGTTCTGATCGAATATTGCACCTGAAAGCAAAAATATTATGTTTAATAATTTCTTATATTTACGCGAATATTACTCATTGTAATAAAACTAATTTAAACGGATTTTATCGCAATTTTTTACTAATTACCATACCGACGTTTCGAAGACTTTTCAGCCTTCGTGGTCACGGGGTGGACCAAAATTAATAGAAAGCCACGATAAAATCCTGTTTTCATCTGTTTTAGCATCAAGGTCTAGTGTCGTGCCAAAAAAAATACATGTGTGCGACTGCGCCGCGTCGTTACCGTGAAGTTCAATAGTATCGAATATAGATAAATCTACTATTAGAGCACGTCCTTCAATGTGGGCATGATGTATTTATAGATACATATTGACTATGCGTATCTGCATAGGTTTAGGACTACGGCAGATGCGTCATCAAAACTTACGTCACCGACAATACACAGTTCAAATAATCCAGAACCATACTATAATATTCTATTCAAGAAATGTAAACATATATGTATGAACCCACTTTAAAAATAATTATTTAATTTGGATATGTCACTACATTTTTATTTTTTTGATTGAATGACGAGACGAGCAAGGCGCTCGACTGATGGTAAGCGCCACGCCTGCTCATAAACAGAAGCAACAACATACAGAGCTTTGAATTACAAAGTACTGCATGGCACTGAACTGCGCTCGTCACATAAGACATAAGATGTTAAGTCCAATAATGCCCAGTAATTTTACTGGCTTCAGTGTCATTCAAACCGAAACACAACAGTGCTTGCACACTGTTGCTTGGCAGCAGAAATTGACCAAGCGGTGGTACCAACCCCTACGGCCTGTCGGATACGAGGGACCTACCACCTTGTGTAAATAATAGAGATATATGAAAAGTGGAGTGCCACACCTGGATTTTCGTCTGACTAAACGCCTCCTATATTTGGACAGGGCATCCCTACGCATAGTCGTAGGTACCATCACTGGACATTGCCCGCTAAACAAACATTTATATGTTCTAGGTATGACTGACAGCCCCCTATGTAGGGGATGTCTGTTGGTCGATGAAACAACTGCCCATGTCATCCTAGAATGTGAAGGTGTAGCTGCACAACGGGCAGAAATCCTCGACTCACCGGGGTCACTCCGAGAAGCCTGTGGAGAAACCAGGAAGATCCTGCGCTTCTGGTCGGAGTTAGGCTGGCTTGTACTATAGCCGGCACGGATATCACGCACAATGGCCTGAATTTTTACAGGCTAAGTGCGGGAAAAGGAGCCCACAACCAAAACCAAAACCAATATGAAAAGTGGGTAGATTTATATTTGATTATGTTTATGAAATAGATATAGTGAATGCATTGTACGTTTAACATAAGGTAACAAAGAGTTTTACGTAGTAAAAATAATATTTTCAATGCGGATTGTCAAAGGTTAATTATAATAAGGTCTCCTCTCAAAGCGAAATTTATTTAATCGTGTTGAGCTTTCGCGTTTCAACGTAATTGTATTACATAAGATTCACATTACACAGTGTGTCTTTATTAAATATATTATGAATTGTTTGGAGTCTTATTAAGGGTAGACAAAAAAACACAAACTACTTAATAATAAATAAGACTATTTTTGTTACTTTACACCAACAATTGCTCAACATATCGACTTTCGTATATAATACGTCATATATCCAATAGTTACGTACATAGTGCTGACCCCATACTAGGATAGTCTGTATCGCGGGTATCAAGAACTAAGAGTAGGACAGAGTACTAACACAGGAGACTGTGAGACATGACGGCAACGACCCGTCCGCATGTAAGTAATATTTGTGTGAGACCGAGACAGAATACTAACATGCGTTACCGTATCCGTACAATTTTAAACTAAGTGGATGTGTCACTATCGCGTCACGTGCGTCACGCGTCACGCTCTCCCTGTCTCCGTTACCTACCACAAAACTTCCCTTTAGAAAAGCCAAAAAAGTATTGACTTTCTGAAAACAATTGAAATCCTCTCACAGATATCTCCATTCTCCGAATGGTGAAAATGCGGGCGCTCATATTCTGGAAGCGTCATCCGCTTGATATACGAGTGCTGACCAAAACGTTTATCTGAATCACTAGAGCCACAGCTCGCTGGCTCCTTTAATACTTTTAAGCCAGCAAGTTCGGCTTGCTTTACGTGGTCGCACACTATCACTATGTCTTTTTTCACTCCCGCCGGTCGGACATTACGTCCTAAGAGCAATTCTAAGGCTCCATTTCTAGCAATATTTCTTCCATTTGCAACGTCATTTCTATCTTTATTACACTGAGGCGTTTTAGAGTTGTTAGAGACTCTTACTATTTCTTAAACGTTAAATTGATCTGAGCACATAATTGTTCTTCTTATTGTAGTTATGGTAAAAACATTAATGTTCCACATTGAGGGGGGAATGTCGTGCAGTTAATCCAGATCAGTACGCGACCAAGACAGAGGAGCCGCGACGCGTGACGCGATACAGGCGATAGCGACACGTTCGCTTTATTAATCATTGTATGGAACCCAACGTTCGCCACGGTACCGTCTCGTCACGGTCGCATGGTGTAGCTGTCATCGTACGTCGCTGTCTTCGATCACGGTCGCGCATCTCAAAGTCTACCTCCATTACTCCAGCAATGCCAGGAGATAGACAAGCCCAGTAGAGAGAAGGCGTATATATTGATTGGAACCGGTTTAAAAACTAGGTTTCACCTATGCTATCCCAAGAGTCTCATATCGGCGTAAGTATTGACAAATCATGGCGCGTAAACTTTATAAAATAAGGTTTAAAAGAACGTGTATCAATTTTTGAAGACGATTTTTTTAATTTTGTTAGAACCTATTTTATTTATTATTTTCAAAGGACGATATTAATATTGAGATTATCGATCTAACTAGATAATATAAATATATAGAAGAGATAAACTATTATGGAATGCACACCAAATAAAGCAACATAAAAAATAGCATATAGTAAAGACTAAAGGCGGTTTTATCGCAGACGGCGATTTCTTCCAGACGACCTTACATAATTAATCACATAACAAATTGTAGACGTATAAATTAAATAACTTACTTAATAAAACACTCCGTAATGGGTTTCAAACAATTCTATATTATTAAAACAAAACAACCAAAGCACCTTGATTGACAATCGTCTTAACATAAGCAATTTCGAACACGAAATCGGCATATAAAAACAAATTGCTCCCAGATGCGCCTTACACTGCCAACGTTTCATTTCGAAAAGCTTATTTAAAACAACTGCAATAATTTTTCGTGACATCTTTTTTATTAAGTATTTGCGAAGCAGGATTTATTTGTACTGCAAAGTGTCTTACCTGCCCGGGAGACAGAAACTTCATTAAAAGAGGATTAAAGAAACTTTTTCAGCGTTAAAAAGTATTAAGCCAAGCAAGCGAGTGTGGGGGTTTTGTAGTGGCAGAGATTTTATGTAAACATAATAGCGGGTGCAATAATATAGCACAAGTTATATTTTTATTTATGCAAGCAACGACTCTCAACAAATATGCAGCTTAATGACGCTCATTGTTGTGCTAGTTAAATCTACCGTGTCATTTGCAAAAAACGAAACTATCGTATTTTATATGGTTTAAAAACGGTGGGATGTTCTAATAAAATATTGCATTCTATTTAACATTTGATTCATTGGATGTACATTTTAAATAGAATTTATATTTAGAATTCGTGTATGTACCTCAATATAAAATCAACATTAAAATATAATGTTAATTTACGAAATAATCAAATTTATTTAAAGGCATACCAATGTAAATTAGGATGTCGTACCCAAACATCTTATTAGGGCTAAAGCTATAATACATAAGATATATAATACACTAGCTTTTGCTCGCAGCTCCGCCCGCGTGATCTGCTTTTTTCGGGATAAAAAGTAGCCTATCACCCAAGTCAGCTCATACCCTGTCTGTATACCAAATTTCATCAAAATCCGTTCAGTAGTTTCAGCGTGATTGACGGACAAACATCCAAACATCTAAACAAACAAACTTTCACATTTATAATATTAGTAGGATATATCTATTACCAAATCCTCAATAACAAAATAAGTTCATCCTACTGGCAAAAGTGAAGAAAACAACAAAGCGTGACACCACGATGTCTCAACTCTCAACGTACAACAAAGAAAGCGTCAAGAAATTTATTTTCAAAATGAAAGAAAAATTAACAGCGGTTCTCTCCATTTAGCTTATTAATAAAGTGATAGTTTTATCTTTTACCACATAGAATGCGGGACTTGCCGGATCGTTTACTCGCACGTGAGCATGTTATTTTAATTCAGTTTATTTTGTTGTGTGGATGATCATTTAAATGTCTATTCTGTCACTTTTTTGCCGTAAACAATGTTTTTAAGGAGTATTACCTACTACTTACCACTATAATGTTTTGCACATTATTATACTACTTTTTATAATAATATAATTTTATTTTTATATTATAACCGAGTCATCTAGTAAAAAAAAGAAAAACTTATAGTCAACTTAACATACTTATTTTAAGCTATTTCCACTTGGTGAGTCATAAGAAGAGATACTCCTGATTGATAAATTATTATAGAAAACATATTTCTTGTGATAAATTAAGCACATTTTTTAAAGTCCTGTCGTAGCGCCAAATGTTGCTAGTTAGTCAAACATAAAAGTAGGTTTTATAACCTTTTTGAAATAGTATTTAGTTTCACAACCTTTCGGATTAGTAATATGAATGTAATGTGCGTTTAATACCGTTAATGGTATATACACTATGGTGTTTTCCATTCAAAGCAGCCATGCATTGATAGCTTGTAGTGGGCATATGCGCAAACTTAAACTTAACTTACTACTTATTTCAACTATAGTAATTGAAATGGGTGCCGTCACGAAAATTTCTACATATCCGCATTAATTTTTAAGCTTAATTTTACTGATACAATTTTTATTTTATTTTGATTTATAGTTACTATTTGTATCAATACGTTTTTTTTTTAAGTTGATACACACTTATTAGCTTAAAAGCACAAACTTGCATGGTTGAAACGGGCTTCCGTCACGAAAATTTCTCAAGAAAATACAGTGATAGTTGTAATACAGAAGAACTCAAAGAAACAGCAGAGTTGCGTGCATTAAAGCTGATATGATTCACTTAGTCCATTAATTGAGGATTAAGATCCGGCGGACGCGGATGTAGCCGGATTGAAAGATCGGACCAAAAACAAGTCCACTGAGTTTGTCTAGCTGGATCTTCTCAGGGCTTGGTCGCGCCGCATTGAATCCAGTGGACGTTTTCATAGTAAAAATATGGAAAAATAATAATAATAGATGTATAATTAGATAATATAATTGATCCGTAATCGGGATTCCCCGCGAGAAAAAGCAAGTTACATCTAATGTGTCACATAAATTGGCAAATTTAGTCTGGCCTACACAAACATATTAAACTGAAATATTATCTGATAATATTACATTTATATGTATTATGTAATAAGAAAAGCGTGCATTTAAAATGCAGGCATATCCCACAGACTGCATTATGAAGCCAGAAAAGGCATCTGCTAATGGAATAAGCCACGGAGCTCTACTTTTTAGGATGTTCGCGTTAAGCAATCTCAACATTACCCATTTCGAATTTTCGAACTGAATAATCTTTACATGCTTTTTTCAACATTAGATCCAAAACTTAGTAGGTAATACAACAACCATATTCCTGTAATTTTAAATTGAATAAAGATAAATAATTTGAAGAACATAATAAATGACTTGTAAACATAAGAAATTTTCAGCTCTTAAAGAGAAAAGTAAATAAAACTGGGATGGCTTCATATTATGTTTTTCTAATTTATTTTCACAAACTCCACCCACTGGGGTAAATGTTTTCAAATAAAATTATGCCTCTTTTCTTGATTTGCGAGTAGGGTTTTCATTTCCCCCTTTTTATGTTATGTTTTGTGTGTATACTAAACAATGTTTTAATTAACATGGAAAAAGTTTTATTTGATTTTTTTGAGGCTAACTTTTCTTTCATTTCGGTGAAAAGTAAATATATGTATATATAGCCTCAGGCTCGTGGAGTTTGCCTCCATAATTTTATTAGATCTGCTTTTGCAACTGTACTAATTTGTGTTTCAGTTTATTTGTTTTTTATAGTAAAAGATGTCTGTCATAGGCATGGATCTTACTAGACGCCGCAAGTACTTCAAACTATATGAAAACATACCACGTTCTTGTATCTGATGTGATGTTATTAAATTGTAATGATGACTGATGAGAAACTCTTTCAACCAAATTTGAAGAATTTTAGCTTACTTATTTTTTACTTTACAGCACGAAAATACATTTTTCGTAGATCGGCTACCATCGTTCTGCGGTAGCGTTGAGAGCAGCCTCAATCAGATTACGTAGGCATGTCCAAGATTTCGTTTCGATTTCGGCGCGCAAAGTGGGTAGTAGGACACTTCCAGCATCTGTTACATTTATATTCTGCGTCTGTAATGTTAGTGAATTCATGGGGTCCCAGCGTTTTCGGATCCTAACAGCTTCGGAATATAACCTCTGTGTCATCAGTGGTTATTAAAATAATAAGTTCATTTCTTGAAATGTAATATTTTGCTAATATTAAATTAAAGAGAATATAAAAGAGGAAAAATTCGATTGTTGGCATTGAATATGCTCTGAAACTACTGGACCCATTTGAAAAATTCTTTCACCATTAGAATCCTACATTATCTCTGATGAACATAGGCTACTTTTTATCTCAGAAAAACATATTCACGCGGGCGGAGCCGCGGGCAACAGCTAGTATTAAATAATAATTGTTTACCATTATGTTTTAGAGCGCAATTATTTATGTTTAAACTAAAAACTGAGACATATTTTGTCCAATAAACAACCGAGTAACCAGAATTAGGTATAATTGTTATCACCCGTTTATTATCGTTTATAATTACCCAGCCTGAAATTTACGCGAGACCATCCCGAAAAATTATTTCACAATGCTTAACCGACGTTTATTTAACTTTATTTAATGTAATGACGTGAGTGGAACTCCCTCGTGTTTTTCCAGAAGGTGGTCTATTATATTTTCTAAAGCAGCTTTATTAGGCGGGAGATAATTTTTAACTTGTATGTGGTTAGCACGAGCGGTGTGCACTGGAAGCGAGCCAGCGGCTGAACACGCGAATTCTTCACATATGTAATTATAATTTATATCAAATAAATATGTTAAAATACTCTAAAGGAGCGGTCACGTACATCCACTTCGTAATAATTGGTCTGTTGAATAGGTTTTTTATTATAGCTATTAAAATGTACATGATTTTGTATTTGTTAATGTTGTGAGCAAGATATACACAAGTTCCTTCTATTATTGTGGACGATTATGGGCGGTGGAGACCACTTACCACCGGGTGACCGACGTGCTCGTTTAACGGCTTCTTTTATTAAATATGTACTCTTGAACCGTGCGAATTTTACAGGGAAAGGCGTCTGTTTTCGTGTAGAAACGAATATCGGGTATCACTTAATGTACCGTCAAAGTAGACTGATGTTCTGCAATTTCCCTTTGCCCTGGCACAAAAAGGAAATGTAAACAATATGAGAAGTTAAAAGAGGCGAGCATAAAATAGAATAGGCATATGGAACCTTTTTTTTTTTTTTTTTTATGGCATAGGCCGGCAAACGAGCAAGTGGGTCACATGATGGTAAGTGATCTCCACCGCCCATGTACGCCCACAATACCAGAAGAATCATGGGCGCGTTGCCGACCTTAAAGGAAAGGGATATTAGGGATTGGGAAGGGGAGGGGATTTGGGCTTCCGGATATCTCACTCACCGTACGAAACGCAGCAGCGAGCTGCTACTTTACGTCGGTTTTCTGTGAGACAGTGGTAATGACCCGGTCGAGCCAGCCCATTCATGCTGTAGACAAAACTGTCTACAGCGTGGCTCTACCACTCAATGAAAACCTTATTCGTTTACAATCAGGTCTCCCGAGGCCTAGTTCTTATTTAATAAATATATAATACTTGCTGTTGGCCGCAGCTTCGTCCGCGTGAAGAATGTCTTTTGTGCGAAAAGTGTGTTCTAATTGTGTGCCAAATTTGATTAAAATCTGTTTAGCCGTTAAGGTGTGATTGATCTACAAAGATCCCAACTTTCAGATTTATAATACATTTTATAGTTCTTTTTTTATCCTGCTTCGGCAAAGTGACTACACCACACCTGATGGTAAGTGTAGCGCAATCCGGGAGTATCGACCAACGACAAACAATGTGTCTCCACCAAGAGAAATTTGTCAAATTTTTTCAAGAGGAATTTGACTAAAATGTGAATCACATATTTTCAATAACCAATATTTCTACTCCATTTCACAGTTGTATTGCGTTCAATAAAAAAATTAAATAATAAATAAAAATACAACTTGAAAATCCCCCCTTTTCCCATCTTAAAATGTAAATTTCCTAAATTCCTTTCTAAGCGGTTATTACATTACACAAACTATGATTTATGATCCTAGCTTTAGAAGCTTTTGAGATATTGTGATTAAAAATTAAGTGAGTGCTATTTTGCTTTCATGTGTATAGATTAATGTAATGATTTTTAATTTGTAATTAGTCTGCCTGCTTGTCTCGTCATTCGAGCAAATATAAAAAATAAACTATACACAATCAACTCAATTTACACGTAAACTAACATGTTAAAAGTTTGATACCATTCAACTCATCAAACTTCGAGTATGCATATTGCGTACATTTTTTTTTACGAATAAATGTAATCATGTTCACAGTTGTGAGTAATAACAATATTTATATCAAAAATATTCGTGATCTAATATTTTTTTATGAATTAGTGAACGTTCGTTATCTCAAGCAAGCGGGAGCATGTTTGAATATAGTTGAAGTCAAGATTGTAACACGTAAATAGTAGGTGTCTGTCACAGTTACGTAACCAAATTGTATTATCTATACTAACCTTTAAAACGCCGGATCAAATGAGAGATCTGTAGTTTTTAAATAGACTGCCTTGGTGGCGCAGGTGTGTTGCGTACGCGGTACGACTGCTGTGCGAGGTCTCGAGTTTAATCCCCGGTCGGGTAATAGTGATATTGGGTTTTCTATCACGAAACGCTAAATGTGAGCGTGGAGTCTGGAATTGTAACCGATATGGCGATAGGTATTACATCATGGGGCGGAGAATACGCTCGGCGAAATGTGGGTGTACTGATTACATATACATAATACATATACTGGTTATCACAGTGGTACATATACAGGGTTATTTTTAAAACACCAGCAACCTCGCAGGGGTAGATTCCTAAGGTTATAAGCTACTACTTTTGTTCTACGACTTTTGATAATTTGTTAGATTTTATTTTCATACAAAAATAAGTATTCATTTAATTTACGTCTTGAATGTTACACGCGCATCGCAGATTACGTAAACAAATACGCGAAGTGTGGGGAACCGGGCTAGCTCCTTTGAAGGTCAACGCCCGAGCAGCTGAGCGGCGCGTTTGATGTCGCGCGCGCACGCCGCGCCGCGCCGCACTCTACGAAGAAAAACACGACACAACAAAAACTTGTAAATTATTTTTTTTTAAATATATTGAGTTATATCCAAACTCGTAGAACAAAAGTTGTTCCGTATGGGGTCAGCTATCTGGTCCTGCGAGGTTGCTGGTGTTTTAAAATTAACCCTGTAGTGCGTATGTAATTTATAAATAGCCGATCTTATTTTCTTTAAACATAGCTGAGAACCTCTCGACTGAATAAGCTGTTAAAAAAATCTAGTGACAACCATGGCACAGAAAGAAAAGGAAACATAGACAGCGAGACAAAAGTATGAAATTTATAACACCCCTATTTTAATATCAGTAGTAAAAAATAAAATTGCAGCGATCTTTTACGAAAAGATTCCAAAATTGTTTCCCCTTACGCTACGAGGGACGGACTAAGGCAAAAGTTGACCGTAACATTGCACCGTATAAAAGAGGTATCTGAAAGTAACACCGGAGAGATATCTAACTTCGGTGGCTGGTAATGTTACAAACTTTATCCAAATATTGTTCAAACTTTTCACGCCGTTGTTTTGGGTAAACTCAATACGGGAGCATCGAACATGATACGTACATTTCGCAACAAATATACGTTCGAAATAAACATCTTTGATACTTGGAACAACGAGTTTAATTAGCAACTCATTAGTCGCAATAATTAGCTTTTCAACTTCGAGTTGGGAACTCTAAAGTTTTTATTTTTACTTTAATGAGAGCTTATTAATGTGTTGGAATTCGAATGCCTGTATGAGGTTGAACTGTCTCATATTTTTTACGGCAAAAGAATGAATAATGCAGATTAGTTTTGGATTGATTTATGTTCTGTTTAGGGTTCCATACAAGAAAAGGAAAACGGAACTATTATATTGCCTTAAATGACCACATTGCTGTCCGTCCGCTTGTTAAGTCTTTTAAGCACTTTTTCAGAATGAGAAGCAATATCCACTCGAATTATGAGATACTAAGGGCCTCTTGTAGGGGATCCTTTGAGGTGTAAACAATTAAAGCTAACTCAATTCATTCAAATGCCTTTTATTAAACATATTTTGATACTCGCAAACTCACTCATCAAAACATTGTGGGCACTTGCTGTACTTACCTACAATCGTGATATTTAGCACGTAAGAATAAGAGGAAAGATAATAATTCGTTTTTTAATACCGTACGGAATTATTACAAAATGCAACAACATATATAAATATAAATACGAAATATTTCTAAAACAGTATGAAATGTAACAAGAATGTAATGCAGTTATCTGGGCTCCACATGAAACTAAGTAAAGTCTCATGTTGGAGAAAATCCAAGTAATATTTTAGATATTTATATTTAAAAAAGGAAGGCGTTTACCCGTTCTACCCATTGATGTATCCGTGTCTATTTATTTTGGGAATGGTCGGATACAAAGCGTTAAGGGTAAGACGGGAACTTGGACTCGCGTCACTTATTTTTGAACTACTAGAAGAGGAAAGACATATAATAGGGATATTCTAAGACGGGTGAACCTGTGGGTACCGGAAGGTATGTGCAGCGGCTACGCGGCTAGCATTGCTGACTATCCCCCGCGCTCGCACCGACTTACTGAAGGAAACGCCTCTGACGCATGCACTCATTCTTATTGCCACTGAGACGGATATGTTCCATTGTACTCTAATTTAATTCACAAGGATAGCAACATGAGTATTATGTTTTAAAAACAAGTCATTGTAAACAGTTTTTTTTTTGTTTGGATGCATGCTGTAAGCCTGACGCTAGTCGGCTTCGGCTGTATACAGCTTTCGGTTGAGCGCTTTAGGCGCTCTCAACCCTTATGTAAGCAGTTAGTCGATACTACTGTATTGGGGTAGCGATCCTGTAAAAGCAGGTTATAGGCTGATAGATAGATAGGCCGATAGGCTGTAAGGTGGAAATAAATATAAAAAAACAATTTATAATAAGTAACCGTCAGAGCGCGAATCTTATTCCAACTTAACGGTTTTTTTTTCATATACGTTTCATTCATGTTGCTGCTGTTCTTGTTTTCGACTTCTATTTCTAAAAAGGATATAGAAATATTTTTCATTTTTTATGCATAATATTTACTATCAGTTAATACGTATAATATTATCATTCTACCAGCCATCGTTCCGTTCGTGGGCTATAAACGATAAAAGTGAGTTTTCAATAAGAATAAGAAAAAAGACGACGTGGGCAGTGCCGAGTGCAATAAGCTGTCTGTTAAAAACCCCCGACGTCAATCAGATAAAAATAAACTTTTATACAAACGAACAGTTTTTCTTCAAACATAGTAAAGAACCATCTCCCTTCAAATCGGTCCTTTCGCTTAGGAGCTACAAAGCCATAAATAGATAAACACACAGACATAGTGGGTTTATCAACACTCTTTTTTCAAAGGTTAAAAATTAACTATGATTAAAGTGTGTTGTAACTTTTTAATATGACGGCCTCCGTGGCGCAGCGGGCGAGTAGCCGGCTGTGAAGTGAGAGGCCGTGGATTCGATCCCCGCACCTAGACAAATGTTTGTGTGATCCACAAATATTTGTTTCGGGGTCTGGGTGTTGTGAGACCGAAAGTCCCACGTAGTTCCTGATACCCACGACACAAGACTCTCGTATCTTACTGTGCGGTCAGGACTATGTATGTGACTGTTGGGTGTATTAATTTATTTATTTAATATTTTAAATATGATAAAGAAATGAAGTCATTAACAATTATCATTGTATTGCAGATGCATCGCGTGGAATGCCTACTACCTTATTATATTTATGTGAGTCGAGACTTTCGTCACACTTCGGCGCACCGAGAGGGGCGTGGCAAACTCACTGTGACAAACACGTACTTATGTTCGTCACAAATATGACGAAATATCACAACTTGAGATGCACTGTAGCATATCCCGAAATGTATTTATTTGTATCGCCTATGTACCGTACATTAATTGAGTTCAATATTATCTTAGTAAAGTAGTCTTATGCTTAATGTCGTTACAACAGTACCACAGTAGCATCATAACCTGTATCGTGGGTATAAGGAACTACTAGGGACTTACGGTCCCACAACACCCAGACCTGAAATAAATGTTGCGGTATGGGGATCACACATACATTTGTCTCTGTGCGGAATTCGAATCCGCGACATCTCACTTCACAACCAGCTAGTCGTATATTGCGCCACCGAGGCTGTTTATAGGCAACGACTGACGCGTCACTGGTAATGATACCAGGCGTAAGGCGATTAGAATGTATTTACCGATGCGTTGTGGTGCTCAAAATCAAAGTCAAGATTTTTATTCATCATGTAGGCTAAGAAAGCGCTTATGACAGGTCAAGTACAGAACATTTGTCATTAATAAGACTAACTTAAGATTATGTATGTATGTGAACAACCGCCGCGCTATAGGCTGGCAGGAAAAGGCACACCAACAAGCATGGGAAGAGGGAGGGGATCCTTAAATGTAGGGATCAAATGTCCTGCGAACTATGTGCTCCACATTAATCCCCTGAATCGTATAATGCATTTATCCTTCAAAGTCATAGTATTGTTGTCGAATGTATTTAAATATGTATTGATCAAGACATAATCGAATTATTGGTAGTGCTATTAACCATACCGAGAAACTACGAGTTGATTGAATTTGCAAGATTCAATAAAACTCCATTAAATATTTAAGTGCGTGTTGAAAGCTTTTGTACAATATTAAATGGGCTTATAATCTGATTTGATGCCTGATATAATAAAAGAGAGTGTATGTTACACACCTATTTAATAGTATATAAAAGTATATTTTTGAATTTTTCACATAAATTTTGATGTTATGTGAAAAAAGTATATACACAAAAGTTGTAGATCTTTTTATTACCTGCAACTTTGCGATTTAACTTTTTTCCATAGGACTTGTAGTTTTCCGGATATCGAGATAAACTGTTTTTTTACCCTTAAAATGGGATGAGATGAGATGGGTTTCATCCTACTATAATTTTGTTTTTCTTTTTACCATTTTCAAAGGCATCGGCACTGGTCTATTTACCGACATGTAGTATGTGGACTCGACAATCATTGTCCCGATAGTCGGTACTGTTATAGAATGGATTGATACCAAAGAGCCTGATTAAAAACCCCTAAGGCTCTCAATTGATTGTTGTGTCAAGGGCCAGATTCAGAAGGTGGTGTTATTAGACACGGTACGCATTGCAAGGGGGTTCCTCACTCTGGGGTCCTAACCCGCGTAATGGCTTGGGTTCTAGGCCTCGCCATTGGAGGATCATATTTTTTTATATAAAAAAAAATAAAGAAAAAATTTCAAAACTGATTATAAGTGAAATCTTAGACTCCTGCGCTAGGTTTTAAACCCGTGGTACATAAGTTAGTAAAATATTATTATACATATTTTAGTGTTTTTATTTTTTTACACATAACACCGCCAAATTTGTACCGATTTGGATGATTATTTTTATACTCGATAGGGTTTATTCTGATGGCAGTGCCATAAATTCTTAAAAAAGATCTCAGAGTGATTAAATCAGGGATGAAACACTAATACTTCGACATTTATGCATTAATTTTGAAAACTTTATTGTTTCACAAAAATAATAAACATTTACAAAAATAATAAAATATGAACTTACAACAAAAATAAAACCGAACCTAATTAAAAAGGTAAAAGCTATTAATCATCGGCCATTTAACTATTAATAATACTATTAATTTTATTTTTAGCATTTATTTATTTTGTGTCTGTTTTGTTTTTAGTCATGTAGGCACTTAATGTAGCGCTTATAACAAGACTAGACAGTACAAAAATAAAAGATAATTATATGGGAAATAATATATAATACGTATATACATAGTATCATCATACATAATATCATGAACAATATACTGGACAATTCAATGACCAAAGGTTTACAACATATTTTTTATAAGAATTCGAAGTTAATTCGAAAAATGTAGATGCATAGTGCATCGAATCCATTCGCGACAGTGTATTCTTTACACTAAATGCTTCGTGTCCAATTCTACATAATCTCGTAGATGTATGTATTCTCAGACTGCACTGGAAACTTTTCGTTTAAAACTCGAGAAAAATAATGGTGTTTGACCACTTTGTTTATGTATCTAACTGTAGCGTCGAAACGAGTCAGACGGCTTTTTTATGTTGGTTTAATATAAAAGGTGCTTAGAGATGTTCAAAGGCAATGGATTCAGTTGTTTAGAAATTACGATAAATTGTTGTTTTAATTCTAGCCGCAATTTTTTTATTCTGTCGAGTCAGAATAAAAAAAAGTATTTTGAATAACCGAACTTTGCCGATGCGGATAATATAATGATGCGGATATAACATAAATTTGTTATCGGACTGTAGATTGTTTGTCCACTTAAATTTATGAATAATAATAATACTAGCACTGTATCATATACGTCCCACTGCTGGGCACGGACCTCCTCTACTGAATGAGAGAAAGAAGGCCTTAGTCCACTATGCTGGCCTAATGCGGGTTCGCAGACTTCACATACCTTCGCAAAATCTTATGTAAATGTAAAAATTTATGAAATGAAATGGAATTTACTATCCCCTTTGTTATGGTGCTGCCACACCGATGTTATAAAATGTTTACAAACATTTTCTAACATTAAATCTAACATTTTATAACATTTCTTAACATTTTATAACATTTCTTAACATTTTCTAACATTTCTGAACATTCTTCTTTGACGGCTTCTTTGACGGCGCCGCTCTCAAAAGTACCGCCGCCTGCCGTTATAAAATGTTAAGAAATGTTACAAAATGTTACAAATTGTTAAGAAATGTTTACTAAATGATGCTGCCACACCGGTGTTATAAAATGTTATATAACATTTTCTAACACCGGTGTGGCAGCACCATTAGGCGGCACTGACTAACGCAGGTGTATTGCAGTGTACGGGAGCATGAAACTAACTATTCCAGTGCCGTGATTACGGCAAGTCCTTACCTGAATATTGTGTCACAGTTTTAAAGCACTCCATTTAAAAACTCCATTTAAAAACTCCATTTAATAAATTCTAACAAATTACTAATTAGATCAATTTGATATATTGCGGATGATTGTTGTTTGTTTTCGTATGAATCGGTGTTAATTGGCATGCTGACGAATGATGATAAAAATAGTTTTTTTTTGTTGACTCGTCTGCTTTCATTTAAGTTCTCTTGTTATTATTTATACTCAATTTTCTGTATACATTTATTGAAAGGGTAGAGATATAGAAACGTTTTGTTTGAATTGTGCTAAATCTAGTGAGGCAGTGATCGAGTATCGTAAATTAATAATAAACCTAACAAAAATAATACGGGATATAACAAAAGGTTCTATCGCTCTAGCATACCCCTTCATCATCCTTCAAAAATGTAGTCAGTACATAAAAAAAAACTATGAGATGTAACTTTGAAACTGAGAAACATTTTAAAAGCGAAAATATATCCATCTCTTTAACTCTATCTTAAAAATTACGTTGACACTGATTTGAAAGAAGTAGCCAATATTTTTGAATTCAAAAATTCGGCGATTTCAAATTTCAGTAATTTTTCCTAAATTTAATACTAATGATCCAACCCGAGCAGCACAATGAAAGCAAGGTTGGTGTAGCCCTATCAACATGGAGGTTGTGGAAATGAAGTCTAAGACATGTGGGTTGGCTGTATCATCTTCAAGGCATTTTTTTTGCAATTCTGACGAGGATAAAATTTGCAGACATTGCAGAAATATAACATCAAGATTTGTAGTGACAGCAAGGATCCCATTGGACCTGCTACAACATGTAAATACCGCTCATTCTGTCGCCTTTAGGATCCAAGAGTTCTGATCTGAGAGTCCCTGATATGGTCAGACTATTTAAGTGAATGTTGGATTTCTTCATTATGTATTTATCTATAACATTATTTGGGATATCTTGTTTATAATAATATGTTGTTGGTACTCTAACAGCATTTGAAGCTTGAGGGGGTGTAGGTGTGGTGAAACCTCTCTAGTAGTAATGTAACTAGCACAACGTTGCCAAGAGCAGATCTCAAATCCGATTTAAGGATGAAGCCCGTATGCGTTATTGAATTGGAAAGTCGATAGGGGTATCTTCGATCTCGCCGCCGAGGCTGATCATTGTATAGCATGTATATATTTGTAACTTATTCGCTATTTCGACAGATCAGAGTATGGTCGTGGCGTTAGTGAATATAATCGTATGGCATCTTTAGAATATTTTTTTATCCTGGCTCGGCAAATTGACTACGCCACACCTGGTAGTAAGTGTAGCGCAATCCAGGAATAGTCTTGACCAACGACAAACAGTATGTCTATCGTTGGTCGTCAAGATCATGCCGGCTGCGTAACTGCTTCTTCATACTCCGTTTAAAGGAAAGATGGAACTTGTGTGCCAGTAAACTGTTCCACAACTTAATTATCCGGCAGAAGTACGATTTAGCGAACTTTTTAGTTCGAGCCGAGATGGAGGAGACCACAAAGCTATGGTAACGCAAGCCAGCACACGTGATTCTGATAAGGTAAGGTGAAGATGGAATAAGGTCAAACAATTCTTCAGAGCACTCGCCGTGATACAGGTGATACAAGACGCTCAGCGAGGCAATATCCCTCCGCAATTGTAGCGGTTCTAAGTTTCTTGTAACGTCTGCGTTATTCACAATGCGGACAGCCCGTCGCTGCAATCCATACAAGGCATTGAGTAGGTATTTAGCGGAACTGTCCCAAAGGCGCGAACAGTACTCCACACCCGGCCTTGCTTGCGCTTTTTATAAGCGGTAAAGCTGCCGGGCGTAAAAACCCCACGCACCTTGTTCAGGATTCCGACCCTGCGCAGTGTGGCTGATATTACGCCCTCGATCTGCTATACATCCTTTTATAAAAGAATTATTTCATATTCAAGGGCCGTTTCATACAACTAATAGAGAGTATTTATGTACCGGATCTTAACGAATGCTAGATAATGTAATATGAAGGTAGATAATGTAACATTAACATTTTGAGAGAACCTATACCTCAGTCCGCCCCGTGACCACGAAAGCTGAAAAGCTTTCGAAACGTCGGGACCGAAATTAAAATGAAAAACCGCGAAAAAGTCCGTTTAAATTAGTTTTATTTCAATGTTTAACATTCGCGTAAACGTAAGGAATCATTAAGTCTGAATTTGTCAAATAGTACCTACCTACCTGAAATTTAAATTCAGTAAATGGGAAACATGAACGGAAAGCAAAAACAAATTCAGAATTGGATTTATTGTTTTATTGAAGTCGGTTAAAAATAATCGCGACTTCATAACAAAATAAGTAAATCTTTTCATAACACGTTTCAAGTTATGAAAAACTAATTTGGTTACGCTTCAAGCTTGCACAGACTAGTTTCGATGCCTAGACTGTCAAAACTTTTCATATTTTGTGGATGACTTTGAAGATCGTAATATTAGAAATTTAATGTTATCAAGATCTTTTTTGAAGGATATTGATATTTATCTAGAGAATATATTTATTGTATTGATTGGTATTTTATGCAGTTTCCCTTTGGTATATTTATTTCTGGAATCTGAAAAATGTAAATAAAGCAGAGTCAGTTACTCGTCATGAAATTGTGTCAACCCACTTGTTTGGTCAAATGTGTGGTGATGTTTAGTTATTTCTTGATTTAATTTACGATTACTGTTCTTTCATAGAGATTTTTATTTAAAATTAGTCGAGCAACATTTTATCACTTTCTTAGGTTATAAGAGTATGACGATAATATCTACCTTCATTTTGCATTGATACCATATAATACTAAAACTAAAACACCTGTGATGACTGATTTCACTACCTATGTCTTTGGTTATAAGGATTAGAAGTACGTTTATTTTTTTTGGTACCTGCTAACTTATTAAATCTATCCCCTTAAATATATTTTTTTAAATAGCCTTTAATGATGCATTGCTGGATATATTTTGCCAAACTTATTGCTATTTACCGATAAATATAGTAAATAATTAAGCACAGATAAATAAATATATTTTAAAGCGCGCCTGAACAGTTTGACCTCCGCTAATGTCACGTACTACGGTGCGCGAAAGAGACCGACATATTGTGCTGAAAAGAGAAAATCGATTCGCGTCGTAGCAGGCACGGGTAACACGGTGCGCTGAAGCGAGATGAAACCATAACACAAATAACTACAGAATTATAAAACACAACTATTTTGTAAACTTGTCAACTACATCACATGCGTTTGTTTTTACGACAATTCATAAATACCTCAATAAAATGCAATTAAAAGCTATAAACAAAAATAACAATGAAAACAAAATGCTATCTATACTAATACATTAGCATGAGTATAACTTACCAACAGCAATTTTCTCGACGGGAAAAGGCTGCGCTGACAGCAGTCTTATATGTAACAACAACAAGCCGGTGAACACAGAAGCGACGCGTTTTATGAACGCCATTGTCCAAATAATCAATACCCTGCTTACTGAGATGCTAGCACAGTGTTTTACATTCTTTTTTTGACTGATCCAAGGATTATTTAATGTGAAAAGTAAGCGATAAAATGTCGGGATGCTGCGTGCAAACCTGAGACTTAGGGGCGACTGATGCCGAGTGAGCGTGGCATGGGATGCCGGGTTATACCCACCCCCGCCCACGCCTCTCACTTCTTCACTTATCGTAATATCCAAAAGTTGATGCCGTAATTAATCTCATTTAACATTGTTTTTTTTTCTTCAGCACAATCAGGTGGAATGTTATATTTTAAATCGTTTAAATGAAAATGTAATTATTGCATTGATTGCGATATGATATTTTTTACATTATTATTAAAATGATTGTTTAATTAAATATAATTTTTATTTCAGTACTTTTTATATACTTATTTGTTTCTTTTTTTAAGTTTTGCACACACTTGTCGAGTGCGCGCGTCGGTGGCCTCCTAACGGGTGACTAGCGCGCCGCCCTCCCCTTCCCTCCAGGGTCCCTGATCCCCCTTACGCATTAGCCACGATTCACGACATTACCAGTTACCACTTCTCAAGGCTCCATCCAGTATTTTCTTCTTTATAAAGTATTGCACAAGTTCAGCCAATTACGCAATCCTATTGGGTACCAACTAACTATAACAATTTTATTTTATAAAATATTGCGAGAACATAAATAAAATTTTATCAAATAAGTACCTACATAATCCCTTCAAATTAAGCACTAGTATTACTAACACACAAATATTTACAGTAAATACGAATACGCAACAAGACGACACGAAAGGTTCGGCAAATTCCGAAAGCAAAATTTGAATCCAAAGGTCTCGGCTTTGTAACAAGATTTGCCTTTTAGAAAAACTAATTTCTTTCGTCCTTATAAAGGCGGTACGAGGGTCATTTATTTAATTTGTATCCACGTCAGTATTTAAGAAATAAAGTGCTGCTATGTAAATGGTAACAAATAGAATCATCATATTTCTATTAACGTTAATAGGTCTTAGGAAGTGTTTATCTCTTAAGGTTTCAAATTGTTTTATTCTATACATGAAATTATTGTTTTTTTTCTATAAGCTGTCATCAACCAAATTATAAATCGGATTTGAATTAATAAACTGTATACCTAAATGCCAATCTAAATATTAAGTAGATTTTTTATTAACTTGATAGGCAGACGAAAAAACGGCCCATATGTTGACATCGACAAGACCTGTGGCACTGATAAACCGCTGTCTGAAGGAATAGCTTCTATATAAAATATAATATCTATAAAAAATTGCATTATTTACACATTAAATTCACAGTTCAAAATTTATCTCTTCAACAAACTCGCAAGAAATAACTATATACGAGTATTCACCTCATTAACTAACTAACACACAAAGCCCTTCAAATAAACAAATAAAACACTGACTAATACAGAAATAATATGTTTTTAAATCCTAGAAACTTAGGAAACAATATCCCCATAATTAGGTGACGATCAGTTGTCGACGTAACAAAATCACAGCATAACTATTGAAAAAAAATAAGACATAGTATTTACAATATCTCTTTAACACAATAAGTAACTAAAACTACTTACAATTTAGTGAAAACATTATAACACGTGAGCCCTAGACCTAGATAGAAAGTGAGATTGAGTAGAGTGCCGAGCCCTCAACTCAAAATGCCGGCTCGCGTATAATAATATATGTACTCGAGAATATAGACGCGTGATGACGATAATGTTATACAATCTATAAACCTGTTCTAAAATAATATATACTGTTGTATTTTTGTGTTCGTGTTAATATTTATTAACACTTATTTATTGAATGACTCACTGGACCCGAATTGCAGGGCATTCATTGTTTATTCGTGTTATTTCGTAAAAACGCACATTGCCGAAGCGTATAACTTAAATTGTAGTACTTACTACACGACATCTTATGAAGACATCAAGATGTTACGTCGACATTGTGGTCAGTACTATGGATATGGGAGTATTCAGTGCCGGTACTGTGGAGATGTAACGATAACAATATTGTATGTTAGGCTCTAGCTATACATTACGCGTTTGCAGTACTTGTCTGTGCATAATGGTTGTAGCTTACCAGTATTACCAGAATATTACAAACTGATGTTTCCATAATATTGTTATCAAATCTACTGAAAATGCCAGTGACACAGGTGAAAAAGATTCTTTAATCATTGTGTGAAAATAGCATCAGATAGTTTTCCTTAGTTTTGTGTTAAGCGGGCAAGATAGAGAGACCGCGACATGTGACGTGAGTCAGGTGATTGCGACACGTTAAATGACAGGTTAAACATATTAGATGGGTATATGGACAATGCCGGTACGTTATAAATTGACATGTAAGATTAGCAGTACAAAATATATTGTCAACATAACGAGGGATAAAATAGCGAATGAAATCTGTTATTGTATAAAAAAACAAAAATATCCACCGAGACAAAGACGATGAGGCTGCGAGTAGGAAGTTTAATATCCTTAAACCGTTGAGGACCTCAGTCTCGTTAAACCTTGAAAACTCAAAAGGGAAATCAAGTGATATTTCCATTGCAAATTTCAGCAAGTTTGATTTTGATCGCAGCTTCGAGAGAAAGTCAATGGGAAATAAATACGGTCTTAGGATTACTTACTTCTGTTTAACTCTCAAAGAATACGAATGGTTTCTAATCTAATCCTTATCTATGTAGGGAATAATTTACTGAAGAAAATAAACACAGATGATATACCTAATCGAAAAAAAATAGCATTCAGTTGCTCGAGCAATTATATAGATATGACTTTATTAATGATCTTACGCCTTACGGAATATTTTTAAAAGCAATGGGTTCGCAATTCGTCTGTATATTTTTTTCGTTTTTTCACGTTTAACTCCAAATGATCACCGACTTTGATGATTTTACTTTTTGTATTACTATATATTATTTTACAAGGTGGTAAAATGTATGTAGGTTCCTCGTATGCGAGAGGCCGTCTGGGTTGGTACCACCGCTTTGTCTATTTATGCCGCCAAGTATTAAGCAGTTGTGTTTCGTTTTGAAGGACATTGAATCTAGTGAAATTACTGAGCATTATGAGACTTAATATCTCATGTCTCGGGGTGACGAGCGCAGTTCAGCGCCATGCAGTGCTTCGTAATTATTTAAAGTTCTGTGTGGTGTTGCTTGTGTTTATGGGCAGGCATGGCGCTTACCGTCAGACGAGCGCTTGGCTCGTCTCGTCATTCAATGAAATAAAAAAATAATTGGTAGAGTTTACTTCGGGTCCCATATAAATTTGGTTAACATCTGATGACGGAATAAGAGTAAAATCAGAAACCCCTCACAGAATAACGGCAAATACACCGCGATTCGGATTTTGAAGCACCTTTTTAAAATTCATGACAACCAAAGGGCTATTTCTATAGGATTTTTGTATGAATTTACTTACGATTCGACCTATGGGTAAGCGTATTTCTTTTTTTACTTTTGTTCGTTAAGGTTCTGGAAAAGTTTCCAGATATAATAAATTCGTGACACATACAATCCAACTGAAAATAAATAATTATATAACATCATGCTATGACCCACGGGAGTGGAACATAGGTATGCGAGCGGAAACTGCAAGCGACAGCAAGCTATAAAGAAAAATATGAGACTAAAATGCAGTTCAATTACAACAATAAGCCAGTTAACAAACCTTTCCGACTTCACATATGACGTCCGCTTTAAAAGAGTTACTTGTGTAGTAAAATAAAAGTATTCACAGTCTGTTTTGATGTATGAAGAGATTGATGAGTTCGCGGAAGTTAAAGTATTATGTACTGAGTGCAGATATGTACAAGTTTTTTTCTTCGCAATATTTAATATAGGTTAGGTTAATGTTACTGGAACTGGAACTTTATTTATATGCGACTAAGGCTTTATTTTTTAATGAACGGGTGTGTGGGCCTTTATACGTCCTATTAATAACACTAACCTCCAACATAAGGGAGCGAAGAGAGGGGAATGTTGGTTAGTGGTCCACCTCAATGCCCTTGTTATTGGCAGGATTGCAAAGCTGAGATAATTTCTAAGCTACCACCGTTTTTAATGGCACATTCATGTTAATTAGTTACGAACTATAAAAAGTATATACGAACATATGTATACATGTACTCACATACGTCATGCAATCCCTCGAGCTGAGTTATGTGGGTATAAACTTCAGATCTGCAGTGACCGCGTGTAGGTTTCGAATGGCGCGTTGCTTCGAATGTCGTAAAACAATTTTAAAGTCGAGCTGCAAAGGATTTAGTCCAACGTTAGCAATAATTACGTAACCGATTAGTTGCTCTATCGGTTTTGTTTTTTTTAAAGACTTATTTTTCCCATTCACCTACAAGTAAAACTTTATAGTCGTACCAATAATTGTATTATAGGCCGGTCTTCAATTGTATTTTGTTATAAAGCTGTGTACACGACTGTAGAATCAAGCAACTTATTGGAGGTGACTAACACTAACTTGAACTAGCAACTGTCGCGTAAGATTCACACTGTCTAAAAACTGTGTTGTTATAATTTGCGAGTCTAAGAGAACATAGATGAAGCTGGTCATAATACTATTATTACTCTCGTATTCTTCTAAGTCTTTAGTCTTGTCACTTTTTCTATGAATTTTTTCTAACCGTAGATTAATTTGAGTTATAAAGCGTAGATTAATTTGACCATATTTTTTTAGGCAATCCTATTGGTATGTGTTCAGCAACACATTTTATATCCTAAAAAAAATATATTTTTCATTCGGTAAACAGATGGGTGAAGGTCGTTGTTACCCGGGATCTTAGACCAATTGTATTTAATGAAAGCAGATTGAAGGCTTAAAATTGTAACAAAATACAATTCCTGATTATAATTTCTAAATACTAATAACAAAAGTTTAACGTGATAATTGTATAAGTACTTGATGAAATTTATATGTTTCAATCACTAACATCTGATATCGTATTAAATTTCCTGCACACACTTGACTCCTCGTAACTTCGTTTGTGCCGCTGCTTAATGGATCTCCATTCTCGCCGATATATTGTAATACCTTGTTTTATGTGGCAGCTAATAAAACATTTGTGTTGAATATTAAACCCCTAACAACACTGCTTCTGACTAAATCGTTTATCCATTGTGATACTCAACATTTAGTATGCATAAATTGTAGGCGTTATCGAGATCTAAAGGAGATTAGGGTTGTGTTTCTAAGAAATATTCTGTGCTACAAACGGCTGTATTTAAAAATAACTGGCCATTTTTTATGCAAAGAAATTATATGTAAGGCCTTGGAACTTTTTCATTGCTCAAGAGTTTTTAGAAGAAATGAAAATATATAAAAACTCGTTTATAATTTGAATATAGGCAATAAATATAGTATCATATTTTTTCTTTTACATTGTATTGCATATTTTAGTTTATTAGAATTCATATATTTGTTTAAATATTTTAATGGTGAGTTTGTAATATGGGATTGTATGGCCAAATCCGTAACTATTAGAAATAGAAAAAAGCCTGTAGTAGTTGTCAAGTAAAGTAGATCTAAGGAGTTATGAGCTCGATTTATAAGAAAACAAACATTTTTTTATCTGTTACTTGACTTGGAAAACACATCGGTTGATATTTTTAGAATATGACGGTAATATTACAACAAAAGATTCTGTCGCTAATAAAAATCAATATATTCAAAGGATTTAATCTTTAAAAATGAAAGGAAATGGCAAAAACTTATAATTTACGTTACTTTAAATAAAAACTAATTAGCTGTTTAAAATGGTACGTGTGGTTCCATTGATTCGCTTCAGTTCAAAAAATCATGCACCCTGTTAATATTTTATTGTTTAAGATTTTAAAATATGGTTTATCATCGATGAAATGTCTACGATTAAGTCTTGTAAACTGTCACCTATGTCGTATCAGATTTTCATGTGTTTGCCGGTATCTGCTATAGCATAATAAAACTTACAAGTTTCTTTACTTTATCATTATGTTTTGCTTGCGGTTTCGCGTTGAAGTCCTGCTGGTGATTACGACTTTCATGCGTATGACATTATTTCTTTCTTCTTTCAATTGCTTAGGCGTCGATTTTTTTAAACATGAAAAACCATTTTTGTTAGCTGGCTACTAGAGATTTCGAAACTAATAAGTTCGTGAGTGGTGTTTCATACAGAGATAATATCTTCTTAAGGGAGTACTATATAGAAAAACCAACGTGATGGAAGTTGTCATAAAATTTATATTTCATGGTGAACTCCAGCGATATTATGCTTATTGCTAAACAATATTATAGAAAAATGCTGAATAGCCTCTTGGTCTCAGAGGCCATCTTCACGACCGCTCGCAAACTTTTATGTTGTGAAACTTGGTTGTTTGCGCTTGACATTTATTGCTTTTATATTTTACGAGCTCGAGAGAGACGACTTGCTAAATGTTGTAGTACAGTGTAGGCAAGAATAATCGCGTTCATGCTGATTTACGTTTGAATACCTTCAGTTTTTGGGTGTAGCGTTATACTTCTCGGTTCGGTGGAGGGCTTTTTAAATGATTAAATGTTTCTAATTTCATTTAAAGTTCAAACAACCACTTATGTGTTTTGACGATGACTTAAATTACTAAAGATTAATATTATACATTTTATTCTTACCTGAGAACTCGATAAGATTTTCGAAGGTATGTGAAGTCTGCCAACCCGCATTAGGCCAGCGTGGTGGACTAGGGCCTAACCCCTCTCATTCAGTAGAGGAGGCCCGTGCCCAGCAGTGGGACATATATAGTACAGGGCTAGTAAATAAATAAATAAATTATTCTTGTTCTGGGACCAGATATTGCTATTTTCAGTATGTCGATGACAAAGCAGTCTTCTAATGAAAGTTGGAACTTCCGATTAAAAACGTATAGTTGGCATACATTAACTATTTTTATGTTTCATCGTTTACACTTGACCTTTTATTAATATAAACAGGTAGTTTGTTAATGTTCATTATATAAATAAATTTTGCGATGAACTTAATTTTAATTCTAGTTGTTTTGAAATCTCCATTGGTACATACGCCCCAACTATCTAAACATGTTTTAAACTGTAAATGTTAGGGTTGTACGTCTTGCCAATGGCCAATTGGCGCCACAAAAAACTATACTCTGAATTGAAGGTTTCGCGTGACCGAAATACAGTGTTGCGAATACATTGCGTTTTTTATTCGACTACTTGGATTATTCTAGTTTAGGATTAATAG
Source organism: Amorpha juglandis (assembly GCA_949126905.1). NCBI lineage: Eukaryota > Metazoa > Arthropoda > Insecta > Lepidoptera > Sphingidae > Amorpha > Amorpha juglandis. The sequence continues at coordinate 12,231,646 of OX421367.1, forward strand.
AAATTAATTAACTAGTAAATTTACATGACAGATTAAAATTACCAGTAAATAATGCTGTTACATAAGTTCTCAGATAAGTTTAACGCTCACATATAAAATTTCTGCTTCAAGAAAAATTCTATGATGAAATTAAGGTATATATACCCATTTTTGTATAGCGATTGAGTCAGCAGATCTCTCAGTATGTAATTGAAACCCCACGTCATATTTTCATTTTAGCCTGTTTAATATCCTACAAATATTTATGTCATGTTATTTGGTAATTATTTATGAGAGTACTCGGTAATTAAATGGAAAACATAATTACATCCGTGCCCCTTCATCGTGTAATTGAACATTTGTACGTCTTCAGAAACCCGCTCGGGTGTCTATTAACTGAAAAGTTGTTTCCTCATAGCTATAGAATGCTGTGTCCATTTAATAAACATTCGTTACTTGACTACGTAATTAGTTTCCAATAAAGAGATCCAGTGTATTTAAGCGACGCATAAAATAAAGTTCTGAATTCGATGACTATTTTTAGGCCGTTTTTATACGCACGGATATAATTTCTCTAAAAGAACTGATTTTAGTGATTAATGGGCCATTTAGACGGAGAGAGTTTCTCGTCTCGAAGATACGATTATCGAAGGAATATAAAACATTTTTTTCGTCTAAACATTCGCTCTTCTCGCTCGTTGCCTTGAGCGATAATTGCCTCGCAATGGAATATTATTGTGTCCGTGTAAACAGAATTTCAAAGCAATAATCGTATTTCGAGATTTTATGCCAGTTGCTACCATGAGTGCAGTGCGCGAGGGTGTTTTAATTATATCTGCTCTTCTAAGGCAAGAATTGGTTAAACGGAATAAGAAGAAAAGGTCTTGGGTTAAAAAATGGATTTCGTTGTTGCAAATATTGACTTCGCATATTTTTAATTTTTGCAGTAATTTCCTTAGGGCCAAATTCCTCAATACCCAATTCTTTAGCAAAATCGTTCAGGGCTGCATTTCTTGCATTACGGTTTTTATAATTTTCAATCTCCGTGTTCCAAAAACACTCGTAACTTCTATACAGTTTAATGAACTTAATATTGTCGGCAGTTCCGAATTTAAAAGATTTTTGTGTCATTTTTACGAACAATATACTAGTAATCACTAAACTCGAATGACAAATCTCGCACTGAAAACGATTCAAACTGATTTGTACGATACTCGTATGAACTTGAAAATATGTCACACGAGATCGTGTTTATACAAGGTGAGATTCTCATAAGCAAGAATCTGCTTACTATACTTTCTTTGTGTAAACAAACATAGGCAATTATCGCCTAGCGATAAGTCATATGCGAATCTCGTATGACATAATCGTAGGCGAGATTTTAGTTCTTGCCTGTATGTAAACATTTTGATACGATTGTGTTATGGCGATTATTGCTTGCGATAGTAGCGTATGGTTTCTCGTACCAAAACGTACGAGAAACTCTCTCCGTCTAAATGGGCCTTAAGTTTTATTCCATAGGATATTTTTGGAACGTAGTTCCTTATCGCGCGTTGCGAAAGGGGGCTAGACGGAAAAAATTGGTACGAAAAGTTGTCACGAAAAAATTTGTCACGACATAATTCTCCGACCAGCCAGCGTTAGCTGACCTCCCTGGAACATCGATAATTTCGAAGTCCCAGGTGGCGTCACACAGTGACCAGTCAGCTTGGACCGGACTTTCACAAGACTTTGACCTTGAACCCCAACCGTGACCTTGACCTTGACCCCGCCCTTGACCTTGACCCCTATTTTACCTTTACCCCGACCTTTACCTTGACCCCGACCTTGACCTTGAACCCTATTTTACCTAGTTTCAGACCTTGACCTTGACCCCGACCTTGACCTTGACCCCGATTTTTACCTTCACTCGGACCTTGACCTTGACCCCGGCCTTGACCTTGACCCCGATTTTACCTTGACTCCGACCTTGACCTTGACCCCGATTTTTACCTTGACTTCGACCTTGACCTTGACCCCGACCTTGACCCCGATTTTTACCTTGACTCCGACCGTGACCCCGACCTTGACCTTAACCCCGATTTTTACCTTGACTCCGACCTTGACCCCTACCTTGACCTTGACCCCGAACTTAACCTTTACCCCGACCTTGACCTTGCCACAGACCTTGACCCTCAAAATTAAAATTAAAAATAATCGAAAGGAACTTCGTTCCATCCGGGTGTCCCTTGACACCTCACAAGTTTTTTTTATTTTTATAGCTATGGCTAAGTATCTTATAATGTTCAAGTAGAATGTTCAGACCAATTTAAATTTAATTCTAAGAAAATTAATTAGTTTAACACTCGTTCGTAACTCTAATTTTTTCGTTCGAAAAAATTAGAGTTCTTTGATCTGGTGGCTGGTTTTTGTTTTAATTATAAACATGGAAAAATCGAAGCATTCACACGAGGGTCCACACTAATGCGATCAATTTAGTAACGTCGGGGCAAAACAGCAGATGTTATGACGTTATGTTACATAAATTAATAACCAGTTGTCAAAAACGTCATTGTATTCGTATTTTAAAGTATGAGGGACAACTAAAAGCGCTTAAGGCTTTTCAGCTGACATACAAATTCAAAACCCATTCAAAGAAGTGATTCGAAGTTTCTCGCAATGAAAGCCGAAACACTTAATTGCGCAGGAGAAACCGCCGTCGCGGGATAAGCACACTCAAATAATTCCAAACGATGAACTTACTAGCTATAGGTGAAGAAATTCATTAGATATTCAGACTTTTGGTATTAGTTGCCACGAGGAAAAGTTATCCCTTAAGATTGATTTTAGCGATAGTCTTCCGCCTTTATTAGTTTCCCGGGCTTGTTTGAGTAAAATATTAAAGCGTGTAATAGTTGATCGCGTCATTGGTCTTATGATAGTCTAGATAAGCTGTGATCTCCGTTTCTCAGAAACTGGTTTCGAGTTCAAATCCCAGATCAGCCAATCAAAATTTGTGTTTGTGTTTTCAACATGGAAAATCACACGAGTAATCCGCGATTGGAATTTGCGTCCAGTATGACTATAGGCTCGCCTCTATTTCTTATTGGGACAGAAATAAGCTTGGTGAAACGTGAGTCCAGTAGTGCTATAGGGATAATGGTACGATATTTTTTTATCCTGGCATGGCAAAGTGACCACACTGGACTCAATGTTAAGTACAATAAAGTCTAAATATAATGGCGACCGTCAATAGACATTAGGTCCCTGGACAGTCGGCAGAATTATGCCGGCCTGAAATCACTCGACATGTACTAGCCTATGCCGGAACGCGGCTTATTTATGTTTTATGAATAGATGAGCACGAAAAGAAAGGACGACGGATGAAGCTATTATATATTGTATACCTTCATACTCGATCAAGTAATAGTCTGTGCTTCGGCGGGGAAGACGGCCGTGATAAATGGCGCGTGAAGTAAGATGCATACAGATATAAAGTAACAGTTTTGTTTACAGCTTTGTCCGGTGCCAACAATTGTGACGTATCCTAATTGAAGCTATTTCTAAGGACACTTGGTGGATGTAAAGGTTTTGTTTCGCACCACAGGTTGCAGCCCACAGTGCGAATCGGCAGAGTGTACTTTTTTAATGGGCTTTCAGGGACACGGTGCGAATCTACCAATGCGTTTTTGTTACTTTTAAAAAACAACTCTGTTGATTGGCACACGAAACAGCGAAGTATTCCGTGTGGTGATAATATAATATGACTCTCATATTAATAAAAAAAAATCTTTAACATTTTAACCTTTTGAAATCCCACTTAGGTATTAGGTAGGTATATTCTAAGTGTAATCTTTAAATATAATGGGCCTTACTTATAAACACTACTTAAATATTGCTGAGTTAATCATTCTTTTGTCTTTCTCTGTCAACATGATTTATAAAGTGAGTAGATAGTGACGACAATAGTGTTTTAACTAAGCAGTGCTAAGAAAGTTTTAAATAAGGCCGCAATTTTATTTTAAAGTATTATTTATTTTTCATTATAAAATCAAAATTGTAGGCCAAATACATTGTTTCACAGATATAAAAAATATAAAATATTAATCATTGTTATGCCGTATGTGCCTGTGATGGGACAGAGATCGCTAACAATATACAGGCTATCAAAATCATTACCCTTCCTTACTTTTTGGGTAAAAATATGCAATAAATTCAGCAGCTATTGTGTCAACAAAAAAAAAAACAGCAATTTAACAAAAATATATTTAGAAATGTTCTCGGCGACCTTACAGACATGGTTCCGTTACAGTTTTATAAACTCATAGTAGGAACTACTTGTAGGATAACTTGAGCTAAATTGATCAGAAGCAACGAGTGCGCTGGGTTTTTACTTCAGCATGCAAGTTCTGTTGGATAAGTTTCAAAGTAACAAGTTATGATGCGACAGTGTAACGTGTGTACATAATGCATTCTGTATTTATTTACCGGGTTACATTTGTCTACAGTAATATTTTTTTGTTACATCGTCTTATAATCGTAACCCTGGCGACCGCTGGAAAACGTGACTGATTTTAATTAAATATTACGTAAAATGTCGCTGAATCTTTTCATGAACGTTGGCTTAAAATATGGCGGTAGTTCGTAGCGGAATGACCTCATCCTCGTTGTCTCGTTTCAGGCGTTTGTAGAATAGAATTGGATACGGAGTTTACATTTAAAGACTGTTTCATTAATGACACTGCACCCGAGAAAAACCACCATTATTAACATGTGTTTTTTTTACGCCACCAACATCGAGATTGGCATGAATCACACTTGTTACGAATATTTCATTTTATATTTTTTAATGGATACATTTAACTGCACTAATTCATATTTAAAGTTTCTGTAAATATTGATCAACGCGTCCAAAATAAAATATATACGCCAACTTAGTGAAAATATTTCCAAGACCCTCAAAATTAATTTCCAGTCAACATAAATAAAACCTTCACCTGTATATATTCACTGCAAAATAAACAAGTTGTTTCGCTAATAGAACTGAAACATCCCCGGCAACCGGTGAGCGCCATACACTCGTTGAATTTATGTCCACACAAATTGCTTAATTGAGGAAAAGGCTTTGTTTGCTCTCCTTTTTACTCGGGTAAAGGCCAGTGGGCAAGCTGGAAACTACTTACTTGCCTTCCAGATGAACTCGCCTTGCAAGTTGACAGGTTTATAATTAAGATCACACTGAAATCACCTGCGAAACCTTTATTAAAGTTCGCTGAATATAAAGCAACTTACTATAGATACTTGTAAGGGTTCGACAGCGTGCGTCACACGGTTTTGTTTATTTAATGCCCAGCTAATATGCTAAACAAGGGACAACTTTACACATGAATATTTTCGCGCACCTTAAGGGAAAGGTAATGCATACAGTTAGGATTTTGTGGCCTCCGCATCTAGCCTATGGCAATTTTAATTTTAGCTAGTGTTAAACGTGGTTATTCAAATCTTAATATTTTGTATAACACACTGGCGTATTGCCAGCCGTGAAACTGTCCGCCAAACTTATGTTTTAAAATTATGACGTGTTCACACACAATACCATTATTGTTGGTAGTATCTATCATGTGGGTGATAAGCGAGTCGTCCAATCCGTGTCGCAGTGGGCTATAGAATGCTATGAAGCGATAGGCCGCGGCTTTGATTCCCGCACCGAGGTATTGACGTGAGCGTCGCTCGTCGCGTCGTAAAACTTCAAACCAAATCTCTCTGTAGCATGTGTTAAAACGCATGTTGCGAAGGTCCCACTGCGAGTGGGATATGGATCGGTGGTAGAAGAAAGCGATCGACCTTAGTAGGCGACGTAGAAATAAAACATCTTCAAGTGTTTCACAATTGTATTACAATCTTGTGACGACGATTTCTTTTTAACTTATTGCATTTTACTGTGGAAAGCTCAGTGCGCAATCATTCTGTTACGACGAGAGCCGTCGTAAAGAGACTAGTTGGAAACTTTACTGCCTTGCCACGTTTCCAACAGTTAAAATAGTTTAGGTCAAAAAAAAGTTAATACTAAAGCACGTCTACAACTATGCTATTTCCCCATCGCCGGCTTAACATAGCTTCGAAACTAAAATGAGATAGCGCAAGTTTATATAATCAAATGTTTAATATTAAAGTTGGGATAACCAATAAAGAATTTTGTCTGGATTCATATATTTCATTTCCGTCAAACAAAGGCTTGTTCGAAACTTCCAGTTAACCTATTACAACTTATACAGCAAGTGACTTGAATTGGCTAGTTATTGGTAGCTCTAGAATAAGTTTAAGATAAACGAGTCTCATAAATATATTAATACTTGATTTTAGATTCATTCATGATTTATTTAACAGCAAAAAGAAATAAAAGAAAAAAGCAATTTGTATTAATATTTAGACATAAGTACGACAGTGTGTCCGCCAAGTACCAGAATGTAAAAGGCGATGCACTGGCATGCAGTATGTTATGTTACACCATGTTACTTGTGAGTGGTAGAGCCACGCTGTAGACTGTTTTGTCTACAGCATGAATGGGTTGGCTCGACCGGGTCGTTACCACTGTCTCACAGAAAACCGACGTAAAGTAGCGGCTTGCTGCTGCGTTTCGTACGGTGAGTGAGATATCCGGAAGCCCAAATCCCCTCCCCTTCCCAATCCCAAATTATCCCTTTCCTTTAAGGTCGGCAACGCGCCCATGATTCTGATATTGTGGGCGTACATGGGTGGTGGAGATCACTTACCATCAGGTGACCCACTTGCTCGTTTGCCGGCCTATGCCATAAAAAAAAAAAAAAACTATTCAATTTCTACTACTAAAGTTACTTTACTAAAACCTGAAGTATATTATACTTAATTTAAATTTTGCATGACTTCTAAGAGGCCTAAAACCTTAAATGTCATAAAAATACTTATTACAGTTCTAGAGTTAAAGATCTGAAAAGTGCTATTTCTTCACTCAATGATTGAATGACTAAAATACTTAAACCAAATTTAAACATTATATTATGGTCAGGGGTGGGCAGATCTATTCCGTGACCGCTAAGGCAGAAAAGCTTTCAAAATGTCTGGACCAAAAGTAAAAATAATCCGTTTAAACTAGTATTAGACGTATACAAAGGAATAAATCTGAACATTAAACATTATTGGAGTTCATAATTTCTTTTTGCCGACAAAGTTATTTAAATAGATTTTTATTACTATAAATTCTTCTTCCACCTGCCCTTATCCTACTCACAGTAGAGTCGGAGCTAGTTGCATTCTTTTTAACACGTGTAACAGAAAGATTAGTCTTGTATTTTTTACGATGTAACGTCAACCATCTGGGGAGAAAACAGACACCGACCTTAACGCACAAACATTTATCTCAATTCGGGAATCGAACCCACGGCCTCATGTCTCAGAGCCGTCTACTCGCCACTGAGCCACGAGGACGTCTATATTTAATTTATAATATTTTATTATAAATTAAACAATGAAAAAGAAATAGATGTCTTTATTCTTATATACAATTATGTCTTTATTCTTATATATTAGTAGAATAAGATTACCAGCAAGGTAGAGAGAGCACTTACATATCGATTTCCCCATCAGAGACGAGAACTGGTCAGACATTACAGGAAAATCGCGATAAAGGAATTCGCACTCGAAGCCTTCTTGCGAACGTTTTAAATCCGTGACTTCAGGGTAGGTAGGTACATTAAATCACCTTGGATTTTTGGATAAGTTACCGACTCCGGCGGGACCAATTGTAATCGCGAGCGTAGATTTCATTCTTGAGACGGTGCTCCGAGAGGTGGCAGTAGGTGTTGTGAGATTTAAGCCCACTCGGTTATAAAGTCGGTTGTTATTACGTCGGTGGGGAAGCCGGGGCGGAGAGCCGGCGATATGTAGTCTCAAGGGATGACACCGATAACTTTTCCAGAAAGCAGAAAATTCATATTGAAGTACTGCTAAGGTAGAATTTTATGTAGGACGATATTGATGTAGATATCGGAGCGGAAAACGAAATGGTTTTATATTTTTAGTTACTTTACTGGAGTTTGCGATTAAAGAATACGATTTCAGTATATTAGCATATTATCAAACTGTAACCTAATTATCCCTTTGCTTTAAGGTCGGCAACGTGCCCATCTTCTGGTAGTGGGCGTACATGGGCGGTGGAGATCACTTACCATTAGGTGACCCACTTGCTCGTTTACCGGCCTATGCTATAAAAAAAACATTAATAAAGCTATAATTAAATCATTCACAACTAATTTTACGTGTCGTCAATTGACAAGTAAAAACATGCTCAAGACAACTTAGAAATTACCTGCATGGCTTAAAATAGTACAATAATATAGAAACACCAGACTGACCGATGTATACTATACATAAACAAATGTATGTGAAAATGTTCACAAAAAAATAATTACGTCCCAGATTCATTAAATGCCATGTGTGAAAACGCGCCTCCATTTATTATGATTTCATGTAAATATATAAGATTAATAAATGATGAGTTGATAGAATTCTCTGAAGTAGACCTAACACACGCATCTTTTAGATTACATTTATAAACTTGAGATATAATAAATCAACCTTTAGCCCCGTTAGAGTTTCCTCCTCATGAGGTACTACAGTATCAGGGTTAAGAAGTCTTACAAATGCGCAATATTTCTTTACTTTCTTAAAAATTTGATCAAAAGTTTCCGTTTTTTCGTAATTTTATCTGGTGTTAGGCGAAATCGAAATTAGTTTTCGAACCATTCTTTGCTTTTTAATATGAAATACTATAACCAGACTTTTTCTAACAGTTTTTTTATACGAATTTGAAAAACCTTTTTTTTTATGGAAAAAGGGGGCGAACGGGCAGGCGGCTCACCTGATGGAAGTGATCACCGTTGCCCATGAACACCTTTAACACCGGAGGGCTTGCAAATGCATTGCCGGCCTTTAAGGAAAAAATACGCTCTCTTCTTGAAGGTTCCCAAGTCGTAACGGTTCGGAAAGACCGCCGCGCCGGCGACAGCAGCTATGAACCATGAAAACTATGAACGTATTTGTAACTCGTACTAGATTAACTCGTATTATAATATGCGTATTCGTGGGAAGTAAAAACAAAGGTGAACACACATTTAAACGTTTACTTGTAATAACACATTGAGTTGCTATAACCCATCATTGAGGAACGGAACACGAGTGTGAACCTTGACAATTTATTTCAACGATATTTAAATACACAAGTGTGAAATTTTGAGAGAAGCCTACAACCAGCAGCAAACCTTTTATTGTGTAGACACGAACTGCACATCCACAATTTCAGCTAAAATGTTAATCATTTATCCCGTCCACACCAAGAAAAAGAAAGAAGAAAAGAAAGAAAGAAAAATTTATTATTGGACTAGACACAAAATAGTTTTACATACATCATACCAGTATTATTATAGACCAATAACTGTAACTCTTGTGCACCAGGATCAACTGTGGCACGCATTTTTGTTGACATCAAGCAGTAAAACTCGGCGAGTCCCTGTAAATGCGAAATTGTCTTCGTCCTTAAACGAAATTAAACAGATAGAAAGTTAGGGAGGAGTTGGATAAATTGTTAATCAGAAAGAAATTTTGCACAAATTGCTTATGTTACGATGAGCATTCACAGGTAAAATATGTGTCTCCTAAATTTGTCTCTAAAGTCCATCTCGAATGAATCACCAGAAACCAGTAGTAAAGGTTGAATCATTGTAGATGAATTTCTGCACGTATTGCTATCTGTGCGTTTATATTACAATCAATCTTAGATCTTTACTCAAAGGAGATGAGAAAATTTTGTACCATGATATCACTGTCCCTTAAAGGTAATAAAAACCGAAGTGTGACTATATGCAAAGGCCAAAGGCATACAAAATACAAACGTCGAGCGACACTTTGTTTTCTTAAAACGCAACTTGGGCCGCAGTTTACGTAAGGAGATTCATTACTTATTCAACGTCATGCACGATGTCTGAACAAACCCCGTTCCCGTGTTGCCCCGCCACTTAATTACCACATTTCAACACCCTGATTTGGGCAATGTATTCTACAGGCTGACTATAAAGGATTGCAACACTTTGGCGACAGAATGCGCGGAGTATTAATAATTGCCTTTCCACATGAAGTGTTTACACTCGACGCCGCGCCGCGTGGCGTGTATTTTTGAAGCCTGTCTGTGGCACGCTATAGCAAACGTTTTATTTCTCTGTTTAGCATATGTTTTTAACTTTATTTTTGTACGGATGTAGAAAGTAATTTTGCATTTTACAATTTCTTGGTGTTTTAACGAATAAAACCTGTTAAAAATACTGACGAAAAATAGTAAAAATGTTTTAAATTCAACTGTATACTAAATTATATTTGTATGTATGTTCACGCTTAACTCCGCTAAACGGAAACTGATTTGGCTAATTATTTTTGTGTTCATAGGGTTTGCTTCGGTAGTGCACCCATTTAAATTTGTAGAATAATTCCACTCCTAAGAGCAGGCGCGCACAGGCAATTTTTGTCACCGTGACATAAAAGTTATCGTCACTGTCACATCACGTCATAAAATGGACTGCGCTCACGAAGGATGATATGATGATTCGAAATCCAAGCGTACCATTTGTCGATATGAATTTATTATCTGCGAACTATTGAGACGCAAAAGTAAATATTGTAAAAAATATTACTGTGTACACCTGTTCTATGGAGTGGCAAGCTTGCAAGTTACGGAAAAATTTACACCATGTTTCATAAACTATCTCAACATTCAAAGATTTTTCCGATATTTTCGAATCTACTGAGGGTATTGGTGAATTACCACGCATAATACAAAATTACAAATATGCGATTTCCAGTCCCGAAATACTATCGGCGCGCGGCGTAGTGACAGTTTTGTCACTAACATGCACTAAAACATATTATAATATGTCTAATATTATCTGCCTAAAAAAACTAAAACGCAAATAAATTAAATTACACAATTTTGAATCGGTGGTACTAATCATTAACCATAAAACTGCAATATTAACGAGGCAAAAAAAAAGTAAGTTAGTTGTTTTATTTGAGTCAGTTTTATTTTTACACTGTCCATTTACTTGCAAAACTTACTTGCATAAAACTTCTTGTATCTTCCAGTCTAGAATATTACGAAATAAAATAAAGTAGATCTCGGATTTTAGAATAAAAAATTTACATTGTAAATTGAATATCGTATTCAAAGCAAATGCTATATTTTATTGAAAGAAATACCCTCGCAGTATCCTGAGAGTGAATTAAAATGAAATAAAATTGTCAAGCGATAAATCTCGAGCCGAATCCTATAAGTCCAAAAAGGTTTCGCGGGAAAGTATATTTGCCTATTACCTTATTTCGGTCTAAGTTAAATTTACTATATTATATGTTTATACATTTTGTGTCGACTGTCGCCACTCTATTTTCCTAAAACTGTTTTAATTTTATAAAAACAAATTATTTATGTTGACGTAAGTACACAATTTCGTGGAGCTCTTTCACTTATTCGCAGATTTTTCATGGAATATATATATCCTCTTTATAAATGATAGAGCCACGCTGTAGACACTTTTGTCTACAACATAAACTGGTCGGCTCAACCGGGTAAATCGACGTGAAGTAGCAACTTGCTGTTATATTTCGTATGGTAAGTGAGATTTCCGGAGGCCGAAATCCGACGTCCAATCCTCATTCCTCTTCTTTAAGACAATACATCCGTAACTTTTCTAGTATTGCGGGTGTACAAGTGCAGTGGAATTCACTTACTATTCGGTGACATACTGGCGTCTGCTCGTCTCTGCTATATCAAAATAATTTATACATAAATAATGATATGTTCATAAATATGAACATACTCACGCCCGTTATCCCCCGGAAACATAGGCAGAGATGTAATCTGTACAAATAAGAATTTAAAATGTCTAAAAACAAAGCTACTGATTTTTCAATATTTGTTTTGTTAGCATTTCAGGCATTATGACCGCAGAATATCGTTCTTCATCTCAAAAGCATAGTTTTACTAAAATAAACGAGGAAACAGGGAATGTGATAGTGATTTTAAAAAAGTAATTGCCATAAATACTACGAAGTACTGCGCCCAACGATGCAAATATTAATGCTTTTGCGACTATGTGAATTTAAAAAATCCAACAGTAAGCTAGACGGAAAGGTTTGCTTTCAACATGTTTCATCAGAATTTGTTGATACTTATGCTATGCCTATATACAAATGGCTTTTTTTGATTGAAGGAAAAAATAATAAATTACAAAGTTTATTTAAATATTGTCCTCTATTTTAAGTAATTACATACCACAATAACAACTGTCTACACTATTTAATCTTATCATTATTCGGATATATTTTTCTTTTTTATATGATTGAATGACGAGACGAGCAAGGCGCTCGCCTTATGGTAACCGCCACGCTTGCCCATAATAGAAGCAACACCACACAGAACTTAGAATTACATAATTTGAATTATTTCGTTAATTCTACAAAAATTTATAATGGTTGTAAATGGTTTAAATGGTGTTTATAATTGTAAATAGCGTGATTCTACCACTTATAACGTTACGTGTCAGGCAGGTGGCCGATCGTAAAACTACAAGCTAAATATTACTGCAATATGTATTAAAATGTATGTTGCACTGACCTCACTGCGACTGGGATAAGAAGAAGAAGATGAATGACGTGACACCTATCAACAATTCGCAAAATACTTATACACACTACACTACTATATACTTTTTTACTAGTGGCCATAACCACTAGTACTATAAATTCTGTTATTAAATAGATATAACTCTATGACTAGTAACTGTTAATAGAAAAAATATGTTAACATTCATGTCTCATTGGATTGGTACGATTGATTCTGAAATGAAGCGAATTATTTATCAGGCTTTTATAGTCTTATTAATAAAACAAGTAGTACTAATAATAAAATTATAATAACACAGAATAACTTTGTTTAAACAAACGCACTGAAATTAAAATTTACAAAACTCATAGTATTCGAAAAATAAGTAGCTTTGCGGCATAACGTTGGAAAATTCAAAGGAACAGGTTTTGTATTTATTCGTGGAAATGTATGTAAGTAACCATTATCCTCAGGCCATGGTCGGTGGACCGCGCTGTACATCACACCGTCTGAAATAAGCTCAACAGAAACGAGCTTGTTAAATTAACGTCATTGGGTGGCAAACGTGAGATTAGAACCCGGCGCACTGATCTTTAAAGCCTACGGGATGTTGTGAATACGTAACGCTTTAGCCACAAATTTATATACAAATAGCGGTATTTTAAAGCTAATGCTACTGGCAAATAGTACGTCATTCTTTTATTACAACATGTTCATAACTTTCTTAAATAATTTTGGTGACTTATTTGTATTTTACAAAAATATATCAAGGCATACGTACATAGTACGTACTGTACTTTGTCTGAATAGTAGGAACTATTTCTCTAGGACTACCAGCACATGTTCAAAATAAATACATAAGGCCTCTTGAATACCCTTATGCCTTTGCCAAACAGACAGCGAAGCGAAGATGTGACGATGTATTTTTATTTTTGTCAAGTATGGACTCCCTTGAATTCTAGTCACATAAAAATGCAAAAGCTAATCGTGATTAATCGTGTACATTCCTCGGTTGACTTTTTGGAACGAAGTTCCTTACGGCAGGCTTGGAGGGGATAGGGATTTCGCTGCGTGACCGAACTGAAAAAAATGTGATAGTAAAACTGTAAGAAAAATGCGTGGAAAAAATGCGTGGCATAAAACCGTTAAATGAGACGTGCGCAGGCGCGACAGTCGCATAACCAGTTTGATATCTAGCACACAAAGTTAAAGTCGAAATTCCGTTAATAAAACAGATGGGTGTGAAACTTATGACATTTGGAAATGTAGACGCGGTTTGAAATTTGAATTTGAATTTTTGATTATAGAACACGGCCGTCCACCGTTTAGTAGCCAGTCTAAGTCTAAATTAATAAGTTTTTATTTATAATTACATAAGTTGATAAAAAATGCTATACAATAGCTTTACCGCGGCAGTCTCCGAGTGCTACACGTCTTTTTTTTATTTCTATTTTTCTATTCTATTTCTATGTAATTTTATGTTGTCAAACAAAAATAAAGAGACATATTTTGTTATTTTAGTAGATAATTTGTATTTTTTACAATTTGTGTCGATTCTACATTAGCCGAAGGAACTTCGTTCCTACCTGGTGTCCCACGACACACACCATTTTTTTTTATTTGATAATGGCAATAAGGCGGCCTTTAGATGGCCACGTCACAATCGGAAATGCCGCCGCATCTGCGTGTTAGTACTACATAATATGTAAATATATAATAATAATAATAAAATTTACATAATATGTACTACATATTATGTAAATCGAGGGCAGCGTGACTATCGCACGACGTCTACGTCACCAGCTGTCAAGATGAAAATTAGTGAGGTGTTGAAAGACGGGGCCGTCACTAATAAAAGTGACGTACACTGGGTACCCTTGACGCGACTATCGGAAATGTGTTTTTACTCTACCTAGACGCGTACATTTCCAATCGTCATGCGTTTGCGGCATGCGCTAAGTGCTGACGTTAAAGTCCACTGTATTGTTACATAATATGCACTAACACTGTCGTGCTAAGCCTAGGTGTCACAGTAAGATACTCGTTAAAGATGGAAGCGCACGAACTAGGTGCATACATATTATATAGGCTACAAACGAATACTATATAAAAATTATAACATAATAATAAAATTTAATTAAATTGGTCTGTTCCTTAATTAATATGGTCGCTTAAAAACTTAAAAGGTATTTCAAGCGGGGCATTTTTGAGACTTTTCTTTCAGCGTGTATGGGGAAACTTATGTGCTTTTAAAAAGTACATTAATTCAGCGGTACTGAACTTGTCTGATTAATTAGCGAAACTCATTTATGATGATAGGTTTTATGTAATGATTTATCAATATTAGTAAATCATAATATTATTTTTGTGGGAGAACACGGCAGGTACGTCCGTAATTTGATATTAGGATAAGAATAATATTCCATGAGGGATACGAAAACTATCCCTTTTGACTTACGACTGCATACCTCAATTTATTCCTATTATTCGACTCGTTGATTCTGTTGAGAAAATGGAAATTCTAATTTATTTGTAGATTTAGGGCTCGTATTAAATATTAAATGATATAAGTGCGGGAGAACACCGAACGGTATTCCGATTTAATAAAACTTTTGACTTTTATTTCCTTAATTGAAATCAAATTTCAAAGATGACCAGCTGCTACATTTGAAGCGGGACCGCAATTCGAAATTGCTTTTTGCTTTTCGATAAAACTGTATTAGGCCACGTTATGCTAATTTGCAACTTGAGGATTTGTTAAAATGTTCTAATGAAAACATAAATATTACATCTTGAAGATTACAAAATATTTCCTTAATGTAAATAAATAGGTAAGTATTATATATATCGCTGTCTATTTTATTAAGTTATTCTGTTATTTATCTATTAATTAAGCAACAATGTCATATATAAACTATATTGTACACAAACTTAAACCATAAGGAAATAACGATGCTGTAACAGGAGTGTACATCCTATTATAAGTCAGGTATTGGTCTTTAGGGCAAATTATTTTTTATATATTTTAGCGCATAATACGCACGTAACTAATACAAGCTTGTCCTTTGTTATGGATTTGCGGATATATAACTGTATTTTAATATTGGTGCAATTAGATGCCGATTAAATCCGTCGGTGCAAGAGCATGCAACTCTGCGTTACCGCTTTAGGAACTTATATGATAAACTTTGATCGCACTTACTTCTTACTCCCCTTTGTTCAATAACGAGATTGCGGAAATGTGGGATGATATTCAAAAGGATTCTTAGAGGAGGATGATGGAAAAAGTTTGTTTTTCCCTTTATTTTACCAAGCATTTGATATGCTAACTGCAATGTGTTTGGTTTCACAATTTGTTTGTTTTTGTTATATTTTTAACTCCAGATAAAATGAAACGGGTTAACAAATTTTTAAATATTGTTCGTTTTTAAGAATATGCACGAATATCAATGAATGCCCGGATATCCGAGTCTGGTCAGTCAGTCAACAGGGCAATAAGTACATAATGTAATATTGTAACTGGTTTTTATTAACGATCGGTTTCAATAAACGATTTAAGTTTGATTCTCCTGATAGCAGAAATGAGCCAATCAGAATACAGTTTGAAGATCACGCGTACAAATAACTTTGTTTGATTGGTCGATTTACGTGATCCATTCGGAGTCAGTATAACATTTATTGAAATCAGCCATAGATCATCATCATCACATGTCCGTTTATTTGAAATATCCGAAGGGCATAACTTAAGTCGTAGTTGTATTCTTTAATATTGGAGGTGAGTGTAATGTTGCTCAATGTTAGCATATTCCTTTTAACCCTTATCAATATAGCTGACAACGATTTTAGGTAAATGGTTTATATAAATATCATATTCTGTATTATACTTATTTATATGTACTATAAATTAATAAAATAGGGATATCCTTTCAAGTTAATCTAAACTATAATTAAATTTATAATGAGATTCATTAGAGAACATAATCTTTTTGTCGAGTTGGATGTGTAGCCGGTTATGAAATGAGAATCCCCCCGCATAAGCCTTAGTTTCTGTTAACCTTAGTGTGGATCATAAGACAATAAATAATAAATAAATACACCCAACAGTCGCATCACACAAACGTTTATGTCAGTGCGGGGATCGAACCCGCGACCTCTCGCTTCACAGCCGGATACTCGCCCGTTGCGCCACGGAGGCTGTCAAGACAAGTCTAGATAAATAGTTGATATTATACAAGACGTGCATAAATAAATTAATTAAAACTTAACTAATTAGTTTTATTAACACCATCATCATAAACAAAAGTTTTTAACTATGTGTACTAAAACTACAACAAAATAAGCAAAGAATTTCATTGTAAGTTCTTCTATCTTGAGCGCTATTGTGAGTAGACTAGTTCAGTTCAGTTCGCTTGAGTGCGTCCGTAGTAAAAGTACTATCAGATATCGCAGATAATATTTAAGATTTATATAATAGCTAGCTGTCGCTCGCGGTTTCATCTGCCTGTTATTGCCCTGCTCCCATATTTGTCGCAGTGCGGAAATCGAACCCGCTGCCTCTCGCTTCTCAGTCGGCTACTCACCCACTGCGCTACGGAGGCTGACCCTACTTCTCGGACATACAAGTGTGATTTATGTATTTATTTTTTACTAGCCCTGTATTATACATGTCCCAATGCTGGGCACGGGCCTCCTCTACTGAATGAGAGGGGTTAGGCCTTAGTCCTAATCCCCTTTAGATTTATGTATGTATGAGACTAATCGGTAGTGATGTATAGACGATAACGTCATAAAAAGTTTAAAGAGATAAAAAATATTAGCAAGTTTAAAAACAAGGATTACTCAAAGTAACTACTTGGATTGCGGCTCACCGGGCTAGGATGGACATTGGACCCAAAACTTTCCCTCTGTGATCATAATTTCAATTTAAAAGTCTAACAACTTAGTTTGTTTACGCTACGTTGAAATCAACGGGCGGGTGGATAAACATAACACGACCAACATAAGGGTGATGTTATCAGTTTTATTAATGCGTGTGTTTCGCGATTGTACGGGTTTTCAGCGGCATTTATTTATAACTACGCCTGGGAAATTAACAATGTTCACACCACCACCATGCCTGAGGTTACAAAAACGCACACTAATTACCGAACTTAGAGACATCGACAAAATTTAAATATCACGATTTTTTTATAATTCGATTAATTGTAACGGAGCAAGAGTGGCGAAATAATCGAATTGTAATAAATCTGTGTATTAATACATTTTTTACTGCACGCACTGAAAAGTGTGAGGTTTGACATAGTCATAGTTTACACGGAAAAGAAATGTTAAAGCTATTTTACTTCTAATATCTGGTAATATATTACAAAGGTGGTAGGTCCCTCGAATGCGAGAGGCCGTCTGGGTTGGTGCCACCGCTTTGTCTATTTCTGCCGCCAAGCTACAGTGTGTAAGCACTGTTCTGTTTCTTTTAACCTCTTATATCGTCTAATATATATAACCTTCTATCCTCTCCTCTTATATCGGGGTGACGAGCGCAGTTCAGTGCCATGCAGTGCTTTGTAATTAAAAGTTCTGTGTGATGTTGCTTCTGTTTATGGGCAGGCGTGGCGCTTACCATCAGGCGAGCACCTTGCTCGTCTCGTTATATAATAAAAAAAATTAACAGAATAAAATGAAACGTTCCTTGTTTACGTATATTCTATCAATGTTTGAATGTAAAATCTCGCAGTAGACGTTACAAAAAAGTATATGATATGTAGTTGCTATAATATTACAATTATACCAATTTCCACTGATAAACGCGGATATAATAAAATCTTAATATATGAATATCTTTAATGTAAACCATTTTCTGAAGGTTGACTATTTTTTACATCTATTATTTTCGTAATGTAAAAAAGGTCCCATGACGCTCCCGACACGCTGCTATTTATATCAGGCAATCCTCCCGGACCTTTGATGCGCGGTTGTCGGGCTATTGAACTTTCTTATCCGATGCTGGCTTTCAAACAACACAAACTAGTTTGTAGGACGTTGAAAATACATAATAAATAAATAACACTCAACAGTCACACACATAGCCCTGACCCCACGAGTCTTGTGTCGTGGGTATCAGGAACTACGAGAGACTTTTGGTCTCACAACACCCATACCCCGTAACAAATATTTGTGGATCAGACAAATATTTGCTCGGTGCGGGAATCGAACCCACGGCCTCACGTTTCACGGTCGGCTATTCGTCCACTGCGCCACGGAGGCTGTCAGTGCATAATACAGTGCCATGCTTTATAATGCAAATTCCTAGTTGGTGTTGATTCTGTCCATGCGTTACTCTTACTATCAGGCTACCTGCTAATCCTACAGCTGAAAAAAATCGACATCATTTTTCGATTCATTCGGTTTGTAAACGCAGTTTAGCAATTTCCGCTTAAATAATTGAAATGATTACCAGTATGTATCCTAGAAAATGTGAGTTTGAAGTACCCTTCTGTGCCACTGCATAGTGGTAGTCTTATTCTACATTATATCAATGGTGGTAAACTTAGCGATACTGTGAGAAATGACCTATATATAAAGGAGTAATTCATGCAATTAATTTTTTCATTCAAAGTAATTCATTGTTCCGTGTCTGGGTGTTGTGGGACCGCAAGTCCCTCGTAGTTCCTGATACCCACGGTACAGTGGGACCGTGTGGGACCGATGGCTTTATTTATTATTACATTGTTTGTTAAACCGATATTAAGTATTTCTTGTGTTCCGATATAAACGAATATTGCCGAAGCACATAAATTAAATCAGAGTATTGTAAAACAACATCCAAACGAGAATTGGAGTTAAACACCGTTATAAATATAAAATAGCTAAATAAAGCGTTGTAATAGATTTTGCTGTAATGTATCAAACAACAATAATTTATGAGCAGATATTTGGCAAGCGTCGGGCGCCGGAAACGCGTGATAATTTCTAGCGAGTGGATGCATCGTTTAAGGCAATGCGACGAATGATTCATTCCCCTTGTTCTTTTGAACCCGCGATAAAATGCGGGGTGTTACAAATTTGATCACTTTCTCTCTGTCTCGATTTGTATGTTATTTATTTAAACTTTATATACAAAACATTTGATTTTGATTTTGATAAAGGCGGACTTAATGCATTAGGCATTCTCTAACAACTTTATATGTCTATGGCAAGGGCCGAGATGAATAGGGGTTTTGGTAATTTTCGTATTTCCGTCCTATCATGTGACAATTTCAGACTCCAGACTGATACTGAGCATTGCGTGATAGATAAGGCGCAAATCACTTTCACCCGACTCGGGTATGGAACCCAAGACATCAGCACAGCAGTACTGTATACGCATAACAACTGCGTCATCGGTGCTGTCTCTAAGTCTTACATTAATATTATTAATCGTTTCATTGGTCTACGGGCAGCGTACTAAGACAGACCCGTATGTCTATGGCATCGTAGCGCTTATGAATGGACCTATTAGGTAGCAGTTTATATTTTTTAAACGAGCTAATAAAGAATATCCTTAACGGTAAGCATCGGCTTACCGCTTACCATCAGGTGGGCTGCTCGCTTGTTTGCCTCTCGACACGGTCCTTAACAACGATTGAAGAAAATCAGTTCTGTCGTCTCAATATAATCGCTGCGTTTCTAAGCGCCTGTTTCACTATAATATATTATGACACAATACAAAAGGGTCTATATATTCTGGATAAAATACATTTATAATGGGATTCCGTGTGAGAAAAGGTAATTAATATTTTCCATATATTTTTTAGGTTTAGGTTGTTATTTCTTG
Organism: Amorpha juglandis; assembly: GCA_949126905.1. Classification (NCBI taxonomy): domain Eukaryota; kingdom Metazoa; phylum Arthropoda; class Insecta; order Lepidoptera; family Sphingidae; genus Amorpha; species Amorpha juglandis. The sequence continues at coordinate 12,252,096 of OX421367.1, forward strand.
TCGATATCTCATGGCTGCCCGACTTCCTAATTATAAACCTAGATTTAAATATAAATATATACAGAGAGGTACATATTGTAACAAAGTATTAATATAACCTATATTCACCAATTTATCTATAAGGCCCTGTGGCGCAACGGATAACGCGTCTGACTACGGATCAGAAGATTCCAGGTTCGAATCCTGGCAGGGTCGATGTCAAAGGACAATATATAATTTTTTTTTTATTTACAGTAATAAAATATATGCCCATGATTAATTAATAATTATTAATATCGTAAACCTAACATTCCCCTGCGAAAAGTTATGTGGATAAATATATTTAGACGCCTCGAATTTGGAACATTCTCTGATTTTTCGTCGGTTAAAAATAAAAAGATATCTATAAATCTGAACTTACTTAAAAAGAGTTAGCGATAAGACTGCCATTTGTACTTCTTTTAATACCTAAGTTTCTTGTGTAATTTGCGTTCTCATATTTAAGATATATAATAATTACCTAGTTTTTATAAAAATAAATAAAGAGACATTGCAACGCATGCCAATCACATTTAGTATTTCTTATTTATTAAAGATTTGTTCGAGTGATTAATTTAAAATAATTATATTAGGAAAAAAATCCAGTTCAAAATTAATTGACCAGTAGGTTAATTTTTATCCTTCAAAACCAACTTTAAAACGCTTTACCGTAGATTCACGTATTGGTGCTTTAGTATTTTTGCCTTTCGATGACGATATAATGATTATTTTTTAATATACATACGATACACGCTTTTTTATTAACTTCACCTGTAATATAACTATTAACACCATGTACCCCACGCTTTTTTTTACAATAAAATACACTGTTTTCTTCAAATTTATTTCCTAATTTTTTTAGTTAGACTTTCTATAAAAGCGTGTTTTTAGTTTTTTTAAACTATTATTTTTTAATAATAGTATTGTATGAGAAGGTTGATGTAGCATTAGAAACGTCGTAGAGCCTCGCGCCGTAGCCCATCGCGTCGTAGCGTTGTAGCATCGCGTCGTGTAGAAAGCAAAAGCATCGAAAACCCTTAGTCACGTCATCATAATATAAAAGTTTTGAACCAAACGACCGATATTGTAGTTGACACCAAGAAGTAAGTTTAATTAGGGCATTGATTCCTTAGCTGTTTCTTCCTTATTGATTCCTAAGATTATTTTTCGTATTTTCCTGAGTTAAAAGTTTGAAGTTTTTCTCGTATTTACGTAAACAATGATTAATGTTTAGGTAAACAATGATCATAGTTTCTAATGTTACTATATAATCACTATGTTTTTACCGATAAAATTGACTGTAGGTACGGGCAATACGTAAACAGATAGGTTATTATAATAATATTTATGAAGTCAGATATATAGTTTAATAATTGTCAAGAAAAAATACGTTTGAAAAAACTTATCTCAACCGTAATTGAATGTGAAAGTAATTCCTAACAAAATAATGTCACAAATCATAATCATTTTTTTTTATCCTGGCTCGGCAAAGTGACTACGCTACACCTGATGGTAAGTGTAGCGCAATCCAAGAATAGTATCAACCAACGATAAACAATGTGTCCATCGTAGGTCGGCAAGATCATGCCGGCCTGCCAAAAGGCCAAAGGGGAGGGGAAGGAAAAAGAGATGGGAAAAGGGTTAGGATCAGGGGGCAAGCCCCCTGGGGAGAGCCGGTTCTCCGGGAGAATTAACACTGGCTGACCCTGGAACGCGACCCACACAAGGTGGGCCACTATGACAGGTTTTAGCACCAATGTACGGTGGTCGCTATCCGGTCGGATACAAGTATCCTCCCACCAGCAAAAATGACAAAAATCATTAAAAATAGCTAACCGCAAAATATTATTAACAGCGTGTGTCGATCATTGACACGAATCAACGATAGCAGTGCGTTAAAATACCAAAATATTTTCGAGTGTTAGCAAGCCATATATAATGCTTCCGCAATAAAAATAAATGTACATTGGTTATCAAAATCGAATATCATTACACGAGTCTTCCCCTTTCTCTCACTTCCTTGATATCCTTTTATCACATCACATATTTATTATCTACTTATTTAATATTATGATATCTTATTCATAATCAGTATATCAAGTTTGATCTGGCTATAAGGTATCATTAAATTAGAAATGAAACGAAACCTGCTCCAGAAATTCATGAATAATTTAACCCAAATAAATGTTGCTTCATTAACGTAAACGCCGTAAACATTGACAGCCTAATATTCGGGAGGCCGCAAGTGTCTTTCAGTCAACGGTGAGAAAACTTATTGCAAGCTATTGTGACATTTAAAGAGGAAATTTAAGAAGTTTTATTGAACAACGGAATAGACCATTAAGCAAGATTATTAAAGAAAAATAAAAGTAATAAAACAAGTCGTGCGTATCGTGTAGAAAAGAGGATGTTGAGGGCGGTAGAGGGTGGTCCGGGAAGGGCGGGCGCACGGCGTCGGGAGCCAGTCGTTAGCCGACTCTCGTCAGTGCTATCGTCCCGCGGCCAGGGCTGCGTCGTCCGACAACTTTGATCCTTCAAGCTAATATCGCTGTGTTCGCGCGGGTTATTTGAGTGCTTTGAAACAAAATGTGATTTGTTTGACCCAGAGACGCGTAAATAAAATATTAAATCACGATGACTTGTTTCAAAATGGTGTTTCGCTCCTTGTTTTTTGTGTTTTTAACTTTGGTAATGATGGACTTGAATAATTATGCCAATAGTCAAACGGCGAGAGGTGAGAAGAGGCCAGATGGTATGTATGACTAATACGTACACATATTATCTATTAAAAAGTATTTTATTGCATTAAACCAAGAATATTTTAAACCTGTAATATTTTATGTCGATTAAATATGATTATTTTATTTTTAGTAACTTTGAACAACGTGATAGTTTTATTAGTTAATTTTAATTTTAAACATTTCTTTCATAATATTCTGTTATCAGAATTTATGTCATGTTTTATTTTGCATAAAAAACAAATCTACATTTTAATGTAATTTTTAAACCAAATATAATAATATTTATATTAAGGTCATTTTAAAATCAAATACATAATATTGTCATCACTCATTTATAAAACTTTGAGGTTTTAATTATTCCTTTCTTGTCTGTACAAGTTACAACAAAATAAGGTTTTATTCATGTCTTTATGTTACTGGTATGTTGTGAAGAGTCAAAGTGTATAAAAAAGTTCGATCCAAATTCAAATTTAAGATCTAGGTGGGCTTTTAGATCGGTAAAAGAAAATTAATGCAAAGTTCTTGTTGACTCTAGATTACTTTTACATAATTGTTGTGGAATCGTTTAATTTCCTTGACGTTTTACGTCTTGATACCATTATTTAGAGTTCCCTAAAATGTTTGATAAGATAACTTTCAGCAAAATTGTAGCGCTGCTCAAGAATTGTTGTGTCCCAGAAGTTGAATGTGAGTTATTCGACAGTCTAGAGGACTTGGCGGCTATATCAAGAGATTGCTTCCATCAACAAGAAGTCTGGTTCTGGAAGAAAACTATGTACTGAACCACGGGATGACCACTTTTGTGTGAGTCAAGTGCTGAAAAAATCGCTTATATTTTCATGGGTCAAGGTTCTAGAGGAATTTGAGCTATGCGAATCAGCCAATGGACTGTAAGAAACAGGCTTCTAGCTGCTATTATGCGCAGTAATCGCTCAGCCCTTGGACCTAAATTAGTTGCTAGACTTCGTTTCACCTGGATGCGACATGGATTCGAGAGGATCGGGGTAGAGTATTATACTCCATTGAAGCTAAGATATCTCTATGTGGTGAACATAGGCATCGGCGAGTACTGCGGAGACTAAGGGAAGGCTTTGCAGGCGTGTATTTTTAAGAAATTACCCCAAGTGGTGAGGGCTCTGTTATATTTTGGGCAGTGATTAGTTTGTTCAATTGTACGGAGGAGTTAGTTATAGAAAATAGCACATTAATCGTACACCAGTATAAATATCTGGGTCTTGCCTCACGTATTCCACAGAAAATATTTATACCTATCATCGCATGCCTTGACGAATGAGTGCAAGCTGTATATACCATGCCCAATAAATCATCTAATACCTTCGGCAGGGTTATGCGCAAAAGTAATTTTTTATTGAATTAAACAAAGAAAGCATAACGAAAAGTTTCTTGTTTACTGCTATGTCAACCGACATCCAACCGTTATGAATAAAATAAAATATCGTCAATTTCCGAGGTCACCCTCGACGCAAACATGCCATGGTTTAGATTCCATCGTCTATTGTTCTTGAGAAATTATTTGTTACAATATTTTTCGCTGGTTCTGTTATTTTTAGCGCATTTAAAAATTGTTAACATTAAAAGTAACATTAATTAGTTTTATTACTATTAACGTGCGCTACGGGTATAAAATAGTAAATTATACTTTGTTGTTAATTAATATAACTTCCAGACAATTATTTTTGGACTTTTTATTTATTCTTCTCTATTCAACAATTTATCGCATGAAACATACACGAATATCGAATGTCTCCATTTAAATAAAAAACAACATAATATACTTATTTGTGACCAACTTTGAGTGCTATCACTTAAGTTCTGGCGTTTCTTTTTAAATATTTTGTATGTCATAAATGGGCGGTAACAAAGTTATTAATTCACGCTACCTACAAAATTGTTGTAATTAAGACAAATATTCCGTTTGATAAGAGCTAGTATATTACGAACTTAATGGGCTGGTGTTACTTATTAGCCCATAATATATAACGCCAAAACGGATATAATTTCCTGTTGTTAAACTCTTATGATACGATATTTCGTGATTAATTAGGTAGTAATAAAATATTATTTACGGCTCTAATATGACTATAATACCTTTGTTTGCCCATATCTATGTGTTAAACGCTGTAGTAGCTATATCAACAATTTGAGGTATTGTGGATGTCTCCCAATTATACCGTAGGTAGTTCTTAGGAAAATACTACGTTATGCACAGAATAGTGGACAGAAGGCCGTGTCTATGATGGCTCTTACCACACGTCATTAAGTGCAAATACCAAAAATAACTTGGTTGGCGTGATGCATGCCACAAGTGCAATCGCAACTATTGTTTGCAGAGCTAAGAGAGATGGGATATGTAGAAGTGTGAGGAGATAAACTTCAACCCGACTTAGTTATTTCCACGTATTATATAGAAATTGCTGTGTTTTTAAATCGCATATGACAATTATATCATTAGTGACTAGGGTCTGACTAAATAGGCTATTCGAAGCATTGTTTGCAAAGGTAGATAAATAAAATATTGTGGTATATATCTTATTTGTGTGTCCCCTTGGCATAAATTACTAGGTTCCCTGCTAATAGGATACTGGCGACCCCTGCAGTACCTCATCCCAGGGCCACACACAACACACAACACACAGGGCCAGGGCCACACAAAGTGGGTGGGTGGCGGCTCTTAACACCGTGTATGGTGCTCGCTATCCGGGCGGATACGAATATCCTACCACTAGCAGGGCTAAGGAATTTGGGAGGGGAAGGAAATAGGGAAGGGAAAAGGGATAAAAGAACCGGATATACACTGGCTAACCCTGGAACGCGACCCAGATAAGGTGGGCCACTATGACAGAGACATCATATTTAAAAATTCGCATTTCAAGACTTATTTAATCGCAATAGACGTGCTACAGTTAAGTTTTAAGCAGGTTTGATGATATTCATTTTCTCTGAGACTGAATCGAACCGATGTAAATTCAACATTCGAACTAAATCGAGTTTGTACATTATTTATTACTAAATATACTTTGTACTCCTTCATTTTCAAGTAAACAAGTTCTAGTTTTTTCTATAGCAGAGGCCGATAAACCAGTAAGTGAGTCGCCTACTATTAAATCATCTCCCCTATGAATACTCACAATATCAGAGGAATCACGGGCGCGTTGCCGATCTTACATAAAAGGGATACTAATTAAGAGATTGGGAAGCGGAGGAGGATTTAGGGCGCACCGGTCGCCGCGAGCCGGCCCATTCATAGCTACTTCTGTACAAAACTGTTTACAGCGTGGCTTTACCACTTACAAAAATGCAACAGCAAATCTGTGAGATTGTGAGTGTGATTTCTGTGAGATATTGGTAAATACCAGATAGAAAGCCCCTCCCCCCTTCTGCTGTAGATAACAATATGTTTTTTATTCTTGCTCATCTCGTGATTAAAATTTAAATCAGCATAATAAAGTAAGTAATTTAATGAAGTAATAACGTAGAGCACGTTATTACTTAACTCATATTTTTTTATTTATACTCATACTTATCTTATTTAAATAGCGCAGTATAACCCTTAGGTAAAATAAGTAATATTTATAAAGATTTAATCTGTATAGCTACTTAATATCCAATGGATTTCATACCGTTTGGTTTCAAATAAAATATATTACATAGACATAGAATATTACTTCAACTGTCATCGCCTGATCAATCAAATAGAAAAATCAACCGCAAATCCAACTGATTTGATAGTTTGAGTATGTAGTCTGGTTCCAGATTTTTGTATTAATGTACTAGTATCTATCACACTGAAAGGGATAATTCAAAGTGCTTGGAGTTTTCATTATATTAGAGTCAATTAAAAATGGCTTTTTCTGTTTTTTTATAAAAAATAATTAAATTATCTGTCTGAGTCAATTTTATATTAAGAAATTATGATTATATTTTACATTTATAATAGACATAACAAAATAAACTCACGCCTATATCCTTGAAGGAGTAGGCAGAGGTGCAACTAGTGCATACCATAAAAAACCCATATTCGGCGAGCTTTTCAATTCATATTGTGATAAAGTGCGACTGTATTGTCAGTCATCAGTTTTATATTTTTATTCCTACGTTTTAAACGTGAAAAAATTTACTAACTAAGGTCGTAGATCTACATATTTTGTTAAATAACGCAGAGCAATATTGAACAGACAAAAACATTAAATTCATGTGGCATGAATGGGGAACATTTTACCTAAAAATTATAAAAAAGTGGACACAACTCTAATATTTTATATAGTACTAGCTTTTACTCGCGGCTCCACCCGCGTGAACAGCATTTTCCGCGATAAAAGTAGCCCGTAACCATCTCCAGGGTCCCTTCTGTCTTTGTAGATAAATTAATCAAAATCAGTTCAGCGATTTAGGTGTGAAAGCGTAACAAAGAAACTCACTTTGGCATTTACTTTCACCCCTTTTTCATCCCTTAATAAATAAAATTTCCAAAATTCCTGAAACACGTATTTATTTGTTTTACGTCAATAACCGGAATACAAAATTTTGTTTATGTCACTTTCAAAATGACAGACTTTCATACATATTATCATCCCCTATTTTGACCCCTTAGGGGTAGAATTTACTAAAATCCTTTCTTAGTGGGTGCCTACATAACAAAATGAATATACAGCCTGAATTTCATGCTTGTAGCCTTGATAGTTTGCGCTCGGCGATGATGAATCAGTCAGTCAGTCAGGACATGTTATTTTATAAGTATAGATTGGCAATCACTTTTATTTTCATGCTTTATTTATATTTAAAAAAAATTCAGCCAATTCACAATCATACCTTCTTATATTTTACCAAAAATATATTTCTATTTTCACTATCTTCAATTAGTCTTACCACTTAAAATCTCTCCACTGCGCGGTGGATGGTTTCATTAAGTCTGTTAATTTTATCATTATTTTCACTAGATGGTGTAATTTGTTGAGTATCTGTTTGACTCTTTCACCTTTTAATTTATAAATATTGCGATTCTTTGATCTATTGACTTTTTAAGCATGATTTAAACAATTGTTTTTGAAGCCCTCCTAGCAGTCGCAACTAATACACTAATATCATGTCCTGAAGCAGAGAGTGTCGAACGTATAACCTCCACAATAGCGTCTCCGTCGGTTGTTTTCCTCAGTACCGGAGTTCCGCGCCGCCCCTAGTACATCACGTGTGGCCTTTAGCTTCCAGGATAGCTAGCTTATAGGATAGCCACAGATCACCCCGACTGTCATCACAGAAGGGCTATGATGGGTACCAACAGGTCGTCGACTTGTATGGGTGCCCGGTAAAGTGCTATAGATCGCACTACATTTTATACCAAATGTAAATAAATATTTACCCACTTTAAAAATAACTCCTTTGTTTGAACCTGTCAATACACCAAATATATAGAGATAACTGAAAACTGGCTAGATATTTGTTAACATTTCTAGAATAGATATAGCTAATGGACTGTTCAACCACGAGGCGACTTTTTTAAAGAATAGACCAGCAAACGAGCAAGTGGGACACCTGATGATAACTTATCTCCACCGCCCAAGTATGACCATAAAACCAGAAGAATCATGGGGGTCTTGCCGACCGTAAAGAAAAGATATAATTAAAGGATTCGGAAAGGGAGGGAGATTTAGGCCTTCGGATATCTCACTTACCGTACAAAATGTAACAGCAAGTCACAACCTTACGTCAGTTTCCTGTGAGATAGAGGTAACGACTCGGTCGAGCCGGCCTATTCATACTGTAAACAAAATTGACTACAGCATCGCTCTAGCACTCTGAAAATGGCTGCTTCTACCTGGCCCTCCGCCGTTGGGCAGTAACCCATGTGTTCATTCCCAGTACCCATAGAACCGGGGAGCCATGCGCCTAAAGCAACTGAAACCAAAATTTAGTTTAGCTTCCAATAAAAATATGTAATTTTATAGCATATAGCTGTTAGTTGGTTTTGGTTTTGCACTCGTTTAGATCAATGATATGCGGAACTTCCTTGCACTATCCCTCGATTTTTAGACAAAATGCAGTCTATGTGTTGACCTGAATCGAAGTCCATTTCAGTGCCAAATTTCTTAAAAATCGATTCTAGAATTTTCTCATGCCCGAGTAACGAGCGTAAATAATTCTTACTTACCTCAGTGGAACTAGTTGATATAAATTGTAGAAGATAGATATTGCACTGTAAAGGATCCAAATGCAATTTGGTTTTATAGTTTTCTGTTTTAGTAAAACATTCAAGTTGTGGAATGTGCAAACATTTTTTTATTTTTGATCACAAAGTATCTACTTTGTATATTCTTATAGGATTGTAATACAATTCTCTTCGGTTCAGTATTAATCAAAACTCTTCCAAAACAAAATCTCTTTGGCTTCTACAACTATTGCCTAAAATAGTAAAAAGTGTCTTGAAAATCATTATACGTATTATGCTGTCGTCGCGCGTCGTGATCTCTTATCTTAATCCCATACCACAAAAAAGACATTAAGTTAGCTCAATAGACTATGCGCCTTCTTATTATTTATATTTTATTTTATTTTTGGATATATTTTTCATCGGTCAAAAGTACACATATTTGAGATTTTTCGAACCTTTAAAAATTCGTATCTATATATTTAAATTAGATTTATTCATTTTCAAATTTAGCTCAGTTGAAAGGCAATCTATAATTCCCTGTGTATGTATTTCCTGTCAAAATAAAAAAGGCCTGTCGTTTTAATTTCATTACGAAATATTGGATAGGAGTACACTACATTTTAGTTAAGTTTAGTTCGTGACAAAAAAATGAAATACAGCCTTTTATTTACATTGTAGCAGAAAACATCAAAAAAGGCCTATCACTATAACTTAAAGAAACGGAAAAAATGCTTCATTGTTGAAAGCAGTATCCTTTCCCTTTATTAAATCCCTCTGAATAATGTCTCATAGAAATAGACGTTACGTATCGAAAAGATTCAATAATAGATAAAATAGTTGGTAATGCAAATTCGTGAAGAAAGTTAATATTTTTTTATAAATAACGTCGTCACTTGATTGAATCGAGCGCAATCGAAATTAACATTACTCATTTTCTTTTACAAGTTTTAAATGACTTCCGCAAACACATTGTGTAGCACTGCTGTGTTGCGGCTTAAAAGACAATGAAGCCAGTGAAATTACTCAGCATTAGGAGATTTAATATCTTGCCTCTTGGTGTCGCGGTGCAATGCAGTACTTTATTATTTCAAGTTAAGTTCCAAACGCAAGCTTATTAAAAATATAAAAAGTTATAATTGGTGTTAACTTCTGTTCATTGGCCGAAATGACGTGCAGCATCACGAGCGACTCGGTCGTGTCGTTATTAACGCTAAAAAAACATCTATAGCACATTCAAAAAATATCGTGTAACTTATTAACCAAAAAATTAAGTGTTAGGTTATTTAGTTAATCGCTTGTTTTTGAGTCGTTAGTGTTTAGTTTTTAACAATATTAGATAAATTTGCTTCCATTTACATACAACGATCCTAAATTTACAAACCCTATTGCGTAATTCAATAGCGCATTGCCTTCTTCACGCATTATTATGCCCATTACGGTAATGCGATAGGATTTTACGCAACTAATGGTCGATTTAAATAAACGATCTTGGATTGAGTCTCCCAATACATTCCAAAAATGAGCCAATAAGAATGCAGTTTCAAAGTCACGCGTATAAATTACTCAGTTTGATTGGTTGTTTTCGGGGATTGATCTGGAGAATCAAAGCAAGATCGTTTATTGAAATAAACCAATAAGCAACGTCAATGTACGGAACCTTTAACATGTCACGGACGCAATGCATCTGTCGTGTAACCATAAGTCATGTACAAACACAATACGTACCGGTCAACATGCCTCTTGATAGTTAATGAGGCGATCTTGAACATGCGAAGTGCTGATGGAATACAAGCGTAAAGACCAGTGTTGAGATACGCGACCGAGACAGGGAGATTACGATCCGTGATACCTGTCAGTCATTAGTGACATATCTGCTTTGTATATGGAAGTGGTCGCGCAACTCAAAGCAGGCCTTAAGAGATTCATAACGACCACAACGCAAAACTCTCTATACTCATACTTTTACACGTTTTCGTATTTTCATATACACGTTTATAGTGAGCATTAAAATGAATTAAGCAAAATCTACCAAACAATTTTTTATTTTAATGCGAATTTCCGGCTCTTTCCTTTTATCTGGGCGTGGCACAGTAATTACGCTTTCCTAGAATAGTGACGACCAATGCCAGACGTTGCATTGTATGTCAGCAGAATTATACCGGCCTGTCTAATTGCTTCTTCACACCCCGTTTTCAAGATCACATATTGTAGGACGGAACACGTGCGCCGACAAAATATTCCACAGCTTAATGGTACAGCCGAAATAAGTTTCGAGGTGGAGGAGATCATTCAGCTATCGTTCCGCGAGCTAGCATGCGTGATACTGTTTCGGAAAAGTGAGAATGGTATAATGTCAAACATTTCTTTAGAGCATTCACCGTGATACAAACGATGAAAAACGCTAAGTGAGGCAATATCTCTAAGCAGCTGTAGCGGCTGTAAGATCTTGGTAGCTTCATCCATCCATAGCTAGATCCATGACAGATAGACACACTAGTTAAAATTCAACAATTAGCATTTGAAAATGACAATTAAGCCTTTGCCAACACCAGACCCAGTGTCGCGTCATAGCGATCAGTAAGTTCGAATCGTCCCTTGAAATTAAATGTGCAAATAATATTAACATAACATGTTAATTTTAATGTCATTTAAAAAATAAATATTGAGTATTCGCTTGCTAAATATAAGTTGACAATATACCTATTGAAACTATGAACCAAATTTGTTATCACGGATTGCATAAGCCCACACATACGTTTATATGATGAAAAGCATTGAATGCTATATTATATATTCTGTTTCATTGTTTCATTGCCGGATATTAACTGCAGTGCAAATAAAATATAGGTACCTATCCACTATGTGAATCTATGTGATGTGAAACGATCGGTGACAACTTTAATTAATAACACGTAAAGTGATTGCATGATATGGCGTGACTTAGTATAAAGTGGTCTCTTTCCACTTATGTGCCCAACTTCTAAAATAATATATTGTAATTTCTCATTGCCACCCAATGATATATATACCAATAACATAAATTTTCGCCGTCTAAATACAACGAACAAAAACTTTTTAACAAAGAGAGTGCCAATTTATAAAATCTCTAAATAATATTAACCAATTGTCTACCAATCATTGGCAATTAAATTACGATAGCACCAACTCAAATGGCTTATTAATGTTTCTAGATATTTCTTTTACTCGGTTTTACTTTTGTTATAAACTTTTTATTTTATAAAATATAGGGAGAGAATCATTAAAGTTGGTACGTAGATTATAAAGTTGTAGCCTTTCATCTCCGATTTCATCCGTTTAGATTTTTTTCTTAAAAATATGAGACTAGCTTTGATTTAAAACCAAACAAAGAAACAATTATCACAATCGGATTATTATATGAAAAGGCATGAGTGGTTATACGTGTACATATAAGAAAATAAATTTACGTGTCGAAATGAGAACCTCCTTCTTTTAGTCAGTTAAAATAGAGATCTCACGCTCCGATCAGTCTCAATCCCCAAGCTGGCTTATAAAGTAGCCAATTAACTTACTTATTCCAGATTTCTATATTATAAAGAATCCCGAGGTACATTTCAAGATAGTAATTTTTCAGAATATCTCAGCCAAAATAGGATTTCTCCGTGACAAAAGGCAGACCAATGCCCTGTCGTATAACGGTGCTTATCTACACAGATCCATGGATCGTACTTGAACAAAGAAATGGAGTTGAGATGAACCGAACCACATTCCAATGTGTCATCGAATCTCAATGGGGAACATAACGCTTGATTGCTATACAGCGCCCTCAGCCCGCACTGTATTCGAGATTATTTGGAATTAACACACACACTGGAAAATGTTATCGTGCAATTCTTTAAGAGTTTATTTATATTCCTTATCAAAGAATTAGTGTTCTGAAATTTGAAATATGAATGCATAAATGACAATCACTGAATTGATCAAGAAGTAGAAGGTTTTCATCATGACGATGTTGGTGATTGTCCAGGTAGTACCTCAGATAGACCTCAAAATCTCTCGCTTGAGGCATTAAATATCGTTAAACGTTGTACTAAGCATAATAATATATATAACATCCAATTCTCATTTAATTGACTACTATCTGACATTAACGTAAGTGGATCAAATGTAACTTAATATCATAAAAATGGTGTATGTGGTTTTGACAGATGGCTATAATCAGCTGTGTTGCTGACCGTACAAGATTTGTACTAACAGCGACACGTGCGCACGATAAATGAGTGGGGAAAGATTAATGACACGGAAAAAGTTGGAGCTCCTTCGGCTGTTCCAAGGGAGCGTAGTGAATTCTATTTGCACAACAAGTTTGTGCCCATTCTTTACCCATAGTGAGGTCCTTGTTATTAGATTGCCGTATGACATTCATATCTTTGAAAAATAGTTTTAGCAAGTACACTTTATAGTGTCCTCAACTTCCACGCTATTTTGAATTTATATTTAGCCTGTCTCAATCGCTTCGTTGGTAAAATGGCAGCGTACTGACGCTGATCATCTCGGTGGCATAGTTGTAATGCATTCGCGGTACGACTGTTTTTCCGAGGTCTCGGGTTTATTCACTGGTTGGATAAAAGTGATTTGCGGCAAGAGTTTAGAATTGCGCGAAGAATGGCGATAGGCCCGCCTCCTATCACATAAAGAGACTTGGCAAAATGTAGGTGTATTGGTTACACTTCTGCCTACTGCTCTAGGATTTACAGGTTTGGGTGCGTGTGTATTTACTTGATAATAAGGACGTCTTTGGGTTAAAAGTTCGGATGGGCGATCACTATTTTTATTTGCATTTTCGATACGAAAAATTGTATCCGACCTTTAAGGCAAGGCTGATCCAATACTTTTTGGAAAGGAAAGGGGAAGTATTGTTTAACTTAAATATTGCTAACATCAGGCATATACGTAGACAATACATGATTATAAAAAAATATTCATCCATCATTCCGAGTAAGAAAGAATTTAACATGCCATTCATGAGTTATTTGCTCGGTATTTGAATTTTCACAACGTTTCGGGTGGAGCGTAAAAACAGAAAAATATTATCTCGTTGATAAAGATAATTAATTCAAAAGCTGGAACCCTTCGGCGGGTCGTTAATTCTCGCGTTTAACCTTTTTTATTTTATTTACATTTGGTTTTTTGGTCGAAATTTCGGTGGTCCACTTCTAAGTTATCAAATATTAATTTTACAAATTATTTATTTCTAAGCGTCAGCGAATTGCACAAATAATTTATAAGTTCTGAAGTCATTAATACGTCAGCCATTTTTAAAGTAAAACGTCGTAATATTATTTGATGATGATTTATGTTAATAATGCTCAGACTAAGACAGTGAAAGCAACTTTCTCAATTTATATATGTTGACTATTTTAAAAATAAAATTAATCATCTTTCACATTATTTGGCGAAAATTTACTGTACTGTTTGTAGACAGGTAAATCTGAGTAAATCATAAGTATCAAGAGAGATATTGCACAAACCGCCAATATATAACGGTAAAATATGTTATTCCTAGAACTTGACAGTTCTTTATAAGTTCATTATGATTACTTAAAATAACTCCGTATATTTTGAACCATATATATTTTTAATAACATTTTTAAGATTTATACAATGAATAATAAAGTAATTGAGAAAGATAAGAGAAATTGAATAGGTGCTAGCGTTCATTGCTGAAATTGCAATTGCCATAAATCAAATGCTCATGGGTAGGTGTTCGAAGAAACAGATCTTAATTTTAAATGTATTATAAATTTAAACTGAACCTTTTTGCTGAGAATTTTCGCTGGCAATGTTACGGCACATTACTTTTTTTAACGAAAAGTAGCTGTGTTATAGATTGACCCTTTGTCTCTTTCAAAACGAGTGGATTGATTTAAATGATTAAGTCATTTTAAACCAATGGTAGTTATTGCATTATATTATTATGTTTGAAGAAAATCAGATCGAATATAGAAATTTTAGATTTAAATTGATTTCGGGATTTTCTATTGGTTAGGTTGGGTTATTATTATAGTTATGATATCAATAAGGTATTTAATTTTTAAAAGGAGATTACCACAGGTGAAGTTTGCAGTTTCTATTTGAAAGTAATATGTATCAGGATAACCTTAACGTTGAAACTTTTCCTATCTCACAACACACAAACTCACAAACTGAACATAATATTTAAAGTTACTTTCATTACTTTATTGTAAAACACCAACGTTGTTATATTTTTCAGAAAATTATTTATTTTTTGTTCATTTTTAGGATAACCCCAAATTTTATTATAATCATACGACGTATTTGTTACGGATGCAAAATTTCAGAAAAAAAGACCGTGTGTTTCAATAGTTTATTTCTTGTTATAAAACAGACAAATTGAACTTAGGTTAATAATATTACAAGGCCGCTTAAACGCATCCTTTTAATTGTAAAACCGTGCTGAATTGCATGTTAATTGCCAATATAAATGTTTATTTGTTAACGACAATAATCCACGCAGAATTTTATTTTACTGCAATCATGCCAGAGGGACATGTTGTGATGAAATATCATGCAATTGCATTTGACTGACTGCTCTCTTCTTAATCGTTTTGAATCGTTTTACTATTATGTGTCCTACCATAGGTGAAGCTGAAATCGTCTGATCTATAAATAACACGAAGGATATGACAATACACTATGTACTTCTCTGCATTTTGTATATTTTTAAATTTAGAAAACATCATCTCATAATAAAACAAAACTAGCATATTAAGGCATGTTTGGAAGTAGGCGACCATAATATAGCGACAACGCGACTTACGACCGTACCATACATACATATTGTTATCACACTCACGCCTGTAATCTCTGAAGGAGTCGGCAGAGATGTAACCAGTACCCCCACATTTCTCCAAACTTATCTCTTTCCTATATTGTAATAGGGGTGCGCCTATCGCCATACCAAGCACAATTCCTTACTCCGGGCTGGTACTGAGAATTTAATTATAAGAATAAAAAACACACACACTTAGAAAAAAAAAGGAAAAGGTGTTTCTTGTTTAGAAACACCCCTTAATTCTTTTATCCAATCCGGAAATCGAAATCAAGACCTTGGTATAACAGCTGTCATGTAGGAAGTTGTCTTAAGTGAGTCAGGAGCAAGTTAACTCATTAGTCCATTATGTACTAGAGTAGTGCCCACTTGATAGGTATTTTTTTTCTCGTTCGGCAAAGTGACTACGCTTCATCAGATAGTACATGAAGATAGTGATATTGGATTCTTCCAAGAATAGTGTTGACCAACAACAGACGAACATATTACACTCCTTTGCAAAAAAAACGGGCGGGTTTGATTTTTTAACATTATTGGTAATAATTTAGTTCTTCAGAGGTTTTAATAGCCAAACTATGTTACTGGCACTTAATAAAGAGTCTGGGTATGAAAAAAAGTTCATTCCAAATTCAAAACTTTTGTTTTTTAAATTATTAATCCCTTTTTCATTTTGTGACACTTTTCGCGGGTTTGCGGTTAAAAGGTTATCAAGCAACTAAAAGTAACTTTTCGTTATTTTTAGTACAACAATTTATGTTTATCGCATAATTCTGCCTTATTGTGACTTAAAACAGATATCTTTGTGTCTATAGTAATGGCAGAAACAGCAATGAGAGCTAGTAAAATTATAGCGCTGCTGGAAGAGGGGTGTAGCCAATGTTACGTCTCACAGCGGTTAAACGTGAGTCGTTCAACCGTACAAAGAACCTGGACTCGATACCAAGAGACAGGTTCCGTTCAGAGAAGGCAAGGTTCTGGGAGAAAACGTTGCACACAGCCGCGAGACGATCGCTTTTTAGTGACTCAGGCGCTGAGGAACCGCAAATGCAGTTACATAGACCTCAAAAGAAACCTTGAAGAGGTACGAGGAGCACAAGTTAGCCTATGGACTGTGAGGAGAAGACTTTTAGCTGCTGATATACGTAGTCGACGACCAGCGCGGGCCCCCAAGTTACTCCGTGAGCACCGGATTGCGCGGTTGAGGTTCGCTAGAAATTGCCTATCTTGGACACCAGGTAACTGGAGTAGCGTACTCTTCTCCGATGAGGCTCGAATTTGTCTGCATGGTGAGGACCGACGTCGGCGAGTGTTACGAAGACCAGGGGAACGCTATGCCGATGTGTGTTTTGAAGAAATCACCCCTTATGGTGGAGGGTCCGTTATGTTTTGGGCGGGCGTAACTTCCAACTATCGTACCGAGATAGTATTCATAGAAAATGGCTCACTAAATGCGCATAGGTACATAACAGAAATCCTTTCTCAAAATGCACAACCCGCACTGACTGTAATTGGTGAAGATGCCATTTACATGGACGATAATGCTCGGGCCCACCGTTCTGGCGACGTAGATGCTTATATGCAAGAGGTCGGTATTCGTCGTTTGGATTGGCCAGCGCGGAGCCCCGACCTTAACCCCATTGAGCACGTTTGGGACCTCCTAAAAAGGCGAGTACGATCTGTCCAACCACCTCCACAAAACATCAGAGAGCTTAAACGTGTAATCTCGACTGAGTGGGAACACATTCCACAGGACACCATCAAAAGCCTGGTGGGAAGCATGCCAAGACGATTACATGCCGTAATCGCTGCAAGAGGAGGTCATACTCGTTATTAATTTTTATTTTTTAATGTCTCTTTTATTAAAATACCATATAAATACTCGTAGTCTTAATTTCATTATACCCATAAAAATGTCCATTTTAACACGGCTCTCTGTTTACATTGACTAAAACACCGATACTAGGATAAAAGTGTTAAAAAACTAGATTCTCATTGATAATAAGAAATTTCTAGTCATCCAAGCTAATGACATACTAAAAATATAATAATATTTACCCATAGAAAAGCTAAGGTAAAGTGTGTGTGTAAGGTGCCCGTTTTTTTTGCAAAGGAGTTTATATCGTAGGTCGCGAGAATTAACCTATCCTATGTAATTGCTTCTTCATAATCCATTTTATGAGGTTCATAATAGTAGATTTAACGACCACCAAA
Source organism: Amorpha juglandis (assembly GCA_949126905.1). Lineage (NCBI taxonomy): Eukaryota > Metazoa > Arthropoda > Insecta > Lepidoptera > Sphingidae > Amorpha > Amorpha juglandis. The sequence goes on from OX421367.1 coordinate 12,270,064, forward strand.
AAGATTCCTGTGTAACCTCACATACGCCTGGAATTTACAATACTCTTTAAATCCTTACAACGCTCTACTTCAGTGTACTAGATCCCTCACAGACACTTCCGGATATTATGGCTTATCGACAGACGCAAGCTTCTTCATCTTTTGTTTATTTACAAGGTATTCGTTCAACAATAGGATCGCCTGACCCGAACTTTTAGCGCGAATCAATATCGCTGCTCCGCGTAAGTTGCCACGGTCACAAGCCGTACAAACGTTAGCGTAATGTACGTAATCTCAAAACCAATCGGTCTAAGTTCACCGTTGATCATGTTAATTTTTTGAGTGGTAGAGCCACGCTGTAGACAGTTTTGTCTACAGCATGAATGGGCTGGCTCGCCCGGGTCATTACCACTGTCTCACAGAAAACCGACGTAAAGTAGCGGCTTGCTGCTGCGTTTCGTATGGTGAGTGAGATATCCGGAAGCCCAAATCCCCTCGCCTTCCCTATCTCTAATTATTCCTTTCCTTTATGGTCGGCAACGCACCCATGATTCTTCTGGTGGTGGGCGTACATGGGCGGTGGAGATCACTTACCATCAGGTGTCCCACTTGATCGTTTGCCGGCCTATGCCATAAAAAAAAATGACTTGACTACAACGATATAACTTTAAACTTAAATATATTCAGTGATATTTTAATTTTAATAACAAAATATCTAAGTGGTAGTGGCCACGCTGTATATAGTTTTGTGTAGCAACAGGCCGGCTTTTCTTGGTTACTACAGTTGTAAGACAGTTGTCTCACAAAATACCGTCGTGAAGCCTGCTGCTGCTTTTTGTACGGAGACTGAGGTATCCGAAGCTTCTAACTTCCCCTCCACTTCCCAATTCGCATTCCCTTCCTTTATGGTTGGCAACGCACTTATAATAATAATTTTATTATTGTTAATATTCTTATTGGATATCAATTTTACCATTAGGTGACCTTCTTGCGTGTTTGCTGACGTCATTATAATTCATAAAAACTGCTGAGTAAAGTTACAAAGTTATAGAGGTCGCCTTTTGGCATAATAGAAATACCAAAGTCGAATAAAATATTTAAAATATTATTGTACTAGAAAACAAGAGAGAGCTAGGTTAGGGTTTCACTGTAGTAATTATACTTATAATTACTCCAATTTTTATCAGGTTATTTTACACGGTAAATTGAACAATGGACTTCAAAGGCTTCTATATATTAGTTAGAGCCGAGGACAAGCCACATCTAACTGCAGTCTTGCCGCCGCAGCTGAGGATATTAATTAGTTTTTCCGTCATGCGGTTTATAAGGCACTCAGAAAACTGTTTTCCAAGTAAAATAACTTGTAAATGTACACGGTGTAATTTGTAGCTAGCTTTATTAACGTGTCACTAGGCGCCTGACGGTGGTGATGAAACCACCATAAATAAGTAAATGCTATAATACTTGCTAAATAAATTATGAAATATCCAAATACAAAAGTTACACTCTGACATACATGCCAGAAGAAAGATCATTATAGATAGGTACATACATACCTACTTTCTAAAACAGCTTTTTGATAAGTTAAGCATTTATCAGCCCACATTTCGCGGAGATATGGGTAAACATATTATATACACACGAATTGAGGGTTCTTTGGTCCAAAATAGTTAAAATGTTTTTAACCAAAAAACAAAAAAAAAATGCAAAACCATTATGCTGCAATAGCACCGATTCAGAGTTGTTAAGTTTTGTTTTTAGCTTTTTAGATTTTATGATCCGATTTTATTTTTTGTTAAAAAGTTTTAAATGGCGTTAAATAAAAAAGACCAGCCGCGTGTACAGAAAACTACGCAAAGCAAAAAGTTGTTATTGAGTGAATAAGGACACTAGATTCACATTCAAGCATATTTAGTCTAGCCTTTCATGATTATTATTTTACATATTATTATGTTTGATTTTAATGTTAGAAGACGAGCAAAAAGGTCATCTAAAGGTGATTTTGTCTTTTGTACGCCCACAAACTAGAAGAACCATAGACGCGTTTACGACCTTAAAAGTAAAGGGGTAATCAAGAGATTTTGAAGGGAAGAGGGGACTTGAGCCTCCGGATATTTCACTTAATATCCAAAACGACGCAACAAGCTACTACTTCATGTCGGTTTTCTGTGAGACACTGGTATCAACCCAGTCGAGCCGGCGCAATCATGTAGTAATCTAATAATCTTAAAGGCAGTTAAAAATAACAGTTGTTTCATATTATTCTCCAACAAGAGCAATGAGTAAAAATAACAGTCATAATAAGCTACGATAATAATAGCATAATTACGTGAAACAATCGAGTCATTATAATGTTTAAAATCCACTCGAAAGTAGAGCTCATTATTCATGTAAAAGCAACACATTCGAGTCCTCGGAAAATTCTGTTAATTTTTGCGTGATATTTAACTGACTTATCCTAACCAAGTTAATAATTTCATCAAAATGGCGCAGTAGTTTCGAATACCTGACTTATTAATGTGTTTTTTGATTGCCGACCTCAACACTTGATATAATAATAATGTCATCAGAAATCGCACGCCAACCAGAAATATTCTTTTCTGGCAACAATAATCTGCCTTATTTAAAATATGAAAATGTTTTTCTCTTGGAATCTCATTATCGTTCCTGTAAATATTATGTATTGTTGTACGTTTTTGCGAGTTATTCGATAGTTGTCTCGTCATCCCTATTTACATATGTTTGCAGGTGTATACAGCGTCGCTAGCCGATTATATTGGCACCGTATTAGCTTTACATATACTCGCACTGCGGCTACACATTGCCAAAGTTTTATTCGGTTCGTTTTACTGATAAATTACTTTAAAGCCTACCATGTATCCTGCTGCTCAAAATAAGTCTACCCAATGGGGTAGACTGCGGGCAGAAAGGAGGAGTAAAGACTACTCTCCGCAGTTTGGTCTTTCGTTAGCTCCAAATGCTTTCAACTTACTTCGTTACCTTTTTAATTATCACTGATATATAAACGTCGTGCAAAATAGCACTTTTAAGACCTTAATAACTCCAGAACTATAATTGATTTATTTATCAAATTCTGGAGTTTATAAATGGACCCTTATTAGGTAGGCAAAATTTAAAGTGCGTGGATCTAATAGTTTTTGAGTTTTGGAGGGTCGAAAGTAGCTTTAAATGGTTTGTTGTTTGTTCACACGCCCGATGTCTCTGGCTTGACGCACTGTCGTGTGTCTAGATCTATATCATGTTTATTACTAAAACGCAAAATATTTGCAATATAAAGTCATTTCTCATTGGAAATGTGAATATATTATAATTTTGAACGTGCACTTTGCATGTCTTTACAATATTGAACGCAGCGCTTATTAATATCCACGTAGATATACAATTTGAATAGTTGTAAGTTATTGAAATCAATTTTAATAGGTTAAATGAAGAAGGCCTATATGGGCCTATATATGCCATATATATGGGTGGTATACGCGCGCGTGGCTTTCTGCACGTAAGCACGCGCGCCGATGCCAGTCGAATAGACATGCACAAAACAATACTCTATGAAGTAATGCCCTATGGCATGACATTTTGTACTGCGTAATATGTCATTATAGCATTACTCTAGGCATGACCTGAGATGACACGCTATGTGAACAGCCCGCTATTACTGGTACTGAATGTTCAGTCAGGATTCAGGTGTAATGTAATAGCAATAGATAGATAGACCCTTTATTTTTATCCTAAACTTATAACAGCATGCGTTATGAGGAACGTTATGTGAATGTGTGAATTATCCACAATGTAATACTGTTCTAAATCAAAATTCTACTAAACGGCGTGACAGAGACAGACTCCCGACCGGCCGACACACCTCGAGCGCACAATTTCTCGAACTTTTACGATTGCGCGCCCCGCTTCACCGAACCGCCCGTGTGTGTACTATGGCCATGTTTAATGTAATGTTTCATGCAACATTTTGCCGGGTAACAGGTACTGTTACAGTACGCGGTCGTGTTATATTACACATCATGCATTACTCACAGTACTTACACATCTCTACAGTCGACTCATAGCTTCCGGGTAGCGCGTACGCGCATCGCCTCACCCGCCGTAGTTTTTTTTGTAACTGTAATGTATATCTCAAGTAATTATGTTATTGCTATTAATTAAAGCTTCGGTACGTTACAGAACTCGAACAAGTTTGATTTCCACTATCAGTATAACTTTACTCTTTAATTTAGTTACTGAGTAATTTAATGTAAAAATATCTCTATCATAAAGTAAATAAGGCAACCTCAACTCTACAAAGGATTGTACATATTTTTTCTGCTAATTAAATGAATGTTTGGACTAAATGTAAATTTATTCACGAAGTGTAGCGCCAAAGCTAATTTAATATTTAGTCAAGAAAGTTGAGGGGATAGTAAGTTGTATACAGATTAAGATATATTTATTCGTAGAGCCACACTCTACTGCACTGTAGACATCGTTGTCTACAGCATAAATGAGCCCGTTCAACCGGGTCATTAACTCTGTCTCATAGACAATCGACGTGAAGTAGCGGCTTGCTGTTACATTTCGCATAGTTAATGATATTTAGGAATCCCAAAACCTCCCTGCCATCCCATTTTAAACCAATTTAACTGTCGCTTCTTCTTCTATATTCAAATTCCAACATAATAGTTTAGCATTTCACATGTTTATTAATTAATGGATCCCACACATCGTTGTTTTAATAATAAAAAATTGGTGTGTGTCGTGGGACACCAGGTAGGAACGAAGTTCCTTCGGCTAATGTAGAATCGACACAAATTGTAAAAAATACAAATTATCAACTAAAATAACAAAATATGTCTCTTTATTTTTGTTTGACAACATAAAATTACATAGAAATAGAATAGAAAAATAGAAATAAAAAAAAGACGTGTAGCACTCGGAGACTGCCGCGGTAAAGCTATTGTATAGCATTTTTTATCAACTTATGTAATTATAAATAAAAACTTATTAATTTAGACTTAGACTGGCTACTAAACGGTGGACGGCCGTGTTCTATAATCAAAAATTCAAATTCAAATTTCAAACCGCGTCTACATTTCCAAATGTCATAAGTTATCTATCTGTTTTATTAACGGAATTTCGACTTTAACTTTGTGTGCTAGATATCAAATTAAGTTTAAAAAAAAGTCTCATTTAACGGTTTTATTCCACGCATTTTTTCCACGCATTTTTTCCACGCATATTTCTTACGGTTTTACTATCACATTTTTTTCAGTTCGGTCACGCAGCGAAATCCCTATCCCCTCCAAGCCTGCCGTAAGGAACTTCGTTCCAATAATGTTTATTTGGAGATTAAAAACTGGCACTAAGTTAACGAAATCACGGACAATTACGGAAAATATGATCAAGGATCAAGCTATCATCTATGGCACTGAAATAAAGAGGCTATTATAGGAAATCTCATATACACGTAATCCAACTTGTATAATGTATCTTCCTAAATAATGTAGTGAATTATACATAGAGGGATCACTTCATCACTTGAGTATATACCGTGATGTTTTATTTTTATTGTGCCTTTGGTGGTAAACCCCGAAGTGGCGTACTTAAATCCAGAAGGGTACGAATTAAAGTACCGTATGTATGTTTGATGTCTTACTCTTAAAGTATTTCCGCTGAGAAAAGATAACATTTTAACCAGCTGAAAACAACAGTAGTATTTTATTGAAATAAAACTAATTTAAACGGATTTAATATAATATCGCGGTATTTAATTTTAATTTTGGTCGCGACGTTTCGAAAGATAGATTAAGTTGTAGGTTGTCCCAAACCAATAACATAAAAGATATTTGTAACATTTTTTTTGTCTTGGTCGAAATTATTACTACTAAGACTACATAACAAGTTCAATATACTCTAAAAACTCCTATCTTCGCTGAAATAGGCGAGAAAAACATGGATAACATGAAAAAAGAAATATTAACAATGTAGCAAGAAGCTAAGCGGCTCTATTATTTTGTAACTGGCCCAAATAAAATTAAAGAAGACAATGTGCGTGCGTTAGTGGCGAAATAATTAAGAGTCCCGAGGCTATCGCAGGTGACCTGAAGGATTTAAGTGGCAAGAGATTAATGAGGTCAAAGAAATGACATTTCAATGGACGTACGGACCGCCCAACGAGCTTTATATTAACTTGGGTATTACCCGTATCTATGCGTGGGTTTTGACAATGATTTTATGCGTGAATATGTGGCTGTCATAAGAATCATAAACGTAATTTTGTATTCGTATTTAAGCGTTACTGTACTACATTAGAGCACTGACTTTTATCGGTGTTGGTAGATTATGATAGTTTCACCTCATTGGTCTAGTGACAGGGTCAAAAGCATCCTAGGTTTCGGTTGTTTCAGCTCCTTTGATATTAGCGTTAATGAGCTTGCATGAGGTTGATGTAGCCAAGTCTGTTTGAGAAGATATTTTTCCTTGAAGTTAATAGTAGGGTGGTAAGGCTGCGATAAAGAAATAGTCCTGTAACGTAGTCAGGTAATCATGGGTAAGTTAAATCTTAAATCTGAAACAATTCTGAAATTAAACTCATAAAATACGCCGCTGCTAGTCCAAGGATGAGATGTAATAATATATTATTGTACGAATTATTGTAGTACTCGCCTCGTGGTGTGCAATTTAAGAACATCGCCTTCAAAATACGTACAAAATACGAACTTCGTAAATACTTGCATTTATTTTCACACACGCTGCGGACGGTAGTTTTATTACAATTTAAACGTTCCTTGTATCATGATTAAAATGTGGGAGCTATTCTTCTAAAGTAATTAAAATTCTGCATTTTATTGTTACGTTGGAATTCTGTTAAGTTTTATTTTAATGTTTTGTAGTATGCGTTAACGGGATTTCTACAGTTTAAATGGAATTTAATGGAACGACTCTCCTTGCTATGTGTGCGTGAACTCAGATTTGTGTAGCTGTACTGCTATACTATTGATACGCACACACACACACACACACGTATATCTGTACAGCAATCGTGTAGGACGTAGACCTAATATTACAAAAAAAGGTTACCAACTCTACCTACATACAAAATCAATTCGCACACTGATTACTTTAAGTAATTTCAGGTGGTTTCCTACAGTATGGTTTGGTAAAGCAATAAGCATAATATCTCACAGCGCAGAATTTATCGAGAAGTGTAGGTGTACTTACTTTAACTCTGCCACCCGTTTAACGAATTTTACAGGTGTGATAATATTCTTATATTTCATATTTTAGACGAAAACTTATAATATGTCATGTATAATTTGTTTACTTATTCACAAACTTTTTAAATTTTTAGGGTCCCTTGCCTAAAGTGTACAAATGGAACCTTGTTACTAATGTTTCCAACTAACTAACTAAGCAACCTAAATGGAAACAGTTTTAACTTAAAGTTGCCATGACCCGTAAGAAATTGTGAAATCAATGATCAACTTGTAGCCAAGTTTTTGTTAGACGATCGCGAACCGACGGAACGTACTAATATAGATGCTGTCCCTTAGTAGAATTATCCCATCGCCATTGCCATTCGTTTAGTAGATCCTTAATCGTCAGGATAGCGCTAGGCAGTAAGAGAGATCTCATATAAGAAACATATTTGATTCAAAGTTTTAAGTAGTGGTAGGATACTCATATTCACCCGGATAACGATCATCGTATACACGGTGTTCACACCTTATCTGGATCGCATTTCAGGATCAGCCAGTATATTCTCGGTTTTCCCGAGGGGCTTGCGACATGACTTGATAGTTGATTGGGGCGAGTATAAGGGTACATCCTTGTATCCCTGTGTCTGTATCGGTAATCCGCCTGTCCTGTCCCAGGCCCCTCGATTGGTTTCTTCGTAGTGTAAAGAAGCATTTAAACAAGCCAGCATGATTCTGGTGACCACCGATAAACTTATTGTTTGTTGGAGGTCGCTGGTTTTTTGCCGCGCTGCGTTTTGGGTGTAGTGCAATCACTTTACCGTGCGTGGAATAAAAAAAGTGTATTGATATTAATTTATCGTAAAACCGCACTCATATAATTATACAAGTTTCAAACTGGGAACGATTTGAATTTAAACTGTAAAGCAGATAATAAAACCAGCCTAGTGTGAGTCGACGGATGTAATAATTAAATTATGTTACGGGACACTCAGTCCGAGAGTCCAACTTATACTTGGCTGGTGTTTTATTACATTATTTGCGCCATGTTTCAAAATAGTAAAAAACTTCGAAGTGACTTAAGTACAAAAGTTTTAAGTCCCTAACTTTAATATTATAGAGACATTGACGTAAAGTATTTTTCAAAGGCATACTAAAGGTAAACTAATAATGTAAAGTCTCCCCTAATAAGTTATTATATGATTTTATATAATTTTAAATACCCAGACCTAAAAGAAATATTAGTGAATCAGACAAATATCTGTCTCATTGCGGGGATTAAACCCACGGCCTCTTGTCTCACAATCGGCTACTTATCCACTGCGCCACGAAGACTGTCAAAATGCTAGTGGCTGATGGCAACCAATTTCCACTTCTCATGAACGTCTATAATATCAGAAGAACCACGATTGAGGAAACGGAACTTGAAAGATTGGGAAAACCCTAATCTTTTGAATTGGACTTATACTGAAAGTTGATACTAAGAATCTCGTTAATGTTTAAAGCCACTCTTCAGATAGTCAACAGCAGCGGAACAGTTATAATTTTGGGTGACAGAGAGTGTAGACGATTGAAGTTACTGACCAAAGCCGCCATAAAGATTGACGAGATTATTTTGGTACCGTCTATAACTTGCAAAGTGATACTTGCAAATCAGTTAATCATATTATACCAACCCTCATTACAGTTTAGCTACATATAGTACAGAAGCGACTTAATACTGCAAGCAACGTTGAGAACAAAGCGTACAATACACATAATCTGCTCACTTGTGGAGGATGGGCCGTATGCCATTATTGTGATTTAGTTTGTGGCTCTTCTCAGAATGCGAGTCAATAAATTAGATCTCAATCAGGCCGTAACCGTCATTTGTTATTCGTACTTCACACATAATGTGTATGGACGCGTATGTAGACGTCGTCATTCAATATGTCATAAAGTGAATTATTTATAGCTCGCGCCGTTCATTAGTGCTCCATTACAATATATTAAAACATCTATTATTGTAATGATCTGATACATAAGCTCTGATACAATAACACATAATGCCGATTAAAAAAAATCGAATTCGTCATGTCACTATGATCACAAACAACAACACAATAAAGCCGACATACTCATATTTAGTGTATCTATCTAATTGTGATAATATTTTAAGAATCGGTTTAGTACTTCCAGAGATTTGTCGTTGAAATAGATTTACTATAAAGTACATACCTATATATAGTGAACCTAGTGGTCACAAATCCCAAAGAAAAACAGACTGTGATACTCACGGATTGGGTAGCTTCCTAATAATAAAGATATTATTAAATCGGTTCGTATTTCCAAAGATACCCCCTACGTACAAACAAACAAATAGTTCCTATTTATATAACAGGGTAGATAAAATAGATAAACATTACAAAAATATCAATTTAAGTTTCGATAAATTCCACAAGTACATTATTCCAATGAAAACATCTACTCTATAAATATAACACTATAACTTTTCCAACGGTAGATTTTCGCTATAAAATCCACACATCATTTACAAAGCCGAAAATCTATGCAAGCGCCAAGCGAGTGCGAGAATAAAAATTCTCGATATCACTTTTACCCTTGATGTGTTTCATGATACTTATGAATGGATGTCGTTGTCGGGAGCGAAGAAGCCCGGCTGGGAGGGAGATGACTTTCATTGTTTATGCATGAAGTTATTATTTACGAGCGTCGACTTCACCACTCGCGGTACGAGACGGCTAGACTATTTCTTCACTAATTTTCTATCTTCAAAGTAAAAGGCTGTTATAAGAATAATTCAAATTATTAATTACACTGCTTCTGTGAGTTTTGAGGTCGTCTGAAATGTTATCGCAAATGTTATGACCTATTTTATGTAATGTACAAAATTTCATATCCTTACATCAATGTACAAAAATATAATAGGTACATGTGTTTATCAAAAACGTGTCTTTCTCGTCTTTTAGTTGTTGTAAAAACTCTTCAGTTTTCTAGAGATGTGAGGAATGAATTTATTTTTAAACGTGGTAATAATTATCTCGACTCGGCTTTTGTTGACTTCCAGGATCTTTCAATGTTATACCTCGTTTTACGTCTATATCACGTTCCGGATTAATGCTCAGATGATAAACAAGTGTTTTTGAAATTCAAGCAACATTACGCAGTTTCTTCAATGCTCAAAGTAATTATTTTCAGTATTTTAGTACGGATGCTTGTGAGGCTCAAATAGTAAATAATTAATGAAGCTATAGGAATGTTACCTATAGGAAATAGTTATAAGTTCACCCCTGTATCCCTGATGGGGTGGGACAATTTCCAGTAGCGGGCAACTGGTATGATTTTTCAAATCGGAAGCTCAAATAAAAATTGTGAAAGCTCGACCTGAGATTTGAACCCACGCTATCGCCGTTTCTAATCTTGAGTATGCTAATGAAGCGTTTGTTAGAAAGAACGTTAAATAGTTGAAACATTTTGTAATAGTATTTCTATAGATCATTATAAAATAGTGGTTAGCATTGTTCATTGATCGCTCATTCCGCTTTTTATATTCATTCAAAATATTAATATTCATCATATTAGATATTGATGTCAGTTACTCGCAATTCCTTTCTTAAAGAATCAACCAAATTAATTAAAGTCTACCCAAAATTTTTGGAGCACTGCCACTCCTCTGGCCTTCTATAAGATATTGGTCAAAACTTTTCAAGGGCTATCAGGAGCAAATATAAATCATAGTAATAAGTTACAACCGATATATTAATAATTTGATCTATATTAGTTGATATTACGCCGAAAAATTATTAAATAAAATTTTTATTTAATAACATAAACGTTACATAATATGTACTTTATTATGCTTTATTTATTTGATATACAAATTTCATTTTACTGCTCAGTATATGTGTCACATTTGAATTACTATAACCAGGCCTCAATTGAAAATACTGATTAAATATATATGAAATCATAGTAATTTTCTTAAATTACTATGATTATTTTCAATAACTTAGAAGTCGAAATTGTTTAGTGGATCGTGACAAAAATATCAGTATATCTTCGTAGACTAAAGCTTTTCATCTGAGCTAGGTTTTAGAAACGCATAGAGCACGATCAACAAAAACTCGTACAGTCATGATTAACATAAAATGCAGGATGATTTATCCAAATGAGACAGTAAGAGCCTCGAACCCCGTGGGAGAGTCATTGTTACGACTGACCCGGGGGACCTTGTTCCTTTAACTTGCACCTTCGGAATCCTATCATTAAGATAACATCAAAAGATCGAGGTCCTTGTCCCTAATACTCTATTGACGTACTTTCCTGACGGGATTTTCGTGTTAGACATGAAGTAATTTGATATCAAAATTCTTTAAATCACCTAACATTATTATTAGATATTTAATACAGGGATCGGATTCTAACATTTAGTTACCGTTCAAAAACTTAGTTTTTCGTATTTTCGATTACCTATTTATAAACAAAAAGAATTTTGTCATAACATTTGCTCTAACAAAACTTCCAATCAATATTTTTAACTCCCGACAAAAAAGAATGTAAATAAAATTGATCCTTTTGGCTGGTATGTGTGTGTGTGTATATATGTGTCAGTAGTATCATATATACATACATCCATTTTTTTAAAGCTGATTTATTCGATATGATTCATAACTAGGTTTGAAGAAAACTTCTTTAATCCTTTAGATTAGAAATCTTGATTCATTTACTTTATACATTTTTAACTTTACGTCAGATGTTTTTAACTCCCGACTAAAAAAAAGGAGTGTTATAGTTTTTAACGGTTGCGATTTTCGATATAAAGCGATGGTTATTCAGGATCAATGAATATTGAATAGTACTAAAAAGAAAAACCTATTCATAAAATGACCTGCCAGTGCTCACCCAATAAAAGCCATTATGACTCAACTACTCTCTATTAGAATGGAGTTTGAGTATAACCATCGCAGTTGATGGGAAATGATACGATACCACTGAACAGATTACTGTCAGAACGTTAAATTCATAGGGTTTCTGACAATTTTGACAAGTTCTCTCCTGGACCGCCATTGTGCCCAGCCATCAATCCGTCTAGGCCCTAGAATATGTAGAGTCTAGGGCATTTACTGCGGGACGCTTTCCACAGAACGTGGTACCATCTGAATAAACATCACACTAACTATACATATTAGGAAGTCTACATATTTTGTGACTATTAGAAATAATCATCACATTGCGTAAGACGATAATAATGCATTTAAATTTATTAAAATACTACATCGGTTATCTGTCCTAAACATGAAAAATATGCGGAAATCGAACCTGCTGCCTCTGGTTTCACAGCTGTTTATTTGCTCACAGTAGCATGTGGCCGGTATCGTATATAATATTACAAGCTCCCACATATGACTGATTTTTGCGCAACTTTTGTTCAAGGTCGATTTCACATATTTATATCCTGCTATGTGCTACGTATTATAAATGTGAAATTTTGTCAATTTCCTCTTCACGGCCAAACGGTTTTGGATGAAATTTGGCACGTAGGTAGACATTAACCTGAACTAGGACAGAGGCTACTTCTTATCCCGGAAAAGGCCATTCACGCGAGTGGAGCCGCGAACAACAGCTAGTAAAGAAAGTATTAAGACAATGTATTAAACTTTCTATTGTTGGAGCTTTAATGATTTGCTTACCCGGATAGGATGGCCGCCAAATTGATTCATGAACCAGAGCATGATTCTTGCCCCGGTTCCATTGTTGTGAAACACTCGCGGAAATAGGAACTTTGGCATAGAATAACACTTCATATTAATTTCCTTTTAAAATAATATCTGTTTTTGAAATTGTATGTAAATTTAATATGCTGATATATTGTGTTATGAATGTTTAAATTGTTACATACGTTATAGATACCAATGGAATTGTTGAAATATTCAAGTAATTTATGTACATTATAAAGTATGTAGTTAATAAATTCAGAAAGAAGAACAAAGCAGCGTCAGCTCAGCTAAAGGTTTGAAAGCCACTTTAACATTTAATATGTCAATACACGAGTACTAACGGCAAAAACCTACGACGACTTCGTGGCGTCTTTTTTTTCAAAATTTGTAAATTTCAACCGTAACCAACAATTTAAGCCATTCCATTTATTTGACAGAATAAACTACACAGAGGCTTACAATAGATATCTCGTTTTATATAGCAGACAATTTCAAATCCCCCGGATTTGGGTCTCCGGATATTTCACTCGCCGTACGGAATGCATCAGAAAGTTACCACTTAACGTCGATTCACCGTAAGACAATGGTAATAATCCAATCGAGCCAGCCCATTCATGCTGTAGACAAAACTGTGTACAGCGTGTTCTATGCATATAATGTGCGGTAAAAGTAATATCACTAGAATGATTGTAGTATTCACACTACAAATGTAAAATGTGCATCTTTTCATTCGCGGACGAACACGCAGCGCGTTGTTAACTAAACTTGAGGCATTGTGTGGTACGCCATTGTACTGCGAATTCACTCGACGTTTAAATTCCGATGTAGGCATTGAAGCTTGAGTTGCAATGGTATGCTTAACTTTATTCAATACTGAGAATAATCTGTTGACATCGCGTTGATTTAAAATCTTTTCTTGCATAGCACAACCCTGCAGAAGACGGCGTCTTTTGTTAAAGCAGTTTAATAAAAAAATAAAACAAGTTTACGCCACCAAATAAAAAAGCTAGTGACTGTTAGAGATTGCATTAATCTTTACTTTTTTTGCTCCCATTTTTTTGTATACAATGTCCTTTCTACCTTTCATTAAGTTCTTACAATCTTAATATTGTTACTAAAGTGGAGTCAAACTGTATCACCTGGACAGTAGTATCAGTTGTAGTCGTATATTAAACTAGCTTAACAATCACTTTCCATTATTATAAATACATAACTTTACTATTTAATTATATTTCAGTTTGTCTCTAGAACGTATTATTTATAATTTATATTATAAATTAGTTTTCGCTCAGACTCTCAACTGAATTTCAATCTCAAGGAATGTTGTAAAAGAGAAATTATCTTTTATATTCTTAGATATTTCTATCGCAAAATTAAACTCAATTTTATTATTACACTAGCTTTTGCCCTCACATCCGGCTGCGTTAAAATATTGGTTGCGAAGAGACATTTGATGTATAGTTATGTTTATAAATACTTCAAAATATTGTCGCACGTTGTGTTATGTATTCGTGAGCTTGTAGGTATGTAGGTTTGTTGTGTGACATGTTTTTGTAACGAACACCATGAGTGCCTACCCAAAATGTCTACTAAACGCTTTAAAAAGGCTTTATAAAAGCTTTTGACAGTTCTGAAGAAGAAGCGTTGTTACGTTCAAGAAGATTGCTTAATCAGTACAGATTGCAGTTTTCGAACAAAACATTATATTCTTTTTTTTTATAGCATAGACCGGCAAACGAGCTAGTGGGTCACCTGATGGTGAAAGTGATCTCCACCGCCCATGTACGCCCACAACCACAAGAATCATGGGCGCGTTGCCGACCTTAAAGGAAAGGGATAATTAGGGATTGGGAAGGGGAGGGCAATTTGGGCTTCCGGATATCTCACTCACCGTACGAAACGCAGCAGCAAGCCGCTACTTTACGTTGGTTTTCTTTTGACAGTGGTAACGACCCGGTCGAGCCAGCCCATTCATGCTGTAGACAAAACTATCTACAGCGAGGCTCTACCACTCCGATTTGACATTTATTTACAAATTACAAGTAGTATGGGTACTGTCCAGATAAAAATATTTAGTTTTTAACCTCTACAATATAAAAGTAACTAGTCAGCTACGTTAGAACCGTGACAGAATACCGACCTATATAGAGATATCGCAATAAACATAAATTGAAATACTTGTTTCGCTCGTGACAACTTTGAATAGAGTGCCGAAGCAGTGCAACAAACCTGAACGCTTGTTCAACTATGTCAACCACCGATAGTATTTATATTAAAACTGGCTTTAGACCGAGTATTTTGACATGAAAATCTCTTCCGTATATAGAGCAAAAGAACTCAAAAATACTGATGCAAAATACTAAAAGGATTTTAGTCTCAGTGCTTATTTATATTACTTTTTCAATTTGTGGACGTTCATAGGCGGTAGAAATCACCATCAGGTGACCCACTCGCTCGTGCCACCCTTTGCTATAAAAATAAAAGTTACG
The DNA here is from genome assembly GCA_949126905.1 of Amorpha juglandis. Lineage (NCBI taxonomy): Eukaryota > Metazoa > Arthropoda > Insecta > Lepidoptera > Sphingidae > Amorpha > Amorpha juglandis. The sequence continues at coordinate 12,285,454 of OX421367.1, forward strand.
AACCTCTTTGCTTTGTCTAGATATATAAATATATATAAATCTCTTAATTCTACAATTAATTATTTTTAAAAATATCCTAATTGCTACGGCTTTTCGTCTAACAATCATCGGCAAGTACAATTAAAAGATAATATTATATCCATAATTGCGCCTTTATTTTTTTATAAGTGGCTCATAATAATTAGCAATATTTCTGAGGCTGTCCACGGGACAAGTTTTAATTAACTACGCTTAAAATTAAATATCAAGTAGGCTTGTGCGACTGCAGATGGAAATTGAGTAATTTGTTTTTTGTTAATTTATATACGCGTGAAGACAGCGAAACTTCCGTTGTATACTTATGCAATTATGGTATAGTTTAAGGTATGCAACGCTACTAGCGAAGTTCATGTCTCGGTCGCGTACCTCAAATCAAAATGTGTAATGTAACATGTTTCAAATTAAATTTTCTCTATCAAATGTCCAGCGGATCCTTAAGAAAATTCTTCGGCTTATTACGAAATAGTGTCCCGTATCCCATGTGTCACATCCTTATGTATACAATGTTGCATTATGAAATTATGTTTGTTGTGTTCCGGTTTAAGGGTTATCAAATCCAGTAACATTACTGGGTATTATGAGACTTGACATCTTATTACGAGCGGAATCCAATACCATACAATGTTTTTATGCTTCAAAGTCCTGCTCGTCTCGTTTTTCAGGTTAAATAAAAATGTAAAATGAACATTCTAATTATCTTCTGACGCATTTGTTATTGCAACTTTACTACTAATCCGCATTGGGATTGTACTTCGCAATACAGTGTGATAAAAGAGAAAATGAATGTTTTTGCAATTTTTAGATTAGAACTACAAATTTTATGCAATGTAAATAAGTATTCCTGTTTCATAAATAATTTTATCGATGTAGTGGATATTGTAAATTGTAATAATTCAACAGAATTAATATTTCAACAGGATCTAGAAATCACCTATCACCATCTAGAAAGACAATCTATGAAAATTAAGGAATGTGTAATATGATAGGGTATATATATGTTGTAAGGCCGAGTTAAAGTTGCACCTACTGAAATCAGTAAAAAATAAACAAAAATCAATGAAATACTAAACAAAACTAAATTAATCAATAATAAATCAGCCTTATATAACTTCTAATATTTTTTTTATTGTATTCTTAATTTTTTTACCGAAAAATACCTCGAACTAAAAGCTCTGAATTTAATGAGGTAAGTTATATTTATTGAAATAACTTATAGAGATATATTATGGAAATATCATATCAAATATGATTATTTATAAATATTCAGTATCACGAAATGTTGCGATTTTGAATTTGTGACTTTGTTCTGCGATTATATCAAATATTACTAGATGTTTATTAGTAAGGGAATACACAATAGCAAAAATACTTTGAGTGGACGTAGGAGATCACGGACAGTGTTTTTTTATTAGTTTTGCTGCATTATCTCTAAAATCAACTTCGCATTAGCTACAAAACTTTCTTATAAACAAAGACTTAAATAATTCCTTTATGAAAACGGTTGACTCGCTACCAATAGAAAACATCTCATCTATAATGATATCCCGATAAGAGCACTATAAAAAAGTCCTACGTCAAGTAGCGTGCTTTGAACGACGACTTTGAGGAGGGACAATAAAACGCTATTTTCTGCCATCTTAACACAAATTGTCTAGTTTCTTTTCTTGTTTTTTTTCCGAATTCAGGTATAATGTTTTAGGAACATAAGTTATTGATCTTGGAAAAATATTTTTGTTTACGATTTTATTGTAAAATGTTTCTTTTATAAATGTTAGTAACTTAATATTAATTAATTACTGTGTCTAAATTTCTTTCGATACAATGAATATTATGACTTAGTAGTCATAATATTATGACTACTAAGATGGTGATGTTGATGTTGTTGTTAACTAGTGATGTTGTTTATTTGTTTTATGCGCTTCTTTTGAAATATCAATATTAATATTATGATTATTAATATCTAGACCGCATTTGATATTAACTATAGATGAATTTATAGGAGTTTGTACTGTAATGACATAGAAAATAAAATCAATTACTTAATCGGGGTTGCGTCAATATTGTGACCAATTTGTGTCAATTGGCGCGGAAGATTCTTTACTGATAGTCATTAAGGACCTTTCAACCCTAACTATTAAACCAATAAAGGAAAAGATTATAAAACAGCCTTTGTGCTGAATTAGTTAACTTAGCTTTATAGACCCACGCTGTAGATAGTTTTGTCTACAGCCATTCATGAGCATGGGCAGATATGCATATCCTACCGCCAGCAAATGAGCAATTATATGAGAAAGCTATACTTCGTACAATATCAACTGAATTTTAGGAGATGAATATATTTTTATGAGCTTCATTCCCTGAACTACATTTTCCTTAGACTGAACAACGTAAGACAACAATTCGTACTTTTCATGACAAAGTCATGTTCGATAAAGTAACCCAGCCGAGCAGCCGACGTCCAATCCCACTACCGAATGGAAACGGACATAAAACAGAAAACGGGGAAAACTAACTAATAATAAAACTTTCTCGCGGACACTGCCCGTGGTGAACTTAAATTTTTAGAGTTTTCTAGTAACTAAGCTTAACTAACCTTCAGACTTAGAAACAGTAATATTACTAGATTGCGACTAACCAATACGAAATTGTTCAAGTTTGATTAATTTATTCAGTGATTTGCTAGATCACAAATGTTCATTTAGGGTCTAAATATATTATGAATGGGATGTGGGATTTGATATTAATTATTAATATCTGGAAAACTTATAGGCAGCGGGCCTGTGATATTTACTAGATATTTTCTTTTTGCTACTGCGTAAGATTGTTTACGCTCAACATATTTGATGAAACATGTTCTCTTACAAACTTAGTTTAATTGTCACTCTTAAAAACATACGTGTAGCTACCTATTTTATATCTAATACATTTAGCATCAAACGAGATATATCTACTGGTGTTTATTGAATCTAGTTTAGACAATATCAACTGGCGGCATTTTTAGATCCTATGTAATATTTGTTTTTATATAAACAAATAGATTTAACAAAATCTAATATAGTTATATATTTTTACATGTTACGTTAGCAACATAAAGATCATAGTCTGTGAGTAAGGGCACGCAATGAAGAAAAAGACGAACTCCAGTACCAACTAACTGAGCAAACACAACAAAACTTAATTAACTGTATACACTATAAAGCAGATTTCACACTTTACGCTTAGCGTACTGAATAACGGATTTTGCACGCGAGTAAACTCGCGGTGCCGGTGTCATTAATCATTAATATTACCTAATTATATATGATCCACAAAGTGTGTCTTTTCATTTTAGATATAATTCTCTTTGCTTAATGGGACAATTACCGTCGTCCATAGAAGTTTGTGTAGCGATAAATAACTGGCTAGGACTGATACTTTCAACTCGGTGGAGACAGATTTATCACCAGCATGTTATGTGTTTTTACACTTCGTTTTCCTAGCGGTAGCCTTTAAACACATATTTAAGGACTGGTACATCTGTATGACTTTTTCTTACATAATTTCCTTGGGATTGAATCCTCCACAATGAATTGATGTGAGGCAGGTGTCTTGGCGTGAGAATTAAACCAAATCCTTCTGCATTAAGTGTGTATAAATACATTTAACTACGTATGTTCAAAGTAGTAAAGTCATACTGTATTTCGTTTTGTCTAGAACATTGGGCTGACTCGAGCTTCGAGCCACCATAGAAACGGTGTACAGGCAAAATAAATTCATATAGTCAATACCATCGGAGGGCATGATAATATCCGGTTTATTCGGCTGCACTGACCTCTAATACTCAGCAAGTTTCATGACCGCTCTAGAGCTCTCATGTGGCTGATATATCTAATTCGATCCTACGCAATTATCTGTAGGAACTGTAGGCTAAAGCGGTATAACAATATGAAAATGAAATCCTATTTGTAATAGTCCCTGTTTATGATATTACGCTTTAGCGCCATAGGAATGAAGTTGATATTAAATCTACTTTTTATGAGATGGATGTTGATATTCAAGTGTGAGAAAAGGTAGTCAATTCGATACAATAGAGACACTCCGAGATTTTATTTATTTATATAAAATATAAATACAAAATTACATAATAAAGGGTGCATTCACTAATTGTATTACTAAATCATCTTAGTTTTAATTCACGCATTTTATAACATTTAATATAAGTATTATCCACCTATTCCATATTAATATCTTTAATTTCTTACACATTTCATAAAAGTATTATGTATACCATAAAAGTTCACAGCCAAAGAGATATCATATTACAGAAAAATAACGTAGCACATAAAAATATGCGTGATTCAATTACTGAAGACAGATGCCGCGACTGGCCTTTCGTTAAATCATTTACTCGTTTACGACCGAAAGTGCTATTAATTTATTCGTCGGTGGAAATTTGTGGTTGGTACGTAGAACATGTACAAACATAGACTGACGTGATAAATAGTCGTCAACGGTTAACGCGTCCATGAAGCTTCCCGCTTGATAAACAGTCCTCGTTTGTATTATGGCCCGCATACGTAGCAGCGAATTGCTGAAACTTGCTGCTATGAAACACCCGAAAATTTCACCAATGTCGCAAATAATAAGGCAGTTTTTGACACTGTATTAGTCGTGGATTAGACGTAAGTTGATTCAGTTAAAACATATGGCTCAGACGAGAAAGTAAAGTTGCAGATGCCATCAAACGCATTGCAAAACTAAAATGTCAATGTCACGTTGCCAGAAAACATCACTCTTGGTGTAAAACCGTTCTATAGTGGCGGCCCTGGAGTAAAAAGCGCCCCAGGGGGACTGCAGATGCGTTGGAAGTATGACGTGAAGAAGGTGGCTGGATCGAACTGGATGCGAACAGCGCAAGATCGGGAAGCGTGGCGACAATTGAAGGAGGCCTACACCAATATGGTCGAGAACAGCTAAGAAGAAGAAGAAAAATTCTGCACCTTCGTCTTTGTTCCGTCGAATGAGAAAATATTCCACATTAAGCCATCATATCGAGTGTAAACGGTGGAGTGATGATGTTAGGTGACTACAAGAGCATACAATAATCGCGCCCTGTAAATCTGGTAGATGGCAATCTGCCATAAATAAGTATAGTAGATTTAATATTATGATAAAATATTTTATATAGGACACAGTTTCTATAGGTCTCTTTGGAATCGGTGCCCGTGTGGCTGCCGTTCAATTAAATGGCACTGACTCCAGAGATCTACAGACATTGTTATTTTTTAACTGGCTCCTTACTTTATCATCAGGGCTTAATCAAATTTATACATCGTAGCTAAACTTTAATGTTTTAAACGAATTTAATGTTTTTCAACAAAATCGGCTCAATCAGTTGGCGGAGAAATCGATGTATGTAAAAAAAACATGAAAAAACCAAAAAAAAAACTCGCCAAATTGTAAACCTCCTCTTTTTTTGAAGTCAGTTAAAAAGGCCTATCATTAATTACTATAAATCAAACAAAATATGAAAAAGTATTTTATGCTACTTTACAATAAGCACATAAAAATACAAGGGTATATACTATCAGTATTGGAGCCTGATTATTCAAACAGAAAACTTTTATGAAATGAATGCTACTCGTAGAATTCCTAAATTAAAACATTATAAAATACACAGTCATAAACCATTTCTAAAATTGTCTATCTTGTATCAGTGTAAACCACAAAAATCCCGCACAATCTTATATTATCTTAATATCTTTGGATTATTGACTCGGGTTTAACAAAGGATACACTTTATCTCGATCCAAGGGCAAAGACTTTGGCAATATACTAAAGTAGTCTAGCTTAACAGATTTGTGGTGAAGCACTTACAAACGTGTTCTCTCGTAATGAACTTTTTTAAATTGTACTACGTTAACCCTAGCCTCAAATAAAAAAATAGCGAATGAGCTCCCACTCGCCGACAGATCTCGAAGTTGTTGGCAAACTTGTAGTGTACCTTTAAAAACCCAAATGCAACTTTTTTCCAAAATAGTTCACAACCTTAGAATTCTTGACTTTAAAAATGTCCGTGAATGTTATTTTCAAAATTAATAAGTAGTTAATTGCCACGTTTAACGGCCTAATAAGAATCAGTTAGTATTTCTAAAGAATTTTTCATCCTGGTTTTGTTCAACAAACTAAACATCCAGCTTAGAATTAATAATTACACAGAAAACAAAAACTATTAAAGTAGAAAACGGTTCAATTAAGCAAGAAAAGTAATTATCCTTAACTAATGCAGATTCTTAACGAAACAGTTTATATATAAATATTAAACTAATAGTTAACCCAGGTTGTAAGTAAATTAATGAAATATGCGATTGAGTATTTATTAGGACATAATATATCATTTGAGACTAATTTCACCAAGTAGATAGCAAGATTTATCAAAAAATCTATTTTTATAAGATCATAAACTGAAGGCTGGGAAGCCAAATTGCGTAATGTAATCAACGAAATGAAGTTGCCAGCACACACGTGCATTTGAATGGATATTGCACGGTTATAATCAATTCAAAAACGATCTGTGCGGGTGTCATTGGTTTGATTGAAGATCGTAGGGTGTTTTGATGGCGTATTATTGACCAACGCAAACCAATTTCGGGATTGTGTGTGGTGTAAATTAAAAATAGAAAAGTCAAGAGTGTGTCAGATTTATGTGGATAGGGTTTCCGTACTATTATTCAATTTGCCGTAAATATTTAGGGCTTTACTAATAAATGTTGTATACGAGTGTCATACTTATACAGTGTTTTGTCTCGCTTCTTCTTATAATAAATGTCACTCAACATAGCAAGACAAAGTATTATATAACTATTACCAACATATACAATATTTATTAGTAAGGGCTTTATTGTTAAGATTTTCTTTTGGGTTTAGTTTATTAGTTTGAATGAAGTTTGAATGATGGAACGAGCAGGTCACTCTCCTGACGGTTAGCGCTAATCCTGCCCATAAAAAGAAGCAACACCACACAGAACTATAAATTACAAAACACCGCATGATACTGGACTGCTTTCGTCATCCCGAGATATAAGTTGTTGTCTCTTTTCACTGGATTTAATGACCTCCAAACCCAAACACTTAACCTTCGAAATTCATGTAGGATATTCTTGGGTATGCAGGTTTCTTCGTGATAGTTAACAATTAAAATATACAATATATTCGTTAGGTTTCGAACTTGCGACTTTTGCTATCGCTGCTCTCGTCAGGTATAGTTATTACTTACTATTATTTTCTAATAGTTGGTTATATCTATACACAAATCATTATTCTTGTCAAAACTAAACATGTAACTTTTCTTAAATGAAAGTTACAAGAATTACGTACATACGAAAAGGGAACAAACGGGAGGCGCGCGTACAGCATTATCTATTCTTCCCAAAGGACAACAAATCACTCTTAACTACACGGACGATGAGGTTTTGTAATTAATGTATCCAGTAGGTATTTGTACAGGCGTAAATACCGAACAACCGTACATTTAGGCCAAACAAATGTATTCATTCAGTTTTTGTCTGTTGAATGTAGGTATATAAAATTATACCCTAACCAGAAATTTAAAATAAGAACTTATTTTTACATTGCGTTCTCTCTTCTTTGTCACATTTCCTCATAAATCTTTTTGTGCGCCAGTTTAACGATATTCTGCAAAACGGCTGTCACGTCACATAGAAAGAAACAAAATAACTGCACCACTATTCTTATTTATAACAAGTTATGCACTAATAAAGAACATATTATATTCGTCTTGTGCGGATTTAATTATCGAAGAATAGAAACTCTTACAAGAAAAGATTGACCTCAAAGACCGACACAAAAGAAAACAAAAATAAACATGTATATTGGCTCTGAAAAATCTCGTAAATTTCACACAGATGTTTACACTTCAGTCTTCTTCAGCATGCCACAAAGCTAAATCCGCACGTCGACGCTACTCAACGCCCGAAGGCCTGATTAAATGAAGTGGGTGCGGGTATTTTGCCACAATACAAAGCTGTGTTATTGGGTATATAGTCATTGCCACATACCAATCAAGCGGGCTAACTATCAAGTGAGGCGTCGAGTGAGCCAGCCGACAGCGAACCATCGCATAAATTGTGTTTACGTGAGCATGAAGTGTTCTAACGGTGTGGCGGAGCGCACGGTCTTAGGTCTTAACGTGTCTTATGTTCACCTCAAAAACGGTACCGCAACTATAAACTCGCCGTATTTTCTGGAATAGCAGCTCCCGTGTAAATTAAATCAAGTGGGTGCGTGGCGCAACATAAGCGATTAAGCGATCCGCTGACGCCCTTTGTGGATTTAGCCTTTATTATTCATATTTTGCTGCTAACTGTAATCTATACTCTTACTTGAACTGTTTTTATGTGATTTTTTTATGTGAGCATATTTATTTGCCGTAGTCTATCCATTAAAGGAATGGATAGAAAATGGTTGTAAATTAAAAGATTTGATTTTTTGTGCTTGCCTTAATGTGCTTTACATGTAGATACAATTGCATATTTTAATTATACCTAAAGTTATTGTTATTGATTTCACCATATTTTAATTTTGTTTAATTGTCAAATTTTCATAGATATAAATAACTATTCGATAAGTGGAAATAATTTTCGGGTGTATTTGGTGACAGTCAGTGCTGCAAACACGTTACGTTTTCCTGTGGTTATAACAGAAGATATATACATACAGGAGGATAAATATGGAGTGTATATCAGAGTTTAAAAGTATTGTTAGGTAAAGTTTGATAGCCTTTATGCGCAGCGGGCGAGTAGCCGACAGTGAAACGTGAGGCGGCGGGTTCGATCTCCGCACCGAGGCAAATGTTTGTGTGATCCACAAATATTTGTTTCGGGGTCTGGGTGTTGTGAGACCGAAAGTTTCTCGTAGTTCCTGATACCCATGACACAAGACTCGTGTGGGGTCAGGACTATATGTATGACTGTTGGGTGAATTTATTATTGTGTATTCAATAAGTAATCCGTAGATTAATATATTTGAACGTGCGTAACGTAATAATGTGTTAAAACTTTTATTAAACATTTTTTATACACTTATTAAACAATATCACGTATGTATCAATTAATATTATTATTATAGTATTTAACCATTATAAACGCAAAAATCTACAAATGATAAAGAAACATAACATAAGCTCACGCCTTTATCTACGAAGGGGTAGGCAGGGGTGCAACTAGTACTGCACGCACATTTAATTATATAAAAAAGTAAATCCATAGGCCAAAATGCTTGCTCTATATTGCTCACCTCATCTCGCTCTCAGTATATTACTGTTTTCTTATTCTTTACACACATTATCTTATTAAGTTCGTTATCTATATCCGTAACTAAATGTGTATTCACATACAATAGGATACAACTAGGCTAATTAGAGACGTTGTTAACGCCCAAGGCATATTTAGGAAACAGCCTGTCATGAATGTCGACAGTCTCCGTGGCGCAGCGGGCAAGTAGCCGGCTGTGAAGCGAGAGGCCGCGGGTTCGAACCCCGCACCGAGACAAATGTTTGTGTGATCCATAAATATTTGTTTCGGGGTCTAGGAGTTGTGAGACCGAAAGTCTTTCGTAGTTCCTGATACTCACGACACAAGACTCGTATCTTACTGTGGGGTCAAAACTATGTATGTGACTGTTGGGTGTATATACACCAATATATATTCGGTCCAATATTGTTACTATCTCATAATACTTTTTAAATAATAACAATACCGCGATTCTTATTGTATCAGCAAAAGCATAAAAGTAGCACAATGACGCGGAAACGTTATAGAAGTTACTTCGACACACAGCATATTGTGGGAATTTAGTTCGAGATGAGTTTTGTGTCCGAGCGCGATCTTAAGAAGCTTGTGATGGAAATAATAATATAGAATACTAGCTTGTGCACGCGACTCTGCCGGCGTGTCACCCTGTTTCCGGGTTAATTGTTGTAACCGTATAAACGCAGGTCTCCTAATTTTTAATAAACAATATTTGTACTCAATTTCAGAGCCGTTTTCCATTATATAAAAGAGTTTCATACAATATTATATTTTAAATATATTTTATTACTTTTACGAAGCAGGTGAGTAGGGTGCAACGAATGCGAGATGGCGGGTTCGAGTCCAGTGAGAAGTGTTTATGTGATTCACAAATATCTGTTTCGGGTCTGAGTATTATGGGACTACTACAGTAGTTCCTAGTACCTACGATTCCGGTTAACCTACTGTGGCCGTTAGAAATATGTGTGACTGTTGGGTGTACTTTCTATATTAGGTTACATTACAAAAACTTTACTTTTTTTAACTTTTAAAATTACAGTCGATGTATGACTTTGTACGCAGCACCATTAACAAAACTGTTGCCCCAAACAATGAAATTTGAATCACAACTCTTCCGCCGACATAAAGCCGCTTGGTTCGCCATTTCAAATCGCCAACTTTCATATCCGATTTGGGTTCGTTGTAGCTCATCCAAACGAATCCTCTGAAACACACACGCAAACAAATGGAAAGACTAACAGACAAATTGTGTTGCAACATCAAACTACACGACAACGTTTTCAGAACGTTTGTATGATCAACCAGTTAGTTCTAACCGGTGTTTCGTGTAAAGGTGTTTGTGAATCAACTACGAACACTGTTGACGGTCCGTTTTCGAAGCAACTTTAAAAAACGTTTTGTATAGCATCAGCCAGGACACGAGCAAGTGGATCACCTGATAATTAGTAATCTATATCGCCCATGTACGCATACAATATTAGCAGAATCATGTGCGCGTTTCTGATATTAAAGGAAAGGGATTGGGAAGGGACTTAGCTTACGAGACGCAGCAGCAAGCCGCTACTTTATGGTGGTTTTCTGTTTGACGACCCGGTCAAGCCGGCTCATTCATGCTGCAGACGAAACTATCCACAGCGTGGCTCTCGTGGCGTTTTGTAATAACACCGCTTATGTTATAACTTATACTAGCCAATAATGTATCCCACTGCTTAAATTCAGGGCAGGGGCTTCCCCTCTACATTTTTTATTTTATTAATAGGCTTGCGTTTGGCCACTATCTCCTGATGATGAGCGATGCTGTGGCCTGAGATGAAGCACACCTGCCTAGCACAAATCGATTCACTCGCGACTTGAAGACACCCAGACTATATTTATCGAGGAACAAAGACTCCAGCAACTTGCTCTTACCTACTTTTCTACTGAGTTCGGTCTTCTGTCAGCTTCTCCCATTTTGGCTCGAATGCGCCCAACTGATCTATTCACCATTTGTTCGGTCGTCCTCGTTAAAAAAACATTTAATTCTTTTAAACAGAAAAGATAATTAATTTCAACCTTAAATCTCCGTCAAATACGACACTAACGAAATATAGGATTAATAAAGAATTTAATAAAAGTGTTCACTTTGCTTCTGGAGTTTAATTACTAGATTAAAATTGATGTAATTTATGTAACATTGTAATACTATATAATACTTTTATATACACCAAATAAGACTTCTAACTAGATAATTAGGTGTTAGTTTTTGTCTAACTGTATCTTATAACTGTGCTGAATTTAAACGATTAACATGAAACAACGTTTGCGACAAACGTCTGTGTTATTACACCTCGGTGGCCTTCCATAACGTTTCATTATATTAATATTCGTAAGGAAAACTAAATAATAGGGTATTTGACTCGATAAATTTTATTGTTTTAATAATTGAGTTGAGTTCCCCAAAAAAACTATTACAGAAAGAAAAAATAAATAAGATAAAAGCCATTAAAATCTAGTGGAAGGGGTAGCTGTCAAATGAGAAAAGGATGGGCATGTGGTATTACATTACGAGCTAGGTCACGCCATTACAGTGCGCGAGGGTGATAGTGAGATTTTTCCACTACACCTTTACTCATACCAATATTTAAAATATGAACTGCGGCCTTATTTTTTTCACATATTTACTTTTATTTTCGCAATACAATTTCTTTTTGCTATTACTGTTGATTGCATATAACGTATAAAATTAGATATAGGCAAATACCCTAATGACACGATATTCCACAGATTTAAGTTATTAGGTCGTTTGTAATATTATGAAATTCCCATTTGAAAAATTTTAACAGTTCCATTCTCAAATCCACATGAGTGAAATTGTGTGCCAGTTCATACAAGTACGTAGCGCGGAAGTCGCGATCTCAATTGCGCAAAACTAACCTACTTCTTCACAGTGCAAGTTTTAATGCTTTTTGTATGTAACAGTAAACTTTACTGGTGCTGCGTAATACCAGCAAGTAGGAGTCCCTATATCATTAAACTTAGTAAATACTACATAAATGTTGTATATTTATTTTTGAGTAGATAAAACTGAAAATTACATAATGGTGTCACACATGATATAGTGTATGGCTGAGTTAGTGTATATGCTGTATTGTAGGTACTTCTCATATCTATATAAATACAAATGAATGTTTCTTTGTATGTTTGTTCTCTATGAATTGCTAAACCATTCATCCGATGGTGATGAAATATTGTCACATTTTTACGTGGCATTGCAACGCGTGCAGGGTACAGCTATCATAAATATAAAGGTGAACAGTAAAATAGTATGTGGCGGTGTGTTGGTTGGTTTAGGTCGTTCCTTTTAAACATACCGACAGCTGCTCTGGAGTCAGTCTGTCTTATTCTTCTTCTGTTTGGTGTAAAAGACAACTACCCAATAACTTATTAGAAGTATTGTCACTTATCACTAAACTAATATGTATAAAATATTATAAATAAGCTTAATAAATTTAATTATTGTTACTATGATAGACATCCACCGTTACGCGTCTTTCACGATCATAATATAATGCCAAGTCAATTATTTGTTTTCTGCCGTATCTAACAATATCAGATTTAATGAAACCTTTGTTGAATATCACGGAGTTACAAGAAATCCGCTTTTAGCTTCAACATAAATGGTTTTATACAATACAAATTAAATAAGGTACTCTTTATCTCGAGACAGTCCGGTACAGTATTTGCCTCAAAGTTGTATAAAGTAGTAAAATAACCAGAATTGTTACAATTATAGCCGGGCTCACTTTGCCAGCTTCCAGCCTAAGCAGGCTTGCTTTAAGCGGCAATAATTGTGCATTATGTTCTTCTCCGTATCCCTGAATGTCGGCTGCATTTATGAAGATTTAATGTACTATATATATATAAAGTTATTGCGACTACGGACAGTTAACGCAAAATAATGCTTTAAGTTAAACAAGTTTGAGAGCTCTGAAATACCAGTGGTTTAGTTCTCTGCAGTCATTTATTTAAAATGTTATATGTCTTAACCTTACAGCAAGAAATTATGATGTATATTATAGGATCACCTCATTGGTCTTATGTATGCGTACAGCGGTTGCGAACTGTGATTTTTATATTTAACTACATTAATCGTATTTCGTATTTATTTTTATTCCGCGTGTAACATTTTTATTTTACTCATTAAAATTCTTGTATAGACTAGTACTTATTAACTATATATTTATCTTATATCGTGCCGTAATTGATAAATTAAATAGAAAACTCTATTTTTACTTCCAGATCGATGATCACTCAGTGATATTAATTCCGCCAAATACATCCTGTAAAAACGTACTAAGTCTCGATTAACATTGTTTGGGATGAAAAGTAGCGTTATCTAATAAAGAGCCAAGTCTAGAGGGCAACTTGCAAACAAGTGACTTTAAATAACCTGGGTTCTTTTATACTCAACAATAATTTATCAAGCGTGCACGAATTAACCTTGCAAGTTTATAAGCACATTTTATTTTTATTTTCTATTAAAATAGGCCATTCTTTTTAAATATCATGTCATCTAGGATTTTATACGATACCTAGTTTATTGAATTACGAATAGTAATGAATCGTTCTAATAATGCTCAATATCAAGATATAGAGTACAGATATGCTCCGAAATGTTTTATTATTAAGGCCCTGCTTCCATTGCGTGCAAATTGCCATGGAAACTGCCATACCCCAGATATTATCTATTTTATTTTTAATCATTAAAATATATGATTAAAATTGTGGAGCATTAGGACCCAAACTAAGGAAGACATGTCTTTGGATCCAGTAATAAATCTGCCCAGCAATAAATCTGCTGTGAGAATAGTGTGCGGAGAACAGAAATAATATTAAATTAAGATTTGTCGACGGCATAGAAAAAGGTGACGAGATTATCCTGTCAGCAAAATTCCATTACACGTATAATCGTTTTTAGAGTACATACGTAGGTAGGTAGAGGCTGAGGCATGCCGGTTACACATTGTTACCGTCAGCCGTAAGATTTATGCGAGCACGGTCTATTGGATCGGGAGAGCTGTTTTCGACCCTTGCAAAAGTTAAAGACAGTTGAACTCAACCCCCCCGCCAGCTCTATTCCATTTCGAGTGTTTTCTTTCAATATAAGGATGAGAATGTTCTCAACGACGTGTTTTGAGAGGGTTTGGGAAATATAAACTGTACGTTATATTTTTTCCCAAGTAATGTTATGTTATGTAACGTCTTTAGATAAATGATAAATGTCTTTTATTGATAAATGCGCAAAAACAGATTAAACTAATTTAACAATAATGAATAAATTATTATTATCAACCAGTTCCGCTTCGAATTTGCTAATTTACGTCCGTTACCGGACAAAAGGCTTTAACAAAGGTCAGATAGATCTGTTAAGTCGATAATGGACTAATTGCTCCTATTTAATGCCCTTTGAACTGCGAAATTCGTTGTTTTAATTGCAACTCAATTGTCTACTATTGATGCGATTCAATATATAATACACGTATATGTGTATAATGTGTGGGTAGTTTTTAAACATGATCACAGTCCATTAGACCCACGGCGAGGCGTCAACCGCACTATCTATGCTAGCTAATGTTCCGCTCTATCTATGGTAGCTTTTAGTGCATCGCCCCAGTGTTAAATACATAAAAAATATTAAATTTTGTTTAATATCTACTACTACCAAAGATAGAAGTGATAAAGACATTATATATACAGTTTTGTCTATAGTATAAATTAGCCGGCCCGACCGGGTTGCTACCATTGTCTCACGGGAAACCGATGTAAAAAAATAGCTTGCTGTTGCGATTCGGGCGGTGAGTGAGATATATGGAGGCCAAACCCCCTTCCCCTTCCTACACTCTTCCCTTAAAGATCGGTAACGCGTCCATGATTCTTGTAGTATTATGGGCATTAATGAGCGTTGGAGATCAATAATTCCCCATCACTTTGACCAACCAGCTCGTTTCCACCCTCTAATATATTGAAAGAAAACTAATTATATAACACAAATTGTAGTTTTTTTTCCAATTTGTAATAGTCTTTTTAATATTAACGGTTAATTACTGATATGTATATAGCGATTCTTATTTAAACGATAGACTTTAAAATAAACTATTTTATTCGGATTATAGCGCTTCAGCTATATATCAGCTGATACATCTATTATTTAATAGATGACATAAAACACATGCTATAGAATATAAATATGTAAATCAATTATGATTATTATTTTTATGATTAATACAATGTATTATTAATTTGAGTGAAATACATTGCAGTGACTAGTAAATAAAACTAATGAACATGATATATATGCAAACTTTTAAATTAAGATACCTACTTGTAGATATTAATTATTTAGCACTTATTCAAGAAAAAATAAAAAATAAATATATTGGCTTTTATCTGGCAGATAAAATTTAAGCGGACAATAGGAAAAAGGCCAGTCAGCAATCAAATGAGATGCTTACCCCGGAAATTCGGATTTATTCTTCGCAATCAGTCCTCTATTAATAAAAAAAAATAAGTTACTACCTACTCAAAATGTACGATTGCCTCGATATTATTTCTCTATTTCCCGTTTTATATAATATTTTGATGAATTCATAATTTATTTCTACTATTCTTCAACTATTCTGTTCTGTAATTTAAATTTCAGTTCATTTTAATAACATTGAGATATGTAATCCAGTCATGGTCATTAAATTTTATTAGCTTAAATGTTACTGTGAATCTCGAATCGGTTAATATTATTGCTTCATATTAAAGTCCAGCGGGGAATGGTACGGAATGTTGTAGGTTCGAAATCAGCCCCAAGAGCATCTCCCTCCGACTTTACTAAGTTACTTTTCTATTCATTGTTTATTGTCGCTTGCTTTAACGGTGAACACAACATCGTACGGAAACCAGCACATCAGAGTTTTCAATAAGAATTTAGAAAGTATGTAAAGGCTGCTAAATTACATTAGGCTAGTGTAGTGAACCAAGTCCTTGTCCCTCTCATTCAGCAGAGAAAGCCCGTGCTAGTGCCATGTGAATAATCCTGGGTTAAATAGTATTATTATTACAACTATTATACTAAGTACTAATGTTGCAAACGTACAAAACAAACACAGTTATTTCTTTTTACGTTCACAACGCAATGTAAATATGTTACTCATGGTTTCTATCAATAATAAACAGTTTTTTTTATCCAAGTACAACAAAGTGATTGCACTACATCTGATAGTAAGCGTAGTGCAGTCCAAAAAACCAACAAACAAAGAGTTTATCGGTGATCACCGGAATAACGCCGGCCTGTATAAATGCTTTTTCCATCTTCGGAGAGAGAGAAAAATTGAAATAAAAATAAGGGAAAATAAAGTCGCTATCCGCGTGGCTGTTTGTTCGCTTAGTTTCATTTAAACTATGCTACGGATATTAGGACATTTTCACTATCATTTCGATAATTTCTTCCGGAATGTTTACATGTACCTACTTATAGCACGCTATAAGTAGGTACATGTAAACATTCCGGAATAAATTACACATGGGAGTAAAGGAGTAACGCGCACAGTTGAAACCGCGTGGGACAGCTATTAATTATTATTACGGAATTTTGAAATGTTAATATAATAATAAAATAAGCCTAGTTGGTTTAGTGGCAGCGTATTAAGGCTGAGAAACCGTGTGGTTCTGGGTTAAATTTCCAGAACGAAAAATTTGTGTTGTTTTCGATTCGAAAAAAACACATATTAATTAAGTGGAATAATACTAACTGAAATTTGTGTACGGTATGGCGATGGGCTCATTCCTTAATACATGGCATGGAAATAAACTCGAAACATATTGTGTGTAACACTATTTGTACCTCTGCCTACAACCTCGCGGATAAAGACCTGAGTTTATTTTAAGTCATATCAATAATACGTTAGTTTAAAGAATAACAAAATAACTTTAGCTATTTTACACTTTCATATAAACTACACTAAAATTCCAAAACAACACTTGCTTTTAGTAAACTTTTCAGTGAAATGCACAGTTAAATCCTCGACTGACGCGTACCACTGTTTGCTTTGCCCGGGCTTAACGAAACCATTCATAAATCTAAATCAAATATTTTTTGTGAAGCAATAAAAATTCAATAGTTTAGGAATTAATTCGTCGAACACATCTGCCCGATTCGATATTCCGTGTTGCCTCACGGTCCGAGGACCGCATCTGTGAGATTCTTATGCAAAATCGATATTTTTATTGCTCTTTTATGAGCCCCACAGTCTTTCAGCCAAATTGAGAGCAAGGAAAGGCGTGAGAAAATTCATTTTGGAGCCAAAGCGTTTCTTTAATTAAACTTTATCGTTTATTTTCCACTTAACGACCAAAAGTGTCCAATGTGAATTGATATCGCGGCCCGCATTGTCTTGTTGTGGTAATTTGATAAATATAAAAAGGTGACACATTCATTTCAGAAAATCTATCGGTTTAGTCGCTTTGTTGAACTAATTGAAAACAGATATAATTATATGAGAAGTATCTGTCCTTTTCACAATCAGTGTTCCACAATAAATAAATAGTATATTATTTAACTGACGACAGTTTAGGAAGGATATACGTACTGTCAATATGGGAGTGCAAGTTCGAATCCATTGCCAGGATACACATCACTGACTTTTCAGAGTTATGTGTATACATTGTTAATTGTCGATACCGGTAATATATAACTATACTTATGTATAGCACTTTCTTTTTACCTAACATATGATATGAATATTACTAATTTGTGATTAATTGTTTCAGGTGTTTTAAATCCGGGCAACATGTCATTAGGTAAGTAATTATCCTTATTTATTTAAGTCATCCTGAATAATCACCGATCTATATATCTTTTATCTTATTATATGAAAATGAACATATATTTTCATCCTCTATGCGTGCCTATACTATCCATCTAATTGTGATAGAACTTTGGTGAGTTGTGCATACGCCAGGAAAGGATTGAGTGAAAATAAAATAATGAACCTAATTCCAAAGCAAAATAATGATTACAATTTATGCCGAGCTTATTAAATAATTCAATATTTCATCACTGAGAAAGAACAACTATCCACTTCAGTGTACCGGTTATTTTTTACCAATAAAACAATACATTTTCCGCACGAATCACGTTTACTCCATAGCAGTCCTCGCATCATAATTTCAAATGCTACTTAATTACAATTCCAAATCAAATCAATACAACACTCATAACACTACATTCAGTAGGTATATGGGTACATTATTGGCCATTCTCTATCTTTTATTTACAGATAGATTTTGTTACTATCAAGAACATTTTGTCTTCCATACAAAATGTGTCAAAAATAAACTGCCAGTAAGCAAAGTAAATAAACAGCAATACAGAACAGAATAGTGGAAACATAATGGTGCGTTTTGAAGTGCACGACCGAGTCTGTCTCGGTCGGGCAACGAAAATTTTACTTTTAATATGCACACCAAAATAATTAACATAATGCATTGTAAGGACAAACGGCGAGACCATATAACTTAATAATATAGATATCGTAACATTTGACTCCAAGTGGCATAAATTGTTTTTGAACTAGACTACAACTGACTAAATGCAGTTGTTTCGACGTAGGTGCTTAAGAACTTTAACATTGTTTTCATAATTGCTGCTATCAGCGTCCCGTTATTGCCAAACTGCAGTTGTTTATGGAATAACTTAGAATTCTTCTGTGCTATTATTCTTACCATTCTACATAGAAACGAGGACTCATTACTCAAATATATAATCCTTTTTCCTAGATTAATACATTTTTTGTGTATTATTTATTAAAATAAACATGCTATAATTTCCCCTGTTTTTTGCCCTGTGGTCTCGTTAAGATGCCTTCAATTTTAAATCATTGAATAACGCTCTGTTAATTAATTCGCCCTTATACTCCACTAAATATTTGAATAAATATATATATACACTTAAAAGGAGTGCTGCTTAGTATTTATTGTATGTATGTATAATAATAATATGGTGTTTTCTTCATGACAGAATATTATACAACATTGAAAAGTTAAAAATAACAATTTGTATAGGTCTCTTTGGAGTCCGTGTAATTTCAGTTGACTGGCTGCGACTCAGACAACGACTCCAAAGAGACCTATGAAATTGATATTTTTGACTTTTCAGTGTTATTTTCTGAAGTCGGTTTATAAGTTTTTTCAAACTAAGTTTACTATGCCATTTGTAGGTGTTAAGTACAGCTACCGTACGTGAATGCCTGTTGTTGTCCGTTGAGTATTTTTTTAACTCTATCCAATTGTATCTTTTTCGATAAAATTTGGCCACAATTGGTGGAGTAGGTAGTCGATGTACATACATAACAAAGCAAAATAACTCACCGAAATGAAAATCACCTCCTTTTTTGAAGTGGGTTAATAATAGGAAATATACTAGAAGTTAAAAATATACAAAATGAAGTTCTAAATATGTTCATAGCAGTGTATTTGTTTTATCGCGGAAAAAGACATTCACACGGGCAAAATGGGCAAAAGCTGGCACATCATAAATATTAAGCCCCAGAAGCCAGCATAACTAGAGCCGCTGCTGAAACTATGGCTTGTCCTATTAAAAACAATCCATGTTTTCACTTCATTAACGGAAAAACATCGTTGTTTCTGTATTATTATATTATTTATATATTTTACTAGCTTTTCCTCGCGGCTCCGCACGCGTGATCTGCTTTTTCCGGCATAAAAAGTAGTCTATGTTTATCAGGGATAATGTAGGATTCTAATGGTGGAAGAATGTTTCAAATCGGTTCAGTAGTTTTTAAGTTAATTCGTTACATACAAAAATACAAATATTTCTTCTTTATAAATAATTGTCTACAATGAAATACTCTTAATCAACAATACATTTATTTGGATAAGGAATAATTGACAATAATGCATTAATTCCGACCATATTTGATTACCATAGCAACGGAAGCCTTCAAATATAAATAACTAGCTTTTGCTCGCGGCTCCGCCCACGTGATCAATCAAACAAACAAACAATCAAACTCTACAGCTTTATAATATTAGTATAGATTAGGGTAGCTTAGCAACGGAAGCCTTCAAATAATATTATTTGGGTAGCTTAGCAACGGAAGCCTTCAAATATGAATAATTTTCCCCGTTTTTGCAACATTTTTCACTGATGCTTCGCTTCTAATGGTCGCAGCGTAATGTTATATAGCCTAAAGCCTTCCTCGATAAATGGACTATCCAACACAAAAATAATTTTTCAATTCGAACCAGTAGTTCCTGAGATTAGCCCGTTCAAACAAACAAACAAACAATCAAACTCTACAGCTTTATTATTAGTATAGATATTATTGCTGGTGGGAGGATACTATAGGACTATAGGATAGTTCTGCACCGTTATATTATCGATATCTTTAAATTGGCATAACTTTTTATTTATAAACCGACTGACATGAAACAAACACTATATATTAGTGAAAACTACATCTAAATCGGACAACCCCTTTCTGAGATTAGCGTGCATAAACGCACAGACAAACAGACAACATTTCTAACAATCATTGTATCGGAGTGTTATTGCGTTCATAAAGGCCCCATAATGTTTTTTCTCATATATCTTCCATGTACAGACAGCGATCCGTTACATTTTTAATATATGTATAGATATCGTAGGCTAATCAAGTGAATTCGAAATTAATATTTTAATGTAGCCGTTATATAGTTCATGTTACCAACCGAAGCCTCTCGTACACAATATATAACCAAAGCGCTCTTAATTAGTTCTAAGGAGCGCAATATCGATGGGTTAACTGATTGATATGAAGAATTTGAACGGAAACATATTATAATGAAGCGGAAGTAATTATTTTTCTAGTTTTGTTAAAACGCACACTAGGTAAGTTACATACAAAGAACATTTTATCTTTGCAAAAGTACACGCCTTGAAAGATAATATTAGTCAGAAACAACATAGGAGTTTTTTTTTTATTTGATTGAATGACGAGACGAAGAAGCGCTCGCCTGATGGTAAGCGCCACGCCTACCTATGAACAGGGGCAACACCACTCAGAACTTTGAATTACAAAGCACCGAATGGCACTGAACTGCGCTCGTCACCCCGAGATATGAGATGTTAAATCTCATAATGCCCAGTAGTTTCACTGGCTTCAATGTCCTTCAAACCGAAACACAATAGTGCTTACACACTGTTGCTATTATAATACGCACTCACACACGCCTGTAATACCCGAAGGGGTAGGCAGAGGTGTAACCAGTACACTCACTATCGCCGAGTGTATTTCCGTCCCATGATGTGATAGGGGGCGAGCCTATCGCCACATCGGGTACGAATCCAGACTCCGGGCTGATACTGTGCATAACGTGATAGAAAAACCCAATATCACTTTACCTGTCCTGGGGATCGAACCCGAGACCTCAACATAGCGACGCCATAGAAGCAGTAGATAATAAGGTGTTTTTATTTAGCACAATCTGTGTCCTTATTACGACGTTCATTTTAAAATGTTTCCCCGCATTTCTTATTCCAGTATATTCTGAATGCAAAACAAACAAGCTCATCGCGCAAATTCTTCAATTGTGATATTAATTCTGCCACTTCAGTTTTTAGTTCCAATGCTTCTTTGATGCTTATTTAGCCTTGCAAATTGGTTGATGTATAACAGTAACTTTAATACCTAAATAACTTCTTGAAATAGTTATGAGCAATTTGTCTCCTAGTTTGTTGGGTTCGTTGGAAAATTAAGGGACATTTGTATGGGATAATACGATTTAGGACTGCTTCCCGGGTCATAGTCATCTTCCGGTCCATATACTTTTACACGATCTCGCTATATTCTTCCTATGTACTCATCTATTATTATATAAATAAAATATATCTGGTATACTTGAATTGGATAAGTGAATTGTCTTAAATATGCGCTACCAGCAAGTCCATGCATTAGATTAATAAGAAGTATAATGTACTAAGATGAACCTGTATTCTTGAGGATTCTATATAATAACTAGCTGTCCCTCGCGGCTCCGCCCGCGTGATCTGCTTATTCCGGGATAAAAGTAGCCTAAATGAAAAATGATCAAATTACTAAAATGGCTATTAAAAAATAGGGGTTGGTGATAAAAGGGTAAAAATTTAGGGTTGTATGTATTTTTTAATGCTGTATCATAAAAAAATAAAATTTATCTGAAAATTAAAAAAAAATTAGGGGTGCACTACCCTTAACATTTAGGGGGATGAAAAATAGATGTTGTCCGATTCCCAGACATACCCAATGGGCACACAAAATTTCATGAGAATCGGTCAAGCCGTTTCGGAGGAGTTTAACTACAAACACCGCGACACGAGAATTTTATATATTAGATAAGATTTTGAAGGTATATGAAGTCTACCAACCAGCATTAAGCCAGTGTGATGAATGATGTGCCTAATAAATAAGCGTTTCCACTCCTCATATGATAGGAGTGGAGACGGGCGTCCAGCAATGTGACGTATAAAATAGTAGTGCTGGGCGTCATATTCGCAAACCAGTTTCAAAAACAGTTCGATTGGAAAAGGAATTAACTGTTTTTCGAATATCGAACTAACAAGTCAAATGTTATTCAGCGAGTTAAGAAATAAATTTAGAATTTCTTACTTTTTTTTTCATTTACTTTACTTCGGAGAAAAATATAATGACCGAAAATAAGTGTATTATGATACCTACAGTTTTGTGGTTTTACTTCTGTTTCCCCCCTAAGTATCAAGCAGCCTATTAATAAGTGATAAAAAATAATTTATCAGTTCATAAAAATAAGAATCCCGCTGCGAATACAACAAAAGCTTAAGTTAAGGCCATAGTACTCTAATTTAAGCAAACACTCCTATATCTTGAAAAAATATCGCGTCTCAAATCGAAGCCACGTCGCCTACGTACGCCTCACATCGTTTCTCTGATATATTTTTCGAGAGACTTTGTCCACTCTCTCCGGGGAAATATGGTATAAGATAAACAATAGCGTGTAGCATATATACATATATTACCCAACTTTACAGTCACTTTTAGCATCTGTACGGGAAACGCATGCACATTTATTCAGTGGTGAACGCTGTGTCCGCCACTTAAGACCTCTCCGCTAGTTGGCAAGTACCAACGTACCGTGTTATGAAGGTGTTGGAGTTCTCATCATAGGCTAGAATTTTTAAAACACCAACGTTATCGCTTTATTTATTTTATATTTCAACTATCGAAATAAAATATCCGATAAATGAATTTCATGATATTTGCATTTGTAAATTATAGACCTTGTGAAATAACGTAAACACATAAGCAATTTAAAGGTCGGAGAAAAAGTATCTTTATATTTTATTTATACAAAATATAGACATTTCAAAGTTTAGTTACATTTAATAACATTAAATTATATGCCGTTTTGTTCTTTAGTGTTGCCATCTTGAGTTTCGTATAATACGATACTATGAAATATTTTTACATGTATTTGTTTTATTATAAATATTCACGTTACATAAACTCGTAACAAGTTTACAATGATTTCGATAAGATAATATTTTCTCCCGACTTATTATAAGTACACTACTCTTAATATGTACCTACAGCTTGCAGTGTTGTATGAGGCGGAAATATGGCCAGTGAGTTTGTTATACGTGTTGTTTAAATCCGCATCCAGCTTGAAACATTTTACGATACTAATGTAGACATAAAATAATCAGCTTATGTATTAGAGATAATCCCTAATACGTTGTATCTTAGTCTCGTTACCTCTTTAGTTAAATTTATTTATTTCCCAGCTTGCTACAGGAAAATGTTACATTGTAACTATTTAACAAGAAGTTTCCAACCTGCTGCCAATACTATCCCATCGATATACACAAAATTAAGGTGTCAGGTCACTAAAACCATTATATCCAACATCCAATACACGTCTTAGTGTATTACCATCACAATATTGTTATTATATAAGATATCTAGTCTAGAGAATTATGGACCTCTTCAGGCAGAATCCAGCGAGAATATTAGACGGTGGCCATTATATCAGATTTTGAGTCGCTTCTAAGAAATTTACTTAATTCGCCTTGTAGGAACGGTTCTAGTGCCATCGAAAGAAGAAGGATAAGAATTTGAAATTGTGACGTACTTGGAATGTAGTATGGAGAATGAAGTAGTGGTTTATAAAATAGAATGATAAACAGTTCAACCGACGGATAAATTTTTTCACGTAATTTTAAAAATAATTAATTTTAATGAATACCATCCAACTAATTTTATTTTATATGTGAGAGAAGTATAATATTTAGAAGGTTTTAATATTTAGAAGACCGCTCTTTTAAAAATCATAAAAAGCGACGTTAAGTAGCAGGTTTGCTTTGTATTTGTTTCTTCTGACATTTAATATAAAATTAAGTAAAATTTTTAAAGCTTATGCCGGCAAAAGAGCAAGTGAGTGAGTAAGTCATCTTCACCGTCCATGTAGGTCTACAATACCAAAAAAATAATGAGCATTTTGTTGACCTTAAAGGAAAGAGGTAACTGAGGAAATTGGGAAGGGAATTTGGGCCTCCGTATATTCCACTCACTGTACGAAACTAGTAGCAAGCCGCTACTGTACTTCGACTTTCTGTGAGACAGTGATAACGACCCGGTCGAACCGGCCCATTCATGCTAAAGATAAAACTCTACTCGACTGAAGCACTGGCTCTAAGACTCAAGCATTCACTCAAGTACCCCCTCATTTAAATAGTACTGTAGTTTTAAACCGGATTGAGATCAGATGCAGTACGGAAGAATCTAAAATTTTCTAAAAGTTGAATAACGGGGACAATCAAGAATAAGTTACACTGTTCGTGAAATCAAGTGTAAATGGTCCCGGAGTGTGTCCCCACCAACACCTTATGCTTAAAGCCAACCTCACTTATACGGTACACTCTGCTGATAAACGGACCAGACAATAGCGAAAATTGGTTCCCGTTGCGATTTTTGGGGTTTAGACGGTGTATCGCTACACATAATATTATTAATTACCGTCAAATAATGATGGTCATTCCATTGGACCGAAATTATCTCGGCCTAATGCCAGGCAGAAAGAAAGATGTGCGAAATCAATTTATATAGAAAAACATCCCTGCAGTTTTGATATTTTTTTATTACGCTGGATCCTTTAGTGCTAGACGTAGTGTGGACAGTTAGTTGTTTAGAGTGGCTTAACGATGACGAATGACGAGAGAGCCTTGTTAGCTGTTGTCGTTTTTAGGCTACACTGCACTTACTCGAGCGCAGTCAGTCATTTTTTAACTAAAAGATACCTTTTATTAGAAGCTACTATATTTGCAGCACAATAATTTAGATTTATGGATTTTATTATTTTATTAAGTATACATTATAACGAGAAAGTCGGTTTTAAATTTTAAAAACTTACTTCTATGAGGTGTTTTTTATAGTAGAAAATAAATACTATGAAATGACAAAGATCATGTTTAAGAATAGTAATTGTATCATGACAAAGATGTAATACGTACTATTTATACCTTAACAATTGTTCAATAAGTAAAGAGATAAGCACTAGGACGTTGTCATTATGAATAATTCGCGATTGTCGATAATAATATTTACTGTCCTTTTTAGGAATTTATTCTTTGTATAGTTTATGAATTCAACAAAGGCATAATTATAAATCCTTCGATGTATACAAAAATTAAACATTAATTGTAGTATTTTTGATGTCCGAAGCCTTGGGTCGTTAGATACGTATATGGATTTGATTGTTAGCTAACAACGAAGTAAATACTGATTTACTCAAATACACAATATACTGCTCCCTCTTCGTGGTTCAGTGCGTTCAATGATAAGATTCCATATTGGATGGTCAAGAACACAACTTTGATTAGACCGTCCAACAACCGCTTCCACACTGGTATTAAATTAAAAAATATTTTGGAAATGTGGGTGTAATTCACAACGCGCTTTCTGCTCATTACTAAGATTTGCTTGGATGCACTGGCTGAACTATATAAATTTATTATCCACACAGATACCCCCAAATATTTATTTTGATTTTGATCCTATTTTGTTCATACTTACTTATTATTTAAAAAATTCTATGACACCACATCCTGCAAGGATATTACAACCTATCTACATTCTACAGTTCTACACTGATATTTAAATAAGGTAAACATTGTGAGGAATTTGTCTTTGTGACTGTTTGTAGCGGCCGTCTCTAAAACTGCTGATCTAATTTTGAAAATTATTTTACCAAGATTAAGTATTGCTATTGGTATACTTGTATACTTTTACTTTACTTTTTAGTGGTAGGCAGCGGCTTGGCTGTGCCTCTGGCCTTGCAGATGTCCATGAGCGGCGGTGACCGCTTACCATTAGGCGGGCCGTTTGCTCGTCAGCCTATCAAGGCAATTAAAAAAAAACTATTTTGCATATTAATATAGCAAGTTTTTAATAGAAAAATACATTCGCGCCGGCGGAATCGCAAGTAAAAGCCAGAATTGCTATATATAATTTTACGGAATTCGTATTTTGCTATGAATCGAACGATTTAACACATTTCACTAACTGATACGGTCCGGTGAGCTTACGGCGCGGCGCGGCGGCACATCACTGTACTGTATAAAACTGCACGATATGGAGCATATTTTACGATTTGTCAAAGTTTAATGGTGAAAAGCTGGTGAAAGCATCTTTGATATGGCGTATAATACTTTATGATTTTAGTCAAAGAGTTCTTACTTTAGCAACATAATATATCTTGAATTATAGTATTCACTAACACCTCGAGATATATGGGGCTTGGATAAAAAATTTGTTAATTAACGATTACTTTTCTATAAATATGACTTTTCGATGAGTCTCCTCTTTTCTTCTTCTTTCAAGATAGATGTTAGGATGTTAGGTCCATACGTCCTTGCTGGCCTTATATATTTGGTGTAAGAAAGAATTTTTATTTTGATATCGCTTACATTCTAGATGGAGCTTTACATACTTTCATGTGCTCGCTTTCTATCAAGTATTTTATATTTATGGCACATCTTCGCTATACTCATACATGTTATATGTTTATAAAAGAATACCTCTTATTTGATGTTATTACCTCATGAGTGACGACTGACGCCATTACTAAAGCAAGATACATTTTTACTCTTTTTCCTCTGACAAAGACTATTAGATATTCTATTAAGGGTGAATGTACTCGTAAACCCTCCTCAAGAGCGGTACGCGCCACAGTTATTGACTTTATAGAATATAATTATTATACTCAATAATAAATTAAATTTAGTATTTTTTTTTCAACTTGCACTATGATCGTGTATATAGCCACTAAAGCTGTCACTTTCATATTGATATAACCTTTAATATGTTTTACTATCAATTCCAGAATGTATCCTACAAAATCAGCTGCCTTGGTTGTAAATAAATATATGTGAGATCCCTTTTAAAATCTGGAGTGACTCCTCAATCTGGATAATACAGATACGAGGAAATACGGTCATTTTTACGAAACGTTAAATCGTATGATAAGTTGACATTACTAAATATGTTTAGCGGTTAAACACAAATAAGGATTGCCGTGCAAGTCGGCCTTAATGTTTAAAAATATAAAATGTAATCAGTTTATATCATATTTTTAAAGGTAAAATTTAAATTCTAGTTAACGATACACCGCTATGGATTAAGTGAATTCTCGAATTGGAACATTCAGTGCAGGCGGTTTAAATGCGACGCTTGCGGCGCGTTTATATGTAAACAAGTATATTTTAGAGAACATATTTTTATTCAAATTACCTAACTCACGTACGCAATAATTATATCAGCTAATAAATTAAGTATTCGTTGAACTTTCTCCTTCTTCACTTTTAATAGGTGATGTATTAGTTTGTCGTAGTCGCCTGTTTTTCGTAACGTGTTGATAGCTTGCTCCTTTACTTTAGGATCATAACCTGTGTACACTTTGGTCCATAGAGTCTTGAGGATCATCCCGTCTAATGTTTTCTTGTCGTATGTTGTGGAATTTACCTGGTAATAATTGTTTATTGTTAGTTATATTTCAAACATTTTCATAATACTCCTGGGATAACTACAATTATCCATATATATTTTTAAATCAGACACAGGCAAACTAGCAAGTGGGTTAATTCAATAGAAACAAATAAAGTTTGGGTTCAATGAATCTTTGAAAACAAATAAAGTTGAAAGAGAGCATGCCGTGGCAGCTGTCAGCGAGCGTCATAGCCAAATGCACACTAGTACCTACCTATCAAGTTGGTTAGTTACATTTTCGTACCAGTCAATTTTTACCGGGATCCATAAGTAGTCGTAGGCAATTATTGTCATTGAAATTTTGAATACTTTTGATCGCTAAGGCTGATAAAAATTTGATGAATATAGCCTCGTTTAGAGGACGAAGTTTATTCCATGACATAGATGATAATTATAACAATATATTGTTTATATGGCCGCGGCATACAATTTAAAAAATAATGATTTTCGCGGCCCCATAAACTACGAATCCTTATTATGCTATTATTCTTCGGCTAAGTGTATCCTAGAAGAAACTCTCTCCATGTAAATGGGGCTTAAATGTTATCATAAACTCACTGAGCAAGAAATTATTCTAAAGTTTTATTTATATTTAAATTTATTAATTGATTGACAATCCGTATAATTGCTTCGTTATATCACCAATGAGTTTTAAATGAAAATTAATCAAACAGATTTGGAATAAATTTCAAATAATTTTGAAGGGTTAATCTGATCATTTTACATACGCCGATGCAATTACATGACACTTATCTTTCTTATATTTCTTTCTAGATAAGATTATTACACAATTCACGCCGAACATATAATAATATCTATACCTAACTAATATAAAATGACTTCTATTCTATCCACATCTTCGACCCCAATAACCATGGTTTAGTATGGAGAAATAGCCACTCACCAATAAAATTTTGTGTAACAGCATAGTTATAAGGAAGGAAAAAGTCACTTTATACGCCATATCGACTTACTTTCACTGCGAACAATAGAACGTTACTGCGAACGGATCGCTAACAACTGAAATTTCAAGAATGAACAAAACATCCTTTTACGTAATGGCATTAATTTCTCCCGAACGGCGGGCTTATTCTGTATAGCACGCGTATTATTATTAATTATTGATTTTAGACAGTATAATTACAATAAATATTGCTTAAATGTTAACAATACCTTGCCACACGTTTCCCTATTCCAATAAATACTATAATATTTTAATGCAACCCAATATTCTTCAGTACGCTTATGCGAGTTTTTTTATACCTGTTAGTTTCGTCATTCCTATACGTAACATTCCTATATTAATACGTTTCTAACATAATCTGCTAAAGGCACTGTACGGATCTGTACATTTTAGTAAATATAGATACCATGACAGGCATTAGACAGCCTCCGTGGCGCAGCGGGCGAGTAGCCGGCTGTGAAGCGAGAGGCCGCGGGTTCGATCCCCGCACCGAGACAAATATTTGTGTGATCCACATTTATTTGTTTCGGGGTCTGGGTGTTGTGAGACCGAAAGTCTCTCGTAGTTCCTGATACCCACGACACAAGACTCGTATCTTACTGTGGGGTCAGGACTATGTGTGTGACTGTTGGGTGTTATTATTAGATAATCCCACAATATAGGTACTGTGCATTATAATGCGTTCTTGAAGCTGTTCATTTCTACGACTGAAGTAAATAAAGTTAAGCTATCAAAAAGAGTGGAAATTCTAATTTATTTTCCTTATTCAAAATAAAGCATAATAATTAAACAATTATCGATCGTATCTATAGAAGTTTCAAGTTTATTCCCACGCAAAACAATATTAAACTTTTTATTTGTTCATTCTCTGTGTAGAGTTGTCTCAATTATTTTACAACAGCTTTACGAGTCAGGCCTAAGAAATTGCTTAAGGTTTGGCAGTACGAATAATTTTACGACCGAGTATCGGCTACAGGCTTCCAGCTCAATTACTCTTTATGTATTGCTTCATCTTTTAAATATATCGTTAAACTTAATGTAATTACTCACATTGTTTACTCAACAATACATTTTATTTATTTTGGAGATCATTGTAATAACAATTGTAAGTTAATTAAGCTGATTATTTCTTATAATAAATGGCCCATTAGAAGCATAGGGTGAGACACCGAGTGGTTCTGAATTCAAATTTCAGGTCGGACAATCACATTTCGTATTTGAGTTTCTGATTCGAAAAATCACACAATCGGAATTTGTGGCAGATATGGCAATAGTCTCGCCATCACTTAATGGGACAGAAAAAAGCCTGGCGAACCATGTATGTACCTACTCCTTGCACTTCTCGCTACCTATTTGCTGATCCAAATGAGAGCTTGTTTTATTTTTATAAAACCTTTTTTGTTATAATAATTTAAAGATAGAGGATTATTCGACTCATATTTTTTGCAGTAATCCGACATATGACATCTATCGTTAGGTACCTGTTTAGACACCTATGTGCTACTTCTCCTATCTTCGGCCACTATCGAATACCTTATTACGATCCTATTGACGTTAGTATTACCGTGAACAAAAATTGAAAATGTAAATACAGGCTTGCTAGTGGATTCAATTTTGTCTAACTCTTATGGTCCTGTTATAGGAACGGCCGAGCCACGGACAGGGCACAGCTTATAGAATACAAGTCGCTACGCGTTTACAAAAGTATCAAAGTTTTAAAAATTCAGTATAAATAAACGGTAATAGGCATCGTGTACATACATATAAGTCCGCTGCGCTCCGTTCCCGTCCCATTAATATTAAAAGAAATTAACTTTAAAAATCTCTAAACCTAGTAATCAGTTAGGCTATGACTTAACTTTTAATTTAGAGTATAGGACACACACTATATTACTTTTTAACTTTCCAGAAACATTTTAGTAGATTTAGGCCATATGAAAGAGCACTAATTTTGGGACTTACCCACGTCATCTCTTATATTCTCCGGCGACCTCCATTTACGAAAATCTTCACCCGGCTTAAACGGTCGCTAGTGCTACTATGAATATGTTTATATTTTCATATAATGCAGTTCCGTACTTGCGGTGTACGCATTTATTGCAAAAAATGTATATATATTAATCAAAACAAACTGACGACTTTAACTTTAAGACAGAAGTGAAACTGGTGCACCCTGGTTCAGCTTATTTCTGTCTCATGATTTTATAGGGGGCGAGCCGTTGGGCGAACCTATCGCCACAATGGGCACAAATTTCCATATAATTTGCCGTTTCTATATAATTATATAAAGCGGATTTATCGCTATCGCCAGACTCCTATCTCGGCTACGTACTTCAAAACGTAAAATGATATCATCATTGGTGTTAACGGATATCGATGGTAAATTTGGTGGTATTAGATCATTCTCATAACGAGTAATTAACTATGTGAGATTTACGATTTTGTAATTTGGCGCACTATAGAATATTTATTCAATACAGTAATCAAATCACGGGACGTTTAAGGGATGGAAACAATGACGTCAAGATAAATAATATGCGGCTCTAAATTCTTCGCCTCAATAAAGAATGAAATTATCGTACAGATTCCGAAATGTCTATCTTATCGATTATTTAAATCGATAACGTATTTGCCAAAGAAAGAATGTAATTATTTACAAATCATAACATTTCCTTTCTGGATTCCCTGTAGTCGGATGAAAAATAGGGGAGTAGCTAGCCCCAGGGCACCTCAAAGAGGCTCGGGTCTCGTTTCCCAGCCCGGTTATTTATGCTCTACAAAGTTCAAAGTGTAGAGTTGTGGCGTGGCGTACAAAGCAGAATTGTTGGTATCAATCATTACAATTCCCTTCGGCGTATTTGCTCTAAGTAGGTTATCTAAATGAATGTCAATTTATTTAGTTTTCTGAACCCGTTATTTGATTTGCGGCACCCGTTTCTTCTAGTTTGTTTTACTTTTCATTTTTCCAGTTTATATTAGGCTCGATTTTGCTGGCGGCTTCACCCGCGTAAATTAAATTGATAAAATAATATTTATTATATAAACTTTCTAACAACCCACTCAGTCTCTAAGGTTTGATTTTGAAGAAATGTGTTCTTAAACGATACCCACAAAATAAAATCAACACATTCCAAAAATGTTGACTTTATGTCCATAAAGTGTGGGTTGGGAAATAATAAATCAGTCAGGACATTAATTCCGTCGGGATAACTGCCTTTTAAACAAAATATTCTTCTATAAAGATGCTTTTATACTCTGTCACTTGCTCAGATGACCCCTATTCCATAAAATGTGAGTTTTTCGAATCGAATACTCTAACACGAATTTGGTTGTCCGATCTGGTATTTAAACCCAGGGCCTCAAGGTTTCTCAGCCTCAATAGGCTTCCACTAGACCAACAAGGCGAATAACTATACTTGTTACGCGTTTACTTACTTACTTGTTATATTCGTTGCGGATTGTTGTAAGATTTAAATTAAAAATATTATTATACCTTCATCAAACTTACTTCACTCTATTGTTCATACAACAAATAATCATACTGCTTCACTCTATCGAGAACATAATAATTAAGTCATAAGATAAAATGTATTATATGCGTATGAATGTAATAACTGCCATTTTTTATAATTTCATTAATGAATACAAAGGCTGGCCAGTAAGTCTTTGATCTCATTTTAATTTACTTTGTTAAGTAATTACAACTCGTCTCGAGAATGAGGAAGTAATAATGAAACAATTTCAGTTTCAAATATAACCAGTTATAAAATAAAATATTTTATATGTAGATCGAATGCTGGTTTTCGCTTTCTCTCTCTCTCTGCGCCAATAGGTTACTTACAATTCTGATTTCGACGACATAGATATGTTTAAGTTGTTAGCTTTAAAGTTCAAGAGTCGTATCGATATTAAATCACTTAAAAGATATAATTTCCGTGACAATAGCTTGTAATATTTTTATTGAGATATCCCGCGGTCTAAATTCCTCATCCCCTTATCGATCCCTATCCTTTAAGGTCTGTGATGCGTAGTACTGTGTTTCTTGTGATATGGTGGGCAGTAGAGATAATTTACCATCAAGTGGCTCACTAATTTTTCGACCTGGCCTATTAAAATATTGCTATAATTATTGTTCTCTATTCCGAAAGACCATACCGTAGACAAACTAATATTTATTTACTCGAACTGTATTTATTACTATATGAAATGGATTGATTTACTGACAAAAATATCAGCTATTTCAGAAAATACTCAATCAACAGATTTCATACACCATTTGTCATCCACCAAACCTGACAAACAACGTCTGGTATAAAGAAAAAAAACATCTATAATAGCGTTACGCAATAATTGGTTGTAACACTTCGAAAGAAAAACACTCTTGTTATATATATAATACAATATCAGAAGCTCCTCAGTAAATTGGCGATGACTGGACTATTAAGGTTACGAGGTAAAGCGTCAAGTACTTATTTTTTTACGACGTGTACATGGCTTAATACTTCGGGGTACGGGACATGACAGGAGCGTCTTCATTCTGGTAATGATTAGGCTTTAGTTATCTATAATTAGGGACTGGTATTGGGTCTTATTACACGTTATAATTATTTATAAATAATTATAGTCCTATTAAATATTTATGTATAACATATTCGAGAAAAACTCTCAATGTTTAATAATAATTTTATCTTTTTAAACATAAGCCGGGCTCAGACCACTTCAACAGTCATGCTTATTTATAAATTCAGTTTTCAAAATATTTACTAGCAATAATTCATATCGAAACACTAGCAATGTTTAATAATTTTATCTTTTTCAATATAAGATCGGGCTCAGACCACTTCAACAGTCATGCTTATTTATAAATTCAGTTTTCAAAATATTTACTGACAATAATTTATATCGAAACACTAGAAAATTCTATTCTTAGGTTGAAGTGCTGATAAAATTCAAATTTATATTCGAAGAAGAAAATAGATTCTAAAGATAGTTATTTGTCTGTATACGTAGCCTCTTAACAGTTCGTTGTCTTAACTAGACAATGTTTAATAGCAGTGCTTGATTGCTCGATTGTCTTCGTAAATGTGGCATAACTTTGAAATTGTGCTGAGTAGGGAGCTTAGTTTAATTTGGTCATGTTGTGTGATGTTTAGGGTCTGAGAAAGCAAGACTAAACACGGTTTAACTATACCTGGGCTAACAATAAACTAAGACCCATTTGCACGACAATCGTGAATCGGATTTTGCCACTTAAATTGTTTACTAATGTCAAATTTTCATACGTTTTGATGTTTCTTGAACATGTTTAGTGGGTTAAGCCCAATTTAGGATCATCGTACAAATGGGCCTTAGTCGGTAAAACGGTGACACTTAATTTAATACATACGTACTAAACGCCTGTAATCTCTGAAGGGGTAGCCAGAGGTGCAACCGATACACTCACATTTCGCCAAGCTTCTATCCGTCCCATGATGTGATAGGAGGCGAGCATGTCCACATACTGGGCATAAATCTTGAAACTTATATACAGATTATTACAAACTCGACAAACCTGTCAACTCAACTCAGTTTTTATCCAAAAAGTGCAGAACAAATAAGTTTATATGAGTAAAACAACTAAACCAGTTTCTTTCATATTCACCTCTTTATTCACCAATCTGCCCTCATTCCACTACAAGGAATCAGCACGTCAAATTTTGTACACGT
This sequence comes from Amorpha juglandis, assembly GCA_949126905.1. NCBI lineage: Eukaryota > Metazoa > Arthropoda > Insecta > Lepidoptera > Sphingidae > Amorpha > Amorpha juglandis. Next base: position 12,320,553 of record OX421367.1, read on the forward strand.
ATTGCTTAAAAGTATTAGTGCCGAATGTTGACAAATTGTAACAGTAGTTCAACCAATTTGGAAAACTTTACAAGGATTATTGCGAGCACTGTCGAAGCCGACAAGATCCGCTATGACTATATGGGCTTAAACACCGTGTGGTCAGTTCAATTGAGGCTGCCAAAAAGTGTTTTTTTTATTCTGGCTCGGCAAAGTGACTACGCCACACCTGATGGTAAGTGTAGCGCAATCCAGGAATAGTGTCGACCAACGACAAACGATGTGTATTTAAATCCTGGTAGTATGAAAAGGTACCTGATACATATTTATACCTAACTAGATAGCGACCACTGTAAGTACAAATTATAAAAAATCTACAGTTACTATAACTCGACGTAATTCTGGTGACCGTCTAATAAAACAATACCATAAAATCATGATAGAACTTGTACGACAAAGTATCCAAAATTATATCAATTTTATAAAATTATAATAATATCTATTAAATAACAATACTATTACCAAAACATACATCAATATTTCCTTTACATAAAAAAGAAAATAAGTACCCACTTGGGCTACAAATTCTTTCCACTGAATGTGGCGTAGTATTTGAAGTCAAATCGAGAGCAGAATTGCAGCGAGCCACAGTAGTGTCGCAAATTACACCCAATAAATTTTCAGTACGGAAGAGTCTCTCGCTTCCTATTCTACAACGGTTTATCTGTTCCACTGTGGACATCGTTTTATGTTAAATACACTCATTAAGGAAGGATTAAACGTTTCATAAATAAATTCAATGAGTGAAGGAATAATGAGATACTGTTGATGTTAACTTTAACAAGCAAAATGTTAATTTGCAATATTCGCTCTTTATGAATTGAAATGTCTGTCTTTTCATTATTTACGATATAAGCGATGGGATGAAATTTTATTTGTGTGTATTGTTGAAATGCAATGCTGCAATAAAACTTCAGGGTTATTGGCAAACGGTTATTCAATATCTTTCATATATTACGTTTCTATTTGAAAATATTATTATGATATATTGCTACAGAAAATAAACATAACTTATGCACACGTCTGTATCCCCCAAGGGGTAGGCAGGGGTGTAACCAATACAGCCATTCGCCGAGCTTATTTCCGTCCCATATTGTGATAGGGAGCAAGCCTATCATACCAGACACAATTCCTGACTTCTGGCTGATAATGAACATTTGCTGTTCATACGAAAAATAATACGAATAAAAACTGATTTTACCAAAACAACAAGATGAATAAAAATGTTAGTTTCCGCGTTATTAAGACGCTAACGACGGCGGCTTCATCAACGTTCATTAAAGTTTAGTTTTCAAGGAAGCCAAGAAAAAAGATGTATCATATTAACAAAACATAGTTGTAGTGCGCCTTAACTGCATTGCATTTTTAATTATGCACAAAATACATATCATGTATATTTTAAATGTGAGTTTGTGTATTTGTGAGTTTGTGCAATTTGGATATTTGTTAATCACGCCTCAACGGCTCAACAGTTTTGGATGAAATTTGGCAACAAGTAGATTATGACCGGGATTAGGACATAAGCTACTACCACCATATAATAGTGTAAAACAAATGTTATACATACTATAACTAAATTGGTAAGCCCAAAATAACGGCCAAGTCTGAGTTATAAAATTTGCTACGTGTTTTAAGTTTCAAGAAGGCACATTTACAAAGCCCGTTCAGTGTCTGTTATTAAAACGGGGGAATATTTCTTCGACCTTTATAACCTATAAATTAGAAGACTTTAAAATTCACAGCTAATATAAATTTGATTAAATAGGTAACCTTGCTTTGTGGGTAGTATCCACAACGTTTTTAGAGATTGAGAGAAAAAACCCGTATAAGGATCGTTCGCAAGTAGTGGCTTGCTACATGCCGCTGTATCTGTAGCGATAAGCACACATGATTTCAAAGGATGTCTAATCGAGAATCTTGACTTAAAAATGTTTTAGTTTTTTTTATTTACTTTTACGTATTCTACTCCTACTACATAGGATCAGCAAAACTACCAAACTTGTTTGAATCATTAGGCCACTATTCCTAATTATTATCAATAACAATACTCCTAAGTCAATAGTGTCACAACCTGAAACTTGCGCCACTAAACTTGCCACTCTCAAAATCCCTATCCAACCACTTAATCTACTCTCGCAATAACACTTATCCTTAATACTTTTGTTTTAAACACTCGAATAAAACGGTTTATAACGTCAAAACTAATATTTTAAGATCCATTTAAACCAAACACATTTTCATTGACAACAAAACACAAATTACGAAGGATTTCGATAAAGAAAGCTGACACAAAATAATATTTTTTCTAACACCGATAGAGATCTTCGTCGCATAAAATACGGGTATCGCTTGCCAACTCACTGTAATATTACAGTTATTTCATAGTAGCTACATGATGTTAACGTATTGAGCCTCACACATTTGTCAAAGGCTGGCTGATTAACCATGCATTGTGGCTGAATGAATTGGCGTTGGATAAAATTCGCGTTACAGATTGACAAATTCTAGTTTAACCGGCCAACGCGGACGGCCTGACGCATAGTGATGCGGGCCAAGCATTAACGAGTAATGTTCAAGATAAGCATGCTGTTGAATAGGGTACATCGCGTGGAGCCGGATGAAATGTGATCCTCTCGTCCGAAAAAAATGACTATACAAATAGCGCGACTGAGACACGCGATGAAAAATCACAAAACGAAATGAATTACGAGTTCAAATGTGATTCTCTCGCCATTGTTGTGTTTAAACGGGGGTTCGGTATCGTTACATGCCGTATTAAATCCTATAAAAGTATTAAAATATAGCATTAAATATAATGTCAATTTTTAAAATAAAACCATTATAATGGCATAGACTTTTTGAGTATACCATGTCTATATAAAATGAATATTTTATTGATAGTTATTGAATAATAACTATATAGAAAGTCCCAATTTACTAACACAATTTGGTATCAACGTACTCAGACTATCTGCAAGGGTAACCAACTACAAACCTTTCGCTACGAAAAGCAGTTGCTGTAAATACGGAAGCAATACGCCTCTCTCCTCCGCACTTAGCAGATACAATGATGCATTGAGTAATAATAGTAATGATTGTGATGTGGATATATTTTGTGAACAGTTTACCAAGTTTAAAAAATCAATTTATAAAATCATATAACGCCTAGAAATATTCCTATTAATATTAGTTACCGGAGCATGATATTCTTTATTAAAGCAAAGATTGACAATGTTGTACTTACTTATAGTTTAAAGGCAGTTTCTTTTCGTAAGGCTCTACGTAAATAAATATAATAAGAATAAGGTATAAGTAAGTATAAGAAAACGTAAATCACTGAGCGTTCATTGCACCAATTTGGGTTTATGAAGAGGGACCCTAATACTAGTGTATCTTATTTCGAAAGTTTATCATAAGTAAAGCTGCAAAACTGATTTATAATAACATAGCGGACCCGGCCACGCGTTGCTGTGCCTAAGGTATATGTTAAATTATATTGTAGTAAACCATTCAATACAGTATACGTCATCTATTGGATACTTACTCAATTCAGCCGATAAATGACCTTATACCGCCATCTTTTAGAATTTTAGGAAACTAACAGAAAATTATAACTCTTTTTATATAACAAATAATATGAAATAAAATAAATTGGCAGTCATAGGGCTTGCCGATAGAAGTAAAAAGTTAAGTATGTTTATTGAGTACTCGCTCTCAACTCAACTCTACTACATTGCACTGCAGTCCAGTCCAGTCCAGTCCAGTCCCCAGTTTAGTCCGGTCCCCAGTTCAGTCCGGTTCCCAGTCCAGTCCGGTCCCCGGTCCAGTCCGGTTCCCAGTCCAGTCTGGTCCCCAGTCCTGTCTGGTCCCCAGTCCAGTCCGGTCCCCAGTCCTGTCCGGTCCCCAATCCATTCCCCAGTCCGGTACCCAGTACAATCCAGTCCCCAGTCCTGTCCGGTCCCCAGTCCAGTCCTCAGTCCAGTCCCCAGTCCAGTCAAGTCCACAGTTCACTCCGGTCCCCAGTCCAGTCAGGTCCCCAGTCCAGTCAGGTCCCCCGTCCAGTCCTGTCCCCAGTCCAGTCCTGTCCCCAGTCCAGTCCTGTCCCCAGTCCAGTCCTGTCCCCAGTCCAGTCCGATCCCCAGTCCAGTCACGTCCCCAGTCCTGTCAGGTCCCCAGTCCAGTCATGTCCCCAGTCCAGTCAGACCCCAGTCCAGTCAGGCCCCAGTCCAGTCAGGTCCCCAGTCCAGTCAGGTCCCCAGTCCAGTCAGGGCCCCAGTCCAGTCAGGTCCCCAGTCCAGTTAGGTCCCCAGTCCAGTCAGGTTCCCAGTCCAGTCAGGTCCCCGGTCCAGTCCGGTCCCCAGTCCAGTCAGGTCCCCAGTCCTGTCAGGTCTCCAGTCCAGTCCAGTCCCTAGTCTAGTCAGGTCCCCAGTCCAGTCAGGACCCCAGTCCAGTCAGGACCCCAGTCCAGTCCGGTCCCCAGTCCGGTCAGACGCGAAACCAAAAGTTTAGCCTCTACCAAAAAGTGCTCACGCGACTAAAGAAGTTTTCACTTCAAAAATATTAAAATAAATTGCCTTACGCCATTTGTTAGGAACTATAGAATAACTAATAAGTTGCAAAAAAAAAAATGCGAATATAAATTGAGATATAAACTATCCATTAACCCAAGTTGGACCAAACTGCACACAGATTTCAAAATTTGATTAAAATCGGTTTAGTAGTTTAGGAGTTTATCGCGGACAAACAACGTGACACGTAATTTTTATATATAAAGATTATATTATAAACTTAAGTCACAAATTACTTTTACTTCTTATGTCAGATGGTTTTCTGGTGTTAGTGTTGGCCAACTGAACTTGTTAAAATTAAAATTTCGAGAAATCCGATACAACTTTTATTGAAGTGATAACTTCTTATGGGAGGGTGAACCGAAACGTTCCGTAACGCGAGCGGCGGCGAGCGGAAGGTTCCAGAATATTCGAGAACCTTCCGTGAGACGTCACGCGGGCCAGTTGACCAGCCAGCGCTAGCCGACTTCCCTGGAACTTCGATAATTTCGAAGTCCCAGGTGGCGTCACACAGTGACCAGTCGGATTGGATCGGACTTTGACCGGACTGTGTCCGTTTTTTTTTTAAATAGTGAATCATGTTACCGTAATTTTGTTTTTGATATTGATAATAAATAAAATGACGAGATATTTTACTTATTTGATAATTTTGAACATGGTGCCGTAAAAAAAGTACCAGGTTCGCATAAACGCGAAGAGAATAGAATGTCCATTTTTCATGGCGAGTAGCCGTAATTTTGTATTCTTGCATCTTGTTTGGTAAGTTTTCACTTCTGTCGGCACTCCCGGAGTGCAACCCGTATTTTTTTTTAACAAGTTCACTTATTTACAACACTTTTACGTATTTGGAAAATGATTTACGAAATTCTATTTAAGGTTTAGATTATTTTAAAAATAACTCAAATCTTACGTCGCCAAACTTATAACACCCCTTTTTATTGTCTAGGGTTAAAAGAGTTCTCAAAGGGCCGAGCCACGAGCAAAAGCAATTTAATTTTTGTAAAACGAGGATAGTTGTTATTGGCTACCTAATTCTTTTTTCAAAATTTAAGTTCGATATGTAAAGAGCTGTTACTATTCCTGTACCATAAAATAAAAAGTAACAATCATTTTAATATCAGCAAACTCTATGAAACCATCAAAACCAACAGTCAAGTGCCTTAACTTCTGCGGCCGTGTAAAACCAGGAATGTCAGATAGGTTACGTTCATAACAAGATACCGCATGGTTAAATCGCAGTGAATTCGAGCCACGATGTGAGGTTAGCCTCTGTCTGACGGCCGCTGTCACTCCGCCATATGCATGCACGACACACGTCATACTGCATAATAAATAATACTTATTAGGATAAAAGCCGTAAGGCGATTATATATATTGTCTAGGGATATATTTACACATTTTCTGATTCAAAAATATTACGTAGGTACATGGTAGAGTGACAATCTAAAATTGCCAGTTCTGAGTCACTGTCAATTAAGAGCTTTATTCACTATCTAAATATTAACTATATTATGTTTTTAAATTTGTTTTATCTGCTAGGAGGGTCTAGTTTTAAGTTTCTATTTTTTTAACTAGCGTCTTTAGGAAAGGAAAAATCGGATTGATACTTTCAAAAACCATTGTGTAAAATTGAATTATTGAACAGTGTCACTCTGTCATAATGATATTTATTGTCCTCCTTCCTGTGACTCGAAGTGTTACTAGACACTTTATTGCAGGTATGTAATGACTTCAATATGCATTATGTGACCGGCTGAGTGGTACATAGAAATTGCGCCCCTAAGTTACGGCCAACGGACCATAGCTCAATAATGACGACGGTTCGCTTACTCTTAACTGGGCCTCTCCCGCTTTGTCTGTCAGCTATCAAACTTCCGCATTACGTGACACAATTTTACATTTTATTAGTAACTTTGAAGGCGTGCAGTTAAACAATGTTCTAACATATTTATACAATTTTTAACTGTTTTTTTTTATTGATTGAATGACGAGATGAGCAAGGCGCTCGCCTAATGGTAAGCAACACGCCTGCAAACAGAAGCAACACCACACAGAACTTTGAATTACAAAGCACTGCATGGCACTGAACTGCGTTCGTCACTGCGAGACATAAGAAGTTAAGCTCATAATGCCCAGTAATTTCACTGGCTTCAATGTCCTTCAAACTGAAATACAACAGTGCTTAAACATTGTTGCTTGGCGGCAGAAATTAATTAAGCAAGCAGAAATGGGCACGATCGTCGATATTCAATAAAAAATGATCAAGTACATTTCAACTATTAATTGGTAATCATGCAAGAACATAGGTCGATAGTCGTTCGTCAGTGTCCGTCCATATGGGTGACAACATGCAATACATCTCTTAGACACGATGGACTACACGAAGATTTACAGGGTATTGACGCTTGCCCCGCCAAATTGAGTACACGAGGAAGCATTTTCAAAGCTACTCCATTTGCGTAGTTGTTGTTTTTATTTTGTGGTATTAAAAAAACAATGTTTATATTTTTGCTACATTGATAATCCTACTAATATTATAAACGTGAAAGTTTGTAAGTATGGATGGATGGATGGATGGATGTATGTTTGTTACTCTTTCACGTAAAAACTACTGAATGGATTTTAATGAAACTTTACAATAATATAGCTTATACATCAGAATAGGACATAGGTTACTTTTTATCCCGGAAAAAGCAGATCACGCGGGCGGAGCCGCGAGCAAAATCTAGTACTGTAATAAGGTTATCGCGAGGAATACAAAATAGATTCTGTTAAACATTTTGAACTCTATTAACATTGGAATTACGACAGTTTGGTGGACCTTACCCCTCTCACTAGTGGTGAAGGCCCAACAGTGCAGGGTATATTACAGTATATTTACGTTATATTAATAGATTTGATGTAGGTAACGTATGTTTGCAAGGAGTAGTGGGACCGTACAAATTAAAGCTATATTGTAGGGGTCAAGCCCGATCAACTGTTGTAGACAGGCTAAGCTCTATTACTCTATACGGTTTTATTAACTTCTTTCCTTTTTCTTATTAAACTTTTGATTATTTATGTCGGTTCGTTTATAATATGCATATACCAGTACCCTCGAAGGGTAGGCAAAAGTGCAAGTCCACTTTGAGGTTATTGCTGTCCTATGAGGCCTATCGCCGGGCCTATCACAAATTGTAATCCCGGGCAACTCATATATGATTTTGAAAATCGAAAACTAAAACACAAATTATAATTATCCTACCTGGGAATTCAACCTAAGACTTAACTCTTAGCCGAAGTACGCCGCCACTAAACCAATGAAGTGATTCGTGTAACTAGCATAAAAGTAAATAAATAAATACGCGAACGGAATATTTAAACGGAGCATTTTTTTTGTTTTATCCCTGTATAATGCACGGGCACGGGCATCCTTTACTGAATGCAGCTACTTTTAGATAATATCACAATGTATACCAGATAATAAAAGACATACTAATTGAGAATATTTAATATTATAATCGGTTAAATTAGGTATCTACAATTTAAATAATGTACAGTCAGTACTGAAGTAATTTTTATAAAGCATGAAATTCACTACGAGTTACGACTTAACTTAAAACTTTAAAAATATTTCCCGTTGTTACTTGGAGAGCACCGATGAATATGTCAAAGTCCGAACGAAAAGAGTTAACGTATGACACATTGCGAAAATTTTTGAAATACCGCCCAAGATAACTTTCAGTGAACCTGAAAGTTTGACGGTTTCGACAAACACTCCTTTTTTCAGCGAATTAACGCTTAAAAAGCAAGTGGACACAGAAAAAACCGGATAAATGCGAATCGGGCTTGGTGGCTACTATGTACCTACACCCATACTTTTTTACTTTTCGATCATTCTTAACTATAGATCAATAAAAATGAATATTTCTTTGTATATTTGTCCTCTATGCGTTCCTAAACTATTCTATATAATATAATTTATATCTGATTGTGATACAATTTAGCCAAATACTTTTTATCTTGACATGGCATTTCATCGCGTGACGTGTACAGCTAGAAGTATTTTATAAAATATCCGTTATAACACACATTTACATAAAATTATAGCCAGCTACTGATAACAGTTTAAAATAAATAGTAAAATAAAGAGTTCTTTAAAGGTAAGACAATCAGGAAAACATGCAGACAGAATATGTAAACTTAGTAATAGGGTTCCATGACAAACCTTTGAATATGAAACTAGCCAGCGATAATAAATAATTACAATCTTGGTATTTGTTACCACACATTTATTTCCGGAATTTATGTTGTTAAATAAAAGGGATTTATAATTATGTAAAAAAGATAAGATAATATTGTAATTCATGTATATAAAAATTTACGTTCTTTTTGTTTGTCCTCTGTGCGCGGCTCTATCGATTTATGTCCAACTAAACTTTGATGAGTTGTTGGCTCGTCCAGAAAGGTTTGTATGAAAAAAATGCTTCCATATACCTACTAACAAACATAGATGCTATAACGCAGGCCAGACACGTTAGTATGAACTAAGATACGAAAAAAACATATTTTTACATTTTGTATATTTACTCACAAAGACAGAAATGAAGAAAATATTAAACACATTTCTACTAGCATAACGCGCAATCACTTCAAATGCAATAAAGACACGATTCCTCCTGTGTTTAAATCATCGCGTGGAGGATTAATTAAATTCATAAGCACCCTCGTTTCTGTGAAGATGTGTGGGTATATCTCGCGAGAGTTAGCGCCCTGGCGACCTAAGGTCTAAAGTTAAATGGAATGTAACCGCACCCTTTGGGTAATGGTAACATTATAACTATAGCTACCTACGTTATTACAGAACGTCCGAAATGGTCATTATTGTAGTTGTTCTGAAGAGATCAGAATTGTACACGTATTATTACTGTTAGCGGTTTGTTTGTGTGTTTTGTTTTATTGTTTAATAGTAGATATATGTTTTAACGGTTTCGCGATCACGGAATCAAAGGTCCATTTTCGTAGTAGAGCCACGCTGTAGACAATTTTATGTACAGCATGAATGGTCCGGTATACACTGTATTCTTATTTAAATAATAATTATTCAATTTCTTAATTCCTTTCCTTTCAAGGCGGAAACGTATTCATAGTTCCACGGATTCATAGGCGGTGGAGAACACATACCATCAGGTGACCCACTTGCTGGTTTTTCGGCATCTGCTATAAAAAAATAATTAAACGCAGACTTACTGCGCCGTCTATCTGTCTGTACTATCTTCAATAGTTTTATGTTTTGAACCGAAATAGGCTGGTCATGGTACACTGTATTCTTATTTAAATAATTAAAAACAAAAGTCAAAATTTAAAGACACACCCTTTAAAAACCCTCAGTGCTCTAGTCCGATACACGATTGACGTATTTATTTTGTAAAAATTGGATTAATGTACGGAATTGTTTAAATTGTCCCGTTTGTACGTTTGTCATACATTTTTCCCAGAATTTGGCAATCATGAATGATATTAAAAATTCGTGAAAATTTCAACCAAAATATAGTATTATAAATTAATTAGGGGCGTTTGTATTAAAGAAACCGCAACGCGTTAGGGGCTGCTTTTTTACTCAATGAGCGTTTTGGTTACTTGAGCCCAATATAATTATACTAAATATCATGTCAATGATTAAGCAATAGTATTGATTTATAAAGAGATGAAAACTTTGAACATTATGGTAATATATTTTCTATTTCCGCTGTGTAAGTAAGCACCATTGATAGACAAAAGTGTTTCTTGTTTACAAAATATAATATAATATTACATTTTCATTATAATTACAAAGATATTTCTTTCTATTGTTGCCTTCGTGAATCACGGATCCCTATTCAAATACAACAAACAAACCTTATAACGGGCTGAAATTTACATCGTCGTCCTGTGTCTATTGATCTGAATGAATAGTGTTTTTAACAATAGACATTATAAATTTCCTAGGGCCAATTTTTCTTCGACCTCCAAGAAAATGCTATATAACAGATAAAATATAATACAGCAAAATATAACATTATTATCTGCCAGTATATACGGATCAGCGTATGTCAAATTGGTATTGGTATTGGTACCTGCGTTATTTTTAAGATTTTACATAGTAATTGTGTATAATAGGTGATATAGAATTTGTTTAAAAAGTGTTGATTATTTATACTATGCACATTATTATGCAAGAGGCCCGGCAATCTGGGTAGGTGCTACCGCTTTTTCTATTTCTGCCGCCAAATAGTAATGTGTTGGTACTGTTGTGTTCTAGTTTGAAGAAGATTGAAGCTAGTTCCTGGCCATTATTAGACTTAACATTTTATGTTTATTTTATGAGCACAGTCCATTGCCATGCATTACTTCATAGTTTGAAGTTCTACTTGGCGTTCCTTTTGTTTGTGGATGTTCACGCCTGTGACGACGATTACTATCAGGCGAGCGACCTCGTCTCATTATTAATGCTAGTAAAAAAAAATTTTTTTTGAGAGCAATATCCAGATTTAATTTACCCACGTTAAATTAATGGACAATGTTTACTCGACTGATTGAAGACCATTTACATGTACTTACCCTAAATTCACAATATGCAGTTCAAAATGCATTAAATCTTGCGTACCAATACGCCTAAGCGATCGACAAGCAACGTCTGTCGAAGCATCAGTACATGTAGTATCTGGTCATCCGTTCTAAATTAATTGATGAAAACAGTTCGCTACACAATCTCGCTCGCTTGCCAATTGATTAGATATGGCAACGTGTAACGTGTAAAATACCAGGTCTAAACTATAACAAATTTAAGGAGCAATTATTGTGCAGCCAATTAAGCATTTGAATGATAAAAAAACACGCCATTAACCAAGAAAGAGGAAGAAGATAAAACCATGGACCTAGTTGCTTGCTCAATTCAGAACCTGTCATAACCTGTTCAGGATTGTACCTATTTTTCTTTTTCCTCTATATGTTTATGTAAACAAATATTTATAATTAATCACAATTTACAATACTTTTTTTATAATATTGCATTGTCATCGGTCCTTGTTAAGTATGCCAAATTTCGATTTAATCCGACGTTTTGAAGTGGGTCAAAATCATGTTCAAAGATTCCGTTACAGACAAACCTACCAACATACATACGTCTGAAGCTAATAAAAGCGTGTTAATGATGTTATAATAAAAACGTGTTAAAATCGTTATCATTATTATAAATCATGCTTTTTTATTTGGTGTGAATATACAAACAATGCCCGGCTTTTAGGGTCTCGTCAGGCAATTGAAAGAAAAATAAGTAAATAGCCTAACGTTATAACTCCTCAATATTGGATCGATTATAATGATTTAGATATACGAAGTTTATATCGATACTGTTACTACTTACTATGAACTAAACTTGGCTGGATTTGGCATATGCCCCTCTCTTGTAATGAGATGATAAAATATTTTCATTCTAAAAGTTATACCACTTGGAAATGCTAATGCAGAACCACACACTTCATTATCGGGCGAGGCCGATTCTCAAGTAGAGTTTGTCATGAACAATTAATATTAGCGGAGTTATTTGAGAGTGATATTAATCATAAACGAGGAACTTGAGGCAAGTTTACTACGGTGTCCAAACTTGTGAGCGGGGCTTAATTTCGATTACTTAGAACGCCCTGGGTTATTGAGAAGACTCGCTAACTGTGACATATTACCACGGAATATTAAGCGCATTGTATAGTCACGTACCTCCCTCGGTATCGGCATTACACACTCGTACATCTCTATCTAACCATAGATTGTTGCTTCTGTAAAGGTTAGTTTCTATTATTACGTAATGATATTAACTCATTTTGATTTGAACTCATATTTTTTATATATAAGGGGGTTAAGGGAAAAGCTTCTGAAAACTGAGACAAGTAGTAGTGCGGGTGATTACAGACACGATACCACTAAAAAAATCGCGAAATTAATCCACCACCTATCCTTTTTACGATCACGCGCACGCGCCGCCCACGTGTGGCTAACGGGCCTTAGTCACAGTATTATTATCTATACCTTAGTTGATTTATTCCAGTTACATCATAGACTTATTAAACGAAATGAAATGAATAATGAAAAACTAACCCTATTTATAGAGTTAATGATACATAAAAAACTTAGCCCCAATAAATGACAGAATAATACTAATTGAAGTTCTAGTAACTCTCTTTCACTTCTTAATATTTCCTATAACCACCAACAATCCACAAAACAGTAGTATAAACTTATTCAGAACCTTAATAAAGTTTGACTTAAAAGTTAATTGCACCTTACGAAAATAAAAACTGAAGTTTTTACTTATTGATGACGGCTTATGTTTATTACCACTATGTATATTTCTACCTCCAAGCAGCAGTGTATAAGCACTAATGTATTTTGGAAAAAGTGACACTTAAACCAGTAAAATGAATGGCCATTATAAGAATCCGGCAAAAGAGCAACTAGGTAATCAGATGGTTACACATTAACCACCAATGGATACCCACAATAATAAAAGATACATGGATGGATTGACGAAAAGGATAATTAAACGAAAGATCGGGGAAAGCGAATTCGATCCTCCGGATACTTCAGTCACCGCACAATACACAAGCTGCTACTTGACGTCGGTTTTTTATGAGACAGTGGTATCAACCTTATCGAGCCAGCCTATTTATGCAGTAGACAAAATTGTTTACACCACTATCTACTGTGCTCCGTCCGCGACTCAGCTTGAGCTAGTAAACAATTATATAAGCATAATATCTTTATATTATTAAGTTGCAAAAGTGCATGGATAAAAGTTACAAGAAAATTTACATTAAAATTTCAATAAGGATAAGAGCTTTTATTTATTATGCCCTTACATACTGCTTTAGTCAAACAATGCGAGCTAGTTGAACACTTTATTTATCAAGTACCTTCGCTATGATAATATAAAAATACTTATTATTAAGTTACCTACTACATCTTTCTCTTTGTAAATAAAATAATATAACGATATAAAAGTTTCCGTTAAAAGTAAAGACAAACAGTATATATACCTTAAACAGATTTAACAATTTATACAATATTCATTCACATATAAATTCATAATTGATTTTGATGATTATAAATTATCGCATGATTATAACAGATCGCTTAAATAACTTCACCACCCAACATTTATAACACTTTTAGGCTACAATATGGGCTATATTAAACTAGATTACCGATAAACCCTCTTTCCTCCTTCCCAATCCCTTTTCCCTCAGAGTAGGCTACTTATCTACGACTCTTCTGGAATGTGTCTGTGAACAGTGGAAATCACTTACCATCAAATAACCCAAAAGCTAGTTTCTCCGCTTCTATAAAAAAACAATTTCAGTTTTGCCGTATTTAAAAATCTCATTAACGCCCTAATACCACATATACAGCATATACAAGGACATGCTGTTTCATTGCACAATTTTGTGAGAGAGATTAAAGCGTATCGCGCCATCAAGCCCGCACTGGGGTATATTTTACTCAACAATAGTTAAACAAGCTGCAGTGAAGTTGAGTTTGCGCCTCGCATACGGACGCGACCGCATCGCACGGATGGCATCACATTTGCTACGCGACGACTGTATCTTTTCTAATTATTAACACAAAATGTTTACTGCACAGTAATGGTGTACTTTACTGAAGAAATATTTGGTATTGTTTATATTTGAAAAATCAGCAGTCCTGTCGTATAATTGTTGTGTGAAAAAAACACGAATGGTCCTATTGCAAGCACCACTTAACAAAAAGTCTTTATTGATTCTCAGTTCATTCGGTACAAAGTACTAAACAAGCAAGGTTAGGGCCGAAAATTACATATTTTTTATTCATGCCAAATACTTATTCATCATCTAACGCGTATTATGCGTCCACACGTTTTTTTTATTTTTTACTTATAATGCTTCTTTTTACATTAGACATATTTAAAGAAGACGAAAAAAATATAAAACGAAAAGAAACTTAAATATTTACTTACTTAACATAATAGTACAATTGACAGTTGTACATAAATTTAACCTCTCAATTTATCCGTATTTTTGTGTATCTTACTCAATATTTTCGTCAAAAGTGCATCGTTTTTGAAGACTCTTTTGAATGTTTGCGAATTCGCGATTTGTACAAAGACAGCCATCTTTACAGTTATGGGGAGTGACGGTACTTGTCCACTCACGTGAATAGTAGAAAGTGGTGCGAAGCTTGGACAACATTATGCAATAGAACTGCAAAAATTTCACGTCTCCGGTGAACATGGGTTCATCAGAGTAGAGATTAGTTCCATATTTCTCCGTTCAAATCACTTTGTCGCTTTAACGCCCTTGTCCGTGAATTTGCGCCACTCTACGAACTCGGTCCACTTCACTGGTCACTGGTCAGATGCACTAAGAAACCATGCGCGAAACGATACTACACCAGTTTACCCTTAGAACTCAACAAACCACGTACTACCGGGCGGGCGGTATGATTTTTCCAACTTAGTGGTGTAAATGAAAACACTTTGCTTGTGGCGATATCTACAGCAAAGAACTACGGTAATTATTCGTTCACATACGTATGTCAATATTTCCGGATCTTCAAGAGCGGGCATTTGTTAAGTGGCGTCGCACGGTGCCGCTACTGTAATAACCCTCAAATATTTTATTGTTATAGTAGTGGCGATAGCTCTGGTACTGTGGGTGTTTCTAGGCTGTCGGGGTAATTACCGTCAGCTAGCCTACTTCCATGTTTGCCTCTCTATCATAAAAAAGCATTTTGTTGTATTCATTTGTTGACAACATCTTCTTTACTCAAATTGTTGTTAGTCGTCAACTTCTTTATCTAGATTGTTAATAGTTCAACGGAAAACTAGTATTGGTGGTTCGTTTCGCCTGCGTGGAGTAAATTTGACCAAAAAAAACATTTTAGATGCAGACTTTCCAACCGTCACATTCCCCTCAGTAAACGTAGCCTTTATTATAAAATAAACACCTGATGAGTGAGTCAGGACTTTTTGTTTTCTATATAAAGGTATTATATTACAAGGATGGCTTGCTGACGTAGGGCGTTTTGAAAACCTGTAAATGTAGTGTAACTACCAATACAGCTTTTAACCCCAATTTCTGACTGTCTCAGTATCGCAGTTGTAATACGATCTCGTCTCTAGTCTCGGGTTCGATTCCCGGGCCCAGTAAAAGTGACATTGTGGTTTTCTATCACGAAATACTCTGTCTTTTCCTTGTCTTTGTCTGGAAGAAATCGCCGGTTGTGATAGGACTGTCCATTGTATCACTTTTACTGTGTGATCATTACTTTTAAACTACTTTATTAGGTGTGCATTAAAGAATATTCTATCTATCTATCTATAGTCTCCGGTATAGTCCTCCCACTTCCTATCACATGAAGGGTCGCAAATGTAAGTGGATCGGCAAATGTGGGTGTACTGGGTACACTTCTGCCTACCCATTCGGAAATTACAGGCCGTAGGGTGGTTGAGTATGTATGTTTCTTTATTCTCTTTTCAGATTTATTTTATTAGCTTCAACTTTGTTGTTCAAAGAGATTGAAGCTTTTCAGTCGCTACCAGAATGCAATTTTACCATAAATTAATAACTCTTTAGTCAATTTCCAGATTAATCTACGAAATTGCGGTTCCGTGAGTTCCTCATTCACAGTTCCCTTATGGACAGGAAAATTAATTTCGTTTTAACTAGCAATCACTGTAATGAATCGAACATGATCAAAGGTGAATTATCAGTAAATAAATACAGACGATATATATTTACAATACGACAACCTGCCGGCCGCCGCAGTATTGTTAAAACATTGTACTATTTTAAATGAAAATATGAATGAAATACATATGTTTCATATTACATATTTTAATTACAAGTATCAACATTTCAGTTCGAGCGTTTTTTGTTCTTGGTCAATACACTGGACAATACAAAGGAGTATTTACGTACTAGTTTGAGAAGAAGCAGCCGCCGTGGCGCAGTAGGCGAGTAGCCGGCTGCGAAGCGAGAGACCGTGGGTTCGATTTTCGCACCGAGACAAATGTTCGTGTGATCCACAAATATTTGTTTCAGGTCTGGGTAGTATAGAACCACAAATCCTACGTAGTTCCTGATACCCACGATGCAAGTAAACCTATGGGATCAGGACTATATTTATGACTGTTGGGTTGATTCATTACTTTGTTTTATCTAAATTTATTAATACGTACATTCGTTCTGGAATACTTATTAGATAATATTATTCACCATAAAAATAGGTTTATAATCACAGTTACAACGGTTAGTACTATAATACAAAATTAAATTAGATATTTAGCGAAAAATTAATATAAACTGCTCAAAGAAAGTTATTGCGTCTCTATGAGTGATATTGCTTGCAAGCCCGCTTGCGTGAAGATCTTTTTTATAAGTACTGAGAATTCACTTTTATTACAGAAACAATATCCAGACGTAGATTCATATTGTTACCTCGTTGGTATGCCCTTGGTAGTTAGTTGCAGCGTACTAGAGAACTATGGGTTGTGGGTTCATTATTCTGGTGGGGCAAAATTTATTAATGACTAGCTTTTGCTTGCGGCTCCACCCGCGTGATCTGCTTTTTCTGGGATAAAAAGTAGCCTATCACCCAAGTCAGCTCATACCCTGTCTGTATACCAAATTTCATCAAAATCCGTTCAGTAGTTTCAGCGTGATTGACGGACAAACATCCAAACAAACAAACTTTCACATTTATAATATTAGTAGGATTGAGTTTTCGATTCGAAAAATAACACATAAATTTCCCGGTGTTGGGTTTTGTGGCCTTGTACTGCTCCCTATCACATCATGGGGCGGAAATAAGCTCGGCGAAACGTGTATCTGCCTACGATAATTATAGTATCAGACCCAATAAATTAATGTAGGATATTAATACAATACACTTATGCTGGATTGCACCAACTTACTTTAGCGATAACAAACATGTTAAAATACCGGTTAAGCAAAATATGAGTAGCACCATTTGAAAAATGTTAGATGATATCATAACTTTAGCTTTTAACCGTAACCGCCCAATATTCGCAAGTTTAAGTTAAATAGCTGTCAGATGGTTTAATTATAACCTCCTAACTGATATATCTCCTAAAGCATCTGTTGTCCAAAATAATATCATGTCCCTGCTTTAGAATGAATCAAGGAGTCTAGTAGTCGGAATACGATGGTGCAACACATTCCGCAGTCAATGTTAAAGTCAGCGATAATGTTATCGTCAAATTTTACATAAACCTTAACTATAACTGCTATTATGGTGCAATCCAGCCGTACCTGCTGTTTATTAATTGAGTTATTCCACGTCAGTACAACAAACTATTACTTAGCTTATGATAATGAGAGTTGTAAGTAATAACTGCACAGGGTGATTAAGCAACGTCAGTCGAGATCAGTGCTTGGTTTTCCATTTATTAGGAAGCTGGTTGAGTCTCCGTGTGTTTCGGAGCACGTTGTTCCGTAAAGTTATATCCATAGTTATGGATGATTTAAGTTAATACTTAATTATCGTTGATCGTGTTATTAGAAAGGTTTTTATAGCAGAAGCCGACAAACGAGCAAGTGGGTCACCTGGTCGAAAGTGATCTCCAACGCCCATAAACATCCCCCACTCCTGAGGAATCATGGACTCATTGCCGACCTTAAAGAAAAAAGTTATTTAAGGGTTTGGTAAAGAGAAGGGGGTTTTGTACCCAGTATATCTCGCTTAACATAATAAACTTAATAGCCAGCTGCTACTTCACGTCGGTTTTCTGTTGGCCAGTGGTAGCAACCCGGTCGATCCCATTCACGCTGCAGACAAAACTGTCTACCATTTCAGGCTGTATTTTGACTTTAGATTTATTTATTACTAATTGACCGTATGACGGTACATGTAATAATTAATACAATTTCTGTTGATTAATGTGTGCCAAACGCGTTTGAAGTGGAGTATTCAATATATTAATTTAACGTTTGATATTACCCTTTCATAAAATAATTTTCAAATATAAATAAAATGCATATGGACTAACTTACAATGCAAATGAGTGGTACTACTAATTCATTCTTATTCGGCGTTTTTCTTATATTCCGTGGTTTTTTGGGCACGAAGCGAGAGGCCGTGGGTTCGATTCCCGCACTGAGACCAATGTTTGTGTGGTCTACAAATGTATGTTTCGGGTCTGAGTTTTAAGAAATCGCCAGTTCCTCGTAAATTTTGATACCCATCTAGATATCTGGTAAAACTCCAGTGTGGGAATCACGACTATGTGTGTGACAGTTGGGTGGCTTTTTTTCAAAGTGACTTCACCTGTGAAACTTCACAGGCAACAAATGAATGACGCAAATATTGTGTACGAAAGTGGCAGGCACTTATAAACATCATTACAACGGAGACTCAATTATATTGATGGACTTCAGATAAACGAATTGGCGATTATCCGGATTGCCAACCGCGA
This sequence comes from Amorpha juglandis, assembly GCA_949126905.1. Taxonomy (NCBI): domain Eukaryota; kingdom Metazoa; phylum Arthropoda; class Insecta; order Lepidoptera; family Sphingidae; genus Amorpha; species Amorpha juglandis. The sequence continues at coordinate 12,339,645 of OX421367.1, forward strand.
TCAAATATCTTTGTTTGTTTTGCCCGCGGGTGCACGAATATGTCGCGATATAAAAGAAAAGATACGTAGATGCACAAAACGAAGCAGGACTATCTCATGCGCAGACATTTCAAGCCCTTTCAAATGTTTAGAAAAACAAAGATTATGAAACCGTGACTTTACTATAATTAGAGGGAATGACCCACATTTTTCACCAACACTAGATCAATGAAAAGATTACATATTAAAAAAACGCAATTTTACATCCCCACATCCATTGCAGTCAAACAACCAATTGCGTGCTTCCGTGACAGTTACTCGACACAATGTCGCTTGTATAAATTGTTTTAAAAGCGAACAGTCCGAGCTCGGGAGCAAAGTGCGATAACATTACGAGCGGGCAGCGTAAATTAATCCCCATAATGCGCTAAATAAACGCTCGCTGAATTGACATCGGCTGATTAAATTAATTATAGCGTAAATGAAGCGCCTACTATTTGTTAAAAGTTGCTACTAGAGTCAATTAGTCCTAACTATACGCTTTGTCACGTTAACATACAATATTTTGAATTATTATCAATGCCCATTTTTGGTAGAATTTGAAGGTGTATTTTTCGACTGGTGGCCTATCAGTTATTCTGGGACTATATATACCTCCACGATAGTTGGGTCCATATGGAACGTAATAGACTACTATCGAATTAGTGACAACCAAATTACAGACTTAGACTTGCTAGGGATATTTAATTAATAAAAATAAGCAACACACAATATCCGTTGCGTTGAACCACCCTAATTAGGAGATTCGCAATACATCCGCCTTCAGAAAACCCAGCTCAAAGCATAATTTTCAATTTTCATGGTGGATTTACCGACATCTATAACACGAGATGATGAAGGCTTTGTTCCTGTTTTACGGGTAAAGAATAATTTGGCAAGCGTTACGCGGCATACGTAAGTAGGTATAGCCCAATCTGCTCGGAAGGGGGGGGGGGGGGGGGGGGGGGGTTTCCGACGCCCGACGCCGCGCCGCCACCGCCTGTCTGACATACGCCCCACATTTATTTACACGACACAGATTAATTCCACGTCATCCGACATATATCCACTGCGACTCTCACATTGTTCAATCATATCGTCATGCTGAGTGGATGTACTTCTTGAGATCACCGCCACATTTATCGACGACGCGGAGTTCAGTTTTACTCTGGTGTATTAAAGTTTAACAAAAAGCTTTTGTATTGTAAAAAAGGAGCCAACATTTGTAAACTATTATACAAAACATTACTTCCCTGTAATTCGTTTTTTTATCCTGACATGCCAAAGTAATCATGGTAAGTACAATACAGTCCAAAATTTAATATATAGATTGTAGGCAGAATTTTCCGGCTTGAAGTTACTGGACAAACAACGGCTGACCCCTGAACGTAACTTGACAGAACTAGGCACTGTGGCAGCATTTTTACCATATCTACGGCCCATAGTGTAAGGTTTTCAATCGCTGTCCTCATCGATATATGAGAAATATGTATCAAGTTAATCCGTTTCCAATACAATCCACAAAGAGCGCTGTCTGCACATATATTTTCGTAAACACAGATGACGTGACAACTATCGAAAAAGTCTATAAACGTGCACTAAAGGTAATAGCAGGGTAGGGTAGCAGCAGCGCTAGCTTAGCGGGGAGTGGTACAGACTGACGAGACGAAAGTCGCAGGTTCGAAACCAGCCCCAAGAGCATGCGTCTCTGACTTTTCTAAGTTACGTGTTTATTCGTTCGGAATGTTCGGAACCTGAGAACTCGATAAGATGTTTCGAAGGTATGTGAAGTCTGCCAACCCGCATTAGGCCAGCGTGGTGGACTAAGGCCTAACTCCTCTCATTCAGTAGAAGAGGCCCGTGCCCAGTAGTGGCACATGTCTAATATAGGGCTAGTATTATTATAAGGGTAATTATTACTTACTGGCGACACAAAAACCTACTTAATTTAATTAATTGAATATACAATAAAACAAAGGCAAACGTAGACGCCCTAAGTAATAAAATATACAAAGACACAAAGAAAACATATATAAGAGAAAACCATTGCCTTGGAGTGCTAATTTTCTAAGTATGACTGACGAGGTCGACCTAAGTCAGATAATTTCGTTGACATTGTTTTTGACGGTATCTGAGTAATTTACGTTCCATTTATATTAATTATTGGAATAATAACTTACTGATACGGGAACAAACAGTATAATAGGACACTTCCAATCCCATTGTAAACATATCTCATTAATATGAAAGCAAATCCGTATGTCGTATGAAAACCAATTACACAGAGTGACGATTGTGTATTATTAAATGATACAGCGGTAAATAATGGCTGTTGTGTCTGTTTAAATAAATAACATAAATAATTATACCTTAATGCAACTTTCAATATAAGTAAATGGTCTACACGAAATAAAACACCCTTGACAAATACTAGTTTACTTCCTATCGCCGTAGTGTTAGTTTTTCAATATCTGTCATTCGTATATACGAGTAATATGTATGAAGCTAATACGCTTCCAACACGATCCGCTAGGGGCACTGTACGGGTCTGTGTACATATCTACAAAATAATAATAATATTAATACATAGGCGAAGAGAAATCTTTGTACTCCTTTTTAAGCAATATGCGCGCATGGAGGATTGCGACATTTGTTTTAATTAAAGTTTAGGTATATGGAGCAGAGGTACGGGACCCTATTTAATTAAAATAATAATATGTGTTGCAAATACATTACTTACGCTCACACTGACATTGTCTGAATGTCAAATCTCGCTGCTGGCGGAATTAAAATTGACCAAGTTTTGTTATGACTGACTGACTCTTACGAAAAACTTGCATAATCTATAGGTACTGTAAACTGTACAGGCACCGAAGTCGGTATTTAAGTTTTATTTAAACTTATTTTATTTTTCAACTATTAGGTACAGCTATGTTACGAAAATTCCAATAAAATACAATACAACAGCGATGAGTGTGCTGTTGTCCATTGAAGAGTTTCATTTTTTACTCCGTACTCTATGATTGGATCTTAACCAAATGTATATGGGCCCACATCGCAGCCAAACTTTATCGAATCAAGGTTTTCCGAATAAATCGTTCCATAATTGGTCTGAAAATCGATGTACATATATAAAAAAGCAAAAAAAAACTTGAGGTACTCCGAAGAGGGAAGAAGCAAATCAAAGGGCCTGCGACAGGACAGGCGGATGACCGATGCAGGCACAGGGATACAAGGATGTACCCCTATACCCGCCCTAATCAATCATCAAGTTTTGCCGCAAGCTCCTGGGGAGAACCGGATATACACTGGCTGGTCCTGGAACCCGGAATGAATATCCTACCACCAGCAAAAAAAAATTATCTCGACAGTCCGTACCACTCCCCGCGGTAGCTATAGCTGCGCCTCTGATTATATGCTACATACCAAATAAAATATAACGCGATTAAATACAAACTCCCAATACGACACATTCCTAAAGGATGATGTATACCTATGTACTTGCAACATTTTTTTTATTGGTTGAATGTAGGAACGTTCAGGGCGCTTGCTTGATGGTGAGCGACACCTGACTGTAAGCAGAAGCAACAACACCACACAGAACTTTGAATTAAAAAAGGATTGCACTTGTCACCCCGAGTCATAAGATGTTATACTAATTACTGCCATAGGCATGTTAATTAGTGGTTAAATCTTACTCGAACATTTTGAGCATGTAAAACCTAATCAACACATTGTATGTTATATGGCCAACCGATTCAATTTCCAATTACGTGTACAATTACGATGGTAGCCCAATAACAGTATAATGATGTGCAATTTGAGCGACCGCTGCTTGACATGCCGGGTGGAGGCGAACACAAACAATTATTAGCTTAAATTTTGGCATTCCACTTCTCTTCACGCTGTTACTTCTGCTTATTGCCCAAGGGCAGCAATCTGTAAGTTGTATCAAAATACTTATTGACTTTATCTTGAAAAGTCACAATAGGCTAGTCACTGTACACTACTCTAATAAATATATCCCCAACTATTAAGCCGCGTTAAGACTGTACTCCACGTCAATGACTTCGACGATTTAATCCTTACAAAAATTTCACTTTTTAATAGTTTTTATTTCTACTATAATATTTATTTAGAATGTTGTAATAGTATAATGTCTCTACGTATATGTACCATAGTCTCTTGTAGTTCCTGAAACGATAAACCCACAACACAATATCTTACTGTGGGGTCGGAACTACGTGTGTTGGATGTATTTATTTCTTATTAATTATTATTTTTTAAACTTAAGTTGAGCGCACGTGTACAAATTTTATTTGAGCAGAAATTATCTTAAAGAAACTATATTACACATAACATATCTGTGGGGATAATAAATGGGAAAGTCCATGTAAGGCTGTCGTGTCGTTGGGATAAATGATAAGTTAGGATTATCACTTCATCGTTCATTAAGCTACTACTACCATTTCGAAATGCTGTTTTGTTTAAGATAGCTTTTCCTCGCTGCGCCACCCGCGTGTTCTGCTTTTTCCGGGATAAAAAGTAGCCTATGTTCATTAGGGATAATGAAGGATTTTAATGGTGAAAGAATTTTTCAAATTGGTCCAGTAGTTTTTAAGTTTTTTCGTTATATACTAAAATACAAATCTTTCCTCTTTAAAATATTAGTGTAGATGCCGCAGACTAGCAAAAGTAACTTATAAGACCTAGCTTTTTATCGGGGCGGAGTTAAAAATACATAATTTTATACTGCACAAAACAAACAAGGGAGCCATAAAACTAAATATGATATTTAAGAATGAGTAACGTTCGGGTCAGCACATAAAAAAGAACATTACCATAAGAGTTCGTTATCCCGTATTACACATTAAAAAACTAACGGAATAGTAATAGCTCTTGGTTTTTATGTCCGTAACTATCCAAAAAGTTTCAATATAGTGTTCAGAAGTACCGAATGTGTAATATGAGACGTTTATCACGACCACATCTCGTGCTCTTTATGGACGTATCAATCTAAAGTTTCGCAATTGTTTCTCGTTAACTTATTGCCAACCCACTGGATTATGTTTGCGGTGAATAACATTGATTATATTGTTGGAGAATATAAAAGTGTTTTCATTTCAATACTTACATAATATTGACTACATTTGAAAGTCTACAAAGTTATGTTCTATCTTTTTTTTTCATCTTCATCATTTAAAGCCATACAAACTGTCTTATATTTTTGCCTAGCTTTATCCCGGCATTTTGCCAAGGTCCATCTTGCTACTTAGACCTTTCAACTCTGTAGTGAGACCACAAATATAACTCAGACTGTGGAATAATATAAAGGCAAACGCTATACAAGACTCTCTCGATGGCGCAGTTGTAATGGGTATGCGGTACTAGAACTGCGCTGAGGTCTCGGGTTCGACCCTCCGGTCGGGAAGTGATATTGGATTTTTCTAAAACAAAATGCTCAGTAATAGTTCCTGGAGTCTGGAACTGTGCTCGGTATGTCGATAGGCTTGCCCCCTACCCACATCATGGTAAAAACCTTGGCGAAATGTGGGTATACTGGTTACACTTCTGCCGACCTCTTCAGGAATTACAGTCATGAGTGTGTATACAACCGCTAGAAGCAAACAGAATATCTACTACCGGATACACAACTTGATCAGGTGAAACGGCCTTTCTATTATAACGGTACGATCTTGCCTTTACAATCCCTATTCGAGAAGCAATAACCAAAGGTAAGCATTTTATTGTACCCATACATAAGGATCATAAAACTAGCAACACAATTTTTACCGTCGGTTTATGTAGCGTACAAATCACTCGGTGCCATAAGGTGCAAGAAGTTAATGCCGACGGCAGCTGACCAACTTTATAATTTTTCGGATTATGACATCAACACAAGAAGTTAAAAGTCTATATAGAAACTGACCCGAAACATTAAAAGCATCTGGTGGCGAGGACGTAAAAATAAGGAAAGTCTCCGCCGTGTCGTAGGCCGTGTACCATTCGCGCTAAAATAAAAACTACGCTGCCGCCTTTTCCACAGCTAAAGCTTTTTACAATCACAAAACTCTGAACAAACTATCTTCAGGTTAATTCTGCGAATAATTTCAATTTGTTTTATATTTATTATTTTCGTTTGTTTGAATCCGACAAAACTAAATATGGGTGCTTCTAGAGACTATCAGAACCACATAACCGCCACTGTAACTCCTGTGTACCAGTATGGGCAGTGGCTCCCATTTTTGTTGACACCGAGCAGCGAGTCTCGGCGAGTCTCTGGGAATGCTACATTGTTTTTGTCCCGCAACGAAATTAATGAAATAGAAAGTTAGCGAGGAATTGGAAATATTACTTGTCCACTTCCCTCTATAGCAAAGCGGAAGACAAAATGGTAAACTAACTAGGTATCAACCTCAAGTACAAGGACATTTACAACTGGAGAAGTCAAAAGGAAGGCACCACGGATTTCATTAAATGGGTCGTGTGACGTTAGCTGTGAAACTTGATTCCAAAGATAGGTATGGCAAAAATGCTGGAAAACTCGAAAATACTTCGTAATCTCCGCAAGATACATATCGTATAAAATTCCAAATGTCATTTGCCTACTATCTAACATAACGTTGCATCTTGTTGCCAGAGACTACAATATCAAAGAATACGATGTCCGGATTGTTGGTACTGGCAGTTAGGTGTAGAATATGGGTACGTAAGCGAATCAATCAACCTAAATGAGAATAGTTCAAACTTAAAGTTGCCAGGGTCCGTGAGTAATTATGAAACACACTGATAGTTTCTAGTCAAATTTTTGTTACATGATCCCGTGCCGCCGGGAAGTACTGATATAAACTTATTGCCATGGCCATTCATTTATTAGGTCGTTGTAATTTTTAGAATACGGTTTTTAAAGTCTATTGATTCTCAATTTAATAGTTTATGACATTTTTATTCTACGTGAAAAGCCTATTAATTTTGCCTTCATAGCCGGACTAAAAATACTCCACAATTATTTTTCTTACCTCCTACATTACGTTTATAAAATTAAAATAATAAATAAAAATGTCGTTATATTTCTAGTACAAAGAGGAAGCAAGCAAGCTCAGTGCTAAATTTTAAAAGAACTCCTAAATACATAACAGTGAAGTCACCCGCAAAATTGGCGAGACTTAATTTTGCTGTTTTTTTGCCAACTTTGAAAGGCGAAAAGGTCTTAGAATAAATTACGCGCTATCCAAAAGGCATCCCGCGAGATTTGCATCTAGGTATTTTTAAAAATCCAGCGTCTTTTTGGCTATGGTTGTTCGTTTATAGCAGTGTCAGCTATAACCGAGTGGCTATCTCCATTTGAATTGTATTACAAATAACTAACTAAATGTTATCGCACCCCACGCTTTTTTTTTTCAATAAAATATTTTATATTTCTTCAAATTTATTAAAATTTGCTTTCTATTTTTTAGTTAAATTTTGTATAAAAGCGTGTTTTTTAGTTTTTTAAACTATTTCTTTTTGTGAAATGTTATGATATAATGAATATGAAATATAATGAATTAAATAAAAATAAATATATTAAAATAAAATTATATAGACATAATAATAATATTAATATAACGTGGTATATTATAATTAACATCGACAGACTTCGTGGCGCATCGGGCGTGAAGCCAGCTGTGAAGCGCGAGACCGCGGGATCGATTCCCGCACCGAGACAAATGTTTGTGTAAATCACAAATATTTATTTCGGGTCTAAGTGTTTTCTCTCAAGGAGGGTTGACACCTGGCTGGCGGTCGTTCGTAAAAACTACAAGCCAAATATTCCTGTAACATGTGTTAAAAGCATGTTGCTCCAACCTCATTACGAGTGATATAAGCGCAGGTAGAAGAACAAAAGTATACCATAATCAACCTCTATGTCAAAAATTTTAATAGCATGTCTCGCTTATAATAATGTTAGCCCTGTATTGTACGCATCCCACTGTTGGGCACGGGGCTCGTCTACTGAATGAGGGGAGTTAAGTCTTAGTGCACCACGCTGGCCTAATGCGGGTTGGCAGACTTCACATCCCTTCGAAATTCTTATGGAAATCTTCTTTAGTATGAATATATATGAAATATGGTTTCCTCACGAAGTTTTCTTCACCGTTGTAGCAAGCGATAATCAACAATTAATACACACGTAACTTAGAAAAGTCAGAGGTGCCTACTCTTGGGTCTGTATTCGAACCTGCGACTTTCGTTTTCAGTCAATATCAGTCATCAGTTGTTATCAGCCCCTCTCCACTGAGATGTCGCTGCTCTCTATAGTTATACCAATAATATTTCAAGTAAGGCACATCAAATCCTTAACATGACAGTTTAGACAAAGAAAGCCCCATAATAGCGGAGATCGAGAATCAATTTTATGTAGTGACATTTATATGAATGATTTTATTTCGAAATTGTACCGGAATAATATTTTTAACCGACTTAAAAGGAGGTTCCCAATTCGTATGTTTATATATTGTTTTGGCATACTATAGGGTTTACTCTAATAGCACTATATTTATTAAGATCTTATGACGTAGTACGACAGAAAATGGGTAACTACTCAACGGATAATAACAAAAGCATCGTAATTCGTGTATTGAAGTCAGTTTTTGATATTGTTAAATATCAATACAATTTGTAATCTTTTCTAATAAATTAGAATATTCATTTCTTACAAACTGCCTTAGTGCTGCAGTTGTGTGCGTTCGCGGTGCGACTGCTGTGATGAGATTTCGGGTTTGATCCCCGTAACGGATAAAAGTGGTTAGTCTATCCAACAAGCTCTGATACTGAGCAGAGTCTGGATTTTTGCCCGGGCTTGCTCCCTTATCATACCTTGGTACGGAAATAAGCTCGGCGAAATGTGTGCCTACCCCTTCGTGAATTACAGGCATGAGAGCGTATCTATGTATGTAATTTCTTATGCCGTGTGTTTGAACCTATTTCTTGTTTAAAATAAACTTTAAAAACTCATGCTAATAATATAACAGATTGTTTCCATGTTTCTATTTTTCTGACATCTATTAGTTATTGGAACAGTTAGGCTTTGTGAAAACAGCTCGTGATTTATTGTTGGTATTTTATAAGTTTTTTTTTTTTTTTTTTATGGCATAGACCGGCAAACGAGCAAGTGGGTCACCTGATGGTAAGTAATCTCCACCGCCCATGTACGCCCACAACCAGAAGAATCATGGGCGCGTTGCCGACCTTAAAGGAAAGGGATAATTAGGGATTGGGAAGGGGAGGGGATTTGGGCTTCCGGATATCTCACTCACCGTACGAAACGCAGCAGCAAGCCGCTACTTTACGTCGGTTTTCTGTGAGACAATGGTAACGACCCGGTCGAGCCAGCCCATTCATGCTGTAGACAAAACAGTCTACAGCGTGGCTCTACCACTCAAAAAGTTTAGAAATGATTGGTGGTCAATTCGAACTTTTGAGTTTTATTTGTCAATATGTTTTAAGATCTATTGTAGTGTTACTGTAAATCCATTAAAAATCCAAGCTTTAATATTTCGCTCCATATGTATAGAATGAAAGAATAAAAAATAATTGAGCATTTTTAATTCGCGTTCTTACTGAACAAATTATAATTAGCTGGATATAGGCAAACAATTTAATTTTGTTTTATATAAATCCGTGACGCAATAACGTAGCTGGACAAAAATAATTATAAAGATAAATGTCATAATTTTCGCAATTCGAATAACTTAAATAATAATCATTTTACGTCGTATTATTTTGTTTTATCGCTGTGGAATGCCAGTTCCCTGAAAGCAATAACGATTTGTTGCAAAGCACGGACAATAAATCCATATTTTTCTCCAGCCAGACTACAGCAATAAATTCCATGCCGGAATACTATGCCCGTATGCTTCCAAAACAATAAATTGCCAATGCCGGGCGCACACTCTAGTTATATTCATAAAGCAATGGACAACCATAGGTTTTATTTAATCACCAGCAGATTTGTTCCCGGGAAGCCCCGGTCCCAGAATTACGACCACATTATAAATACTACAATGTATAATGGCGCATTGTTCGAGAACTAGTTAGAGAATATCCTCCAAACAACGGATTTTAATAGAGTTTAACACGGTATTTAGGCTTGCCGACATATATTTCGACATCATTCGCTAGTTGATAGGTCCTTCGTATGCAAGGCGGTCTATAATACAAAGTTCTGTGTGGTGTTGCTTGCTTCCGTTTATGGGCAGAAGATGCACTTACTATAAACTGGGCAAGCGGCTCGTTTCGTTATTCAGGAAAATAAAACATAATATAGGACTGTGAAAATCCTAACGAAATCGATGCAAGATTTTTGAAATTATTCCCTTACAAACAACCACATAAATATACTATCGAATACAACGAACTAGAAAATTTTAATACCAATATTAATTAACTACGGTTCTGTTTTAACGTGCTCAAAAATAGCGATATTGAATGTTATCTTAATTTTGTCTAAAATAATGCACTCAGCTATCGTGAAAATTACGTTGATACTATATTTATTTGTTAATGTTGATTTCGTTTCAGGCGTGGTATTTGCCCAAAATACAGAAGAGATACAACACGCCTTCATGTTCTCAATGGCCCAACACTCAAGCCCAAATCGAACACGCCTAGATTTCCAGCTGTTCGTCGACATCATTAATACAGCAGACGCCTTCAAACTATCCAGACTCAGTAAGTGTTTTTTTCTATCCACACCTGCTATTTTTTTATTCATCATATTAAATAATAATAAAATAATTAAAATGCATAATCAATAGGTTGATGTTAATTCTAATTTCAAACGGAACAGAATTGTTGAACGGAATTGTACATTTATTAGATGCATTCAACGGAATACTGTCAGTCAATTAATATGCTTGAAATTCCAATAATTGAAATAGATCTAAAGCAACATCGCTTATTCAAAGCATTGTTCTAATATTACAGCTCATAATATTTCGTCGCAATGTGTATGTATAAACCGCATGTATATCAAAACTATTTACATTTATAAGACATAGGATCAATATAGTACGTCTTGCTAACTGTGCGCTGGTATATAAAATGTAGTTTTAATTTACTTAAGAATGAACAGTCAGCCGTTATACATTTCAGTCAATATGCACATAGTTATTATCTATATTATTATAAACACATTACGCATATATATAGCAAAACGTGTAAAAATGAGTTGAATTATCTATAAACAAAAAATGTCCTTTAATAAACGATATTAAACGTCCGAACGAGGACATATTATTTGCACCAATACTGTTAACAATATTGGATTGAATAGAACAATGTGCGGACGTCGGCGGCATACTTAGATTGTAATCAATATGGGCCCTCAGGGTTTGACTGCTTATTGGAGACACGCACAAGTCACTGTTTACTTATCATCGTTGAAGGTCAGACCCAAACTCCAGTCTTGACATACCCATTCATTACTGTCGTCATAATAGTCCCGAAGTTATACGTCGACGGCGCAAATTACTTAAACACTAATTGAAAAATATTACGCAGCCTTGTAAAATGAAATACTCAACCGTTCTTGGACAAAAATTAAGTTTCGTTAAAAGGATTTCCTGGTGAGACTACAGAATTGTGGTGAAGAGTGTTTCTGCCTTTGTGACGGCTGTATTGTCGGACAATCACACGGAATCTTTTGTCAATTTAATTAAATTGTAAAGCAAGTTTTATTTAAACGGCCTTGATGATCTTAGGTTAATAATAAAAGTAAACAGTATAACAAGAAAATCAGTGGTAAGTAGTTAAAGAGCGGCCGCGCGATCGGCGAGATATAAGATACGAAGGTATAGATAAGTTTCAACGCCTTCACTGGGCCTCGAGTCAAGAAAATTAAGTTTGTACTTTGTGGTGTCCTCCTTGACACGACGCTCTCATTTGAATGCAAGACGAACCTCCCTTTTTATTTCGCCACGTCACGGTAGGCTGATCAAAACACTTTGGTGCCAAGCGACGCAAATTTTTGCAACAATGCGTTTCTCCGCCTGTTTCTTTTCAATGGTAAAAATAAACTTATCGCCATGGTTATTTGAGTCTTTCTGACAGATAAGTTATTTTTTAATAGTAACAATAGTATCTATTGAGGCCGATGCCAGCGCCAACTAGCATTTCTAACTATGGCGGAAAGTTTTCAGCTTTCAAAATTAAAACGTAAGGGAAAAAAATATTTTTGTTACATAATGTTTACAACACTTTTAGATGTTTGTTTATGATTATAATGTCATTAGTAACACACAATATTAAAATTCGGTTTCAAACAATTACACACGGCATCGACTTGCTCGAGATTCGAAAAAAAAAACAAGCAAATAAATTGAGCTAGACTAAACTTAGAAATGCAAGTCTACTACTTACCACATTATAACAAGTTATTTAAGAGCAGCAATGGCCTAGCGGAGAGTGGAATACACTACGGATACAAAGGTCGCGGGTTTGATTACAACTACATATATCTGACTTTTCGATGTTACATGAGCATTCATTAATAACTGTCGCTCGTTGTAACATAAAACATCCTGAAGAAACCTTCGTACCTACGAGACCCGCATGAGAATTTCACAGGTACCTATGTTAAGTCTAAGAACCCGCATTAGGTCAGCGTTGTGGACAAAGGCCTCGCCCCTTATTTAAATTAGAAACCTGTGCCCAATAGTAAGATAGTGTATAAATATTATAGGTCTATGAATTAATAATTATTTATCAATACATTTATTTCACGTCATTGGTGTCATTGTGTTATAATAATCGTTGTGAAACTGTTATATTAATGAAATAATAAATGAACAGAAATAATATATATGTATATACATACTGGATTATTTTGTTGAAAAAAAGAATACTTCCTGATTGGATAATACGGGGCAAAGCAAAATATATAAAATATTATCGACATGGCATAAAAAAAACTAAGGAATTTAATTTTACCATCAAATTTCTTCTTCCACCTGCCCTTATCCCAGTCGCAGTGGGGTCGGCGCAACATTCTTTTTAACACATGTTACAGAAAGATTTGGCTTGTAGTTTTTACGACGGTCCACCTGCCTGACGTCAAACCCTCTGGGGACATAATTTACGATATTATTATAAACTAGCTTTTGCTCGCGGCTCCGCCCGCGTGATCAAACAAACAAACAAACAATCAAACGCTACAGCTTTATAATATCAGTATAGATTTGGGTAGCTTAGCAACGGAAGCCTTCAAATAATATTATTTGGGTAGCTTAGCAACGGAAGCCTTCAAATATGAATAATTTTCCCCGTTTTTGCAATATTTTTCACTGATGCTTCGCTTCTAATGGTCGCAGCGTAATTTTATATAGCCTAAAGCCTTCCTCGATAAATGGACTATCCAACACAAAAATATTTTTTTAATTCGAACCAGTAGTTCCTGAGATTAGCGCGTTCAAACAAACAAACAAACAATCAAACTCTACAGCTTTATAATATTAGTATAGATTATGAAATCAGATTTATTTATTATTACACTTGCAGGCTACTTCTCCGCTCTTGAAACTACTTCTCCACAAAACTAAATAAAACTCAGCGTGTAACCCTTAAATAAATAAATAAATAAAACAAAAAAAATGCTATAAATATGTCCTCAACCGCTCTAGGCGTTCAAAAGTTCTAAATTGATTATAGTGACAAAAAATTGTTACAGTTGTTTATGTTCAGTTGAATTGTAATTGTCCCGAACATGGAAACTATTCCAGAACCATAAACAAACAAAACAAAAAGAATTACGCTTATCTATCGTTTGAATCGTGAGTTATGGTCTTTATTATGTTCATACAATTTTTTTTATAGAAAAACGACTTTCAGTTTTTCCCATATTTAATCATTTTCGGGGCAACTTTATAATGTTCATTTGGATTGGTTTCGTGTGTAAAACTACATTTTTTATAGGCACCATGCCTATATAAAATTATTAAATCAAATTATTATATAAAAAATAAACAAACAGCCTATTTAATACATACTGTAGTGGGTTTATAAATAAATCGGAAAAAAGACTATTTCTATTTCGTAAACTAGTATGAAATTGCAATTTAATCTCCTTGGTTGAACTATTTGTAGCTGGCTGGTTATCATACTATAAAAACATGGCGATTGAAAACGGATAAAAAATGAAAGACTGTTTCCCGCCATTTTTAAATGTTTTTATTTCCAAGAAGATGAGTGAATCTAATGAAGAAACTCGATACATTTTTAAATTTTATTACAAAAAGGGAAGAAGGCGACACTAGCCATGAAAAATAATAGTGCCGTTTAAAGACCCTATGCAGTGTCAATAAGAGTAACACAAAGTTGGTTTAATGCTTTCGGTCAGGATTTTGTTATGTTAAATTCGCAGTTCACTCCAGTCCTCCTGTTACATCAATTGATGAAAAAGTGAGCAGAATCAGCATATTAGTAATTACAACATTGCTGAAATACTGGGTACTGACCACAAAACATTTTTGGCTCTTTGGATATACTAGAAAGCTGAATATTTGGGTGCCACTAGAGCTCACATAAAAAACCTAATGAACCGTGTACTCGTTTGAGATTATTCATTAAAACGTTATGAAATCATTTTGAAAAGATTGAATTGGATTATTAACGTAGATGCAAAATGTATATTCCTTTAGTATAATTTAAATTAACCAAATACTTGTGTCGTTCATCTTTTTCTATTGCTTTTTCTTTTGTAAGAGGCAAGCGACATTACAGCATAAGTAACTAAAGGTGAGCTAGGTAGCTGTGTGATCAAAGAGCTCCTACAGAAACAATTTCAATTGGCGACAATAGAAGCAAACAGACACGATGAATTTCTCCAAAATCAACAAAATTGCAGATTTCCATAATTGGGTTTATGCTAGGCTTTGTTTCCGTTAGAGTAAAAACCCTCGCATAGTGAAATACTTATTATTTGGTTTAAATAAAAATTTACATATCAATTGTATAATATCTTATGGTTATAAAAACGCATGAAAATAAAAGAGTGAAAAGGCATACAATTTAAGAAACAAATGCAAATTTTTTAGAAAGCCCTGGTTCCGTTCGGCCCCAAGCGGCTTGCGGTGCGTACAATTGCTCACAAAAGTCATTAAGCGAATGTATTCAATGTATAGCAGCACTGGAATCGCTAAAGCTAATTACTTCGCATAGTGAATTTCACTTTAGAATACATATTATCCAGATTGGATAATCCAGTATATACCTACTCAAATAATATTTTACCCAAATAGAAAACCTACTTCTTATTTTTCTACTATATCAAAAAGCAATTGAAATAAGAAATGCCAATTGAGAAATTCCTTCTGTTTTAAAGTTCGGTGAACATGTGACAATTTAGATGTTGTGACTATGATAAATTGCGAATTTGGATGTTTAGTACATTATCAATGATAATAATCAGCTACTCCTTAACGGCTGAACAGATTTAGACGAAATTTAGTGATATTCAAAATGACCATGATCTGTTGACATAGGCTAGTTTTGTCTCGGGAACAAAGCCTAGTGTTACATAATTGTATAGCAGATATAATACTACTAATACTACTAGTCCTGTAATATACACGTCCTATTGTTTCACACGGGCCTCCTCTGAATGACACGGGCTAGGCCTCAGTAGAATTGGTTGGTAGAAATATTCCTAAAAAAACAACAGCTTCGTACTATCTGATTAACATTAGCAAACACATTGCGGCACAAAGCTGCTTTGAACCATTAGTTGATCCCCTTTTAATAACATACGTTCAATTGTTTGAGTCGAAAATGGCGTCAATGTATATTTAGAAATTTATAATCTCCTGTTTGACATCGAAGGCTTTTGATACACGTTCTGTAAGCGGGGTCGATAACTCATCGTATTGTATTGTTTCAAAGAACTGAATAGGATACGTTTGTATTGATATCAGGGCTTTATTAAAACCCAATTAAACCATTTAAATATATCTTTTTATAAACATCAAACCAAAAGAACACTAAAGTATTATTTACTGACATATTATGTGATCTATTTAAAATATATATTGCATTTTTATCCTGGCTCGGCAAAGTGTACACCAAACCTGATGTTAAGTGGAGCGCAATCCATTTAAGTATTAAGTATAGTGTCGATAAACAACGGTTGTACTTATCAGCGCCTACGTCTGCTTCTAGGATTGTATCTATGTCTGCATCTACGTTTATGTATTAGGTTATAAATGACTAGCTTTTGCTCGCGGCTCCGCCCACGTGATCAAATAAACAAACAAACAATCAAACTCTATAGCTTTATAATATTAGTATAGATTTGATTTTGATTTGACAACGGAAGCCTTCAAATAATATTATTTTGGTAGCTTAGCAACGGAAGCCTTCAAATATGAATAATTTTCCCCGTTTTTGCAACATTTTTCACTGATGCTTCGCTTCTAATGGTCGCAGCGTAATGTTATATATCCTAAAGCCTTCCTCGATAAATGGACTATCCAACACAAAAAGAATTTTTCAATTCGAACCAGTAATTCCTGAGATTAGCGCGTTCAAACAAACAAACAAACAAACAAACAAACAAACAAACAATCAAACAATCAAACTCTACAGCTTTATTATTAGTATAGATTGTTTATATTGGTAAAGATCGGGAATACTTATCATGCTAATAATAAGATCAGACTTTTTCATGTATCTGATACCTAATATTCACTACTTCAGTTGGGTCAGTTACATGATTTACCTATATACCGCCTCCGTCACAGTCCCACGATAGAATCCAACGAATCTTGGGTCAATGGGTCCTGTCTATGATCCCAAGCCTCATGGGTTTAATACATGACAAAACAAACAGAGTCGGGTACAAGCATCTACCAAAAAACAATTGCATTGACTAAGAATGGAATATATTGGGTTAATGCCGAAACCCGACACTTATATCTTAAACTTCATCCCACTCGCAGTGGGTTCGGCGCAACATTCTTTTTTTTAACACATGTTACAGATAGATTTAACTTGTAGTTTTTACGACCGACGCGCGACGTACTGATTGACGTCAACCCCTTTGTCCAAAAACACACCTAGATCCGAAACAAATATTTACAGATCATACAAACATATTTCTTTATGCGAGATAGGAACCCGTGGCAACTCGCTTGACAGCCGTCTGTTCGCCCACTGAGGCAGAGGCAGGCATCTACACTAACAATTTATAATACTAGAAAAAGTACCACACATAAGCCATTGCCAACAAAATTTGTATGCAATATTTATAACTTCGGAATCTATACCACAAAGATAAAAATGCAAGAATACGAACTGTAAGGCATTGGCTTCCCCACATTTTTCTTTAGCCATCGTTAGTACCCAGTTATTTCAACACGCAAAAGAAATCTCTCATATCCTGTGGGATTTAAAATGGAGTACTCTCTAAGGCGAAGTTTATTCACAGGGCCTCATTTAAAATTGCGAGAAGATAAAAAAGGCGAACCTACCCTGTTGCCTTACTACGAAATGTCATTGGAATTATTAACCTGGCGCGTCGAAATAGAGGGCATTATCATCGTAGCGGCGCGGTATCTTAGTCCGGCCTCTTAGTGACGGCTCCGACACTTCGTAGTACAACCCTGATCAAAACACGTCTGAGACTAATGACGACGACGCGAATTTTTATGGCACTTTCCGTTCTTCGGGGACTACTATTTGTTCGCAGATTTTCGTTGAATTTTCACCCTTAAGGCCGCTATAAAAAGTTAAACCGTCTAAACTGTGTATCTACAAAGGCGATTTTATGTATTTTGCCGTTCTTTCCTTTGGATGTTATTAAACAACAAGGCAATTTCACCACAGATGATCGCTATTGCCCTATTACCCCGTACTTTTATTTTCATATTTTTCATTCTTTAGATATCGTAGGTGTATTTTAATGTTGTAGATAGTCTGTAAATTTTAGGATGCAATAGTACTTACGATAAATGGATGTATACATGCTATACTCTGTTCATATAAAATATTAAAATTTAGTCGTCAGTGTTACAGCTATAACAAAGGTTCGTTTTCATTACACAAATAATATCTCAGCGCTCTTCGGTAAAAAGAATATGACATCGCCATTTTAAAAAGAGACAAAAATCCAACCTGGAAACAAAGAACTAGCGGAAAAAAATTATGTCACCGTCTCGGTAGTAGCACGCACCGCCCTATTCAAGATTCTCTGGCCGAGTATCTGCTGATACGGCAACCGAATATGCCCATTAACATGCTCATCACACGCGATCGGAAAATATATAAGGAATATTAACAAAATGGAGTGTTACAATCTCCATAGATTAGATACGACGGGCTTGATCCGATACAATTTTTGCGAGAAGTATCTATTATTTTTATACCTTTATTTTTTATTATCATTGTAATATCGTCGCTAAAATGCCAGTTATTTTATAAAAAGGGAGTTTTTTGCGATATATTCATTAATACTAAGGATTTCATCGTGTCATTTATTTTTATGAAAAAAAAAAACGAAATGATACATTGCCTATTACACCATCGCATATTTAAAGTTGTCACTGATAACTATGACGATTACCATCATGCACAAAAGCTACCGAAGTGAAGGTTAACCGCCACCGATATATAGTGTGGCGGCAGCGTATTTAATTATTTTTACTTGTTATTACAATTTATTTGTTTATAAAATATTGTAAAAAAGGTCGCTTATTTTTATTCAATCAAAGATTTATTTTTGATCAGGACTAAGTGAATCAATAAATCATTTACTATCAAATTTACGTCAAAGATTGAAATATAAGAGTAAGTTAATCTGTTTTCATATAATATGCACGCTCCTACACAAATTTTGTTTCTACAGAAAGTTCCAATAAAGTTATATTACCTACACATATATTTTTATACAGCCACTGGGCCAGCCGAGTTCTCAGAATTTTCTTAGAACCCAATACTTCTTTTTACGATTTAGCTTTAGTCACAGTTTTTAAAGAGTGAATAAATGTTCTATTTCCTTTTTTCAGTAATGGCAATCTTTTTGACTGATGAATCAGGTTATATTTTTAAAATAATAGCGGCTGGTTTGTACCTATAGTGTCGTTTTTATAAATACATATGTTTGATTTAAAAATTAGCTTTTAACACCAGCTGTGGGAATAATATTTCTTTTCGGTTTGGGTTAAATCAGCATGTTGGAAATGATCACCTTAATCTATATATATATAATATTTCTATGTAACGTTATGAAACGATAATTAACATTAGGGATTTTTTCGACTTCTCGTCTGAAATTAACTTGGAAATTCTCCATGTAGGGTCAAAGTGGTACGTGCTACCTGGACAGCAAAATGGACATCAGCTATCTACCGATTATAAGGTTCAGATGAGATGAGACTTACATCTTATGTATCCCGGTGACGAGTACAGTTCAGTACCATGCAGTGCTTTGTAATTCAAAGTTTTGTGTGGTGTTGCTTTTTTTATGGCAGGCGTGGCGCTTACCATCAGGCGGGCGCTTTGGTCGTCTCGTCATTCAACAAATAAAGAAAACTATAGCGGAAACTTCCTATTATGAATACAAAAAAATCGGTATAGCTATTGCGCTTGCAATCATTATGCTAAACAAATAGCTAAAGTTCGACTCTAATCGTCAATTCGATGACGCAGTGTTTATCTGGGTAGGCGTTGGTGTGTCTACGTCCGATGTTAACACACATGGCATAATCTCTACTTAGTCGAGTGCTTGTTTGCAAGCCTCGAGTACCCGTATTCCTTCACAAGCTCTATTAAGTTTGTCGATCTACTTGTATTTACGTTAGGGTTGTCACTATTTTTCGACAGTTACCAAAAGCACGCCACGTCAGTATTATTTTAATAACATCAATTTGGTAACCTATATAAATAAATATGAAATGTAGCGGCATTACTTGAGACCGGCTGGACCGATTTTTCCTATAGCTTTAGCCTTTTTTTTATTGTATTATAATTCGAGTAAGGTTTGTATAGAGATAAAAATTTAAAAAGTTGCCCTAAAGATATTTAAATTCATATAAAACAGAAAGTGCTTTTTCTAATTATTGTATGATTTCCAACGCAAAATCGGAAACTTAGGACAAACGGCAAAAAATATATTTTGTATGCTTACTCGCGTATAATAGCGAGATACATGTCTTACGTTTTTGTAAATTTCCATTCGCATAAAGAGGAATGTGGGACGTTAAAGATTCTTGCTATTTCTATTCTAGCAAAACACCTTTCGAACGCCAGAAGGCCGAATTTAGATCCAATCTAAAAAAAACCATACTATGTATAACATTTTATGGATTCAATCAATTTTAGTTTGCCGTTTCATAGCTATATATCATCACACTACGACCTATGGAACCGGGGCAGTAATAAGTAGGCGGGTGAGATCGTACGGGACAGCTAATTACAAATTAATTCTATTCATCATCGAAATCAGCAAAAAGTGGAATTAGTTTTCGAATTCGAGAGCTAAGTATTCCATCACATTATAATTTAAGAGGCAAAGGAAGTGGAATGTATGTACAATTAAAATTGATTACGTCTGGGATAAATGGATAATCTAGGAAGTAATTTGCACAGTAAAATTGTATCACAAAATATTCCAAGAAGTGGTTTGAACTAAAGATACGAGCACGGCTCATAGTAGGCTATGTTAAGTGTTGAAACCGATCAAAGGAATTACATTTTTCATTATCTAATATCATAAACTTACATATCGTATCAACGATGTGCATATTAATGATTATCGTTCTACAAACTCACTAAATTGTACCAAAAAAGTAGCAAGGAATTTCCCTGAAAATGTTGTATACTCCATTAATTTTTATGTTACATCAATATTAAACCCTATTAAAACTTTAACTATGAACATAATGTATCCGGCCGTTTTATGAGAAAGGTTTCCCATTAAACTAAATCATTGATGGCGACTTAATCCTAATTTAAGTTTACTAGTAAAATAATGTAGCGACTTATAATTGAACTTAATATTGTTAGATATATAGGCTATTAATATTTCAAATAATCAGTAGGTATAAAGTATATAAAGCATCTTTATTTTATATATAATATACTATATGCCGCAAACATATCTATACTTTCTTACACACCAGACAATTCCCCAAGAAAATTTCGAAGGTATGTGAAGTCTACTTATCTACTTGCATTAGACTAGCGTGGGGATAAGGCTTGAATCTCTCTTAGTAGTACAGGAAGTTCGTGCCCACAACTGCGACAGTTTTGTGAAGTACCAATAGCACTAGTTACAAATACGTTCACTGTTCTGTCGAATACATATAAAATTACTATTGACAATGTGTCAAACTAGTAATTCATACTGAAAAAAAAATAGAAAAAAAATAACCTGATAAACAATTTCGTATTTTTTTTATTTGAATGAATGACGAGATGAGCAAGGCGCTCGTCTGATGGTAAGCGCCACGCCTGCCCATAAACAGAAGCAACGCCGCACAGAACTTTGAATTACAAAGTACTGCATGGCACTGAACTGCGCTCGTCACCCTGATACATAACATGTTAAGTCTCATATCATAATGCCCAGTAATTTCACTAACTTCAATTTCTTTCAGACAGAAACACAACATTGTTTACACACTGTTGCTTGGCGACAGAAATAGACAAAGCGGTGGTAACAACCCAGATGGCCTTGAAAACTAAAAATTATTTATGGAAAATTAATCATACCATCAATTTTAATTCATCATAGTTCCTACTAGCGGCTACTGCTACTTATGCGGAGAGTAAACGTTAACTGTCATCGTTTTAGAAAACTATCAAAACTAGGCCTCCTGTTAGTATGAACTTAGAATGTGATAAATATAGTATTTTTTTTATTGACCACGTACTTAATAATCATTCAATTATGTGTTTTGGCCTGTTATTTATCCAAATTATTAAGCAGATTGCATCATTGGTCTCTTGTCAGCGTATTAAGGATGACAGTGGTAAGGTCCTGGGTTACATTCCTAGATCGGGTAATCACAATTTGTGTTTTAGTTTTCAATTCGCAAAATCATACATGGATTATCCGGGATTTGTGCCCGGTGTGGCGATAAGCTTGGCAAAACATACCTTAGCACTAGTTACGCCTCTGCTATACCTTCGGGGATAAAGGCGTGGGTTTTGTTTTTTATTTCCTGAATGACGCGACAAGCAGATCATACGAGGGATTTACCACCTTGCTTATGTCATGTTAATAATAGTGTACATAATATCCAACCTTTAAATACAAATATAATACAAAAATATTTCCTCAATACAGAACGTCTAAATTGATAATTTTTCCTATTCTGTGTCACGTGCGTATTGCCTCCCCTATCCCAATTCAATCTCGATAGTATTTCAGAATAGGCTCGGCCACTAATCACCAGGCTATTACCGTTTTCATCTCCCCTACAGTCTTTACGATCGTACGGAGACCGTCACACACTTCGAAATCATTATAGGCGGAATTGAGGTAAAGACCTATAATAAAATTGTCTTCGGGGCCAGAACATTCGTCCACCCTTCTTTGAGGAGGAAACAAATCGTAAATGACTATGAAGGGACTAGTTTCTGCAAGGTTTTTGATTTGGGGCGAATGGCGTCGATTTTTACACGAACTATCCTTAAAGGTTTCGTGTAGAGATATTTATATTGAGGTAGAAAACAGCATTACATTCCATAGTAACATATAGCCCACATAATTTTTTTATTAAAATCTGTTAAAAAATAGGGTTGTAATCTGTGTTTTTTATTAGTTTTAATGACGAAACCAGCAGATCAATTGCCGGACGATGTGGACGCTCATCAAGCATCATCGCCATCTTTAATAACTTGGCCAACAACAAAGTTTCAGATTTTCGATCGTCAAGAAATATAGAGAGATATAAGAAGAGATCATAACATTGTAAATAAGACTTTACTTTTACTCGAACGCTGCGTCATTTTGTGTGTTATTTAGAATGTAAAAAAAAAATACTTTTCCCATGATTCTTCTGGTATTTTAGGCGTACATGGGCGGTGAAGATCACTTATAATCAAACGACCAACATGCTCGTTTGTCAAAAAAGTCTATAAAAAAATATATATTCTAGGTTTACCTTCTTTTATTCTCAGGTATCTAATAAGCTTTGTAATCACTTAAAATATTATCAGAAAGCTATCAATAAAATTCGACACATATTAATGAAGATTCAGTCTTAATTTTATATTTATGTATAAATAAGGATTAAAACTCTAAAAATGACCGCACTATTTTCAATACGTTGTACGGTGTACTACCTATATAGTTTACAACGAAAGCCTAAAATAAGTTCAATGTCAATAATTATGTAAGTGAATCTATAACAAGATTTAGAGAACTTTCATCGCAATCATTGCGTTTACTAGATACACACTGGCTGAACACTCAGTACAATTAGCGGACCCCGTGTTAGTGAAGGGTTCTGCATTATACGTGCCATGGTCGCTATCCAGGGCACTTTAAAATTTGAACACTGATTTTGATGGTAATTGTGCCCGATGACCGTCCTACCAATGTTTATTCACTTTGACGCGTATTAACATCATTGTATTGAATAATGTTATTATTTCATAGTTCTAGTCACTTGTTAGCAATCATCAGATTTATCTATTTATTTAACACTTCACATACATGGAGTATAAAGGCGGACTTAATGCTATAAGCATTATCTCCCAGTCCACCTTAGGGTGATGCAAAGATGTACATGGCAGATGTAAAGGTGACGAAGAAAAATAAACACAAG
The DNA here is from genome assembly GCA_949126905.1 of Amorpha juglandis. Taxonomy (NCBI): domain Eukaryota; kingdom Metazoa; phylum Arthropoda; class Insecta; order Lepidoptera; family Sphingidae; genus Amorpha; species Amorpha juglandis. Next base: position 12,363,470 of record OX421367.1, read on the forward strand.
AGAGACATATTTGAATATAAAAATGAATATATCTAAACATAATACATAATATTATGACTCCTTGAAGTTCTTAGAGTATTCGAATCGATAAATAATGTATCTAGTAAAATATTTTTTTTTAATTTTTAAATTCTGATGGCCACACAAAGATTTAGATGTTGGAAAACTAATTTTCAGTGTACTATAGCGTGTCGGAGGAATAAATTTAACAAATTTAGGCGGTGAATGTCACTGTAGGGATTTTTAACGAAACTGGATGCTCTTGAAGCAAATAGTTTTAGACAGTATTCAAACGTACTATTTATCATCCGATAAAAATTCAATTTACATGGCCAAATGCACAGATTAAAGATTAAAATGTGCTATGTTTTTTTGTTTCATGCTAATAATTATAAACATCGCTGTTTAGCTCCTATATTAAGGGTTATTTATCTAAGGATTTAAAAATGTAGCCTCCCAACATTTCCATCGGCCTCTAAAGAATATTTTGCGATATTGGCAACATCGGTGACCGTTAATATTTACGGTGTAGTCAATTTTGTTTTGAGATGCGAAACCCATTGTGTACCGTTGGAAATATGGTGTCCGCCTTCAGAATATTGCTCGCTTAGCCCGTCTGTTTCGGTTTTATATCCGAGCGCATGCCTTAAATATTCTCGGTGACCCGAATAGCCGGGCCTGTACCATGGCACCTCTTTGCCAATAACTATGCATTGCGCCCAGGATGCCTTTCCGAGCCATTAGTTGAATGTCCGATGAAAGTTTCGTCTCCTGCGTGTTTTGTAAACGGATGCCCGTTTTATTATAATGCTTAGTTTTTCCATAAGGCGTCTTGGTGTTTTGTATTTTGCATACATATTATAAAATTATTGAACTATCTGATTTTTTAAATTAATTCTTGTACACCTTTTTCTCAAAGAACACGAATTTTGTAAAGATGAGCAATTGTGCTACAAATCCTTAAATTATTATGTTCAATTTGTGCTATAACATTTTAGCCTTTGATGAGGTTTTGATTTAATATAAAAACATTTTTACGAAATATATGATATTGTCTAAAATTCTTTGTCCAATAGGCCAGAGAAAACTCGCCTAAATGTTTTCCCTACACGCAAAATAGTAATTAACGGGAGCCTAAGTTAAGCTTGAAGATTTTTCTCATTAGACAAAGCACAAAGAATGTTACATTACTTTGTAAGAGATCGTTCATAGTTTTATCCTTTAATTACTCTACGCTTATTTACTTGAAATGACAGCACAAATTGCAGGAGCGAATAACTTTGTCCCGTAATTGTTTAGAGTTTCAAACAGGTTTTTATTCTTTGTGTAACGCTGTTACAATTTTATTTCATGTTATAAAATGGTATCATAATTATTGCCGGGCCTTATTCCTACGTGAGGTTGGCGCAACTGTTTTATACAGAATGAAGAAATGTTTTATTTGCTGTCTGTATAATTGACCATCTGCTTAAAGTTATTTGAAAAAAATCCACTACCGGTATATAAGCCCAAGACTACAAGGATTACAAACGATCAACAGTTCTACACATAAAAGGCAAAAATTAAAAATTTTGAAAATAACCCACGACGGTTTAAGAAATATCGTAGCATCTAAAAGCATATTATTATACTGTTGTAGTGTAATTACCCAGTGTGTAGTTGATGATGCTATGTTATCTATATTTGATATGATTGCTGGGTTCTTTTATTTTAATAATGGCTTGACATATGCGCTATTTTAATTTAAAGGACTCTAGACACTTACAATCAGACACATAATGATGCAATTACATAGTTAGAAAACTTCATAATGATTATTTTAAAAAATACGCACTAACCTTCACAAGGTTTTACCATGTCATTGTAAAGGCTAGATAATCTGCCTAACTATCCTACTACACACACTAGTGTGAAGGTTATGAAATAATCTTCCTACATAACCTACTAGAAGATATGGTGTGTCTAGATGTCTCATGCGTGAAGGATAGAAAAGAAATCGTGACGGATAAATATTCGATTTTATTTTGATCATAAGATATTAATCAATCGCCAATATATACATTTCACTCAAACGTTAAACTTATTTAATAATGATACCTATTGATTGCCTCAATATTATGAACGGAATTTCCATTAATTTATTGAGCATTAAGGACGTTACTTGACGTAAGTAATTAAAACATCGGCCAGATTTTCCGACGAGGTGCTTACAATCATAGATAGATTAATTCTGTGTAGGATTAAAATGATCGATAAGTAGGGTTTCCGATGCGTCTAAATAAGCGTCGTCGCTGAAAATGTAAAGTATTGAGTAAATAACTTTCTCATCACATTTTAGACGCTTTGCATTAGTGCTTGATGTGTGCGTTTACAGCGAGGAAGCAAAATAATTAAGTAATTGGATGGCTAGCTGTTTAGAAATGCAAAAACCTTGGCGAGATTAGTACTTACTTAGATGTAGATTCTTTGGACACATTGTTCATTTTGTTTCTAATAGTCAGCAGACATTTTGACTCAATATGTGTGATTTTGACGAATATATTAAAAATTATGACATAAAAGTTGGATAAATGTAATCTATACATATAAAATTACATGTTACATTGACTGTCCTGGTTAACTCTGCCTGAATTTAAAAAGCTGATATTTTGATTGTGTTATCCTATCATAACACAGAACTAAGAAAGTTTTTTCGACATACCATGCCTGGCTGAAAAAAGGGCATAAAGTTTGTATAAAAAATAATATTTTTTTGTCAAATTTACATGAAACTTGGTATAAATGTTTTCAACACAGCGAAGCACGTATTTCGGCATTTTCTAATATTCTATCTCTATTTAATGTAAGAGGAATATTCCGGAAAAGTATATACTGGCGAAACCATCAGCAAAAGTTAGTGTTGTATAAGTAGCCTGAGAGAGCCAGAGCTTTGTATTGGTTTAATACCATCCAAACTCCACACAACACAGGGGCGAAATAATAACATTATTGCGATTACATAACGTTGCGTGTGCGGAAAAAGCGACTTGTTTATGCTTCCTGCGCTCTTAAAACTAATAGCCGAAGTTAGACTGGGTGCTAAGTTCCTAAGCGAACACTTGTGTACCGTTGCTTAACGAGCGAGTCACTCAAGGTTTTAGGCGGGCTCTGATTTATTTACCACTAGTAACATCTGTTCCGTGACACGAGTGTCTAAATGATATTTTGAAGTTGTCAAATTATCGCGTACTTTGCAATTGGAATTCTCGGCGGCAAGTTTGGCTAATTAATGTTTCTGTTAAGTTTCAGGGAATGGCTGTGAGAAAAGACGCCTTTACATAACATTGCTAGTAACAAATTCAAATCACTGAATTAATTCTTTTTTAAATGAAACCTGGTAAGAAAATGATGAAGGTTTTTGCGGTGAAAGAGGACCGCGTTAACCTGTTTTGACAGCCAATTATGAAAAGGTTTCAATAAGATTTTTTTTAAATTACTACTTTGTAGTTTTTTATCTGTGTCAGAAGTTTTCACGCTTGTGCCAAGATCAATAATTGTATAAAACAACTCAGTTGCATGAACGATGCGCAATCACGTAACAGATGGAGTCAGAAACATTTTTAGAAATATTATTTCTTAATGTCGCTCTACTGCTATCTCGCTTTAGGTAATATAGCATGTTACGTCACTTTAGGTAACGTAGCATATTACGTCAAAATGTAATGTCAATTTACTCCCACTATGAAGGAATTTTAAAAATCAATTTCACATTCCATACGAAAAATGTGCTGGCACAGATAAGCCTTATTAAAATTCCACCTAGAACATGAAAATGAAACAATTTCAGGATTTTTAAGTACTTCGATATTGCTTCTGTTTTATTTAATCGACTTCAATAAAAGAGGAGGTTCTCAATTCGGCGAGTTTTTGCTTTTCATCACCACTGTCTCTTTACTAACTTCCTATTAATCGTTATTCTCCGACACTAGTTTAAGTTGCGTAATAAGTTAAAATGACAGCCTGATAGATATTTTAGACCTATGATTAACTACAAACATGTTACAACATATCAGTGTTCGATTTATTTGGATGAAAGCACTTTTTTTACGTCTACAAAAAAGGTCATAGTGTAGACAGAAGATAACAAAATGAATACTGTCCTGTAGATTCATAAACAACGTGTTACAGAAAGATGTGGTTATATTTAAGGGTTGTTACATACATCTGACAGTGAATGTTTATGTACTGGTTCTTATCAAAATCTAGACATAGTAAATATTTCACGCTTGTTTTAATCAGTCAAATTAATCATATTACTATAAATCAAGGGATGTGCGTGAGCGAGTACTATCCTGGAGTGAGACAAAATCTTAGCTGTTCATCATTTAGTGCTGTCCAAAGTTATCAAATAGCGACATGTAACTTGTTCGACAAAAAAGGAAATATTTTATTTAAGTCCTAAGAATGCATTCAGATTTCATTGAAGGTTCATTTTTTTTGGTAAGCAAGGTAGAGAAATTATAAAAATATATAATATATTTTTAATGTTAATTAATTATATCCTTGACCATATTTTTTAGGCCACCCTATTAATATGTGTTCAGCAACACATTTTATACCCTAAAATATTATTTTCATCCGATAAACAGATGGGTGAAGGTCAATGTTCCCCAGGATCTTAGACGATAAAGCTATTCTTATTAAAAACTACGATTGCGCGACGCAGCTATGACAGGAAGGTGACAACTCAGTACACTGCTACTGCAATTGCGCGTACCGTAACATAGCGCTTATTGTCAATGGTCACTTTAAAGCGTTCTGTGTGGGAAAATCATTTGTATAACATATGTTTACTTTTCTGTCTTCACGGTAACATTCACACATATACGGAGAATTATATTACGTTCATTCCTATGTTTATGAAATGTTTACGTATTAAATATAAATGATTATTTAAGCAGAAATGTCATAGTCCAAGGTGCATATAAGTATTTAATTCCACGAGTAGAATCTACAGTCATACATGAAACGAGGGTACGAGACGAGTGACCACAACGAAACACATAGTACAAAGATTAAATTGAATCTGGCATTTGGCCAAATGCGCCGTATCCAAAATTACAAAATATTATGCTGATTTTATAGCCCGAGCAAAGATTCTTCCGGCTGCATTATAATTCGGTTTAATAAACTTTTGGTAGCGAAGCAACTGTAAATCATAGCGATGCTCTAATTACTTATTGTAACTACTATAAATTAGGATTACTATTACGTCATTAGCGATTTGTCCGTTAACCACAATGGGCGAGCATGGTACACAAATGGGCGAGTATGGTACACAAATGCCGGAAATCTCTACACAAATTACAGGGTCATGTTCCTACATATGAATATACGTGCATGTTTAAGCCTTCAATACTGAGCATAGATAATACAATACAGCAATTAATAGCTTGTAATCAGTAGAAATAATAATTAGATAATACGTTGGTAATGGCTTATTATTAGCTTAAATTACTCCTCATAGGGCTAGTCGCAAGCAAATGACCATTCGTAAAAACTACAAGTCAAATCTATTGTAAAGCATGTGGCGCCGAGCCTACTTCGTCTGGGAGCCTATAAGATAATGTAATTAATTGAGTTTAATAAACTAGCTTTCTAATAGAGTTCAAAAAATAAGATTTAAAGTGGTAGACAGTTCGTCTACAGCATGAATGGGCCATCTCAACCAGGTGACAACTATCTCATAATCGCATTCAAATAAATCTATTCAGCTTCTAATTGGCTTACAATATTTCACACACACCCACAGACAGAAAAAGGGATCAAACTCATAATAACCTCCTTTTTTGTTGGGGGTCCATACTAGACATATCATTTTCATTTTATTCACTAGCTTACTCTAAAAGCAATATTTATAGTTTTCATTGTTAATATTTCGTATAATCATTGTGTTTATTTGTAAGAAATATTTTTTATCGATATTATGTCTAATCGAGCTGCACTATTCAAATAACCAAAAAAAGTATTTCATGGGCAATGTAGCAACCACTCGCATCAACTTCTTAGTGTCCCGTATGGCCATACCCAAAGGGTGTCAACGGTCCGAATTTAATGCGCTTATATATTTTAACACTAGTTTTATTGAGAAGGGTCCGAGCTATGGTTGAAAAAAATCTGTTCAGTTTTTTAGGAATTACAGATATTTTTCTAATGGTCGTAACAAGCTTTTAGCTATTCAATATCGTGTATAAATAATAAATAAATAAATGACACCCGACAGTCACATACATAGCCCTTACCCCACAACAAGAAACGAGTCTTGTGTCGTGGGTATCAGGAACAACGAGAGACTTTCGGTCTCACAACACCCAGACCCCGAAACAAATATTTGTGGATCAGACAAATATTTGTCTCGGTGCGGGGATCGAACCCACAGCCTCATACAGTCGGCTACTCACCCACTGCGCCACGAAGGCCGTCATTCCATAGTATTTACCTATATGTACCAATAGCACATATGTGAAATTTGAATTGCATGTTTCTGTTTTCAGTTTACACGACGGCGATAGAATAGTTAACTCGGTTCCATTAAACTTAGCTCGAGTTTAGAGTTTAACTCTATTCAACTGATGCTTTTTATACAAAACAGTGTTGTTACTTCCCGAGGGATAGCATCCGATTTGAGCTTCAATGTAAAGAGATATAGATGTTGCAGAATATAAATATTTGAAAACGTAATTTCGGACCGGAGCTTAATTAAATTTTAATCAGTTTGTTCTGCTATTAAACGATAAACGGATTTCGTAGAGTTTGATACAATGGTATAATAAAATAAGCGTAACAATGAGATGCATTGTTCATTACTGATATTTAATAATAATATAAGACGGTGATATACTAAAATATGAACAATTACAAGTAAGACGTGGCTAGTGAATGAACTTCATTCTCAATTCATTCTTAAATAATATTTTTGTGATTTAGCCCTTACGTTGATATATTTCAAACCATGCATACATTTTTATTGTACTTCAAAGTCAGACAAGCTGTAGGCATAGGTAAATGATTGTGAATGGTTACGGCCACTCATTGATTCAGCATTCCAGGGGACACAACCAAGCCGCTTTAGCAATGTGCTTTATAGACCGTAAGTCTGACCTAGCATAAAGCACCGCTTGCCACTATTAAGGACATCAATTTTTATATGCCAGTTTGACTTTATCCTATAAATGAAAGAATTCATTGGATTGGACACCACTCGAAACCTCAACCCTGAGGATATAAAACTGTTGGACCTCCTGCTGCGCTCTGCAAGAGTACCTACTCCTACAAATGGGTTATAATGTCCTTGGTACTTTTCGTCATTTAAACCCTGCTCATGTAACATGTGCATTCAACGATCAAAACCATTTTAAAGGTGAGTTTGAAAAATCTAATAAAATACTTAGTAGCTTAATGTAACGGTATAGCGAACGCTGCGACATTTACGAGTATTGTACAGTGCACGTGTAAGTTGTGAGATACACAACATAAAAGCACTACGTGCTTGTGCAACTATAGGCAAAGATGACTCGCCAATCCATGACTATCGGTGTTCACCTCTGTTGTAATCCGATGTTGCACTTATGCCTTTGTGTAATCTGAAATCGATAAAATGCTAACACAGGTGCGCTCGGATACCTTGTTGGTTTTTTGAACACAAACCAGAGAAACATTCGCCTAAATTTTAACAAGAGAATCGTATAAACCGAGACAATATTCCCATATAGGATGTGAAATACACGCGCCCCAACTATTAAGTAGTTCCCGTGAGTAAGCTTGACTTGACACACTTTTTTGAAGGCGTAAAAGAAGCATAAAAGTTCACATTACAAACAACAGTAACACATGAAACCGATATTTTCGCGACAAGTTGTCGTGGAGACGACATTTATAGTGTTCCCGTATATGTATTTCGGTTTGTACGTACATACTCTATCATGAAAAAACTTGCTACGCAATAATTGCATCATCATCAGCCACAAGACGTCCACTGCTGAACATAGGCCTCCCCCAAAGATTTCCAGGCCAACCTGTTGGAAGCAGCCTGCATCCAGCGACTTCCTGCGATCTTTATCAGGTCGTCTGTCCACCTTGTAGGTGGACGTCCAACGCTGCGCTTGCCAGTACGTGGCCTAATTGCATACCGATTTATTTTAGCAAAATTTTTATTCAATTTTATTCCAATTTTATTGACAGATAAACTGTGTAGTATATTCATAATAATTATTTTAACTGTGTACCTATTCCTTTATTCCCACAAAGGAGACAGGCTCTTGTATGGGAGCTTCGACTTAGGGTGTTACGCCCGCCGCAAATCAAAACATTTAATAATAATTTTGAACACAACTTAAAAACCTACTAATAAAATAATACTGAAAAGTCAAAAATAACAACTTCCTTATAAGGTCTCTTTGGAGACCCAGACACCGACAAAAGTATTTTATTTTGCACCGAAATTGATATTTGTCTATGTATTTATTGTCGAAATAGTGTCACTTTTAGGTGTAATTTTTTTAAATTGGATTTTAAGTTTTTTTGAAACATATTTTATTTTTATTTTCAGTGCTAGGTAGGTACATCTACCTACCAATGGTATGTAAATTCCAACAAAATAATGCAATCGCGACGAGTGTGTTCAGTCATTTTTTTACTCTTTACTCCATTATTAACCTCATCGCAGCCAAACTCTTTCGAAACAATTATTTTTAGGTAAAATCTCATAATAGGCGGAGAAATCGATGTACATAGATAATAAAAAAAAAAATGTCACCGAATTGAGAACTTCCTTCTTTTTTGAAGTCACAATAAAATATGTGTGATTTTGTGGCTTATATTATTTTCTATATAGCAACAATAGCATTATAAATTAAAGACTAACAAGAATATCATTATATTTTTTTATTACAATAAAAAAATGTTTATATGTTCTCGGGACAAATAAATATAATTAGTTTTATTTAAGATTATATATAATTATTTGTTATCTTTTGAGAATAAAAACGACAAGCACACGTGTAATACAAAAGAAAAGGCCCACAAACTGTGTCCTTTACACAAAAAACTTTCTTTATATCAGCCCACGCTGGATTACGTATTACTCTTTTAAACGTTAAATGTAGACAAAACTGTAACCGGTACTACACATGGAAAGTATATCACTAAATCGACGTATTCTTTAACACCTAGAAGTAGAGGAATTTACATTATCATAAGTTGGATACACTTGTGAGCCACTTGACCCGTAAATGCCTTTTGTTAGGCTCGTTAAGTTTAAACTAACACCAAGCGGCGCATTAACTTCCTACAAAGGTGAAGACGAGTCTACAAAAAGGGAACAGATCCCAACTTTGTTATAAGCAGTGGCGAGTTTAGAGTTTGATATCTGGGAATGTATGTCGACGTGATGCCCAAACGTGATCGGCATTTGACGTCCCCGCGGGCAAAACGGTCTCTATTTGCTTTTTTTATTACCGCATCCATATTTCAACGCGAATACCCCCAACAATATATGGAAGTACAGTGAGCACTAATGCGTGCGTGGCGAGAAAAATGATATCGTCCTCCTATTCAATATTCGCAGCGGAATATACGGAAGCCACAATTGAATAGTTAATGTTGGGTATCAGAACGCTTTGACAATTTATGTTAAGCTGCCAGATTCTGATATTGATCGGTTGAACGTTAACCCTTTCATTAAATTTGAAAATGCCCTCTTGCATTAGCTAATTACTTTATTAACAATCAATTTAATAGATTATGTGTAGAGTTTACAAGTATGTTACGTCACTAATAAGTCTAGTCCGAGTTACGAATACGTTCCCGGTTTTCGAATTTATATAAAACTAGCTGTCCCTCGCGGTTTCACTTACATGTTACAGTCCTGCTCCGATGGGTTATATAAAATAACAATAAATATAATATAAATAACGTGTTCTAACCGTCGTGTTTTAATGTTAGAAATATATAAAACCACGAGATAAACCATTTCTCTGCAGTATTTTGGATTATATTGTTACTTGACAAACACTGGGATTTACGGATATTAAACGGATTATCCCTTTTTGCGATAGAAACTTTATTAACACATGTTTTATTTATCAAACCCTATTATTATTTCATTTCTGTCGTTCATAAATTATTATAAAAACGGTGTTAATAAATAAAATGATCACCTTCGCCGTTTAAACATCTGACAGGTGATTAATACCCGTATTCACAAACAACAGTTGACTTCGTTGCCAAGTGTCGAATTCTGTTTACATGATTGGTCTGACTTAGCGCTAAAAAATAATGGTCTAAGATCCCGGGTAACATCGACCTTCACCCATCTGTTTACCGAATGAAAAATATATTTTAGCGTATAAAATGTGTCGCTGAACACATACTAATAGGGTTGCCTAAAAAAATATGGTCAAGGATATGATTAATTAAAATTTAAAAAAGATTTTTTTTTTTATAATTTCCCTGACTTGCTTACCAAAAAAAAATCCCATTGAAAAATCCCGCCATTTGAGTCGATTTTATTTGTTGTTTAATAGTTTTTATTTTATTACTATTACTTTAGGAGTCATCAGGTGTCATTACTTTAGGTGTCAGTGCACAAATGGTGAAGTTTAAATTTTTAATCCCAAAAGGGAGCCATTTTGAGTATATACCATATTGAATAAATAAAGTATCGTCAAAATCACTCTTCAAAAAGACCACCGTGTTTTAAACATACCTACATGAAAAATAAAACAAATATACGTGTCGAATTAAAAATCTACCCCCTTTTTATCCTAGCTTAAAGAATCAGTTGTGTAATTACTGTTGTCACCAAGTAGACCGATATATAGACCGATGAAGATATATTATTATTTTTTAGTACTTCATAGTTTTACCTTGTTTACATGCACTAACCGCAGTTGTATCTCATAAGGAACTATACTAAATCTGTATGCATGAACTGTAGGTACGCACACGAATAAATCAAATGTTTTGCTAATAACATTTTATAAAGCGTGGTATAGCCGCAATATTCTGGGCCAAATAATACATTCTGATTTACCATTGGCGCATTAGTATGCTGTCTTGTTACTGTTATAGTAATCCTAAACAATAATATCTGATACATTTATGGGTGGCGATAAATTAATTTAAGACGTTTTGAGGGTGCCTTTATGTGTGTTAGATACTTCGGGTATGAATGTATATTTGGTTATGCAAATGGTTGAATCTTTGAATTGAACGTGATATAATCATCTGTGGAAATTATCCGATTTTCATTACGGGTCACTTAATTGTTCATTGTATTTTTTTATAAGACATGACTTTATCTATCCTTTGTTTAAACACGTTTTAATTTTTATTTATTTAAGTTGATGACGAAATATTTTAATCAATATTAAAACTGAGCAGTTGTGTACCTTTCGTGCGAACACAAAAGTAATTTAGTGATGAAACACACTTGATGACGCAAAAAGCCAGTTTTCGTCTATTCTACTGATGATTTACTGCAGTAACATCGAGAGTGAGCTAAATGAGAATACGAGTGTTCTTAATTTCATCCAGTATTTCATCCCGCGATTGCGTATTTTTATCCACCAATAAATCTATTTTTGGCTATTAAATTGTTACTTTGCACATACAGTGCAGTTTTGATATATCGGGGAAAGTGGAAGGATTGTGGCATTTCTAAAAAAAGAGAGAAAAATAAGAGAATATCGATATTGAACTAATTAGGCCAACTGGAGTATTACACGTCAGGCCTGCGGTTACAGATTTCTACGTGTACATATTTTCTAAGTATAGCAAAGAGCGATATAATCCTGACTAATATTATAAATGCGAAGTGAGTTTGTTTGTTTGTTTATTACGCTTTCACGCCTATATCGCTGAACCAATTTTGATGAATTTTGATACAGAGATAGATAGGATTCTGAAACGGTTATATGCTACTTTTTATGCCCGAAATTTTTATTCCGTAAAAGCCTGTTCAGGCGGGCGGAGCCGCCAGCAAAGGCTAGTATTATTATAGTTTTAATAGTCGCCATTATTATGCCAGCCTGAATAATTGCTTCATCAACCCTTCGCTCGATTGGGCCAATAAAGTAGGAAGGAAAACACGTGAATTGATAAACGCTTTCACAACGTAATGACTTCGCTGAAGTGTTACGTTTCAAACTATTTTGTCGTCAAAATAAAGATTACCACGAATTTTCATAGGTATTACGGTTCATACGTTAACAAAATGACGTAATCCAATAATAACCTAATAACCCTACCATCTAAAAATAAAGTACTTTCAGCGCTTGTTTCAACATTAAGTAAATACAGCTTACCAAATAAAATATGACACGAAATAAAAGTCACATTCTGACATAGTATAGTCAGCGGAAAGATCTCTACTAGGTAATTTTTAAAATAGCACGTATAAACGTTAATTAGTTTTAAATTTTCCCGTCACTTATTATTTTTAAATTTTCCTGTAAACATTATTTATCATATATAAAATATAGTACATATTATAATAAACAAAATTATCGCACTCTCTATTTATACTTACTGATAGTCGCGTAGTGTTCGAAATTCGACTGTATTATCATATTATTAACTTATTTGTTTTTAAGTTTGAACGTTATTTTGCCCCATATTATTTTTTTAAGCTATTGTATAGATTTTATCGCGGGCCTTGAGCGGCGAGACTGAATACAGAAGTTCCGTAACGAAAAAACCTAACACCCCCCACCGACCAGCCAGCGTCAGCTGACCTCCCTGGAACATCGATAATTTCGAAGTCCCAGATGGCGTCACACAGTGACCAGTCAGCTTGGACCGGACTTTCACAAGACTGACCGGACTTTAACCCCGACCTTGACCCCGACCTTGACCTTGACCTTGACCCAGACCTTGACCCAGACCTTGACCCCGACCTTGACCCAGACCTTGACCCCGACCTTGACCCACAAACTTAAAATTAAAAACAAAGGGAAAAAAATACTGCATTTAAATAAAATAAATAAATAATTATAATTACATAAGTTGATAAAAAATGCTATGCAATAGCTTTACCGCGGCAGTCTCCGAGTGCCACACGTCTTTTTTTTATATTAAGACGGCTGCGAACATGAACAATATTCATTAGCGTGACAAACGTGATCCACTTATTTGCACTGCTCTATTTTCGAAAACTCTATCAACTTTCTACCTTTTAATATGTTAATGCACGTGTAATGCACTACGCAATCATTAAAAAAAATTGGTGTGTGTCGTGGGACACCAGGTAGGAACGAAGTTCCTTCGGCTAATGTAGAATCGACACAAATTGTAAAAAATACAAATTATCAACTAAAATAACAAAATATGTCTCTTTATTTTTGTTTGACAACATAAAATTACATAGAAATAGAATAGAAAAATAGAAATAAAAAAAAGACGTGTAGCACTCGGAGACTGCCGCGGTAAAGCTATTGTATAGCATTTTTTATCAACTTATGTAATTATAAATAAAAACTTATTAATTTAGACTTAGACTGGCTACTAAACGGTGGACGGCCGTGTTCTATAATCAAAAATTCAAATTCAAATTTCAAACCGCGTCTACATTTCCAAATGTCATAAGTTTCACACCTATCTGTTTTATTAACGGAATTTCGACTTTAACTTTGTGTGCTAGATATCAAATTAAGTTTAAAAAAAGTCTCATTTAACGGTTTTATTCCACGCATTTTTTCCACGCATTTTTCTTACGGTTTTACTATCACATTTTTTTCAGTTCGGTCACGCAGCGAAATCCCTATCCCCTCCAAGCCTGCCGTAAGGAACTTCGTTCCAATAATGCCATCGAAAACAAATTAGCAATATTTTAAATTTCACAGGTCAAAGACTCAATAAAGGCTAAATCGCAACTAATTGAACTAAATGGTTTAAATGTGTTGATTACAATGGGTTGGAGCCTCCAGTTCAGTTAAAATTGGGCTTAAAGCGAAATATTAATTCCCAAACCTAACTTCTTAATACTCCTAATGTAGTATTTTTTTCTTTTCACGAAACTTATAAATTCTTCCATAACATGAATATTTAGCTGTAGAGCTGAAATGTCACTATTGAAAAGCTTTAGTGATAGTAGGAGATCCCACCTAACATCGACCTTCACTCATCTGTTTACCGGATGAAACATATATTTTCGGGTATAAAATGTGTTGCTGATGACATTCCAATAGGGTTGCCTAAAAGAATATGGTCAAGGATATGATTAATTAAAATTTGAAAAAAAATTATTTTTTTATATTTTCACCGATCTGTTTACCAAAAAAATGAACCTTCAATGAAAAGTGTACAATGTATACTACCTGAAAAAGCTAGGTTGCCTACCTTTTTCTGGGCACTACTACCGGGTTGCCGTGTGCAAAGAGGTAACAAAAAAGTGGTAATTGCGCTCATCTGCTTTCCGCTTCAAAAGTATATTAAAATGAAGGAAATTTCATTGCGAATTCAGTAATATAGGGTTGCCTATGAAAATCTGTTCATGGATAAGGGTTGCCTGGCTTTGAAATCCGAAAATCGGAGCAAGTTAGAGATGAGTTTGTTTCGCCACGTCTTCTCAGGAAGGGTCGCCTTTGGATCTGGAGGTAGTTTTAAAACAACAATCTGGAGATACACATGATACGTATTAATCTGCCTTATAACTACATAATTTTATATATAAAAGGCTTTGTATTTCCGCAAATAATTTGGATTGAAAGACCGGACCAAAAACAAGCCCACTGAATTTGTCTAGCTGGATCATCTCAGGGCTGGGTCGCGCCGCGTTACATCCAGGGGTAAAGGAAGCCCACTTGAGTTTGTTTCGCCGGGTCTGCTCAAGAGGGGTCTTTTATGGACCGGTGGTAGTTTTAACACACGTGCCGTTTCGATAATGCCTATGGTCCATATCGACGACCCTCCCCAATATATAACGATTCTGGACTATTCCACTACGCATGCGAACTCTCTTCCATTGTACAGATTCATAGCACGCATCTGATGAACTGCGTCCTCCTCTATTGCATCACACAGTACGCGCAATGCTTCTCTCTCGTTCATAAAATGAAATGAAATCGTTTATTAATCATGTAGGCAATTGAAATAGCGCTTATGACAAGTCAGTACAAAAGTAAAAGAAACTTATATATAGAAATCGGTATCAACTAATGTATACATAAATACATAGCATCTTCAAAATACACTCGGCAATTACACTAAATCTATTTATTATTATTATTTTTCCATATTTTTACTGTGGAATAGTCCAGAATCGTTATATATTGGGGAGGGTCGTCGATATGGACCATAGACTTTTGCAGGTGGGAGGATACTTGTATCCGACAGGATAGCGACCACCGTACATTGGTGCTAAAACCTGCCATAGTGGCCCACCTTGTGTGGGTCGCGTTCCAGGGTCAGCCAGTGTATATCCGGTTCTCCCCATGGGGCTTGCCCCCTGATCCTAACCCTTTTCGCATCCCTTTTTTCCTTCTCCTCCCCCTTGGCCCTTTGGCAGGCCGGCATGATCTTGCCGACCTACGATGGACACATTGTTTATCGTTGGTCGACACTATTCTTGGATTGCGCTACACTTACCATCAGGTGTAGCGTAGTCACTTTGCCGAGCCATGATAAAAAAAATAGGCATTATCGAAACGGCACGTGTTTTAAAACTACCACCGGATCCAAAGACGGCCAAGATCCAAGAAGGCCTCTTGAGCAGACCCGGCGAAACAAACTCAAGTGGGCTTCCTTTACCCCTGGACGCAACGCGGCGCGACCCAGCCCTGAGATGATCCAGCTAGACAAATTCAGTGGGCTTGTTTTTGGTCCGGTCTTTCAATCCAAATTATTTGCGGAAATACAAAGCCTTTCATATATATAATTATGTAGTTATAAGGCAGATTAATACGTATCATGTGTATCTCCAGATTGTTGTTTTAAAACTACCACCAGATCCAAAGGCGACCCTTCCTGAAAAGACCTGGCGAAACAAACTCATCTCTAACTTGCTCCGATTTTCGGATTTCAAAGCCAGGCAACCCTTATCCATGAACAGATTTTCATAGGCAACCCTATATTACTGAATTCGCAATGAAATTTCCTTCATTTTAATATACTTTTGAAGCGGAAAGCAGATGAGCGCAATTACCACTTTTTTGTTACCTCTTTGCACACGGCAACCCGGTAGTAGTGCCCAGAAAAAGGTAGGCAACCTAGCTTTTTCAGGTAGTATACATTGTACACTTTTCATTGAAGGTTCATTTTTTTGGTAAACAGATCGGTGAAAATATAAAAAAATAATTTTTTTTCAAATTTTAATTAATCATATCCTTGACCATATTCTTTTAGGCAACCCTATTGGAATGTGATCAGCAACACATTTTATACCCGAAAATATATGTTTCATCCGGTAAACAGATGGGTGAAGGTCAATGTTCCGCGGGATCTTAGACCATGAACTGCTTAACGTTTTCCTCGAACATGCCAAGCTGTTGAAGAACGCTATTTCCTCTAAAGAATGTTATTACGGATGGACAGAGCAAATAACTTCGAGTTCTAAGAATCAGTTCACGACGGTGAATGCTTATATGAGCAGAAATAACTTTTTATACTAATTTATTTTTGGTGCTATTAAAAAAAACAAAAGTAAGCTAGTCATAATCGTTTAAGCGACGTTTGTCATATGCAACACATAGAGAGGTTGAATGTACTATTATCTCTGCTTTATCTCTACATTTGCCAAAATGTGTCGAATATTCTATGCAACCATGTTACCTTCGATACACATATAGAGATAATCAGATAAAACTAGTTTTTCACGACAAAACGAGTCGACAAAATTATGTCGCTTATACCATACGTTAAGCTAAGCCCCCAGGTATATTATATTTAAACTATATTGACATATTTTATTATGGGGCGGTTGACTTTTTCCTCCTGGATATCAGGTTTCGATTTTGTTTCCTGTATAATCAGTAAAAACGAGACCATTAATACTAAGTAGTAGAGGCACACTGTATACAGATTTGTCTACAGCATGTATGGGCCAACTCAACCGAGTTGTTACCACTGTCTAACAGAGACTCGACGTAAAATAGCAACTTGCTTGGTTTCATTCGATGAGTGAGATATCCGAAGGCCTAAATCCACTTCTGCTTTGCCAGTCCCTTAATTACCCCTTTCGCGTAAGGCCGATAACGCATCCATGTTTCCCCAAGTATTGTGGATGTTGACTATCAGGTGACCCACTTGCTCGTTTGTCAATATCTGCTATAAAAAAGAAGAAGAAATATTTTTTATATTTCAAACTCATCAATAAAGCTCAAGTTTATACTTCTTATGCTATTATACACTCAATCAATAGGGTTTGAAATTGAAAAAAGCTGTGTAAGATTTTCAATTTAGATTTGTCAGTATCACTTCTGTCCTGTGTACGTACCTAGTGCGTGTTGAGGGTCTTCCTAAAACTATACAGAGTTTGAAGTGATAGACACTGAGACAATGTCTTGATATGTATAGAGATAAATATAGTTTTACAATTCTATATTTATATATTTATATTTCAATATTGTTTATTTATTTGTTATAATTGTATGGCATTGTTACAGTTTGCAACCAGTTCGCCCGAGGAGTGATTGCTATGGTGGGTGCTGTAACTCCAGAATCTTTCGACACCCTGCACTCGTACTCGAACACCTTCCAGATGCCGTTCATGACTCCATGGTTCCCAGAGAAGGTAATATTTATTTTTAACTTTAACCAGCATGCGTTGCAATGCCACATGAAGAAAAAAGTGTTTGTCATCACATCACAATCGGATGAACGGTTTAAGAACACATAGAGGGTAAACATACAAAGAAACAGTCATTTATATATATATTTTTATATATTTGCATATTTTTTAATTTCACAAGTTGCCAAACTACACTATAGTATAATGATACTAAATATAGTCCTGATAATTATTATAAAAAAATTACAATTTATTCTTAAAGTCGGTCCCTATATTCAATTTACAGATAGATTTGCTTATTATCAATAGTGTTTTGACAGACCTTCCATACAAGATCCGTCAAAAATTTACTGTCGGTAAGCAAATCTATCGGTAAACAGAATATTTGTAGCAGCCTTTGGTTAATCAAAACAAAACTAAGATATGTTAAAATTACGACTTAGTTTATAACTCACCAAATGTTGTTCTAAGCTCCTCTTACGTGATTAGGTTTATTGATGCACTAGGGCGCTATCCCCAAAATAATTAAGTATTAGTGCTCGCTCAGCAGTCGAAGTTCAACCGCAATTCATTAAATTTTTAAATTTGAACGTTAAATTTGAACGCAATTCATTAAATTTTTAAGTTTCTTTTTTCAAAGAGATTTTCTTTTATCTTTCTCTTTACCTCTATCTATAATCATATTACTTTTTTTCTTTAAGCTTCGAGCGTGATACGCCATTAGCGTTAGCGTTGGTAATATCTAAACATAAACAATGAATATTTAATGTAATTGAATTCAATGTACTTATATATGATATTAAAGCAACGATAGCTCAGCGGGGATGGTACGGACTGTCGAGACGAAAGCCGCAGGTTCGAAACCAGCGCCAAGAGCATGCACCTCTGACTTTTCTAAGTGACGTGTGTATTAATTGTTATTTATCTCTAGCTTTAACGGTGAAGGATACATCTTAAGGACACCTGCATAAAATCTCACTCACTAAACAAAACGCAACAGCAAGCTCCTGCTTTACGTAGGTTTTCTATGAGTCAGTAATATCGAACCAGACGAGCCGGTCCATTCATGCCGTAGACATTATTGTTTACGTCGTGGCTCGGTATTATTAACATATCTATCACACGTTCTCTAAAAATCATCAATAATTAATGGTTGAATGACGAAAATTCGAAACATCCAGATATTTCATGCAATTATGGCAGTGATTGTAGCAAAAGTGACAGCGCTGAATTCATCATCATCATCATCAGCCACAAGACGTCCACTGCTGAACATAGGCCTCTCCCAAAGATTTCCAGACCGACCTGTTGGAAGCGGCCTGCATCCAGCGACTTCCTGCGATCTTTATCAGGTCGTCTGTCCACCTTGTAGGTGGACGTCCAACGCTGCGCTTGCCAGTACGTGGCCTCCATTCCAGAACCTTTCTGTCCCATCGGTTATCGGTTCTGCGAGATGTGTGGCCTGCCCACTGCCACTTGAGCTTGCTAATTCGCTGAGCTATGTCGGTGACTTTCGTTCTTCTACGGATCTCCTCATTTCTGATTTGATCACGTAGAGAAACACCGAGCATAGCTCTCTCCATAGCTCGCTGAGTGACTGTGAGCCGTCTTATACGGCCCATATTTAGAGGCCACGTCTCAGTGCCGTATGTCATCACTGGTAACACACATTGATCGAAGACTTTAGTCTTCAGGCACTGAGGTATTTTGGACGAGAAGACCTTGCCAAGTTTCCCGAACGCTGCCCAGCCGAGCTGGATTCGACGATTGACCTCTCTCTCGAAGTTGGACCTGCCTAGTTGGACTACTTGTCCTAGATAGACATATTCGTCGACAACTTCGAGAGATGAGCTTCCAACAGCAATCGGGGTGGGGACAACATGGACGTTCGACATCACCTTCGTCTTGTCCATGTTCATCCTGAGGCCCACCAGTTGAGAAACTCTGTTGAGGTCTTCGAGCATTGTACTCAGGTCTTCCAGCGATTCCGCAAGGACCACGATATCGTCGGCAAAGCGGAGGTGAGTCATGTACTCGCCATTTATGTTGATGCCGAATCCTTTCCAGTTCAAGAGCTTGAAGGCATCTTCCAGCGCGGCAGTGAACAGTTTCGGAGAAATAACATCTCCCTGTCTCACGCCTCTCTGTAGTGGAATAGCCTTCGTACTCTGTTCTTGTACTCGGACCGACATGGTGGCGTTGTTGTACAAGCACCTCTACACTTCGATATACCGATAGTCGATGTGGCACCGCTGGAGAGCCTGCAGCACTGCCCAGGTCTCGATCGAATCGAAGGCTTTCTCATAGTCCACAAACGCTAAGCAAAGTGGCAAGTTATACTCCTCGGTTTTTTGTATAACCTGCCGCAGCGTATGAATGTGGTCTATGGTACTATAACCTTTTCGGAAACCGGCTTGTTCGGGAGGCTGGAAGTCATCTAACTTGCGCTCGAGACGATTCGTGATAACCCTCGAAAACAACTTATACACATGGCTCAGGAGTGAGATGGGCCTGTAATTCTTTAACAAGGTATTGTCACCTTTCTTGAAGAACAGTACCACCGCACTCCTGTTCCATGCCTCAGGCGTTACGCCCTCGAGCAGAACGGAATTAAAGAGCTTCTGAAGGACTTTCAGTACCGGCGCTCCGCCCGCTTTCAGAAGCTCTGCAGTAATTCCGTCCTCGCCCGGCGCCTTGTTGTTTTTGAGCTGTCCGAGGGCCATCCGAATCTCGCACAAGCTGATGTCCGGGATGTCTTCGCTGTAGTGCCGGACCAGCTCGGCTCTTGGATCTTTAGCCGAGCAGGCAACGGGTTTGGCAACCGAGGTATAAAGCTGTCCGTAGAACCTCTCGATCTCTCTCAACACCTCTGCCTTGGTCGATGCTACACTGCCATCTTCCGTCTTCAGCTTTGTCATTCGGCTTTGCCCAATAGACAGGTCCTTTGCAAACACTTTGGAGCCTTTGTTTTGCTCGATCGTCTCCTTTATGCTCGCGGTGTTGTGAGCGCGGACGTCGTGTCGCAAGGATTTCCATATTCGTCTATTGATGCCTCAGCGTCATCGGAAGACTGCAGCGCCATAGATCGACGTTCGGCCATGAGCTCGAGCGTCGAGACCGAGAGTTTCTGAGGTCGATTTTTACGACGGGGTCTAAAGAATTTAGAACCCACCGTGCGGACAGCTTCTACCAACCCGTCATTGAATTCGTCCACAGTTACGCAGCTATCTAGGCAAGAGAAGCGGTTTGCCAGTTCAAGCTGAAAGCTCTCGGGGTTTTGAATATGGGCGCGAGTAGGGCGGAGCATAGACCTCATCAAGCGACGTCTTTCTACCTTGACGTCGATACTCAATGTGCCCCTTACCATTCGGTGATCGCTTCCGGTTTTCACCCTGTTGATCACAGAGACATCATTGAGTATCCGTCTCTTCGTCGTCAAGATGAAGTCTATCTCGTTCCTTGTAGAACCATCCGGGCTCATCCAGGTCCATTTCCTGTGAGGCGGCTTCTGAAAGAAAGAGTTCATCGCAAAGAGCCCCTCTTTCTCCAGGAAATCGGCCAGCCTTTGTCCCCTGTGGTTTCGTTGCCCATATCCAAATTGCCCCACTCTCAGCTCCTCATCTCTTCTCTTGCCCAGTTTTGCGTTAAAATCCCCCATAACAACATTGAAGTAGGTTTCGGAGGTGTGTATGGCCCGACTAATGTCGTCATACATCTCCTCTACTTCCTCATCTGGGTGTGTCGAGGTCGGCGCATATACCTGTATGACCTTCAACGAATATCTCTCACATATTCTGAGTATAAGGTATACTACCCTGCTCGACACACTTTCGATGGTAACGATGTTGTTAACGAGGGACTTGTGGACGAGAAATCCGACACCACCTCGAGATTGTTGATCGCCACCCCGGTAGTAGAGTAGGTTACCAGACTTGAGGATTATCGTGTCCTCCCCGTTCCTTCGGACTTCTGATAATCCCAAGATGTCCCATCGTAACCTACTCATTTCTTCTTCCAGCTCAAGGATCTTCTCGTCAGTCCTCATAGTGCGAATGTTGTGTGTTACCAGGGCCAGTCGTCGTCGGGGGTGGTAGCGGGATCTTACCCGGGGATTCTTAGCACCCCCTGCCCCGCCGTTACCGTAGCTGCTACCAGAACTAGGAATAGCGGGGCTGCCGGCCTGGTTCTTGTCTGACTTATCATAAGGAGGTTTTGCCGTTACTCGCCACGCTTGGCAGGCGGGTTGGCGAGCGCAGAGGCGTAGCTTCTTGCGCTGAAGATGCTGCTGCCCATCATCAGCCTGTCGCATTTAGCTACGCCATCACTACGATGGTTATACCGCCATCAGCCGGTCGCCAGAGCCTCGTCCGTTAACCAGCAGGGTGCACCACGGGCAGGTGAGGTTGGCTTGGAGTCCGGAAGACGGTGGTTGGACCCCCTCACACCCCTGAAATGCTGAAGCGCTGAATTGCTGAATCTTAATTAATATATCTTTTCTTATCAATAGTATTCCATACAAAATGTGTCAACACTAGCTGCGAGGAAGCGAATCTATCGGTAATTATTTTAATAATTTTTAGGAACAGCCATCAGTCTATAGTCACCAAAACTATACTATAACAAATTTACCACATCGTCTAGTACGGACCGGAATACTAGTATACAATATAATGCAAAAGCATGACAATATAGTACGATTACTTGCGGTTGCTGGAAAATATATTACCTTATAACTTCCTTACTGTAATATAAGAGTAGTGGATAAAGTCTGTACGAATATTACACATTTGAAGGAAGAGCTGGTGAGTAAAATGTTTCGGAGTGTTAAAGTCGAATAGAAAATATCATATATCATATCATATTTATTAAGTGGTAGAGCCACGCTGTAGACAGTTTTGTCTACAGCATGAATGGGCTGGCTCGACCGGGTCGTTACCACTGTCTCACAGAAAAGTAGCGGCTTGCTGCTGCGTTTCGTACGGTGAGTGAGATATCCGGAAGCCCAAATCCCCTCCCCTTCCCAATCCCTAATTATCCCTTTCCTTTAAGGTCGGCAACGCGCCCATGATTCTTCTGGTGGCGGGCGTACATGGGCGGTGGAGATCACTTACCATCAGGTGACCCACTTGCTCGTTTGCCGGCCTATGCTATAAAAAAAAATCAATCATGAACTTTTTATTGGATAAGTAAGTATTTTACTTTGTTATCCTGCCGCGGCAAAGTGACACTGGGCTTGACAAGAAAATAAAAAAAATATTCATCTTTAAACATGTTCACATCTAGACATGACAGAAACGGTGTTATGCGCATTTAGCGCATAACGGACTCGACAGAAGTGGTAGGTAGGTACTACAGAACATAGAAGATAATATGTGTTCTGTTGTAGGTATTTACCACTGCCTCACAGTAAACTAAAACTCTGAAAGTGTCGCGTCATTCGTCAATTACTATCTAGGGATCCACTATTCATTTGCATGAGACACAATACATGCGTTTAATATATCTAGCAATAATATATTTATGCAACAGCATACGATGCGGGACAAGACGCATATTATGTTTTTTGTTCTTTGTTTTTAAAAGCGCAAAATTACTTGGCCGTACTGAAGACAGTCACTTAACCCGCACTCTACGGCTCCCGTCACCATGTGTCTGAAAACAACAGGCGCATAGCCACTCATTGCTAATGTCAGGATGGCCAAGTTATTTTCGCGTATTACACAACAAGCTATACATATTACGTATAAATAAGAGACGCATCGAATCGACAATCTTCCTTTTAATTGAGAACAGTTAAATCAATGAAATAAATGTTTTTATTTTCCACTATAGAGTAGGTATAAAGACCACTCCATGCCTTAAATCAGCTAAAGCCTGTTTTTAAAATTGTTAAGCACACTCTGTCAGCTTATAAATGCGTTGAATTTTTTTAGCTTATCGTCTAGGGCTCAAGGGCTGTGGATTAAAATCATACATTGCTGAGTTGTTCAACCTCCACTTAAAACCTTTTTGAGTACCTTCTAGTATCGAAATAGTGTAGGCACACAATTCCTGAAATGGCTTTACATTTCTTTGAACATTATTTACTGGTAAACCCTAGTTACGTACCTAACCGGTTAGCCAATCAAAACTATTACAATGCACAAACCTACACCATACTTGAATTGTACTGTATTTACCATCAGGTGAAGCATAATCACTTTACTGGTTCAGGATAAAAAAAAATACACCGCCTTCGTAAGTCACAATTAAACAAGCCAAGTCTATAATAGCCAGTGAAATTTCTGAGCATTTATGTTAGTGAGGATGAATGCACTATGCCTTGCAATATTTTGTCATTCGAAGTTTTATGTGGTGTTGATTTGTTTAGGTATGGCGCTTACCACCAAGCGAGCGAGTTACTCGTCTATCTCGTCATTCAGTTGTATTAAAAGGTCTAGTTGGCGCGCCGCGTCGTTTTAGAAACAACTGTGGCTAACGTGTGTACCTTACAGGAGTTTTGGTCGAAATTAACGAAAATGCATATTTACAGAAATGCAAATCGTCTATAAAACGATCACAGAATGTTTGTTTAGCGCAAACAAATTCTTTTCACAAAACTCGAACCCTCATTCTTATCAACGTCGTAACGGCATCATCTCTCTTCGAAACAAACTCGTGATATGCGTACAGTAAACTTAGATAGGGTTATTGATTGATAGTAACTATGCACCAAACCGAACTATGTATTAGTGTAAAATACCGTAATGAACATATTTTCTTTTTTACACGCTTTTTATTAACTTCACCTGTATGTTTGTTTGTATATTTTTCTTTAATTACACCACTTGCTCAAATTACAACCGAAATAAAGTCAATATTACAATAGGCGGTCTTATTGCTAAAATTTCAATCGAGGTTGTAATTAGTAGCAAAATAAAAGTATTTAGTTTCTTTCTACGATAAGAGGATTTGAAGTAAGTTCTATTATGCATAGATCACCTTACAACAATGTAAACGCATAACAACAAAAAAAAACATTCACCTATCTACAATCGAATTTCCAATTCGAGATAAATGGTACGGTTATTCTAGACACTGGTATTGAGGCACAAAAAAATCTAAATATTTTTTCGTTTACCCCAGCGAATGGGGATGCAAGTATCGGTTTTTTTTCTGTATCGGCTGAATCCTATTACAGGTGCGTATGTGCCTCGAGGCGAGAGAACACCCGTACGACTTTCCAGCAGCATCCTGATATGCCGACCAAAATACATGAAGTTTGTTTCGCAAGCCGGTTGTTACTATTTAATTTATTTTTTATCTTGACTACACTGACTACACTGAACCTGATGTTAAGTACCATGCAGTCCAAATGTCGACTGTCAACGTACAACGCTACAATTTAAACCCATACACTATTTTATGATAAGTCCATATTTGATTATGCCAGCATTTTACACATAAAGTCTTTTTAATACCGTCGTGGAAATACAGGTGATAATTGGAAAATAAATTACTAGGCAGTATAAGATATCATATTATGTTATTATGTCTCGGGTGACGAGTGTAGTACAGTGCCATGGAGTTCGTAATTCAAAGTTTTGAGTAGTGTTGCTTCTGTTTATCGGCAGGCGTGACGCTTACCAACAGACGAACGACCTTGTCGTCTCGTCATAAACGATAATACAAAAAAAATATACTTTTAACACAAATAAAAACTCAGCATCAATAATTTTTATTTTGCAAGATTTCGTCGAGCATATTATGGTATAAGGCGGAATAATATATTTCGCGACGAGAACTTTTATAGCATTGCGTTCGTATTGTGTATCTCATTAATAATTCACTAAATAAATACTCTTTGCACGTAGGTTTGTCAACGCTCGTACTTTTACCTTTTCTTGTAAAATGTGAGAGGGAAAGAAATATACATACATATTTTGTTGATGTGCTTCTTTCAAAGGCTTTGACGCAGTATATAACATCGTAGGCATAAGACGTGAGAACAAAGATATTTACGACATTCACACATATTGTAAAGATTAAATATCGTAACTTATTAACTCAATTACCTAATAAAAACAAAATTAGAACAGTATTTGCTCTGAAAAAGTCGCCGAAAAGTGATGTAAATAATTAATTAGTTATTATTAGTAGAAACCTACTAGTACCTACATGTTAGTGGCGAAGATTTTTTTTTATCTAAACGCGTATACAAACTTGAAATGGCTGTTTGTGAAGATTTTTTTTCAAAATCCAATGTTGGGTTTAACCAGGAACACGCTTTTTCAATTTGTCCTCTGTCTACGTGTCTATTGTCCGACAAAATCTCCGGAACGGCTCGACTGACTTTGACGGGGCTATCATTGGCAGATTCAGGGAGAAATTTAGGCTAGTTACCTTTTATCTCGGAAATATTTGGAGTTCGTACAAGAGTAGAACGATACATAGCAGTTTACTAAGTACCATCAGGCAAGCGACTTGCTCATATCATTATTCAAGCTAATAAAAAAGTAGGTACAATACACAAGGGAGCAACCGCAGGAATATAGCTATTAAGTAAAAATAACAACTATTTTTATGCATATTTTATCGTTATTCCATTATCATTAATTAATAAAAACGTTGTAGGATAAATTAACATAAATAAATAAGGAAATTGATATCGGCCCGGTAATGGAATATTAAATAAAAAGACATCGTAAATGCGATTACTTAATGAAAATAAGTGTCCCTTATTATACAGTACAAAAACTATTCAATGGCATCTTACCCAGAACAGAAAAACATCGCAATTATGTGTAATGGAAATTATATAAAAGATAAGAGCTAAAATCAACTATGTCTTAAATTTAGTAATAAAATTACCAAAAAAATATTATTAAAACAGGCCACTTTGTATAAAAAAAACTGATAGATTATTCACCTGACGACACCACTGACGAAGGCGCTGTGTAATTTCCGAAGAACAACGTTCATCAAGGAAATTGACACTTTATAGTCGAACGCTTCGTCGTCAGGCTGTTTTGAGTCCTGTCTAACAAACTTTGAAAATATAAAAGAGAAGATGAACATCCGCTTATCAACCGGTTATTGACTAAAATGCAATTCGTTTTAGCCAAGTGATTAATTATAGTGAACCACTAGTGTTAACATAAAATAAACTCACGCTTGTCTTCCCGCAGGGGTAGCCAGAAGTGCAACTAGTGCTTCACCCACTCTTAGCTTGGTTTATTTCCATCCCATGATGTTATAGCGAGCCTATCACGATTCCAGACACACACTTCAATGCTGGGCTACTCATGTGTGATTTTTAAGCCTAATACCCAAATTGAGATTGCCCCGTCTGGGATTTCAACCATTTCTTAGACAAAGCAGGATATGACCAGATCGATGAAACGAAACACATGTTGGGAGTCTTACTGCCGCACGCAGATAACGTCAAATAACTTTAACTGTCATTACGTTCTTACTTAAAACTCGATTATTTCCACACTCACAACTAATAAATGACAAATAAATACTGAATACAAAAAACTATTTACACTCACTAACTGAAATACTTTGAGAAATAATCGAGTTCTAAGAAATGACCTAATGACAATAATTAAAGTTTAGTAACGTTGCTGAGTGCGGCAATTATAATGTTATTACAGTTATTTACAGTAGGTAACATAATGATTAACAAATTTGTTGATTATTATTGTCATAGTTGTCCGACATTTGGGTTTGAATTTTTTTTATATTCTACTTCGCATAACGTTATTTGTGACGTCATCAGGATTTCGTGGGAATGCCAACATTATAAATACAGAAATAATATTGCATTTTATTATAAAACTGCCGATACAAGTGCTTTTACAAAAACACAAAAGTAATTCAGGATATATATTGATAAGGTCGAACCCACATTCAGATAATGTGAATATGATACTTCAATATTATAACCGTTTATCGTAATGTAATTAAGCGTAGCTGTTTTCGTTTGTAATATTGAACTGGATTAAATTTTATTGTTATTTGTATAAAAAATTATATATTTTATGAAGTAAACGAGAATGCAAACTGAACCACAACATATTAAGTTCAACTTAAAATTAGCGAGATCACTATATATTATACAACAAAGATGTCATCTGTGTCTGTCTGTCTGTTTATACGCTTATTTCTCGTAACATATGCAACGGTTAGATTCCCTTTTGGTTTGTTGAATAGTTTTTTATATGTTTTCAGTAACACGGCATAGTTTGTAATTTCGTGAAGCATTCTTATTACGCTTTAACTATTACTGACGGTTTGAATCAACGGACCTTATAACCAGATTCGGGTATAATATAAAATTAATTGTGTCATTACCGCGAGCTGACTCAATATTTCTTTCAGGTCATCCCCCCATCTTCAGGCCTCATTGACTACGCTGTAGGTCTGCGACCAGACTACCATCGGGCCGTGATTGACACTGTTACTTTCTACGGGTGGAAGAACGTTATATACATCTATGATTCTCATGATGGTAAGTTTAATTGTCTCCAATATTATTTCAATATCATCATCATCATCATTAGCCACAGGAGGTCCACTGCTGAACATAGGCCTCCCCCAAAGATTTGCAGACCGACCTGTTGGAAGTAGCCTGCATCCAGCGACTTCCTGCGACCTTTATCAGGTTATTTTAATATATTGTAAATATATTATTTTGCAATATAAGCCGCGACGTCAATTCGATAAACATCTGTAAGTTTTTTTAGAACATAGCTTAGAACCCTCGGCCCATTTTTTTTATGTCACCTACAAGTACACACACGCATACGCACGAACACACTCAGACAATGCGGTAACACAGATTAAAATATATCGCCGCGTTCTTTCTCAGCGTGGCTGCACACTGACACAAAACCTATAAATAAACAAAAAAGACAATGTATTAAACATTAAAACCTTCTTGAAAGTATGGAGAATTACATTTGTGAAACAAGAATTAACATTGATTAATTAGTTAATGATAAATTCGCGAACAAACTTACTTACATACATACTGATCCAATATAAAACTTCATTGACCAATGAAAATCTGTATGCAAACTGATACAGCGGCCCCAGCGGACAGTATTTAAAATTTAGCTTCATGCATTCTCTAATACAAATGATGTGACAGCTATCATAAACCTCGTAATACGGCCATAATGTGTGAAGTCTACGATTATGTACAGTATAAATATTGTGAAATAGTCTATAGTCAACGTGCACCCGACAAAGTAATAAGATTTTTTTTTTCACAAATTCATGTGAACATAGTCTTATGATAAAGCTCTCCCCAATCCCCATCCCTAGATGCTACGAAAGCAATTCACAACGCTTGTGTTTTTATACAATTATAGTCGACAAGATATTGGCCCAAATTGAAACATCCATTCACCAAAATGTAATAAGGTGCGTCTTTCAACTTTATGTACGCTGTAATTTTTTATGGAATAAGTGTAATGATATAATATTTGTGTATATAACTCAGCCTGTTGCTTATTTTTATAACATAGGTTTTATTATTTAGTTAGTTTAATGGCCGCGATACCTCAGCGGGGAGCAGTACGAACTGTCGAGTCGAAAGTCTCAGGTTCGAAACCAGTCTCAAGAGCATGCACTTCTGCGTTTTCTAAGTTACGTGTGTATAAATTGTGAATTATCGTTTGCTTTAACGACGAAGGATACGTCATGAAGAAACGTACATTTCAAAGGTATGTAAAGTCTGGCAACCCGCTTTAGGCCAGCGTGGTGGACTAAGGCCTAACCCCTCTCATTTGTAGATGACGGCTGTGCCCAGCAGTGGGAGGTATAGAATACGGAGCTGCAATTATTATATTATACCCACCCCGGCAATATATTCTACAACCAAGTAGCCTGAAGAATAGCGTAGTGTATTGTAAAATAAAATAAAAACAAACAGCCAATAAGCTCATTAAGTAATGGACCTCCTTTCGTAAAGGGAATTAGTAATATAAATTGTACTACGGAATATGTAATAGCACTGTACATATAAAGTTGTCAAAGGTTGTCAACCCCCCTGCATCGTATGACAGAAATAAGGTGGGCGAAAATTAGATGCATTAGTTATTTCGTTTTTTTTTATTAGCCTGAATGAGGAAACGAACAGCTCATTCACCTTATAGCAAGCACAATGCCTCCCCATAAACGGAAGCAACACGCTCTCAGATCAGATCAACACGAAACTGGACTGCGTTACCCCGGGAAATAAGATGTTAAGACTCATATGGCCCAGTAAACTGACACACTGCTGCTCGGCAACAGAAATAGATAAGGAGACGGTACCAACCCAGACACCCTCTCGCATACGAGGGATCTACCGCCTAGTGAAACCTGCCTACGCCTTCAGAGTAACTGTTAAGCATTTAACAATTTAAGTCTGAGTAGTTCCGAGCCTATATTTTATTGCCCTCATCCAGTATTTTATTTGTACAGATATTTGTATTCTCATTAATATTCCCGACTGTAAAAAGTATTAAAACGGGGTAAACGTTACGCCTTTATTACTAAACGAAAGGAGGCGAATTTTTTTAAAGTAACCGTGTCCGGAATGCTAATTTTGCAAGGGAATGAAATATCTTCGACTCTCTTCTTCGAATAATGAGTGCAGTGCTATAATGACTCTGTTTCGTATTCTCATCACGAATGTCCAGCGATGGACGTGCAGTGGATGTAATGTAATTAAATTTCTCACTCCAATATCACATAGTATTAAAGTAGCAACTGAAAATATTGTATGTTTCAAGAAGAAAACTTTCCGATAAAATTGTACCTATGAAATACTTTATACATACCGTATCTTTAGGGTTCCGAAAGGGTGTCGAAAGAACCCAGTTACTAACCTTTATGTCCGTCTGACTGTCCGTCTATATCCTTAGTTCCCAAAGTGGTCTAGGTGGACCCCCAGGGGTCCACGGGAGACTCGACGGGGGTCTGCCTTGGCGTGAAAAACAAATGAGGGTTCACAATAATTGTGAGCGAGGGACCACGAAAATGTATCTGCTTTCGATAGTGAAGAACTAAAATGTTGGCTTGACTTCACCTATCAATATAGGCAGATAATATTTTAAGAAGCTCAGCGACTGTCACTGCAGAAATGCTGCTGAAATGTAGCTGCAGGGGTCCACCGGAACCAACTAAATTTTTAAAGTGGTCTATGAGAAAAAACGTCTGGGAACCTCTGGTCTATATGAACTGTAATAGGTAGCTAGCTCGCTGAAATATTCGCTTAATGTGTTTGCCGATAATCTAATAAAATATATTAAAAGAATAGGATGTATAGACAGTTGAACAAACAGACAGACAGATGGCTTAGGTTTAGTAATAGTGTTCTATTGGTAGGTTTTAGATACGGAACTCCAATAAACGAAAAGAAAATTGAGATAATGTTTCCAGGTAATACGAACATGTTAAATAGGTATCCGGAATTCCCAGGCGAGTAATAACTTGAAGATGTACACGTTATCCGATACAACTCATAATACGTACATATTTTCTAATTTCATACACCATCAGGCACAAGGTCGGTGGACTCGCCCGGCGCGGCGCGTCTACTAACTTTACCGATTCTCAAATCGGATACTTTTAAATGTGTTTTTTTAGTAGATATAAGTATACATATTTGGCGGAGATATTGCGTAACATGTACGAATGAATTGAGAAGTCTGTTGAAAAATCTTTAACAGGATTAATCGAATCAAGTGTATTCTGGTAATAGGTTTTTATCCGAGTACGGCAAAGTAACTACACTGCACCTGATGGTAAGCGGAGTGCAGTCCAAAAAAACCAACGACCACCGACTAACAATGAGATTATCGGTGGTCACCAGAATTATGCCGGCCTATATGAATGCTTCTTCACACCCCAAAGAAGTAAGAAGCAAATCACGGGGCCTGCTACAGGACAGGAAGATGGCCGATACAGGTACAGGAATACAAGCTTATACCCGCCCCAACCAACCATCAAGTCATGTCGCAAGCCCCTCGGGAGAACCGTATATACACTGGCTGACCCTGGAACGTGACCCACACAAGGTGGGCCACTATGGTAGGTTTTATCACTTGTTTCATTTCAAACAAATTGACATTTCGATACCATTACTTCTTTCAAGATATCCTTGTTACCCTCTGATCACAAATCAAAAGGATTACAAATTGAGAATAATCCGAATTTTCAGAATTTACCCAGTTAATTTTGTTCTAATAGTTATAACAGGTACTACAATTTCCTATCGCAAATTTAAAGAACACATTGGTCCTAAACATCGACAATGTACCCCGTACCGTAACTAAGTAACGTAAATAAGAAAATGTATATCATATAAGCTCATATCCTTTCGGTTATTTCACAAATGTATACAGTTATGTACACGTTCGAGAATTATACGTATCATAGTCACACAGGATTTTTTGTGACTTACTCACGCATCCAATGTGACATAAAATGAATTTTATGTCAGTCACAAGATCACCTCCAAGAAAGGAGCACTTTGCAAACGGAAAAGCCCATTTACATATAAAATGTAGTTGCAAAGTAAGTACGTAAGAGTACGTCTATCCGAAAACGCAACGTTGTTTGGTATTATTGGAATACGTAGGACTTTAGGAGGTGACGAAATTTGCTTTTTAGTAATCGCCTGATATTTTCTTTATTAAATGTTTAAAAAATTTAATTCCATAAAAATGACATTGATATCAATCTGTAAGATTAAATTTGATTTGTGCACGGAGCAAAATAAGATTTTTTTTTAAACATTTCAGTCAATTTCATAAACAAATAAAAAATAATACTATATAATTAATCATTTATAGAACTTTTAATAATTATTTAAATTTCATAGATGTAATATCAGCTGTGTTTTGATACGCCCATAATATGACTCGTACCTTTATTACACAACAATCAAAGTTAAAATATACTTTTAAAACAGAAAATGTCAATGGCATTAATGTCATAAAACTTCATTACAAGGAACTAAAATGGGCAATATAGCGTAAACAAGACAAGTAGACTTGAAAGTAACTGTGAAAAGTATTACTCACCTAGTCGGGAAGATAATAAAAAGACATAAAAACACAGATGTCATACCTCCGAGACTTGGCAGACACTCGCAGACGCTAGAGTAAACCTCAGTCCTGCATTAAAATACAACATAAAAAAATCATATCAAATAAAAGGAAAAATAAACTAAGGATCGTATTCGAAGCCGTCACGGAACTCATCGTGTTGATATCAAAATACCGATCGCTTCAAGATGCCTGACACATCAGATTTGGTGTGTACAAGACATTAATTTGAATACTTGCACAGTTTCGATATTGCCATCAAGCCGAAACGTAATGTTATATTCTATGTTTCAAATAAAAAATTAACAAAATGTTAGATGTGGTTTCCAGACTACAAAAAGATATTTCATATATTCGTTCTAAAATATGGGGCCTTTTCTACAAATAAATTTATCAGATAAAATTTGATTATAATAACTAAAATTATCAGACTAATAATTAATACATAGAGAAACGTATGATATTTTGGTAATAAGTAATTGGCTGTTTAATATGTTATTTGGCGGATAAAATCCTTAATTCATACCAAATATAAACTAAACTATAAAGAGATACCTTTGCTTTGCAATACATATCACTTACTTTCATTCGTTCGTTTGAATATTGTAAATTGTTCATAAAACATTTACATGGTAATTAGGTACATTTACAAACCGACTATAGTCTGTTATTCTTAATCTTTAAATATTTATTTATATAAAAATATAAATTAGGATACTAGAATATGATTTTAAGAAATATATTTTGTAAAACGCATTTTTGACATGCATGTGGCTTGCTTAATATATCTTATTGCATTAAAATTTGTCTCTTATATTTATGTCTATTTTTAATACCTTCCTTTTTAATTCCTTGTGTATAAATTAAGCATAACTTAGTCACTGATCAATCAAAAAAGCAATTTAACAATACTAAAAAAATGAATATACACATATCACGCCGCTACTCCTATAGCTCATAAGCCTTGTCTAAGAACGTTTGTAATCTAAAATACCTCCCTACCTGTTCTCCGCCCAAGAGGTAGTTTATAAAACTTTTTCAGTTTTTCCTGAAGTGCTATTGAGCCAAGCCGGCAGGTGAAAGACGTCAACAGAGGGTTTCCGTGTAAAATATTTCGAATAACCGCCCGATATTTTTTATGAAAATATCTTACTTTTGTGTCAAAGTGTATAAAAATACAAAAATATGTTTTGTAAATAACATTTGTCTTGATTCATTTGAGCATTGCTTCTTAAGTGGAATTTCAACCACTCTATGCCACAAGGTGTCGCATTTAAATAACTAACATTGTTTTACGTTTTTTCACTTAACTCCACTTTCTGCTCTGTATTTGTATTATAACTATATAAGATCAGTATTCAGAGAACAATATAAAATAATTTCAACAATCATTTCCACTTAAATTACGAATATCAAATATTTCATTTGATTTTAATATTCGTTGGATGAAAATTTGCAAGATCATGACCGCGCACTGACGCCATCATTATCCGGGCCGATTACAGCGAACTCCCCTGTTGAATATAAATCGTTCGCACTTTTAAAACTCTGCCCACTAATGAAGAGTTCCGTTTCGGTATGTACCATTTTAACATGGAATCAAAGCGTCCCCGTCACCTCTCGTTAGTACCGCGGTAGTAACTGAGCGGTAATGGCTCGCTTTGTCGTCAAATATTACAATTAGACTAAATCGCATTCAGGCATTTGTGACATACGAATGCAAAACAGGCCATGGTAACAATGCTCCCTCAGAAAGCAATAACGCCATCTCCCTGCTGGCTCAATGCCTCCTTGCCTATTTATCGTGTGCTCTTTGAATCTCCCTTCGCTCAGTAATGGCTCGTGCCGTACCTATTCTTGTTTTGCGGGAAAAAAACTGCTTACGCGCTATTCCACGAGACGGAAATTTTAACACTAGATTTTTTTTCTGTACTCGTATCGTCCCTGGCAGAGTTCCATATTGAATTCATTTAAACTTAATATAGCACGAATGACTCTTATGGATGCCACGTATTTAATAATTAATGAATGTGACGTACATTAAGTTGTTTAATATAAAATTGTAAGGGTACACAGTAAATGATCGGGTGCGTCCTAGTGTGTATATTTATGACGGCGATAGATTACGTGTACCCAACGCAGCGGACTGTACTTCAAACACCCTAATCGTCTAACTCGATACTACCAACAATGGAGACGTGATCCTAACGTATTGTCGGTGTAGAATAGGAAGGATTTACAAAGACTCTGTATAAAACAAGCTAGCGTTTCGACTCAGTCGAGTAAATGCCTTTGTAATCACATTGCACAAGCGTTTTGCGGTCCAAAGGTGAAAGAAAGTTTGAGCCTCAATTTACTTGTGACCGGACGCAACTTTATTATTTATTTTATTTAGCAGTTCTCCACTTTGTAAGTGCAGCGACAATTTGTGAGGAATTTCTTTTCAGTTTTCAATTATTTACCAGGTAATGATACTGTCAAGTAGTTATGTAGCACAAACTAAAAGTACAAGCTCATGTTTGTATCTGCGAACGGGTAGGCAAAGGTGCAACTAGTCCACAGATTGTAGAGCTCATTTCCGACCCGTGATGTGATACGAGAGAGTGAGAGTTATCCCCGTATAAAGCTCAAATTCTAGCCCCAGGCAATAACTGTAAGATTTTTTCAAATCACAAACCTCACTCAATTTTTTATTGCACGACTTTAGATTTAAACCTCGGTCCTAACGGTTTCCCTCTCTAGTACACTGATCCTAGATTAATGCGATAGTAAAAAAAAGTAAAAATAACAGGAAACGAAATTATTTCACCGCCTATTTTGTAACTATCCATGTGCTAACCAGTACACCGTGTATTTAATTTCACCGTATACATTTTCATAAAGGAGTTGCCAAGTGTGACGCTATATTACTACATACTAAACACATGACAACCCTTTTTCAACTTTTTATGTAATAAATTTAAAAAGTTATACATCGTCGGTATCTAGTACACCGGATTAAAAGCGAGCCCAACGTTCAGTTAGTATTATTTTAGTTTAATTAGGCTATGGGTTAATGGATATCTAAACAAATTCGGGCTAATATTAGAAATCTGCCCGCACTTTATATTTAACCACTCATTAAGCAATCAGTTTGCAATAATATTCTGTTGAATAAAATTTTATTCGTAGATAATTTAGAATTGTTACCAGGTTGAATGTGGAAGCTAGATAGGAATAGTCCAATCGGCTTCCAATTTATTCAGTGAGTTTAATGTATAAAATCCACGGATTTTCCGTCCCTAACCACACGGGCCAGATTCCTTGCTGAAACCATTAATGAATTTTATTGCTTTTGCATTATAACGGTCCGAGTTATACTCGCGCGATTTAATTTATATTTCTTCTGATGCGTGGATAAAATGTATCCTTACGTCTTTTGTACCAGATTTTCTTGCTAGACACCCAAGTTTAAGTTGCTGAGTATGAAGCAGAAAATATTTTTTATTGGTTTAAATGAAAAAAAACGGGAAGATCGCTTGCCTGATGGTAAGCGCACGCCTGCCGAAAAACAGACATCACACCGAACTTTACACTACAAAGCAATGCATGGCACTGGACTGTCCCGTCACCCCGAGGGACATAAGTTGTTAAGTCACATAATGACTCGTAATTTCACTGGCTTTAGTGTATTTTAAAACGATAATCAACAGACTTCTGCTTAACTGCAGAAATTGACAAAATACTACTAAACTAGATGACCTCTTGCATATTAATTGACGGACCTGCCACCTAATAAACATGACAATGTTCTTAAATGAGCAAATGATTATATTGAGATATTGAGTGAATCTAAACGGTACATATAATCCGACTTTAACTTAAACTTCAATTCACCAGTGAACTCAAAATCAATCTGTTAACAAATATTAAAATTGTATTGTGTTGCTATTTCATTCCAAATAAGAACAAGTTTCTTCGAAAGATCGACATTCTCGAAATATATTAAGTATTAAAAACAACAAGTTTCTTTAACAATATCATATTTAAAATAAGCATAGAAAAAACTACTCTCTGGAGTATTATTTTTAAATTGGTATCATTATTATTCAAAGTTACTGGACCGAGTCGCCGTTTTATTAACTCTGGCTTAGAGTAAGTCGAAATTTACTTTATAAATCTCAGCCTAAAAAATATTTTTTTTTAGTCTTCAATACAGATTCACACAACTGAAGCTGAAGAATTATACTGCACTGACTTCAAGTAATAAGAGGTTGTAACAGAACAATGGAATGTCTCTCCTAACAACAATGGTGGTAGGATATTCATATCCGCCCGGATAGCGATCACCGTATACATGGTGTTAAAAGCTGCCAAAGTAATCCACACGCCTTGTGTGAATCGCGTTCCAGGATCAGCCAGTGTATATATCCGATTCTCCCGAGGTGCGTGCGACATGACTTGATGGTTGATTGGGGCGGGTATAGATACATCCTTGTACTGTGCCTCCATCGGTCAGTCGGCCTGTTCTGCCGCAGGCCTCTCGATTTGCTTCTTCCCTCTTCGAAAACTTATATTGGTTATATTACTTAGCATGTATTTACTCTGTGGAACTAGTTACAAATTATCTAACAAACTTACTATTAATACAGATTTGAATAACAATTTTACACCATTAATACTTCCATACGTATGTATTGTTTACTGGCACATGTAAATCTGATTTACATAGTCGCTGAACAACTGCTAAGTATATTCAAGTATCAAGATGTGTGCATCCAGAAGGATCGATATTCTTAAGGTGTCGACAGATAAAAAGCTTTCCCTTTGATACATCGCACATCAATACTGGACTGGGGGAATAAAAGCGGTTACTGCAAACCATATTCAAGTATTATTTTAATATGATCAAAAGATTCCCTAAATGCTGATGCTCACACAAAAACGAGTATACAATGAATTTGATACATTTATCTATAATAATAGAGTAAATCCCCAATGCTCCCGCATGACGTGAGCTCGAATCTTGGATGGGGATTGACCTCGTTTAGTAACCAATATAGCCAACCCCGTGGTACCTTGGAGAGTACGATAAACCCTTGACTCTTGTTACTTGATAATTTAGAATTGACTTAAGAAACTTAAAAATGAATCGTTAAATAACCAAATCTTCTAGACTTAGCCAATCTTCTATAAACTATTTTTCTTTTCTTCTTTTTCTGGGGTTTGCTTTTGTGTTTGTCTAAAAAGTAAAATAATAAAACAGGGGCATCGTAAGACGTGCCTTAGTCTTAATTTTGGGCAGATACGAGTATTGTTGTACTTTTACTTCATTTGTAATTTTTTAATAGTAAAACATAGATAAATAATATTTCTTGCTCATATTTTTTTCCCTAACACCGTTTGCTTCTGAGTCGAGATGAACTGCTTTAGATCTCCTCTAAATACCGGAAAGGGTTTTCAACGCTAAGCTCGTTCTAAGGACTGCCGCTAAAATGACTCAATCTCACCTACTTTTCATTCCTGCTCCTACTAATGATTCCGAACTTTTAACATACATAAACTGAATAATCTTTGCCTTATTCTACTATATTTTCAAAACTCTGAAGTAAGGCACTGGAGTTTGAAAGACATTGCAAGATGAGACTTGATATCTCGGGTTGCAGAGCTCGGTGCAAGTAGTTTGTAATTTAAAGCTTTGAGTGGTGTGCTTCTATTTATTGGCAGGAGTGGCAATAATCATGAGGAAAGCGACTTGTTAGTGCCATCCTTCAGACGAATAGAAGTTATATTAAGATAAAATGTATATACATTTTTCAAACCTTCTTATTTGTTGAAACGTTTTATGAGGTTATATTGCCATACTACGAGTATTTCATGCTTATTGAAATGTCAAAATTATGTCACTTAAAGTGACATCAATGTATCTGTTGAAAGTTTTGGCTTAGTCAGCTACCTCACCAAGCAATCAGCACCGAACGAATTCTGTCTGCTCGCGTCCAGACTACAGATACTTATTAATATTATAATAATATTTTTGTATTTATTTATATACATACACCCATCTTACGATTGTGCATAATTCATTTGTGCGTGCAGCATTGCATTAAATAATATGTGTGTAAGTATTTGTAGTTTTCATTTATGTGTCTTTCATCTATACCTACTGAACTGTGTCAGTCGTTATCATATACCTCATTTAAATTCTATTGCACAGCGCATACAAATGTTTTAAAATAGCTGTAATCAGTTGCATGCGAATCGCCAGCTGGATTGCCTTTTGTTACAAATCACCCGCTGAGTGAATGAGTCGGTAAGCGATATACCGCAGACTGTTGAACACACGCGTGGTTGAATTGTGTATTGTGAAGTCGACTCGGCTCTCGGTGCCTGAAGTCAATCATATAACGTTTATTAATAAATCACCCAAATAGTTCGTAGTGAACATTGGAGTTGGTATAATATAAGTAATACTCCCCGAAAACATCTGTAAATTTTAACCATCTCGATTTTTTTTTTGGCATAGGCCGGCAAACTAGCAAGTGGGTCACCTGATGGAAAGTGATCTCCACCGCCCATGTACGCCCACCACCGAAAGAATCATGGGCGCGTTGCCGACCCTGTGGTATCTTATCCCAGGGCCAAGGGAAAGGGGAAGGAAAAATCCTACAAAAATCAAAACACACACACACACACGCAAGCACTCACGCTCGCACGGGCACGAACAATAAAAAAATCACATGTGTAACCCTCTTTAAATTGGGGGTTAAAAATAGCATACACTTGACTTATTATACTAGGTAGGTATGGCTCTCTTTGTCCCTTAGTTTATTTTATTGATGTGGATTACGACATCCACGAATTTAAAATATTCGTGTAATGTCATTATGCATTATGCAAAATTGAAAGCGTACACTAAATTATAATAAACTAGTCGTCTATCACTGTTTCACTCGCGTATATGTTACTGCTCTGCTCCCATGGGTCGTAACGTGATGTTATATAGCTATGATGTATGATCCATCGTCACGACCCGAACAAATATAATATAATGTGAACATGACCTCAATCGGTCAAGTCGTCCAAAATTTACACGATAACCCACAGTGCAGAGGCACTAACGATTATATTATTATATAAAGAATCGAGGAAAAAAGCTTTTCGTCTATGATGTTGTAATCAAAATTTACATCATACATACAAAAGACGAATCATTATAAAAAAGACATTAACAGAAATGGGAAACCCTATTCGCCACAATAAATATACAGAGGCGGGAAAACATCTATCGGATTTTGCTAGTATGTAATTCGTATCTTGCCCGGCCCCGTGCTACATAAATAGATCTTGACGAAAACTGTATAACCCCTTTCGTCCTCTCCTTCATCCCCTTATGCGGGACAAAGAGACTAAAAATACAAGCTCGAGATATTCAATACTACACCAGGTAAATAGAATTATTTTTTGTATGTGTTTGAAAAATCCTATTCTGTAGTTAATAGAATCAAATTAATTTCGGGAGCGATGGCGTGTCTACAAAATAAACGTAGAAAAACATGTTATACCTAAAAATATTTAATCAATAATATATTAATTATTTTGTGGAATAACATGTTTTTCTGTGATACCATTAAAGGGCCTATTTTGCAATATTGGAGTACGATTTAACGACCGATTAACATAATAATTATAATAATACAGCTTTTTTAAAAAAGTAGCTTGTCAACATCTTTCTGACAAACAGTTTAAATGTTAGAGTGTGACTCTTGTATTTGAACGCGTTATACTTTATTAAGAAGACAAAATGAACCTGATGTTTAGTACTCTCCAATTATATTTCTTCCCTCGTTCATCGAAAGTTGGCAGAAATATTCCAGCCTGTAGTTGCTAGATTTACCCTGGCGGTCCCGGAACGCGACCCGCTTGAACGAGCCACTATGGCTGGTTTTTGACATGTGTACCTATGATGGTCGCTTTCCAATCCCGTAAAAAATCCCTCCCACCAGCAATGTATAAAATAACTAGGCATTTCAATGAGTAACATTCGCGTAAACGTAAGAAATAATTAGGCATTTAAGGAAGAGTAAAGCCAATATATAATAATAAATAATATTATCTCCTTATTTCATATTTTACGTAGGTGTTATACAACACTGCTCGTAAAGTCTAATAAATATTTGAATACAATAATTAATTGTAGATAACATAATTCAATATAAGGATACAAAAGGTGAGCATATAAACTCTAAAATTAAAAATCTAAAATTTTTCTATTACCTGCGTTTCTTAGCTATAGTGAAAATACTAAGCACTGTGAAACTATACATCTTATGTCTCGGGGTGACGAGCACAGTGCAGCACTGTGCAATACTTTGTAATCAATGTTCCGAGTGGTGTTGCTACCTATTGTAAAATTATTTGTTAAGTGGGTAGATGTAACATGTCTGGAATAGGTTCGGTGAATAGATTATATATGGGCAAGCGACAAGCGCTTATCATCAGACGAGCGACCTGCTCGTGTTGTGTCATACTCAGACGTGTATAAAAACTTCTCTACAATTTTAAGAGGTATTACAAAATACAACACGTGGAACGCACAAGTCGCTATAGTTACCGCAATTCGTGCTTGTACTTTAATCCCGTTCAATAAATCGGTTCATTCATCCGTAACTTTAATAAATATTTTATCGATGCGGTGCCCAGATGGTCATCGTATTTATTCACCAATTGTTACACAAAAACTCTTTGCTACTATTTTATTCTTGTACTATTAAAAACCCATAAACGAGGTTTTATTCCCGGGAACAGTTTGCAGTTTCGGTGCGTGTTGACTCTAGACTTTTTTATGATTTTCAGTCGGAACCCGCGAAACAAATACCTATGTTTATAAATTATGTTAAATTTGAAGATGTACATTTTTTATTTTTGCATACAATTGAGGTTCGACAGCCTCCTTATGGTATTGGTGAGTAATTGGCTGTGAACCAGAGACAAATATTTGTATGATCCGATTATATTTATTTCGAGTCTAGGTGTTGTGAGACCGAAAATCTCTCATAGTTGATAGCCACGACACAAAATTCGAATTTTACTCTGGGGTCAACACTCAGGACTATTTATATGATTATTGTCTGTATTTACTTATTGTTTATTAATTAAAAGATTCAACTTGTGGCTAAAAAAATTCATACATTTTGTATATATTAGCCCTGTATTATACACCGTTCCAGTAATGGAGACTGGCCACGTCAACTGTTGAGAGGTCTGAAATCTAACACACCACACTGGCCTAATTCGCGCAGAATTAGGTATGCAGATTTTCTGATAATTAAACAATGCATACACCCGTCACTTCTAAAAGTTTGGGTCCTGATGGATAGATCGCTTACATGTCTGTCGCGACTATGAGGAGATGAAACTTTAAATTCATAATTAATCTTCTTTTTCTTCGTAGTCTTCAATAATTAAAAGTCATGCTTGTCTTGAAAGGTTAGGATGGAGTCGTTAACAATTGTGCCATACCATTCTGCCTTCGGCTTGTTTCAGAGCCATAGTAAATCAGGTGATACCTGGTCTAACCGAACCAGCGAGTCGGTGATAATGACTAAAATGTTTTGAGTTA
The DNA here is from genome assembly GCA_949126905.1 of Amorpha juglandis. NCBI lineage: Eukaryota > Metazoa > Arthropoda > Insecta > Lepidoptera > Sphingidae > Amorpha > Amorpha juglandis. The sequence continues at coordinate 12,405,921 of OX421367.1, forward strand.
AGAGCGGCGCGTGCGCGACATCGTCTGAAACGCCCACTAAAATAAATACTTCATCATCCTCCTGTATCTATGCTATTTTAAGGTGGAAATCAAACCCATTACCCCCCAGTTAAAATTTATAATATGTTTCCAGTAGACTATGCAGACGATCAATTTATATAAAATGCGGTTTCGAGAAATTAATCCGTATATTCGAAAATTTATCGTTTTATTTTTCCATCGAATGTCTATATCAAGAAACCCTGAAACGAATAGCAATCGTTGTTTATATTGTGTAAAGTAAATAACTCAGTCGAATAACTACGCAATTTAAAATTATACCTGATGCTGGAACACGATATCGTCTGTATCCTGATATATAGGTATCACAGAAAATAAGGGATATGATTAAAAACATTCTATCAAATATGTAATTTCAATAAACAAATTTCGTTTTTTTTGCCGTAATGTCATATCAAAATGTGCATTTTTAAACGTATTTTGAGCCGATATATTTAGTCCATACAGAAACAAATAGTATAACCACCTTTATCTCAATAGCTAACAATAGCTATCCAGTATAATAGGGAATTAAACCAAATAGTCTTAATTAAGCTCGTCGTAAACTTGTCAAACTCCAAAATGTCCGCAAATAATACGGGTCCACATAATTGGACCGCCTCGCCGAGGTACGCCCGAGAACCGGGGAGTTTTGAATTTGGAAAAACTATTTTGTTGTTTTTCCTGAAGTTGCGTTTCGTTGATTAAAATTATTCATCTTGTTATATCCTTTTGTTTGTCTAAGAACATTTAGAATTTTATTAAAATCTACGGTAGTAAAATTGCAGAACAAAAAACCAACTGCAACTATAGGTATGAACTAACTAATGTCGGGAATAACGTAAAGATATTTTTTATTTTATCTTGGCACGGAAATCTGACTCCACTAGATCTGCTATTAAGTACAGAGTGCAGACAAAACATAATGTCAACCGTCAAGAGACATTGTGTCCCTCGACAGTCGGTAGAATTTTGCTGGGCCAAATTATTCGATCTACATTGACTGACCCCAAAACACGATTCACCTGTACGGCCCTTATGTCGGGTTTTGACCATGTCAGTTGGCTGGTGTGCTACAAGAATATATCCAGTACCTGATAGGTACATAATGACCTGACACCTGATAGGTGTCTTGTCAGGTTTTTCGATCTTTTAGACGTTTTTTAATAATGAATTGTTGTTTGATATTCTTTTCATTCAATTATATATTTAGTTAATTGTAAATAATTATTCATTATCTTTTGAAGGTCTGATGTTATAGGATATAAATATTAAACTTTACTTAAATAATTTATTAGTACGATGTTAACGATTTGCGCAATAACAATGTAAACAATTTGTTTACAACATTGTTTTGTGTTATCGGTGTTTCCAATGACCTTTTTAATCCGCTATGGACCTATTCAACAGTTTTGTTTACGTCTGATATTATATTGTTTTTGTTTACTTTATCAAAAATAGATTGTACGATAAATTATTAGGTCAATATTAGTTTAAACTTAAAACAGCGATAGCTCAGTGCGGATAACCATTGACTGCTAACTCGAAAGTTTCAGATTCTAAATCAGTGCCATGGCCAATAGTATTTGCCTCTATTTTTCCAAATTAAGTGTGTACATTAATAGATAACTATCGCTTGCTTAAGCGGTGAAAGAAACATCCTGAAGAACCTTGCATACCTGACAATTCTTCATAACAATTTCGACCGTATGTAAATCTGCATTAGGGCAGCGTACTGGACTAAGGTCTTAACCCATCTTATTAGTGGATGATCCGGTACACATCAGTGGCATAATGTAATAAGGGGCTGATATAACTATAGTTATATCAATATCAAATATAAATAATAAATTACCTATTCGTGTTTTAATTACTTTGCATATTTTAAGGTTTACCAAGTATCAAAATTCCAGCAACCTCTGTCAACTCAGAAAATTTATGAACGCCCATATGTTTACATAACATGACAGGTCGGTAATATCAAATCTTCGAACAATTTTCTGTTCGGATCAAACATTATTACTATTGAGTAGGTTTACGTAAAGGCGCGATCGACGTCATCGCCTTTCACTGTAAGTCACGATCAGCGAGCAATTGACTTCTTGGACAGCTTGAGATGCTCCATTCATCTCGCACAATATAAGAAAAGACGTAATGATGTCTGAAGAGGAATCACGTCCAACGAACGACAACGCCGGAATTCCGTCTGGGCCCGACATCCTTGCAGTCTTCGTTGTAGATAATTTTCTTTACAAAAAGTAGCGGATTTCTTGCTAAGTTTTTTTTTACTTAAATTAGGGTAACAACCCGAAACAATTTGTCGCTTTTCTTTATTTCCTACCTCGAAAACAATTTATCGGGGCACGTACCAGTAAGAATTTTTAATTTTGTAAACGAAAGAGTCATTTTCACGTGCTATTGAGTTAACCTCTTTCTCGGTATAAGTTTAAATATGTAATATCGTTTTCAAATATTGGAAATACCTGAAATATGTTGAGCAAAAGTAATCGCATCAGCGATCGGATGCTCATGTCTCCGACGGTTATAACCGCTATCCTTCAAATAAGATGAATAATACACACGTTCTAGTTATTTTATTAAGACAATGTTTAGGCCAATGATTAGGCCTTAGTCTATCACATTGACCTAATGATTGTTTGACGTATTGATAGACTTCACAAAGCTTTGAGACTCATGTAGAAACTTTTGAAGTATATAGATTTCCTCACAAGCGAGCAACAGTTGACAATGAATATACACATAAGCTCGAGAAGTCAGAGCTGTATGCCCTGGGGGTTGGGTTCGAACCTGCGTCATCTGTCTCGGTAGACCGTTCCACCGTTCGGTGTACTATCGCGGAAATTAACTTTATGTAATAATGACTAAGAAACATTGTTATTATACTCAATAATGGCCCATGAGACTTAATAAAACCCTGATAGTTCACAAGTTACAGTGTGAATAAATGTAGATTCGTCGACCGTAGTATGACTATATTAACGACTTAAAGTAGTTTCCCGATTCCGGCGGCTACTTGAGGAACTATAATAAAATAAATGCCAAGTTTCCCCCTTTATTATATTAGAGTGTATGTTGAAAAGATAAATGGCCGTTCATTACTCGTTGGTTTTTTTATGATTTAATTAAATGATGAGACGAGCAACGCGCTCGCTGATGGTAAGTGCCACGCCGGCCCATAAACAGAAACAACAACACTCAGAACTTTGAATTATATTTATTATTATTTTTAAACTATTATATTATATATTAATATATTAATTATTCAATACTCTATGATGTTCCACATTGGTATAAATTGAGCTGCTCTAACTCAAATAAATAATACTTCCATGTATGTAGTGCTAATGTGTATTGTAATAAGTTTAGAAAAGAGCAACGTTAGAGTTTCTTGCCCGTTCTTCTTTAACGAATCAGCATTCCGAACTGGCGGTAGAGTTGAAATTTGACTGAATCTAAGTGATGTTTGACATTTTATTGATTCAATAAATGATTTGATTTGATTTGATAAAGCACTGCATGACACTGAAATGAGCTCATCACCCCGAGACTTAAGATGTTAAGACTCATAATGCCCAGTAATTTTACTGGCTTTGAACAGCAGTGTTTACACACTGTTTTTTGGCGGTAGAAATAAACAAAGCGGTGGTACCAACCCAGACGGCCTCCCGCATACGAGAAAAAAAACCACCATGAAAAATATAATTTCTTATAAAAATCAAATAATTAAACATTTATAGAGACTTTAGACGGTATTAAAACTTAAACTCGGTCCCGAAGAATAGATAAGCTGGCGTCTTTACCGGAATGGACTCTCGGAGATAAAGAAAAACTTTACGATTCGAATTCGGCAGATGTTGCAAAAAGACGTTTGAAAAGTTAGTGCAGTTGACGACAAACGCGCACGTCCCGGGTCCAGTCTAACTCCAAACATCTAAAGACTTTACGTTTCTCTGAATTAATCCGTTTTGGTATAGTGTGCTATCTGAGGCGATATTTTAGTTTAGATTGTTGGAGGTACTGGCGGCTTCTGCACTGATCTCCTAACTTTGTTTTAAAGACAGTACTTATGGTCTTACTGCTACTTCACCTCGTGGATCACTGCATTCTACGTATGGTACGATCGTTGTTTGTATATAACAGCTTTGCATGCCATACATTTGCTCACAGCTCCGCTAGTGTGATGTAGTTCAATGGTACCATCATAATCACACATTTCCTGCCTCCAAATATTTTCCTCCATGAGAGAATCGAATCTGCTATCGGGATAAAAAGTAGTCTATGTATCTCCAACTCATAAACTATTTCTATGCAGAAAATCATAAACAAACCGTGCTCCATTGCTGCGTGACAGAAACGAACAAATCAACATAATTTCGTATTTATAGTATTAATTTATGTTTTTAGATCTATTTCAATTACATTTGTTTATAGCATCACCTACTCAGTGTAATTTTCCTTTATAATATTATACTATATTGTTATACTATTATAATGCCCGTCCTCTACATACATCTCCACTGTTAGGCACAGACCTCAACGAATGAGAAGGGTTATAGCTTAGTCATCAATGTCAAACGAGAGTTTCGAATTCAATTTCCGACTTGATATGGTGAGAGTCGAATAAAACGGTCCGGAGGTGGTGAAAAATAGAAAAGGGAGGTGAGTATAACGCGATATGAAATTGCAATGAGCGAGAGCCTGAGACATGGTCTCGACAAATCCTATGATAACGCCTTCATTACCCACACGTCAACCCTCTTCTCGGAACGTACTTCGTCACCGCTTCAATCTTTTTGCGGATATTACACTTAAATTATGACAAAAGTGCCAGATCGGGCGCTGCATAATGAATCCTGTTGGTGATGAATGGCGTGTTTCATCTTCTATTGACGTTTCCATCGGAATATTCTTTTTTGTCCGACTATCGACGCTTGCTTCAAATCACCTTTCGTCTCCATCCTCGTAGTTTTAAACTTGACAAGTTAAAGGAGACACACACATATTTTTCACGCATATAAACACACATATTTCATAAAATAAACACATATAAAAAAGTTATTTACCAACCTCAATATAATTTTTAAGGGTCTTGTTGGGTCTAGTTGGGGTTTGTTACTAGAATATCTTTTTTATTCACATCAACTCCTGTACAATGTCAACGAGTCTATTGCGATAAACAACCTTAAAAAATAGGACCAAGTGTGTGTGGCACTCGAGTACCGAGGGTTACCGGATAAGTAACTACATTCTTACTAATAATTATTTTGTTATTTGTGAGAAGAAATATTTAATAAAAATATTAATATTTGCAGTGTAAGTTGGCCACCAACATCTTAGGCTAAAGCGAATCTCATCTGCACGAGGTACACTCAGCTGGTATTACAAGGTGGAAGGTCTTTCGTATAGAAGAAGCCGTCTGGGTTGATACAACCGCTTTGTCTATATCTGCCGCCAAGTAACAGTGTGCAGTCATGCAGTGCTTCATAATTCAAAGTCATGTGTGGTGTTGCTTCTGTTTTTGTGGGCAGGCGTGGCGCTTACCATCAGGCAAGCAACTTGCTCGTCTAGTAATACAATTAAATAAAAAAAATAGCTGATTAACGGACAATTTAGTGGCAAAACTTGGTTTCTGTTGCGGGTTGTGGAGGTCAGACGGCGCTGCGGGACGCTTCATATAATAAGTCCATCGTTAAATCATTATATGAGGGCGGACCCTGGTATTAGGTCAGGTTAACACCAGGCAGAAAAAAAGAATGCCTCGGTGGCGGAGTTGTATTCTGTATGCGGTATAAGTGCCTTACGACTGCTATCCTAACATCTTGGGTTCAATCCCTAAGCCGGGTAGACGTCATATTGGTTTTTTCTACCACGAGGTGCTCAATATCAGCCTGGAGTCTGGAACTTGTGGAACACCTCCTATCACATCACCTCCTATCACACTCCTATCGCACGAAAATAAATTCGCCGAAACGTGAGTGTACGGGTACCTCTGCCTACCCCTTCGGGATTACAGGCGTGAGTGCGTATTTATATATGCAGAATGAAAGTAAAAAAAAATATACCCCACGCAAAATGTTATCTTTCGAAATTACGACGTACTTATTTAGGTGCCCTCGTAACTACGATGCAGACTGCATGTGCTAACAACACAGCCATCTGCGCTGGAATGGAGCCTCTTGCCGTAACGTGCCCGAATGGATATAGTCATTGCGCTCGCTACTGGCGCACGGTGGTTCTATCGTGCTTCCATATGTGCTGAATTACCACTATACGCTTTAGTTTTTCCAGAGTACTGTCAATGGTGAATGTTATTATGTAATAACTGATTTGAAGTAATGAGTTCATGGACGATATATTACTTACCATCAGATGCCTCACTTGCTTGTTTGCCGCCTCTACACTAAAGCGAATATACCTTAAGCTATGATGTAACTGTTTACGCCAGTCTTGGATTCGGGTAACTAATATAATGTAGGTTATCTGTACGATGCACCAGAAAAGTAGTTTATTCTTGTAAGGAACTAAGAGAAGGCAAACGAGGTGGGCCACTAAATGGTAAGTAATCAGGGAAGCCCATGAATACCTACAATTTCAAAAGAATCGTCAGTGCGTCAATTTCATATTTAGGTCTAATTAAAATAGTATTAATATAGGCGACAATTTCAAAGTGAACGAATTCAATAGACAATTTAATTATGTTGTTATTGGATAAATAAATTGATTGAATTGCAATAGATTATAATAATTAAGTACATGTTTCATAACATAGACATAAAATAAATCGCTTAAACACGGAATTTAATTTAATATATTATCAATATCATTCGTAATTCAAATAGCATTATCACAAAGTCGAAAGATACTTTTTACTGTGGTTAAATCGATAAAATATCATTATCATTGACTTTCACATTGGTATGTTTACTATACCTCATATCGTACGGAAATTTTTCATTGTATCCCAGGCCATAATCATATCATTATTTTAATAATAATAAATAAACACTTATATCATTGACTTCACACTCCATATTAATTTTTTCATTAATTTGTCGGTAATCGGTTAAATTATCGTATAACAATTTTGTAAATTAATCAATTGCTAGCAAACTGTACAACACTGTTTTATTCGATAATAATAGAACTTTTTTCATTATCAAACCCGAATATTTAGTGGTATAACTGACCTTAAGCTGTTATTAAATTATAGAACAGTGACTTTATATCCACGCCGGAATTTTAGTTAAGGCTTTATAAAACTGGTAAAATAATTAGTAGGCCAGACACTATCAGATAATTAAAGAGGAAGACTTAGAATTTTCAGCCTTTGATACTCGTGGTTAAATTCTAATTACAAATTAATTAAATAGTGGGTTCGTCAAAAGTAACCGGTACTGTAGAACAAATTTTATTCATAACTAAATAGTTTTTGGCCAATAGGCTAAAATAAAATATTTGAATAACTAACAGAAAAAATGGCATCTTCAACCATGGATTTCTTAATCTGTATCTTAAAAATCGGAAAACTAATTTAAAATAAAAAAAAATCATCATCAATCAATAATTTAGAGGTACACTTATTTGCAAAATGGGCAGTTTTAATTCTTTCCCTTGTAAAAAGTATAACTTGATAAAGGTTTTATTAATTTCCATTTTCAATATGATGTTATGTGTAACGTAAATATAATGTTGTAAGATTTTAAGAAGCTTGTACTAAATTCGAATTTAAGAACTAGGCAGGTTTATCTGTAAAAGACAGACGTAATAGTAATTGCTAATTACTAAATTAGGTATATATTGAATGTTTTTGTTAGTTATAGATCACTTTTACTTATTTGTGATTGTTTAATTTTCTTCACGTTTTTAACCCTTGATAACGTTATTTATCAGTCCCCAGAATGTTGATAAGACTATAATAGCCAGTAAAATTATAGCAATGCCCGAGGAAGGTTTATAGTAAATGTTATGTATCCCAGAGGTTTAATATGAGTCGTTCAACAGTTCTGAGGCAATGGTAGCGATATCATGATATATATCATATCATATAATATATGTTTCTTATCATAACAAAATGAAGAATTTTTAAATTGACGGCTTGGTTCTAGAAGAAAACCATGTGCTGATTATGGTTTTTCTGTCAAGCGCAAAAAACTCAAGAAAAACCTATATGTAGGAAGTGAGAGAAGTGCAAATTAGCCTATGGCCGGTTAGGAGGAAACTTGTTAATATACGCAGTCACAGCCTAGCCTGTGGCCCTAAATTAATTACTCCGTACACACAGACTCGTTATACTTACCTTATTATTATATATATATTAGCTTCACCCGGAATTATGCAACATGCACTCAAGAGGATATTTTTGCCCAATGGAAGCTAGGTTATCTTCATCTGCTGAGAACAGGTGTCCGCAAGTACTACGAAAATCAGAGGACATGGTTGCAGACGTGTGTTTTGAAGAAATCACTTCATATGTTGGGGGGTCGTTATGTGTTAGGCAGCGTTTGATTTGTTGAAATGCACGAAATCATTTCAAAACTCAAACAGAAACCAAAATTTCTTGTCCTACATACCTATATCGTTTTAGACAAGTACGTATAATGATACACTATTGGGCCGAGGTACATATGATGTTTTCTATAGTATTATAATCCACTGTAAACATTATTATTATCGTATAAATGTCTATTACATTTGGATGAATTTTTTTAAATTTATGAATTTATTTTTCACTTTAAATCAGTCGTGCATATAAGGTACCTACAGTAAAAAACATAAAAATAGATTGGTTCATTGCGCTACTTACGTACTTGTATGGATACGAAATATTTAAAATTTAATTCCTGTACACGAGGTCGTTAAAACCAGACGTATATCAAGAAGTCGATGTAAAACATAACACTCGTGGACCAATTCATTTGATTCGTTCGTATTTTAGGTTTACTCCGACTGCAACAGTTGTACCAGAGTCTGCAGCCGGGCAACGCTACGTTTCGCATTTCTAATGTAAAACGAGTCACCAATGCAACTGATGTGGTCGCGTTCCTCGGAGCTATCGAGCGCATGGATCGCTGGAGCAACAAATACGTAATACTAGATTCGAAAACACAGCTGGCAAAAGAAGCGCTAATTTTACACGTACGTGATGTACAACTTGGCCGCAGAAACTACCATTACTTCTTAAGCGGCCTGGTAAGTAATCCCTCGGCTCCTTGTTAGGGTGGTTAATTGTTGGAATTTCAAAAGATCCTAAAGTTTACTGTGCACAACTGCACTAAGTTTCAATGTTGAACGATCTTAATAAGTGAATCTTTGACTACCTTATTATCAGTAAAATAACACACGTGTACTTCTTAAAATAATTATTATTTGAGATAGCCAAAATGTTGTTCGTTTTTCTGAATTAGCAAAAAAAAGTTCAGCGGAAGAGTATAATGTAAAATCTATTGTTCTCTTGTAATCTACTATTATTAACTGAGGCCAACAAGAATTATTTGCCCAATTACTTTATTAGTTTCATTAAACTGAAGAAAAATTGAGAGCAAGCAGTTTTCGGGGGCCGGTAAACTTCGAAAATTAGATTGTATAACAATATTTGCACAAAGCTTAGACGGTGAAAATGTATGTGTTGCTCCAGGTGATGGACGATCGTTGGGAGAAAGAGGTCACTGAATTCGGCGCCATTAACATAACTGGATTTCGAGTACTGGATTTCTCCCGAAAAGTCGTAAGGGATTTCATTGATGGTTGGCAAAAAGATTCTATTTCAGTAAGTTGTTTTCTGTTCTGTTTACCACAACTACATGTAATACTGGTTCGTAAATAATTGTTAATAAAATAGCAAATATGACGTTGATAAACTGTACAATAAACTTAAAAAAACACAATCAATTAAGCTACAAGTTAATGTACATAATTATATACAAGTTAACCCACAACCCATTAAACTGATTTATATTTAGCTTGTTATGAACACTACAATTTCTAATTTGTTTATAACAAGCCTATTAAAACTATAGTTGCGTAATCTCCGTCTAGACAAAACAGGTGAACTAATTTTACAATGCAACTTAAAAAGTCTAGTAATAAAATTTCCACTTTGAGTATGAAAATAAAATAGTAAATTTTTTATTCGATTAGTTTGTTATGGAACGAAAAGATACGAACCGAAGTAAGCCATCATGCAAAGCGGGAATGTAAATGAGATTAAGAAGTTTCTTTTAAGATTCATCAGTGCATCCTGTGTAGAGAGGACGACGAGCGAGGGCGCCCAGCCCATCATTACATATTTACTCTACGTGATGTTAATATCAAGTAGATTGTAACTAGACAATTTTCCGGTGAAGCACGTAGCCAAATCATTATTAATATCTAATTATACATTCCGTCGATGGTCTACAAATCCAACTTAAAAAATGTCTTGTAAACTTGAAAACGCGGATTGAATATACATTTCCTACTTCAAATTTATTAGATTTTATTCTATGTAACAGAATAAAATCAAGTCAAGTATTTTTTTATTTTCATCAAAGAGGATCAAAACTCGGATGGGAAATAGGATAATCAATCAAAAATAAACACTATAATGTTCAGGCGTATTAAACATATTGAAACTACCAATTTTTACACCACAGGCTCAAGCCGCTATGATGTACGATGCGGGGCTAGTGTTGGTTGATTCAATTCTTCGCCTACTTCGGAAGAAACCTGACATTCTACGAGGCTTCCAAGCTAGGCGAAATGCAAATGGTAACACGAGCGCAATAGACTGCAACCCTAAAGGCAAAATCACACCTTATGAACATGGCGACAAGATATCCAGGATGATTAAAAAGGTACTTAAAGCTAGATACTGCCTTAATGACCTCGGAGCAGAGACTCGCTAGCAGAATATTATGTAACTCCGCTACTTTAGTGTTTCACGCTCACGTCATAATTATACGCTAGGTCGGTCTCTGATCTCAGGTTCATCGTATCGCTATGTACATATGAAGCAGTTGTGAAAATATCGCTTATAATTTAACTTCTAACAAACCTGTATTCTCTGGAGTCATTTTAAATTCCCTATTACCCATGCGAATGATTGATGCCAATTCATACATTCAATTACGGCTGCGAGCGAATGCTTCGTTATTCATGCTCGATCGATGCCATGCCATGACTCGTGAGTAGATGACGTCACGGTGAATATGAAATGTCATAATGATATGAGCGGCGTAAGTATTGGCGTAAGGTAATTTTAATGTTATTTACTTATGTTGCGTGCGGTATCGAATTTTGTGCGCTAATGGAGTGAAATACAAACTATGTACTGCTTCCGCATGAGGCTTACCCTTAACGGTATTACACGAGTAATACTATATTAATTAAATCCTCGTATTTATTATGAACAGTAAATCGTAAAACCAATCACTCCGCGTGGCTTTACGAATTTCGTATTCAATTTATCGAATTTGGTGTAACTATTTCTGCTTGTAACACTTCCTTAGATCCGTTTTAGATTTTATTCATGCGTATTCCGTATGATTTAGATCAGCAGAAAAGGCTCACATTGTTAAAATGTAAGATAGTACGATCAAAGTGAAACGCTTCAGTGGAAAGCGCTGCTTGTACTCTTCCCATGAAAATATAAATTGCTAAGAGAGGTCTCGAGTAGCGCTTTACCATCGGAGAAGCGTCATGGAAATATAAGAGTAGTTTTATCACACAGAATACCGGGGATACGAGGATATGGAGACACATGTTTAATATGTGCCATGCTCCTAACTTTTACATATCTCTAATGAATATGAGTTCCATTGTGCCACCTCTGGCTCCGACACGTAATAATGTCGGTACCAAATTTAAATTGAGCGGAATTACAAGAACACAGGTGTTGAATACGGGTCCGTCTTTTATCGGCATAGGGACGTTGGGCTGCGCCGATTAATTAGCTTTCGTTGGTTGACGGCTCATTAACCCCCACACTTGTTAACTGCCAGGATTCGCCACTGAAAAATATGAGAGGTCTTTTCACAATTGAAATAACAGTCCCTGATGCTACGCTTAGTACCGTTTCGTGTTATCGTTACTTTATTGTCCGACGTAACGAGATTATGTTGCTCAATTTCACCCTTGATTTGTTTACACATTTTTGTTGTGTTTTTAGTCAATCACGTGTCGAACTAAGACGATGTTTAGGTAAAAAAGGGCACATTTCAGCTGTACCATTAAACTCTGGCCCACGCAACACAAGTTCCCCTTCTAACAATATTGTCTCTTTTAAACGAGACTTGAAGGAGCATCTCTGTACACTGGTAAAGAGCTTGGGACTGACAACTTTGTTATTTTTGTAGGGCATCGTCGATTTTTGTCATGGTATGAATTTTGTATGCGCCTTGCTACATAATATTTTTATTAAGTAATATATGATAAACATGGCAATATTGAATACCATTAAGGGCTGTGCGATCTAATTAGCGCCAAAGTTGCTATTAAACTGAAACACAAAAGCGGATATTTTGCTTCAGACGGAGTTAGAAGGATTATCAGGCGTCATCAGATTCAATGAAGCCGGCCACCGCAAAAACTTCTCCCTGCAAGTCATGGAGATGACCGTCGATGGCGAGATGGTGAAGGTAAGATTTTGTATGTACATTTCTGGGATACGCCACATTAATTAATAGAATCTTTATTTTGTTCCGCCTATTATTGTATATTATTAAATTACTTAGCTTTGCATCAATTGGGAATAACATCATTACAATTCTATTTATTTGAATTAATAAAGAAACGGTTACCGTATCGGTAAGTGTACCCGTTTATGAAGCAATACGTACTCGCATGAAATTTCGTAAATTAAAATCAGCAGAACACTTTTTCTAATCTTTTACATCATGGATTTTAGTGGCGTTTTATTAATATTGAAACTGTAACTTCAAAACAAAACACATTCTTAATACACCAATTCCAAGTCACAAGTCATGTAATAGAGCCGTAACAATAAAAAGGGCGTACATGAATGTGCAAATATGTACATATTAATGGTAATTGCCTTCGCCGAAAGTCAGACTGTCCTAATTAACGACTATTTGTGCTTAATAGCAGTAATAACAGCATTCTACATCTCGATTATGCGCTAATACAAACTTAATGTGATTACCACACTCAGTTCGGTACTTTATCTCGTGGGATTATACACCAGCTATGCTATTATAATATGTACAACAATCTAAAGCTATACTTTAAAATAAAAATCAATAATCATTATAATCTTTTGTTTAAATATCAAGTTTATAATTAATTGTTCGCTAAAGAATAGATCTACACGGCAGTTGGTTTTATTTTTTGAGTAATTTTTCATAATTCTTCATGATACTTCCTTTCAACCAGATCGGGACATGGTACGACAATCGAGGCTTTATTCCGGTGCGCCCGAAGCTAGCACCGCTACCAGTCCACGGCTCATACAATCGAAACAAAACGTATATAGTGTCCACCATAGAGGAATCGCCCTACATCATGCGCAACAAACCCGACGGCCCCGATTTCTCGTCTAACGACCCCTACAAGGGCTTCTGCGCGGATCTCGCCAAAATGTTATCGGATAAGTTGGAAATCAAATGTAAGTCTCTCCCGTGTTATGTGAAAATCGAATTTCAAAGTGCGACCTATTTCGAATTCAATGTCCAATCAGATAATATTAGTTGTAATCTAATCGCACCTACTGTTATTATATCCGAAGAGACTCTCGCCAAGAAATTTGAATACGGCATTTCCATAATAGGAAAACATCCCAAGTAGTTCCGATTTCTTACATTACAATATTGAAACGTTTTTTTCTAAATGTGTCTCACTGGAGCTATTTTAGAATCTGGTAATTTAGAGACGTACTACGTACTATAATTTTGCTAGTAAAGTGCGAAGCAGTTGCTCTAAGTTGCCACTCTAAATAGAAACTAGTGTCTTAGCGAGAGTCTTATTTGTTAGCATTATGCGTACCGAGGTCGGTTTCGTTACGTAGATTTTCTGAACTGCAAGCAGATACGTAAAGTTCTAAGGTTCCCTTACTTTATTATTGAAATGCCATCCAATAACTATTACATTTTTGAACACAATCGCTCAAAAGAACGCGACGTCTCTCGACAGTCGACATTGTTTGAACCGCACTGTACTTACAATCAGACGGAATGAAGTTACTTTATAGTGCCAGAATAAACCAAACCAAACATTGCAAACATAAGAAATAACATGTACCTAAAAATAATCTAAGTCGCAAAGAAACATAAATGTGCTACAATAAATTATTGCGTTGACAGACGAGTTACGACTGGTCAAAGACGGCAAATATGGCAACGAAAACCCCAAAGTAGTTGGCGGGTGGGACGGGCTGATCGGCGAACTTATGCGAAAGGTAATCTACGAAAGGTCAACTACAAGAGTGGAGAAATGAGTTCAAAGAGTTACATCAAAGCCAATGTCACATAAATCGTAAAGTAAATTAAGAGATACCTAACTGAAAATTTAATACAGAGTCACACGGACATTCCGTGAAACAGAATTGTTTATTCACTCTTGATGCTGATAAGTTAACTGAGAACAGTTTTAGTGATTGTTATATTAATTTATATCCTAATACTTACGACCCTTTAGATATATCGTTAATAAATAATTATTAGTCTCGTCACTTTATTGTATAAAGATGCTGTTTTGTGAAAACATTTTAGCGTCCGAGTAAATGTTGTCGTTATTTAAATTTCTCCCTTATTATAATAAAGATAATAACAACGAACCAATAGGGAGTTCATATTTAAGAGTCGAAATCACTTTGAACTTTGGAGAGAGGCATTAATACTTTTTACTCAAATAATTAAAAAAACTTTCTAGAAGTCTAATTATAAGCAACTTTAGCATTTTTACTTTTCTACTTTTTCTTTGCAGTTTTACTTTTCTATACTAATATAATAAAGCTGTAGAGTTTGATTGTTTGTTTGTTTGTTTGAACGCGCTAATCTCAAGAACTACTGGTTCGAATTGAAAAATTCTTTTCTTTTTGTGTTGGATAGTCCATTTATCGAGGAAGGCTTTAGGCTATATAACATTACGCTGCGACCATTAGGAGCGAAGCATGAGTGCAAAATGTTGCAAAAACGGGGAAAATTATTTATATTTGAAGGCTTCCGTTGCTAAGCTACCCAAATAATATTATTTGAAGGCTTCCGTTGCTAAGCTACCCAAATCTATACTAATATTATAAAGCTTTAGAGTTTGATTGTTTGTTTGATCACGTGGGCGGAGCCGCGAGCAAAAGCTAGTATTGAATATATTTAAGACTTTTTTTATTTCATTTTGTATGACTAAATTGTAGTATGTGACTTATAACCTTTAATTGTTTATTTTTTATTAACCAGCGAGTATTAAACGTACCGATTCTCTTGTGATTACCATTTTATATTCAGATAATCTCTCATTAAATTTAGTTATTTCTTGATGATATATTTTAAGTAGTATAAAATTAACTTCTCATACAGAGGTAGTAAACTAAAATATTGCATCGCCCTGAGCGTAAAAAAATGTTTAAGTAATCTCTTGAATAGAACATCTAATTTAACCATTTTGAACCTGTATTATTGGAGTTTAATAAAAATTCAAATTTGGAAGGATCAGCACTGTCTAGCCAAGGCGGTATGAGCGCGGGTGCCCACTCAGCCCACGGCGTGATTCTGATATAGCGCACATTCAAAATTGAAAAATCCTAAAGAATAAAAATCATTTCTCTGGTTATGTCCCGCCAGCGTTTGCACCCGGATGAGATCACTCTATGAAAAGATACGTTCTCATAGATAAAAAGGGAACAAAGTATATATCATTCGCTCGTTCGTTCGAACACGTACGAAGAGTTCGTGATGAATTCCACTATACAATATATTACCTTGAATGTTAAAATATAATATCGTACGGAAACATGCATACGAGATAGTTCTCCATAAGAGTATTCATGGTGTGTTAGCCTTTCAGCAATAGGCCAACTTGGTGGACATAAGGCCTAAACTAAATAAAGGAGGTCTATAGCCCCAGTAGGCAGTATGTATGTAAGACAGAGCTCACGGCTGATATTGTGGCGAATTCAATTTTACACATACTGAACGGCGTAACGGGCGAGTAGCTGGTTGTGAAACGAGAGGCCGTGGCTACCTAGACAAATTTTTGTGTGATTCACATATATTTGCTTCGAGTCTGAATGTTGTGAGACCGAAAGTCCTTCGTAGTTCCTGATACCTACAACACAAAACTCGTATCTTAATGATGGTCAGGACTATGTGTCCGGTAACCGTTAGATATATTTATTATAGTTATTGTTATTTATTTCCGTACAATGTAGTTATTTTGAAGAGGCGATAAAACGTTGAACTCAAGTAAATATCAAGAGTTTCCCGTAATATAACCTCTGTATAAATCGTTTCCCTTTTCATAGGAACTTGCGACGCATAAATCTAAACTGTCGTTCCCTTATCGCACGCATCTATAACTTATGTGCGTAATGTTTGAGAAAAAATATTATGAGGCCGCGTTTTCGACATTCTATTTGCACACTTAATTTTTGTAAGAAAGTTTATGATAATTGAATATGAACGAAGTAAGAAAGTTAGTAACGATGCGTAGCTCTTTATTATTTCTGTGTTATTAGTGATGCACGGTCACACACACGGTCACAATGTCCTAATTTTTTTTTTTCATTTGTTTTATTGTATATTTATACTTATTGCTGCTGGGAGGTATACATTTTTGTATCCAACTGGATAGCGACCGCTGTGCACATAGTGAAAAACTAGACATAGTGGTTTGTTCAATCCATACGCGTTACGGGGTCAGCCGATACAATATCGTTTAACTTCAGGCTTATTTTGAGGCCATCGAGTAACACAACCACTCCGCTCTACATTAATTTTGACTGCACTGTACTTAACTTCGCCAGCTTGTCAGGCACTATGTCTTGCCAGCATAAGAAAAATATTTCACCATTCTAAGTAAATACTTTCTACAAATATAATAACACAAAGCTCTAATATTAGATAGAACCATAAGTTAAAACAGTAGCATAAAGTATACGCTCCGACTGAATTTCTTATAAATATTCATGGAGATTGCAGCGACCGGAGGACAGTAATCATCAAATTTTATGTAGTGGCTACGTAGGAAAATGATATTACATTGTTATTTTATAAGATGCCGCATGCAACAAGAGATATAAAAATCTTTTTAAATAAAATATAACATACTGAAAACAAAATAAACATGTATCCATTTTCAATTATTGACAGAGAACTCAAAATGAGTAATTTATATTCTTAGCTTTTTAGTTTTTATGGAGAAAGTTTTTATTTTACCAATTTTGGTGGAATAATCATTGAAATCAGTGTTGAAAGTTTTAGTAAGTAATCCCCGATTTATATACCTATACTTTAAGATTGTTCCATTATTTATTTAGCATATATATTTTATTTATTAGTATACATGTTTTTATTAGTTCCCTAAACTATTATTTATACACGTTAATACTTAATAAAAAAAAATGTATATACTTCATCATTCAATGAAAAAAAAACTGTGGAAAAATTAACGATGGCTCATACTGATAAATAATAAATTACAGATTCTATATTAAGTCCATACAAATCATCCAGTTTATATGTTAAAACAGAGATAAATAAGTATACACAGGCACGACGAGGTCTACCGGATATTGGTAGTTATAAATAAATATATACGACAAGGTGGATACATTTATACACCGATAGATTTGTTAGAAGTGTTTAGCGTCCTTGACCTTCGCGCCATACTCTTGAAAACTTCGAACTCCTCTCGCCACGGCAGATAGCTGACTTTTGAAATACTCGTATTAATCTTGGCTACCACTTTCTTTCAAATATGAAGATTTCCCGAGAGATAAACTTGGCCCATCCGTGGGTCGCGTTGCCACACACAGGCGGAGCCGCGGTTAAAAGCTAGTAATACAGTTTCTTATAACCAGTAATACATAGAAATCGAACCCCAGTTAGATCGTTAAATTTAAAATAAAACTCCTCGTATTTTCTTGTTACTTAATGTGAAAAAAATATGCTCATAAAGATGCATATTTTGTATTGCATTCAATATTTATTTGTGTGAGATTCTAATTGTATCTACTTAGTGTTATCTTAAGAAGCAACTACTAAAATCTAATCAGTTGCTTAGCTTCTTAATACATAGTACGTACCTTTGAACGCATGACTACCTAGTTAAGCACTCAAGCGTTCAAAGGAGTATTTAAGATATTTCTAAAATTCCAATTAGTCAAACGCTGCGCACAAAGCCACGATTTTATGCAACTGGGTGTCTAAACACACTTCACGATATTACACATCTGCCGTCAGACATGACGCTGTTATACATACACGGCTTTAGATATTTTGCCCATTTTAATAATATCTTAAATTTTCAGGAGGCGGATCTCGTCATTGCTCCACTTACTGTGACACTGGAAAGAGAAACGGTTGTTGATTTCAGCAAGCCCTTCTTGTCTTTCGACTTGAAACAATCAAAAAATATATTCAAAGACGCCGCCACTATATTCAGTTTCCTGCACCCGCTCTCTAAAGAAATATGGGTAAGACTCATTTCACAAAAACAATGTTGTATATTCAAAAGAATGTAAGAGACAATGCACTAGGGTTTCGAGTGCATTCACCGTTCACTGATATTCAGTGTTTATTTTTCAGCTATGCATCATTTTCAGTATTTTCGCTGTTAGCGTAGTTTTATTTCTGGTGTCAAGATTTTCCCCGTATGAGTGGAGGGCCGTATCCTTCACAGATTCGCAATCTGAACACAGTGAAGTGGCAACAACAAAGGTAAAATTAAAATGGCTTTATTAAAATTTCCATACTTATTACAAGTAATGAAGATGTCTTGAAGAATGCTCCATGGGAGAAAATAACTTTTTAAATTAATATCGTACACAATTTTTCAGACAACGATTGTGAACGAATTTAGTTTCTGGAACTCGATGTGGTTTTCTCTGGGTTCTTTTATGCAGCAGGGTAGCGACATTACACCGAGGTCAGTGAATACATTAATATTTGATTGCCTAAAGTATATTACATGTTATATTATCTTACTCTTGGTCTCGGATATTTCGCTATACAGACATCTCAGACATAATATATTACTATATCGAAAATTTCATATTCTGTATTGAAAATTCGCAACAAATTGTGTGCACTCATGATATCAGCACACAAAACCGATTCTCGTCACGTTTTCAACATTTGTTTTCAATTTAATATATTAATACAATCTTTTAAAATACCAATAGCAATATTTTAAGGACGTGAACGATATTTCAGGTCGGCATCTGGACGCATTGTGGGCTCAGTATGGTGGTTCTTTACGCTGGTTGTTATATCATCGTACACTGCGAACCTCGCATCATATTTAACGATCACGCGTATACAGGAACCCACACAAACATTCACGAAATTAGCCACGTGTCCAGAGGTAAGCTACGTATAAAATGCTTTCTTATGACTATTATGATTTTTGTTTATTATTCTTTGGTATTTGATTTAGGATACGTCTGATGGCCAAAAGAGTTTTGACTTCTCGAACAATGACGTCACTGATGAACATGGATGGTTAGGTTTCCTCATGGACCGATCCGGTGCCAATGACGTTAACCTTCAGAAACCTTGTGAGATGTTGGTCACTATTACTACCAGTGGAATGAAAGACTTCGCTGTAGCCGTACCAAAAGGATCTAAACTTCGGTGAGCAACTTTTATAGATTTAACACATATGGTGCTGCGAATTTGCATTGCGACATTTGCTACGCTGCAACGCGAATGAATAACTAATTATTCTTCAAGTCAGCTTAATTAACAGCAATTTTACAGCGACAAGTTGTTTTAGGGATGGAATCAACTTAGCACTGCAAGCTCTAAAAAATGAAGGCGAGATGCAAAAACTTATGCGTAAATGGTTCACTAAATCGGAATGTAACGCAAGCGAGGTAAGTTACTAGAATTATAATAGTGATAATTGGGTATTAAATAAATAATATGGTATGTTTAGGTCCAGTCTAAGTACGTGTAGTACATAACGTAGCGAGTAATATAATGATTTTTATGAACAGCCATTGTTGTAATATAAGCACAATTTGTATTAGTAAGTTAGAAAATTGAACACCGTGGTGATAATTTCTCATTTTATAAAAGAACCATAAGGCCGTTGCAGTGACAGTTCATACAACGTGGTACACCACCCGAGTTACACTATACGTTACATAACATATTACACCTATCAGAATACCATTGTGTTTTAGGATCCCCAAGGTTCGGAGTTGACGTTGAGTCAGGTGGCGGGCTTGTTCTATGTGCTGCTTGGAGGTCTTGCTCTGGCTCTTGTCGTGGCTTTGATAGAGTTTTGTCAGCACGGACGCGCCGAGGCAGCTCGTGCGAACGTCCCGCTCGGTACAGCGTTGCGGACACGCGCTCGGTTGGCCTCATCAAATTCGGGGCGCGAACGCAAACCACCGCCGCAACGTACACCACAACGCGAACACGAAAGGCTTGGATGGAATGGCGGTGCTTTCACTGGGGTATGTATGCGAATTATGTGATGCTTTTTGAATTATTATTATCGATTATATTTCTAATCGCTGTTCCGTCTTCATCAAAATCTTGTTTTTTTTTTTATCCTTGCTCGGCTACACCTGATGGTAAGTGTAGCGCAATCCAAGAATAGTGTCGACCAACGATGAACAATGTGTCCATCGTAGGTCGGCAAGATCATGCCGGCCTACCAAAGGGCCAAGGGGGAGAGGAATGAAAAGGGATGGGAAAAGTGTTGTCGTGGAAAAAGTCATGTCGCAAGCCCCTGGCCCTCGGGAGAACCGGATATACACTAGCTGACCCTGGAACGCGAACCACACAAGGTGGGCCACTATGGCAGGTTTTAGCACCAGTGTACGGTGGTCGCTATCCGGTCGGATACAAGTATCCTCCCACCAGCAAATGGTTGATATGATGCGACAATTTTAATTGTTCAATGTATATAAAAATTTGCAGGTCCTAGTATAGGCCAAAGTTATTTACCGCCAAGCATGTGTGTAAGCACTGTTGTGTTTCGGTTCGAAGGGCATTGAAGCCAGAAGGGCATTGACTTAACACCTTATGCCTCGAACACAGTCCCGTGCCATGCATTGCTTTGTAATTCGAAGTTATCTGTGGTGTTGCTACTGTTTATGGCTTGGCGTGGCACTTACCATCAGTCGAGCAACATGCTTGCTTCATCAAAAGCTAATAAAAAAAAATAAGATCCGCGTGAATCAAGATGTATCTGTCTTTGGTTCAACTCAACTGATTGTATGTCTTTTCGGAAATAGCTTCCGTGTCTGCACATGTCTATATTATAAGCTACGATCAAATAATAATTCCCATAATAATAACGGACAAATCGTCACAACAGAACACATAATAATTATTGTCGATTAGCCGTCTTATTTAATACCATTTAATTTTAATTTCTATGAGACCATGAGATTAATTGTACGGTAAAATTAAAAAAAGTCAAAGGAATAATCTAATGGGTTCTATTATTATAACACGTCATCACAAGGCCATCAACGGTGGGTCAGACAATCTTAGTAGCCGTGGCAATCATTAAATATTGTCTCGCCTAAATTATAATCGCCTCACTGATCTACTCGTTAATGAGGTTCTAAGTTCAATACCTAGGTCGGGAAATCAAATTTGACTTTGATCTTTTTAAACTAGTTGCACCACTGACTAACCATTGCAAGCCTGGATTTATATTCATTAAATTAATTATAAAATGTTACTAATATAATTATGATGCTAGCATCAGGACCTAACATATTTATATTAATTAAGTTAATCGTAATATGTTACTAATATAATTATGATGCTAGTATCAGGATCTCAGATTGTTTTTTTCCAACAGTATTACACCCCGGCCAATCAGATCGGTCAGGAGGAGACTGCGTTGCACGCCAGCTTCACGCAAGTGTGATCCTCGGCCCGGGAGGCTGGCACCATACGCCGTCCCTCCCACTCCAAGCAGATGTCTAGCTCTGTTGATCTCTACCAGCTGTAAGATGCAGCACAGATCGATAGCAACATCTAGCTTGTATCCATCATCGATAAACATGTCACCAACATCGATATGCAAAAACCCTTTACTTTCTTGATGCAAAAATGATCTTTTATGCGATATATAAACGTTGATTTTCCAACTGAATTATATAATTTAGTTTGGGGCTTGCTTGCCTTTTTGTTTAAGGTAATAAACAACAACGGTTTTGTTGTCATTTCAATTTATATCCATTCATTTTCTGGAAAGTTTTAGTTACACTGAAATTTGGGTTTTTGTATATCAACGGTCTACCAGATGATATCATTTCAACAACATTCGATATTACGGACATTGCGTTTACACAATGTAATCTTACGTCTCACACTCGGCTCCACGATTGTTCGGTCGTATTTAGTAGTGCAGAAAATTGATATTTCCAGTGTGGATGCGAGATACCGCAGGCACAGGTCTAGTCAACCATTCTTTAGATGTAAGTACTTAAATCAAATCGGTACCAAGTGCCGGACTATTCGATAGTTTTAAGATCGATCTTCAATTTGGACTCGCTGATATAACTATTAACCAGCAATCAACCATTTTATATCCAACGCACTACCGCCATCATTTCCACTTTGGTTTTACTAAGTAGATAAATATCAGGGTCTTATAATTACGTGTCTAGTGAGTAAACTTTTTCGATTAGGTGATTAATAATTTTAAATCCTGTAATTCTAAATTTAAGCCTGGTAGTTAGGTAAAGGTAAATGTTAATTATGGCGTGTTTACAGTACTAGGTACGCAGCGGTATCATAAAATGATAATAATGGTCCCGCTGCATACTGTTCTAAATATTCGCAATAAAGTATGTTTTCAAATGCGCGACGGTGACAAGAGACTGCGACACACAACAAGAGCGACACATCCGTTTTGTATTCCATTATATAGACACGTTTTAAGGTATGCGAGCGAGACAGCAGGCAAGCTTATCAAACTGGCAATTTGCTGACACGTAAAATATTTGCTATAACTTTTTTGAATACAAAAATCACAGCGTGACATTCAGCCATTGTTTTTATACATTTTTAATCACCACTTACAATGCGAGTCCAAAATTATAACATTCTCTAAAACTACACAGGCTCAATTTTTTTTTAATACTTTTGTTACTTATTTCTAGAACACAAACGCAGATGAAAATGAAACGCCAATTCCTATCTACTTGATATCGATAGATGGGTTACTATACTTAGTCTAAATAATTTTTATATGGTATACTCAGTAAGATAAGTCGCTGTGTGATAATGGTAATTTGTGTCTAATAATATATTATATAAGTATCCTGCTAAGACGGAGTTTCGAGACTTAGTACTTATTTAATCTAGATGTCAGTATTATTTTTAAACCCGTTTAATCACCCTGTGTCTTCGTCATTTATATATAATTTTGAATTTAAAGAGGATTTAGTAGTCGTTTGATATAATTTGTTATTTGCATTGTTGATATCACGTCGGTAGCGTTGCCGTGTATCTAAACAATTACTAGTCTCTATGTACCTTTTCATTTCCTACTGAATACGTCCTATAAAATATGGTAAATATTTATTCCAAATCATTGTTTAATATTGAATGAATGTTGGTTTGGATGGAATTAGGATAGTAATGCCAAAGGCAAATATATAAGTGAATCATATCAAACAAAAAAGGCAAAAGTGAATAATTTAAAATCATCATAAGATAATTTGTGAGTTGTTATTGTTTGTACCCGATCTCTCTTATAAGGCTTTTTTCTGTATACATACCGATATGTATTTAAGTTACACGAGCAAGCTACTTTAGGATTTTGTAACGCATGTGTGCGTAAGCAATGTACGCGATAATATCCGAATAACACGATCATACAATGCGCTTAGCACTAACAAAAGAAATGCACGCTTTACAAACGCGGATGTGATACGGCGAAATACCGTACAAAACTGGCCACATTTATCGCAACACGGCCTTTAAATTTATGATATAATAGGCGTTATTAATAATTGTACAGCGTATGAAATGAAATGTGCGTCTACATCCGTCCGTCTGTGAAAAGCTGAACTCTACTCCCGCCTCGGTGTAAAATGCTTTTAATTAAAAATAAATTGAAAAAGATTCACCATTTTCAGTTAATGGCGGTCGGCTTCTATCATAATTATTTCATATAATGTTCAAAGATCCACACATTTTGAACTGAAATACCTACTCGAGTCGTGAGTAATTTTGCAACATTTCTTTGCATTTAACAGTATCTATTGAATGACCTAGTAAGCTGTATTCCTAGATAAATTAATATAATATGTAGTTTAGATATTGTATGTTAAGTTAATGTTATTCTTCAAACGACTGATTTACATAATCGTTTCATTGGATGTAGTGTTTAGTGTTAAGATATATTTTAATGTTACCGTTAATGTAATCGGATGTCTACGATATGTGTATAAGGTGATCTCTCAGATGTTTAACCGTGACGTCACAGCGTCACGTGTTTCTTGCGTATTTATATTAGTATTACAGTAATTTATTCGTATGTGAAGACTATCTAACTTAAATGTTTGTTACATTATATCACAATAAAGAAATAAATGGCATTCCTGTTTTATTTTTCTGCTTTACCACAAAATCTTGATTAGTATCCTCGCTAGTTAGTAGTATAGTTGAAAGACTAATAAAAGGCTATTAGTCATCTCTAATTTTACTCTTTTAGAAGTGACATTTCCAAAAATCCTTCTTCATACACTAACAGGAACTAACAACATAAAAGGCATCAATTGCCAAAATTTCAAGTTTGTTGCCTCAGCGGTTTAGACACTGCGTTGATGAATCAGTCAGTTAACCAGAATAAGTAATTATATATGTATAGATTATTCATTATAATATTATTAATCGTTGTAATGTAAAACACCATGAATATAATTAAATAATTCCTATCACGCGAGCTATTACGTGATACCAATGATAGGTATATAGAGATTAGTTTCTGGTGTCACTTCATAATGTTAAATTAACGTCTAACGGCCCTCTCCAGGGCTTCGGTCCTACTTATGCTTTCCAAACGGACTCTGTAGTCCCGATGTTCGATGAATAATTATAATAATATACTGGTTATCATATTAATATATTAACATACTGATTTATACAAAAAAGATAATCAAAATCGATCCATAATTATCAGAGATATATATGCACCATACATAAAAATACCTACAGACAAATTGAGAATCTCGTTTTTATAATTGGTTGGTAATTTCGGCTTCGAAAACGACTTTTTCTTTTATATATACTCTCTTCTGTCGTATAAGAAAATCTTCATCACACTAATATTATGAATGTGAAAGTTTGTTTGTTTGGATGTTTGTCCGTCAATCACGCTGAAACTACTGAACGGATTTTGATGAAATTTGGTATAAGACAGGGTATGAGCTGACTTGGGTGATATGATACTTTTTATCCCGGGGAAAGCAGATCACGCGGGCGGAGCCTCGAGCAAAAGCTAGTTGCAAATAAAGTTTGATATATCATCATGACATTTTACTGCATCTTAATTAATCAAGAAATCAAATAAAACTCATTACTTTAATTGAAAATCTAGTATTTAATCGTAGCTTTTTATTTAACGGAAGGATTTCTAATTTCAAGGAAGTGTTAAGTAAAAGGATTTTTTTTTTAAATTTACTTGTATATAAATTTGACTAGCCTATTGTGGAATGCTTTGCTAGTAAGTATATGGCGTGCACAACAACGTTCAAAAAAACCGCTTTAAAAACCTCAAAGGCACTCTATCTCACTCATCTGAACCTTTAGACAATATTACCTCTTGATTGCTGGATTGACATTACCTGTTGTAGATGCTGATGTCTATTCGTGATAATTGATTTGCATACATCATCGCAATACCGCATCATGTATTGTAACGTCAGTTGGCTCAAGTATACAGTTTAAATCCTCATTTTAAACGTACATGGATTGTTGCCTATAATATATGATCAATACATAATCTTCACGGTCAACGTAAACATTTTCAGTCCTTATAAAATTGCTGAATACAAGTCACTCCATTGACTTTTTAATGCAATTCTTATAATAAAGTTGTAAGTAACTGTAAGTAAGGTACACTGACTACAAAACCCATCTATGAAAAAACAAAAAAAAATACACGCATCAGGTAACCGTACTGTTAAAGCTGCAGTGGTTTATTTGTATTCATCGTGGTATTCATACATTTACGTAGTCGGTGACTTTATTTTGTATGGAATAAATTGAGGGATCCGCCGGAGAAATGTGTGAATACTCTTAACAACACCAACTTTAGTACTTCAGAAGTATGTTGTGACTATTTGTGTATTTTGTCGTACTTTTATGTTTGATTTACTTACTGTGTTTGAAATATGGAGACGTTAATTCTTTTTTACTTTAAATTCTTTTTTCTGCAGGTTAAACTAAAATTAATAATGCGTTATGGAATTGAGAAACACTACAGCACAAAGAAAATAATTATATCAAAATCAATTAAATTATGAGTTAATATTACCGTTGGAAAAGTCTTCAATAAACAAAGACCCGATTTATACTCTAACTAGGTTTTTCTCGCGGCTCCGCCCGCGTGATCTGCTTTTTCCGGGATAAAAAGTACCTATCACCCAAGGCAGCTCATACCCTGTCTGTATACCAAATTTCATCAAAATCCATTCAGTAGTTTGAGCATGATTGACGGACAAACATCCAAACATCTAAACAAACAAACTTTCACATTTATAATATTAGTAGGATATAATATAAAGTTGCAGACTCATCAATCTTAATATTAAACATTCGCAACCACATTACGAACTTTTTGACTCAACATGAATATTTCTCATGGAACAATTCAAAACTTTAAAAATTCAGCTTCGAATGTTATTTCACTAGAAAACATGGTTAATAATCATGGGTGTAGTTTTCACATGGAGAGCGGGGTCCATGGGTCCAAAAATGTACTAGATAAATTAGTTTCCGTCCGTGACATCAAGGTGAACTTTTACAAAGTAGTAAGTCCCTCATATGCTAGTGGACATCTGGGTTGGTACCACCGCTTTTTCTATTCGTGCCACCAAGCAGCAGTGTGTAAACACTGTAGTATTTTCGTTTGAAGGACATTGAAGCAATTGGAAGACTATTCCGGACTATTGCTGGCCTTCTAGCCGAGTTCACATCCGAATGACTGCTAGATTAAAGTTGAATTGTTAAAATCACCTATTACGACAAGCAGAGGATGTGGTAGAATTGTTAAAACGTTAAGACCCACAGAGCAGGAAACGCATATTCGGCGAATATATTTTTCTGCGTATGCTAAGGGGGAGTTCGAACACCCTAAATCCTCCCCTTTATATACGTATACAGGGTTAATTTTAAAACACCAGCAACCTCGCAGGACCAGATAGCTGACCCCATACGGAACAACTTTTGTTCTACGAGTTTGTATATAACTCAATATATTTAAAAAAAAATGATTTTACAAGTTTTTGTTGTGTCGTATTTTTCTTCGTAGCGTTCGGCGTGCGCGCGCGACTCAAAGGCGCCGCTCAGCTGGCTCGGGCGATGACCTTCAACGCTAGCCCGGTTCCCCACGCTTCGCGTGTTTGCTTACGTAATCTGCGATGCGTGTAGGTAACATTCAAGACGGAAATTAAATGAATACTTATTTTTGTATGAAAATAAAATCTAACAAATTATCAAAAGTCGTAGAACAAAAGTAGTAGCTTATAACCTTAGGTATCTACCCCTGCGAGGTTGCTGGTGTTTTAAAAATAACCCTGTATAAAGTATATACATTTCACTAAAAACATAATCAGTGGGACACAAAAATATATATTATTTTTCCATCTTTTCCTTGTTGATACAATGTTAAATCAGTGCAATAAATTCAAACAATTTTAAAGGTCACGCGCTTGTTTCTCGTTTAACGAATATTTTCATTAAAAATAATTCTTCGGACGTTCTCTAAAATTCAAAGCAACGTCAATCCGAGAGCGGAATTCTAAAGAATTATTATTTGGCAACGACGTCTGTCGAGTGAGAGCAATAATAATTCTTAGCTAGAAACATGGCAATAATGGTGTAGGTCAACACCATCTGCCGCCTTCTGATTTATGACATCTCCGGGAAAAAAGCGCTCTCGAGCAGTCGGCTCGGTTCGTTTCTTGCCTTTCTATAAATGACGAAAAAAGATTTTAGCACATTTCAGTTAAACTTAGCGACCGCGCTGCCGCTTACTGTGTTGTACTTACATACGCCCCAAGTTCAAAATGGGTCTCGCTGTCCGATATTGAGTAGACAGACATACTTTTTTTTCAAATGGGGACACGCACAATGGATAGTGCTCCTGACAATGATTGCAGTAATCTCGAAAAGTACGGCTCGGTCACGAGAACATAAAGCCTAAGCATTATTTGATATTTGGTCCAGATTCGATGTTAAAAGTATATCCTACGAAGGTTCAACATGTACGATGTATTAAAATGTTTTATAGATGATATTTTTCAGTTCAGTCCAATGAAATATACTTTAGTAATATCGGAAATTAGACGATTCTATTTTCTTTTTATTTGGTTCAAAACACAGTTCACGAAACAATACATTGTTTATAATTGTAATACCCACATTATTGAACACATATTTTAGTTGTAAAAGAAATAAACCGCGTCGCGGTCAGTGAATTATAATCCAATTAATATCAATTATGATGTTCTATTCTTCTTTTAATGACTTATGACGGATCCATAAATGAAAACTGACCTACGAAGAATCATTCCAACAATTTAATATTCGACTCGTGACATTTTTATTTAATAATAATTTACAGTATTTTAGCCACTTCTTAATAAACGCCAAAAAGGAGCGGGTTCTCAAATCAACACGTTACATATTTTAACAGAGTTCAAAAATGGAGGAGTTTATAATTTCCTTGCGTGTTTTCTTTTTGTCTTGTTTTTTAGTTTTTCCATTTCTCCGCCAAGTTTGAGCCGGTTATGATGATTCTGTTCGATAGCCTTTAGCTTTAACGCCACATAAATTTGAATTTAATCTGAGGGATGATACTGTACAGAGTAAAACAAAATTAACTTAAAAACCAACTTTATAAATTAATACTGCAAAGATACAAATAACAATAATCCACGGACCAAAGGTAAAATAACATTAGCAAAAATCACTTACTTAAAGAAGAAGAGAGATGTCATGTTACTCAGTTATTATAATAGACAAGCATGCTTCAACGCTCCTTCTTTCCACCTGCCCTTATTCTACTCGCAGTGGGATCAGCGCAAAATTCTTTTGAAACACAATATGTTGCAGAAAGATATTTGGCTTGAAGTTTGTACGACCGGCTCCTGCCCAATGTTAACCTCTCTAAGGAAGAAACACCCAGACCTGAAACAATTTTTTGCGGATCACACACATTTTGCCTCTTTGCAGGAATCAAACCCGCTGTCTCTTGCTTCATAGCGGGCTACTCGTCTAATACATCACGGAGGCTGTCTATCTACTTTTACTAATGAATAATAAAATTGAAATTACTTCAAAACATTCAACTTAGGAAATATCTAATTTAGAAAATCTATAGAACGTTTAAGTAAAATAGAATTGAAAAGCTGGCGTGGGCAACGAATAAATCAGCCAGGTCGAGCGGAATGTTTTATCAACCAAATTACTTTACCGGCCTACAAAAAATTCCAATGAGAAAAATAAAATTTCATTTACAACCGACCACGGTGATTACTCGTAATTATAACATAACCTAAGCAGTACCTACGCAATCACGGTATGATTTAGACACATTAATGTACATACATACAAAGGAGCAATCCGTCTTGATTATGTTTAACTGTGACTCTGGATGCGGTAATAAATTAGATGTTAATCAGAGTAGGTACTGGTCGTTTGGCCGTGGCCAATAGCGCGGTTGTTCAGCTAGGCCTAGCCCTTTATCCTTTGGCAATCGCACACGACTCCTTTACAAGAATCCCTCTAAATCCTTTGTCCCATTTCGCTGTCATTTCTGCCAGTACGACTATTTACTGAGTCTATCATGCCATTCAATTGCATTTTAGTGTAGGAGGCACGTCAAATGCTCGAGCCATGCGGTTCGTTTACCGGAGCGATGATGAAATCAAGCTAAGGCATACTATAAAGGTATTTTTAATACACCTTCGTATAAAACACCCTTTAAACCCTTGTAAAGTGTATAGTTTTCTTCTTTATAATAGCGTAAAACATCATAGAACCCGTTTTTCAATTAAAAGCCGCTTCTTTGAGGGTAGACTCCTAGACGGCGAATGAGGGGCCTAGGAAAACGTGTTGTTTATACGATAAGTAGCACGCTAGAGACGTAGCAAAGCAAAGCAGCGATAGCTCAGCGGGGAGTGGTACGGACTGTCGAGACGAAAGTCGCAGGTTCGAAACCAGCCCCAAGAGCATACACATCTGACTTATCTAAGTTACGTGTATATTGAAACTTAGTTTTGAAACAACTTGAATAAAAACAAGATAATAAAAACTCAAGAAATAATAATTTCTTGAGTTTTCTTGTATCAATGTAAATTTTCAGATATAGAATGCAATTCTAATTAGATGTTTGTCGACTACAATTAAACATGTGTTCTATGGTAGACATGTCATAATAGACGATTGTATGACAAGCACAATGGTAGCACTTCTACGATTTAAATTAAATTAGTATAGTAAAAGAGTAAATACATCATACAATTTGAGGTAGTATAAATATTAAAATTTCGAGCCGCTTGTACTTTATTTCGTCATATTAATAAACGGAAAAATGCACTGCTTCATGTATGTTTGTATACGCTTTAGTATTATAAACGAAACAATAAATTAACATATTATATTTTACTGACTTCATTTTGTGTTTCAATATTTTTTAAAGGAAAATATTTAAAGTTCAAAAATCGAAAAATTTCAATGGTCAAAACTCATATAGCGAAGCTCATTTTATCTGAAACGAAGCGCCCAGCTACTCAATTTTGAAACTTTGTACACACAATATTGAGTGGATCGGGGATTGATATAGCGCGTCACTTTTGATATGAAAAGCTACGACAAAAGCTTTTTCCTTCATTTTAAACAATATTTTTATAAATTGGAAAAACAATAGAACTAGGATTTCCTACTCGGTGATGCTAATCTTAAAAGCTACAAAATCAGTCTATATACCTCTTTATTTTACTTACACTCTCAATGGGTGATAATATAATATGGAAGTCGATTGGTGTGGAACAAGCATTAGATCAGGCGCCGATCGTGTCCGCGATACCACTAAGTAATTTATCTACAAATAGTACAAGTTTGCGTTGTTCCAGGCCCAATCTTGGTTGGGAGCACAATATATCGATTTTACCTATGTTATAACGTTATTAAAATACATAACGTTATAAAGGAATTTTGTTTATTTCAATGTCAATTTTCTTCAAATAATTCGTAGATAACATTTGGAATGTAAAGGAAATGCTAAACATTTTATGGACAATAGTTTTCTTCACGTGATGAAACTGTCCATACCTACGCCATTATCGTTATTCACCACGATTCTTTCTGCTTGACATTATCCCGACCTAGTTCCAGGATCGGCCTACCTACTTCCACACTTAGACACACTTACTTAGACACATCCATTTCGTTTGGTCTTGAGCATTATCTGTATTGAGACTATTGCCTCTCATGTCTATATTTAAAAGGTCAAACCAGTAATTTTTGGACTGCGTGCAAAGTACCTCAGTATGACATGATACAGGAATTTGCGACTGACGTATTCCTGCAGTAATAAATAGTTCACTATGAGTGGTTGTTTTAACAACTTTAGTTTTATTACATTTTAAGTCCTAACTCGTATAACATCTAGCAATGCACTATACATTTTGTAACATGCCTTCATGGCTTTACATTCCGGTTCAAGTAGCAGTCCTCACATTTTGCTATGCATATTCGAATTTCATACATAAAGCTAATATACGCAGCGTATCGCAGACATTTCTCAGCACTATGCAAATTCTAGATAGGTGTAGCAATGATTCGTGCCCAGGAGAATATGAATCATATTAAATTTAACATTTATCTTATACTGTCGCATATAGAGACGTCGCTAAACTTAAATTGTCATTAAGTAATTTATTAGAATTCGATTATTTCCCACAGTCACAGCCAGTTAATGCTTTAAGTTCCGTTACTGAAAAAAGTAAATGATTTAAACTCTGTTACTGAGTAGAGATAAAATTTTATTTAACGTCTCATAGAAATAATCGCGATCTAAGAAAGGGCTTAATGATAATTAAAGTCTAGTGACGTTTGTGAGTTCGCCGGTTTCATAAATCACAACTACATATTAATAAATTCATGGACATATAGCAAAACTTACAAATTGTGCGGAATGTCTGAAATTAAATTCTATTAAAAACCAAACATAACGCTAATGCATTATTTTGAGACGACTGTCGTTAGCATGAACATTTTTATTTATTAGAGTTCTACGGCTGAGTTTCTTGGTGCTTCTATTTGTGGCGTACTTGTAAAATAAAAGCTTAGATTTTTTATTTTGATGTGACCCTCAATTTTCACCATTGAATTACGAACAAGCTGAGACAACCCAACCTCAAAAAGTTTTATTGATTTCGAGATATAACATTTTATATTATATTCTATTAATATTAACTCAAACGGCATGAATGACTTACACTCGCTGAACAAAACCAATTTAAAGTTTCAAACGCGAATTGGTCACTGCTAAAATTCATTACCAAATTCTGACAATTATTATTATCAATAGCATTGGAAGCGATGTAAAGCGACAAATTGCTATAAACACTTTACATGCTTCTATTGCTATATTCCATTTCAAAGCCTAGTTATTATTACGTGTCAGTTTTAAAAAACATGCTATTAATGAAATATCAATACATCAAGGGTTATTAAAATCAGAGTAACCATTTTATCTGATTACTACTGAGTTTATATGCTCATGGAAGTTGAGAGAGAAATAGATCTCCGAGAAATATGATGTGTGTTGTGGGACTGCAAGTCCCTCTTAGTTCCTGATACCCACGATACAGGTTAACCTAGTGTGGGGTCAGGACTATCTGGGTGAATGTTGGGTGTATATAATTAAAAATTATATACAAATATAATTACAATATATTTGTAGTATAATTGCCTCGGTGGCGCAGTTGTATTGCGTACTGTTATAAACCCCAACTGTACCCGCTTATGCCTACTCTATCCTCTATTCTGCTCCGTCAGCATTATCTCTACCCTAGTCGCTCCACACTTCCATCCACTAGCTTCAGTCTCCTTTCAATTCTCATCTCGGGCGGTTGTCTAAAACTCTATTTTTAGTTTTAATCCTTTTTTAAAAAGGGTAATCGCGGAGCCCTTATAACATTGGTGGCAGCTTAAGGGATTTAAAAAACGTGAAAATCCCCGGATTACGTCTCCGTTGTGTGTGTTGTGTAAAGTGAGTGAAGTGAAAACGGAAAACCCAGGATAATTCACGCCCATTGCTGCGCACTGCTCGTGCTGTAGCCGGCCCTGACTCCTGAAGATCCATCGTCACTCACCAGTCTGCGTTGAGACCACACTTTTACAAGCCTGGTTTGCAATCTACGTGTCCGACTCCGCCGCAATCTTCGCGCCCTTCGTGTTCGACTCCACTGTGCCCTTCGCCCGAGCCTGACTCAAACCCGCCGTGTTCAACTCCACTGCATCCATCGTGCACCCGCTGCAACTTCGCCTCAAAATCGCCTCCTCGTGCTTCAAGGACCATGCTATATTGTATAACTCTGCTTATCAAGTAGGTGATTCTAGGATTATAATTATCAAACTTTTAATTTTATAATATTTCATTTTTATTTCTTTGTGTTTGTATTTGTGTGTGAAAAATGTCTGAAAGTAGAGCTCAAAGCCCCAAATTCGAAAAACCCGAGGTCACCGTTACTGACACTGAGGAAGAGGCCTTTGCCCTCCCAGGTCCTATTACAAGGTCGACCTCCAAACGAAAAGTTCCAGTGGTTCCCAAACTTGAGTTGGATTTGTCAACGTTATTAAAGTTCATCAAACCATTTGACGGTTGTAGAGAGACCTTGAACTCATTTTTAGTAAATTGCAATAACGCTTATGAATTAGCTTCGGAATCACAAAAAGACACTTTATTTAAATATATCCTTTGTCAACTTCAAGGCAAGGCCCAAACAGCTTGTTCCGTTAAAGAATTCACCAACTGGATCCAATTGAAAGAGTTTCTCAAAACTCAATTCTCAGAACGTAAACACTATGCACACCTGCTCACCGACCTGCAGGAATGCAAACAACTGACAAATGAATCAGTTGGCCAGTACGCTCTCAGGATAGAGTCTTGTCTATCACAGTTGCTCACAGAGATATCAATCTCGCACGGGCACAAAAGTAGGGAGATGATAGGTCGCACAGCAGCGATGGAGGAACTAGCTCTCCACCATTTCCAAATGGGATTGACAGCTCGAATCTCCAATATTGTCAGGTGCAAGTCCCCAAGGACACTAAATGAGGCTATCAATGCCGCCATTTCAGAGGAAAAGATCCAACAATCTATATACAGACAAAATTTTAGTCCAAAACCAAATACCTCAAATCAAAGGCCAAATCCCCGTCGTGACCAAGGTCAACGACCCTCTGCTCCTATGCAAACTAATTCCGCATCCAGGCCTAACTTCAACTATAACAACAACGGCTCACCCCCGGTGTGCCGATATTGCAAGGCAGTCGGGCACACATTAGAAGAATGCCGGAAACGGCAATATAACAATAGACTCCGGAGTGATCCAAATCACTCAAGGACGCCTCAACGGGTCCACTTCGTGACCGACGCCCCAGAAGAGGAGTACCCAGCGGAAACTACTGAAGCTGAGGGGTACGACACCGTAGACGCTCAACAAAAAAACTATTAAATGTCTCGTCCCGGTGTCGTACGGGACTCCGCTCTTCAAAAACCGGCACCTTTACTAATTCCAATCCGTCATCACCGCATGATGACCCACTGATTCCCACTGTATCGTCTCGTTCTAATCCGTCGTCGCCACATGATGACCCACTGATTCCCACTGTATCGTCTCGTTCTAATCCGTCGTCGCCACATGATGACCCACTGATTCCCACTGTATCGCCTCGTTCTAAACCGTCATCGCCACATGATGACTCGCTGAATCCCGCTGTATCTAAACAACAAAATCTTACTAAATCTAGTGTATTTGAAATTACCAATGACCCTGGTAAAATACTACTTCCTCATGTCCTTGTTGATTCCGCTGTATCAGATATCCCTCTAGCTCTTCTTGTTGACTCAGGTTCGTCAGTAAGCCTCCTGAAACATTCATGCATGCAAAAGAATCCCAAATTAGTGAAAGACACAATACAACTAAAAGGTATTGACTCATCTGAAGAACCTATACACACCCGAGGTCATTTCCAGCTAAAATTGCACTTACCTAAGATCAATGTATCTCATCAGTTTCATGTTATTGACAAAATACATTTACCTTACGATGGAATAATAGGATCAGATATGCTTAACAAACTCAGCTGCAATATCGACTACACTAAAAATTTACTTCGTATAGGTAAAACTCACTTAAAATTATACTTTCATGAACCAGCTTACCTTATTCCACCCAGAACAGAGACTGTTATCGAATGTTCCGTTTTGAACCCTGAAGTGAAGGTGGGGATGATCCTCGATCAAAAATACTCTGATTCACTCTTAATTGCAAATAGCGTAGTCTGTGTAAAGGGAAACAATAGAATAAATATATCCGTAGTAAACTTAGCCGAAGAACCTGTAACATTAAATTCAAATCTTAACCTTAAACTTACGCCTATAGATCCCTCTGACCTCGAAGAACATCCACTTGTCCCTGTTAATCACATTAGTTCAACACCTGATGCTTTTGCTCGAACTGAAGAAGTGCTTAAACAACTGCGTGTTTCCCATTTAAACCAAGAAGAGAAAGAGGCCCTTTCCCAAATATGTTCGGAATTTTCCGATATTTTCTATCTCCCTAGCGAAAAGCTATCTTATACTGACGCCATGAAACATGAAATTAAGACAACTACTGAAATTCCAATCCACACTAAAACTTACCGATTTCCTGAAATCCACAAAACCGAGGTTCGAAATCAAATGAATAAAATGCTAGAACAAAACATAATTGAACCTTCTGATTCCCCATGGTCGTCGCCCATATGGGTGGTCCCCAAAAAACTAGATGCTTCTAATATTCGAAAATGGCGTGTCGTAATCGACTACAGAAAACTCAACGATGTCACAATCGGTGACACTTATCCTATACCCCAAATCGCAGAAATCTTAGACCAGCTGGGCAACAGTAAATACTTCTCCACGCTCGATTTAGCGTCAGGTTTCCACCAACTTCTTCTTAATGACAGTGACAAAGCCAAAACGGCCTTCACAGTCCCAGAAGGTCACTTCCAATTCTTGAGGATGCCATTCGGCCTCAAGAATGCGCCCTCCACCTTTCAAAGGTTGATGAATACCGCCTTATCTGGCCTCACAGGCATGCGCTGCTTCGTTTATCTAGATGATATCGTTTGCTACGCGTATGACCTTGAATCCCACATCGCAAACCTCAGATCCATTTTCCAAAGAATCCGGAAATTCAATCTTAAGTTACAGCCAGATAAGTGTGAGTTTCTCCGACGCGAAGTCTGTTACTTAGGGCATGTCATTACAGAACAAGGCGTTAAACCTAATCCCGAAAAAATCAAGGCAGTTACCGAATTCCCTACACCAAAAACCGCCAAAGACATCAAATCCTTCCTTGGGTTGGTTTCATACTATCGCCGCTTTATTCCTAATTTCTCAAAAACTGCAAAGCCCCTTACTAGTCTACTTAAAAAGGACATAATTTTCACCTGGAAAAATGAGCAACAGCTTGCCTTTGACACACTAAAACACAAACTCACCTCTGCACCTCTATTAATCTACCCTGATTTTTCTAAGCCTTTTATACTCACCTGTGATGCTCAAATTGCTCAAATCACGCCGTAGGAGCCGTTCTTTCACAAGGACAAATTGGTAAAGACCAACCAATAGCTTATGCATCGCGCACACTCAATAAGAGCGAAACCAATTATAGCACGACTGAAAAGGAATTGTTAGCCATCCTGTATGGTTGCAAAACCTTTCGCCCTTATCTATATGGGAATAAGTTTCAAATTGTTACTGACCATAGGCCACTAAGATGGCTCTTCAATCACAAGGACCCTAGCAGCAAGCTCCAAAGATGGCGGTTAAAACTTGAAGAGTTTGAGTATGAAATTGTTTATCGCAAAGGCAAACTGAATTCAGCAGCTGACGCTCTCTCCAGATACCCCGTAAACGCTGTCCTTCCTGAAACAGAAAACAACCCTTTAATAGACCCTGTAGATAACACTCACTCGGATTCTGATGTCGAAGTTCCACTTCCTGATATCCACCAGGAAGATCTCGACCAGTTGCTAGGACCAACCCTCGGTTCAGACGATCTCAATCTCGATTTCAGTCCCCTGAGTCTTCCAGCTTCTGCAGCACCTGCAGACCTTCCAACTCCAGTAGTCACTTCCGATGCCGTAGATCCTCCTATATCTGAAACAGAACAAGACCCTCAACCTTCTACTAGTTGGCAGAACCCTGAAACCTTACCTCCTTCTATATCCACGTACCGCGACTCAGTAACTCCTTCTCCAGTACCTGAAAACTTAGCCTCCTCAGATGAAACCTATAGTAAATTTCTCAAATCTACGACAAAGATATACAACACACATATCACAGAACACAACGAAAATTTACTAAAAGGAGCGCAGAAGTTAATAGTAGTACCAACCTCGATAGACATGGATGAATCTATGCCCTACGTCCAAGAAATCCTCGGAAATTGTCCCAGTCCCGAACTTGATGAATTTCTGAAAATGGAAAGAAGTCTGTATACATTTATACCCCTGACGATTGATAACAAAACCTACCTCTTCTTGTTCACGAAAGTACACCATTTCGACGACCACTCGTATCCCGACATATTCAAGGGCTTAAAATACACTCGAGACGAAATAATCATGTCATACCCCAGCATCAACGAAATAAGTATATCAGACTTCAGAAATCCCTTCGACAAACACTCCTTCGCAAGAATCTACAATATGTTGGCCTACCTATTCGATGGGACCAACATCAATATCCATATATATCACAACCAGATTATATACCCTTCACCTAGTGAAATCCCTAAAATTCTAAAAGAAAACCATGATATCCCTATTGCTGGGCATTTAGGCACTGCCAGAATGCTGAGTCGTATTAAAGAAAAATACTCATGGAAGAATATGCGCACTGATGTAGAAGACTATATCAAGAAATGCCAGTCGTGCCAGACCAATAAAGCTTTACGTAGAATAAATAGAGCACCAATGGTCATAACATCCACTTCCACATCTCCATTTGAGAGATTGGCCCTCGACATCGTGGGCCCACTGCCAGAATCCGGCACAGCCAAGCTTAAGTATATTCTGACTATGCAAGACGATCTGACTAAATTCTCCCTAGCGTACCCTCTTCGCAGTAACACAGCAGCTGAAGCAAGTGATTGTCTCCTCCATTTTATATCGTTATTCGGAATCCCAAAACAGATACTCACCGATCAAGGGACGAACTTTACAGCGGATCTCTTTAAGAGAACGTGTGAGTTCCTCAAGATCAAACAACTATGGTCATCACCTTACCACCCGCAGACCCAGGGAGCATTAGAAAGATCCCATTCTACATTGAAAGAATATTTAAAGTCATATGTTAACGAAAACCAAGATAACTGGCCTCAGTATGTTTACACGTCCATGTTAGCATATAATACTGCCGTGCATACAACCACGCACTACACCCCATACGAGCTACTGCTTGGGCACAAACCTCACATACCGGACTCAGTATATAGTGAAAACTCTAACACTACGTATCCCGAATATGTGAAACTCCTGCAACACCGCTTAAAACATACACGTGATAAAGCCTTAGAATACATGCGTAAATCTAAAGAGACATCTAAAGGATACTACGACACAAGGACTCGTTCTATTGAATATAAAGTAGGTGACTACGTCCTATTGAAGAACCATCTTAGGATGCGCAAGGCCTTATCACCCTTGTGGAAGGGCCCATATAAGGTTGTCAAAATACACGGCAATCACACTTTATCCCTGCTCATAAATAGACGTCACGTAAAACATCACTACGACGAGGTTAAACGTGTCGAAATAGAAGACGCATCCCCATCATAAATTATAAGCTATCTCTAATCCTATATAAATGAATAATATAAGCATAGTAGGTAAGAAGTATATTATCCTTCACTAATTTTGTACATACTTAGACGAGTCTTTTTCCTTCCAGTGTGCTGGCCCAAGGTCATGCAGGATATGTCCATCCGCTCAACTCAAGCGCCGGCATTTACTTTGATCCAATTGGTGAACTCAAAATTAATGTAGGTCATTTAGACATCTTAACCCCTTTTGACATCTCCCACATTGAATCTCATATTCAAAATATAAACTCAGTACTAGGCACAACCCGTTTTCTCTGTAGCCAACTTGAAGTAGAAACCGCAAGTCCACTCGAATGTCATAACGCGCTAGAACCTTTGACAATTAGATATAATGACATCGTCTCCGCTTATTCTTCCATTAACCATCTGATTAACAGCAACAGAGTAAAGAGAAGCGCATGGTTAGGTGGTGTAGGCACTCTCTCAAAAACAATCTTTGGAACCTTAAATGAAGACGATGCCATCAAATATGATAACGCCATCCGAAATTTACAAGA
Source organism: Amorpha juglandis (assembly GCA_949126905.1). Lineage (NCBI taxonomy): Eukaryota > Metazoa > Arthropoda > Insecta > Lepidoptera > Sphingidae > Amorpha > Amorpha juglandis. The sequence continues at coordinate 12,445,998 of OX421367.1, forward strand.
TAACGAAAAGAGGTTAAGTACATTAATTAAGGAAAATATTTTAGTAGCAACCACTATTTTATCGAGATTTAATAATACTTTACATGCCATAAAAATAAATGAGGCTAGACTTGACGAAGGAATAGAAAGGCTCTCATTGAATCTAAAAAACATGTCCGAAAATTATAATAGTTTAAAAATTAAATCAATTATGGACTCAATACTCCATAGTTTGGAAACCACTGTACTTACCTTATCGTTTCAACTAGAGGACATTGTAAACGCTATCATGTTCGGTAGTCAAAACATCCTGCACCCGGCTGTCTTGACACCCACACAGTTGTATCAAGAGCTCGTCGATAATTATAGGTACTTACCTGTAGATCTTAAGCTTCCTATCGTTTTAGAATTAAAAAATATTCATATGTTAATGAATGTTTCTAGTATTATTTGTTATAGTTTAAATAACAGAATTATTTTTATTTTAAGAATACCTTTAGTTTCTTCAATGCAATACAGTTTATACCATAACATAGCTTTACCTACTCCACATCATAATAAAAACCCAGACACTTTTACCTTTATTGTACCCAGTAGCAGATACACCGCTGTAAGCAAAGACAAAACCGAATATTGTAACCTTGAATCACTGAACGAATGCAGAGTTATCGGCCCATATGAATTTATATGTGACGTAATGACTGTTTTATCTACTAATGCAAATCCCAGTTGTGAGAGTGAATTAATGACAAATGTAATTAACAAATTACCCAAACAGTGTCAAACGGATTTTATTCATGGTCATTTAGACATATGGAATAAATTATATAGAAATAGCTGGATATATGTACAATCAGATGTAAGCAAACTCCACATTGAATGTGCCAATAGTAAACTTGTAACAATAAATATAATGGGCACAGGCATTGTAAATATTCCGGATAATTGTTATGCATACTGTAAAACTACCAAGCTCATTCCTAAATTTAATAATTTAAAAATTAATGTAACTAATTTTCACCCTGATTTCAATATTATTAATGACTCATGTTGTAATTTAAATATATTTAATGAGAAAATGAGTGATGAACCTCGTAAAAAACTACAAAACATTAACCTTGATTTTCTCACACCAGATATTAGTTCCAAATTAAAGTCAATAACTAGTGAAGCCGATAAATTGCTTAACCAGCATACAATCATTAAATACGAGACTCATCTCTCAGTTTTATTAGTTTTAATTATTTCTTCAATTTCATTATTTTGTATGTTTAAACTTTTATTATGCATTAAATCGCACAACCGCCTCACCTATAATATCCCTCTTTTCTCCCGACCTGCTAAGATAAATCCACCTGTAGAACAAATTCCTATAGAAACTCTACCTAATCCTATCGTTCCTGACAGGACTGACAGAAATAAACAAATCCCAGAGGACATTCCAGCCCCTAGCACTAGACGACATATATGACTTTTACCTTCCTACGCTACCTATACTCTCCCTAAACTTCGCAATTTCATCCCCGAAGTTTAGTCCACCCCAGGGAGGTGTTATAAACCCCAACTGTACCCGCTTATGCCTACTCTATCCTCTATTCTGCTCCGTCAGCATTATCTCTACCCTAGTCGCTCCACACTTCCATCCACTAGCTTCAGTCTCCTTTCAATTCTCATCTCGGGCGGTTGTCTAAAACTCTATTTTTAGTTTTAATCCTTTTTTAAAAAGGGTAATCGCGGAGCCCTTATAACAGTACGCGGTACTAGGTACTGCTGTGCTGAGGTCTCTGGTTCGATTACCGGATCGAGTAATGTGATATTGGGTTCTTATATCACGAAATTCTCAGTATCAACCCGGAGTCTAGAATCGTGCCCGGTATGGCGATAGATATCGGCGAAATGTGGATGTACTGGTTACAGCTGTGCCTTCTCCTCCGGGGATTACAGGCGTGAATGCGTATATATATGTATGTATAATTTGTAAGTACAGTTTATACAGTTCCGTACAGCGCACCTAGCGGGTCATATTAAGACGTATTACCTACATTCATTTTTCTCGTCGATGATTTAGGTGCGACCATTCTAATTTGACATCTCTATAATAATACCATCATATGACAGCGGTACCGATAGAGTTGAAAATATAAAGTAAGGTCAAGTGGGAGTCGGGTTTCGTACCAACACCCTTAAATTTTTACTTTTTGTTATTTATTGCATTTGTTGGGTTAATTAAGGTTATCCGTCATAATAATACAGGTCCTTAAAAATACGGCAAATAGACGAACAGACAAGTATACGCTCAGTAATAGAGTTTAGGGAAGTTTAGCGTTCCCTAAAAATCTCCAAAAAGAAATGCGAATCGGTCATGATTTTAAAACAGCACCGGAAAATAAATAGAAGACGACGTTATAAATTACTTTCTATAAGCAAAGCAGTTTTTATTTTGCAATGTTAATTGCCAATAGAAAATGCCTACGCAATGTAAGCAGCGGGCAGCTATTTAACGTCAAGTATAGTAAGTCTTTAGTGTACGTAAAAAGAGCAGTGCCTGGTAGTTTATAAAATCATGGCGTACTTTGTGAAAGCTGTAAAGTACGGAAGCTGTTCACGGAGTTATATCACTGCGTCTGTTTTGTAAATGCAATTTAAAGTGGGTTTTATAGAACCTGTATACATCGGAGTAAAGAAAACATTTGCTAAAATACTACTTCAGGATTATTTCTTAATTTTTACAACTTTACGAAAATAAAATGAAATCAAATTAAAATCATAATATTTATTTAGCTTGTAAGCCATACAGGGCTTTTTGACTTTTTGAAAAGAAAGAATTTTGAATGTAATTTTTACATAAAATTATTTAAAATATGATTTCCTAAAAACTACGTTTTTAGTAATGTGACACTCTCGTTGCCGATGTCCGATATATCTTATAATATAGAACGACAATTGAAAATAACATGTATTCACTAAGATGTGTGCTAAATGTGATATTAATGTCAGCTTTATGCTTTAAGATAAACGTAAAATAAAGATATTTTGTCAACATCATTAATGCGCCGAGTAAACGATAGAGATACCGAGTAATAAATACCACGGTCTCACAGGAAACCTGTCTCACAGTGAATTGTCACCTTGCTACTGTCGATCATGCGAGAAGTATCTAGAGGCCCAGATAATTTATCTCAACTTTTGATTAATCGCAGTGCGGCCATGATTTTTCTGGGATTGTGGACTTTGGTGGCCGTGAATACCACATACCATTAGATGACCGACAAGCTAGGTAGCTACAAAAAAGAGCAACCGGTTCACAACAAAAATAAATGCAACTTTATGAAACTAAACAGAATAGTTTTAACAAAAACCGCTTTGACATACCATTGCTATTATTTATCCAGTTCAATAAAATTCCGATGAGAAATATATGTATTGAACGAACGCGCAAAATGCTTTCGATATATTGCAGATCATTTTACTTAATGTTAACAGTGTGTATATATATATTTTTTGTTTTTTATCCTGGCTCGGCAAAGTGACAACGCTACACCTGATGGTAAGTGTAGCGCAATCCAGGAATAGTGTCGACCAACGATAAACAATATGTCCATCTTAGGTCGGCAAGATCATGCCGGCCTGCTAAAGGGCCAAGGAGGAGGGGAAGGAAAAGGGATGGGAAAGGATCAGAAGGCAAGCCCCCTGGGGAGAACTGGATATACACTGGCTGACCCTGGAACGCGACCCACACAAGGTGGGCCACTATGGCAGGTTTTAGCATCAGTGTACGGTGGTCGCTATCCGGTCGGATACAAGTATCCTCCCACCAGCAAAATATATAGTTAATATATAGTTTTTCTATTGATATTATTATATAATCCTTATAGTTTGATATAAAGTTAGGTACTTCAAACGGATACGAGGGTAGGAAGTATGACTTTTCAATACGTATTTGTCCATTGGCGCAAATATTTGTACGATCTTCGAGTGTTTATCACAAGTGTGTGTTGTGATGCCACATCCTATATAAAATCATGGAATGCAATATTGGAAACGTTTTTAATGATAAAAGTAATATCTGAAGTTTTCCATGTCTTAAGTATGTTCTTACTTTGTGTTTTAAACAATCACTACCTAGGTTTGCGGGCCCTTATCTAAGTGAAAGTGAAAGTCGATTCTAAGTGGTCTTTTTTCATAAACCTTGACGCGGCCGTAAACATTTAAAGCCTGTTTTTGAAGTTTGTATTTTCTAAATAAAAATATATTGAACTATATGGGTGTCCATGAGTGGCTTTTATCAGACTGTCTATGTAAAACGACCGTTCTCAAGTAACTTGCCTGATAATGCCTATATAATCAGTTTACCAATTTCAATTAGCTTAAAATCACAATTCACAAACCACATCAGTAAAATTAGGTCAATTAGCTTTTGTCGAACATTCGTTTGTCGATTTTCTGAATGAGGATAGTAGGTACTATAAATTACGCGTTAAGTAAAACAACGCGTGAACTATCCATACATAAAACCTTTTAAATTGATACTCAAAATGTTAAATTGTTGATAATTAGATTTGTTCCCGCGGATCGGCCCGCGTGCGTGGCATTTTATGGGAAAAAATGTAAAAAAGAAAAGATCTATTTCTCTTAGTTATACATGCATGTAAGTAGTTGGGTGGATATACACGTATTTATATTTTACTAGCTTTTGCTCGCGGCTCCGCCCACGTGATCAAATAAACAAACAAACAATCAAACTCTATAGCTTTATAATATTAGTATAGATTTGATTTTGATTTGACAACGGAAGCCTTCAAATAATATTATTTTGGTAGCTTAGCAACGGAAGCCTTCAAATATGAATAATTTTCCTCGTTTTTGCAACATTTTTCACTGATGCTTCGCTTCTAATGGTCGCAGCGTAATGTTATATATCCTAAAGCCTTCCTCGATAAATGGACTATCCAACACAAAAAGAATTTTTCAATTCGAACCAGTAATTCCTGAGATTAGCGCGTTCAAACAAACAAACAAACAATCAAACTCTACAGCTTTATTATTAGTATAGATTAGATTAACTACAATGTTCACTCGTATTTGCTATGTGACAAATACCGAAATAAGATTGTACTAAAATGTTTATTGTGCCGTATAATTATTTATTTAAATACTTATAGAAATATTATTTATTTCATTTAATCCTGTTTAGATATGTGTAAACCTAAATAACCTCTGACAAAAATATAATTGAAGAAAATCTGTTCAGCCATTTAGAAATTACTTAATATGGTTATCTAATCATGGTGGGGTTTTATGGTTACTTTAAATATAATGAAGTAATAACATTCACCTAAGGAGTACTCATTCAGTACAGGAGGCTCGTGCCCAGCAGTGGAAGGTGTATAATATAGGGCCAGTATTATAATATTCTAACATTCAACATTACGCTCCTACCTTAAAGGGCAACAATTATAAGTTAGTGAGAGATGAGTGGCGCTGTTTCTAAATGCTCATTTTGACAATTTTCTATTGAGATTTTCCAAAAAAAAATATTTTCCATTGCTGCAAAACTTGCCACTACCAACTTTATTGCACCTCACGCAAATTGCACTATGTCTATGTCTGAAAAGCGCTAAACAAACACATCCGACAAATATTCTACAAAATTAAATTACAAGCGATTACATTAGGTTTTGTATTCTGCATTTATCTTGCCGGTGGAAATTATCCAGTTTCCGTACAAAATTGAAGGTAAAATGGTACATCGCGCCGAGTCGTCACGTCGCCACTGTCAAATAAAATAACAGATTATCGAACGGGGCCCGTGCGTCGAATAACAAACCCGTAATGGCTAAAGCGGTTTCGGTTAAGAAGGCACGTTGTTCAACTTAACTAACTCCAAGTATGTTAATTCGGAAAATGTTTTCAGGTTTTAACTTTGATCAAATAAAGGCACGATAATGAATATTTTATTACGCACAAAGTCGAATGTTTTTATTGTTGAAAACGAAAATTGATTTCGATAAAAGTAGTTTGTTTTATTAACTGACGAAATGTTTATACTTTTTGTGTACGTTCACGCATAACTCCGCTAAATGTGTTACTTCGTGGTTTGGATAATTCTTTTATTTTCGATAGGTTTCCTCCCAGGACGGTGGCATTAAAAATCCACGCCTAAGGAGATTAAATCAAGGATGTTAGAGTAAATTCAAATTTATATACATGTTTTGATGATTCTTAGACAATAATAATATCTAATAATAGAGAATCCTCCTATCGCTAAAAGAATTAGGTAAATCTTGAAATATGCTCTAAAACGCGTCCTAATACTCGTATGTACTAAAGTACTAGAATGGACACCACAAAACGCAATTTCTATTTCCTCAAAACTAATTAAGTCATCTACAATTTTGCCCAAAACCTAACCGAATATATACTATTATATGATAAATTGTTTGACATATTACAGCATAAACACACATGCTTTCATATTTTTTTTACTGTGTGGTAGTACTTACAGCATGCTGTCTTTAATCGTATGCCAAAAATACATCTTCATTGATAGTCATATATAGTCATACAAGTCATAACTAACAAAAATACCGCGACCAAATTTTAACGAAACGCTGCGTAAATTACAGTACAAACTATGTAATTCATTGGTAGTCGTAGACCGTCTCTAGTTGACATAGTTTCTTTCAGACCTGCAAAAGTCTCACAGACTTTCAATGTATCTCACCGCATCGTCTGGGAATTTAATTTAATAGCGCTTAATTTCTTCGCTCTAAAATCTAATAAGCATAAGCAAAATTCTAATAGTAATAGGTACAAAAGGCTACAATTCAATGCTTGCCATGTTGCATAGCATGTAAATTGCATACGAGTATACACATCTGATTTCTTTCAAGTTCAATATGCTCACGGCATGAATACGATTTTCAACGGTTGAAAATAAAAAGAATCGGACGTAAAAGGCAAAGTATTTCATGTATCCGCTGCTTGTATTTGTAGATTTTTTTCAATAGATTTTGCTTTTTTGTTTAAAAAATATTTAATATTGGCTGGCGTTTCTGCTATTAGCCGGCTTTATGGATATAGCAAATACTTTTAATGAGCTATTACTGCCTCGGTGGCGCAGTTGTATTGCGTACGCGGTAAGACTGCTGTGAGGAGGTCTCGGGTTCGATCCTCGGGTCATTTTATATTAATATACATCTTGGCTTCTCTTCCGAATTTATTCGACACAGACCTAGCAAATCCATGCCGAGGAGTGTATGCTACTTGGTTAGTAAAACTTGAATTGTATTGACTAGTGCGGATTCTCATAATTCAATATAGTCAATCTATCGACGGATAATCATAGATCACATTCTTGCATTCAATTTTATCTGAAAATGTAATCATTGGAATGTAAAATTCGCTTTATTTTTTTATGTTTTGCTGAGGAATAAGGTTTCTCGTCAGCCAAATCAGAAACCGAAACCCCTACTGATGTTGATTGGACCGATTCATTAGAATGGTTTATACATTATAAGTTCCTGTTATGTAATTTTCATTTTTAAAGACCTTTTATACTATGCTGTACTACATAATAATAAATAAAATATGCTCTAAGATAGTAACGGAAAACCATCACCTTCAATTAAGAATCAATGTCCGTGAGTATCGTTTAATTAAAACCCTAATTGATTTTTGCGGTGATTAAATTAAATTAATCATAACATAGCTATTGAAATCAGATTATCACACAAAAAGTAATCGGTTGAAGCTTGATGAAATCCGTGAGCGTTTTGGTGCCAATATTGATTCGTTTTGTGGTATGACGGTACTGGATCCGAAAGGAATCCAATTACCTTAATGGGAACTGGATCCCAGCATGGCAAGCCACAGTATACACAATTATTACAGCTGGTTTAATGCGTCTTACAGATTGCAATAGATTACAAACGTCAAACGGTCGACTAGACGAAGTCGACTATTGTTTCTATTGTTTGTGTTTAATGACTTATTTTCGTGACATGAATATCAAATGAAGATAACACAAACATAATCTAAGTATCATTGATTTATAATATGATCAATATGCATTGGAAAGAGATTCATCTAGTACACATACGGTTCGCCAAGTAATGTGATGTTAGGAAGCTAATCAATATCCCTGTATTCAAGAACAACGCCTAAATGATGTGCACAGCATAGATATAAGACAGTATGCCCCTATGCGTTTGCGCGCAATATGATTCTTCATAGTGAAGTTTGTGGGTACAAATATACGAGTAATCCAACGTTTAGAATAAATTACATAAGCTTTTTTAAGAATATCTGTATGTTGTTTCAAAATGGGTCTTTTTGAATATTTATATTAGGGATATATAGCATACTAGTTTTTGCTTCCGGCTTTGCCCGCATGAAGGTCTTTTTTCAAGATAAAATGTATGCTATTTTACTAATCCACGTCATCGTATATCTGGGTGCAAAATGTTCTCTAAATTTATTTAGCCGTTAAGGAATATACTGTGGTTAAGGCGTTATTGATGAACATACGCCCAAATGTTCGCATTTATAACATAATATTATGAAAATAAAGCGCGTAGTACGTGAATAGTCGGGTACCTTCTGAAGTCTTCTTTGTTTTGGTTTGATATATACTATTACGGCCCCCTTAAAAGCTTTAAGTAACAGCTGATTCCTTTAGTTGCAATATGTAACGTATTAAATGTAATATATTCCCAAGTAATAATACCAGGCGTTGCTTTTATATTCCTCGATTTGTCTATTGAAAAATTAATTTATAATTATAAGGCATATAGACGGGTTTTTAATCATCAATCAACTTTATCACGCAGCAAGTATATAGACAGAGGAATACACATCAAAATGGTACCTCCTAAATCTCCTGTTTGATCAATTATTTGTCGAATAAAATTTATTCGGATCTTGATAATTGGCCATAAGGGCCTATTTTACAAAGTTTCAGTAAGGTTTAACTACCAACTATAACAACTTTTTTGAAAGACACCTTTCATCCAATTTATACACCCTATAGGCAATTAACGCATTACACTTAGAATACCGTAATCACTTATGAGTGAAGTCAGACCCGATCATCTTGTTCTTTTTAAATTACCAATACCACATATTATAAATAAAAAAACCTGAATATGAAAATACATAACAAGAAATCTGGCGTGAATTTGTCATCTCTTGGCATATATCGAATCTTGTTTTTCTTCATAATCAATATTTATTACCTACCATATATTGTCGACACTTCCCTTTGATCAAAGTTATTTCTATATAGATTGAAGTAGGCGAGTATTACAAGCAATAACTGGATTCAAAAAACTTAATTCTCAAACATCCTACCAACTGTTTTGATGTTGAAAGCAAAGGGGTTTTGATAAAATGCCTTTAAAGACAAAGTTTAATTAGTTTCATAACGCTTCCGTATGGAATGTTCTATGAGTAGTTCTGTGATGTCTCCTAACAACTACTGTACATGACTGAATAACCTAAGGAAATTTTCACAATAAAAGCACTAAACGTTTTTATCTTTTTAGAGGAATTTATACCTCATACAGCTTCTGAGGTCCCGGTCCCCGGATATTTTGAACAAAATATATCTTCAAAACCGACCAAAATGACACTGAAAAGACAAAAATAATAATTTCTACGTCTCCTTGGAATCGGTGAATGTGTCGCTGCCGATGAACCATAATTGCACTGACTCCAAAGAAACCTATTGAAATTGTAATTTTTTGGCTTTTCGTTGTTATTTTTTTTAAGACGATTTTTAAATTTTCTTAAAACTATTTTTTTCGTGGTAGTCGCAACTTCTGTCAATAAACAGAAGCAACACCACACATAACCTTGAATTACAAATGACTGCATTGGTCTCTCGGACACAGGTGAATAAGAATTCCCCTGTGACGAAGAGACCAATACAGTTCCGATGTTGTTAATTAGAAACAGTAAAGCCTTAGTTGATAATGCGTAGACTAGGTCGGTTACCGAGTCTATGAAATCGGGAAATGTCACCATAATTATCCTTAAGATTAATGTAAAAATTATAGGATAATTACCATCATGGAACTGATGTTGACATGTTTATTTTTTGATATTTTACATCGGAAAGTTGCAACCAGCTGCCGATTACGATTTAAAGATAGAAGTCTTTAAAGACAGGACAGAGAGGCAGACATGCAGACAGACATAAATGCGGCACAGGCTTAATAAATAAGTTCCGTGGGTGCTATTTGGGTATGGAACAATAATAAGTGTTCCGTTAGTACTTAGGGTTCAGAACCCTAAAACCAATTTAGTAGAGCTCTGTTATTAAAATAATATAATATGATCTATAAGTACATAGAATATTATTTATCTATACATTATATTATTATTGTATTCGGTACTTTCCCAACGCGGGACAATAAACTTCGTAAGCGTGTTATGTAAATTTGGAAATATTACATGCTGTAACTTGTTGCTTTTCCATCCAGGGCGTGTCCGACAGTGTATCCGCTCGTTCACGGCTCGCCTTTGAAATTATAATTAGATGAATTTTGATATCTCACACAAGTTTCCACTTGGTTTGTTACCCTAAAGTTGTATTTTTAGAATTAATTGTGTTTGTGTGAATATCCGTAATCCACTCTATGTAATAAATGCGAAAGTGAAGTGAATCTGAGAGACTGTTTCGTTGTGACGACAAATCCGCTGAACCGATTTTGATGAAAATTAGCATGAGACTTTCTTCATACCTTATTTACTCCAAACACAGTATGAGGTATTTTTTATGATTCTGTACTTAAAAAGAAAAAATGGAAAATATCTAAGCCCATTTTGTTATTCGTTCGTCCACCCAATGTCCATACTTCAATGTCTTTCAAAACGTAACACAGTAGTGCTTACACATTACTGCTTGAAGAAATGCACAAATGGCCTCTTGGAGAACCACCGAAATGTGATCTATTTTTATAGTTTTTTAACTGGGCTAAGCGATTTAGATCTCATAGATTCAAAATCACTCGCATTTTATAATAAACTAAACAGTTCGCATTCTTACCTTCATGCCATTACCGTTTGCATCATCTTCAGAAATCTCCCCCACAATATTAGGTTCGTTGAACAAAACGTCAAAAAGCAATTAAGCAGGTCGACATAATTATGACGACCTTAAAGTGGTCCTTACACTTCTCATTAGTGTACATTTTGTTGGCACTATTCTTATTAACCCTCGACAAAAGAGCGGGGTGTAATAAATTTAACTTCGTCTATGTGTATGTGGCATTGTAGCGCCATAAACGATTGGACACATGGATTGGATGCTCTTTTTTATTGGAAAGGTATTTTAATGAGGAATATTCATAAATAACATTATGGTCAACAATATTAGGTAGTAAATTAAGGGAGTACCATTTTGGTGTTACATAATATTGATATCATTTTGTATTTTTAAGCGAGTATTTTATGTATGTACAGCTACATGGATTACTTATCAAAGTCTGGACCAGTTTTGTTCTTTTTTTGTCCAAATAGAGAATTTTAATTTATTTCAAGACCAATAGAGTTTGGCTGTCACATGGACCCATAAAAGTTGGGTTAAAATCTATATCTGAAATAAAAAAAATAAATTCCTCAATTGATAACAAACAACACATTCATAACAATTGTTCTTCAATATTTAAACAATTAAGAATAAATTAAAACTTAAAAATGAGCAGTCATAAATAACTCTAACTTGTAGAGGTATCTTTGGCGTTGCTGCAACAGTTGACCGGCAGCGGCATCAGCATAAACTCCAAAAAATACATGTTATTCTTTAATTTCCTGGCTTAATTTTTAAAATCGGTTTTCCAATAAATTGCATTTGTTTGAACTTCGTGAAATAAGGAATGTGATTATAAAATATTTCTAGATGTCTTTTCAATGTAAGGTTTTGCTATAGGTATGTTGCTTCAATTAAGAAAATTGCTCGCAAATATCATGGCTCCCGAAGGAAAACGTCACTTTACAAAATAAATCGCCTTGATTATACTTTTTGCGGACGTTTAATTATGAATCTCGGCGTAATATGCTCATTAATCATAAGCGAGGAGTGAACTTTCGCAGAGTCCGTGAGTGCGTCAAACAAAGGCGGGTATTATATGAGACAAATTTTGCGTTACTATATTCTTGTTGATGCGAACAAACATCGGTCCCTTATAAAATGTTATAGACTGTGTGGTGTTCCCTGTTTGTGGCGTATCTATCTAGACTCAACCACCCCTTACAGCTATGCTTAAACCGCACATTGCTTGTGAACATCCTATATACATACACGGATAACACTCGATTATTGGTATACCTAATATTAACTTCTTGACCCTGGGTCAAAAGTCAGAACATTTAGATTTTTTTGTAATTATTTCAATGTATTTTTATTTATTTTTATGTGTTTTTATTTAAAAACAAAATAATGATGACGCTAAGTCGAAAATAAATTGTTGAGTGCTCCATACACGTCCGCATGCAAACCCGGCGCCAACATATAGCCTCTGTAATGGCGAGTATATTTGTAAGGTATTATTTGTCGTAAATGTCATACTTACTTATTATTATCTACCTTTAATATCGGTCGGGTCTAGTGTCAGTGTACACTACTAATATTTATAAAAAAGCCCCTATTTTGATGATAGGTTATCGCATGACACAAAAAAATATACAGGGTTATTTTTAAAATACCAGCAACCTCGCAGGGGTAGATACCTAAGGTTATAAGCTAGAGTTTGGCCAACGAAAGCTGACCACGAATTATTTCTAAACTTTTAGTATGGCAATATTTTAGGACTGTCAAAGTTGTCGCATTGACGTTTCGTAGTGGAGTTATCTTAAGTTTACGTGCATTTTATTTTCGTTGGATCTGCTTAAAATAATGCCGAAAACAATTAAAAGTTCGACGAGGATGCTTCTGTTTACTATGATTGACAAATATAAAGACATTAAAAGTGATCTGGATCGGAAATCTGCAGAGAAAATACGACGACTAGATTCAATCATTTCACTTTTAGGTTAGTTTATTGTATTTCCTAAAGAACAACTTGATACTTTTCGACTATTTATAAGAATCGTAATATATATCACGGTGTATCTTCTTTTCAGGAAGTATTAACAATGACGAGACAAAAGTTAAAATTGTGGAAACAGTTACTAAATTGAAAAAACTTGAAAAAAATGAAATCTCGACTTGTGAAACACAATATTTGGAAAAGATATCTTCAATGACAGGTACCTATTAGGCTATTCTTATTGTAACAGAAATTATAGATTGAACACTCACTGAATGGTTTATACATCGGATAAGACATGTGACCAACAAAAATTTTAAGTCTCTGGTTAACATACATACTGGTTATACTGTTACATAATTTATGTATTTGTTCTTTTCAGATGTTAGTGTAAAAACCCTAAGAAGAATTAAAATTGAAGGCTCTAAAAATCAAGGACAGTGGAGTACTCCGGGGAAAAATCGTCCACATTCAGCAACAGTTTCCAATTTGGATAGTTTTGATATTGCAGCTATCAGAAACAAAATAAACGAATTTTACGGAGTGAAAAAACAAGTCCCAACACTAAGAAGCTTGCACAATGAGCTGAAGGAAGCAATTGGATTTAAGGGATGCCGTGAAACCCTTAGAAAAATTTTACACACAAACGGGTTTGTCTTTCAAACCAATAAAAATGAACGGGCTTTACTTACAGAAAGATATGACATTGCGGCATGGAGACATAGATTCTTGAGAACAATACATCAAAAGAGACTAGAAGGTAAACAGATTATTTACCTTGACGAGACATATGTACACCAGAACTATAAAGTTAAAAAATCATGGCAAGGACCTTCAACAAGTGGTGTTACTACTAATATATCGTCTGGAAAAAGACATATCATTGTGCATGCAGGATCGGAGGAAGGGTTCGTGCCAGGTGCATTATTAGTATTCAGTACAAAATCCAAATCAGCTGACTACCACGACGATATGAATTCTACCAACTTTATGAAATGGTTTGAGGAAATGTTGATACCAAATCTCACTAAACCCAGTGTACTTGTAATGGACAATGCTAGTTATCATGTCAAACAACTGAACAAACCTCCTACTATGTCGGATTCTAAAGCTAATCTCAGAGTATGGCTTCAAGAGAATAATATTCATTTTGAAGAATATCATACCAAAGCTGAATTAATGTGTTTGGTGAAAGATAATAAACCTGCAGCTGTTTACGAAGCAGAAAAACTTTTAAAAAAATACAGTGATACCCACAATCACGAAATTTTGTTGCTGCCACCGTATCATTGCGACCTTAATGCTATTGAGCTCGTATGGAGTCAGGCGAAGAGAAAAGTAGCAAGCAAAAATATAGGAGTACCAGGGTCTGAAATGCAAAATTTAATAAAAGAATGTTTCCTATCCATAACTGCAGATGACTGGAAGAAGTGCACTGATCATGTACTAAATGTTGAAAATGAGTACAAATTAAGGGACCGTGTTGTTGAAAACGAACTGGAACAATTTATTATACATGTTGGGGACAGTAGCAGTAGCAGTGAAGAAAGCAATAAAGCTGATTCAATATTATCAGGCGTAGAGTACTTGGAATCCGATTTCGATTATGATTTACCCTAATGTTTTGTTGAAATAAACCTAATTAAAACGGATTTTATCGCGGTTTTTTATTTTAATTTTGATCCCGACGTTTCGAAGACTTTTCAGCCTTCGTGGTCACGGGGTGGACTGAGGTATAGGTTGTCCCAAAATGTTAATGTTACATTATCTACCTTCAAGGTACCTTGTAGAGGTATATGACACTTGACCGGTGGTAAAAAGTGACTTAACTTTTTGGGCGGCTTGAAATAAGTTTTAATAGAAGCATGCTTCAGCACATAGCCAATCTTGTCAGTGACTAGGGGTAATAAAGTTATTATGGTCTAAGTATGAAAATATGAAAAACTTATGTAAATATCGCATACTATATTATCTTGAATAATAAATTGTATCAACTCCGTTTAAGCTGAGTATAGCCAGGGTTGACAGCTCTAGGTTTTTTAAAATTGCCGCCTTTATTCTTGGACAGCTTTCGTTGGTCAGACTCTACTACTTTTGTTCTACGACTTTTGATAATTTGTTAGATTTTATTTTCATACAAAAATAAGTATTCATTTAATTTCCGTCTTGAATGTTACCTACGCGCATCGCAGATTACGTAAGCAAACACGCGAAGCGTGGGGAACCGGGCTAGCTCCTTTGAAGGTCAATGCCCGAGCAGCTGAGCGGCGCCTTTGAGTCGCGCGCGCACGCCGCGCCGCGCCGCAGTCTACGAAGAAAAACACGACACAACAAAAACTTGTAAAATCATTTTTTTTTAAATATATTGAGTTATATCCAAACTCGTAGAACAAAAGTTGTTCCGTATAGGGTCAGCTATCTGGTCCTGCGAGGTTGCTGGTGTTTTAAAATTAACCCTGTATATTATATTAGATAACTCTTGTTTACGAGGTCGCGTCATTCAGTTTGAAAAATTAATCACATGACGTGGCCACGTAATTTCCCTGATAAATGTATTCACACATAAGTCGTACGAAGAAATTTCTCTATCTAAATGGGGGTTTATTGTCTATAAAAACCGGTCAAGTCAGAGTCGGCCTCGCGCACCGAGGGCTCCGTACATACTCCCTTTATTATTTGTCAGGATATCCGCCTAAATATATTCTGGAAACTTTCAACCTATTACGGTTTAAAAGAAGCCTTTTAACACATAGATAGGTAGATAGATAGGTGGCGTAAGCTCAGGAATATAGTTTTGATAGCACTCTTTGGATATGGACCCTAAATAAGAGAAATGACGTAACCTAATCCAAATTGACGGATTTAAAAGTTCATTTCGTTTTATGAGACTCCCACTCAACTATAGTCCCCTAAAATATTTAATTAAAATGCAAAAATACGACTTTGCAGTACTTAATGCAATTAAGATAAAAGCGTGGGTGTCGCAGATGGTCCTTATTTTCGATCGTTC
Organism: Amorpha juglandis; assembly: GCA_949126905.1. Classification (NCBI taxonomy): domain Eukaryota; kingdom Metazoa; phylum Arthropoda; class Insecta; order Lepidoptera; family Sphingidae; genus Amorpha; species Amorpha juglandis. Next base: position 12,462,018 of record OX421367.1, read on the forward strand.
GAGCAGTGGCCACTGAGCACCACCGCTCCACATAATCACATTAGCTTGTCCCATGCATCTTCACTAAATTACAAATTAATTTCAAAATTAAACACTTCATTTTCTTGAGTCACTAGCACTCACTCTTAAAAATATAGCTGTTGCCCAGGGTTTAAAAGTTGATTAAATTTAATTACATGGTCTTCATTTTTACTATAAAAAATGAAGTTTTCTGTAAGACGGTGGTAACGACCCGGTCGAGCTGGCCCATTCATGCCATAAACAAAACTGTCTGCAGCTTGGCTCTACCACTCATAATATGATGTGATGATTATTTTCATGTTTAATTGGATTTACCTCGAATGTGGTCTCAGGTCTCAATTTGATTAAGATCAGATGACTGAGGACGACGGAAAAGCGACACACCACAACGAATAACAGCAGAGCCATTGACGTCGTTTTAGGGTGTCCACAGAACCCTATAACTAAATATACGCCGTCGAACTGCCTGTATGGTAGGGAACCATCAGTGTGCGACTTCAAACCGCACTGATTTTTTTTTAATTTTCATTATATTTTACCCTAAGAAAGGGATAGTATGCGGATGTAACCGCGAGTAAAAGCGAGCACTAACTTCATATTTGTACTATGCGTGCCAAATAATAATAGGATCGCGTTTGCTGCCAACTTCACACGATAACTGTCAAAGTAGTACTGCTAGCAAAAAAAAGTGCAAAAAAGAAATTTCATATATTTTTTATTGTTCATAGATATAGATTTAATTATTGTATGATCATTATATTCATTTAATAAATACTATTTTTGAATTTTATTAATGGATAATTTTGGATAAATTAATTATGGAACTGTATGGAAAGAGTTTAAAAAATGAACAAATACACAGTTAATGCTACTATCACCCTAATATGACGCAATTTTGTGACGCTATTGAGAAGCTACCAGTGTGCCGTTATGGCCGGCGCTCATTGACGGCATGGCACGGCATGGCACGGCAGGTCATGCTGCGGCATCCCGCGCCGTCCCGTGGCATGCCGTGGCATCCTGCTGAATGCCCAGCCACTCTCTCTCTCTCGCGCACCGCGGCAATCCGTGGAATGAAACGGCATGACACGTCTGGCCGGAGCATCCCGCGGCGCGTCGCGGCATGCCACAGCATCCCGCGGCACGTCGCGGCATTGTGGTATTGAAATAAAGTAACGTGAATTCTAAACTCGTGGCAATAAGATTCAAAATAACTTGATTAGTATTAAAATCCTTTGCCATGCCATGCCGTGCCATGCCGTCTATGAGCGCCGGCCCTTAGCTACGCTTTCGTGTATACGCGCGTGTGTCTTATATCTGTTGCCTACAGGACTTGTTATTTTTATAAATATGCTTTTTCTTTGAAATCCTACTCATTTATAATTAATTTGGCGCGAAATGTATTAGAAATACCAAAAAAGCGTACAGTAAACATTTAAACTGAATATAATTTGTTTACTGATTTTTTGGCATATCATACACTTTGGTAATGAAGTTTGCGCGTATTGCTGAACAAAATGGCGTCTTGACAGTCCTATTCTTATTTGGCACGCATAGTATGTTTGTAAAACTATTTTACATATGTCCGTCCAATACGGAAGTGCATGGAAAGCGGAAAGTGAGTATAACAAGTTGTGCAGAAAGCAATTAACTACAGGATTTTGTTTATTGTGATAATATCCGACAAAACTCAAAGACACGAGAGTGTAGACTGTTAACAAAACTAAATTCAGCTCGCCCCACCCCACTATGATATTGTGAGTAAGTACAATTTCAATAATAAAGTGAATTTACCAACTGTTTGACAATATTCATCTGACTTCAGAACTGATACAAGTTTCCGAGTTTGATGTTGACATCAAAGGCTAGCTTATTATAAATTGCGCAATTTAAGTGTGGCCTACTCAAAGCGTTAGAGTTGGTCTCTAAGTCAAACGTAGTTAGGAGAAATTTTGTATGAACTACCAGCGACTCTGCACACATTGCACACTAAGTTTCACTAGGAATGACGTGTATTATTATATTTATAATAAAGTTTTAGGCGGCACGTCACGTCATGTGTTTTATTGCAGGCCAGTGTCTACTTTGGCTGGCGATGGAGTAAGCAGGCCGGCGTTATTACCGCGATTTTGTGTGTTCTTCTTTATATATAACAAGTTGGTTTATTAATATATAGTTTATGTGCCTCATATATCCTACGCCTGTATTCTTCTTTGCCGCATCATTGTGTTTTTAATAAAGATTATTGATCATTTAATCCTTTAATGATTAGTGGATTGACGTCATAAACTCTGATTTTTTAATAATTTTTACCGATACTATAAAGACCAATCACACCAAAAACTTGCCGACTTTTAAAAGATAGTTTTCTTTTAATAAACTTATACACTACTTTTGGATTAATTAGTGGTTTGGTAAAATTATCGAATACATATAAACAAAGTAAATTATTGTTGTAATTATTGTTGTTTGTAGTTGGTGTGCCGCGAATTGTTCTTTACAAAACTTCAATTGAAAAGCCTTGCAGGCTCAATTTAAATACAGGAAAACTTTGCAATAGCTTTTATGCCTTGTCGAAAAATAAATGAATTTACGACTTACGATGAATTTGGTTTATTTTCAATACGATGCTTTCGTTGTTCTTTACTTACCGAGCTCCTACTCCAACTTCTAGTGGATTGTTAACCGATACCTGTTTAACGGAATAATTGTATAATAAATACGCAGCGAATGAAGAAATTATATTCGAAATTTGTAAGTACATATAAAGATAATGAATTGAGGCAATGAAGATAATCGAGGATTTATTATATTATGTTCTTATATCGCAGCTTACACAATTAAACTGCTTTGTGGATTGTGAAATTTATAGCAATCTACATCAAATCGGTCGCAATATATCCGAGGTATTTGTTGTTAGCAGGTTAGTTGCCGGCTTCACACCATTGTGAATAGGAAAACTCAGACGGCGCTACCAGATGAGAAACTTTTTCTAGAAAGTTAGCGATGACGAGTAGTAAGAGGGCAGGACAGAATGTGTTGCCGTAAGTCGCCGATATGTCGCTGGATAACACGCTCGGGTGCAAGCCGCCGACACTATTCTACACTATTTTTGCTTTTTATTTTGCTGGTGGGAGGATACTGGTATCCGACCGGATAGCGACCACCGTACACTGGTGCTAAAACCTGCCATAGTAGCCCACCTTGTGTGGGTCGCGTTCCAGGGTCAGCCAGTGTATATCCGGATCTCCCCAGGGGCTTGCCCTCTGATCCTAACCCTTTTCCCATCCCTTTTCCTTCCCCTCCCCTTTGGCCCTTTGGCAGGCCGGCATGATCTTGCCGACCTACGATGGACACATTGTTTATCGTTGGTCGACACTATTCTTGGATTGCTCTACACTACAGGTGTAGCGTAGCCACTTTGCCGAGCCAGGACAAAAAAAAAAAAACTATCGCGATAATCTGTGTCCCGGCGACTTGTTGTCAGCGGATCGGCGGATCTGGTGTATAGAGAGCTTATATACGTTAAGGATCTTCACAATATACAATTAAAGGTTAACCGCGAAATAACACTTTACACAGTCAGATGTATTACACAGTATTCTTTATTTTAAAAGGATTTTTTTACATTTTTAGGCATTGAAAATAAATAAATAAAACAAATAAAAAGTGCTAGGACCCGATCTACCGGCGGTTAGGACCCCAGATCGAGGTACCTCCTCACAATGCGTGCCGTGTCTAATAACACCGCCTGCTGAATCTGGCTCTCGATGCAACGACCAATTGTGACCCTCTGAAGATGTGGGCCGAGGCTATGTCGAGGTGGTATCAACCTATCAACCAAATTTAAATATATTGTTGACGGTTAAGAGATACTGCGTCTTTCAACGCTCGCCAGAATTATGCCGGCATGAAGTTACAGTAGATATACCCTGACGCCGGAACGCGCCTCGTCTGAACGAGCTATGTATAACGTAGTCACTATCCAGTGGAGTACAAAAGTTTATTGAATAACGTTCCACTAGTATAAACAAATAACATTACCAGATGCCTTCACAGTTAATAGATCTGTCCACACTCCACAGAGTCTTACTTGTGAACAAAGCTGCAGTTTGAAAATCCCTCGGCATAATTGGAGATCCCTTCATGATAGTATGATCTGATAAAAGAGCTCAATCTTAGCTAAACATACGTATGACCATTGACCACGTGCATAGTGTAGCTGCATTTTAAAATGTAATCTGTCCAACACAGTAACCGCGGCGTCTTGTCTGGTGTATTCATTCTGTTCAGCTGTGCCACCGCAATGACTTCTGATGTTCGGTTTTACGCTAAAATGCTAAAGAGTTTATCGTCGGTAATGGAAACCGGGTCACGTACTGCAATGAATAACTAATCAACAGTGCAAGCCCATCGTGTGTTTAGAGCCGGTATTGACTAACCGAGGATGTAATTAATTACCAGTAAATTACCTATTGGTATTAATTTATCATCGATGGGTTAAGCTGCAATTTGTATTTTTTTTTATGGTATAGATCGGCAAACGAGCAAGTGGGTCACCTGATGGTACCTAAGTGATCTCCACCGCTCATGTATGCTCACAATATCAGAAGAATTATGGGCGCGTTGCCGATCTTAAGGGAAAGGGATAATTAGGGATTGGGAAGGGGAGGGGTATTTGGGCCTCCGGATATCTCACTCACCGTACGAAATGCAGCAGCAAGCCACTACTTTACGTCGGTTTTCTGTAAGACAGTGGTAAGGACCCGGTTGAGCCGGCCCAATCATGCTGTAGACAAAACTCTACAGCGTGGCTCTACCACTCATATTTTTTAATAAATCTATTATATAACGTAATGCAACAAACATATATGCGCCCAGATTATAATTTGAATATGTGTAGAATAATTTTGGCTAGGTAAGTGGCAGTTTGCTAATATGTATCATAACTAAGATGAGTTAAAGGGGTTTATTGAAAGCTAATGTAGAACGACAATAAGGTCAAAGAACTCAAGCACCAACTCAACGAAACGGACATTGACGACAAACGAATATTGGAAAGGCACCCTGGCCTAACAGTACAATTTTATTAATATTGTATATACTAGTTTCTTTTTTATTCTAGCACGCCAAAGTGACTACACTGCATATGTTGCTAAGTTCAGTGCATCTAAATGTAATGACGACCGTCAATATATAACATATCTCTCGAAAACAAACAGTCGGCAAAATTATGCATACAATTTACACTGGTTTACAAATACACACTGTCTGATCTTGGGACGCAAATCGCCTAAACGCGCCATTATGGCGTATTTTTGCCATGTGCCTGCTGTTCCTTGCCTGTATGTTATCGCAGGAACACGATATTTTTTCAAGATAAAGAAAACTCAAATATCAACCTTCACGTCATCTAATAAGTAAAAACTGTATAAATATAATAGGTATCTAACATCTATTGTAAAAAAACTTGAGGAGTTTTGTTAAGTTTCCTTCGTAAATTATCGTCAGATCTTAAGCCAATGTATATGGTCCCTTGGTGTAAACCCTATCAAATACAGTAAGAATTATCTAAATTTGTACACATTTACCGGGGATATTGATAAATTTAATAAAATTCAGAGCCTCCTCTTTAAATGCCAGTTGAAATTAATTAAAATTCTCTAAATTGTTCAACCGCTATGGCAACCGCATATCTAGTCAATCGGTATGACAAATGCACTGCAAATTGAATGCGATTGAAATGATCGCAATTTATCACTCAGTTAAACAGAATAACCACGAACACACAATGAATGTGGATAATGACTTTACTTACATAATGTAGTATAACAAAATAAATTATCATAATTATATTTTTACGGCCCACAGTGGCATTAATTATCCTTTACCTGATGACTGGTTTAGTTGCATCTCTACCCACACTTTGGTAGATACAGCTTGGACTTAAAAATTAACAAAGGAATATAGAATAGTTAATACTGAGGAATAAGTTTACAGATAATAATTCGTTGAAATATGTGCGTAATAGGCAATACACAAGTAATTTGTTTTTTAATTGTTTTTTCATGGTTTTTGATTTGCTTGTGTATTTTTTTAAGTTAATTTTATTGTATTTTTATGTCTACTTATTTTATACTACCGTGTATACCCACAATTTACTGTCATCTGGTCTATAAATAATGGCCAAACAAAGTTTCCTTTTTTTCTTTCTAATTTATTTATCATATTTTCTAGTCGCTAGTATAAATTTACAAATTGTTAAAAACTCGAATGTTTTAAAAAAATACAGAAATACTAATCTGTGATTACACCTTCTGAGGCACAGCTTTAATATTACGTTTTGACAATAAAAATATATTTAAACTTGCATCATAAGATGCTACTAGTACATGTGGTCTTGAATCAATAGTAAATAGTCTTATAATACATAGATATGCTTCGGACAAGTCTTGCGAGTGAGACAAACAGCAGAGCTGTGCAGTTTAAACCAGATACCTTGTTCTACCCAATTACTCTCCAAGCACCGAAGGTAGACGGTGATAAATTCACGCCGTGACCTGCATCAACAAACTGAATAAACTTCACGAATTTTATAATATCTTCTTTATCTTATTGTGCTGAAATTTTTAGAAGCGACACGTAGTAAAAATATCAAGAGGCTGTTAAAAGGTAAATTTAAAGGACGTGGCTGAAGTTATAACTGTGTCTTTCGTAGAGTACTTATTTGCATATCGCCTTGGGGAAAGTGAGAGTTACAAGGCGCGCCCAAATATAACTTCTTAGATTTTTGTGTTTACTTTATATTTTGCGATAAAGTATTTATCGTAATTGGCTGCCTGATTTTTTTCTTTAGACACGTAATCCATTTACATCGTTACTAAACAATGTGTTTTATTAAAAGGAAACTCATAATACAGTTAGAAATTTTAAAACATTTCAAAAGACAGCGCTGATTCACAGTGAATCTCGTTCCGTTGTTCATCTAATTTTAAATTACTTCTAAAAGACGATACATAGTAATGAATAAAATTAAAATCGAAATCGACAAACTTTCGGATTAAGGTTTTAATTTACACTCAGCAGTGTGTTGTATAGAAAAAAAGTTCGACGACATCAAAAAAGTGAATTTCAACAAAAATTCATTCAGCAAAAAGGGTCGAACAAAATGGAACGATAATTATTGAGTTTTACGACCAAATGATTTCTGAAAAGAACGAATCAGTTTCATTTGGACTTTTAGAAAAGTTTAATTACTGTGACTACGTAATGCGGTCATTAGTCATTTGGTGATGCGGTGTCTTCGGCTTTGCGAACGCTTTTATTGTTTCACAATGGACATTTCGTTCAGTTTAATCAACGTTTGGACTTATCACATGAAACGTGAGAATCGTATTTTCATCTAACTGTTGAGCTCCGTATAATCTGCTCGTTCTGTTTAAATTGAATTGATGCGTTCGGTGATCTTGGGAATATTAAGCAAGTTGCAAGTTTTGAAAAAAAAATATTCTACTATAAAAAAATATTTATAGCAAATTGAAAAGTCAATTCAGTTACTGACTAGTTTTTATAAAAGTAAGTATTTGATTATATTTTTGTTAATAAATCCCTAAAATGTGTGTTAAAAAAGTTAAGCACAGGCGCGGGGCGGGGGCGGGGGCGCTCAAATCACCCCTCCCCTTCTCAATCCCCATTCTTCTGGTATTGTGGATGTGATGGGCGATGTACATCAGCTATAATCAAATGACCCTATTGCTCGTTTACCTGTATCCGCTATAAAACAAACCTAAAATCGTAACATAGTTGTTAGACTTGGTAGTAAAAATATTCTTGACCGTAAATAGAGTCGCGCTTACATCAACACGGCACTAAGATCGTCAAAATAAAATTAACTACGTGAAGCTGTGGAGTTTATAGGAGCTGTAAAGTGACATCCTTAATGGCGTCGACGACCGTCTTAACTGTATACCGCTGGGACCTAAAATATTATCGAACAACTTGACTAAAGAATTTTGTCAAAACAGGTTAGTGTAAGAAAGTTTATTAAAAACTATCCTCACGATGGAACCTCGTTGTCTCTGCCAACCCCTATGGGAAACAGGAGTGACTCTATGTATGTATCAAAGACTAGTATTATTAGTACATTACTGCGGAATAATATGCTCTTTGACAATGGTCATTTTATACGAATATATTATGTTTTTAAAAAATGAGTGTGATCAATATTTTCCATTATATTAATATTTTAAAGATCACGGCTGAATAATTTAGTTGTCAATGATTACAACTCCTTGTCAGGATAAATTCACATATAAAATACCGACTGGAATATATTACCTTCCTAATAATTAACACCCTAACTGTGATGCAGTTAGGGAGTCGACTATTACTCGCGACCGGTAGCTGGTGACTGACTAGCAACTCAGCGACAACCCTATGTGGCATGGCGGTAATGATGATAATGATACAATTTGATACAACATCTCATATTTTGATTCCTAACGCTATATGATAAATGCCCGGGCATCCGGGTGGGATCAGTCAATCAAGAGATAAAAAAGTCATAATGTAGTATTGTAACAGGTGTGTACTAGGTAATCATCATCACATGACCGTATGTTCGAAAAATCTAAAGATTGTCAAAGCGTATAAAATCCGTAATATCTACTTACTATCAAACTTATTATCTCGAATGTAAAAATGAATGACAAAATGCATTATCAATATAATAGTTCATAGTCTTTAGAGATCTGTAAAGTGTTATCTTCGTCCATAAGTTCTTTTATAGTATAGACCGGCAAACTAGCATGTAGGTCACCTGATGGTTAGTGATTTCCATCGACCATATGCCCTAAATACGAGAAGATTTATAACAGCGTTGCCGACCTTAAAGGAAAGGGATAATTAAAGGATTGGGAAAGGGATTTGGGCCTCCGGATATCACACTCACCATGGCAAGCTGCTACTTAACGCAAGTTTTCTGTGAAACAGTGGTAACGACCCGGTCGAGCCGACCTATTCATGCGGTGGCTTTCCACTCAAAACCTGATTAATGGACATTGGTAATAAAAATCCCTACATTTCAATTAAAACCATCTATTGCGTCATATTCAATTTATGACGCGGCGTAACGAACGGATTAGGTGTACATGACTACACTTAGTGACAGTATGAAGTGGCTGACCGTGAAACTTATGATGCGGGTTTGGTCCCATATTATTACAAATGTTTGTGTTATTACTGTATTGGAGTTGGGCGTTAACTCAATTTAGTAGGAGTAAAAGTTTTATTCCGAACATAAGCCTAATTTATTTGAGGGTATTTTTGCCAGAATCCGGCAAGTGGTAATGGCAGGATTGGCAGGCCCTAAAACAAATTCAATACGCATCCGGATCGAAATGAGAAGGTTCTGTTCAAAGGGCTGAACCCCGCCGCGAGGGCCGCAGGGCCGCGTCATCTGCCAGAGGCACTCATCTTAATTGCACACTCACAACTTTGATATTTTATGTTTTACACTGACGACAATTTGCGTATAATAGCGTGGATTTATCTTGGTGTTTCCCTCCATTTTATTTAATGATTATAATCCAGTTTTGTACCGTTAATTGCGAATATTAAAATTAAATTTTATTGCTGTTTCAATTGACAGATATTTATTATAACATTCATTTTTATGTTACGCCAGCAAACGAACAAGTTGGTCACCTCCACATCCAAACACCAGAAGTTTAATGGACGCGTTGCAGACTTTAAAGGGAAGGAATAATTAAGGTATTGAGAAGGAAAGGGGAGATTGGGACCACCGGATGTCTCACTCACCATAAGAAAATCAACATAAATCTGCTATCTGCTGCTGCTGCTTCCCGTCAGCTTTTTGAGATACTGGTGATAATCCGGTCAAACTGGCCTATTTATGCTGTAGACAAAACTATTTATAGCATGGTTCTACGCATTTGTATTGTTGACGCGTTTTTAGATTAAAATTATATAGGTACTTACACAGTAGATGTTTTTGTGTTTGTTTTTTATATTAAATACCCATAGCAAATTCCAATAAAATAATAGGTAGGTATACATGAGAAAATTATACTATTTTAGGATCAATGGATTTAATTAATTCGTACATTGGCATAGTGATTGCGACTGACACTTATATATAACGTTACCAAAGTTCGATTGATGACAGAATTCCTTTCTCACCTCAGCTAACATCATATTGCAAAAGATTTTATTTAAGCCAAAATACACGATCATATAATAAATTATCCTTACTTACCAATATTATGTAGAGTAGAATCGTTCTCATACAAAATAATGTATAGAGTTTTTCTATTACAAATGCTTAGGATCAGCCCGGAGTCTAGAATTGTGCCCGGTGTGGCGATAGGCTCGTCTCCTATCACATCATATGACGGAGATACGCTCGGCGAAATATGGATGTACTGGTTATACCTTTGCCTACACCTTCAGGGATTATAGGCGTGAGTGTGTATGTATGTATGTATGAAATATATAAAATGTCAAACTGGGTTAAGGTAAACATGTGTATCATATGTCTGTACCAGATCCTGTAACAGGGCGTTGGTTATGACTCCCTGTATAATTTTATTCAACGGATGCACTTCCGTCAGTCGCGTCTTGCATCTATCCACAAAGTTCACAGAAGTTAATCCGCTTTTTGTTCCAAAGTTCCTGGAAGATACATCCACAGGATTTCAACAACATAAACTTCAACGAATTTTCGTGTTGAAATTAAAATAAATTCTATTCTCACCAGCTAGAGATCAGAATAAATTTTCTTAAAACTAAAAAAGCTTCTTAGGACAAAGGTCCCATGACCACCTCATTAAAACACTTTTACAAAGAGATGTCGGTTTCTGGAGTAATTACCGCACGCACAAACTGAGCCGTACACGTTCTTTGTTACTTTGTACGAAAATAACATACCAGCTCACATAAATCCTTAAAAAATTAAATGATGTGTGTTTACAGAACAGTAATAATAATACGTAACAGTCACGCAAATAATCCTGACCCCATAGTAAGATACGAGTCTTGTGTCGTGGCTTTCAGCACCTACGAGAGACTTTCGGTCTCACAACTCTCAGATCTGACACAAATATTTGTTTATCACACAAACATTTATCTCGGTGCGGGGATTGAATCCGCTGCCTCTCGTTTCACACGCCCGCTACGCTATGAAGGCTGTCAAGAATACAATTGTTAGTCGCCATACTAGCTTGATCATCTTCTCATACCTACTAATGCTATAGTCAATGATTTATAGCGCGACTCGAGTCACGGACGAGGTATGGCCTGTACCTACTACACTTAATGATAGGACGCGGACGCTATGTACTTAATCTCGATTTAATTTACCTAATTCCACCAATGAACACGGACTGTAATGAAACTAAATAATTATTGATTTTAGCCAGTTTTTAGTTCAAAGTTGTTGTATATTGCCCTGTGTATAATAACCTACAGTGCATGTCAATCCTGTGTAAGTAAACTTAGTTAAACTTGTAGTTTTCATTCGTTACCAACACCCATTTCATGAGAGTAAAGTGAAATTTAGCAAAGTTTAATTTTTGAGAACAGAATTGACAGTGTTATAGAACTAAGATGATAACCCAGGGCTATACAGTGCATACAGCGAATGAAAAAACGGACGAGTAATTTCATTGAGTGACTTGTTTTTGAGCGAATAGGTAATTTGCGAGAGCACACACCTGCGCACCGACGTATCGACTAACAGGGGTCCTCTGCTTTACGGCGATTATATGGCAGAACATTCTTGGAGGCCCGTACCAAACGAAATTGACTTTATTTAGTTACGCGATCGTGTGAGCCAGACTCGCTCGAAAGTATCTCTTCAGGTTCTTTTATCCGCAAGGGAGTTGAGTAATGAGGCCGGAATGAGATCAAGCATTTTTCGTTACTTGCCATAGATGGCATAACGGCTTCTTAGCATAGTCTCAGGGTAATCTGGTAATCTCAATAACAGGGTATTAACTAGAAATTGTATTTAAAGCGTTTGAAACCACAAACTGCCTCTTGCAGCAATTGAGACGAATTTAGATTAAATTCATTAACTTAAATCAATAATTTAAAGTTCTCTTGCTTAATTGTACATAGACAAGGTTTCATTAATGTTTTTTTTATAAAATACGGAATTTAAACTACATAAATTCAATGAATTTAGCAAAATAAAATTCATAACTAAATTTTCACTTAATGAGGGTTTAAATATTACGTATTTGCATCCTTTACTACTTTGGCTGTATTAATATTATAAAGTAAATATATTAACACATATTTAAATTATTACGAGGTCTACTCAGTAGCAAGAGTTACGAGGTCTCAGGTTTTTTATTGTACTAACAAAACTGTGCGTTCATATGCATGGTAGTCATGTAAAAATTTATTGACATTATACTCAAAGAAAATTATTAAATTTAGAAGCCTATGCTATTGTTAGAACTACTTCAAAAACTGTTTTAGTACTGCCTGCAGTGATAATTTTTATAAATCTGATAACCTGGTTACGGAATATGTTATAGTTATATTTTTTATTATTTTGACATATTAACAGTATAATAACCTGTTTCGCATAATGGAAGTTAAAAAATAAGCTAAGCGTGCGTTGCACCACTTTTTTTTTCTTTATTGTTACAAGCAATGGTTCTCTTTATTCAAAGATTAATATACACCAGAATCTGATGGTAAATGGGGAAATTTAATTTCTATAGCAAGCATTTCATACTCAGGTAATTGGATTAAAACGACTTTTTATTATAAACCTTTGTTATAATGGGCATGTTAATATTACACTGATTATAATTTTGTTGTACCTCTGGGGGCTTCTTAAATTAGAAATCAATGGTAGACTGTGATAGTGGTTGTGACGAACACAATCTAGTACCATACAGTTTTGTTTTTGCTTTTGCTTACAGGCCAGCGTGGCGTTACTATCAGGTGAGCAGTCTACTCGATTCGTTGTCAAAGCAAATAAATACAAAAACATCGCAGTGGGTAAAACATCACAGATTTAAATAATTGAATAATAAATAATACACCCAATAGTCACACATACAGTTCTGACACCCACATTAAGATACGAGTCTTGTGTCGTGGTTATCAAGAACTACGAGAGATTTTCGGTCTCACAACATCCAGGCCCGAAACAAAAATATGTGGATGACATAAACATTTGTTATGTTGTGGGGATCGAACCTACGGCCTTTTACAGCTGGCTACTCATCCGCAGCACCACGAAAGCTGTTAAAATAATTATATAAGTATACATTATATAGATATCTACATATTACGGAAAGCGTAAATGAAATTCCTCTAAAGGTGTTAAAACTTTACCTCACAATACATTACAAATTCTAATAAAAGCACATGTAACCGTTCCATATAATTCGTTAAGTAAGACAAATTTGTCAGAAGGTTCGAAGATGGACCTTTCCCTCAATTAAGCAATTAGGAGCGGTTAACCCTTTGAAAATTTAATAAACGTTTACTAAAAGCAAACGACAGTCTGCAAAAATTACGTCACCCGTACCCATGACCTTATGCCCAATATAAAAAAAAAACAAATTCTGAAAATACAACTAAATAAAGAAATAGGTGAATTATGACTCAGTTAGGGACATCCAATAGAAGAAATTTATCAATAATATCATTCATCATCATTGTAGATATCATATTCGTACGTATTAAAGTTCCTAAGTTTATAGAAAACACCTCGATCTTATTTTTGTGTGCTCCAGTTTTTATTTATCGATTTTTCTATTTTATCTTTTTTTGTATGAATTTTATGCAGTGGTCCCTTATAAATATATATTATAACGCCCGCATGCGTGCATGCATCCAAATTAGATGGATGGTTAGATAATCTAATATAGCTAATACAATATCATCCCGAATAAAATTTTCCCATCATTGTTATCCAAATTGAAAAAAGTCTGCGAACATTCGGGTACCAACCTTATCAGTATAATTAAGTCTAACAGACCTATTGTGCCCATCGGCTTCTCCACTCAACGTGAGATAACTAAAATTAAAAATTGTTTCATAAAATGAACAGATAGCTGTACAATTTCAGTTTCAAGATAATAAAATTAAATCGTAACATACTGTTGTGTTAATTTCCAGATAATTCAAGGTCAATATGAAAATGTTTATTTATTCATTAACAATGTCACAAGTTCAAGAGGCGATAAAATCTTATCAGAAATTGTCAGTAAAAGAGGTATTATACTCGCATATATCGTTATATCTATGCTAAAAAGTATGATGACTTGCAAATTATGTAAACATTTGGAAGAATTTCAAAACGGGGAAACTAATTGCTACCAAATATTACGTAAACATATAATGTAGCGTTTAGTTATTACATTGTAACACACGAGATATTGTTTATATAATGGTTTTATGCCGAAGTGCCTTCTTTCTTCTTTCGCCGATAAAATGTAATAAGCCGTCACATCGATTAGGCTTCACTGAGTCAACACGACTCACAAGTGGTAACAATATTATAGATATTGTGGCCTATAACAAACCCTCTCCTCTGAAGCTTTAACGTTAAAGCAATTCTCTTTTATTGATCTAATCTACGCCATTATACAAAATTGTGCCATTAAGTAATCGTTTGTTTTTTTCTCGTAAACATTGTTTATTCTTCGATAACAATTGTTAGCAAACATAATACTTATTAAGGTATGGCTACAGGTTAAATGAATCATTCACAAAGCGTTTCATAACGTTTTAAATCGATATGTAAGAATAAGTAAAATTTATAAAATGAACTTCTTTTTCGAAATGTTGTCCTCAAATTCTCAATATAGATTACGATCCGGTAATTTTCTTTTGACTTTGGTACAAGAGTTTAATTTGAGCCTAAAATGCGAGTGTTACACCCAGAAATAATCATTTATCACCCATAATGCATCGCAATCTAATTTGCAACCACGCTGTGCAATGCGTTTGCAGACTCCCAGTAATTAATAAATGAATATTTACTTAAATGAAATTCCTGAAGTATCGTTTATTATCAGTATCCATATTCATGTTTACTATTCATTATTACAAACTGAATGCGATTAAACAACTACGATCTTAAAATAGGAACCATAAAGTAGTAAGAATGATCTTAAAGAGATAAATTTAAACTCTGATAAACTCAATATGTAAAGAAAATAATTTTAATATAGATGAGTGAAAAAGTTCAAAACATCAGGAAAAGTGTGTTTAAATTCTTTTTTTTTTTTTTTTTTTTTAATAGCATAGGCCGGCAAACGAGCAAGTGGGTCACCTGATGGTAAGTGATCTCCACCGCCCATGTACGCCCACCACCAGAAGAGTCATGGGCGCGTTGCCGACCTTAAAGGAAAGGGATAATTAGGGATTGGGAAGGGGAGGGGATTTGGGCTTCCGGTTATCTCACTCACCGTACGAAACGCAGCAGCAAGCCGCTACTTTACGTCGGTTTTCTGTGAGACAGTGGTAACGATCCGGACGAGCCAGCCCATTCATGCTGTAGACAAAACTGTCTACAGCGTGGCTCTACCACTCAAATTCGATCACATAGTAGTGAAAGATAAATTAAGTTATAGCACAAGAGTATTCCTGACATATAACCTTCGTGGCGGCGCCAGAGCAAACGTGGACAACGGCGACATCAGCTTTGCGAGGCCTCTTTCATTTCCCAGGAAACATTAATGAGGTGATTTATACTAACATATAATTAAACAAATATTATTGATAATTAAATTATAAAAAAATACACAAAAATTCCCAAATTAACGACTCGAGAATTACCCAAGTCGCACTCGGAGTCACCTCACTCCGCCTAACTTGCATAGTGGTACCAGACGACTTTGGAATGGACATAAACATTACTCACGCGTTAACAAAAACGAATAAATAAACTTAAAATAATTTGTAAAACTTTCTTGTGCGGCCCTGTTAGGCGCGAGGCTGTTGTCTGCCGCCACTTTATAACCTTCTTAAAGTGATATCTCGAAAACGTTCCACTTTCGAAATATCGATTTCGGAAAGTTGTTATTTTTAAGTTATTATTCCTTAGCATTTAATTTCGTCAAATATATTTTGTAAACTTGTGAATAAACTGTTCACGTGCAATGGATGTGATTCAGTTTTTTCGTGAGCGTCTAACGAGGTAAGAGGCTCATTAGCTATCTCGAGTGGAGAAGACGAGGCGTGTCACGCCCAGACAACCTACTTCGGTCCCACACCTTGTTAATACTTGAAAGCTTTGCTATTTGACATGACACGTACTTATGTGAGGTGGTATTGAAAAAAAACTTGTTAGTAACGTGCTTGCGTGCCTATAAATCTTATCATACGGCACGCTGCGAATAGCATCACAATATGAATGAAATTAAAACTAAATTAATTTTATTTATGTACTTATGATTTTTATTGAAATAAATATAATGCAGCAAACAACAAATAAATAGGTTATACCGAATAATAAAAACAGCATGATATGTGTTGTATTTTGCTGACAAATTTTGCATCCTACGTTTAATTTTAGTAGAGGTAACATTCCATAAATTCTTTGATAGCTAAGGAGGATACGTAGTTACTTCAAAATTCAAAATTTAGTCGATTAATCAAAATAAACACAGAGGTCAATAAATTTTTATATCGCGATTTTGTTTAAATTGTATTTTTTATATCTATAGGTACCTATTAGGGATTGCAATCCGGAAAAACGGGTCCGGTAATCCGGCGGATCCGGCATCATTAAACGTCCACCGGATCCGGTACCAATATACCGGATCCGGCGACCGGATCAATCGAAATCAAATCGAAAGAAAAATTTGGAAGAAATAGTAGAAGAGAACTTAGATTCACCCTCACTAAAGAAAGATTTGACATTACAGGAAGAATTACAATTACAAATCCAGCAAGAAACCATGTGTTATAGCTTACATACTAAAGATTTTCATAAAGTACTAAAAAAGTAAATGACTACATTTGGAAGGACGGAGTTTTGACGGAGTTCGAAGAGAATACTTGTCTGGTATTTATGATTATTTGCTGACAATAAAGCCGACAAGTGTAGAAACTGAAAGGGCCTTTTTGGCCGCAGGCTATATTTGCAGCTCTATTAAAAGTCGACTAGCAGATGACACAATTGACATTATTTGTTTTCTACGATCCCTTTTTTTTAAATCAACATTGATTTTCTATATATAATTATTACTAAGACAATTATTACTTAGAATGCTACTTAAAATATTTATTTTTCGTAAGTTGACTAAACTAAAAAGTTGAAATTATAAGACAAACTCATTATTGTGATAATTGAGCCATTCTTTACAAAGATTCATCGAATCATGATGGTGTCTGTCATAAATATAAGACTTGTTTGTTGCAATAGTTAGCATTCTCAAATACTTTATTAATTATTATGATCTCATCTCAATAAATTACGTAAGGTTAATTATATTAGATTTTATAATGTTACTTACTAAAATAATTGATCTATAATTTGTGAAAGTGAAATCTATGAAGACTGAGCTACTTGTTTCATCGTTAAAATTTTACTAGTTACCTACACTACTAGATTTTATTTGTTTGCTCGTTGTCTAATCTTAACATTAGATTGGAAATAAAGTTGATTTTATATGTTTTATTTTTTATAAACTACCTATATTAAGCACAATAACACTAGATTAACTTACTAACAGTTCATTTTGAACCGAAAAGCGAAAATCATTCTGACTTGATCATCCGGCCGGATCAGTGGAAATCCGGTCGGATCCGGCCGGATTGAAAATGACGCCGGATTGCAATCCCTAGTACCTATAGTTGTATACTACAGTTTTTTTAATCCATTGACACGATTTTGTTTTAAAAAGCAATTTTTTTGTTGTATTAAATGAATTTAAATATTTATTATTATATTTCGAAATATGAAAGCCCTAAGAGTATACTGGACAGTTTACAAAAAAACGTTGTAACAAATATTGCACTAATGCTCATCCTGAACTAATCATGATACAGTATCTGAATACGGAACGAAGTTCTGTATCCTCACATTGATTTCTAGATTGAAAAAATATTTCACAGCTAGAAATCTATCGTTTGCAGCACGCTTCAATAATTCATTGCTCAACACGTGAAATTCCATTCATCTTTTGCGCTTGACACAGCGATGGGCTCGCTATATGTCATATTTAAAATCTAACAGCGACATCAATACTGGCCTTTTTAGTGTTATATCATCTTTTAGTAATGGTAGGAAATATTGGAGTGTAAGTGGGCCAGAAACATCTTAATCCCAAAGCCAACCTCACATGCGCGTGGTACATTCTGCTGATTAACAGACGAGGCAATGACGTAAGTTTGTTTCTCTTGCGGGATGTGGGGGTCCGACCCACATAATAAGTACAAATTTCACCACAATCATGACGGAAGCCAGACTAGCATTAGGTAGGATACGGCTAGGCAATAAGAATAGGTATGAATAGGAAATACTTTATACCTTCTTTACCATATCTTTCTATGTGATTTCGTCACGGGATAAAGACATCTTCGCATTCCTAGACTTGCTGAGCTTCATTGCTCGGTGTCGATACAAGCGTACCACTGCCGAGCCTGGCTTACAGAAGTTATAATGACATAGGTAGTATGTGGGTGACTTGACCCTATATAAACATGTTGAAGAAATACCAACATAATGATACGGTATAAGAGAATTAATTAATTTGTCGATCTCGACCCAGTTCGCACTCAGGACCGACAATTAACTTTAATACATTGTCAATTAGTTATTTATTAGAATTTCCATACACAAAGCCAGTCACTGCTTTTATGCTACGTTATTAAATACAGAAATCGCTTTATGTTCCGTAAGTACAGACATAATCCATGTAGACGAACAAACAGCGAATTATCACTTGGACAACCTAAATTTTATATTAAAGGTACATAATACGAAATCGTAAATTACAATATTCGCAACGGTCGATGACAAAGTTTATTCAATCAAAATCTTTATAGAGAAAGCCTAAATAAACAAACATCCCGCAACTAAACCCTTTTAGATCCTATTTTTACATGCCGCAATAAAATTTACGTAATGCTAGAAAGGATACCGCAAGCCACTTCCTAAAGCCTCGCATACATAATAATGATTAAATTCATTACGAGATTTCGTACACAACGGACCATTGTGATTGTGCGGCCGGCGTGAGAAACTGAAAAAAGTTTATAGCGTTCTACTGAGCTCGCTCCGTTAAAACAAATTCAAAAACATCACTGATATAAATTGGCCGCCAGGTTTGTTCCAGGATTTTCATAATTATAAAACAATGCTCAATTTAGATCGATAAAACGATAAACGAAGGTTACCTATCTAGGTATCTTTATCGATTTACATTCAGCATAATATATTGCTACATTTAAAAGTAGCAAAATATTCTATGATGATGGCAAAATATTGATAATTTGGATTGCACATTGTTTGAAATTTCATTCCTCGTACAACACCGTTGTAAAATTACCTTGAGCCTCCGGTATTTCCATACCGATACCACTTATGGACCTTCAATAAAAGAGCCTATTCTTACTCCAAAAACGACAATGCACTGATTATCCCTCTGGGGATATAGGTGTCCGTGGGTGATCACTTACAATCAGGTGACCCTCTTGGTCAGTTCATAAAAAAAAGTTACTACGATGTAAATTACGTGATTCGGCAATGTTCGTTTTGTTACAAATTAGTATGAATATAAAATGCCTGGCCATTCGGGTACGGTCAGTCAGTCTAGAGGTATATTATTATATTATATATTAGGTCAATATCTTCGTCTGCTTCTAAAATAATTAACGCGACCGCGTTGTCAAATTCGCGAAATATCAAATGTTCATAACAAGGGCGTAACGGACATTAATGAGTTTATAAAATTTAACATTGGCTTAAGGTTTAATGACACCACTCAATGTCATTTTGGCGAGGCCAGGCCAGGCGTTTGAGGGCAACCACACGGTCATAAAGAATAAGGCCCCAGGGTGCTCAATGCATTCTCGGTATAAGTGGGCTTATGGTACTTACCTAATAAATATATTATGTTAGTTACGGCCACTAATTTTCAAGAACTTAATTAAGCCTTAGTGAAAGACAACAAAAATGACTAGACGCATGATGTTGAAGAAAACTGAACACTGCACTAAGACAAAATTCCTCACCAAACAAGGAAAACACAAAAAATTACTCACGAGGAAATGCTGGCAGTTTACCAAGAATGCTTATTATCCACCCTTCAAAAGTAGGTAGTCAAGTGAATTTAAACTAGGGAGAAAAAACATTGAACACAAGATGATCCTCTCATTGAAGATAAATCTCTCTAATTAAAGAATAAGCGAAGTAAATTGTCGGTATGTTTGCTGCTCATGTATTGCCAGGGCTGCTGTGAGACTGTGGCCTACACCTTATAGCTCAGACCTGGCCCCCAGTGACTATTACCTGTTCTCCAACTTAAAGAGTGATCTCCGTGGTAAGCGATTTTGAACAATTATCACATTAAGGCAGCAATAAATTCATATTTAGAAGAGATTTTTTATGGTGAATATAGATGTAATAAATTTATTGGGATGATAGGGGAATACATTGAGCTGGTCGTTACCACTGTCTCACAGAAAACTTGCGCTCGACTTGCTGTTGCGTTTCAACGGTAAGTGAGATATCCAGAGGCCCAAATCACCACCCCTTTCCCAACCCCTTATCCCTTTCCTTTAAGATCTACAACGCGCCTATTTTCACATGTATCATCCACAAGACACTAGAAACTTTATTAATCTAATAATATAATATATGTAAAATAACCAAAAGGATAAAAAAGGAAAATACAATGTTGGCAGGTCCATATATTTATTATCTTACCAAAGTAGTGTATGCAGGATACAAAATACAAAGAATTGCAGCACAATTATACGTCAAATATTAAAAAAAAATTGCTTATTTGCAAAAATGATTACCATGTGTTCTTATTTTAAAAAACGCTTTTTTTCATTGACCGTAACGAGAACGATATATCGTCACTCATACTTACCGATATTGGGGCGTTGAAATATGATTCCTTTTAACAGGCCAGCGCGAAATCTATATATAGTTGCTAACATGTTATCGGCAAAAGGTGTCCTACAACATCCTCTCCCTATAGATTCTTCTAAATATATTCAAGATGTGACGTATCTATGCAGTAATGTATGTATGCGTACAATGTCAACAACCTTCCGCCACCCCGCTGTCATTCGCTAACAATTTCCTTAACTGAACAATGTGCAGGCTGTCTGTATAATATAACACAACAAGTTTAAGTAAGCGGCGGCAAACGTCGCATTAAACATGTACAGAATAATCTGATAATATTGGACATCCAACGTAAATCGACAAATGAGCGTTTGCACAAGCCTGGAATCCGATTACACATTTAATCACTAAATAATTTTTAAATCTTAAACAATAATTTTAATTTGATTTAGCAAATGTTAATAAACTTTTCGGGATAACCTACATCTCAGTCTACACAGTGACCATAAAGCTGAAAAGCTTTCAAAACGTCGGAATCAAAAGTAACCATAGATCGCGATAAAATCCATTTAAAGTAGTTTTATTTAAAAAAAATCATAAGTAGAGGCTTCCATTCGTTCCGTGTCCTTCAATCAATCAAGCATCAAAACAATATTCATGTTT
The DNA here is from genome assembly GCA_949126905.1 of Amorpha juglandis. Classification (NCBI taxonomy): domain Eukaryota; kingdom Metazoa; phylum Arthropoda; class Insecta; order Lepidoptera; family Sphingidae; genus Amorpha; species Amorpha juglandis. Next base: position 12,483,778 of record OX421367.1, read on the forward strand.
CGATGACGATATTATAGTTATCGTTTCGGTCAGTGAAAAAATCCGCTCTAACTTCGCAGTATCTATACAGTGTTGATTATTACAATATTTTTATCCATGTTATCATGCTATAAACGTTCGTGAATATTATAAATCTTATGTAATATTTTATAATGTAGTAACAATACAATTTTAAATAAATTTCCGGTAACAGTCGCATAACAACAAATTGTACTTTTTGCAATCAATTGATATTGATTATATTATTATAATTTTTTATCCTCGTTTAAGCAAGAGTAAAATACTATGATTTATATATGATAGCCATAAATAGAATAGTATTATGTCATAAGATTATGTATTTATTTTTATATCATATTAGCAATCCAGACATTGTTTACATATTCGTACTAAATCGTAAAAAATGAATATTGCCGAATATTGCTTCAAGATGTTTATCGATGTACATACATAAATAGATGTCAATAATAATACATTTTCACAAGCAAGTCTAGTTTATAACTATCACAACGACATAATACAATAAAGGTGTGTCTATATGTCTAAATAATACACTAATTATAATAATACTAGAGCCAGGGAATGCAAGGTGCATAAAATAATACGTGCTAACACTGATGCTTTAAGCATTTTGCGATATATTCAAAAATAATACATTCAGAAATTCGATAATACACTACAACTAAAGGTTACATTATTATTGTAATCACAATTAATATTATTTTAAATATATTTAAATACCAAATGAGATACATCGTTATTCTAAATTACCAATATTTGAAAGATCTATTTCAACTAACGAAAATGTTTAAAAGATTTCAAAAGCATACAACTGTATTTATTGTAAATTAGTGAATATTAAAATGTTATAATAACTATTGTAATAATATTCTTGTACCTGAGTCCAAATTTTAGCTATTACAATATATTGTATTTGGCCGTGTTTCAGAATGTTCGAGTAAAAATCTCCTAACGACTTTGAACACGCAATTTGAAAGTAAAGACAATCACATACATAGTTATCATGTTGTATCGATATTAATTAAAGCATGACATAATATTTCTTTATAATATACTTCTTAATAATAGCTATAACTAAAGACAACTGCAACTGATGCACAGCAACGAGTAGGGAAACTATATTATTTGTCTCTTAAATTATTCAAATTACAAATTACTCGAATATTTTGAAACATGGAGCTAAAAATAAATATTCTTACTGTCGCACTCAGAGATCCCAATAACTGTTTGACTGTCATTTAGATATTTTTTAAATCCAATTATTTTCATCCTCTAAACCAGTTAATGTTTTATGCATCTTTACTGAATACAAATTTTGTTTTATACTTAGTTACTGAGTACAGAAGTGACCTTAACTGACGACACTTGATTTAACCCGAATCTAACGCCCGGTTTCTGACAAGCTGATCAATGTCTAAATTAACTTATCACCTGTCAAAACTCATGTCAAATGAAATATTGGATTTCCAGATAGTGGTCAACGCTTTTGATTTGACACACCTGTTAATTAACAAAGCTTTCAAACTAATATGAAAACGTCGTATGTCAAACGCTTTTTCGGGTTTCTCGAAGATCATAGATAATTAAATTCTATCGTCGAATGATGTTACTGACAACCGATTGTTCGCAAATTAAATCACAGATTAATTCATTTTTCACTAATTAATGTTTCAGAAAATCGAATTAATTTGACAGCGCTGTCAAAATCAAAGTTCTACAAGCTGATTTGATCAGCCTTTGAGAAACCGGATGTAAATCTAAAAAATGGTTAATTGGTGATTATAGTTAATTGACACCTCTGTGTGCGGCAGTTAATGTCAAGTAGGTACTGTCAGTTTTATAAAATGTGGTCATGTATTAACCACAAGATAAATAATACATAGGAAAATATTACTAACTTAAAACGAAATAGGAAGGCTTAATACAATAACAAGTTATACTTAAAATATTTGCAATAAAATATATTAATTAAATTATGCAGCGTTACTTAAAGAACTTTGTTCTCTATAAAGGAATAATGAAATAAATACGACTTATACTAATTAACACGAAAGAGAATCATTGCCAGCTTAAACATATCTAACAACATTATATTCTGAAATAAAATACTATTGTGATTATAATCAGGCTTCATGATTATTAATTTTATAATATTTTTAATACCTATTTATGTGTTTTCAAAGTGTATTGAAAATTCAACAGATATTTATTTTATTGTTAGATCACAAATTCAGCTAAATATTAATTTTACTGCTATTAAATGGATGCAACTACGTTAACCACATTAATGTTATTATTATAATGTATATCAATAAATCTCAAACATAACAAATATCATAATATAATATGTAAAAACTACGAATATATGGAACACTAATATCTAAATGTGGGAATGCTATTTGAAAATTTGTAATCAACATTGAAATATTAAATAACTATTATAGCGGGCTCATACAGCTCAATTTTGGTTGATCTGTCTGAACATATTTTAAATCTAATGAACAATAAGACATCCCCTATGACGCATCGGGCGAGTAGCCGGCTGTAAAACGAGAGGCCGCGGGTTATACAAAATATATTTGTCTGATTTACCAATATTTGTTCCGGGTCTGGGTGTGGTGGGACCATATGACCTTGGTAATCTCTGACACCCACGGTACATGTTAACCTAGCGTGGCATCAGAACTATGTGTGTCACTATTGGGAGTAAAAACAAATAAATAAAACACAGCTTTTGATCCAGTCAGTTAATCAACTAAAATTGAATCGTTTGAACATGCTATTACGGGATCAGTCTTGATATTAGGGAATGGAATTTATATGAGGTAATGTTTATGTAAACATATGCCTTTGTTCGAAAGGCAATTTATAAAGGCATCGTCAATGCCACATATATATTTCATCCGTACAATCCGTACATTTAAGGATCAATTTTAAAGTTTTAAATTCGAATAATTTCACTCATTGTGCTTGAGAGCCAAATATAGCTTTGCTTTCGTTGCAGCCACGAGACATCAAAAGCGATATAAAATTATTCAGATCACAACCAGATCTATTTAAAAAACATAAGATTTAGCTTTCGCGGTAATATCATAAAGCGGCAGTTTTGTACGTCTGCTGAGGCTAACTTTTGTATAATTCGATTTTTCCTACCTGTCTACAGTATAAGTTATTATTTGATGATCATTAAATATTTAAATATTTAATTATCATCATCATAAGCACACGCGTGTATCCACAAAGGGCGTGGAAATGAAAAATATTAGGAATAAGTTAAATAATGCAATTTTAAACATATGTAATAGAAGTTTGGTTTGAAGCCTAAGACAGGTAAGAAAAAACGTATCGCAAAATTCGTCATGATTGTATATTGCTTATGTGAATACACTTTAGGATTTCCTCACCAAGAGGCAGCAGGTACTGAGTCCCGCGTGTAGTTTAGCCAATTCGGAAAAACAGATGGATCTTCGAGCGAAGTCGATTTTTTCGCAGAACACCTGAAAAATAAGTATTTATGATGAAACTACATAAGATATGTTGACTCAAAATAGCACCAACACTAATGGAGATGCTGGTGTCAACAATCCCAAACTAGAACACAACAGTGTTTATATATTGTACAGCAATATATCTGATCTCGATCGTTTCTCACATACAAGAAAGATCTAACAACTTAATAAGTTAGATAAGTTGTCCGTGCTCCTGCCCCGCTCCCGTGAGTCATAGTGTGATGTAATTTTTATTTTATAATACCCGACGAATCTAAGTGCTGCAATCTGCAGTCCTATAAAACCAATGGCCACCGACAAACAATGAGTTGATCGGTGGTCAACAGAATCATGCCGGCCTGTTAAATGCTTCTTCACACTCCGGAGACGGAAGCAAATAGAGCGGCTTGTGACAGGACAGGAGGATGACCGATAAGAGGGACACAATGATGTACCGATAGATGATAGTATAGATAGGAGTACTCGGTCCAACCCACCATGAAATCCTGTCTCAAGCCCCTCGGGAGAACGGCTGATCGGCTGATCCTGGAACGCGATCCACACAAGGCATGTGGATCACTATTGGATCCGGGCGGTAATGAATATCCTACCACCAGCAAAACAACATTTTAGAAGTTTTTGCGAGACTAACAGCAATTGATTTTATACACTAGCAGACCCGGTCACGCGTTGCTGTGGCTGAGGTATATGTTAAATTATATTCCATAAATTATATCCAGTCCAGTCTAGTCCCATTTACCCTCAGTTTCATCCAGTTTACCCTCTACCAAAAAGTGCTCAACGCGGCTAAAGAGGTTTTCACTTCAAAAATATTGCGATCTTACTGAATCCAGCAGATAAATTACGTTACACCGCCATCTGATAGAATCTTATGGAACTCACAGATAACTAACAATTTGCAATAAAAAATATGGCGACTATAAATTGAGATATAAACTATCCTATCAATCAAGTTGGATCATACTGCACACAGTTTGCAAAATTTGATTAAAATCGGTTCAGTAGTTTAGAAGTTCATCGCGGACAAACAACGTGACATGTAATTTATATACATAAAGATATAGATGTAGATGATGATTAAGCGTTGATTACCTTAAACGCTTCTGGTATTTCCTCAATAGCGCGATGTATGAGCGTGCCATTGACATAAAGGCAGTTGGATGCTTCGTCCTCGGGCACTGTCAGCGTTTGATAAGAAAAGTTGGCTTCCCTCTCCATCCTCTTCAAGAGTTCCTTGGCCTCCTTGCTGGCTCCCACACAAAGAATGTCAGGCCCCGCAACAGTGATGTAGTTCTTCAGGTGTCCAGCGCCTTTAGACACCTGCAAGTGGTAATGAATATTGATATTACTAAGAAGTTATTTCGACCTCTTAAGCCACTAAATATTCACAGTTTTTAGTTTTGTTTTTTGCATTCTACGTCAATGTCTTTTAAATTAATTTCTCAAACTCTAGGTAAACGTAGACATCAAAAATGTTAAAGCATAATAAACATTTTGTCAAATACCAAAACAAACAACGAATGTTTTCTTAAACGTTTTTCTTAAAGTTATGGGCGGTCATGTTCTATTTTATTTGTATAAGTAACCTTCAAACTGTATTCTGATTGGGTCATATGTGTGCTATCTCTCCGGAAAATTAAACTAAGATCTATTATAGAAACTATCCCAAAATCGTGAATACACTTATTCAAGTATGAAAATTGATCTATTTTCTATTTTATTTTTTATATAAATAGTTAATTTAATTTTACAATTGATGTAATATGCCTACAACCAAATGGAAAACATTTGTTTTCCATAACCCCTGCATTTAATTGTACTTCACAGTGCAGATAGGTAAATAAATAATATAAACCTTAATAGGAGTGCAGGGAAACTCGGGAAATGCTTCGGCGACTGCACTAGCTCCAGCCTCATTTGTTGTCTCTGAAATGCCCACGAAAAACTCGCGACCTAATATTTAAAAAACAAATAAAACAATAAATTAGTCATATATCATTCCCAATGAAACAAGAAAAAAATGTCTTGAAACAATAATTTATATCTTTACATAGTTTAAAATGATATCGCTTCCGGTGTCTGTTCGCTTAGATCTTTTTAACTATTCAACGGATTTTAATGCAGTTTTCAGCAATATATAGATTCATGGGGAAGGTTTATATGTATAATACATACATATTACAGTACAGAAAACCCGAAAATTCAAAGACTTGTATTCATTTATTTTATTTGTGTGTGTAGTAACCTATATATTTTTATCCGTGCGAAGCCGGTGCGGGTCGCTAGTATTATTATAAAACTTTAATGATGTAATTAGAGAATTATCATGTTTCAAACAGACGTTATTACGAATAATAAATACTCACCAGTAAACAGGACATCAGAGCCGCAAATATGAGCTTCAGGATCAACTTGGTCGACAATAGTCTGCCCAAGGTCTTCTTTCAGCACCTTTCTAAGCAGTTTCAACTGAAACAATATATTAAAAATATATTTATCGTAAACGTAGCAAGGTCCTATATTTTGTAATATCTAAATAAAACCATTTTCTAATACAATGCTGAGATAGACAAACAAAATAGCTCATATAAAAACAAATGGAACACAATTCGCATAGCAAATTAGGTAGAATAAAGATCAAAACATGCACATCTAGTTAAGAGGTCAAGCCAGGTGTCAATTTGCTAGGCAACAAGGTCGACCTAATTCATAATCATGTGTCATAAACAGTATAGTCATTACGCAACAATTGACGCTGGAAAAATAGTGCATCAACATTCAACAGATATATGAAATACCTCTGGACCTACATACTAACAGAATGTTTAGATGATATGCAAATAATATTGAATAACATAAAAAAATATAGTTGTTTGTTATTTATTACCACAAATGTAAGGTAAGGTCATTTTACAGGACAGACAAGACATAAATAATTACAAAGGATGTTTTAATATTGATAATAAGAATCATTAATACTCTTACTATTTGTTTCCAGCGTCATAAATGTATAACTTCATATATTTAGTTAAGAGTGTAACATTCGCAGTTTAAGTATGGATATTTATTAATTTCATAATGACATTCGCTGTTGCGACTCAGATTAAAAACAAATTGAAACAATTAGGTACACTGAATGTATTTATTTATTTAGTACAAAATTAATCTCCGAACTGTTACAAAAAATCATACCTTATTAGTCTCAACTTGCAACAATTAACAATTGTTGTAGTAATAAGTAACCAATGTTCATAATAAAACCATGTATGGCCGAAAGGGTAGGCAAAAGTATAACTATTACAATCATGTTCTCCAAGATTATTTATTTTTCGTGGCGAACGAATCGCCTTTAACGCCACAAATGTCATTCCGAATTTTCGAAACGTCATTCGTGGAATCTAATTGCCTTGGGATTTAAACCCAGGACCTCAGTAACTTCTTGGCCTAAGTAAGCTGCCATTATTTCAACAAATCAATTAGTTTATAAGTCAATACAATTATGGATTTTGTTTGCATTTTACTTTAACATTTGAAAACTCTTTAGAAACCATTATCTATTGTGAACATACGAGGGTGGATCAAACAGTTCTTAGAAGTGCAGATATATAAAACCTTTTTGGGAGAAGTTTGATATTCAAATTAAAGAGTGTCATGACACTTATGAGAGGTGGTGTTGTAATTTGCTACCATTTTTTATTTCGTATCCAATTTTAATATACTGTAGTATGTATTTAATTACACATACTACCTATAAATGTCATCCATACCTATTATATGTATGATTACATCATACCTGATCGCTATAATGCCATTATGTAATTTTAATTAGTATGTAATTATTATGTTGGTATGCTAAAGAAAATAAAAATAAAATATGGAACATAATGCTTGTGATGTTACAAAAAGTGCCTTCATGCATGACTTACATGCAATATTAACATTGACAAAGGTTCAGATACAATATGTACACATTAACAAGTACAGCAGTCTTTTGTGCCTTCAATTTGTCATAATCAATAAATTCAAGGCTTACAATGCCATAAAGATATAATGGCATCGTTAGTCAACCAGACATTAGCATACTGTTGTTGTTTAATATGTAATAAACTGTATGATAATTTAATTCCAATTGTAAAAATGAATTAATAGTCGTAATACACTCAACAGTCCCTTGCAGGTAGGTAGAAACTGATTTTAAACCATTGGAATATTTTTTTTTGTTAATGTTTGTTACATAATGTAAGCGATAGCTCAGCAGGGAGTGATATGGACTGTCGAGACGAAAGTCGCAGGTTCGAAACCAGCCCCAAGAGCATACACCACTGACTTTTATAAGTTACGTGTATATTAATCGTTAATTATCGCTTGCTTTAACGGTGAAGGAAACATCGTGAGGAAACCTGCATACCTGAGAATTCGATAAGATTTTTCGAAGGTATGTGAAGTCTGCCAACCCGCATTAGGCCAGCGTGGTGGACTAAGGCCTGATCCCTCTCATTCAGTAGAGGAGGCCCGTGCCCAGCAGTGGGACGAATATAATATATAGGGCTAATAAAAAAAAATAATGTTTGTCACCCAGCATTAGTTTGTTATACACATGCATGCTGGAAACCTGTCACATTATGAAATGCAATTTTTTATGACACTGTGGTCCTATGCTTGTTGATCAAGACCAGCACAGCATCAATCTATGATTTACACAATCAATAGGGTATTTGTGAATGTATTTGTTGTACCCCTGTCTGTATCTTCAGGTACAATGGTATTGAGAAACATTTTAGGCTCAGTATAAACAAGAGGACAGTAAATGGAGCAATAACAACAGAGACTAAGGCTGCCTCGGTGGCGCATTCTATTACTTAGGCGGAACAACTGCTGAGCTGAGGTCTAATATTTGATCCCCAGTCGGGTAAAGTGATATTGGATTTTTCTATCATGAAATGCTCAGCATCAGCCCAGAGTCTGGAATTGTGAATGGTATGGCGATAGACTCACCCTATAACATCATGGACCGGAAATACGCTTTGAGAAATAAGAGGTCTACTGGTTACACCTCTGCTTACCCTTTCAGGGATTACAGGCATGAGTGTGTATGTATGTAAGGACAGAGAATTTAAAAGTATTTGAGATCAATCTGTGTACCATCAACAAAACATAAACACACATACTTCTATCACGGCCATCATGAAAATATGAGCAATGTTTATACAGTTGGCTATCTAAGGTATGTACCTTGGAAGGATGGAGTTGAGAGGGGCCAGTACATGCTAGTTATTGAAGTATATTCTCAGATGTTGCAGAAGATGCTGAAGTGAAAGATTGAATTATCGAAAGGCTAACAACAATTTAGGTTGCTAACTGTTACTGGTTAATTAATTTTTGATATTATTGAATGTTGTATCAAATGAGATTAGTCTAGGATGTAATTTCACTGGTTCAAAACATAATTGCCCCAGCAGTATATCACTATTGCAATTCATACAACAATGAAGTATGGTTATTGTTCTTTAGTACATAGTTAAAAATATTTATGGACCGTCATGTACTTTCATTTATCCCAAATGAAATAAACAATGGCACTATTATCAATTCTCATATATTTCCTATTGGAATGGCTTCAGATTTCAATTATATTGCACACAATTTTTTTTAAGTAATGCAGAAACATTGAGATTTAACATTAATTGTCTATACAGATGTGAAAATGAAGTTAGATATTGTTTGTGTGTGCCGTTAAAATTAAATTATGTTTTCATGCTTGACTAATTTATCCTATTTGAGTCTCATATAACACCAGATTGATCTAGTTACCGATATATAGGTTCCTTCTAATATTAATGGGACTATTAAGTCCCATAGATTAGTATTTAAACTTTGAAGAAATATATCATTGCATAGTAACAAAAATCTCTTGATACAGGATGGACAAAAGCATTAAATTTTAGATGTCTATCTCGATTAACTTCCATCCTGTTCAACATGGCGATTGACGCACTGCGATGTACATACATAACAGGAAAACACAATTTATCATAACACATTTTAACAATTAAATATATATCGCGTAATTATTGTAATATAATAATTATGCGATAATATTAAGTTTAAATATTAAACAATAAGTATTCTATGAAAGCATTAAAGGTAAATACTCACGTTTTGGGCACCAACATCAGATTTCGGCTTCGGCAACAACGCGATCCCGTGGCATATCACAGCTGTGTCTTCCAAAAAGAAGTTCTCAGGCACTGACCCTTGAAATTCTAGTTCTATTACGTCCACATTTAGTTCTCTCAACAGCCGAAGGTAGCAGTCATGCTGGCGTCGGGCGTTGTCAAAATCTACATTGCCTTCAATCCCCTGACAAGACCCTGGACTCACTTTTCCGACCACAGCATGAGTGTACTCATGCATTTTAAAATCCATACTTGTATCGCCAGAGTCTTCTGTATGTATTGAGAGACTTAGACCTTTGACAGCACTCTTCAGACTGCTGTTCAGTTTCAGCGAAAAGAAAAATTGCACTATACAAACTACTGCACCCTGCACCAACGGCTTTGACAATTTGATTGTCTTAACCAGTGTTACCAGAATATTTTTTTCTCGAATCGCCTCGCCAGAGCGCTCGTGTAGCCCCGAGATAGCCCCATCATGGCGCACAGGTAGTTAAGGCGGGAAAGTTTAAGTTTAAAATTATGTACCTATATATATATTTTGCGAGACAGTTAACGTTTTAAAATCCATGCTATAACATATACATAAAAACTATTAAAACTGATTGTTGCTGTTTAAGGTTTTTTTTCTGCATAAAAATGATTTTCTAATTAAATATTTCTGAGAAAAAAAATATAGCCAAATCGGCTACCTGTAGCCAGCGGATAAAATAATATCGCCGCTCGGTAAGGGAGATAGCCCGATTGGCGCTAAATAGCCCCATCTGGCAACACTGGTCTTAACTTGAACTCTTAAGTGTTGCCAGATTACCCTTTCCCATTCCCCCCAAGGTTTACGTAAATACCATCAAAATCCAGTTTTTCGAGAAAACGCCCATGAATGTAAACAAAATAATATAATTAATAAAAAATTGTTCATAAAGTAACTCGAGTACTCGTGACGTGAGCTATTTGGAAAATATCATTTATATGAATAACATGCTTGGGAGTGTGTTCATCAAATAAATGATATTCACCATGTAAATTTACATACTTCCATTCATATTCCGAGTCTTTCGTCAATCTTATACATAGGTGCTAACACTTATTTCATAATTTCACAGCAATTTAAAGTTAGGTATCTTATTATACACTCTACACAAAACTTTCTATTAAAATAAATGTTTTCAAAACCTTGTTTTAAGATGGTTGCTACTTTTGATAGCTAAAACATAAAAGAGAAAAAAGTTTTGTGTAGAATTTTTGTGCAGTGTTTAGACAAAATTACAAACAGAAAATATAACAACGTTTTGTATGGAGTGGATTGTAAAGTGGATATATATATATATATATATATATATATATATACAGTGTCATTTTGACACCCTATACTTAAATGAAACCATGTGTAGTGTTCGTTAATACAAGTACTTTGAGCTAAGACACTTTCTTATTAAAGGCAAAATAAAAAAATAATATTTCCTAACAAATTAAATGCCGTTAACATTAGATTAATTTTAAACAGTCTGTATACGCGCGCACACACATATAAAAATCAACATACACACCCGTCATCGAATGAACGAGACACACACACATACATTACCATTAAGCTAGCAATACATGTTGGACGAGATAAGGCCAACACGAGTGTAGGTAAATTAATACAAGGCAAGCGCTAGTGCCTAGACGTTCGGCAAGTTTATCGAAAACCAATCGAGTAGCCGGCTGTGAAGCGAGAGGCCGCGGGTTCGATCCCTGCACCGAGACAAATGTTTATGTGAACCACAAATATTTGTTTCCCGAAACAAACCCAGACCCCGGGCTGGGTGTTGTGAGACCAAAAGTCTCTCATAGTTGCTGATACCCACGATACTATCCTGATATCCAAAAATACTATCTATACGTTGGTGTTAGTCATCACTCGGCAACACACGTCCAACATGTATTGCGGGCTTTATACCGTCGAGGTCAATAAGCCCGCTTTATAAAAACGACAAGCGTACAGAAGGCAAACGGCTCAAAATAGTAATTTAGGAATTGAAATAAATATTAGATTACCCTATGAAATGTAATAAAATCCTAAGTAAAATCGAATCTTGTAACTTTTATAATGATTATTTGTTTTTAGTCAAATTTGTGTTACCTATTTATAGGTATGTGCATTTCCCAAACACATTTTTTTTACGTTTTGTCATTATCAATGAACTAAGTAATACTGTCGCAACTTTTTCAGTGAATCTGTCGAGAGCGTCTTTGTGAATCTGAGACGTATTTTCATATGTATGAAGTTGCCCTTCTTAAGCGTTTGTGTTTTATAATTACATCGTCAGCTGTGACATTTTATTCAATAGAGTTAAGTGCAAAAACCGTACAGCGTGATTTAAAAGGCTCAAAACTTAAATGACGTTTTTTGGCAAAACTACTACAAGCTCAAGCCTCATGTTTGGTACAGGGTAAGCAGAGGCGATGACGAATATGTGGTTTCATTTAGTAACAGGGTGTCAAAATAACACTGTATATATATATATATATATATATATATATAAATACCAACCTGGGCATTATGTTGATCCAGCCGGGCCCCCGTACATTACTGAGTCCACCTTTTCCCTAGAATAACTCTACTCCGATTGCGCGTACTCTGCTGGGAGTGGCAACGTCGCCTTCAACTGATCGAGACGGAGGTACATATTCGATGAGAAAGCGATATACTTGCAAGTTTTTTTCCAATAATTTTGAACTCAATCAACTCCGCAACGGTCAAATTTCTGATACGCCTACGTACTTATTGGATCCGTTTTATATATTAAAGCCGGAGTATTATGTTGATCTCTGTCCAACTACAATGCATTGGTGATTCCATTTATACTATCAAATTTTTAACTAATGTTGATCTGATATATACATAGTAGCGGATATATTCCATATGCGTTGTGGAGTTTTTGTAGGCTCCGAACATCAAAGATTTAAATTTTGCCGCCATTTTCATTGGCTACGTATTACCAAGGAATATATTATAATAATACTACGTATAGAACGGACACTCGTTACCCCCCACCCGTTTGAGTCTTCCTCTTTTAATTTGTTGCAACAATTCTTGTTTTGTTGGTGGCAAACTGATCATATCCTACGATTTTTAGTTTTAAAATTTTCATTTTAATTTTTCATAAAAGTTTTAATTTGAATTTTTTGATTCATACTCTTTTTCAAATCGATAAATATTGGGACTCTTTGATCAAACCATACATTTTGTAGGAAAAATATTTTTTCAAATAATTTAGATAATTATCTTGAGATTTAACAAAAAAAAACAGTAAGTAATAATTTTTTCAGTATCATCAAATCGACATATTTTATCCTTCTTACCTCTGTTAGCTACCACAATCGAGAATTTTCGCATAGGAAATTGTTGGGCGTCTCATCGAAAAGAAGCTACTCACGGAAAATCAGCTTGATAGTAATCAAGTGGAAAAATGGATCCGGGATCCCTGACTAATATATGCGTTATATAAAAAAGGAATAAACTGACAATTAGTCGGAATCTGTTTTTCGTGTATATTCCCCGATTATTTGACTACGCCTAGGTTGATTCGAAAATTATTTTTGAAGTGATAACTGCATACGGGAGGGTGAACCGATGCGTTCCGTAACGCGAGCGCGACCTGACTTTGACAGGACTTTGACCGGACTTTGACAGGACTTTGATCGGACTTTGACAAGACTTTGACAGGACTTTGACCGAACTTTGACCGGACTTTAACAGGACTTTGACCGGAATTTGACAGAACTTTGACCGGACTATGACAGGACTTTGACAGGACTTTGACCAGACTTCGACCGGACTTTGACAAGACTTTGACAGAACTTTGTACTTTGACCGGACTGAGACCGGACTTAGACCGGACTTTGACAAGGCTTTGACCGGACTGTGACCGGACTTTGACAGGACTTAGACCTGACTTTGACAGGACTTTGAACGTACTTTGAAAGGACTTTGACCGGATCTTGACAGGACTTTGACTAGACTTTGACCGGACTTTGACCAGACTTTGACAGAACTTTTACCTGACTGGAGTGCAGTGCAGTACAGAGCAATCCAATGAAGTGATAACTTCTTATGGCAGGGTAAACCGCTTCGTAACGTAACGCGTTACGGCGCCACTCTGTCTGGCTTCCCTTTCTCTCACGCATACGGCAGCAGTAGGCAGGTCCTCCTCTCTCACTTTAACCCCCATTAGTTTAAGTTATCACTTTTGTCGAGTGTCCCGAGACGCATACTTTTTTTTTAATTCAAATTTTATACATACCTAATTAATGAGCTTGTTAAAGTATTTTAACGGGCCTTAAAAAATTACATATTTGATGAACCGACCAATATTATTATATTTTATCTATTTACTACGCATCTATTCGCTCCGTCTTTGTCCCACTCTTTCCATCTCTCTCTTTAGTCCAATCACAAACGATCATAAGCTGTGATTGGCCCATTTGAATCAGATCAACAACTGCTGACATGCCAAAAAGGTGGATTTGTATAAAAATGGCGTAATTATTATTATTTCTGGTCGTGACACTTGTGGCTCCAAACGGATACACATGTGCATGGGGATATTGTAATGGATCAACAAATCATGACCCGGATCAACATACGTTTTTGGATCAACAAAAAACTGACTATATGGCACGGTTGATCAACAAAGTGCGTGTGGCTATCTCTATATATATATATATATATATATATATATATATATATATATATATATATATATATATATATATAAATATATGCATATATAAAGTCGTACCGTCTAATTTTAATTGCACGAAACTGAATCTGCTATTGTTTTATATTAGATTGTTTTGTATTAGACTTTAAGGCCCATTTCACAACAATGCTTATTAAAAATATTTGGGCACTAAACATGTTCAAAAAACGGCATGAAAATTTTGACATTTTTGTACATATTTAGTTAAATATGATTATAGAATCATCGTGCAAGTCAACCTGAGTTAACTAACACTTAAGTTTTTTTTTTTTATACATTGAGTGGCTAATTATTAACGTTTAAGTATTGCTGTGCAAGTGGGCCTTAAGAACTACGGGCTTTTGATAATCGGTTCTGGCAACACTGGTGCTGTCTGCTAGTGATGTCGACCAATTACAAATTTGAAAACCGGTCCTCACCGATTACTTTGGAGAAAAAACTGTCCCTGTTTTCCAATTACAGCATTAGAGCGCATTATGCGGCATGATGCTCAACGTTGAATGTTTCAACTACAGCAACGCTACGCACAATCAAGCACTCTCAAAAGTACTGCTTTCGGGTGATACATGCAATCGATACCAACTCAGTAACAGAAAATTAACAAGTGTTTTTTTCTTTAAGTTGGCATTGATCGAAATTTTATTTATATTATCGTTAGTAATTAATATTGTTTATTGTTGAGAATTTTTTTTAAGCTTTCGTCTTATCGTAGTGTTTTCGAAATATTCAAAAGTTAATTCAGACCCTGTTAAAAAGTAAATGTAAGGATGGATGAAGGTATAAACATTGACTATTTATATTTTTATTCTCAACACTGAACTTAGCGCACTCTGCTGGTGCACTAGAAAACTAATACACGTTCCAATTAGCAATTAGCACACTTCGGCATTGTGCGCCACTGAGTCGCATTGTGCTCTGTAATTGGAAAACAGGGTGTATGAATAGGTTTTTGGGTTTACCCCAAAATTATAAATAAAACAATCAAACATTCCTCTCCACTTGCACTGTAGGTTACCGATGATTCCATTTTAAATGAGACAACATATTTGAAATTCCTTCACTAAACTTCAATACTTTTTCGTTTACCTTGCATTTGGAAGACGCATTTTAAATTTTTATGAAATACTTACGTGTTCTACAATTTACCTTTTACTTTCATCATTCAATGTAAAAAAAAGCAGTTTGTTTATATAATTAACTGATATTAACAAAAAAAATTACGGGTTGCACTCCGGGAGTGCCGACAGAAGTGAAAACTTACCAAACAAGATGCGAGAATACAAAATTACGGCAACATGTCCACTCGACATGATAAAAGTCCATTCTACTCTCTTCGCGTTTATGCGAGCCTGGTACTTTTTACGGCAACATGTTCCAAATAAGAAAAAACCTAAAAAGTTTTTCTTTGTCCTAATCGTCATTTGTTTATTAATTACGGCTACTCGCCATGAAAAATGGACATTCTACTCTCTTCGCGTTTATGCGAACCTGGTACTTTTTTCACGGCACCATGTTCCGAATTATAAAATAAGTAAAATATCGTCATTTTTTTATCAATATCATAAACAAAATTACGGTAACATGTTTATTCACCATAAAAAAAATGAACACAGTCCGATCAAAGTCCTGTCAAAGTCCGGTCCAATCCGACTGGTCACTGTGTGACGCCACCTGGGACTTCGAAATTATCGAAGTTCCAGGGAAGTCGGCTAATGCTGGCTGGTCAACTGGCCCGCGTGACGTCTCACGGAAGGTTCTCGAATATTCTGGAACCTTCCGCTCGCCACCGCTCGCGTTACGGAACGTTTCGGTTCACCCTCCCATAAGAAGTTATCACTTCAAAAACGATACAGAAAAGATTTTCTATTATACTACATAGTAATGAAATTATTACCATTTAATGATTTACGTCTAAAGTCCCCTCTATGATTTAGTTTACCATCTGTTTTATTCTTCTTGCATTTGCCCTTCAACATACAGTAGGGTCGTCGCAAGATGCTTTTTTAGCCGCCTGCTTGACATCAACCCCTCTGGGAAGTAAACACCCAGAACCGAAACAAATATTTATGGATCACACAAACAATTGTCTCGGTGCGAGAATCAAACCCGCGGCCTCTCGTTTTACAGCCGGCTACTCACCCACTGTGCCACGGAGGCGGTTACCACCTGTTTAATTCACAGTAATTAAGTCAAACATTTGAAAAATAATACTAGAAATAAGATATCTGTGTTATAAACGATGGAACCTCCAAAAGTGAAGTTACCTTTTTTTACTCGGGCTTGGCAAAATGACTACGCTACATCTGATGGTAAGTGTAGCGCAAACAAACCAATTGTCCACCAACCAACCACCAATGACAAACAATGTGTCTATCGTAGGTCGGCAAAATCATGCCGGCCTGCCTAACTGCTTCTTCATACTCCATTTAAAGGACCCCATATTAGAGGCAGGAGGGAACACGTGTGCCCGCCAACTATTCCAAAGCTTAATGGTCCGGTAGAAGTAGGTTTTAACGAACTTTTTAGTTCGAGGCGAGATGCAGGAGATTACGAAGCGGTGGCTCCGCAAGCCAGCACGCGTGGTTCTGTTAAGGAAAGGTGAGGATGGAATAAGTTCAAACAATGTGATACAGGCGATAAAAGACGCTTAGCGAGGCAATGTCCCTCCGCAATTGCAGCGGTTTTAAGTTTCTTGTAACGCCTGCATCATTCACAATACGTTCGCTGCAATTCGTAAAGACATCGAGTAAGTATTTGGCGGAACCGTCCCAAAGGTGCAAACAGTACTCCACACCCGGTTGTTCTTGTGCTTTGCATAAGCGGTAAGGCTGACTGGGAGTAAAAAATCTACGCACTTTGTTCAGGATTCCGACCCTGCGTGATGTGGTGGTTATATACGCCCTCGATGGGGTATGTTTGCATTCAGATTGCAGCAAATACCCAGGATATTTAGGCTATTCCGCATTGCGAGCGGGATACTCTGAAGATTGAGGAGGGGAGAGAACATTACATTCTGATACATGTTGGGTTAGGATACTTAATTTTGATATGGACTTTATAATTTGCGTAGTTTGTGATTTGTTGAAAGTAATCGGAATTTTTAATGATAACCCGAGATTATCGGTTTTTATTTACAGCGGTTTTAATGAACACCGGTTCATATAGGTTTTCTAAAACCGGGTCACACCCCTATTGTCGGCTGTTTTCAAAGTACTGTTTGATTATCGATTCATAGAAAACAGAACCTTTTCGATACAAATTGGTACGGGCTACCATATTCTGTGTTGTGATTAATATTAATTAATGTTGTGTGCTTGCTGATATAAACAAGAAATATGAACAGAGATAAACGTGAACCGGAATATCCAACAGAACTGGAGTCGCAATTTGTATTGCGGCTTCCTGAAGAACCAGCAAAAACGCTTAGAGAAGCATTGAAGACAGGAGATAGTCTAAAAAATCGGCTTACCATACAGATGGACAGCGACATGAGACGTGGCGAAGTACGTTTAGATCACTGGCTCATGCATGCGAAGATTGTCGACTTGCCAACAATCGTGGAATCACTCAAGACTATTGACAATAAAAGCTTTTACAAAACTGCAGACATTTGCCAAATGATGATATGCAAAGATGAACCAGACCAACCGTCCACAGAAGATGAATCGCCAGCAAAGAACAAAAAGAAAGATCCATATAAAGTGGACAAAAAATTCCTTTGGCCTCATGGCGTAACTCCGCCTACAAAGAATATACGTAAAAGGCGCTTTAGGAAAACACTGAAAAAGAAATATGCAGAAGCTCCCGAAATTGAGAAGGAGGTAAAGAGACTACTGCGGGCGGATAATGAGGCTGTCAGCATGTCATGGGAAGTCATAAAGGAAGAAGATGAATCGAATCCTAAACAAGAACCTAGCACTGTTGCACACAAACCAGAAAAGAAAACCAAAGCAGAGCGCAATATGAAGCGTGAATCAACCTCAGATGCTACAAATCCAGAATCTTCTAATGTTGTTGATATATTTGGTGGTGCAGTAAGTGACAGTGATTTGGAAGATGAAAACATCAATGTAGACATGGAAGATAGTCATTTATCAGCATATGACAGTCGTTTGTCTGATAACAGCTCAATGCTTGGTCTGGGAGATACTTCAAGCAAAAGAGATTGTCTGCCAATAGAATTTGACTCTCACATGTTCCATTCTCCACAAGGGGGACACAGTAAAAACTATCCTGGGCACAGCCGATCAGTCACACCTGCTACTGCAACTAACATCAAATGCGGTGGCATTTCATCTGAAGATGATGAGTATCAATCCCGAGATATGTCCAAAGAGAATATGACATTCCGCATTGAACAACTGAGAACTGAAGTGGAAGAATTGAAGCAAAGAAGACAGAGAACTCAGCATGAAATTGCTGGCATGGAAAACTTGGCTCTTCGTCAACGATTCCAGGATATTTTGCATACACTGAATCAAGACATTATGTTCAAAGAAATGGAATATCAAGGGATGATTACACTTCAAAACTCAGATGACATCTAATTTCTAGGGTTCAAGACAATTATTTATAGATTAAAACAAGAAATTTAACTCAAGATTTTAGAGATCAAATCCATGTTTAGGCTGTAAGCAGTAGTATAGAATAGGAGCTATTACACATGACATGTATTTACTGAGCATTGTGAGATTCACCACCTTGTTTCAGGGTTATGGGCATAGTGCAATGCCATGAAGTTGCTGTAATTGCAATGTTCTGATTTCTGTTTCTCTTGTTTATGAGTAGATATCCATCAGGCCAACAGTCTAATGGTTTCTTCATTTATGAAATACACAATCAATTAAAATCTAATGACATGTTCTTTAGCATATCATAAGACTTTGATATCTAATTGTAAATATTTATTTTCTGTTTAAAAAGTACCATACATATTATAAGTATAATATACCATACATACATACCATATATAGGTAAGTTAAATATAAAACTATTATTTCTTTACTAACCAAAACCAAACTTTTGTTTAAAATTGATAAATTTATGTATACAGTAACAGCTTGTTACACAATATTGTATAAGTACCCTAGGGTAGGTAGAATTTTAGCAGATAAGGTACTAATAATAATTATTATAACAATATATACTGTAGGTGATACTGCAACCATACAGGATTTTGCAAAAAGGTGATATCAATAAAAACAGCACATGTGGCTATGGGGAGAGTAACTTACCTGTAGAAATTATAATCATCAAAATGGCAGAGATTTAAATCATTTTGTTGTAGTAATGTATTAACCTAACTACTAACCTTAAATATATATTGCACTACCACAAGTCACAATATATATTGCAGTATCACTGACTATGTATTTTCCATTATTTCCTGGTACTAGGTACCCTCTTATATATTTAATATTATATAATATGCATTTTGATTTACAAATAAAACTCTGCCTCACATTGTTGTTGTCTTTTATCATCACACACTAACTGACTAAAAGTATGTAGTTAATTCTACTAGATTGGCAGTGGATATTACTTATATGCCTACTGCGCAGTATATTATGGTCAATTGACCATAATTCATTTATAGCTGATCCCAATAAACTGAATGCGCAAGTCTGAATTAACATTAGCATGTCGGTGACGCAAACCCAGATTTCCCCTACCAAAAAGTGCTCATAATTCATAAAAATATTTTTTTTGAAGTGAAGAAATTTTCACTTCAAGAAAATTATTGATGTTGAACAACATTGGTGTTTTTTTACCCTAAAATCATCAATCAAACAAAATGCAGATAAATTTAAGAATTTCATTTGTATTACAAACAGATAAATCTATTACATGTCCCAATATGTTTTTCAATCGATTGGAGAAAGGGTAACTTAGATAGGCAAGAACCTTTTAACTTATTTCTTTGTTGGTAAAGAATAAAACCTGCTTTGGAAAAGAGAATTTCGAATGGCGTTGAAGTCAAAAAAACAACGAAGGAAAAATGAATGAGCCAACGATGAATGAAATAAATTGCAATAAAATATAAATGATTGAACTCAATAGTGACAGGTGACATTTAATTTGAATGCGACGGTTACGGCTGCGTTCATAATTTACAACGTTTTTATGTTTGGCTAATGTTTCATCATATCATGCCTGATGCATTTGTTTGATAACTGGTATTTCTGAATTCGTTTTAAACTTTGTTTTATGAGTATAATTTTTCTTAATAATGGTTATCGTCAACACATATGAGGACGTTTTTACCAGGTTGCTTGGCTTGTTTGTGGGTTAACATTGAGTTTATCGATGTTATCTGAATCGATGCAGATAACATCGATGATCCGAAATTATTCTTATAGTAACATCGATATTAAAATATCGATGTTACTATAAGAATGATAAGAATAATCAAAATATCGATGTTCAATCGATTAACTTTGAATATCGATGATCATCGAGTATCCCTATACCTCAGTGATTATGAAGGTGGTTGGGACACGTCAATAAATTATTTGTCTCTGATTTTGTTATCCAAATAAGATTGACCACAATAGACGGTGTTTTCGTATGTGAGTGTATAATATTTTCAAACTTTCACAATGGTGAGTACATATTAATACATATGAGTTTCTTTATGACAACATAAATTATGCATGCTTATAACAATTTAAATAAAGTATGTAATATTTATAGTTACATATATTAAATAGAAAATGAGGTGCATCCTTTTCGCGAAATTGTATCGGGGTATTCCCAAGTGCTGATGATATAAATATTAGCGTCAGTGAACCCGATCCAATCGATACAATTGCGACTGCGATTCCATTCTTTTACTAAGTAGTTAGTATGTGTCACTTTCTGAGAATAACTTTGTTCAACATTCATATTTTCATTTATAATTACAATTTCCAATTGATTATTAAGTCAGCCTCAGTCAGTCAGTGTTTTCCAATGACAAGATAAGGATTGTTAATTTGTGAAAACGTTTGTTTACAAGGCCAAAATGAGGATGCTATTAACCATTTACTGTATGGCGGTGATCCTGCACTGCTCGTACGCGCCGCCAGTATCGCAAGACAAAGCTAATGAACATGACAGTGAAGTCAAGGATGACTTGGTAAGTGGTTACTGAACAAAATACTGCTATCATTTTGCTCTTCATGTTAATGTTTACAGTACTAAGGTTTAAGATTAGCAATTTTTACTTATTTGGGGAATGAAGGGTTTAGCCCAAAGCCTAGCCCAAAATTCTGAAAACTGGTAATTGCATATTCATAAGTGATTATTAAAATGAAGATTGCCAAAATTCATGATCTTTCATTATAGCACTGCACTTGTGTTTTATTTACTTATAAGATTTTGCTATTCTAA
The DNA here is from genome assembly GCA_949126905.1 of Amorpha juglandis. Taxonomy (NCBI): domain Eukaryota; kingdom Metazoa; phylum Arthropoda; class Insecta; order Lepidoptera; family Sphingidae; genus Amorpha; species Amorpha juglandis. The sequence goes on from OX421367.1 coordinate 12,505,600, forward strand.
TATTAATATTACACTGATTTCTTTTGGTGCATTGAGTATTTTGTGTATATGTGCCTAGAAATAAACATGTTTGAAAGGATTTAAATAATACAAATATACAGAACTTTGAATTACAAAGCACTGCATGGCACTGGAATGCGCTCATCATCCCGAGACATAAGATGTTAAGTCTCACAATGCCCAGTAATTTCACTGGCTTCAATGTCCTTCAAACTGAAACAGCCCAGTGCTTACACTCTACAACCTTTTATTTACATTAATAAAAATAGGTACAACTGTAACGCCCGTATACTGAAACGCTACTTAAGTATTTAAGATCGTCTTAAACAAGTTAAATCCCTCTTAGCTGTCAAAATTGTATGAAAATAAGTAACCGTTAGCCGTCAGACAGCTAAGTAGCGTTTCAGTATTCGGACTTTAGTCTTGTAAAATCTAATCTTGATGATAGTGAAGAGAGATCAATTGATTGCCCTATTTATTATTATAAAATTTGATATATGACTGTTCTGAGGGTGGATTTATGGAACAATGTGTTATTGCATAAAAGGACACACATTCACTTAAACTTAGATGTAGATTTTAAACGAACTTATGACTAGTTTTCACAACAACTACATATTATTATTAATTTCTACCAAGAACAGGAAGTGTTTGAGAAAGTATGTTAAGGTTTGATGATTGAAATGAAGCAATAAATTATAATGTTGTGCAAATTGCTTTGCGAAATGATGCAATAAACCACATTTGATGCAATTAATATTTTTAATATATTATGGCTAATGCGATGTTTAATTAAGTTGTTAAAAACTCATTAGTGACCTGTAAGCAGTGTTCATAATAGTAATAATTAGTTCAAAAAGTCATGTTATTTTTTAAATATTATGGGTCTATTTCTCAATGTTTGAGTAACATTAACAACCTGATAATATGCAAATATGCAATAACATTTCAACCCACATCACGTTTAAATTGAGATAATGACTTTATTTCGCTAAATTCATTAGATTTAATTAGGCTATATTCTGTATTTTCTAAAAAAATATTAAGTGAAACATTCCCCATGAACAATTATGCAAAATAGAACTTAAAATTATTGATTTTTTTTTCTAAAAATAAAATAAATCTAAATTTTTCCTAGACATGAGTTGAAATATTATTGCATTCAATTCCACACATTGTTACATTATTGCATTCCACATAAAACAGCTATTTCTGTTTTTTTTTATCCGAGCACAGCAATGTGTTTGCACTACACCTGATGGTAAGCGTAGTGCAATCCAAAAAACCAACAACCACCGATAAACAATTGGGTACATAGCATTTACTAAGAGGTTATGAAGTGAGTGAATACAATACCATACAGGCTTTTGCTATCGGCCCCGCCAAGGTTAAAGAATTCTTTAAGTAAATAGACCTGAGTTTTAAATTCCAAAATTTTATCAGAAAAGATTTCTTATACAAACTTTACCACTCCCGACATCTCAAACGGGATGTCTCTTCTTTAAATTTCGAGAAAACCTTCCTTAAGCGACATCTATAATATAAAATCAACAGTTGCACAAATATTTAAATTAATGGTTTGCACTGGGCGATGAAAAGCAAGTCAGGACATTGGCTTTTATGTATATAGATTGCAGAAATAGATTTTCATAAAACTTATACTATTCATGTTAAAATGTACTTACATCTTCCACTGGCGATCTTTTATGAATAAATAATTAATATTATGAACATGGCTAACACGCTTGTTGCAGGAAGACTATATGGAGTATCATAGATACTTGAAGGAAGTAGTCCAAGCGTTGGAGAGTGATCCTGACTTCAGGGAGAGGCTTGAGAAGGCTGATGAAGATGATGTTAGGGTAAGTTATGTCAATGGTAGGGGAAAATATGTATAATACTATGGTTAAAGTAATGCGGTTCGGACGCATGACGATAATCAATCAAAAACCAGTTGTAATATTAGAATAAATGTTTAATATTCCCTCAATGAGTGTCTCACCATCATTGTATGATTGGTTGTTTGTACTGCCTCGGTGGCACATTTGTATTGCGTACACGGCACACCTCTTGAAGTCTCGGGTTCGATTCCCGGGTCGGGGTAAGATTTATATATGGTTTTTCTATCACGAAATGCTCAGTATCAGCCCGGAGTATGGAATTGTGTGCGGTATGACGGTAGCCCGCTATCACAGTATGGGACGAAAGAAAGCTTGGCGAAATGTGGGTTATCTTACTTATTCGCTAATGCACATTTTGGTTAAATTTTTAGCAACGCGCGGTTATAAAAATAGTGCGTGTCGCAGTGGTGACGTCATTATATTTAGTAAAATTTGTTCGCTTGGTTCGTACAGATTGAAGTTTCTTTGATTCCTGAGTGTAAGTGACTTTATGACAAATGCATAACAATCACAAAATACAAAAATATTTTGTTAATGTTGTACTTATTGTACTAACTAAATTAAAAAAAACAAAATCATCTAGCTTGTTGTTAAAATGGTAGGTACTTCGTAAGTTGATGATAGACCACATTAAAATTTATTTCAACCTTGTGAGACATGTCCATAATATCATCTAATTAATTGAGAAAAGGTCGGCATAGTGGCTCATTCAGGCAAGTCGCGCCCGAGGTTAGCCAGTGTACATCCAATAACATCAGGCCGGCATAATTCTGCCCACCGTGGAGGAACGCAATGTCTCTTCACGGTCGACATTATATTTGGACTGCACTGTATATGACAGGACCAGTCCAGTAGTCACTGTCGTAGCAGGATAAAACAAATCTGGATGTACAGCATATGTGTCATAGAATTAGTCTTGTTTCCTCAATTTTATACAGCATTAACATATTAAGGCCGTGTTTCATTGAGTTTTGTTCGAAATCCTTAATAACTTCCTTATATACGATTACCAGAATTGTAAATATATTACTTGACAATAATTACAGCGTTGTCATAAATCTCTGGTGTGTTAGGCAGTACGTATTTATCAATCTTAAAACCAAACAGCGATTATAATTATGTTATCTAATCACATTATGCTCATTATGGTCAATCAGTTGTAATATCTTTTTTATGATTGTGTATGCTTAATACATTCCTGTTATTATTATATACTATAAATTATAATATTGAGGAATATAATGACTGTGACATTTTCCGATTGAACAACTTTATTTGTTTTAATTGTCCTCTTTTTGTCTTTAGTAATCACAAAATGATAAATTGGGAATTCTATTAGCGAAATGTGGTTTTATATTTACCACTTCTGCCAATACCGGATATAAGCATAGGCATATTCAAGTAATTGTTATTAGATATGAAATGATGACTTATTCATATGAAAGACCATCTTAGGAACCTCTCACATCGATATTATTGAAACAGCGACACCTTAAAAAAAGTACAAATAAGCATCAATTGTTTCTCGTAGACTGAATTCGTGAGTAATTTTTTAAAGACTCATGTTTGATTTGAATTGGATTCAGCACTTTGGGGCGTCTTTTTTTTTCTAGCATAGACAGGGAAACGAGCAAGTGGGTCAACTGGTGGTAAATGATCTCCACCGCCCATGTATTCTCACAATATCAGAAGAATTATGGGCGCGTTGCCGACCTTAAAGGAATGGGATAATTAGGAATTGGGTAGGGGAGGGGTATTTGGGCCTCCAGATATCTCACTCACCGTACGAAACGTAGCAGCCGCTACTTTACGTCGGTTTTCTGTGAGACAGTGGTAATGACCCGGTTGAGCCGGCCCAATCATGCTGTAGACAAAACTGTCTTCACAGTTGGGGCTCTGGCATAGTACTCCGGGTACCCTTCTGACAAAAAAGAAGGGAAACAAGGGTCTGTGTGACGTGTCCTGTAACGTGTCGATGTGTACATAGACTAAAGACGGAACTGTTTAGGGTTTTTTAATTAGTTCTACATATTGTAAATGCAGCTGGTTACAATAAAGCTGTTTTTTTTCCTATATAATCAGAATCAGCCTACTTACGATGTTATTTTCAGACGGGCAAAATTGCTGAACAACTTGACTTCGTTAACCACAATATTCGCACTAAATTGGACGAGATAAAACGTCGAGAAATGGACAGACTTCGTCATCTAGCTACGAAGGTGAGAAGGGACCCTTTTTATAATAATACACTTTGATCCATTTTCGGCGACCTAGATTGGTGAGAAAAATCGTATTTCGAGATTTGGATCATGTGCATACTCTTGTATTAATGTGTGAATGTATGAGTAAGCATACACCACGTTAGGAAAGCGGGACCTCCCTGTTCCATATTATCTTTTTTATAGCAGAGGCCACCACTACACTCCATACATTAGGAGTTCAAAATGTTTATATACAATCGACCTCGCCGATGTAGGTTGGCGCAAGTAAGCCCTAGCTTAAATGTACCTAGAAAATCTTGCTCTATACAAAAACGTTGATAGTATTCATTCTTACGTTCCAAGACTAATACGCGTGCTAATCGATTTATATGGAACGACGAAATTAATTAAATTACGTGGATGTAGCTTAACATTTTCAATGAAGTAGGAAAAATAAATTATTGTTTGACTACACTTTTACATACCTTTGTCGAGAAAAAACTTTTCAATGCCTAATTTATTTACACAAATGGCAAACATCTTAGATAGTAGTCTTACGTTTATTCGAGATCAAGTTTAATTTACGACGTAAACTCAATTTAAAGGTTAACATATGCCAAAGTAAACAAACTCGTATAATTAATAAACGTGTTTTTATTTAATTAAATATGTACATACAAGTTTGAGAAAAATACATTAAACTTGTACACGTATTCAATGTGTGTAGGTAGTTCTGGAATAGTTCGATGGGGCCAGTACTTAGTCATTTATGTAGTTATAATATATTTGTATTTGTTATTCGGATAGATACTTAACACAATCTATAAATCATTTATGTTTGATGTTACAGCAATTCGAATTAACCAATGACTTAGATCCAAACATGGGAAAGGTGCCGTCGAATGAACATTTAGACCATGCCAACCCGCATACCTTCGAGATTGAAGATCTTAAAAAACTCATCAAAAAGACGACTTCTGATTTAGAGGCTGCTGACAAGAAGCGTAAAGAGGAATTTAAAGTATGTTACAGGTTCTATTCTTCTAGGTTACCCTAAATTTGTCTTCTTTTGTTCTAAAATTGTAAAGATTTCCGGAAGGGGAAACCCCAGTGTTTTTTTGGGATTTGTTCAATCCCAAATTTTGAAATAATCCGAAAAAAATGGATGTTAGGAAAAACGGAAAATGTTTTTATTTTAATAATCAAACCATAGCTGGAGCCTAGAGGTACGCGGCAGGGGGCTAGCTTAGAGGGGACGCCACCAACCAAATTTTTAGTTTTTCGTTCTTTATAATGAATACATATTTTTATATATTGCGAATTTCAATTCGCCCCTCACGTTTATTTTCAGTTTCGTTAAATAACAAATTTAAATAATAATGAGCATTATAAATATATTCCATCTTTAAAGGGCGCTACAGCGGAACTTTTCCCTGCTTGCCAAATACCCTAGCTACAATGTTTTTTTTTATTACAATAGTAATAATGTATGTGTCAACACTGGGAAAACACAATTTTATCGAAGCCGCGGGGTTTTAGTCAGCGGTATACGGCTTAAGTGATAATAGGAGGTCTACGTGTGACCGTCGATTTGCTTCTTATCGACATTTTTTTCTTTCACTCATGTGTGATTTAGTATTTTTTTATATATATGTATTTATTTTATTTTTGTCACGTATTAATGTTTAGTTTTTACCGTCTGGCATTGATTTGTTTTTAATTTTCTGTATTCACTCCATTCCTGTAGATAACATTTTAGTTATATACATTTTTATTAGTTAGTTGTTAAATTAACTAAGGCGTAACCCCTCTCATTCGGTAGAGGAGGCCCATGCCCAGCAGTAGGACATGTATGATACAGGACTAGTAAAAAAGTAAATCCAAGTACCAATTTCGGTATAGAGAGTTGATCATATATTTTATTTGTAATTTTCTGATGCAGGAATACGAAATGCAAAAAGAATTTGAGAAGCATCAAAAAGTTGAAGCTATGGACGAGACGCAGAAGAAAGAATACATGGAAAAAGAAAAAAAAGAAGAAGAAGCTAAAAAGCATCACCAGCCGGTACGTATTTTTAGACTTAGAATCGTATTTTCTTTTCACTTATAAAGGTGTTTCATCACACAAAGTTGTTCAGATTTATCTAGATAGTTTAGAATTATTTTTATTCGTTAGGTTTATTGCTGGAAGTTTAAAGCCAAAGGTAGATGGAAAAAGAGTCTAGTACGACATAGGCGAGAACTTATTAGAAAACTGCCATTTACATGTTGGCGTCATACGATTTTTTCTTCAAACTGTATGAAGTATCTCCGAAAACAAGAGTTTTGTGTTTTCATCTCGTATGTGTAATGCGATCAACTCTTTAGTCTAAATAATACTTTTAACTTTTTCTTTTATTTTGTTTTGCATCGATTATAAAACATTTTTATTATTTAGCCCATGAGTAAAATAACTCTTATTTTTGCAATTTTCCATCAACATTCTCATCTTGTTTGGAAATTGAAATCGTAAAATAGCACTTTGCTTATAAATTTTGCAATAAATCTAAAAAATCTGATGCAATACATCATAACTTGCTTGATATACTTCACACGACTTTCAATGTAAATTACTAGTGGACTGTTATTTTTTTACTACAATTTTTGCTCTCATACTTTGTAAGTTGCCATCTAGTATGATCTAATTTATTATCGCGATATGTTTATTATGGATTTCTAAAATGTATCAAACACTTTGGGAATATTTATTTTAGTTATGTAATTGATTTTTATATATAATTATTTTTATTGTATATACTTTATAAATTATGTTTGAATCAGTTCCATTTCGTTCCCCATATTATTTATTTACTGTATACATAACGTGTTACGGAAAGGTGAGGTTATGTTTAAAGGTCGTTACGTACAGCTGAGAGAAAGTGTTTATTGTCTTAACGTTGACCAGCAGAGTGAACCACGTGCAGGTGAGGTAAGGCTTTGGGCCACCATGCCGCCCTTACAACTATAAATTATTTGCATTACTTCGCGTGTCTAGTAGTAGGGCTTGATGCGTATCAGCTGTTTATCATTAGGGTTGTCAAAAATTGCAAGTTGAATATCGACACGTTTAATCATTCGATAAATAGAAAATGCTTTATTTACATATATTTTATTTTATTATATGTTCTAGCAGTACATTCAGATTTGTTATTTCTGGGGTTGAAATACTTGAATTGTACAACAGCAACCACATCTTTCTGTGATACGTTGTATATAAAACTCCGTCAAGGCCGATGTCATATTGCGAGTAACTTGTTTATTTTTTATTATGAAACTTGTTTCTTGACTTCATTAATTTAAAGATTGATTGATATTTATCCAATATACTTGATGGCCTCCGTCGCGCATTGGGCGAGTAGCCGTCTGTGAAAAGAGGCCGCGGGTTCGATCCCCGCACCGAGACAAAATACGTGGGATCCATAAATATTTGTTTTGGGTCTGGGTGTTGTGAACCCTAAGTCTAGTAAGTAGTTTCTCATACCCACGATATAGGTTAAACCTAATATCTGGCCAGGATCATTTGTGTGCCTTCTGGGCGAATTAATTTATAATTGATGTCTACACTTGTATAATGAATTTGAAACAATACAGCTGCACCACCCTGGTTCTAAACAACAACTGGAAGAGGTCTGGGAGAAACAGGACCATATGGACCAACAATTTGACCCAAAAGTTTTCTTCATGATGCATGGTGAGTTGCGTATATCGTATTAATCGTTGTTATCTGTAACAGCTTCACCACCCCGCGACCAGAGAACAATTGTTAGAAATATGGAAAAAAGGTGACAATATGGATTCAAAAGATTTCAACCCAAAGGTGTTTTTCATGTTGCATGGTAAGATACCAAACGTGCCTGCGACTTGTGGCTTCATAGGCATTGCGTTACAATGCATACTTATGTAACGCACGCTGTTAGTAATGCAAATTATATATTCATCACTGTAGATATTTGTTTGTTGTATGCATGCTTTTGTTCTTTTGTTTGTCGCGCATGTATTGAATCCATTTTATGTTTCAGTATGAAGTTTATTCTTAGTATTGTGTTCGTTAGTTTTGTTTTATGTATTATTCGTTTTAATAATAAGAGTGATCGTCATAGTATGTGTGTTTGCGGACGCATCTCGGTAATTTTCTATTATATTCGATAAATTGAATACTCGATTATGAATTTTAATGCTACGGCCACACTCTTGGGCTTTAACGAAGGTTGGCATTATTGCAATACGTGGGACTTTTTTTAATGAGATCGAGCGAACGCGAATGACGACAGCACCGATGTCGGTACTGAACTCTATGCTTCTGTTCAATAGCCCAATTGATGAAAACCCATAGTCTTAGAACAGCATCATGTCTAATCATTTCCCTGTTCTGTAAATTCATTTCATACATTAATCAACTCAGGATGGATTTCCGACATAATAATAATACATTTTCTGTGAGAATATAAGCCATCTATTAAGGTTCAAAAGTGTGTTCTCTTTAAAGGCAGGACGGACCGGCAGAGGCCGTAGGCCAGTAATTGGGTTCCGTTAATATTTTTTGGTGACAGAACCCCAAACAATTCCTGACAGCGCATTTATCATTAATAGCAACATGCCTTTTTATCAATAAAATTAATGGCTATCTTAAAGCAATTAATTCCATCTGCCTCCTTAGCGCAACAGGCGTGTAGCCGGTTGTGAAGCGAGAGGTCTCGGGTTCGATCCCCGCACTGAGACAAATGGACGTGTGATCCGCAAACTTATATAATACGTCTGGTTGTTATGAGAACATAAGTCTCACGTAGTCCTTGACCCACAGCTTAACCTAGTATGGGGTCAACCTTATGTATGGCTGTTAGGTGTGTTATTTATTCATTTACCCTGGTTTAGACGTCGACGGTAACGGTGTATGGGACGCGGACGAAGTGAAAGCCCTGTTCATCAAGGAGTTGGACAAACTGTACAGTCCCGGGGGTCCGAACAAGGACCTGCACGAGAGAGCTGAGGAGATGGAGAGGATGCGCGAGCACGTGTTCAACGAAAACGACAAGAACCGCGACGGACTCATCGACTTCAACGAGTTCATGATGGAGACGCAACGCGCTGAGTTCAATCATGATGAAGGTGGGTTAAAGTTTATCATTTTTTTTTTATCCTGACTCGGCAAAATGACTACGCCACACCTGATGGTAAGTGTAGCGCAGTCCAGGAATAGTGTCGTCCAACGACAAACAGTGTGTCTATCGTTGGTCGGCACGATCTTGCCGGCCTGCAAAGTGCCAACGGGGAGGGGAAGGAAAAAAGGATGGGAAAAGGGTTAGGATCAGGGGGCAAGCCCCCTGGGGAGAACTGGATATACACTGGCTGATCCTGGAACGCGACCCACACTACTGGGCCACTATGGCAGATTTTAGCACCAGTGTACGGTGGTCGCTATCCGGTCGGATACAAGTATCCTCCCACCAGCAAAAAATCATCATCATCATCATCAGCCACAAGACGTCCACTGCTGAACATAGGCCTCCCCCAAAGATTTCCAGGCCGACCTGTTGGAAGCGGCCTACATCCAGTGACTTCCTGCGATCTTTATCAGGTCGTCTGTCCACCTTGTAGGCGGACGTCCAAAGCTGCGCTTGCCAGTACGTGGCCTCCATTCCAGAACCTTTCTGTCCCGTCGGTTATCGGTTCTGCGAGCTATGTGGCCTGCCCACTGCCATTTCAGCTTGCTAATCCGCTGGGCTATGTCAGTGACTTTCATTTTTCTACGGATCTCCTCATTTCTGATTTGATCACGTAGAGAAACACCGAGCATAGCTCACTCCATAGCTCGCTGAGAGACTGTGTGTAATTTTACAGTGGGTTTAAAATATTAATAGTAATTAGTGTAAGGCCTGCAATATGTCACAAGGTGGTAGATCCCTCGTGTGCGAGAAGCCGTCTGGTTTGGTACCACCGCTTTGTATATTTCTGCCGCCAAGCAACAGTGTGCAAGCACTGGTGTGTTTCGGTTTGAAGGACGTTGAAGCTGTACGAATTGCAACAGCAAGCTGCTACTTCGTGTCGGTTTTCTGCGGGATGGTGGTAATCACTCGGTCGAGCCGGCTCATTTACTCTGTCGGCAAATTATCTACATGTAGCTATACTACTTTAGTACAAATCTATTACACTGATGCCTGTTTCACAATATGCAATTGAGATATTAACCACCAATATTAAAATATTATGTAATTACATTGCATTACATAGAACATTTAAGTAAAATTTGTAATATTGTATTAATTGATATAATTTATGATTTTAGCTATCTTATAATTTATTTGTCAAGTAACGTTTTAACTGTTACATATGTACAGGTTGGAAGCCCATTGAAGAGAACCAGATTTACACCCAGGCGGAATACCAAGAGTTTGAAAGGCGTCGGCTAGAAGAGATGAGATACTTGCAGCAACGCGGTTTGGTTAGTATATAGCAATAAACTAATAGGATAGTTTCCTATGTTAAATATTATACATTATTTTATACGCACAAGAAAATAATACGAAAAAGAAACCCTTTTGTTAAAAAACAGTCAAAATCGGTGATTTTAAATATTGGTAAGAGCAAAGGTGGGCGCGTAGTGGAGACATCTCACTATCGCTCTCGCACATATATACCGTAATGGCCATATTACACAGTGACGTCAATGTTTACATTGTCTTATTTGACAAGTGTCCCCTCCATCAGATTTGAATGAGTTCTAATTTTTAATAAAGAATCTTGTGCGTATTAACGACCTTAAAAGAAAGGGATAATTGAGGGATTGAGAAAGGGAGGGGGATTTTGGGCTCACCGTACGAAACGCAGCAGTAAGCTGCTACTTGACATCGGTTTTCAGTCTGAGCGGTAACAACCCGGTCGAGCCGGCCCATTAATTCAATCTATCCATTTCGTTTTTTGGACCGGTCGCCTGTCTGACGTATAAAACGATAATAAAACTACCTACTTTATTTATTTTTTGTTTTCTCTGGGTACTGGATTCTAACTCGAAACTTTTTACTCTGTAGTCCGTGCCTTTCCACATCCTACATAACATAACTGATTACGATTGGGTTTCAGGTCGATGCACAAGGACACCCTCTGCCTGGTGCAGAACACCAAATCCATCAAGCCCTTCAACAATTCCAAGCGTATCAACATCAACAACACCAAGCTTACCATCAACAACAATTCCAACAGCCACAATATCAAGGCCAACAACAGTACTATCCACAAGGGCAAGTACCACAGGGTCAAGTACCACAGGGTCAAGTACCACAGGGTCAAGTACCACAGGGTCAAGTACCACAGGGTCAAGTACCGCAGAGTCAAGTACCACAGGGTCAATATCAACAGCCCCCACAACAAGGGTACCAACAACCACCGCAGTATCAACAATATCAGCCTCCTCAAGGACAACAGGCACCACAAGGTCAATTCCAGGCACAACAACCTTCTCAAGGCCAATACCAATCACAACAACCTCCTCAAGGACAATTCCAATCACAGCAACCTCCTCAAGGACAGTTCCAAGCACAACAACCTCCACAGGGACAATTCCAAGCTCAACAACCTCAAAGCCAAGGTCAAGTACAAGGACAACCTCCTCAGGGTCAATTTCAAGCGCAGCAACCTGCCCAGGGTCAACAGCAACAACCTCAGCAGACCTTGAATCAAGCTCAACTGCCACCTGTTCAACAGAATCAGGAGCAACTGAATAAACCGTCTCAAGTACAAATCCCTTCACAGGGTCAAGCTGCTGTACCTCCCGCCCCTTTATCTGGTCAAAACCAAGTGCACACATCAAGTTAAGCTAATTGCTTAAATTTTTATTATATACTAGATTTTAAATGATACACCTACACTATAATATGTTTACAGGTGCCAAATTTGACTCAAGCTTTTTTTTTTTAAATATCAATGTCTTACTACATACATAATGTGTAAATTTTATTGTAGTATATCTGTTCTATGTAGAACTGTATCGTTAAATATAATTCGGAACTCAGTGCTTGTGTTTCACTCATTACTTTTTTTTTTATAAGCGTGTTGACAGTTGTTAACAAGAGTTTTTAGCTATTTATTGGAGTGGTTGTACCATCTATATATTATTTTAAGTGTCAAAATCAGTAGATATCAACTATTGCTTGTTACAGTAACTTTAACAGAAGGTTGGTGCAATCCACACTAAATTGCAATTTATTTACGAGGGCCATGTCAACTAAACCCATTCAATCAAGTAATAAAAAAAATCTAATCCCATCAGTTTCTAGTGAAAAGTTGGCGACATGAGTGTCGTTGTTGCTAAACGCTCTTTGGGCAATTTCTAGTTTTGTCTTATTCTATGCATTTAGAAAAAAAAACGCGATAGCATAGCTTTTGTAATAATTTACAACATAATATTACACCTTCTCTTCTCCCACTTGCGGTGGGGACGGTGCAACATGTATTTTTGAAGTGATAACTTCTTATGGGAGGGTGAACCGAAACGTTCCGTAACGCGAGCGGTCCATCGACCAGCCAGCGTTAGCCGACCTCCCTGGAACATCGATTATTTCGAAGTCTCAGGTGGCGTCACACAGTGACCAGTCAGCTTGGACCGGACTTTGACCGGACTTTGACCGGACTTTAACCGGACTTCTACCGGATTTTAACCGGACTTCGACCGGACTTTGATAGGGCTTTGACCGGATTTTGACAAACTTTGACAGGGCTTTGACCAGATTATGACAGGTTTTTGACCGGTATTTGACCGGATTACGACTGGACTTTAACCGGACTTCGACCGGACTTTGATAGGACTTTGACCGGGATTTGCCCGGATTTTGACAAGGCTGACATTGCTTTGGCTGGACTTTAACCGGATGTTGGCAGGACTTTGACCGGTATTTGACCGGACTTTGACCGGTATTTAACCGGATTTCGACTGGGCTTTAACCGGACTTCAACCGGACTTTGACCGGGCTGTTACCGGATTTTGACAAGACTGACATTGCTTTGACTGGACTTTAACCGGATTTTGGCAGGGCTTTGAACGGACTTTGACAGGGCTTTGACTGGATTTTGACCGGATTTTGACAAGACTTTGACTAGTATTTGACCGGACTTCGACCGGACTTTGACTGGACTTTGACCGAACTTTAGCCGGACTTTGATAGGGCTTTGACCGGATTTTGACAAACTTTGACAGGGCTTTGACTGGACTTTAACCGGATGTTGGCAGGACTTTGACCGGTATTTGACCGGACTTTGACCGGTATTTAACCGGATATCGACTGGGCTTTAACCGGACTTTGATAGGACTTTGACCGGGCTGTTACCAGATTTTGACAAGACTGACATTACTTTGACTGGACTTTAACCGGATTTTGGCAGGGCTTTGACCGGACTTTGACTGGATTTTGACCGGATTTTGACAAGATTTTGACTAGTATTTGACCGGACTTCGACCGGACTTTGACTGGACTTTAGCCGGACTTTGATAGGGCTTTGACCGGATTTTGACAAACTTTGACAGGGCTTTGACCGGATTATGACAGGTTTTTGACCGGTTTTTGACCGGATTACGACTGGACTTTAACCGGACTTCGACCGGACTTTGATAGGACTTTGACCGGGCTTTGCCCGGATTTTGACAAGACTGACATTGCTTTGACTGGACTTTAACCGGATGTTGGCAAGACTTTGACCGGTATTTGACCGGACTTTGACCGGTATTTAACCAGATTTCGACTGGACTTTAACCGGACTTCGACCGGACTTTGATAGGACTTTGACCGGGCTTTTACCGGATTTTGACAAGACTGACATTACTTTGACTGGACTTTAACCAAATTTTGGCAGGACTTTGACCGGACTTTGACAGGGCTTTGACCGGACTTCGTAACGTAACGCGTTACGGCGCCACTCTGGCTTCCCTTTCTCTCACGCTTACGGCAGTAGTAGGCAGGCTCCTCCGCTCTCACTTTAACCCACATTAGTTTAAGTTATCACTTCTGTCGAGCGTCCCGAGACGCACACATTTTTTTTTTTTATTTAATTGAATGACCAGACGAGCAAGTCACTCGCCTGATGGTAAGCGCCACGCCTGCCCATAAACAGAAGCAACAGAACACAGAACTTTGATAACTCAAAGCACTACCTACATGGCACTGAACTGCGCTCGTCACCCCGAGACGTAAGATGCTAAGTATCATAATGCCCAGTAATTTCATTAGCTTATGAAATTAAATTGTACTATGTTAAGGCACAAATCTATAGGCGTGATAGGTTTTCAGTAAAGTGTATAACAAAGCTGCCGAGATTGTGGGATAGTAAAAGGGCTCGCCAGATGACAAAATCGACATCTGGAAAAAATTAAGATAAATATAAATAAAGAAATGAAATATAGTCTATGTTAGGCGCATATTCAGCTTTCTAGTGGTGAAAGAATTTTGAATTGGTATTATAGTTCTAGAGACTACTCCTCATACTGACTACAAAATCGATATATTGGGGTCATAGGTCACAAATACACAGTAAAATACACCGTGTTAATAATACATAATGTAGCTTTTTGTAATTGGGTAAGTAGATCCAGAGATTTGTCCTTAATACTAATCCACTACAAACCCGATTTCTGTGGGGCCCTGCGGTTACCATGAAATATGGCAAATATTTCCTCTATAAACGTGTTACAGAAAGATGTGGCTATTGAAATGCGTGCGTGCGTACGTGCGTGCTCACGTATGTGTGTGTGTGTGTGTGTGTGTGTGTGTGTGTGTGTGTGTGTGTGCGTGTGCGTGTGTGAATGAATGTGACTGGGTGCGGGCGTGTGTACAGTGCAGCATAAATAATATAATGTCCATGAAGAAGAGACACTGAGTAGATACCTCGACAGACGGCTGATTTATGTCGGCCTGAAGTTATGGGATATACACTGGTTGACCAGAACGCGACTCTCCTGAACGAACTACTATATATTGCTGGTTTTTCTCCTTTTGTAAATTATAATCAGTGACTTTCCAAACAGCAATTTCGAAAGTTACTGAATGTTTTTCTAAATGACGTCGGAGATTTTATTAGACGTCTTATACAAAACTATGACCTGCATATAGCCAGCGATGCATTGTTCTCAATGCAAATCATTTTATTATTCAATAGACGTGCTCGGGGTATCGAAGGGTTGAACATTATTGAACTGGTAGGAACCGATGTGATAAGTCGGGTAGGTACTATTAAGAATTGTAGTGACGCTCCTACTTTGTTTGTGTATGATGCCATTATTCGTTTCTGGGAATTACCCATCTCCAGTGTTAAGATAATGTACAAAATTTTCCTCGTCAGATACGTCGTTGCTGTCAACATGTCGGTGTTTTGTTTAAGCATATTATCGCAATATTTACCTATAATATAATTTATTTTACTTAATATTATTAGTTCTTGTTTGTTCGTCAACTAGTCATTGATTTTCCATTCTATGTTCATTTGTGTGATGAGTAGATCTA
Source organism: Amorpha juglandis (assembly GCA_949126905.1). Classification (NCBI taxonomy): domain Eukaryota; kingdom Metazoa; phylum Arthropoda; class Insecta; order Lepidoptera; family Sphingidae; genus Amorpha; species Amorpha juglandis. Next base: position 12,521,224 of record OX421367.1, read on the forward strand.
TTCTTTCGGTTTTAATAAAGGAGCATCGAGCTTGTTTCTAAATAATTTATTCATTTTCGAGTTACCATGTTATTGTCTTTTCGTGTAAAGGATATACAATAGGAGTCTAGCTAGTAAATTTTGTTCATGTATGTATGTCACCAGGTTATTGTGTTGGTTAACATGACTACGGCGAGAGTTTAATCTCGGTCGTCAAACATGATGAGCGTCATGTTTCATGAACAAATCAATTACATTGAGCCTCAATTTTCGCACACTGAGGCTGGGATTGCACCATGATAGCTGTTAAAGTTAAGGTTTATGTCAAATTTGACGATAACATTAACGCTGACTTTAACAATGACTGCGGAATGTGTTGCACCATCGTATTCTTTGAGCATATTGAATCATCTGACAGCTATTTAACTTTAACAATAGCTTTAACCAGCGAATCTTTGGCAGTTACTGTTAACAGCTAAAGTTATGACGTAATCTAACATTTGTCAAATGGTGCAACTCATTTTTTGCTTAACCGGTACTTTAACATGTTTGTTATTGTTAAAGTAAGATGGTGCAATCCAGCCTGAAACTTTCATTGAATACGTAAATAATATATTTTTGGTAAGATAACCAAATCCTTGGGTCTCAAATCACGCATTTTATTTCAATTAAGTACAAAATGAACGATAAATTATAGATTTAAAAAAATGACTTCTCTTTCTGCCTTAGATAAATAAATTCTAAGATGATTTCACACCGTCTTAAAAAGGAAATGTTGTTTAAGGACCATTCTTTATACGTATGATGTAGGTATTGAGTGAGTAAATTAAACAATGAGCGTGAGTAGGTAAGTAAATCACCGGAAGGTTGATTCACCATCATGCTTTGTATGCGAAGTATGAGTCGCACCTTGGCGAAACATAAATAAGGCCAGATGATGTTATACGACTCTATTTGGTTATTTTACGTATGTAGATAGATATTATAGTGTTGATAAACATCGAACAAAAGAGATGAAGAGGGAATGTTGATATAAGGAGAGACAAACATTTATTTTTATAATATAATTAAGACTTCATTTCTCCCTTCAAGCAGCAGTGCATAAGCACTGCGGATTGAAAGTGATTGCAGCCAGGAAAATTACTTGGCATTATGAGACTTAACAGCTTATGTGTGATGAGCACAATGCAGCGCCGTGCAATACTTTCTAACTCAAAGCACTGGTTAGTGTTGCTACTGATTATGAGCGTACATAGCAATTACAGTCAGGCGACTAATCGGCTCGTCTTGTTAGTAAGACGAATAAAAACATCATGGTCATTGTACTGAAGGCCAAAAGTCTCATTCGTTTCAACTCGCTCCACTCGTCCGTTTCAAAGTCCCCGATGGCCAGTGCCGCCAACACGTTTTATTCCATTTCTGACATTTAATTATGTGTTTGTGTTTGTTGGTGTCCACGTACTGACCTCATCAGAATGGACTACGTTGCATTAATTCGCATTCAATCGTCGGGTGCAAGTTTTAAAGCGATTCTGCAGCTCCGTATCGAGCTGACGCAGACGCGGCCTTTTATGAAATACCAACGATGGCGTAATACTTACCAATTAAGAGAACAAATCAGTAAGAATTTGTTAAATGTATGTAAATCTGCTAATCATGTTTCTAAACATAATTCGCGCTTATGCGATAACTTATTAGAGAGTTAAACGACCGCGATGCGTCCTAGCGCGAGCCGAGTCATGGACGAAGCGCATCCTTCTGTACATATCATGACGCAACTCGTTTTAAAAAGTACCGAAGTATTGACAAATTTAATCACCACGGACCAACTGTGTGCGGCGTCATGTATACTAGTTCACTGCGCCCGAGTTCAGTGCTTGTGCAAGTAGAGTAGTACTAGCACCATCACTACCATTATTAGATATTACTAGCTTTTGCTCGCGGCTCCGCCCGCGTGATCTGCTTTTTCCTGGATAAAAAGTAGCCTATGTCCTATTCTGATGTATAAGCTATATTATTGTAAAGTTTCATTAAAATCCATTCAGTAGTTTTTACGTGAAAGAGTAACAAACATACATCCATCCATCCATACTTACAAACTTTCGCGTTTATAATAGGATAACTTATCAATGTGGTTTAATTGTTATATTGAATCCTACGTTTTTGACAGCCTTCGTAGCATAGCATGAGAGTAGCCGGCTAAGAAGAGAACGCGGGTTCGATCGCCGCACCGAGACAAATGTTTGTGTCATTGACAAATAATTTCTTCTGCTCTTGGTGTTGTGGGCTCGAAAGTCTCTCGTAGTTGCCGATACTCACGACACAGTACTCGTCCTTATTGTGCGGTAAGGACTATGTATGTCATTGTTGGGTGTATTTATTCTTATTACGTTCCCAACACGTAGCTTGGTTGTTATGCCTCGGCCGTGAACAATGAGAGCGTGGGAGGGTCTGATACATGTACTCGAAGCGTAACCATCGTGGAGATTGTTGGAAACCCTGACAGCGGCTCGTTCAGGTGACTCACATGTCTACATTAATAGGGGTATAACCAAGAACTTCAGGCCGGCATAATTTTGGCGACGGTTGAGGGACGCAGTTGCCAGTCGATCTTTTACTTGGTCTGCACTACACTTACCATCAGCAGGCGCAGCATTGGACGTCCACTTACAAGGTAGACAGACCACCTGATAAAGGTCGCAGGAACTTATTGGATGCAGACCGCTTCCAACAGGTCGGTCTGGAAATCTTTGGGGGAGGCCTATGTTCAGCGGTGAACATCCTGTGGCTGATGATGATGATAGCACTTAGCATCAGGTCCAAAATATAAAATGCTAGGTTCGATTCTCTAGTGGGACAATTTTTTTGTAAGGTTAGAATTGTCAATTGAATTACATTACTTCCAGCCTGATATGGCGATAACTAGTGATTAAGATAACAAAAAGTGATCGCTGGCCTTGAATAGTGATTTCCAGTCACATTGGGAAGTAATTCAATATCTGCGCTTAAACACGAACTAAAGAGGTTCATACTTGCTAAAAAATGCTTTTAAAATCCCAAACAACTTCAAATTATAGATTGTTGGGATTTACTCAGAATACATTTTGGTTCATTCACACCATCTCGATTTATATTTGAATATTACGTCATGGTTATTTGTTATTGTAGTCACGTCTAACTAGAGTAGGTATCTATCTTTTCAAGAAATTACTTCACAAAGCTTTGAATTAAAAATGTATATATGGTAAATGTGATATATCATAGAGCCGGCATCGCCCTGCATGTCTACGAAAGAAGGTATCCCTCATATTTTAACTATTTGGGCCTCCCGATATCTCACTGTACCTGAGAGTACGGTGGAGCACCGCAGCTGCTAACTCACGACGGTTTTCTGCGACACAGTGGCACAACCCGGTCGAGCCGGGCCATTCATGTTACAGTCAACTGTCTACAGCGTATTTCTAACACGCAAAAAACTAGATTATACCTGCTTTATAAGGAAAAACCTGCATTTAAATAGGTAGGTAGTAATTTGTAGGCGTTACGACGCCACAGACACATTCACGCAGACAAACAAAAGGGTCTGTTTTTGTCCGGTTTTGAAATCATGTTTAAAAATCTCGATAAACAGAAGCAACAAAGGAAATAAACTTGAGATAAACATCTGAGTGACATAGACACAATCATGTTCGAATTCATGGCCGTGTCAGTACGTGGCCTGGCCGGCTAAAATGTTATTACATAGTGCGGCATTACTAAGAAATTGAATCGAGGAAGGCGATACAAATAGATAATATTTTATTTTATTTATTTGTGCGTTACAGGAGTAGTTTGTTGTTTGTGAAGCAACAACGTAAATGTTTTATATGCTGTTACTTACAACTTTCTAATCTCTAAGATGTTATTGGAACGAAGTTCCTTATCGCGCGTTGTGAAAGGGCTAGACGGATAAAATTCTTACGAAAAGTTGTCACGACACTTTTTTAAAGTGATAACTTAATTTGATATCTAGCACACAAAGTTAAAGTCGAAATTCCGTTAATAAATCAGATGGGTGTGAAACTTATGACGTTTGGAAATGTAGACGCGGTTTGAAATTTGAATTTGAATTTTTGATCATAGAACACGGCCGTCCACCGTTTAGTAGCCAGTCTAAGTCTAAGTTTTTAATTAGAGTTGTTACACTTCGGTAGTGTTTTGGGATGAAATATTACTGAATAAAAGTTTATTACAATTCCTACCTAATTAATCGAAAGGAACTTCGTTCCATCCGGGTGTCCCTTGACACCTCTCAAGTTTTTTTCGTAATGACTTTATATTCTGAGTACCCCTATCAATATTTGATAATTATTTGCATTAGATACGTACAGAGGCGTCTCTAGCCCATGTAGCGCCCGTGTGCAATCATACCCTAGCGCGATCTTTTAAACAGAACATATAACACGGGCGCAGGTGAATTTGAAAATGTCCAGCCAGCGTGTGAGTGGAGCGCGGCCGGCGCCCCCTAGAACGCTGCGCCCGTGTGCACCGCACACCCTGCACACCCGGTAAAGACGCCTCTGGATACGTATGGGTACCATGTGCTAGATCCGTCGTATGCGAGACGCCTTCTTGGCTGGTATCACCTTTGCAGAATTCTACCGCCAAGCAACAGTGTGTAAGCACCTTACCATCAGACGAAAGACCTACTCGTCTGGACATTCATTCAAATCAATAAAAAAACATTCCGGGACTTTACACTTAAATTGCGGATTTGCGAAAATACTTAATCAAATATTAAAAAAAAACGGGTTTATCTATCGACTATCATTTCACTGAATGACAACAAATAAAATTCCACGTACTTATAGCCTATGCTTTGTTTTTACTAGTAATATTTTGCATAATTTCATCTTCCCACTTGTTGATTTAACAAAACGATTCTCAGAACGATACTCAAGTAAATAACAATACATTCGACATTCACTGTTTGTGTTTTTATTAAATAAATTGTAGCTGCTGTTAGCCAAGCAGCAAAATGTTCGTATCCCATTATTTTGATATCATTATCGTGTAGGTATTTGTTATCATTATTTCTATTAACAGAATATAGTATTTTAATAACTAATCAAACTTTATACATATTATTATGTAGGAAAATGGCACTGAGTTTCACCTAATGGATTTGATTATTGGATTATATTGGATTATTAGATATTAATTTATGGTTTCATTTTTCAAGCAATTTTGATTCTGTTTTCGTAATAAGAATTTATTTGTATTATTTTCTATCCCATATACATTAATGTTCCAGTTCAACTTCGTGTATCAAACCTATTATTATTTTATTCATTAAATAACAACAATACCTACAGGAAGGAGAGCCGAAATAGACAAGTATTTTTTTTTTATAGCATAGGCCAGCAAACGAGCAAGTGGGTCACCTGATGGTAAGTAATCTCCACCGCCCATGTATGCCCACAATATCAGAAGAATCATGGGTGCATTGCCGACCTAAAAGGAAAGGGAATGTAAGGGAAAGGAAAGGGAAAATTAGGGATTGGGAAGGGGAGGGGGATTTGGGCCTCCGGATATCTCACTCACCGTACGAAACGCAGCAGCAAGCCGCTACTTTACGTCGGTTTTCTGTGAGACAGTGGTAACGATCCGGTCGAGCCGGCCCATTCATGCTGCAGACAAAACTGTCTACAGCGTGGCTCTACCACTCATATTGGTAATAATAAGTAATAATTAATTGGTAATATTTAAATAGTCGGTAATTACAAAGTTACTACCTCACTCAGGAATGTCAATTGAATAAAATTCGATTACAATCTACACCTCAGTCTACCCCATGACTACGAAGGAAGTGAAAAGCTTTCGAAACGTCGGGATCAAAATTAATAAAAAAATAATAAAAAACCGCGAGAAAATACGTTTAAATTAGTTTTATTTCAATAAATATTGTGTGTATAAGAATAATTGCGGCCATCAAAAATGTCGTCTGTTCTTAGAATTTTCAAGGCCATGTAGAATGAGGAAAAAAGGAACCGACGCGACGTCGAGTAACCAATGTATCGAAACGTTACAAATATACCTATTAGTAAAATTGTCAGAAAAACTGGTACAACTTCTTAATACGGTGTCGCAAATAACAAGTATAATAATATGTTGTTTTGAATTTTGCACAAACTGCGCTATTAGGGCTGTCTTAGGTCATTATATTTTTCTTTAGTCATTGTAGATCGTGCGGTTGCCCCTTGGCAGACAAAGTTTGGGGTCCTTATAGAAAGTAAAAATACTTTTTCAATATTATTACAAAAGTTACTGGCAAATAGTGTTATGGAAAATAATTTTGTGATCGATATTTTATAAACATTGATATACAAAAAAACCTAGATGCACGGTCCCGTATAAAACTAACTCTCGAAACTGTCCCCAAACACTCAACAATTATACCTATATAACACATGTGTGTATGTTAACATATATTATTGCAAATTCAACCTTACGCGCTTTGTTTTAAACTTGGTTTACAAAGCAGTGTACGAAAAGCAATAAAATTTTACGACCGACGGGTGGTCGGTAGGACAAGGCATGGAGTGGAGACGAACATTATTATTTTTTTTGTAAGCTATTGCTTAAATTTTGTGTTTTGAAATTAATAATTATACTTTTATCTAAGCGTAAATAGATTTTTGGTAAGACATGGGTAAATGAATGAAACAAATATTATCTGTTAAAATGGTATGTTTAAAACTCAAAGTTCAAGTGATTTATTCTGCACATACATAGGTTATGAAAACTCTTTTATAGGTATGTAGTGTTTAGGGCTAGATTGGAGCCAGTATTTCGAAGTGACATACATATCTTCGTCCAAAAAAATGCTCAGACCAAACGACGCTTGATTTATTGGCTTAAAAAAAATTCAGGCCTTTGTTGACTGACGATTGATATCCATTCTAGACATCGTATCAGATCACAAGGAAAACTAAAATAAAAAAGCGTGTTAAAAAGAAGTTTATTTAGGCGTGTTGCGCCAAAGTGACATTCACAGACTACGCGACACTTCTGTCATTACATCAATCATATTTTAGCATGCCGCATGTCGCGAACCCATAAGTTGGTCCATAATGAATCAATACACATTATATATTAATATTTAAGCACATTAAAAAATACAACAAATTTACTACTTCTTCTCTTATATCATATTATATAACGCAAACATATTTGTCAATAACTAAATACATGAAAGTTTAAAAGTACATGAATTTATTAATAAATAAAATATAAACACAATAAAAAACATCGACTCCATTAAAAACAGAACAGAGTCTTATTACTATGTGACTAAAATAAAAAGATGGCTGTAATTAACGCTCATAAACTATAAAAGCGGCCATTGAAATTTGCCGTATTATACTTCGACTGCTGAGAGTAATTTTTAGACAAATTAAATCAAAATTAAATATTGCTTCCTATATTCAGTCATAAAAACAACATAAACTAATCAATAAACTTTTCTACTTACCGAAAATACAATATCCCATCTTTTTTTAACCTTATTGACGTGATATTTCTACAATTTCTCAAAGAGAACTTTGGCATTTTTGACGTGTGTGTCTAGACGAGAGCGACGCGAGACTATTTGAAATGAGCGCACATTTTCGAATTGTGCGCTCATTTTTTGCGGACGTTTTTCAGACACTCATTGTGCATCTTGGGATTTTTTGTATATCAATGTTTATAAAATATATTTATAGATACTGGTTTGCCATTTAACATATGGAGGGCCATATAAGCCTAGAGGTTTTAGGCTAGTGCCCGTAGTGTCCAGGTATTATTGTAGTCAATATTGTATACATCACAGTGTTAAATTCATTGGTGCATATGATGACATCATCATCATTGTGTCGTCAAGTTTCATAGATTAGAAAAATGTGCAGATGCTTAACATGATAAATAAAATAGGCACAATACTGCATTCGTCGTCCAAGCCGATTGCGTGTTAAAAATTCTTAAAAGAAAATAAAAGCTGACCGCCTCGAATCGATTAGATTAGAAATAAGACCAATACTCGTCGGAATAAATGAATTAGACTGTGACTAGAATACTTGGCATTATTATAAAATGTGAACTAACTTTAATCCTGGTTTAAGTCAACAAGATTGTATGGGCTACCATAATAACCAGTAGTGGCTATATTTATAAACCCAGTTTAAGGTTAGTCTATGTTTTATAATAAGGCCGAATATGTGTTTTTTTATTTATTTTAGAGAAGTGGGAAACCTACGGTTTCCTCGACTTAGTTGTGGCATAAGGTCAATGTTACCAAATTAAGAACCTCCTCGATTAAATTATTATCTTTCAAATCAAAATAATCCCTATCTTAATCGGTCCATTCGTTTAAGCGCTGATACCACAGACAGATAAAAGTTATAATTCAAAATGATTATTATAACTATCTAATATTTATCTTTGATCAAGAAGTACTTAGGCCGTGAAAGCTGTGAGATCCTGGTTTCGATTCCTAGGACGGGATTGCCCGACTTGGGAATATAATCCATATCAATTGCGATATTGGTGCAAGTTTATGGATTTCTGATTCGATTCAATGTCTAAGTTATCCGGGAATTCACGCCTGATATGGCGACAGGCTACAAGGTAGGTAGGTAGGTCCCTCGTATGCGAGAGGCCGTCTGGGTTGGTACCACCGCTTTGTCTATTTCTGCTGTCAAGCAACAGTGTGTAAGTGTTGTTGTGTTTTACACGAAATTACTAGGCATTATGAGACTTAACATCTTATGTGTCGGGGTGACGAGCGCAGTTCAGTGCCATGCAGTGCTTTGTAATTGAAAGTTCTGTGTGGTGTTGCTTCTGTTTATGGGCAGCCGTGGCGCTTACCATCAGGCGATCGCCTTGCTCATCTCGTCATTCAATCAAATAATAAAAAAATGCTCTTCAGTATAGGCACAGTATTTGCATTTCTGCCTTAAATGTTATTAGATTTTCGCGATTAGTATACTATAATATTTATTTATCCTCTTAATCGCGTAGTAGTTATTTCAAGGTATAAGTATAATTTATTTATTTCTCAACGTTTCTACGGAGTTGCATCCGCCGTGGTCACGGGTTGACTCTGCGACAAATTAGTAGACCCTATTAGGGTTGTTATTATTAGTTAATAGTGTAGTCGCGTTAAGACCCGTTTTTTATAAATTTCGGAGATATAGACTCTGTTGTACCCGCTAAAACTTTATTTACGCCAAGAATGGTTTTGTAAACTAATCTGTTATAATATCCGGAGGCGTAGATTCCCCTTTCCAATTTCAATTATGCCTTTTTTAAGGTCAACCATGCATTCATAATTCCTCTGGTATTACGGATGTTTACGGGATGGAAAACACTTACTTCCAGGTGCTCGACCTCCTGCGTCTAAAAAAACCTTACCAGCGAAGACATTCACGCTGCATTAATAAATCACGTTCAACCTTACTTTGAGACAAGTCAGAGCTCTCAAGCTTTAAAAAATCAACAACAACAGATAAGATTCGTCGAAACTTGTCGATGGGGTCATCATTATTCTTTGACCTTAAATCAACTCGTTAGCGGCCTGCTGCTCAGTTCTCATTCGCCACACACACTTCGTGGGGATCAGTCGAGTGAGATTTATAATAATGAAGATTTTGCTTGCATTGGCCGGCGTCCTCGCTGTGGCCGTGTCTACTCCAACCTCGCCACCAAGGAAGGTCCTCTGCTACTATGACAGCAAGAGTTACGTCAGGGAATGTAAGTAATTACATATTTTAGCTGAGCGAAGCGAGTATTGCTTTCTAATTTCGCGTACTGAAAATATCTGATGTGTTTGTAAAAGTCGTGTTAGCTTTAAGATAATTAAAATTTATTATCCCTTATTTCGCTATTAACTACAAATTCATACAAGAGTATGATGTTATACGTATATTTTGGCTATTTATAATTTATCGAAAACATTGGCGGATAATAAATTACCAAATCCATGCGTTAGATTCTTGAATATGTGAAGAAACCGGACGGTTGGTTCTACCCACTTAGTTGTCGACACTGTAATTGTTACAACATCGTGAACACAAAATAGTATACGTATACTTCATAAGAATATGCTGAACATAATATATCTATTCGTTTTTCGATGTCATAATGATAGTGGTTTACTGGACATTAAGCATTGGGTATAAAAAAAAATCAATGAATCATTAAAATTGGTACCTACTTATTATGCTTCCGTACCGCGCTACTTAAATTAATGGGTCCTAGACCATTCCTTCTAATTTACAATATATTTTTATGAATGAGTATTAAAACAAAATATCAGCTCTGTAATAAAAATCTCACTGCTGGGCCATCTGTACTATGGAACGGGGTTCAGACCTTAGTCCGCTCCGCTGACCTAACGTGGATTGGTAGACTTCATAGTTCATATAACTTCGAAATTCTTATAGAGAATTCGCAGGTATACAGGTTTCTTCCCAATATTTGCCTTCACCGTCAAAGTGACAGACAAATAACTATAAAGGCACACGTCACTTCGAAGTCAGAGGTGTGAGCTTTGCGAGTTGGGATCGAACTGGCGACCTCTGTCTGTAGTCTGTTCCACTTCCCGCTATTCATATAATAATAGAAAAAGAAATAATGGCCTTAACGACACGTTTTTATTGGCCTTACCAGACAAAGCTTTCGGAGTTTGGTACACTTTGCTGATTTTTCATGCTTTAAACTACTTCATGTTGCAAATATATACGAAACTTAGAGACGAACTGGCACAAACTTGTTATGTCTTATAAGGTTTTATAAACTAGTTCTGTAATCTTTGATTAATTACAAGTTGTAGGCACGGTAGCGTATAATAACCTTGAATTATTATATAACTAGCTTTTGCTCGCAGCTCCGCCCGCGTGATCTGCTTTTTCCGGGATAAAAAGTAGCCTATGTCCTATTCTGATGTATAAGCTATATTATTGTAAAGTTTCATTAAAATCTATTCAGTAGTTTTTACGTGAAAGAGTAACAAACATACATCCATCCATACTTACAAACTTTCGCGTTTATAATATTAGTAGGATAATATGGCATAATATGTCTCAGTTATATTAAAAAAAATAGTATAAATAAATTGTTAACGAGTTTTTGTATACTGGCGCGATTGGCAACGTATTATAGGCGTTGAGAATTACGTATACATATCCTACTAATATTATAAACGCAAAAGTTTATAAGTATGGATGGATGGATGTTTGTTACTCTTTCACGTAAAAACTACTGAATGGATTTTAATGAAACTTTACAATATAGCTTATACATCAGTATAAGACATAGGCTACTTTTTATCCCGGAAAAAGCAGATCACGCGGCTGGAGCCGCGAGGAAAAGCTAGTAGGGGAAAGGTGTACAAGATGATCCCTTAAGGTAAGATGATCACTTTCAATTGCGACTAAAGTGTAAATGCTATCTAGTCATATTCTTCGAATATGTGTGGCCCCCGGCCATCCCCCGCGTTAGTCAATTCGTGATGGCGAAGCGACCGACGCACTTGTTTTGATGGGAAAATATTAAAATTGTGTGCTGTTGATCTAAGGTAACGCTGACTTTAAACTCATGTAAGTCTTATTGTATACTGTCAGTTACAGTCATTGTTGTGCTTGTAGCTTCCTAATATGATCAATTTAGTTTTTTTGATAGTATGGTAACAGTAGAATACATAGAGGTTATGTTACAGAGTAATAAATGAAAAACTTAAGGTTGGGGCAAGATGATCACCTTTTAAGTGTACAAGATGGTCCCTAGGGATCATCTAGAAGAATCGCTTTCTATTCGAATTCCTTTGTCATCGTTGCCATCTACAAGTTATGCGTTGAACCGAAATGATTCACCGTCACTCCTTGACAAAAGTAATTTTGTAAATTTTGTTGTTTCACCGGCCAAGATAAAACCTTACCCAAAAATTGTAGGCAAAAGGAGCAACATAAAGAGAAAAAAGGTGGATACGTCAATTTTAACCAGCACTCCATACAACAAATACTTAGAAGAAGAAACAAGCAAAAAACTGGAAAAGAAAATAGGAAGTTACGAAAAGAGCACACAGTCAAAAAATATATATAACTAAAAATAAACAGAAAGGGAAGGGAGTAGGAAAAGGAGTATCAAATAAAAAGAAAAAAACTTCGTATGTCTCAGAGTCCGAATCATCTGACAATAATACAGAATGCCTTTTCTGCACGGAAACATTTTCCAAAGATAAGATGGGTGAAGGATGGATAAAATGTTCTGAATGCCAAAAATGGGAACATGAAGCTTGTGCAGGGATAGGTAGTGATGATCCCGATGAATTTATTTGTGATATGTGTATCATGTCGCCGGCTAAAAAGCGTTTAGAATTCTAAAAACAGATTAAGTCAGTTTATTGACTTTTTTTAATTCGTACGTTTTTTTTTTTTTTTTTATAGCATAAGCCGGCAAACGAGCAAGTGGGTCACCTGATGGTAAGTGATCTCCACCGCTCATGTACGCCCACCACCAGAAGAGTCATGGGCGCGTTGCCGACCTTAAAGGAAAGGGATAATTAGGGATTGGGAAGGGGAGTGGATTTGGGCTTCCGGTTATCTCACTCACAGTACGAAACGCAGCAGCAAGCCGCTACTTTATGTCGGCTTTCTGTGAGACAGTGGTAACGATCCGGTCGAGCCAGCCCATTCATGCTGTAGACAAAACTGTCTACAGCGTGGCTCTACCACTCAAAAAAAGTATACCACGTTACGAAGCTTTTATATTGTTGATTTTGACTAACAGTGTTAATTATTGTCAAGAAGATTCTAATCTATTCTAATTGTTCTACTTAGGAATGATTTTTCAATCGCCTATCAAAAGAATAACTGTCGTGAATTATGATTGAAGAATCAGCCCGTAACTATGTAATGTATGATTTTTGATTTCACAAATTATATTATGTGATTTAAAAATGACTATAGAATACTTAAATTATGTAATAAGTATGTTGTTTATTGATGATGGTCCGAGGATCATCTTGTCCATATCGTAGGGATCATCTTGAACACCGGGGTGTACAAGATGATCCTTTCGCAAGTTTTTAAAAACGTTTTTTTTTTATTTCAATTTTAATTAATTAAATGATTTAACATACGCCCAAAGTAAGACAGATAAATATGCTAGTAGTAACCGCTTTCAGATCATAATTATGTTAAATATCTTTGATATTACGAGCGTTTTCCGTTAAGGGAATCATCTCGTACACCTTTCCCCTATAGGTATATAATTATATACAGGTATACCTTTATTGTTGTTTCGTTTCGGTGATTATAAAAAGTACCTATTATATTATTCTCAGTAAATAACGCGTGGGTTTGATTTTAATATAGATATGCAGGCTGACATCATTTCAAATCTTAGTTTCACTGAATGCGTCATTGCGGTCTTAATAAATGGCAATGTGAGAATATCAACGCATGAAAATGGTTGAATAACACATTTCTTGTCGTCGTAATCAGTTGTAGTTGAATCGTTGGTGTGTTGTAATATAACCAAGATTCTGTAAACATTGGCAACTGCAAATGTAACAGTAACCATTAGTGTGTGTTAGCGTACAATTATCGCGTAGTTTATGGATGGAATTCTCGGATATTTATACATAAAAACGTCTTTTTGTGTTATTATTCATTTTCTCCTAAAAATAACAATATTATTTTTCTCAGAATTACTTCGGAATTTATGAGTGTGTAAATCAAGATATTTTTGTTTATCTCACTGCTTGGTATACATTTTCCTTATTATGTAATTTGCTTTACACCAAAAACTGTACAGTGACCATCGTGTATTACTGTTTATATTTTATGTAGTTACGTATTCAAAATATTTCCCCCCTGTTCCCAAAATGTTACTCAACTTTATGAGCCTTTACGTTGGCGGACGGGTTGGCACTTCACGCTATATGGCATGAATAAAACTTGAAACGTACCTCAAAGGAACTAAAAGATACGCTTCGTGGTTCCACTCTATGCCTGAGTATCTTCTGTAGACCATGCAAATGTTTTCCTTTAGATGAATACAACGTACCGTATCTTGCTATTATTGGCAAAAATAAGTGCGCCCTATTTTAACTCGGTGACAGTATCCTTAAAAGAGTGGAGTATTTTGTTGGTTTATGAATAAATTGTACTTCGTAAATATAGGAGCTGCTAGTGGGAAAGTACCGGTTCATATTTGTACCTGACTGGTTAGCACCCACCGTACACACGGTGAAAAACTCGCCATGACGGACCGTTCAGGCGAGGTTCATATAATTATACAGTAACTTCAGCATAATTCTGTCGACCACCGCGCCGGGACGCAATGTCCAACATTATATTTGGACTGTAATGTGCATAGCGTTAGATACAGTGTAGGTAGTCACTGCTGCGCACAGATATACAAATTAACTCTATTCTGATTACCTATTATTATACGGTATACGGGCATGAATCTCTGTTTACATGTAAGCATCTAGAAATAAAATAAAGTTTATTCCAAATATGTCTCGAGGATCACATTTTACACAGATTGTACCTTTTATATTTTCGCTCAATATTTCTATCCCATTCACAGAAACTGCACAACAAAAACACGTTATTTTCGTTATCATTCGACGTCAAATTGCCTACATTCCATTTTATTGTCCAATTATTTGGGAGCGGATGGCATTTTTGGTGAAATAAAATTACCCGCATAGGATATTATTGCCTCTTTACTTCGTTTGTTGGTTTAATTCCGTCAAGAACATAATGTATACACATTCATTATTTGATTAATTAAACGATCGTATTCATGGGGGAATTAGCATTGTAATCAAATCATGCACAAAATGGCGCTGATTCATTTGTGTAATATAATAAAATATTTATAATGTGGGTTCTTCTTCTGCATTTAAGTTCTTGGCTCCACCGCAATGTTTCTTTAAAATTATATTATTTTATTCTGAACTCATGCGGTAGCCAGCGATTCAAATCCTATATAAGGAAGTCTCGCCTTTAACTGGTAGCAAACTTTGAATGATTATAAGAATGGGCCAAGTCATCATTAACTGAGACTATTTATTACTGCTCGAAGGAAGGTAATGAACAAGAGTGAGATTTTCTACGAGTCTGTTTTGCTGACGCTATCACTGTTCCAGGAACTAAAAAACTGCATGCTTTTCTTCCAACCAACGAGGGCTTATGTGTAAAGAGAATTAATGCTAGTGCAAATAGTATAATTGTAAAAATTACAATACAAATCTCTCTATTTTAATTAATACAGTTGCAATCTCAATATATGAAATCGCTCTAAGTCTTATTTTTTTTGTGATCACGTTTTAATTTTTTATGCAGAATTAAAGAAATCGTTTATTTTTATATTTTTGCATGTTAGAATAAAGGAATAAAATATTAATAGCGCAGTATTTGAGCATAAACGCGATTGCTTAGAAAGAGCTCATAGCTATGTGTATGCACTCTATATGCTCTAAGTCTTAAACTATTGGCTGTCCCATTTAATTTTTTTTAGTGAAGAATTAGTACATTTAAGGCTTTAATTCAAGGTTAAAATATAAAAAAAAGTGTTGAAGTTACTCAAATATCGATTTGAAATTTTCACTTCCGGTTTACTATAGGTACGTAAAAACATTTAAATTTAGAATTCGACAAAAAAACTAAAAACTTCAACTTTTGAACTATACGAAACAATACTTTGTAGTTTTTTTTACTAATTGATTGATACAGATAATAAGCATCCAAAAATTCATGACTTCATACTTAGTAAAGTTTTAAAAGCTCATAACTCAGCAATAAAGCTTCATACGAAAAAAAAATTGTGTGTACACATCCATGTCTCCTAGAAGTATAACTGACCAGAGTATAAACAAAATTCACGACCTCACTTTTTTTTCGTTGTCCGCTTGACGTTAAATGCCCCATATACTCGTATATGCCGAATATATTAGGAAATTACCTTAGTTTATTTTCTGCAACCACTATAACAGGTATTGAACTAAATCTTGTGCAGGTTTTAACCTTTATTGGATTTATTATGTGACTATTACAATTTAATGTAGGTAATGTAATTCACTTAGCACCCCAACCCTTGTCGGGATGAGAAAAGGGTTCGTTACCTTTCCTGTTGCATTTATTTACCTAATATCACTTTAACAAAGGGAACATGATGAACTTCAAATTACCTGAGACTCGAAGGTGTTCCTATTATTACTTGAGTTTTAATTTTCTATAAATTCGAAGGCGTATTGAGTTTTGAAGTTATTTTGACGATATTCTGAGAGCTTAGTATACGCAATGCGCGATAACTTTGGCGCGAAAAATCAGTTTATCTGGTCTATTAAAGCCCACGCTGGTGGTAGGATATTCATATCCACCCGGATAGCGGCCACCGTACACATGGTGTTAAACTTGCCATAGTTATCGTTCCAGGATCAGCCAGCGTGTATCCGGTTCTCCCGAGGGGCTTGCGACACGACTTAATTGTTGGTTGGGGCGGATATAGGGGTACATCCTTGTATCACTGTGTCTGCATTAGTCATCCGCCTGTCTGTCGCAGGCCCCTCAATTTGCTTCTTCCCTCTCCGCAGAGCTAAATCTCTCGCGCACGAGATGTATTGTGTTGCATATGGTATCCCCCCTGGGAGTACCCTGGTAGGGAAAAATATAATTTTCCACGCGAAAACAAAAAGGACTGGCACCTCATTTCATAATAAATATGGTTTTTAGAAACATGGCAAAACGGCTATTAAAATTGAAAATCATATTATTTTTGTTGCTATGTGGCATTAGACACTATATTTAAACAACATCGGGTTAATGTCCGCTACACATCGACCGGATTTATCTTACGTAATTTCATTAGCGAATAAAAACAAAAGATAATGATTAAAAATCACCTACCGAGTGAAATAATAACGTTTGACCCTCTATATCTCAGTGTCAACACTGAGTTGATAACAACTTTGACAAACAATGTTCTAGAAATTCTTGGAAGTGTGTTGGTAAACAAGATGTGGTTACTTAACTAATAAGAATAAGGACATTGTTAATTAAATTCATTTACTTAATATCCATGTTAAATGTTGATTGAGATTATTTCAAGAGGTATAGTATCTGGTTTTTATAAAAATATCTTGAACTCATGGGACAGCTAAAATTTGTGTGGACAAATTTCTATGGTAACACTCATACATTTATGCAACCTTGAGTTTCTAAGTTGCTTTTAGTGTAAGACTGCACATGTTTAGATTGCTGTTTCCATTTCAACTAAGTGGAAATGACGGTTTAATGTGCTCTCCAAGGGACGTGTTCTGAGCAAGGAGGAAGGACGTACAAGTACTCTGTACTGAAATATTTCGGCATGATTCCTTAATTTAAGTATATATCTTATAGAAGTCGACTATTCCCACTAGGCTGAACTGAAGCGTCCAAGGAGTTTGTCGGACTTTATTTCAAAAAATCTTGCCTATTACATTCTACTCATTATTTAACGACGTTTACTCAGGCCACATAGCTCGCAGAACCGATAACCGATGGGACAGAAAGGTTCTGGAATGGAGGCCACGTACCTACTGGCAAGCGCAGCGTTGGACGTCCATCTACAAGGTGGACAGACGACCTGATAAAGATCGCAGGAAGTCGCTGGATGGAGGCCGCTTCCAACAGGTCGGTCTGGAAATCTTTGGGAGAGGCCTATGTTCAGCAGTGGACGTCTTGTGGCTAATGATGATGATGACTCGGTAATTACTTATGAATAACCTTTAGGCTCGTTTATGATTGCTCGGGGTACATAAATAAGCAAAAGCCTCGCCAAAGTGATTGAATGTGCAATCTAAGAGTATACAAAAAAATGAAAAAACTCCTGAGAGGAATGCTCATTAACTGTTATCATCAAAGTATATATATATATATTATGTCACTAAAGTAACAACTATTTGATTGTCATGGCCTTTTGTTATTTTTTGCTTAATTTGGGTAGTTTTGAAGGCGTACTCAAACTTTAAAGTAGCGACATCTGTTGTCGTAATTATGCCCAGCGAACATAAAATAAAGAAATTAAACAAAATCTAGCGGCAAATGGCTGAACTAATGTTTGTTCTGAGAGAAGCCCCGTCAAACGAGGGACGGGGACTTGTTAATTATGAGAGTGCTCTGTTTCCAGCCTGTGTAAGAAAATATTATTATATTTTAGTTTTGTTTTGTGTTGTAACATATAGCTGCAACTTTGGTTCATGGTTTATGAAGTGATTTGCCTTGTTACTGTTCTAAATAAAGCCACTATAAAATAGTTGTGAATTGCCACACATTTTGCTCATGACACTAATAGTTACTTGTTAGCCTTCTTGAAAATGAAATATCGGCGACTATGGATTACTATCCACACACATATATATAGCACAAACATATACTTCTGTTTGTGCTATATTCCCTCAGCGCGGCCTTTCAAGGTGGAAGTTATAGGAGTGTCAAAGTCGTCACCTTAAATATCAGCCGCATGGGAAATCAATATAAATTATCAAGAGTTAATCTATCTATTGCATTAAAAACTAACTACAAAATCATATATACCTGTTTATAAAATTGGGAATGGGTAAGGAGAGATGAAGCAGAAAGCTTTTTTCAAGGTGGTAGGTCCCTTGTATGCGAGAGTCCGTCTTGGTTGGTACCACCCCTTTGTCTATTTCTGACGCCAAGCACAGTGTGTAAGGACTGTCATTTTTCGGTTTGAAGGACATTGAAGCCAGTGAAAACATAAATGAAGGTTACTGTTACTCTTAAATAGCAACAACAGTGCAAGTACATGTCTAGATTAATGTATTATTTGAGAATATTAACAACATTAGAAACCCTGGCGGCTATAGTATTACGTCACTCGGGTACAAGCCGTTAAGTGGTTAATGTAACGGAAACAATTGAGTGTTGTCACTTTATACCTAGTCGGGGCAGATAGCCAGAATATAATAAACACAAGCCGTCTGTACGTGAGTTGAATAATACCGTTGGCGGAATAACACTGAATACATTACTTGGATATAATATCACAAACTTCCTTTTAGAACAGTGATATTAGATGTGGCGTTGTTTTATTTCTAACATCGTCATTTCGGGATACTTAGGTCTTAACTCATTCATTTCGCTGGTGGTAGGATATTCATGTCCGCCCGGATAGCGACTACCGTACACATGGTGTTAAAACCTGCCATAGTGATCCACAAGCCTTTTGTGGATAGCGTTCCAGGATCAGCTAGTGTATATCCGGTTCTTTCGAGGGGCTTGCGTCATGACTTGGTGCTTGATAGATGTACATCCTTGTATCACTGTGCCTGCATCTGTCATCCGCCAATCCTGTCACAGGCCCCTCGATTTGCTTCTTTCCTCTCTGAAGAGGAAAGAAGTATTTATACAGGCCGGCATGACTGGTGAGCACCAATAAACTCATTGTTTGTTGGTGGTCGCTGGTTTTTTGGATTGCACTACGCTTACCATCAGGTGTAGTGCAGTCACTTTGCCGTGCTCGGATAAAAAAAAATATAATAATTGTGGTACAAATTAGTCACATATTAAATTAATTAGCGTTTAATCAAAGTTGTCCGTTAACTTTAAATGGCAGTTATGAGGCACTCATAGCCAGTTGCACTCGCTGGTCGGTATTCATACTTCTATATAATGGTGGTAGCATTAAGGATAGATTCAAATACGAAAATTAGTTTCCTCATATCAATTATGCAGGATACAGGTAGTAGCAGCTGGGTTTCAGTAGATTCCTAATTACATTCCACCGTTACAGACATTAGTGGTACGTAAATAAATTATCGAGTAACCGTTACATTCAAGTTTAGTTCGGAAACAATAATCTGATATTTTGTTAGGTCAAATGAATAATTAAGGCGTAGTTTTTGTGAAGTACAATAATCATTGATTATTTTGCATTATTATACTACGAGAACATATTAACAATTATCACCAGCACAGGTGAAAAGACAAGAATAAAAAGTGCGATCTGTCGCCCAGTTGCCGCCGAGGGAACAGCACGATCTAATTATTATTATTTTAATCCCAATGTACATGTACACACAATGTACACTATGATTCAATAACACTTTTTAAATATATACAATATTTATTTTCTTCAAATAAATCAAATTGATACGTTTGAAACATCTTAACAGCAAATAGAATAAAGAATTTACAAATAAAAGATATAAATCAAAGCACAAGTTTACGCTTTGCTACGAGGTATGGGAAGTTGACAAAGGGAAGTGTGGAAATGGAAATGAAAGTAGATGGAAATGTATTACTAAGTTATTGTAGTTATTTCCGAGTGCTCGTGTTTGCGTTTTCTACAATATTCTGCGGATCAGAGAAACGTAAATATAATCTGATGTTTTCGCATGTCATGTACGAAAGGTTGTAATTTCTAATGTTAAAACCAAATTATCAAAATACTTTTAGCTTGTATAGTTTCTAATTCTTTCTCGTCTTCGACCTGGTCTGATCCCACTCGTAGTGGGGTCGTCGATGCAACATACTATTTATCACATGTTACAGAAACATTTGGCTTGTAGTTTTTACGACTGGCCGCCTGCCTGATGCCTACCCTCAGGGCTTTCCCCTGTTTTTAATTCACCAATCTAGTGTAATGGACAAATTTCCGAACTTGAGAACCCAAATAAACTAGAACATTAATTTGCCGTCCCACTTCCCTCTTGTATTCTACAACCGTATTTAAAATTGGTCCATTAAATAAATTAAAATGACTATCACAAGACTGCCAATAAATAATTGCTTAGTGTAACAGCAAAAGGAATATAAGAATATTCGAATATATTAACGTACGCGCGTGAATCCGCATTAGGCCAGTCAATAGTTAAGGGTTTAGCCCCTCATTATTAGAAGAGGCTCGTGCACAATAGTGGGACAGACCTGATATAGGGCTGATATAGTCTTAAAAACACAATTCCAGTGATTTTGCATTTATAATAATCAACAGTAAATTCAATCTCGTAACGATTTGTGTGACACGGATTTATGTCACAATATTATGTAACGGCCGTAAAGTTTTAGTGATAACCCTGAAAACTCATCGTAAGTCCCACAGCCCCTGGATAACATCAAACATCCAACTCAATTAATTGGTTAATTGACATCTACTTTTTGAGAAGTCCTCATGGAATAATCCTACGTTTGGATTGCTTTATGAACGTCGTAAAACTTTTTCTAGTTTATATAAAAATAGGTGTATATGTTTATTGCAGCAGTTTAAATAATTTAAGATATAACTTATCATATTTAATAAGTTAGTTTCCACTTGTGGCATTTTACCGCAAAGAGAGACGGCTTGTTAAATGTTGCGACCTAATGTCTCGGAGGGATCCGCATTGAGACCCTGTTACATTTCGCCGTGACATGTCATTTAAGGTTTTAATTTTTTGTTTTAGTCACGGCAAAATGACACTGTATGTTACGACTACCATTTATATCAGCGTGACAATTACATGTAAAAGCTACGCCTCTCTGTGCGGCAAAATATCACGGAAGTGTGGACACACCTTTAATATGTGTGCGTGTTGTTTTTGTGTAGAGATTGAAAACTACAGTTTATAATAATACAATTAAATTTATGCGCTTAGGCAATTTTTGTCTTTATTTGTTGTTAATGATAAAATAATCCTGAGGCTCTAATATAGGGGTCTCTATATAAAATTATGTACGTACTTATCTTTCTACTTTTGATTGGCTGACCAGACTCGGACGGCCAGAATTTGGGTACATATACTTATTCATAAAAATATTGAAAGCGCCGAAGTGAATAACTTTAAACTTTTATTATCAGCCTCAACGCTGATACATAATACTACAATTATTGAAATACAATAACCGTAGTATTATTGTATTGCAAACTCACGCACACATAGCATGACGTATGAAAATGATCAATCTAGCATTTCGATGTAGTATTTAAGCAAATCCATGATGGATGTAACATTAGTACCTGATAATACAGTTGAAGGATGCATTTATCCAGCTCAAGCTCGCATGCTGCCCTTGGACTTGGACCCTGCACTGTCATTTTGCACTCACCTCTTGTACGGATATGCTGGTATCCAGCCTGACACCTACAAGATGGTGCCCCTCAACGAGAACCTGGACGTAGACCGCACCCACGCCAACTATCGCACCATTACAAACTTCAAATCCAAGTATCCTGGACTCAAAGTTCTTCTGTCCGTCGGTGGTGATGCCGATACCGAAGATCCGCAAAAGTACAACCTTCTCGTAAGTAACATCGTCTTTGTGATTTAAGTCATTAATTATAATTAATTAATGCATTAATTACAACCTGATAAAGGTCGCAGGTAGTCGCTGGATGCAGACCGCTTCCAACAGGTCGGTCAGGAAATCTTTGGGGGAGGCCTATGTTCAGCAGTGGACGTCCTGTGGCTGATGATGATGAATGTATTAATACAAACGATAGATCTGTTTGGAATCTGACGATGCAGTGATTATATGTTAAAATATTTCCTCTATTAAAAGCAGTTATTTCATTGTTCACATTACTATACATTTTGTATAGACGAGTTTCTCTGAAATTATTGTATCCATAAATTAACCAACATGTATAGAATGTGCAATGTATACCTACAACACATGTTTGGCAACCGTAGCATACTTTATGAGTACCTACATGGTTTGAGACTTTCGCGATTTATATATAGTAAACATTTTTTATATTTGAAGAAGTGAATAACTATTATTTCTTTCTTTCCCGACGTTTCGACCGAGTTGCATCGGCCGTGGTCACGGGTTGGCTTCGTCACCAACCCGTTTAAATAAATAAATTTTATAACTTTATGAGTATACAAAACATAACATTATATAACTATGTTAAAGTGAGGCCTTACAATAAAATTAAATAATGTAAGCTACACAGTGTTCTATAATAGAATTGGCATATCATGTATGTATTTCATTGAATGCAATAATTATAGATAAATATTGTATTTTATATTAAATTTTATTTGCCCTTTGTAGTTGGAATCGCCGCAAAGTCGTACAGCCTTCGTGAACTCTGGTGTCCTACTCGCCGAACAACATGGTTTTGACGGTATCGACCTTGCTTGGCAGTTTCCAAGAGTTAAGCCAAAGAAGGTCCGCTCCACTTGGGGTAAGCAATAATAAGCATTGAATTTGAATATAAAAGAAATTTGAATTGTTGTTTATGTATGTTACGTTATGTGAGTGGTAGAGCTTTGCTGTAGACAGTTTTATCTACAGCACGAATGGGACAGCTCGACCGGGTCGTTACCACTGTTTCACAGACAACCGAAAGTAGCGGCTTACTGCAGCGTTTCGTACGTTGAGTGAGATATCCGGAGGCCCAAATCCCCCTCCCCTTCCCAATCCCTAATTATCCCTTTCCTTTAAGGTCGGCAACGCACCCATGATACTTTTGGTATTTTGAGTGTAAATTGGTGGTAGATATCATTTACCATCAAGTGACCCACTGGCTCGTTTGCCGGCCTAGGCTATAAAAATAAAAAAAAATAAAAATACTGTTATAATGACGACTAGAGCGCAAGGCAACATGATTTCAGATTAAGTTACTGGCTTTTATTTGTTTTGTAACTAAGGCTAATAAAATCTAAGAACTAATACCATGATACAATTTTTTTTTAATAAATTAATTAATAGGTTAATTATAGCCGGATTTTTCTCTAAGTTTATACATAAGTCGTTCTTGCTCTCTCTCAGCCAAAGATTTTTCAAAATTACGATGTTATTTTGCTTATCATTATCTTCATTCAGGATCTATCTGGCATGGTATCAAGAAGACTTTCGGCTCAACTCCAGTAGATGACAAAGAATCCGAGCATCGTGAAGGATTTACCGCCCTCGTCCGCGAATTGAAGCAAGCGCTCAGCGTTAAGCAAAACATGCAATTATCTGTTACTGTCTTACCCAACGTAAACAGTACAAGTGAGTACTAATTTTATTATTTTATTTTATTTTATTTTAAAGTAAACAAGACAGATTACAATTAATACAAAGGTATAAGATAAATTTATACAATTTTGATCTAGATTTTATTTATTTTATTAGATTTTTTTTTATTGCTATTTTTTAATTTAAATAAAAAAATTAGACATTATAGGCTGACTCAGATTGGCTGGGGAAATTATGAAAAACCGACTAATTTTATAAAATTGAAAGACTGCCTCGGTGGCAGAGTTCTATTGCGTATGCGGCACCTCTGCTGTGCTGAGGTCTCGGGTTCGATCCCCGGGACGGATTAAGATGATATTAGTTTTTTTCTATCACTAAATGCCCACTATCGGTCCGGGATCCGGAATTTGTGCCCGGTATAGCGATAGGCTCGCGCGACTCCATCACATCATGGGATGGAATTAAGCTCAGCGAAATGTGGGTATACGAGTTACACCTCTGCCTACTCCTTCGGGGAATCCAGGCGCGAGTGCGTATGTAAAAGTTTGGATTTCTGTGAATTTGAATGTTTGGTAATCAATCACGTCTAAAAGTTTTTGGATGTTTAGCACCAGATGACCATGTCCATTTAGTAGACCGAAACATAGTACGTTCCTATAGGGTATAATAAAAAAAAGACATTCACGCATACGCTGCCGCATGCGAAAACTAGTTTCATATAAACCAATCAAAAACTTTGTGCGAGCATTTTGATTAACAGGTTCCCTGTCCCATGAATCATATATGATTCATTGGATATATTTTGTACAAAGAATTATACGTCCATGAATCATATATGATTCAAATTTAGAGTCAAATTCATGCCTTTATTTGAAATGGACGTACCCTCCAAAAATATATTTGAACAATTTACTAAAAAAAAAGAGTGGGACATATATGATGGAAAAAAGTGGTTTGTATGGGGACAGGGAACCTGTTAAAAAACATGATAGGGCTGTCTCAAGGGAGAGACGTTAGGCAGGTGGACTGATTGGAAATTTATACATAAAAATCTGCGGTAGGAATATTTTCAAATTAGGTACGACGATAGAGGATCCTGGTCAGCAAGGTAATGATGGAATAGATTTAACTAGATTAGTTTGCGTAATCACTTCCAATAAACAGAATAATATTATATTTGTCCTGGGTAACCAAATTCCAGAAATAATTAGCTCCACCCAAAACATAGATTGGTATTATACCTACACGTACCCGCCCAAGGGTTATAGGTCCCATGATGTGATAGGGGGAATACCGGGCACTACTTTTTCCTACCAGGCACAAACTCCATTCCCGCGCAACTCACGTGTAGTTTTTTGTATAAACATTCAAACCTGATTGTGATTGGTTGACTTGGAATTTGAACTTAGAATCTCAAGGTTTCTCAGCAGAACTTCCACTAGACCAATAGGTGCTAATAATAAGATATATGTACGGAAAATATAACATTGAAATGATATAAGTATAAGAAAGAAAATGACATTATTTATTCAAATTATGTTTAATTGAAATCGTTTAAACTTATTACAATTTGTCATAATACAATTTATTGTTTAAAGAGGATATCAATATGACCTTGCTTCGAGTCAGAATAAGTGCTCCTATTATCATATTGTCATAGGTACTTTATATGGCACATTGTTATCATTTCATTTGAGGTAATTTGATCAGACTGTGCTTGGCCACTATGAAGAATGCAGATACATTTTCTTTGTCTTTAAGCATATGGACTCACAGTATAAACACGAAAAGATACAAAAGTGAACAAGCAGAGATATGAGTTTTAGTATTTACATGGCCGCGGGGAATGTAGTTTGGGTCAATGTTGATAAACCTATATTGTTCTTTTGACAAACAATTATTTGTTGCTAGTGGATCTTATCAATAATTTATATAACACAAACGAGTTTAGTGTGCGTTTACACAATATTACTTAAATTCGATATGAGAATGATAAATTTACAATAATATGACAATGGTTATGAAGTAGGTATGCAATAATGTTTAACAAAAGTTTAATAACAAATGAACTACTAATAAAACGACTATAAGGGCCTATTTCACAATTTTTGAGAAAGATTTAAATTTCGTATATATGTTAGAGAGTGACCAGAGTGTGATTTTTGTATTTGAACGTGTCATATTTTATTTGCAGAGTAGCTTTTGCTCGGAGGTAGTGAACAGGCGCTTAGGGCTTGTTTCACAATATCCGTTTAATTGATATCCGCCAAATGAATAAATAACACCAATTATTTGCGACAGTCTTCTCCGTGTGTAATGATAGCGTGATTTTTTTTAGTCATTCTGTCTTACTTATATTTTTGATAACAAATCTATTTGGAGATTGTGAAATAACCGCTTGTTATGTTAAAATCATTTAAATGACTCAAATACGATGAAAACTTTTAACCCAATAAAATTTTAAAATAATTTTGAGTTGGTGTGAGTTATTGGTCAATTAATTATGATTTGTTAAATTACCGATACTATTACATTTGTTACAAGGTATTTAGTTCTGTTTGAAAAGTTATAAAAATTATCTCAGTTATAAAAAATTAATCTATACATTTTAGGGTGTCTTGTACTATACATACTGCAATGTTAAGAAATATATTTTATTTTCTAGTCTACCACGACGTCCCCGGCATCATAAACTTGGTGGATTTCGTGAACATTGAAGCCTTCGATTACTTCACGCCGGAGCGCAACCCTAAAGAGGCGGACTACGTAGGTCCAATCTACACCCCACAGAATCGCAACCCTCTGCAAAACGTCGATGCTGCTGTCTCTTACTGGTTAGTTGTTAAAAAAGACAGCATTCAAATCCAGTCGCTACAGACAGCAACACGCACAGAAAGACAAAGGGATCGAACTTAATAATAACAGTCCGCTCTTTCGTCTGCCGGTTAAAGTACATTGAGATCGAGGAAGACTATCCCTCCCCCATATTTCAAATCCCATTTGGTTCGCTCCCACTATACCTGTGGCGTAGTGTGGCCATTACTTGATACTGCTTGTTCGATTGCCTCCTTACCGATTGCCTTATGAAAAAAAAAACAACGGTTTATACCATTTTAGAAATTACTAGAAACACGAGTGATAAGTACGATCATTGGTTATAACATTATACATTAAACATGTTTATTTTAGGTCAGTTATCTATTGCTTTTTTATATTTCAAATTAGCACTGATATTGAATGTTAAAGTTGGTTATAGTAAAATTGATTTTCGTCTGCCAAATTAAGATTAATTAGACGTCAAATATATTTTTAGCACGATAAATTATGATATTGATCAAAATAGTAATTATCCCTGTCCTCTAAGGTATGCAAAGCTTTCCTGGGCGTTCCTGTGCGGCGGAGATCACTTACCATTAGACGATTATCCTACTCATTTGCCGGAATATGTTAAAAAAAATCAAGTTTACAAATTAATACTATGAAATGTAATTAATGATCTTGACATATTATAAAATAAAGTCGCTTTCCGCGTCTGTCTGTCTGCATATCGGCTAATTCCTCATAAACCACGTAACGGATATTTAAGCGATTTTCACCATCAGTTAGATGATTTTTCACTGCAGGTTTATATGTATATCACGCTATGACTTATGGGAGCAGGACAGTAACATTTTTGGGGTGAAACCGCGACGGACAACTAGTTGTAAACATATTTCTATTATTTAGGTTGCAGAACAGCGCGCCCAGCACCAAGATTGTGATTGGTTTGCAAACTTACGGCCGCACATGGAAACTCGATGCCGACAGCGAGATTGCTGGAGTTCCTCCACTACACACCGATGGACCTGGAGAAGCTGGTACTTATGATTCTGTTTATTTAATTAATATAATTCAGGGTATCGACATCGTATTTTAATCCCGCGGTCGGAAATTTACTGACAATTCTATCAGTACTGTTCAGTTTGACAGTCACAAATATAACCCTGACCTCCCATTAAGATACGAGTCGTGTATAATGGGTATCAGGAACTTCGAGAGATTTGGCCGCCTGCCTGACGTCAAACACACTGGGGATTGTTTCTTCTTAAAAATAAAAAAGTTCTTTCAAAATTTATAACCCATTTGATGTTTAAATTTTATTCGTAAGCCAATATCTTCAATATCTGAATAGGAATCTACGTCTACGAAAGGAAATAAAAAAATGTACGTCGGAAACTACGAGTAAATACGAATGAACGAACTTTTCGAATATTTTGTTAACCTGGGAGAAATTTGGAATATAAATAGAATATCTCCACAATTCTTTTCGGTATAGAATTGTTATTGAATCAAATTTCAACTCGAGACATTTAACAAGTACTTACTTTGTATTTGAACATATTGACATTAATTAAATGTCGAATCAAGATGGTTTAATTTTTACATTTAATGCAGGGAAATTACATCTATAACTACTAGTAGATGGTCGGATATACTTATTTATTTTATAGGATACAGTTCCGCAAGCAAAGCTAGTATAGATTCCATAGCTATTATAAATTCCTTATTAGATGATGCATCAAGTTTTATTTTATCAGGTCCTTACACAAAGACCGAAGGTATCCTGAGCTACCCTGAAGTGTGCGCCAAGCTCATCAACCCCAACCACCAGAAGGGAATGCGCCCCCATCTAAGGAAAGTCACCGATCCCAGTAAACGTTTCGGTAAGGTTCACAATATTATGGCCATGGGCTTCTTCTTGCTGATATCATGTCATTAAATAAAAATACGGTCTGAATAATTAATTTCAAAAGAGACTTGAATTTATATTTAAAATATTGTTTTTGGCTAAACGACGTGATTAAAAATCACTGTATTTTAATGGAAAATACTGCTTGAGAATTTATACAAAAAATGAGGGAAGGATATAATTTCACTCCTGTATCCCCGAAGGGCTAGGCGGAGTTGCTACTAGTGCTGTACCCACGATACCCCGACGTTATTTCCGCATATGATAGGGTCGACTGTGTTTTAGTTATGTATTTTAAGTCGAACAAACTATATGGGACTGTATTTTTATATATATTACAATGACATCATTAGATCGCGGCTATACATTTTGCTTTATTGCCATTGTACATAGAAGGTTTTTGTTGGGTATCAGTAAGCGTATTTAACTTTTCAGAAATGGGCTTAACGAGGGAGGATGATCTTACGCCCACTTTTGGTTGGTACTTATTTACAACAGGCTTTTATTAACACTATATGGTGATTGGATGTTGTACGGTGATTGAGGTTACGGATTGACGTTAGTACGGGCGTAGGTCCGATCAAATGTAAGACTGTGGCCGGTAACAGTGCTATGTGGTTGATCAGGGTGGTTGCCCGGTCCAGTCCGCGGGACATAGTATTGTGTTTTCATACAAGGTACTGAAAAATGGTGACGTGTCAATAATGAATCCAAGTACAGCGAGAGTGATTTAAAGATCAATGGTAAAGTTAAGAAACAAATATTGAATTTTATATCAATACTCCAGCATCGGCATCGTAAATCGTATTAATCGTAATGGCGACCTGCAACATCTAATTACGGGTCAATTAACTATGAGTGCATTGAACACATTTAATCTATAAACATAATAATATAGATAATTGGTTAACATGCATCAGCTAATTTAAGGGTTACAAAATGTTTCTATTTTGCTACAAGTTTCAAATTCCAATTATTTAGAAACTATTACGATTGTGTGATTTAATTTTTTATCGATAATTTGTAGTTACCTGCCTTGTAAGTGGAATTATTATATTGATACGACATGTTTTTTTTTAACAATATATTGAACAAACATACAGACTGTTGTAAAGCTTTGCAGTGCCATGGTTTTGGCTATGTCAGCAGAACCGGCCAACCGCAAAGGACTGAGCCCGGGCTACGTGTAAATTGCAGTAGTGTTGAGGAGACGTGAATTTTAAAAGGCTCGGCAGTGTATAATGTAAATATTCTGTTGCAAAATCCTCACAAGTATTTAATTAAATATTTAATGTCGACTTGCGTCCAGTTAAATTGCAATACGAATTTAAAAATTTAAACCATTTAATTATGTTAATATTGTCCACAACAAATTTGAATAGTTTTCGTTTTAATAGATTTGAATATGTGCCCGTAATAATGTATACGTTTTTTTTTTATCCTGGCTCGGCAAAGTGACTACGCTACACCGGATGGTAAGTGTAGCGTAATCCAAGAATATTGTCGAATAAACAATGTGTCCATCGTTGGTCGGCAAGATCATGCCGGCCTGCCAAAGGGCCAAGGGGGAGGGGAAGGAAAAAGGGATGGGAAAAGGGTGAGGATCAGGGGGCAAGCCCCCTGGGGAGAACCGGATATACACTGGCTGACTCTGGAACGCGACCCACGCAAGGTGGGCCACTATGGCAGGTTTTAGCACCAGTGTACGGTGGTCGCTATCCGGTCGGATACAAGTATCCTCCCACCAGCACGTTTATGTGCACATGTGCTTATTTTAAATCATAACGTTATTTTTACACTACTCGCCTTATGCATGTATGTAGCACTATGTTGGTTGTCCCATTACAAAACATCTACCTAATTTAGATATTAATTAATATTCAACGCGTGGCAATAACGCATAAATATTACCTTTTGCCTCGTAATCACAATAGTGTACGGAAACAAATGCAAATAGGGCTGTGAACTTGCATTTTGATGAGCTATTGAGAGCTATTAGAAATAATTTATTCCGAAGGAATACAATTAACCTTAACATAGTAGTTTAAATGCTAACATTGTGTCTGAGTGTTTAATTATTTTTGTAGTTGTAACATTATTGCTAATTTAGTAGTAATTTAGTAGTTGTATCTACTGAGTCAAAATTATATACATATACTAGATGACCCGGTGAACTTCGTATCACCTACATAATATATTTGTGTAAAATGTGGTCAAAACTTAATACAAATGTTTTATTTACATTAAATGCAATTATGTGAGGTACTGCGCCATTGCACGTGAGGTAGCCCGTCGCACATTTAATTGACTTCGACGACCTAAGTCAGGTCGTCTCCCACCTCCCTCCGGTTGGACAGTCCTGTTCCCGTCCTGTCCCCGTCCTGTCTGCGTCCTGTCCCCGTCCCGTCCCCGTCCCGTCCCCATCCCGTACCCGTCCCGTCCCCGTCCTGTCCCCGTCCTGTCCCCGTCCTGACCCCGTCATGTCCCTGTCCTGTCCTGTCCCTGTCCCTGTCCTGTCCTGTCCCTGTCCTGTCCTGTCTCTCTGTCCTGTCTCTCTGTCCTGTCTCACTGTCCTGTCTCACTGTCCTGTCTCACTGTCCTGTCTCACTGGCCTGTCTCACTGGCCTGTCTCACTGGCCTGTCTCACTGTCCTGTCTCACTGTCCTGTCTCACTGTCCTGTCTCACTGTCCTTTCTCTCTGTCCTGTCTCACTGTCCTGTCTGACTGTCCTGTCTCACTGTCCTGTCTCACTATCCTGTCTCACTGGCCTGTCTCACTGTCCTGTCTCACTGTCCTGTCTCACTGTCCTGTCTCACTGTCCTGTCTCACTGTCCGGTCTCACTGTCCTGTCTCACTGTCCTCTCACTGTCCTGTCTCACTGTCCTGTCTCACTGTCCTGTCTCACTGTCCTGTCTCACTGTCCTGTCCCCGTCCCGTCCCCGTCCTGTCCCCGTCCTGTCCGCGTCCCGTCCCCGTCCTGTCCCCGTCCCGCCTCCTGTCCCTGTCCTGTCCTGTCTCACTGTCCTGTCTCACTGTCCTGTCTCACTGTCCTGTCTCACTGTCCTGTCTCACTGTCCTGTCTCACTGTCCTGTCTCACTGTCCTGTCTCACTGTCCTGTCTCACTGTCCTGTCTCACTGTCCTGTCTCACTTTCCTGTCTCACTGTCCTGTCTCACTGTCCTGTCCCTGTCCAGTCTAGACGCTATACGACCCGTCATCACGGCAAGCTTCGCAACGACAACCATCCGGTTTATACTAAAACATTCCAAAATCAACAACTACTAATAAATTAAAAATTAATTAAAAAAACATTGTCCAGCGGACAAAATTGTGAATCTAAACCATTCTCAGATCCCCTTGAACACACACAAAAAATTTCATCAAAATCGGTCCAGTCGTTTAAGAGAAGTTCAGGAACATACACACTCACAGAAGAATTATATATATAAAGATTCAGTATTTTATTATACCCTTTTTCGAGACTAGACTGGTTTATAATGTCTTGTATGTAATTTATTTTATAACAATATTTAATAGTTATACTCGTACAGTTAAGAGAAATAGTAATGCTATCATACTTATTATAGTGTTACACAATATAAACATATTGTAGTGACTAGTCGAGCCTAACAATTCTTCACCAATGCTTCTCTGCACTTTAAAATATAGTTACTACACTATTAGTAAAAGGACAAAATTTAAAAAAGGAATAACTTGTAATACTATTTATACTAGCACGCGAAAAATTTGACAAAAGTAATATAATGTAATAGGTATATGTTTTTTTTTATTAATTTGTACAAACACCCAAAGCAAGCAGAAATCGCGGTAAAAAATTCGCGAGGGCTATTTCAGATTATTTTGGTGTAATATAACGACACCCGCTTGTTAGGAAAAGAGAACCAATAAAATATAATGAGGACGATTACAGGCACATACGCTTTCCGCGTGCCTGACGACAACGGCGAGGGCGGCATCTGGGTGTCTTACGAAGACCCCGACACCGCTGGACAAAAGGCATCTTACGTCACGTAAGTTAAATTTATTGAACGGGAAACGTCCTTATAGAAGTGTAGATGTCGGTTCAGGAACTACTGAGGAAATTGTTTGCATGCCTGGAAAATATTGGTAATTGTATTCGATTTTGCACGTATTAAGAAAATAAATTAGGAAATATTTTTTAATTGAGGGAAAATTTGATTGATAACGTAATATATCAAGTTTACATGTATCTGGATTCCAAATATGAAAGGAGCGCTTGTTTCACAATGTTTATTTTTTATGTAAAATACAGAAATATCACGCTTTTAATATAGGTAGGCAGTGCGTATGTCTAATTGCTCCTTCCTAAATTTGCTACCTAATGCGTTATGTTTCGATTAAAACTCGCACATTGTGAGTGAGGCCCGAATCTACGATATGGACTACATAAATATTATTTTATTACAGATCGAAGAACCTTGGAGGTTTGTCTATCGTCGACCTCTCAATGGATGATTTCCGCGGCCTGTGCACCGGCGACAAGTACCCCATACTGAGGGCTGCCAAATATCGTCTTTAAATACCTTTTTATTATTTACGTCTATATGTACATAATGACGTAGTAGATTATAATTTCTCATTTAGCACATTACCGCCTTCAACATTTTGTATTGACTGGTCTAGCCTATATCTAATAATAATATAATCCTTGATGCAACAGAAATTTTAAAATAAACAATTTATAAATAACGTTTTTGTTTTAATACTTGCTATTATTACTTTATTACGAGCCTGGTTCTAAATGTTTGAAGAGGAAGAGGTACGATCATTTAGGGTAACTTTGAATCGTGGTCCAACAAAAATAAAATACTTATTCATTTTACATCACACAAAAACTCTGATTTCGAAATTTCTACCTGGCATTTGAACCCAAGACATCAAGGTATCTCAACCTAAGTCTCAATGAGCTACCACTAAACCAATGACGCTTGAGCCGAACTATGTATATAAAACAAACTTTACTCCACTCTTTATTAGGGATAGAAAGACAAAGCATTGAAATGAAATAAAATTAAATAATTTACTGAACATGTAGGCAATTAAAATAGCGCTTAATGAGTTGTCACTACAAGAAAATTCATAAAAGAAAGTAAAGAAACAGAAATTATCAAAAATAGTAGAATAGTTACATTCTTAAAAGAGTAACAGCCTCTTTTCTTCAGGTATAAAAATTAATCTTTCAACATATAAATGTAATCTCATATTTTGTATAAAACATATTATATTACTTAAATTATAATTAAAAACTACAACATTTGAAAAGTTCTGAGCGAAGTTCAACAAAAAATCAGTATTATATTCTATTATCTGTTTCGATGTGTAAGGAACTGATAGAAGACAAGGTTTATCACATTACATTCAAATCTATTTAAACAACGAACGTAGGAATGGCACGTTTTATTATTCGTGTTTCGGATTTTGTAAAATCTCTCTTTTCAAAGTGATTTCCGTATACATGCCGAAAACCGTGTAGCTTTTAACGCCAGGAATGCCAAATTCTGTTTGCCAACTGCTTTTATCCACTTCTTACACCTGCAATAGTAACAGGAGAGTGTATATTTTTATATTATGATTATTATTTCGTTTAATTCTAGTTGCAAATAATGTATGTGTAATTATTATTACACATACAAATCGCCCATGATAAATCAAGTCATTTATTCAAGGTGTATTAAAAACCATCATATGGTATATAGTTACTTCATATCAAAATAAAAAAAATATATATTATGGATTAAATTTTAATGAATAGAATCATTGACTTAAAAAAATAAAATATAAATATATTTATTTCTAATAAAAAAATCAAGTTTATAATAAAAAACCTTATTCTTTTCTTTAATTAAATACTTCAGTCGCACATAAGTCCTGACCCCACTCTAGGTGATCTTTTATTGAGGGTATCAGAAACTAAAGGTGACCTACGGTTTTACAACACCCCGACCCGAAGTCAAAATGTTTTGCACCACACAAACATTTGTCTCGGTCAAGGATCGATCATTCGGAATTTGGTTTCACAGAACGTTTCTCGATTCCACGGAGACTATTAATTGTGTTTAAGCTATCTCGTAGACGAGATACATATTATATGTGTCCGGCACATAGTCTCCCGGGACAATATGAACAGATTGCTCTCGCTTAAAAGGTGCTAATGTCAAAATAAATTACTCTTACTTATTTTTGTTATTACTCTTACATAACTTCTGAAGAAACATTGCAAAATACTTTACCCTTAGACTCTTTAATCATTGATTTTTCCATTAAATTATTTCACTTTTATACCACAAATCTCATAAGTTCGATATACCACTTATGTTGATTGTTTGTATGAAAACCTTTTTTCAGTGAACTTGATAGAGTCATCTTTCACACATTGTATAAAAAAGTTACAAGCGGAGGAGAAACTCCATTCACTCATGATTCGTAAATATTTAATTTTAATAATATTTAGTATTACAAAACAACTTGATAATTTTGTGACATCTTGACATTAAATAAATCTATCAAGCAAAAACATTTCTATAGTGACTATCCAGCGACATAATTGTTGTAAAAAAAGAATTGAAATCAGTCATTCTATTTGTTTGAAGTTGTGTGAAGCTCATCGAGAGATTGTCAGTTTTATTATTTTAGTCAGTATAATATTTAATTTTATTTAACAATGATAAAACATCCGATAAGCCATTTACAAATAAAAACATTTAGATTGCCTAAGCCAAATAATATATTCGCTCATACAAAGACATGTCCCGCTACACAACAGACAAAAGTGGATCTTGGATTTGGTGAAACATCGAGTGTCAAGATCCCGAATTTCAGACGTGCAGAGAGATCTGCACCTTGCCGTTTCGGATTCATACCCGAGAATTGGTTTCTGTTCTTTCATTCCAAGACTGGCGTATCAGGTCCATACGTATTTGGTGTCGTATTCACAAATTATATGCTGAGTAAAGAAATATTTGTATTAGAACATGAGTATTATAGCGGTCTTTCGATTGCTTTAGTTTTGTGTTTTGCCGTGAAAAAATTTGGTCCAGCATTTGGTGCCAGCATTGATAGTGAAATTGATAAAGTGCAGGCTACGTTGGAGAAAGGAAGACAGGATGAAATAAGCATGTATGAAAATATAGTGAAAAAGTCGAAAGAAGCACAGTGGCATGCAGAGGGGCAGAAAATTTTAATGGATGCGAAGAAGGAATGTATAGCAATGCAGTTGGAGATAGCATATCGAGAGAGACTTATGGAAGTGTATAACGCAGTAAAGGGAAAGATGGATTACCAGTTAAAGAAATATAATTTCGAGAGGCGCTTACATCAAGCATTGCTGGTTGACTGGGTTTTAGAAAATGTGTATAAATCCATAACTCCTGAATTTAGAAAGCAATCGTTGGAACGAGCTATACAGGATTTGGCCGCAGCTGGGCACGGGAAATGAACGATCTTATAAAAGTGATAACAAAATACTAATGACGGTCTTATGTTTCGAATATAAGGAGCCCGAAATTGTTAAAAAACCTACGTTATGTTGTGTTTGAGCAATGAAATTGTAATATTTATGTGATTAATAAAATAAATATTATAGTGTGATAAAATATACTTTATTATGCAATATTTCGCTACTCGTATTATGTTCACGATATTTTTTAAGGCTATTTTGTATTGCCAATTATTTTTGATCGGTAAGAATCATAGCATTGCACAACAAGTACGTGGTGAGTTTGAATTCAGTTGTTTTAGACGAGATATTTAAATGTGCCCAATGGGAATATAAAAACTATGTATATGTTAGGTACCTATGCCTATGGTTTTATATACCAGACCGCCGACAAACGAGCACGTCCCAGGCCTAATAAGTAATCTCCACTGGATATTAGCACCTCCAATACCGGAAGAATCGTGAATGCGTTTCCGCTCTTTAAGGAAAGGGATGTTGAAGGGAATGGAATATTGTTGTGTTTGCAGAAATCCAACTCACCATTAAGAAACGTGGCAACAACATCATGTTCATGTCAGTTTCTTTGAGGCCGTGGTATCACCCTAGAGACCACACACCCACTGTACACAACTGAATACACGTTTACAGCCTCCGTGGCGCAGCGGGCAAGTAGGTTCGATCTCCGTACCGAGACAAATGTTTGTGTGATCCACAAATATTTGTTTCAAGGTCTGGGTGTTGTGAGACCCAAAGTCTCTCGTAGTTCCTGATACCCACGACACAAGACTCGTATCTTACTGTGGGGTCAGGACTATGTGTGTGACAGTTGGGTGTATTTATTTATATCATAGGCTACAAATTCTCTACTGTTCATCACCGCTATTGCTTGAAATTTGTGAATTTTCAAATCAAGCAAATTCTAACGTCATACATGTCGCAATTGTGTTGGTAGTGGTGATAATATAATTTCATCTTCGTATTGACATGTCAAAACAATAGCTTGAATTGATACAATACT
Organism: Amorpha juglandis; assembly: GCA_949126905.1. Taxonomy (NCBI): domain Eukaryota; kingdom Metazoa; phylum Arthropoda; class Insecta; order Lepidoptera; family Sphingidae; genus Amorpha; species Amorpha juglandis. The sequence continues at coordinate 12,558,411 of OX421367.1, forward strand.
GCTCGGAGTAAGCGTTGTCGAGTTCTATTCACATACAGATGTATGATGCACATGTTGTGTTTCAGATAACATAACTGATTACGACTGGAGCGTGTGGTGCAAGTTTCAGCCTAATGGCTTCGACTGTACCGGTGGAGAACCTATGCAACCAAAGTAATGCGAGAATTAATGTTTACATTCACAATACTTATCATCATCATCATCGTCATCAGCCACAAGACGTCCACTGCTGAACATAGGCCTCCCCCAAAGATTTCCAGACCGACCTGTTGGAAGCGGCCTGCATCCAGCGACTTCCTGTGATCTTTATCAGGTCGTTTGTCCACCTTTTAGGTGGACGTCCAACGCTGCGCTTGCCAGTACGTGGCCTCCATTCCAGAACCTTTCTGTCCCATCGGTTATCGGTTCTGCGATAACAAAAAAAATAATAAAAAATAAAAATACTTATAGTAACAATATAATAAAACTAAGCTAGCCGGGACTATTTTCTCAAAATTATGAAAGATTTTATAGATTTTTTTATAGTCTTATTTGTCTCGGGACCTCCACTATATTAATAAAGAGGCTAAGGCTTCATTCAACTACACTAGACATCGGATTGGCAGAATCCAACAACCTTTGAAGTTCTTAAAGACAAATCTCAAGAACACAAGTTTCCTAACTTTGTTTTCCTTCATTGTTGAAATGAGTCTTAAAACTTTGTTTAATCACCCATAAATAAAATACAATTCAAGTATCTCCGTTCATCAATTACGCTGGTCCAATATGCTAAGCGACGGTATTTAATGTAATATGGATGTTTATTGATGGTATAGCTACGCTGTAGACAGTTTTGTCTACAGCATGAATGGGACGGCTCGACTGGGTTAGCACTGTTTCAGAGACAAGATAAGAATTTTACTCTTGCTGCTGCATTTCTTATGGTGAGAGAGATATCCAGCGGCCCGAATACCCCATCCTCTTCCTATTCCCTCAATTATCCCTTTTCTTTAAGGTTCTCACTTGTCCTTGATTCTTCTGAGCGGATTCTCATGGGTGTTGGAGATCACTTATCAGGTTTGCCTGCCTATGCCATATAAAATAATTTTATATTAAACCTTTGAAATGTTGTACTTAGCCTTTGCATTACGAATCAGTATGTCCGTTAAGTTTTTTCATAACATGAGATTTATTGCAGATTTTATTACGACCTAAAAATGGAGGATTGTAAAACATTTACTTTTGGTTTGTGTGGTAAAAGCAAAAATCACTTTGAAACAAGAACTCAATGTCATGACCGTTGTCGAGGTGAGTGCACATTTAGCAGTAAGTACTTCCAACTCCGTTTATGTTGAAAGATTTGTAGATTGATGTCCCTCGTGCCTGGCGGTCGATGCACAATAAACCGAAGTCCAGCTCTGTCCTTCTTCTTCGTCGTCGTTTCGCTCTTGACAGAGCGGTCGTGGTCACGATGATTTTTGTCCAATTAATGATGATGTAGTTGCTCGCCGCACGATCTCTCTCCATCTGTTTCGGTTAGACGCCAATCGGGTGCATTCATTGATGGGGCCTCCCACTGCTGTTTTTGTTTGGTCAGTCCACCTCATTGATGACCTACCACGAGGTCTATTCCCGTTTACTCTGCTCTCTGTCCTACCGATACCGTATTAAAAACTACTTCCTATATTTTTTTGGGATAAACTGCAGGGATTCCTGCTAATGCGATCTGGCAATCACTGCAGTATCTCATCCTAGGGTTAAGGGATTTGGGAATGGAGGGGAGATTTAGGGAAGGGAAAGATAAACCAAAAGGGCGCAAGCCCCTCGGGAGAACCGGATATACACTGGCTGTTCCTGGAACGCGATCCACACAAGATGTGTGGGTCACTGTGGCAGGTTTTAACACCCCTGGACGGTGGTCGCTATCTGGGCGGATATGAATATCCTACTACTAGCAAAGTTAGGATGTTTGTGAGTTTGGAACAGATTCGAATGTTTAGCATACAGGTTGACCATGAACTGATTTAGGTCATAGGTTTCTTATTGTCAGGGAAAAGACATTCACGAAGGTGAAACAAAAGCTAGCCTGCATAGTTTTAAATAATGAAAGTCTGATTTTAGGCTGATTTGTGCGCTGTTACTTCTCAATATGTTGTCGATATAAATAAATCAAGTAAATTAAAATTACTTTAGATACAGATACATTCTGTTTAAAATACCTACATTATAATAAGATATGGGTGTCTTTTATTTTCTATGGTATTATCCCGGCTCAATGTCATGGTCCGTCTTCAGATCATGATTCGGTGGTGGACTTGATATTATATGGGGCGACCCGTCTTACCTCCACAACCCGTAACGGGAACCAAGTTTCACCACAGTACGGCTGGCTTTAGGCCTAAGATATTGGTAACCCACTTACACTCCAATTAAAATTAGATAAGAATGTAGACAATATTACAAATCAAGTTTCTTGTTCAAATTTAATTAAATGTCCTTTCGATTGATTTATTGTAAAGCGAGTTGCTTGCTAGTTGTGTGCGTCGAACGAGCCAATGCATTACATTACCTATAGTATTGTACTGGGAATATTGTTGGCAATTCACTATTTTGCAATATTTTATAACTGCAACATATTAATAAATTACGGGAAATAATTTCAATATTGTTTCTGCTAGAATGTGATAAGGTATCCTACTAATATTATAAAGTGAAAGTTTGTTTGTTTAGATGTTTGTCCGTCAATCACACTGAAACAACTGAACGCATTTTGATGAAATTTGGTATACAGACAGGGTATGAGATGACTTGGGTGATAGGCTACTTTTTATCCCGAAAAAAGCAGATCGCGCAGGCGGAGCCGCGAGCAAAAGCTAGTTAGTTATAATTAGTATCCGTTTATCTTTTTAAGAAACAAAACCTACAAAATTGGGTTTCGAATATATTATTTACTTCTGCAGCTGCCACTTTTTTATGTAACCATAACTTGCAAATAGCTATCCTCAAGTCAAATCAAGTCATCAATAGTCATGATCAACTAATCATAATTTTCGACTCTTAATTGCCCTCGATGAAGCTCAAATATTGTTGTAGAAGTTTAATTGTATATTTTAAACTATAAATCCTTTGAAACTAGGCATAAAGTACACAGACCTTATACAAATCCGACCTTTTACTAAAATTTACTAATATACAAAGGTCAGAAGGCATACTGCTTGCTTAATATTATCTTTGATTTTCCAGACGTCGGTCTCAGAGAAGCGAGAGCAAATGTATCGGAAAAGATATATTGTCGTTATCAGCCGGACTTTGGGGAATGTAATAACTATCATCCGATGTGAGTTTCAATTTAGTAAATGTTATGATTTTGGCAGCCGTTTGTGTTCTTATATTATTTAAGTTTGGGAACCGAGCCGACCTGATTCTGATTTTAGGATGGAGCAAAATCCATATATGTCACAACTCGCCTGTACTTTGGTATGTTTAAAGTCTGAACTCGGAATATAGACTTGCGGAGGCTACTCCTCTCGGTTCAGCGCCTGGGATAGGCGTTTCACATGCCATATGGTAGGGCTGACCCTGCCTGGGATTTTGAGATTATTGTTAGTATGAATCCACTAGTAGTTATTGGCTGTTATTTTATAGCAGATACCGGTAAACGAGGAAGTGGGTTGCCAAATGCTAAGTGATTTCCACCGCAGCGAACACACATAACATTAGCAGAATTATAGATGGGTTGGAAACCAAGCAAAGGAATGGGGATCGGAGAAAGAGGGAGGTTCGAGGAATCTGAAAATATCATTCGACGTATAAAACCCAAGAGCAATCTGCCAATTCACGTAGATTTTCTGGAGTTGTATTGAATTATACGAATATTTTTGCAAGTCATGTCATTTTTACTCTTATTTTTGATGGTAATGATAATTTATGAACATTTTCAGGTTTTATTATGATATTACTCATCACACATGCAGAGGTTTCTCATATAGTGGATGCGGTGGCAACTTAAACAGGTTTCCGAATGCTCAATTATGTACAGCTATATGCGCAGGCGCCGTTGAGTACTAATTAATAAAGCATTGCTTAGTCAGTGATCGCCTTTTGTTATCATCATTTGTATTCATAATTAGAAAATCCCGTCCTAGCTTTTGCAAGGAACAAAGAAAGTATTACCTACATTCTATTTACAAAGATATTCTGTAATCATGATGTTCTGCATAACTCAAGCTCACGCCTCTATCCCGGAGACATAGCCAGAGGTGCAACTGGTGCTGCATCCACGTTTCACGGAGTTTATTGCCGTTCTATGATGTCATAGAGGGCGAGCCTATGGCCATACCGGGCACAAATTCCATCACCGGACAATTAGTCTGTAATTAAATCGAAAAGTCAAACAGAAACTGTTATTGCCCGACCTTGGAATTGAATCCAGTTCCTCACGGTTCTCAGCCTTAGTACTTAGCTACCACTAGACTAATGAAGCGACTGTTGACAATGATATTGTGACATTCTTGAATCTGAAAATAAAAATATTTTTTTTCCATAATATATAACAAAACTGTATTTTTGACAAAATACTGATTTCGTATATACAAAATAAATATATATTTAGAAACTATTCATCATTGTCAACGCTTGCCTTTTACGGGTTTGTATATTGCGCCTGCCCCGCTACGCTAGCAATACTTTTTTCTGACTACTCATTAATACCACAGAATATAAATATTAGAGTAGTAAAACAACACATTCATTCGCAGTGTTAACACTTGTAACCTGTTGGAATCATGGAAAGAGCAAAAATTACATTAACTATTACTAAATCGCTATACCATTTCGTAATAGCTAAGTGTTTTGATTCTGAACGATTATAATTTTGTAATTCCTCTACGTCGTCAGATCCTTTTTAGGTGTCGTAGCCAGATGGCAAAAACGAAGCCCTTATAATTTCATCATGTCACTTCCCAGAAAATAATCCTGCCGGCGGCCATGGTGGTTAGTCCAACACGCTGGCATAATGCGGTTGGCAGACTTCACATACTATTGTTGTGGAAAATTCTCAGGTAGAGGTAAAGGTTTCCTTTCTCAGAAAAAAGTTCAAAAAGAGACCATTGTAACAACCATAGGATACAGAGACGACTTTAAAGTAACGATTAAATTAAGTGCTAGAACGCAGTCGCACTGTTTTCCGTGTAAAAACCATGAGGGTATAGTGAGCGTCATTACCGCTCATGTGCCATTTAGGTCAACTACTTTGTTTTATCACCAGGAGAACCCAAGAAATGTGTATCATTAGTTCGTACACCCGAGTCTTAGACAAAAGTACCTACGCAGTATTCTCTATCGAGTAGCAAACTACTGTTCAGATATTGCAATCATTAACCCGAGCGCTGTAATTTTATTACATGGATGTAACAAAGGACAAACTATCCGCCGCCCTTTAGGAATGGCCCATTAGTCCTGTAAACGCAATTACAATTTTCAAAACTTTGTTGTACTAACAGTTTAAATTCATAGTTTATTGACTGTGTGAAATTAAATTTCGCTACCCTACGTCAGTGCTGTGTTGTTTTATGTGTGCTGAAGGTGTTATCAAATTTATAGAATATAGAGAACCTTGATATTTCACTAACGTTCTGGTAATTTGTTCTGTTTTACATGAATATTTTAAAAAAGGTAATGTAGTTTGCAAGTATGTGTTAAAGTATCAGTAAACGAATTTCCATATAAAAATCGGCGCTTATAAACATCGCTCCCGCTCGGTATGAAATAAATTCCATAGAATTGTCCACAAATCGGCTATTTGTCTGGCATTCACAATGCGTGCTATTCGTCACGGGCAATGACAGTCGACTTTCCGAAAGTGGGCCTATTCGGGGCTCGCGCGGTTACGTATTTTATATTTCGTGACATCCAACAAAGGGAGACCGCAATCTTAAAAACCGTTGATCCCTACCAAGCTTTAATTTCAGCTGAAGTGAAATCGAGTGAAGTGTACACGCTTTCGCTTTTATTCCCTCGACCCTTCTTGCTGGTGAGCAAAAATATACGCTTCGAAAAGTTCACCTTGTACTCGGTAAAGTTTTCACCATGAATATTTAGTAGTATGCTTGTAAAAGTGCTATTAGTGTTTCATAATATTTATACAAAAATGGGGGCGTACTTGTTGGGTGTAATCATATTTTGTTATTATAGTAGACTTTCCGAGTTGCACGGTAGCATTTACGGTAGATTACAATTGCACAGTAATGAAAGTACTCAAATGGGATGGGATGGACATTAAATAATAACTTGTAATGCAATTATGGGAGTGGATAAAACGGAGCGGGAAACTGTTTTTCTTAGAAGAGGTACAATGGCCAAAAATAATACAAGATAGAAATGTGGTTTACTGAAAATACAATCAGGATTCAGGAGGTCTGTGAGGCGCGCGCGAGGACAGCCTGTCACGCATTCCTTTGTTCGGAATGCCTCCCTTTCTTGCCGAAGTCGCACGGCTAGCAAAAACGTCCCGAGAGCGCAATTTATGCACGAACTTTGGCACACCATTCTATAATCGCGCCTAACTAACGCACTTCATTATAAAGTACGAACAATCGGACGAATTTGCTTAGTCAGATGTTACCTAACGGATCTTTTGATCCCCTTTTGTTCCACGCCGAAATCTCAAATTGACGGCGAGAACACATATTTAAATTGTGTCTGCCTCCAACCCCATTAAATAAAATGAAAAAGTTATAATAACATCATGTTACTTTTGGAATCCAGTTTGTTGCCAGTGCTATCGTAAAAGACAATGTGATTGTTTTGTTTGCTTGTCTTTAACAATGAGAAATACTAATTTGGGTCGTAAGAAGTACTGTATGGTGTGAGAATAAACAAGATGTGCCAATGTATCGCTCATGAACAACAAGATGTGCCATCTCGTGTTTACCACATATTTACTGAAACAAAAGGCACCGTTAAATCCCCTTCTTTCTCACAGACACTTTAGATAAAGCATATATACACATAGGGAAGGCTTTTAAGGGAGCCGCGCGAAAAGAAAAATACGTGATTACAGCTTTACTGCGTGGCCACGGTGACTTTGTACGAAACCAGCACATTTTCCTGTAAAGTCGCGTCGTCTGAGTAAAACATTTTTTATTTATGTACAGTAACCAAATGACAACAACTTGCATTATAAGTTACAGCTGACCCTATATCGTTATATATTATTATGTAAATGTTAAGTCCAAATGATATTCTATTGGGATAGATAATTTAATGAAGAAATCCGAAGACGAGAACTTTGCTTTAACAACTGAATTGGTTGGGGTTGAATTGCGAAAGTCATTCGTGATTATGACACTACGAATTCAGGCATTCAATAGATTTATGATAATGACAAATCGTTACATTACACGAAAATAAATATAGGCTCCAATTTATAGGTACATATAAGTATAGAATAGAAAATATGTGAAGTTCCTATTTTACATTACCAAAATATAACACTGAATTATTATGAACATTTAGATGTAATTTATGATTTCAACGGAGTTTACCGAAGGACATGTGCTATAGATATCAGATAGAACGTGTATATTTTTTATTGCTATTTATTAATTTGCATATATGTATCTCGTGCAGTGGTAACAAATATTATTACATAATAATAGATTTGCTATTTCATTGCATCGCATTCTTCTTCTTTGTCTTATCGTCTAAAATACTTTATTTCAGTTAGCTCAGCACAAAGCTGGAATAAAGCCAGGCAAAAAAAGAATTATTCCTTATAAGTATTCTGTAGTACATCAATTTTAAGCAAGCCATGCCTTTAAAAATTGCCATTGTATAAGAAATATATTGGCCACTGTTGCCTTAGCAAATTATTTAAGACTTAATGGACAGACTTTTTTTATTTATTTTTTATATATATATATTATAACAATATCAAGCATATTATATTTTTATAGAGCGATCCCATTTTAATAAAACTTGGATTAAATTTTTAAAATATAAATATTTAAACAACAATAAAACTGGGTGTAGAATTAAAGATATTTGTCTTAACTTATACAATACGTCTGAAATTATAACAACTTCTGATTTACATAATTTAATATGACCAATTATGAGTTGACACCGCAGTTTTATAAATAAGTAAATTGTGGGTAAAACATTGGTGTTGACACCCATAAACTAATGTTATTGACCAACATTAGTTACATTAAATTCTTATATATCGTTGGTTGTATTTTCATAAAAAAAAACTTATCGTGTTCTTCAAAGAATACCTGATTTGGAATTCAACATATAATCTCCATGTTCCATTCACATACGTCATTAGACCAAAAAGACGATTTAGTTTGCCTTTCAGACTTACTGTATAATTGCTCAATTTCTAACTGATTGTAATAGGGTGTTGTCGCTTAGTTTTACACGTCAGTAGGTACTCAATCGATTAAGGTAGCATTAACAATACAGGATCAGTTGGACGAGTGATAAATTATATTTAGATACTACCCTACTCTCAGCCCTAACAGTTAAAGAAATTCACTATGTCACAGTCATTGAGACGACAATGTTTGTCAAGAATAATTGATGAATGTTCTTATCTGAGCCAATTCGAAATTATTAAACTGTCTAACATTCACTATTCATAGAATTAAAAAATATCCTGTGTAAAAAATAATGACTGGCTCTTGTTTTTTTCTAAGCAAGGTTGTGTTTCAATGAGCCTTGTAAGTCTCTGGCGCGGCTATTACCATATAAATGAACGATGCAGTCTAGGACCGTTTCCCTAATGTTATCTATCTCCTTTCAACTGCTCAAAATTTGTGCACTAATTTTATCACGTCACTCGGCAGATGAATTTTGACCTTTGTGATGTTTAATATATGAACATGATTGGAATGATATTAATTCAATTTTTTTTTTATAATATACTCGTAGGTTCAGATATTTATTTGTAAAGTCCAAAGACAAGAACATTAATTTACCCTTGAATTATGAAGATAATAAATACACTCCTACCTAATGTATTGTGTCGCTTACTATCAGTCACTTCTATAGTTATTACCCAGTTGAGATCAGTGTTTCGTTTAAAAATACCTTTCAACTATAAGGTGTCTAGAATATTTGTTGCTTATTTTATCGCGGAAAAGAGAAACTCCCTAGAGAAATATCATCACGCCAACGAAGTCGTAGGTAACAATAATAAATCAACGTGGTGAAGATCGTGCCTGACATCCACCTACATCTATCTCGGAACGGTATGTTGAACAATATTATTAGGAGTAGACTTTTAGATCCTCGGTCCCAAGTTGTTAGCGTCGACGGCAGCCTTCTGCAGAACAAAGTACACACCTCTTTACTAAGGAAAAACAATAGAAGTTTGGAGTTTTGTTTATGTTTACATTTACTTGCTCCGTCGGTGTTGTTACTTAGTATACCTACCTTTCACTGTATACTCCTACTAGCTTTCCGCTCGCGACTTCGCTTGAGTTACATAGAAATGTTTCTACCCTCTTCCTCTCGTTACGGGTTTAATTGTCAGAAATACTGAAATACACTTTTCACTACATATGTACCTACGCTCACGCCTATTTCCCATAGATAGAGACAGCGGATTGGAGTTTTGGCGGGAATTCTGACAGTGCAGTTCATCGTTTATTTTAATTTATTTCGTAAACTAGTTTAGAGTTGTGTTTGTTGTATAAAAGTGGTGTGGATTTGTTCAATAAACATTGACGGTGATGAACAGTGTATGGAAACATTTAAATAAATGAATTAAGAATCGTACTGAAAGGATTTAACACCAAAACTCCGACAAGACCTTGAAATCGTTCTTGTAAAAATAACTTGAGAATTATTATACTTGACACTGGCTAAATGCATAATACTGCGAAAGCCATAAATAAAAAAGAAGAAGAGACAGCGGACTTCCACCTGCTACGATCCTTACACACCCCTTTGGACTCCTTTACTCTCATTAAATTATTCATGCATGCAATTGTACTAATTGTGTGGAGAAGCAAGTAAAGACAAGAAGTATATCTTCCCCAAAAATTGTAACTATTCTGCCGTTATACCTACAGTATGAAATCAATACCCTATCAACATTTCAAATAATCTTTGTGCTGAGTGATGAGAAGGTAACCTAGACTTTGATCTATAATATATTTGTAGCTAAGCTAATGCCTTTTTTGAGATATTTTTTTATAGCTTTTGTTCGCGGATTCTTATTCCTGGGTAAAAAGGACCCTATGTCTATCTGGTCATGGTTTAATATCTGCCTCTATGGCGCAATTGTAATACGTGGCACGACACCTATACTGAGGTTTCGGGGTCGATCAGCGGGTCGGATGTAAAAGTGATATTGGGGTTTTCGACCAATAAATGCTCAAAATCAGCTTGAAGTCTGAAATTGTGCTCGTTATGAGGTAGGCTCCCCCCTATCACATCATGGGACGGAAATAATCTTAGCTAAATGTGGGTGGCGAAACAGACGTGAGTATGTAATATCCCATATCAGTCATGTCAAAATAATAATTGTATATCCGTACTGATCGTGATTAAAATTTACGTGCATTAAAATCAACGCTGAAGGGTCATACATCAAACTGATTGAATTAAGCATATTATTGACAACGCGAAAATACTGAGTTTCGTATTAAATTAGGGAATAATTTGAATTGTTATCGAGAGTATACGTGGCATACGACTTTCGGAACGTGCATTGTGAGTATATTTATATAATAATATATCAGAACAAAATGGAATGCGTAGATATATGAAATGTTTTCACACTTGCTTACATAGAGGCGTGAAAAGTAAATATGTAAGTGTGTAATTAATGCACATATAGTTCCTTAACGTATTTCTATTTAATTAGGAGGGTATCTATAGACAAGACCACGTCTTATTATTAGATTATGTTGTGAAGTTCTCAATGTAGAAAAGGTTAAGTGAATCGAAGCAAACGTAATATATTTTGAGTTTAGACGTATACAATTGGAGACCCATACCGTAGACACTTGTCCACATTAAATATACGATCGTCTCACAGAATACCGTCTTGAAGTGGATTTTTGTTGATTGAGTTTTCCGGAGGACTAACCATTCTATTCCCTTTTCTTCTTTAAGTTCGGCAACGCATCTTTAATTCGTCGGTAATGTTCGACGCAATGGAGATTACCATCAGGTGATATACTTGCTTGTTCACCACTCTCCATAGATAGATGTGTAAAAATATGAATAAATAAATGGTTACATATATAAAAAAATGTTCCTACAACATTTGACAAGCGGATAACCGTTCCAGGCACAGGAATACAAGGATATACCCCTATACCCGCCCCAACCAACCATCAAGTCATGTCGCAAGCCCTTCGGGAGGACCGGATATGCACTGGTTGATCCTGGAACGCGATCCACACAAGGCGTGTGGGTCACTATGGCAGGTTTTAACACCATGTGTACGGTGATCACTATCCGGGCGGATATGAATATTCTACCACCAGCTGGTTCCATGGAATTCATTTTTAGTACGTCAGTGCGAATACTGACGAAATATATAGGTACGTCAATAACACTAAATTTAATATAGCACTTAGGTACCCCGTCACCGCAAATGGCTTTTGAAATTCAATTATAAATGAGCTCTACAAATTGTTTAAGCGTTCCGTTCAGATCAATTAATTTATTTTCGCACTAGTTTTTGTCCGTGGCTGCGCCAATGTAAATGTCTCTTTTGTATGAAAACTTTTAGGTCTTAGGTTAGTAGTGATAATTGACCACCAGGTGACACACTTGATTGTTTAATTACTATGTAAATAACTTCGAAAAGTCATCAAACTGGTGTGCTTGGGCTGGTGTCAAACCCCCGACTTCTGTTTCTAGAATCTATTGACGTCTAGTTACATTTCCTATTACTTTGATATATCTTACACGTTGAAAAGCCCGCCATAATGGCTCGTTCAAGCGAGTCGCTTTCTAGGGTCATCCAGTGTATATACAGTAACTCTAGGTCGGTATATTTGTTCCAACCTTCGCAGGACACATTATTTTTTTTGTCGACATTATATTGAACTGGATTGATCTTAATATCAGGTCCAGTGGTATCTTTGCCATATATGACCGCGCCAAGATAAAATAAAACAATCATATTTTAAATGCAAATCAATCGGCTGGCTCGACCAGGCTAATACCATTGCTCATAGAAAACCGACAAGATTTAGTAGTTTCCCGAACGATATATCTAACAGAAATCAGGCCCACAGAAATTTCCTAATCTTTTTGATTCACATTCATAATATCCGCTTTCATTTCTTAAGATATTTTAGGTTTTCATTGCCAGTAGAGATAAATTACCGTCAGTTGACGCTTTTGTTCGTTTTCCGGATTTCTGCTTTAAAAATACATGATAAACATTATATTTTTTCATCGCGGTGTAATTCATAAATAGCATAAAAAATATGATCCATCGATTTGTTCGGCTTGATTAATAATTTTTGTCAAATACATTTTGAAAGGAAAGAAAGTTGAAATAATTTTCATTACAGATTATTTCATCTTCAATTAAAAGAACACTTCAGTTTATCACCATTTAACCACCGCTAACTTAACCACCAATTAACATGACAATTAAGGTGTAATGTGTTAATGACAACGTGCGAAACTGGCGTCACAGGTAAATTACAACGCAGTGCTTTATGAATGTTAAATATCTGTCACTTCCACCTGCTCTTATCCCACGCGTAGTGGGGTAGGCACAACATGTTTTTTTGATATATATTACAGAAAGATTTGACTTGTAGTTTTTACGACCGGCGTGACGTTAACCCAGGGGAGAAAGTTATATTTAAAACCAAAGATCTGTGGAATTAGTATCACAAGATTTATCAATTAAGAACCATTCGACTGTCTTGCGTTTCGTTTTTCAGTAGTAGTCATTGGTGATGAAGAGCAATTATAAGTTGTAATTATAGGTATATTTTTTTGGTAAAACATCACAATTAGATATCTGATGCAACAAATGCCCGCTTAGAGATGTCAAATAACATTAATTTTCATTAAATATTTTTTTGAATGTATATATTTATTGATTAGCAATACAACTAAATAATATAATAATTTATTGGGACTAAAACAATCTGTGTCTTATACGCGTAGCAGTTTGTCGGCGGGAATAGCGCTTGTTTCTATACAACAAAGCAAACGTGACTATTGCATAAGTCGATTTGTATAAGTATACAATACAATGTTTATGTGAACAACATTAAGTTTATACATTATTTTACGACAATCTCAGTTAATAGAACATGTGTTAATTAATATTTCAAGCACTTATTTTACCATGATCTTTTCTAAGCCAGGCTATTTTATGAAATATTGTAGGGTCAAATATTTGTTATTTCTTTTAGCATAATAGTTTTTTATTTGTGGTCGAACTATTTTACATTCTCTAATGCTTGTGATATTATAGGAGTTATTTACTTTAACTTTATAATGATGAGTATAAAATTGCTCAAGTGCCACTAAGTAGTTGACCTTCTCATGCACAGGAAGAACTTTACAGATAACAGACAATATGTATTTTTACTTTGCAAATTTTGTATATAATCATAATAAATTTCTGATATATATGACAATTTGAGTGAACGTAATATGCATTTAAAATATTTGTGGAAAAAAATATAAAACTAAAACTTGATTGCAAATTATTCGAAATAGAGAAATACATTAAAAAGTTACATTCAAGAAAATGTCCTTAATAAAATATGTTAAATATCATATATTATTACGTATTATTATTTTATTTCTTCTTTGTTTGAAACTGTTGTTCTTGTAAGGAACTACAAAAGTAGATAATTGACGACTATTATTTCTACACTGAGAGCCAGTTAATGCTCTATCTATACACTGTTACTGAGTATACAAAATGTTTTATAATCCGTTACAGCGTACAGGAATAATTTTATCTGACGTCAGATAAAAAAATAGAATTCTAAAAAATGACCATTGAATCCTTGAGCTTAATTAATATCTTTTTAATAGCATAGACTGGCAAACGAGCAAGTGGTTCATCTGTTGGTAAGTGATCTTCACTGCCCATGTAGGCCCACAATACTAGAAGAATCATGAGCGTGTTACCGCCCTTAAATCAAAGGGATTATTATTGGATTGGGAAGAAGAAGGGGATATGCACTTCGGGATTTCTCTCACTCACCGTACTAAACGCAGCAGCAAGCCACTACTTTACGTCGATTTTCTGTGAGACAGTAGTGTACCCGATTGAGCCGGCCCATTCATGCTGTAAACAAAATTGTCTACAGCATGGTATATGCCAGGGATTACCAACCTTTAATATAAATATATTGTTTATTCTAATAATGAAAACAATGGTGTACTTTATTGTATACAGGGTTAATTTTAAAACACCAGCAACCTCGCAGGACCAGATAGCTGACCCCATACGGAACAACTTTTGTTCTACGAGTTTGTATATAACTCAATATATTTAAAAAAAAATGATTTTACAAGTTTTTGTTGTGTCGTATTTTTCTTCGTAGCGTTCGGCGTGCGAGCGCGACTCAAAGAAGCCGCTCAGCTGGCTCGGGCGATGACCTTCAACGCTAGCCCCGTTCCCCACGCTTCGCGTGTTTGCTTACGTAATCTGCGATGCGTATAGGTAACATACAAGACGGAAATTAAATGAATACTTATTTTTGTATGAAAATAAAATCTAACAAATTATCAAAAGTCGTAGAACAAAAGTAGTAGCTTATAACCTTAGGTATCTACCCCTGCGAGGTTGCTGGTGTTTTAAAAATAACCCTGTATACCGAATATATATAAAATGACAGCTTCCGTCGCGCCATGGGCGCGTAGCCAGCTGTGAGATGTGAGGCTGCGGATTCGATTCCTACACTGAGACAAATGTTTGTGTGATCCATAGATATTTGTTGCGGCTATGGATGTGTTGTCTTCCCATGAATGGTTGACGCCAGGCAGGCGGCCAGTCGTAAAAGAACACACAAACCACATGTAAGAATGAGATGTACCCATAATTTCGAGGCACCGCGGTAAAACTCATTGGTGTTTCAAATTACGGTTTTAAATACCACATGAGTTTTGGTCACGACTCCTCGTATTCATGTAAGCTTCAGAGCTATAATATTTGGTCCGCCAGTCAATCAACATCTGTCGCCAGGAGGAAATCTTCGGTTTTTAAAAATTCGATATTTAAACTCAAATGTCACGGCCGATCCGCCTTATTAGGCGGGTTATCTAAATGGATCTTAATGGCCGGCGCTCATAGACGGCATGGTACGGCATGGCATGGCAAAGGATTTTATTACTAATCAAGTTATTTTGAATCTTATTGCCACGAGTTTAGAATTCACTTTACTTTATTTCAATACCACAGTGCCGCGACGTGCCGCGGGATGCTGTGGCATGACGCGACGCGCCGCGGCATGCCGCGGCGTCCCGTGGCATGCCGTTTCATTCCACGAATTGCCGCGGTGCGCGAGAGAGAGAGAGTGGCTGGGCATTCAGCAGGATGCCACGGCATGCCACGGGACGCCGCGGGATGCCGCAGCATGACCTGCCGTGCCATGCCGTGCCATGCCGTCAATGAGCGCCGGCCCTTATATTATCAAGATCAGTACAATATGTGTTACTGTTCTACTAATGTTGATATAATACTACGATTAAATTTTTGCGATTTTTGTCCAAGATTAAAAATGTTGCATTTCGTTGAATCGTCACGAATTCTCAAATTTGAAAACGGTAGAACAAACCAACCAATAGAGATGTAATAGGAGCGTATTTCTGCTTGAACAAATCGAGAATGGTACCGACTATGCTCCGTGAACATTGTCAAATCAGTTAACTAGAGCTCAGCGAAATCCTCGTGTCCCCGATAACATATTTGTACTGGGAATCAAAATTGATAGTGTCCGTAGTGTAAGTCTTTGCAAGTGCATACTTTTCTAGTACAATTGAAGGGACGTTGTACGGAGCTGCGTAGGTAAATATTTTCCTACTGACGTTATCGCTATCGTAAAGTCATAAAAACTTACACTAAGTATACAGAGTAAGAAAAGAAGAGGTTTGAGCGAACGAGTTAGCGAACTAAATTGCAAGTGACGATGAATATAATAGTTATACGATTAAGGGCCTATTCCACAATATACTTGTAATTTTATCCCCTGTACACCGTATTATACAGCTTTAATAAAGGACCTCTATAACGTTCAAATTCAAAATATATAAAAGAATTACAGGATTTCAATCACTGGGCGACCATAAGTAGATAATGATTTGAGTCTTACGCCAAACTACGGTGTATAAGATACCGATGATATTCCATTTTCAAAGGGAACATATTTTTTTTTATTTTTTTTTTTTACACCCAACAGTCACATACATAGTCCTGACCCCACATTAAGATACGAGTCTTGTGTCGTGGGTATCAGGAACTACGAGAGACTTATCGGTCTCACAACACCCAGACCCCGAACCAAATATTTGTGGTTCACACAAACATTTGTCTCGGTGCGGGGATCGACCCCGCGGGCTCTAGCTTCACAGTCGGCTACTCGCCCGCTGCACTACTGAGGCTGTCATTAGTAACAGCATTAGCGTAGACACGTCTTAGTGTTGCAAAAGCTAAGGTAAATAGCTAACCATATGTGGTTTACTAGCTTATGCCCATGGCTCTGCTCGCGTGGAAGACTCTCCCACAATATTCCCGATAAATAATAGCCTATATCACTCATCGGCCCATAATCTATCGCTATGCATAAAATGTTCCGATCCGTTGCTCCTTTGGTGCGTGAAAGAAGGACAAAACCAGCGAAGACACTTTCGAATCTATAGTATTTGTGTAATGCTTTCTCTTCTAGACTATGACGCGAATTATATATATACATAAAAATGAAAGTTTGTTATGTTTGTTCTCTATGCGTTCCTAAATCATTGATTGGTCAGGTCGTGATTTTTTTGTATTATTAAATATCTTTTTGTTTTTAATTTAATATTTAAGTATGTTAAAAAGCTTTTTAAAATAAAGAGTACTGCACATAAAATGATTAATAATAATATTTTTTTTATTCACATTACATTGATTTTGTAATTATTTAATGATTTATATTTTTTTATTTATGAATCATCTCACTGGTCTGGTATCAACGTGCCTAGGTCGTGAAATCGTGAGGTCCTGTGTTCAACTCCCAGGTCGGACAATCATAATTTGTTTGAGTATTCGTTTCGAGAAATTACACATGAGTTAGTTACCTGGGGTTGGAGTTTCTGACCGGTGTAGCGATAAGTTCACCCCTGTCATATTATGGGAAGCTCGGCGAACCGTGGATGCATCACACTGCATCTCTACCTAGCTCTTCGGGGATATAGGTGTGTGAGTAAAGCAAAATACATTACTTATCACGTTTCAAAATACTATATTTAACATAAACATTTTTTTTATACAAATCATTCTCACAAGCGCTCTAATTCTGTATTACTCGAGGGCTTACTCGGAGCTTACTCAGTTTTATTAATAAGACAGTTGTAAGCCTTTTATAATGAATGAAATTCCTTTGAATTGAGCACTAGTTTATTGCATACAGCTTTTGGAGTGTAGTGTTTGCTCACGACACTGCTTGCGTAAAAGTGTTTTTTTATTAAAACTTGCTTTTATTAAATGAATATTCTAACCCCCCGACGTCAATAAAATTAGAAATAACATCTGTAACTTTTAAACGACTGAACAAAGTTTGTGCAAATATAGTTACGAACTATATCGATTTACGCAAAGTTAAAGAAACAGTCTTAAAATCGGTAGAGCTCGGAATAGAAAAAGTGGTAAACATTTAAAATTATTTTTTATCAGAGGTTAAAAGTAGCCTATAGTACTTAACAACGTTTGCTTTGGTCAAGAAATTTAAAAAGTCGGTTGAGTAGTTCCGGATATTACCCCCTACAAACATACTCACAAACTTATAAACTTAATATTAGTGTACCTTTTTTGTATCCGAGCACGGCAAAGTGACTGCACTATATCTTATGGTAAGCGTAGTGCAGTCCAAAATCTAGCGACCACCGACAAACAATGAGTTCATAGGTGGTCACCGGAATTATGCCGGCCTGTATAAGTCAACAACAGGTCGGTCTGGAAATCTTTGGGAGAGGCCTATGTTTAGCAGTGGACGTCTTGTGGCTGATGATGATGATGATGTATAAATGCTTCTACCTCTTCGGAGAGAGACATATTATACCGAATATGAAAAATGAAGCCTGAAATGGTGCGTTTGAAATTACTAGTTACGAAACGTCACTACGAATCCACACCTTCGGAGATTCCGAAAGGGTAAGCAGAGGTGTAACCAGTATACTCACATTTCGCCGAGCATATTTCCGTCCTATAATGTAATAGGGGGCGAGCCTATCGCCATACCGTGCACAATTCCATACTCCAGGCTGATTACTGAGCGTTTCATTCGATTCGTCATAGAACACCTTATATATTTTTACCCGACCGGCGGATCGAACTCGTGACCCCAGTATGATAGTCGTAGTAGTTACGAAGTAGTACGTAGTTGTTTGCTGATACATGATCGCAGCTAATGCCTGTGTTGCTTCGATTTTGTGAAATTGCATAACCACAACTAATTTCCTTACAATATACCTACATAATTATTGTTATTTCGATTAAGTAGATCTTTAGGTGACTTTATTTTTTATTGTAATTTAAAATAGTGATGGCAGCCCCCGACGAATTTTACGTAAATTATCTCCCGTCATAATAATTATTTACATCGGGTTTTTTTTTTATTATCTTATCCTTTTTCAATAACATTTTAACCCTCCTGGGTTACTCACATTTTTTTTTAATTTTGCCTTTTATTGTTGTGTACACATACTTGCTTTGATCATTTTATTTTCTGTTTGTGTATGTTTTAGTGTAATTGGTTTTACTAATCGTTCTAAAATAAATAAATAGTACCGCGTATGCATCACAGCTGCGCCATTAAGGCTGTAGTATACTAGGTTCTGTATAGATATAAAATGACTCAGAATGCAGCTGTATTGATGACGATTTAATGTCGTCGGTAGAAAAATATTTGATATATTATTATGACGGATCATGTTGCACCTTATACAGTGAAATTCCTCAGCATTATGAATCTTATCATAGCGGTGACAAACACATTCCAGTGTCATGCAGTACTTTGTAATTGAAAGGTCTGGTCTCTGTGAAAGGTATCTAGTATATTTGTTTATGGGCAGGCGTCTTACCATCAGGCGGCCGACCTGCTCGTCTCATAATTCATGCTCATATTAAAAAATGTATTAGGACATAGAATACCTACCTTTTTTATCCCGGTAGTATATTTCTGAAAGATAACACAAAAATACATTTTCGTAGGCGTTGTGACCAAAACCTAGTAAGTACGTAATATTTTAATATTTTACATATACATACATGAAATCGTCAAAAACACACATACATATATTTTTTAATATAGTCGAGAAGATCTTCTGTGGTTCTTCAGCTAGTGATAGTAAGAGGAGGTGTTAAAAGTTTGCCCTCTTTGTCTGTATGTGTGTGCGTGTGTGGGTGTGCGTGCGTGTATGTCTGACTATGCACGAATGAACCGACTACAATGCGTTTGGAAATTGAAATGATTCTTAACTATGTATATAGAAAATCTATTTATCCGTTAATCCACATTGATGTCGGAGGGTTAAGAAGGTTAGGTTTTGCTTCGTCTTATTATTGTAAGCCGCTCTACGAAAGTGTATTCGTTTATATGACGGACTGCCCCACACTTGGATTGCTAACGTGGTCAAAGTAATAAGTCGGAAAATATAATGAGACTTTTAAATCCGTATTCAGGCCGGAACGCTTACTCACTTGTCAACATTCTAAAGCCTGTAATCTGGACTTTACAATCAGTAATTGCGTCACGTACATTATTTTTCAATAGAACTTGCAGATAACTCAAACAAATTGCTTTGACATGAGTAAGTAAATATTAGGGCAAATGTGCATTTCGAGCTAAAGAGAGAGAGAGTTTTAGAAGTGGACAATTTTGTTTACAAGTATAGCAATGATTTAATAGTTTACGCGAATGTTACGCATTGAAATAAAACAAATTTAAACGGATTTTCTCGCGGATTTTTATTTAGTTTTGGTTCCGACGTTCCCAAAGCTTATCAGCCTTCGTGGTCACGGGGCAGTCTAAACAAACCAACCTCGGGACCAAAATTATATAAAAAACCGCGATAAAATCCGTTTAAAATAGTTTTATTTCAAAATTAGTCAAATAATCAATATGTCTTATATAGATCATAGCAGGCATTATATTATGTCGGACCCTAAAAAATATGACGCAATATCGAGTCAAATGTAACTCTACCGTAATGTTGAAATAAGTGTGGTGATAACTTGTTACATACTCGTTAGTGAGACATGTTGTATGCCAAATTTTGAGTTTCACAAAATGTATTTGATGGTTTCGTTGGGTTCATGTGTTTTATGGGTCTTATCTTCAAGATAGTGACAGATAGTAAAAGTACCGTTTGGGAGTGTGTTGCAATGCTATAGTTGATTTTACGATCTCCATTCACGGTAGCACATCAAATGAATAATAATATTGACCCTTTATCTGACATTTACTAAAAGGCGGATAAGTAAATAAAGTTAATTTTGAGTAATGGTAAAAAATGCGGGAAATAAAAGCCGTATAAATTAATGGTTTATCATTTCACATTTGTAACAATAATTGATATTATATTTTAGGGACATTATTTCCCACTTATTGTTTCATTCCCTCCTTAATATTTATGAAATTTCATAATATTTTAGGGAAATTATTTCCCACGTTTTTGAATATTACTCAAAATTTGGTTTATTTACATAACAGCCTTTTAGTAAACGTGCGGCAGATATGCTGGCATGAGGAATGATATTTCGCTGGTTTGATGGGGACATGAGATATAATTTCTCCATATTTTTGGTCATAGTTTGGTTCATATGGGGTGATCATCAACTCAGATATTATTATTATTATTTTATTATCGACTGTATTTTATGAAGGTTGTGTTAATTAGACATATATGACAGCCTCCGGGGCGCAGCGGGCAAGTAGCCGGCTGTGAAGCGAGAGGCCGCGGGCTCGAGCCCCGCACCAAGAGAAACATTTGTGTGATCCACAAATATTCTCGGGGTGTGGGTGTTGTGAGACCGAAAGTCTCTCGTAGTTCCTGATACCTACGTCACAAGACTCGTATCTTACTGTGGGGTTAGGACAATGTATGTGAATGTTGGGTGTATTTATTTTTTATTTATATATATACAATCTGAGTTATGTAATATTCATTTCCGCTATTCCATTGTTATTGTATAATACATATTATTTAACAGAAGTAACAATAACCCTTATTTTCTGCGGTATGCTTGAATCATTAAAACTAGGCCACCACGATGAGATGCAATGTACTAGAGGCTTTATTGTATTTTGTAAATTATACTCAATTATGTGATTGTACAGTTTGCAAAAAAGATGATTTCTTGAAAATTATCAAACAGTGTATTTACCACACCGCCTTATGATATATAGACGTCGACGTTATAATTCGATTACTTAACATCAGGTTCAGTGTAATCGGTTTACTGTACCGGGATAAAATAGTCATAATGTTGTGAGTCAAGAATCAAAACGAAATTTGGCTGCACCACTGACTATGTGCTTAAAAGTTATCGGACAAGTTTCTATTATAAGAGACAATAACGATCATATTTCTATATATTGAAATTTGAAGGTTTATAAATTACGCATATTAATGTGTGTATTGATTTATAATAAACAGTGGGCGTTGTACCGTGTCGTGGCCGGTCACTAATCTATTATGGCCGATTGTCACCTGCTGTCTTGGTCTATTGGCTGACCAACGACCATGCATACGCATTAAACATGCATGACTCACCGGAAATGTGCCGGCATGCATGTAGCCTCGAGGCCTGACAAAGCTGAGCGGGAATCTTTGTTACAATGTTATTGTGCATTTCACTTTATTGTGAGTGTATAAAGATAAATTGCCGAAAATATGTATTTTATTGACATATTAGGAATTTAATTTCTTACGTACACATGTTTCTAATTCGCATATTATACGTCAGATTTTAGATATATTTATCTGGTATTGTTTAAAAGACCATTTATAATGCTTAATAAACTCGAACCGTCTGTGTAATTTAAATTAAGTTTTGGAAATGAAATATTACTAGTCGCCTACAACAATCTAAAGTTCCAAAATTGACACAAACAATAATAAACTGTCCAATATTCAGTAGCAGAACTTATAAGCGCTGTCCGTTAAGGGGCGGCTTTTCTACTTGGAAGTTCCTGTGCTTAAAATGCCTACTCGGGGTACGGTGAGATAACAAATGATGAAACAATGACGCCATCATGGTAGGAGCAGGCAGGCAGCAGGCAGGCAGCAGGCGCGGGGTAGGGGCGCGACGTTGCCGCTCCGCGCCCGTCTCCAGGCTGCTCTACGCGTTGAATCAACTGCCGACTCATACCGCGTGGTACCTCCAAGCGAGCGTCCGTGTACGACCGCCGCGCTCGCTTCGCGTCCGTTACGAACAAACTTCAAACTCGCCCAACTAACCAGTTCCCGTACAAAAAAATTGTTTTGTGCCCCACCGACCCGAGTCACTCCCGAATTTCCACACGTGAACCCAAACGTGCGCCCGTGCAGCGACTTTAAAACTTCCCAAACTTTGTTTATAAGCCGGCGGCCGGGCGCGGTGTGCATGTGTAAGCTTAAAGTCATGGCTGAACAAAGTTCTCACTAAACCGGTAAGTAAAACGGACTTAACTGGAAACCTGTGTTTGAAAATTTGAATGTATCAGACGATATTGGTGCATCGTGAGGCGTGTGCGCTTGTGAATGTCCCGCACATTGGCTTCCAATTGGACTGTCATCATGTCGGGAATGTGGAAGGCTATTTACGACTGCCGGTCGTGTACACTAGCCGCTAGAAACTCAAGGCGTTAATTAACAAAGAGTGTGTTTGTGTGTTTACATCTTAGTATTCTACGAAGCGTCCACACGCTTGATTATTTGAAACAGTGATTGTTCGCTATGGTTTCTTGGTAACGCACGCATTGAAGACACGATTATCAAAGCTATGGACAGTTTTATTACACAAGTATTCTGAAGTGCGTGCAACGACAATACTACATACTTACAAACATACGTAAAACACAAGTAATCGGCTTTATAATTAGACCGAATGAGTTGAAACAAGTTCTTCTGTCGTACAAGTTGGGAGTCTGAGCTTTGCAGTTTGCAGTAACAGTCGATGAATAAAAAATCGCCAAGAAAACTACCGTTGACTCATACTACAATTAAGCGAATTCTTTTATTAAAAGAAATCTGATTGTACCCAGAAACATTGTTTTCTAATATTTTTCAAACAATTTAGAGCTTGAATTGGGATTATTATAAATTGATACTAAAAATGTATTAGATAAATAATGAGAGTTTAAGACAAAGGAGATAAGATTGCCAAGCTGTTAGTTACTCTAAGTTTAAAGATAAATAGTTTATCTATATCACGACAGATAAGCCGAAATTAAAATTAAATAGCTGAGCACATTAGGCTGTATAAGGAGCTTTAAAGCTTTTTTAAGCATAGTCGGTTAAACGAGCAAGTGGGTCACCTGATGATAAGTGATCTCCATCGCCCATGTACGCTCATAATACTAGAAAAATCATAGGCGCGTTGCCGACTTTAAAGGGAAGGGATAATTAAGGTATTGAGAAGGGAGGGGATTTATTATATCCGGATATCGGACTCATTGTACGAAACGCAGCGGCCGGGCCAGCCGCTACTTTACGTCGGTTTTCTGTGAGACAGTGGTAACGACCCGGTGGAGCTGGCCGGTTCATGCTGTAGGCAAAACTGTCTGTAGACAGTAGCGCTGTAGCGTGGCTCTACTACTCAACAACGTTATATATCTATACTTTAGAAACCAAGAAAGCCACAAAATAAAAATACCGTAAGCCATACAGATGGAGAAGGAGTTGCTCGTTGGGTAAAATTAAATTAAATTAATTAAATAAAGCCTATGAATTAATTTGACAATTAACGAGATCTAGGTTGGTGTTTCACAGCCGGAATTTCATTAAGGGGGAACAAATTTCGTTTCAAATGCAAAAAATCTCGAATAAAATAGACAAACAAATCAGATTTTGTTTGAAGTTTATAATAAAATGTGGTATTACGCATATCACGATAACAAACAATTGGCTAATGTTGTTGGTTACAAATTTTAAACCCTTTTAATTAATGGCAGCAACCGAAAGATTTATAGGCATTGGATCCCAATGTAATAGGAGTAATTAATCGTCCTGCAATGAATAGATAACGAAGTTTATGTTTACACAGAGAAACGATACCCTTTAATGAAGTTTTGAATTATTAATAAAATAAATCTACAATGTTATATTATGTTATACACCCACGATTTCGTTTGAAGATAGCTTTTCAATTAATATGGGTCATAATACGAATTTAAAAGTAATATGTTATTTTGTTACGATGTAAAACTATGATCGTCACGAAATATTAGTTACAATGCTTACAAACTTAGAAGAAGCTAAGAAAGGATTTTACGGAAATCTGCCGGTGTTGGGTCACCTGTACGTTAACACAGGCTGATTCGCGTGAAGAAGCTAGTAACTATTGTTTTAGGTAACTATGCCTTTAATACGAGTTTACATCAATAATCTTCAAGCTCTGTGTATGTATATAAAAACCTATCGAAGTGGATTTATCGTGCGGCCAAGATGCAACGTAGCAGCTACGTATTTGTTTTTTTTTATTAGAAAGGTTATAAATTTAAGACAGCACATTTTTCTATTATCATAGGAACACACGTGAAAAGGGTGAATAAATTTAGGGAAAAACTATATAAAAACACGTGTCACCTGTTTTTTTACGATTCTTCCTAGATTATTTGAGCCCACTTAATAAACTCAATACTCCATATTTAACATTATATTATATTTTTATACGGCAATCATTTTAAAGGGTTGCCCGGAAAATTGTTGCAACCCAGTGTTATTTTAACCATTAAGCCTTCGTTATATCCTTAAAAGAAAAGAGATATTTTTTTAAATCAATTACTAACACATAAAATCCTACAGCTTTAAAGAAATATAAAAAAAAATATTTTATTTAGCATTTTGCTACTACAAAAGTATAAACGTTAACATTCAACATTTAAAAGTATCTTTGATGCCGTTTAATTAAAATCGTTACAAATTCTTTACAAATGAGTTGTATTCAGTGGTTTGAAATTTTAGAACAATTGTCACCCTTGCTTTCAACTGAAGCGTCAAATTCGTACGGTTCGGTTGTGAAAGGTTTTGTTACTTTTGTTCATCGACGCAATTTACAATTAACTGGCGCTTGATTGTAAGAGCCTTTATTTACCGAGAATATAATGTATTACAAAAAATGTACATTTTACTTTTCATATTTTTTTACTCAAATAAATAATGTGACGTCTTCCAACCCGCATTAGGCCAGCGTAATGGAATAAGGCCTAATCCTCTCACTCAGTAGAGGAGGTCCGTGCCCAGCAGTGGGACATGTATTATCTGTATAATATATGTCATACAGTAGCCCTGTGGCTAGTCAAAAAATAATGGGTAATACTTTAAATAGAACTGGAAACACAAAATAATCTTCAAAGAAGTTCCATTTAAGTCGAGTTCAAGTAAATAAATACTACACTATTTTTATGCATATATACGAAAGGCGGACAAGCAGATTATCTTCCTTTTGGTAAGCTGCTATCGTCTATAGACTAGCAACATTGGAGGCACTGAGAGCGTTGCTATGTAAAACCCTTTTACCCGGTTTTACATAGTGGGCGTTAAGGGATTTACGCAGTATTGTCCGATAACTTAATACCAACCACGATACAAAAATATCACAAAAAAATCTATACTAACGCCTTTATTCCCAAAGTATTGGACAGAGGATTAAGTGTATATAAGTTCCCCGAGGTATCTCCGTCATACCAGACTATACATAAAGATAGCGATTCTCTGGACAAAAGCAAAAACATTTCATAAAGGCTTCATCGGTAAAAATATTTCTCAGTGGATGTTGATATTCAAAGCCGCAATACCTTATCTTATCAATATAACTTCACCGTTAATTCTACATCGTCGCTCACACTTCAATGGCATAATTTAAGTGTCTTTACAATTGTAAAACTTTTCATTACCATTGGCTCGGAACGTATTAATACTGTGGAAAAGAAACAACAAGAAATGATTTAGCATTATCTATCGATATAGCCTCTTTAGGTGTCCTACTATTATCTAAATCTATATTATCTAACAGCGGCTGATGCTGACATTACTGAGTCATCTCGATGTCCTTGACCTTTACCACCCGAGGTCTAGCTATAAAGCTTTACCATTCGCCTTCGACATTATATCCTTTATTGCTTTGGTTTAGTATGTTAAGGATGAACATCCTGAACTAATCAAGTATTGTCGGTTTTAACAACTATGTACTTTGGTTTAAACTGTTATGCTACAAATTAACGGTATGTATATATATTGATTCAGTTTGTGACGAAAATACGCTATAGGATGTACTATCATAGAAAATAGTAACATGATCCAAAAAAGATACACCTGGACACCAAAGATAGGCAGAGTAAAAATAAATATTTGATAAGGTCGGCAGAAAAGAGATGTTAATTTATTCTGCTAAAGCCAGACTTAGTCGGTTATTTCTGACGATGATAAATCTAGGTAACCTGTAACAAATAATATTTTAATAGGCAGACATAAATGTTAAGTGCATGTGTTTAATTATTAATTTACTGTAGTCAGCTTTCAATACTACAACCAGTCTCACTATAAATAAAATGATTAGATTTTGGTTAACTTATTTAATACTGATAAAGCTGTATCTAACAGCGGTGTTAATTGTTTTATTTCTGGTAGACAATGAATCGTAGAAACTATGTGATTATACATTAATAAGCTAATGGATTAGTCATTTCACCAAGTGGTACGCAGCAACCCAAGACATAATATAATTAATTATCATAATCATACAAATAAATATATGTAATGGTACATCATTTCTGTTATTAAAATAAATTTTAATTAAACAGATTATTTTTCTTAAAAAACACAGCAAATAGACATGATGATCTCCAAATTCTATTAGAGTTATCTCTAGGTACAACAACATACATACATACTTAATCTTAATACCGCTATATAATCGAATAATATGTCGTCCAGGCAAACTGTATCTCATTAGACACGTTGGTATCGAGAGTTGTCGAGTGATTTGAAATCATAACGAGTCGAGATAGGTGCGGAATTCCAACACTCATTTCCAAAATCCGGCTAAATTAAAAGCAAACTGCAGTCTGCGGGGTCAATATCGATTTCCTTTTGAATCAAAAAGCAATTTGAACGCATTTAAGGATTTCCTGTTACAGCTGCTAACAATGAACTGTTAGTATAGCGCTGTGAGAGAGTGCAGTGCAGGTCACTGATTGAAATAACTAAATTCAAATTAGGAACTCTTTCAGTTATTAAATAATATTGCCAGACTAAGCTTTTTAAAATAAACATTAGAA
This sequence comes from Amorpha juglandis, assembly GCA_949126905.1. NCBI lineage: Eukaryota > Metazoa > Arthropoda > Insecta > Lepidoptera > Sphingidae > Amorpha > Amorpha juglandis. The sequence continues at coordinate 12,586,079 of OX421367.1, forward strand.
ATCAGGACGTGTAGTTGATTGTATTGACTTTGATGATTCATGCCAATTAGCTATTACTTACAGTTCCCAAGTGGCACTAACGTAGCGTAAATAAATTGACTGTTTAAATAACGAATGTTCCTTATACATATGTCAAAAATATGAAATTATAAATTTGACACACTTTAAAAAGTGCAAGCACACTTTCACGACACAGTTAATCGATGACCCAGAGTCATGCACATGCAAAATTTACACTTTTACCTCACCGATCTAACACATTTGAAATCGCTGCCTACACGTTGCGATTCAAAATGGACACATATTATCTGAGCTGTTGTAAAAAAAAACATGATCCGTTATCTCGAACTATCACGGTATATCAATTTTAAGATATTTTATTTTGCTCGAAAATATTTTTTTCTTTTTGATAGTCATTTTGTTTTTGTTCATTCTGAGGTTTACGGATGGAGTTAATAAAAAATCATTGGTATTAGAAAAACTATCCCTCTGTTATTTTTTAGGATCAATGGACGGATCGCCATTATTAAGATTCCATATTATCTACCTGCGGCACATCGGGTAGAGTCTTTATTTTTTTGGATTTTGAGGAGTACTTTCATTAAATGTCTTAGAAGAATAATATTGCTAGATTTAATAATATGACTACTTTGGCTAAGTTAATTTGGTGTTGCCGTGCAAACTTACTTTAAAAAAATCGTTTAAGTTTCAGTAAAACAATTCATATAAAGTAGCTATTCAGAAGGTTTGAGTGCGCTATTATCAAAAGAAATGGTTAGATTATTAAAGTATTCAGAAAAATATTGCAATGAAGTGAGAATTCGCTTTGCAAATATAATTGTAAGTTAATGTAGCGAATAAATAGCTTACAAAGAACTTGGCTCGCGGCAACTAAGTAGAATATAATATCAGACTTTTGTATTCAACGTCATGTACTTGGTAGAATTACTGTTAATTAAATAAACGATAGCTTTAACAATAACAAAATTAATACTTTTATGTAACACATTCCGACTAGTTAATGCTCTTACTTTTACTCACTTAACTATTGTCACGATTTATTGATCTAATGTTTTAATGTCTTGATTATATTTTTAAGCACATCAAAGTATAGAAGGCAGATCTTTTTAGAAGATAAATTTATACCCTGAAAGGCAATTTTTTGTCATAAAATTAGCAAAGACTCGAATATGTCTCATTAAAAAATCACAACACGCGTACAGAGTCAAGCAAGTTCCCAGTACCTCCATTAAAACGACTTATGGTCTCAATAACCTGTCAGACAAGAAACAGGAATAGTCAGGGTGCATCAAATAAGAAACCACAACCAACAACTGTTGTGATTGCTCCGCGCGATGCAGCTGATATTAAACTGTGTTTTGTGCATATATATCTTAATAAATATGGCTTAATATAATAGTAGGTTTAATACAATATTAGTTATCATGTCTATCCCCTGGTATCAATGATGTCATCACTTCGTGATGAACTTACGACTGTATGACAGTCACTAATGAATATGAGGGAATGTATTTCTGATATCGATACGTGCGGTGTATATGATGTAAACCCTATAATTGTCAAATAATTTTTGGCATGAGTAATAAAGGCTAATATTATATCATATTATAATGTTACGTATCAATATGTACTTGAGGCGTAATGTTTCGGAATAATTTGATTTAATAGCAAATAACCATTTCGAATACAAACATTATATAAATAACTATGTGGATATAACGTTAGTGTATCAACAGTAAATTTATTATTAACTCCACCGACATGATGATATACCGAAAACTAACATATATTCGCACACACACACGCACACACATATGCATACTCGCACACTCACACGCACACACTTACACATACACACACATGTATATTATTATTGATATAATTTCCGTACAAAATCGTTGATGTCTTTTGTACGAGCCCAAAAATTCATAATAATCAAATGTTTCACAAATAATAAAACATTGTTGTTAATTAGTATTTTTTATAGAACAATGTTTACGACATGCATGATACGAATAGATTTCAGACATAGTGAATAAACACATGTATACCTTAACAATTAATGTAATTTACCATTGCAAACTCAGTGTGTAACACTCAAATAAATAAAATGTTTTAACGTCAATTACGGTAGGTGTACGTAGGTACCTTTGAATGAGGTATTCAGCCCAACGCAGTTTTATGAAGTACCCTCAAGTACGGCTTTATGTCGCGCTGAAAGTGTGTGCTGTCTTTTCAATTGACTGCAAAACCATGCAATTAACAATTCATTCTTTATACCTAACCACTACCAAGGGAACCCTAAAACTAGGCCTATATTGTCTGTCGTCTCACCTACATAAATAAGACTCTATATTTGAAATGTTAAAGATAGTCAGTTGAAATGTTCACAGATAATATTGTGTTATTATTATTACAAATATCCTACACATATTAGAACAATCAAAAAGTCAAAAAGTAACACGGGTGGTACGGAACCCTTAGTGCACGAGTCCGTCCACTCCCACTTTACAACGTTTTATTTCAGTTAGTTTTTTAAACTCGGAATTGATAGTGAAAACCGGGCGAATTTTAATTTGTCTCTTTGGAATTATCTTAGTTTATTCAGTTTTAATTATAAGTACTTTAGTTTATATTTCTACGTTATTTCTGTCCCATTATTGACACGAAAGATCTGAACTAGCTTATGCTCGCGGCTCCGCCCGCGTGAACAGCATTTAAATATTACCATCCCCTATTTTGACCCCTTTGGGGTAGAATTTATCAAAATCCTTTCTTAACGGATGCCTATGTCATAACATCTACCTCCATGCCAAATTTCAGCCCGATCCCTCCAGTGGTTTGGCCTGGGCGTTAATAGATCACTATGTCAGTCAGTCAGTCAGTCACCTTTGAGTTTTGTATATTTAGATATGTAAGCATAAATATAATTCTGGAGCCTTAACACATGCATCACCTTTAACGAGAAGTTTTTCCTCAAATATCTCATATAAAAGTGTCAACACACGAAATTACGACATCATGAAGACAAAATACTCCAGAGAGCTTGGTTGAAAGTACTTTTCCTCTATTTTATTTCTGCTTTAGTATTCTATGCAAGCTTGTAAGTTTCGATAGACATATAAAGACCGCCGGATAAAACTGGTTTTTCACGACTTAACGAGTCGACAGAGTGATCTTGTGTTGCCGCCTGCCTCCTGTACAAATAATACTGTACTGTAATGTACGTATACTGGTTATTTAAGAAACGACTACTCGATTGAACTCTGGACCGTCTAATTCAAAGCTAGCTTATAGTACGCGCAAAATAACTTGGCCGTCCTAAAGTTAGTAATGTCAACCGCCCTCTACGACTCCCGCCATCTTTTCTTCTTTGTAAACAATAGCCGGCCAAGTTAATAAACACTGTCATTATTCAACGAAAATTCTATTCCCAATGCTACAAAAATCACTTTTCATTTAGTACTAAACAAAACCCCAATACAAACATTGGTAAAGTTAACATTGTTTAGTTAGTCGTAAAGAAATGGAAAATTTATATAAAACAACCCCAATATCTTGAGGAGGATTACCGAATTTTTTCCTCCGATACTGAGTAGGGACGACGTTAATTTCATTTATGGGTGTCTCTTACATCGGGTGTTTTTCTCCCGCTCAGATTACCGTTATCCCGATTACTTGGTACTCCTGACTCATGAAAACCTTGCGGTCACCTCATCTTTCATTCGGGAATTAATCTACGTTAACATAGGATTAATTAGTAAGTTAATTAGACTAATGCGTTCTATGTTACGAAATATTTGGTGAGTTACAAAATGTACGTTTATATAGGATTTAAAAGTAAAGTTATATCTAATAGAATAAAATTTACATCATAATTGGATAACAACGTCTTTTAAGTTCAAAGAGAAAACATCAGAACAACGATAATTACGTCGCGAGAAATGAATTTTTGTGTTGTTAAATACGCTTATCTGCCGATCCCTCAAAGCGCTGACCGACGCGACGCAACTTGTTGGCATAAAACTTTGTCCCAGTTTTACAAGATTTAATTTCAGGCAGGAGAGTTTCTGTGACAAGAAGCCGGTTGAAATTATACTGTAATGATTAAAAAAGAAATAAAGTCCACAATGAATTTTGTATCCAATAATATGAATTCCATGATTTTAATGGAAATCTGTTTTATAATACAAAGTCGCAGTTTTAAAGGTTACTTATATAGAAGTGGTTATCTTGATGTTACCGCCAATGACTGCGTAATATAAATGTTTTGATACATTAGTGTTATTGTGAGTTGCGACCAAAGAGACATTTTGTTACAAAGCGAGGCGCGTAGTTCAAGTGTACGCTAAGTTAAGACAATTTAGCAGATTTATCCACAGCTACAATGTGTTAATTTGTCTGCTTAGTCATTTTATTTCACCAAGAAACGCTTTAGTATGAAACCAAATGAATTAAATATGATATCTGTGGAGTTTGGCGTACTATTACTCAGTATTATTTGGCTCGGGGATGTTATATCCATCCTCAGATTCATATTATAAAATATTACAAATGATTTAATTTCTTCTACAGTTTGCCACCGTTATTTTTTTTAATAAATAACAAAGGCAAATCAAGTTCTTTAAATCGAGCTAATTATAATATTCGGGCATCGATATCTAATTTACTGGGCCTGTCATTCGTCAGGGTTTCCCCAGATTTGTCGTAGTTTCAAAGATGTTCTGGAGCGTTTGGAACTGGGTCAACTTTATTGAATCCGAGGAGACCAGATAATACTCTGATATTGATTAAATTAAACTTTATACATTTGTTAGAAAAGTATTATATATTCTAGGAAAATGTTATATGACCCGGATTTTGACTTCTCTGTCCGGCGTCTACATAATACATCAGGCCTTCCGTTCGAGCCATGTGAGTGACCATATGTATCTACTACAAATCCAATGAAGTGACTTTAACGATATTATCGCATCGGAATTCGCTCGTAAATGGAACACGTTAGTCACCAGAAGTCTCATTGGGTTCGCTGGCTCTTCCCGGGATTCCGGACCTCGGACCGGTTTTGGTGCACGTGGTTAAGTCACGGGCTCTCGGCGGGTATACACGCTCGGTCCAGTACGCGTTACAAATCGAGGGCGATGGCCCAATGTAATCACTGTAGGTGCGTTAGCGGCCCTCTCTTGGGCCCACGCAGCGTGTCATAACCCTTTAGTTGCGTAACGGGATTTAATGTCAAATGGAAGGTATGCTTACTAATGTGCTTTATTCTGAGTTGAGGTAGATTTAGCAGATGGTGATTTCCGTTCAAACACCCGTTGATTTTTGTTACTAAATGCTTTTACGATACACACATCAATATCTACTTTAGAATATTCTTTGCAAAGCAAGTTTAGGTTTCTTTTTTCTATTTTAAAATACAAAAAAAACCACCGACCACCGACAATGATACCCGCTTTTATAAATGCTTCTTCACACTCCGAAGAGGGAAGAAGCAAATCGAGGGGCCTGCGATAGAATAGGCGGATGATCAATGCAGACACAGGGATACAAAGATGTACCCCTATAATCGCCCCAACTAAGCCAACCAGTCATGTCGCAAGCCCCTCGGGAGAACACACTAGCTGATTCTGGAACACGGTCTACACAAGGTGTCATTATGGCAGGTTTTAACACCACGTGCACGGTGGTCGCTATCCGGGCGGATATGAACCACCGGCACAGTAGATTCTGGTATTGTAGGTGTACTTGAGCTGTGAAGATCGCTTACCACCAGGTGGCCCTTCTCGCTAGTTTGCCGGCCTCTGCTATAAAAAAAATTGTTCCAACTCTATAAATCTACGTCAGTTGTTATGCTGTTTCAAACAATTGCTGTCGTAACATTCCACGGGTTCACGATTTTCTATAGAAATTCCTTGCTTTATAACTCCGATAGAATTCCAGATTCTTAGCATAAATGGTCCAGTAAGGAGCAAGTTTCATGGACCAAATAGAATTTTGCAATGAATATTGGTACCCAACTTTCGATAAATCGTGACTAATCGTTTTGAGGTCAATATTTTTAGACCGTCGGCAATTGATAATTCATTCGCTTTCATACTAGACATGCCCATGTGAAGTATTTTTTTTTCGAACACTGACTTATAATATTGACATTCTTTATCAGTCCATATGTTTTTAACAATCATTGTAGACTTTAAAAACTTCGAAGACCGATTTCAAAATCCAAATTCGAGGCTTTTGCTGTATTCAGTTGAGGGTATATTATCTTTTTCATCCATACTTCGCCCTCAATTCTTAACCAAATTTATATAAGATGACGCCGAAAAAAACTTTTTTTGACAAAAACAATGCTTATTCAAATCGGTGTGTGTCGGAATTATGCGTGAACACACAAACATACATACACACAGACACACACACGCGCGCGCGCGCTTATACACAGAGAGAGAAAGAAATGACTCAAATTCATAACACCGCTCTTTTTTGTTACTGGCTCTGAATTACCTTAAAGAAATCTAACATACGAATGTTAAATTCCGATATACCATTAACTTGATAGTACGGTATCAAATTCTATATATATAATATAACTTACCTATTGGGTCAAGTGGAAGTAAGTGAATAAAAGTAAGAGCTCCCGTATATTTTGGAACATTTTCCATTTCAGTTAGTTGTGGGGCATTTAACGGAAATACGGTGTTTTAAATACCTCACAATGTGGTAACAAATAAACTAATAAAACGACCAAAAAAACTGAAAAGGTAAAAATAAATCCAAACTATGTTAAATTGGTGAGACGGTAGGTTAATTGGCTATTGGTACTTTCTTTCTTTTCTTTATTTCTGCCTTGTGTTATCCCGGCTTAGTGCCAGGGTCCGCCTTCCTACTTAAACGCCTCCACTTCGCCCGGTCTTGAGCATCTTCTATAGTGAGACTATTGGTACTACCGACTCAAAATTGTTGAGTTATTTTTAGCTTTGTTGTTTTTTTGATTCGGATTTATGTTTGTTAAAAAGATTTTACTCTACTATTTTTAGTTAAAGAATCATAAAAATCTTACCATAAACGACGAAGTTTGAGTATTGTATCCCTGATTTAAATCCTTTAGGCCTGGATTTTCTTCTTGAAATTAAAATGGGACCAACTTTGATCCATACTTGTTCGAATAAAATAACAAAAATCCACATTCGGCGGAATTATGCGTGTTATTACAACTAAGTAAATAAACGCGTCGAATTGAGAACCTCGTCCCTTATCATCGTAGGTTAAACCAGCTTTTATAGAAGAAATATTATTTTAGTTTATTAAGCATTCTTCTAACAGTGCATTTTACAAGTTAAACTCATAGATTTTCGGTATCGTGTTGAACAATAATTGATTTGTTCTACAATATAACAATTATGTATTGGTAAAAAAATATTCGTAGGAATTAATATTTTTTCGTATTAATATCATTAGATACGGATAACTTTTTCGTCGTTTGTGCTGAACATTTAATTGCTGGTTCCTGTAATTGTTTAATTGGGCATCCAAAGGTATTCCCAAAACTAATTAAAAAGTATGTAAAAGAAGTAACAGGGCCAGTGTATGCCATGTAGGCAAATGTGTCGCTTAAGATTTAACAACATGTACCTAAAAATTATTTTAAGTTACGCACGTAGATAATAAAAAACTGTATTGTATGATCAATATAAATAATTGGTTGGAGATAATAGGAACGAGCGCTGCTATTGTTTTTGTAAAGATAAAATATATTTGTCAGTTAAGTAATACAGAGAAAAATATATTTTTAGCACTCCTTTATTTTAATTTCGCTGTGTTACAACTTAACCGACGAAATGCCCATTTCAGTTTGATTTGCTTCAAATTAATGTTATTTATATACGGTATTAGTTTATGATATTTCTTTTACATATTTGATATGAACGCATTTATATGATCTTGTTAATCAGGCTACAAAATAGACATATATTGTATTACTAGGTACATATAATATTTGCACTTATTAAAACTATTTACGCGTATCAGAAAGAAACATTAATATCAAGTCCAATAACAATCTTGATTTTGTTTCCAATAATAAAAATAATACCCAGAGCATTTGAACTCCAACAACAGTTTTATAGAAAAGTTAACAAAAAGAAATAAAGTTTCTAAAAGACGGAGCTTTGGCAAAATGTCAGTTTCCAATTCAAATATTGAAGTTCGGGAGGAACTGAAAGTCTCGGGTTAGACTTCGGAAAGGAAAATTGAACTTGAGCGATTACATATTCGTCAAGACACATTTTTGTTGGTTATTTATTATTTATGTTAGTAGTTATCTGCAGTGTGATAAAGCATTTAGGATTATAATATTATTTATTTGAAAATAAATTACTATTTTCACTACAACCGATAATTTCACTAAGCTAATAATACAAATTGCTTATTCTAATAAATTTTGCCTATCGCATTTTCAACTTTTCTGCTACTTTGCATTCAATTACATTCGTACTAGCAAGTAACATATAGGAGGTATCTATTATAATATGTAACCTACCGTTATAGTTTCTAACAATAAAAAAAACTAGAATGAATTTAGATTCAAATATATTTGAATATTTTTATGATAAGGTGTTAGTGTAGTTTTTTGCATTCATTACCATAATCGATAACGAAGTCTGCGTCAAGCGCCACTCGAATAAATGAAGCGATAGTTGTTTACTCATTGTTATATCTATATTCTTAAAGATTGAGTAAAGTTTTAACTGGCACTCATAGTCTCAACACAAAACATGTTGGTACCCATTATGCGCTGTTTCCTCCATTAATTGCACAAGAGTTGAATCTTGCATTGTAATAATTCCACATAACATAGTACGTTAATGCGTAGTAACCATTTATAATACCGGTTTGATTTAATAAGGAGAGTATACGATGAAAAAATGTAGAAGCTTTATTAGATATGAGTCGCAGTAAATAATTTTGTAGAAAGGTATCGTGAAATAGTATCAAAAAATCACCGACGAATTACCATATGAAAAGGCTATAAGCACTGAGCCTTTGCGTCGATATGAAAATAATTTGACACAGTATTCGAGATGGGAAATTGTGAGAAAATCTATAATACTGACTTATTGAAAGTTATGTTGTAAATTGCAGTGGTAATAGGTTCGCAGTAAATTGGATACATTCGCTATTGCACTTGTGTACATTTTAACGTGTGCCTGTGAGGAAATCCTTAAATCTATCTACTACGTGATCTCGTCTGTAATTCGTGTCAGAGGTGTTAGTTGAAAATAACATATTTTCACCACTTAGGTCTTTAAACGGAGTCTGTGTGTATTAACTAATGTCAATGTGGTTTGTGTGGCAATATCTACAGCATGGTATTCATCTCTTTGATCATCCAGGAATGCAACGTCTATTGGGACTAAACTATGCTTAACAGTGGGTCCAGTATAGTCCCTTAACCAAGCTAGGATAAAGGAAATGGAAAAAACTGCTTCAAATCGCTGTTATATTGTTTGATGACTTGCACTAAGATGATATCAAACGGAGTTTTAAATAAATACAATGTAATACTAAACTATTTACTACTTTTAACTATTTTTGTATAAAGTCAACAGAAGTTAAAGCAGTAATATATCAAATAAAATAAATAGATAATGCAAGTCCCAAAGCAGAAAAATAATATTGTCATTCAATGTTCTGTACGCTGGCAATAGCACATGGCGCAAGGATAAGAAACGATATTGCAATTTCTGAAGTGGGTGTTATAAAGGAGCTCAATATGATCCAAAAATAAATGAAATTTTGATTAAATATGCAATACAGTGATTTTTAATAAAATGTTTACTTTTTTTTATAATCTTTAACGGGTCTTTGATTCGTCTTTGATTCTACTCGTAGATAGGTTTCACTGTAACCTTTCGTTTGGGCGATTAAAGTACCATTTATATCTACAGACACATGCACACATGCACCAACATAGAATTGACAATTTACATAGAGATTTGTCACCCGATAATATTTTTATATCTATAGCTTTATTTTTGTTTAAACGACGAAAAAAAGCTGGTTGTAATTATAACAATATTATTATGCTCTAAAATCTTTGACAGGAACAAACTCCTATTTAAGTGACATAAAAAATGTATTGTAAAGCGCAATGCATTCGAATATTCATTCTGACTGTGTTAAAATTTGCAATATACTCGTTCAAAATCCTACATGATACGCTTGATCGTGTCATTGTCTACGAGTATTGGCAGGTGCATTTTATTTTCCACGGTCCCAGATATCTGAAGAATATACAGGGTGTCCCAAAAAGTAGTGTCAAGCGGAATTCCAGAGATAGAGCACCCTTTGGGGTATCTGAATCACCCCTATGTATGTTCCGCGATTTTGCATAGTTTTCGAGTTATGAATTTTTTTATGTGTTTTGAGAATTTTCCACCTGAACAACTTTAAAAATTTCTAAAACAAAAAGAAGAAGACTTTTTCGAATTTTTATTGTTGTATCTGAATAGTCATGAGTTGTACCTTTCCGGTTAAAAGATTCAGCTTTTTAAATTTGATGGAAATTATGAAAATCTAAGTGTAAAGTGAAAATTTTACGTTCTGAGAACTATGACTTCAATTTTCAACTTAAAATTAAAAATCTACATAGGCAATTTTATGGTTTCTAAGTAGGGCCCAAAACTTCTTCAGAGTCTCAGCTTCAATATTCATAAAAGAAAAATGGTACTTAATGGGGCTACTTTTGCTAAAATTTGCCTTCAAAGACATCAAGGTGGAAAATTCTTAAAATTACCAATGTGAATAAAAAATTTTTTTGTTCAATTTATTATTCCTTTAAGGTTATTTAGTTTGTTAACCAACCAAAAGATTGCAGGGAAACTAAGATCTAAGATTTAATAAACATTTGGAGGTTATTTAGGTTTAATAAATAAAACGAAAAGGTTTTCAAAATGCCGACCTTCGTTCTCGATACATATTCTACATCGTCTTAAAAAGTTTTCTTTTAGTCTTATGAATGCTATTCTGTTGTTTTTAATAGTTTCTTCTGCCTGTCTCAATTTTCTTCTTAATTCCGCTACGTTGCTAATGTTTTTAGCGTAAACTATTTCTTTATAATATCCCCAGACAAAGAAATCGATTGGATTCAAGTCTGGGGACTGGACTGACTGACATGCAATGGGCCCTCCACGGCCGATCCATCTGTCTCTAAATCTTTCTGTTAAATGTTGTCTGACAATTCTTGCAAAGTGGCATGGAGCACCATCGTTTTGGAAAATCATGTTCCTACGCGTTAACAGATTTACGTTTTCTAGTAAGAAGTGGAAGTCATTTGTTAAAAATTCCAAGTAGGCCTCGCCGTTCAAACGGTCAGGTAATTCGAACGACCCAATCAGCTGTCCGTTTAAGATGCCTGACCATAAGCTTACGCTGAATTGCTCTTGAAAATTGGATTCACGTGTCAGGTGTGGATTTTCAATGCTCCAAGAATGATAATTGTGTATGTTGAAAATCCCGCATCGCTTGAAATGAGACTCATCAGTCCACAAAATAGTGTTAAAAAAATTATCATCTTCAGCGTGGCGGCGCAACATTTCTTGACAAAACGCCACTCTTCTCGTGTAGTCTGCGGGCTTAAGCTGCTGAACTCCTTGAATATGATGAGTGAAAGCCCTCTTGTCGGAGTATTCGATGTGCGTGTGATTTTGGAATTCCGATTCTGCGTCCTATTGTTCTCACACTAACTGATGGATCTCTTGCCACTTCTTCGCGTACTAAATCGACATCATCTGGGTCATGCATTTGTTGAGGCCGCCCGGATCTACTGCCTGGTAGACGTTCATCCATGTAAGAGTGATGGACTCTTAAAATCATACGATGATCAGGCCAAATTTCGGGCTGAGGTCCATGTCGATTTTGCGCTTGCTCCCTGTACAATCTGGCTGCTTCACTAGCATTTCCTATTACATAACCATAAAAGTAATGCATAAGAGCATAATGTGCTCGAAAAGTCCGTTGAGTCCGTTATAAACTAATTAACCTTAAAGGAATAATAATATTCAGAACAAAAATAATTTTTATTGAAATTGGTAATTTTAAGAATTTTCTACCTTGATGTCTTTGAAGGCAAATTTTAGCAAAAGTAGCCCCATTAAGTACCATTTTTCTTTTATGATTATGAAAGCTGAGACTCTGAAGAAGTTTTAAGCCCTACTTAGAAACCATAAAATTGCCTATTTAGATTTTTAATTTTAAGTTGAAAATTGAAGTCATAGTTCTCAGAACGTAAAATTTTCACTTTACACTTAGTTTTTTATAATTTCCATCAAATTTAAGAAGCTGAATCTTTTAACCGGAAAGGTACAACTCATGACTATTCAGATACAACAATAAAAATTCTAAAAAATCTTCTTCTTTTTGTTTTAGAAATTTTTAAAGTTGTTCAGGTGGAAAATTCTCAAAACACATAAAAAAATTCATAACTCGAAAACTATGCAAAATCGCGGAACATACATAGGGGTGATTCGGATACCCCAAAGGGTGCTCTATCTCTGGAATACCGCTTGACACTACTTTTTGGGACACCCTGTATATAAATTATAGTGACCAGTTAATAGTGTTAATATTTTACTGGAATAGCGGAATAATGATGCTAAAAAAAATATACGGTTGCATTATAATATGACGCTTGATAAGTATTACTACTACTAACGCTGAACGACATCTACTACCTCTTATTCAATATTCGGCGCCTTAATTCATACTGACTACCTAGGTGGCGGAGTTGTATTGCGTATGCGGTACGACTGCTGTTCAGAGGTCTCGGGTTTGATCCCCGGATTGGATGAAGTTGATAATGAGTTTTTTAAACACAAAATACTAATAATCATGATAGTCCATAGGGTATACTCCAGTATATAGCGATTGTGTTCCAATACAATGTATCGATACTTGTTTCGATAATATAATAAGTCTAAGAAAAGTAGATATTATTAGGTTAGTATGATATTTTATTGGAACTTAATAAATAACGATGTACGTATGTACTGCCAATAAAATTCATAGGGAAGGTTCATTTATATTCATCTGGTAGTTCGTAACTTCGTAACATTCTATGATATACAATATATGACCAACTCTCTTATTCATGATTTAGTTATTTATTTATTACTATTGAGAATACCAACCCTGAAAGGTTATGAATAATTTGTATTTGAACTGGCAAATTAATTACAATTTTTAGATCCATTCAGTACTTTTATGTAATACTATTATTCATGTTTAATAACTTTATTATCAAATATTGTATCATCAAAAATATAGGAAAAAAATAGTATAAATGAAACGCTATGTTTTTAAACTTCACAATAATAAAGTATAGTCGAATCAAGTTATCAATCTCATTTTGTAAGTAAAATATTAAAAGACAATTTCGTAAAACAAGTAAAAAGAAAAACGGTTGTTTCACTGATTTCCCCCAGAACCTTAAAGATAAGCCAATTTCCCGAATGTTTTATTTAACTTTTGTACAATTGGAATAATTAATGAAACATTTCAATCTGTTAGGTGCTGAGAAGGGACTTGTAATGAGATTTCAAGTGCCTTATAAAGATCAATATAACTTGTCAACATAACATAGCGTGGTTGACAAATACATTCTATTAATCTTTTAATTTAAAAATTCCAAATTTTATTATCTGTTTTATCGAAATGCATGTGTTTATAATTAGTATATTATGTTTATTTGATAACTAGATGACCCGGTGAACTTCGTATCACCTACATATATTTGTGTAAAATGTGGTCTAAACTTAATACAAATGTTTTATTTACATTAAATGCAACACAGTTATGCACTTAATGTAAATACAAAAAAAGTGTGCGTTTCGGGACGCTCGACAGAAGTGATAACTTAAACTAATGTGGGTTAAAGTGAGAGCGGAGGAGCCTGCCTGCTGCTGCCGTATGCGTATGCGAAAGGGAAGCCAGAGTGGCGACGTAACGCGTTACGTTACGAAGCTCGGTCAAAGTCATGTCAAAGCCCTGTCAAACTTCTGTCAAAGTCCTGTCAAAGTCCTGTGAAAGTCCGGTCAAAGTCCGGTCAAGGTCCTGCCAAAGTCCGGTCAAAGTCCGGCCAAAGACCTGTCAAAGTCCTGTCAAAGTCCGGTCAAACCCCGGTCAAAGTCCGGTTGAAGTCCGGTCAAAGTCCAGTCGAAGTCTGGTTAAAGTCCGGTCAAAGTCCTGTCAAAATCCGGTTAAAGTCCGGTTAAAGTCCTGTCAAAGTTTGTCAAAATCCGGTCAAAGCCCTATCAAAGTCCTGTCAAAGTCCGGTTAAAGTCCGGTCAAAGTCCAATCAAAGTCCGTTTAAAGTCCGGTTAAAGTCCTGTCAAAGTTTGTCAAAATCCGGTCAAAGTCCTGTCAAAGTCCGGTTAAAGTCCGGTCAAAGCCCTATCAAAGTCCTGTCAAAGTCCGGTCAAACTCCGGTCATAGCCCGGTCAAAGTCCGTTTAAAGTCCGGTCAAAGTCCGGTCGAAGTCCGGTCAAATACCGGTCAAAATCCGGTCCAAGGCCTATTGAAGTCCAGTCGAAGTCCGTTTAAAGTCCGGTCAAAGTCCGGTCAGAGTCCTGCCAAAATCCGGTCAAAGCCCTATCAAAGTCCTGTCAAAGTCCGATCGAAGACCGGTTAAAGTCCGGTCAAAGTCCGGTCAAAGTCCGGTCAAATACCGGTCAAAATCCGGTCAAAGGCCGGTCAAAGCCCTATCAAAGTCCCGTCAAAGTCCGGTCGAAGTCCGTTTAAAGTCCGGTCAAATACCGGTCAGAGTCTTGCCAAAATCCGGTTAAAGTCCAGTCAAAGTCCGGTCAAAGTCCGCTCGAAGTCCGGTCAGAGTCATGCCAAAATCCGGTCAAAGTCCAGTCAAAGTCCTGTCAAAGTCTTGTCAAAATCCGGTCAAAGCCTGGTCAAAGTCCTATCAAAGTCCTGTCAAAATCCGGTCGAAGTCCGGTTAAAGCCCTTCCAAAGTTTGTCAAAATCCGGTCAAAGCCCTATCAAAGTCCTGTCAAAGTCCGGTCGAAGTCCGGTTAAAGTCCGGTCAAAGTCCGGTTAAAGTCCGGTCAAAGTCCGGTCGAAGGCCGGTCAAATACCGGTTGAAGTCCGGTCAAAGTCCAGTCTAAGTCCGGCCAAAGACCTGTCAAAGTCCAGTCAAACTCCGGTCATAGATCGTTCAAAGTCCGGTTAAAGTCCGGTCAAAGTCCGGTTGAAGTCCGGTCAAAGTCCGGTTGAAGTCCGTACAAAGTCCGGTCCAAGCTGACTGGTCGCCATCTGGGAAATCGAAATTATCGATGTTCCAGGGAGGTCGGCTAACGCTGGCTGGTCGATGGACCGCTCGCGTTACGGAACGTTTGGGTTCAACCTCCCATAAGATATCACTTCAAAAAAAAAATAAGTGAGGTACTGCACCATTGCATGTGAGGTAGTCCGTCGCACAATTAATTGACTTCGACGACCTAAGGCAGGTCGTCTTCTCCTTCGGTGTGCGGGGCATCTGAGCCCCCCTACATTTGGAGACGGGCCGCAAGGCGGCACCGCGCAGGGGCGGTTCCTGCTGAAGCCAGGGCACTTCTCGCCTCGAGAACCCGGGGCCGAATATGGCCACTGCGGGGTTTTTAGTTGATATTTGCCGTGCATAGGGTGTACATAGTGTTACAGACTCGGCCCAGCGGTCGCCCGGATGTTTTCCATCTCTCCCGGGTGGCTCAAAGCTGGGTCGTAAGCCCAGTAGAGCCCAACATAACCGTTCCACCTCCCCCGGTGGGACGGTAACGACAAAACGCTTTTCCCCGCGACAAAAAAAATTAATAAAAGAAGTGTGGTTCTCGAGACGCTCGACAGAAGTGATAACTTAAACTAATGTGGGTTAAAGTGAGAGAGAAGAAGCCTGCCTACTGCTGCCGTATGCGTGAGAGAAAGGGAAGCCAGACAGAGTGGCGCCGTAACGCGTTACGTTACGAAGCGGTTTACCCTCCCATAAGAAGTTATCACTTCATTGGATTGCTCTGTACTGTACTGCACTCCAGTCCGGTCAAAGTACTGTAAAAGTCCTTCAAAAGTCCGATCAAAGTCCGGTCACAGTCCGGTCACAGCGCGGTCACAGTCCAGTCAAAGTCTTGTCAAAGTCCTGTCAAAGTCCGGTCAAAGTCCGGTTAAAGTCGGTCAAAGTCCGGTCAAAGCCCGGTTAAAGACCTGTCAAAGCCCCGTTAAAGACCTGTCAAAGTCCGGTGAAAGTCCTATCAAAATCCGGTCACAGTTCGGTCAAAGTCTTGTCAAAGTCCGGTCAGTCCTATCAAAGTCCAGTCAAAAGCGGTAAGAGTCCGGTCGAAGTCCGGTCAAAACCCGGTTAAAGACCTGTCACAGTCCGGTCAAAGTCCTGTCAAAGGCCGGTCAAAGCCCTGTCAAAGTACTGTCAAAGTACTGTCAAAGTCCGGTGAAAGTCCTTTCAAAGTCCGGTCAACGTCCTGTCAAAGTCCTAACAAAGTTCGATCAAAGTCGGTGACAGTCCGGTCAAAGTCGGTGAAAGTCCGGTCAAAGTCAGTCAAAGTCCTGTCAAAGTCTGGTCCAGGCAGGTCCAGTCCGGCCCAGTCCGGTCCAGTCCAGTCAAAGTCCGGTCCAGTTCGGTTAAAAGTCCGGTCAAAGCCCGTACCGTAAATAAAGTTCTCGGGCACTGACAAACTGATGATGAAAAAAAAAAACTTACAAATTGTCTTGAAATTTATTTATTTATTTTCTTTTTTCGTCAACCAACTGATACTTTTACACTTTTTTTATTTCTGAAACAAAACTGTATTGTATTCCAACAAAACAGACCAAAGAGATCGGACCTCATACCATAATATATCCATATTAGCTATGAAACAGACAAATTTCTGAACGCACCTATAAATATTTGACAACTAAGTGTCAATTTATTTCTAAAATGACAAAAGACATCAAATTTTTCATACCTAGGAACGGATTGTATTGGAAAATTGAATTGTCGTTTTTGGTATTTTCCTTTACTTATTATTTATTTTTCTCACCGGGTAAACCTTCCCTGAACTTCCACAAATATTTCAAGATCAGAATTAGCCAAATCGGTACAGCCAGTCTCGAGTTTTTGCGAGACACACGCACAGCGATTCATTTTTATATATATAGATTATAGGGTGTAGCCAATATTATGGTTTATCAGTATTTTGATAATATTTATGCAATCTTGCTTTGGTAGATAGGTTCAGGAGCCTTATTTTCTATGACCGTGACCGAGTTGAGTCAGCGAAAAATTTGCGTTGACTTTGTGAAATTGGCAATAAGTGTTGTTTTGTAAGCCAATGTCAAATTTTATAAACAAGATGAGTTGCGTTATATGTGCTTGTTATGAATGTATGACATTGCCTTAGAGACTGACGTTCGTTGCTGATTTCACGCAGTTAACGTAACGCGCTCTAACGTAACGCTGCGGACCACAGGTTTTATGCTTAAGGCTATAACTAAAGGCGAATCGTAAAAATTACGTTGGGTTTGAAGAAAATGCTTAAAAATTTGGTGACTCAATCACTGTGTATATCTACACTAATATTATAAAGAGGAAAGATTTGTATTTTTTAATGTAACGAATAAACTTAAAAACTAGGTACTGGATCGATTAGAAAAATTCTATCACCATTAGAATTCTTCATTATCTCTGATATAATATGATGAATATAGGCTACTTTTTATCCCGGAAAAAGCAGATCACGCGAGCGGAGCCGCGATGAAAACTAATATATAATATAATTTAATCCCACAGTTTTCTGTCGAATTACAATTTGTAGAAGTGGGCTTAACTTATGTACAAAAACGTTTTATGTACTGATATTTTAATCAACATATAGATTTCAATAAATTTTAGACCTAAACAATCCTTGTGGTCGAATAAAAACACGCGTCGTATGAATTTTATAACCATTAAAAATTCTGCCACACGCTGCATTTCGGTCGCGCGAAATCTTCATTGCGGTAAGCTTTTTGTATGGCGTAAATAGTCAAGTTTATTATGATGAGGTTCTTAAGAATTCTCTTGCATTATAACTGCAGCTCCTTTTTTTAAAGGAACATAGTCTAGGCATTCTGTGCTCAATAATCCGTGTTAGTATTTTATTAGTATTTATATTTTCTGTGCGTGTATTACCAGGATTCATCTTCCTAGTCAGTTTCCTCCATCTCATCTTTAGTATTCTAAGGACGAGGTATTTAGATTATGTGTTCTAATTAGTATTTTAGTGCTACTACCGTAGTAGAGCGATCCAGGCAAAGTTAAGTTTGACGTCATCGCAATTCGATGCGCTTTATGTTAAAAGCTGTCATGTATGTGGGTGTGGTGACACCCACGTACGTGACTAAGATTTTTTTACTTTTAGGTTTTAACTTACGTGGCGCCATGAGAAAGTTTATGGAAAAAGATTAATTTGTTTCCTCAAATTCCATAGTATGTACTCGTATTACATCTGAGTTTTTTCTTTATCTATAAATGATATAACTTACTTCTATATATTTTACAGGCGTTAGATTCTCTTTCTTTTCTGCCTGACGCTATTCCGGATTAGACGTTGCTACATCATATGAGACAAGCGTTTTTTAGACCGTCGGGATCGTATCCCTGGTATTCTACCATATATGCATAGATATCTGATAGCTTCTATAAAAGAACTCTCAACGCAGCGGACAGGGGAATAACTTAAGTCTCTCAAACAAAAAATACAATCCCCAGATTAATACTTCAGTCAGAACTGCAACACTAATGGAAATAAAAATTAAAATGTTAATTTATACCATAAATTCGTCTACAACTGAATTGTTAACCCGATATTTCGGAGTCTAACGATATCGTTAAAAAGTTTTTTCATTGTTCGTTCTCAATCTAACAATGACAGCAGTTGTACTGAACGAAGAAAATTATACCCGAGGTGGAGTTTAAATTTTTTCAACTTTTAAATTTCTTTTATAATAAAGTTGATCCAGTTGTACAATTTATTTTATAGACAGGATTGAGATGATATTTTGTTCGTTTAATCGCGATGTTAATATATGCGATAAATTGGTTCAGACATCTGCCAATAACCTATCAGACGGCAGTATGTATGTAAATAAATACGAATACAGTACTTCCTTTTTTAAACACGTCAAAGATTTGAATATGACTATGCTTTTTGGTGGATACCAGTTTACAAATTGTTTCTCGTAGTTTATTTCCTGAGACGTGATCGTTTATTTTACCAAGAATATCGAATAGCCCGACACTGAGCCGATGCATCTTTGGATGGGTGCTCCAGTGTTTCATTGCACCGGCGTTATCTACGCCTCATATTTTCTTGTTTATCTTTGCGACATAATGTACATAAAGAGGTACTTGCATATGTACATGATACGTGAGAATGTTAACATCAGTCGCTTTAGAACACAAATTACTGCATTTTAATCGACTGTGGATTATTCAATTTTGTCTAAAGTTTTTTTTACGAATTGGTATCGTTTAAATTTTGCCACGAAGGAAAATGGAAAACTCGTCTACGGATCGTGATTCGTGTCGCGACATTGAATTATGAAATTTTTTACTTATAATTATCTAGAATGCAATAAGTTGACAGCTTCCGTGACGCTTTGGGCCGCCTGTGAAGCGAAAGACCGCGGGTTCGATTCCCACACAGAGACAAATATTTGTGTGATCCACAAACATTTGTTTCCGGTCTGAGTATGATATTATCATCCACGAAAGCATTGTGTGCGACTAAAGCAACTATTTTGCAACTTTCAAATAACGAATTTAGAAAAATGTAATGCCAATGCAATGATATTTAGAAAAATATTTTTCACATAAAGTTTGTTTTTTAAACGTTTGATTAAAGAAACAAAGTCGTTAAAGTTACGACGCCCGGTTCAACGGCTGCCCATTGTGTTGGAGTTATACTAATAAAACCAAATAATACATCAGTCGATAGACGGGACATTTATTTGTTTCATAAGATTGACATCGATTTATTTACCAATAACTCAGTCAATATGTTTTACGCAACTTATTAATAACGTAAGCTCACGCCTGTATCCCCGGTAAGCATAGATATCACTTATGAGCGTGTTTCCCAGGGCTTATTTCCGTCCATGATGTGATAGGGAGCGGGCATATTAATATAAAAATTTTCTTTAAAGTTAATATCGTCATAAAAATACCAATCTCGAACAAATCATGTATTATGTTTCGAATGGAAAATTCAAAAACAAATTGTGATTGTTCGACATGAGATTTTAATCCACGACCTCACTGTTTCTCAGCTTTAGTACCCTACCACTAGACCAATGATTCAAGAACACTGCTCGTCCTCGTCATAATGAAGAAATTCAATATACTCTCCCAATTGCAAAGCGGTACTAATCTAGTACGTAAGAATCTGTGAAGCCTATCAGTACTGATCGCATAGGTACTTAACCCGACGCTGACGTTACGTCAGTCACTTAAGTGTCGTTTCTGTACATTACTCTGTGAAGCGCGACCACGTGCCCTATCGCCACGACGTTATGTTACGTAATGCTAACCGCATCGGTGCGTTAACACTACGTATTGAGGAAGCGAGCGTTTCCGTGAGGGTTAAGGTCAGTAAACTGGATAGTTCGGATAAGCTTTGATTGGCGTTTGGTATTGCTATTTACTATGCTTGAAATGTTTTATGCATTTGTCAGTTGTGAAGTAAATATCGTGCGAGGGTTCTGTATTGGCGTGTAAAAACTTGTCTTTTATTTTTTCTTATAGTTTTATATTTTATTTGGCTTATTTTAATACTTCTAGCTTAGAGTAGCGGTCGGTGGAGTTATTTAGGCGGGTGTTCGACAGCGTGTGTGTCTTTAATTAACCCTGTAACGTCTTGGCTGGATAAAGCATAAAAACCGGTAAAATTTTAGTCGCATTCCGAAATTTCTGTACCTACTATCCTGTTTACATTTTTTCGAAAAGCAAGTTTTTATTATTATGTATATTAAGGCGATGCTCTAATAAGTATATTATGTGATCTACATCACCCACGAATATCTACAATACCAGAAAAATCATAAGTGCTTTGCACGACTTTAAAGGAAAGCATAATTGACCAATTGGTAAGAAGAGAGGAGGGGCTCCTGTTAACAGTCTTACGAAATGCAACAGCAATTAGCAAGTGCCACGTTGGATTTTTGTGTGAAATTTGCCATCCAGTTGTGCCGGCCCATTCATGCTGTCGAGAAAACTGTGTACAGCGTGGCTTTACCAGTGATCAATGTAAACCTTATATACGTTTAATATAACAAATTTTTGTTTTTTATCGTACACTTTCATAAAAACAACTGATGACAACTATGAGTCGTCATTAATTTGTGTTTTCGAAACAACAAACGCGTTTGGTGTAACGGCACGTGGACGAAACCGCGGGCCATGAAATAATACACGACGCGCGACGAATCGTCATTAGCGTGACGTCGTCGAGTCATTTCTGCCCCTCTTCACCCTTGAATCATCTGTTTTATTTTATACTCTACTTGTATACTTAAATTTAATACATTTATGATTGCTTATGTTTACGCCAATGTTACATTATAACGGATTGTATTTAATACATTTTTCACCAAGTGTATTTTCTCAACTAATTAGATCTCTCAACTCTATATCGAGAGAAAGTCGTATATTCGATAACTAAAATGCTATAAACTCCTATCGAACGTTATGAAAATAACTAAAGGTACGTTTTGAGGTCCACGACCGAGACGGGAGACCGCAACGCGCGACTTGTCCGCTTGGTATTACAATTGTATGGAGACGACCGTGTACCGCAAATGTGTCATTAAAGAATTGCTCGACCTAAAGGTCCAGGCCGAAGAGCAAAATAATCTTAAGCTCTTTTCTAATGACATGTCGTAGTGGTTCGCATTTTTTTATGTGATTGAATGACGAGACGAGCAATACGCTCACCTGATGGTAAGCGCCACGACTGCTCATAAACAGAACCAACACCACACAGAACTTTAAATCACAACGCACTGCATGGCACTGAACTGCGCTCGCCACCCCGAGACATAAGTTGTTAAGCCTCATAATGCCCAGTAATTTCACTGATTTCAATGTCCTTCAAACCGAAACATAACTGTGCTTACACACTGTTGCTTGGCGGTCGAAATAGGCAAAGCGGTGGTACCAACCCAGACGGCCTCTCGCATACGAGAGACCTACCACCTCGCATAAAAAAGTATCGGCCATATTTTGAACCCATATTCATATTTCTACACATTCTATGCACTGATGATTATAAATGAGTACCATTTTTAAAATAATCCTTTACCTTGGTATGTACATTTAGTCTAGCCTAAAAACATGTCATGCAAGCGTCTGTTCCGCGAAATGAGTTTGTCGTAATCCCGGACTCAGATGTTTTTAAAGCCAAATTCAATTTTCAGTTTTGTTAACCATGTAACGAAGTCCATTAGTGTCTGAAAAAAGTCGGTTTTAAATCACGTTTCGCACGAAGGACTTCGTTGCGGTTTTATAATCCATTTATCAAACTTTCGTGCATTTTATAATGATGAGTGACTTTTAAAATGTATGTGTATAAGTATACTATACCATAAATTCACACCTGCATCCGAGAGGGGTAGCCAAAGCTGCAACTATTAGACTGATGGTTCGGTAAGCTTATTTCCGTTCCATGATGTGATAATGGAGTAAATTTACCGTTATACCTCTCACCAATACTCTTGTTATTTCAAATCAAAAACTCAATCAAAAAATGTGATTATTAGACCTGGGATTTGAACCCATGACTTCACAATTGACTTCACAATAACTGATCATTACTAAAATGATTTGCATAAAAAATATCCCATACAAATTTTGCAAGATTTTTCTGGCGGGTTGAATTTCGACTTTCCCGTCTGTTGCAAAAAAGGTGGTATCAATAACAGCAGCATTTATGGTAAATAAAAAAAAATTGGCCTTAATGTGGAGCCGAAAACCAACACTGAAGCCGTCCCTAGGCCATAGCACGCGCCATGAGCAACTATACACCATTACGCCGTCTACACAATGGTCCATCATAGTGACCTATGGAGATAGGCCATCGTGTATGAGCATTGTAACATTGTATGACAGAGAAATACGGATTACCAATAAAATCCTTGTTTCTGTCGTCCTTACACTAAACTTCACTTGTGTCGTGTATATATTGTGTACACTGTATATACTTAAACTCTTGTACATACACATTTAATTCGTATATTGGTCTAGTTAAAAATAACAACTTACATAAGCCTACTTGGATAGGTAGGTCATATCACATAAGGTCAGCGTGTTTACCCCGAGTTGAATTCCATTTCGAAATTGAAATGTCATTATCATTTTGCATCTCAACAAAATTGACAGCAGGCCATTTAAATCGGCTTAGCAATAAACTGAACTGGTTCCCATTTATTTTTAGTTTATGTGTCAGTTATATTGTACCATTGATCGGTTAAAAGTAAAGTTAATAACAAGCTAAGGTTTATCTTAAGGGATCTACTACTTAGGTCTCGAACGTGGATCATTGGCTTACAACGACAAAATGTTATCACCAAAGAATCGTTTATTCCTATTTTAAAATTGTGGTGCGTACGTACCCTTAATAACTAAACCGCAAATTATTTTAATCTATATTGAATTTGGAAAATATAAAATGTAATATTTTTTTTAAATTGAAACTTTTTATAAATAAATTAAGGAATTTTATACTACGTACATGAATATGTATATGGAACACGCCGTTATAAGGCAACATATTCATCTCCCTTCATACCGGGCGATTTTAATTGACACGAGGAAGTGACGGGACCGGCGAGCGCTATTCGACATTTATATGACATTTTCATGTACGTTGAGCGACGCGACACATTTCTATAACATTTTCACGTAGATAAGTTGTAAATATTGGCAGCATTTTTTCCGGAGTTATGCGTAAACGAGGTGGTAATCTCCAATTCGAGTGTCCGTCTGGGTTGGTACCACCACCTCTTTCTACCGCTAAGCAGGAGTGTGTAACCGATTTTGTTTTTCGATTTAAAGGAGATTGAAGCAAGAGAAATTAGTGGGCATTATGAGACGTAACATGTCTCGGGGTGATGGGTGCAGTCCAGTACCATGCTGTGCTTTGTAATTCTAAGTTATGTTTGGTGTTGTTTCTGTTTATGGAAAAGTGTGGCGTTTACCCTCTGGTGAGCGACCTGCTTGTGTCGTCATTCAAGCTATTAAAAATGCAGTTAAATTGAGCACCTCGTTTTATACAGTCGTATAAAAATAAGGCATCTGTACAAACAAATACAAGTCTCTCTCCATTGCCAATACTACTGATAATATTTATGAAAGCGGTATTATTAGACATTGTGAGGAGGTTCCTCACTCTAGGATTCTAACCGCCAGTGGCTTGGGTCCTACGCCTCGCCGTAGGATGGGGATATTTTATATTTAAAAATTTAAAGTAACCTTTACATATAAAGAGTATTGTACTTATTAGTGTATATACATGTTATAGAGTTTTACAGGAAAGTATATGTACAAATGTATATAAGCATTTTACTTTCCTGTAAAATGTAAATATTTATCTCCATTTCAGATTGCATCTATTTGTACGGATTTATATGATAGAATGGATTTAAATTTAAATCTGGCGGGCGAGACGTCTTATTATGCAAACATAACATGGACACGAAGTAATATATTTGATACTAGCTTTTGGTCGCGGCTCCGCCCGCGTGATCTGCTTTTTCCGGGATTTCCGGGATAAAAAGTAGCCTATCACCCAAGTCAGCTTATACCCTGTCTGTAAACCCAATTTCATCAAAATCCGTTCAGTAGTTCCAGCGTTATTGACGGACAAACATCCAAACATCTAAACAAACAAACTTTCACATTTATAATATTAGTAGGATAGGAAGTAGGATAGCTTTTACTCTCTACTTCGCCTGCGTTGAGGTGTCGGTTGACTTGGTAAAATCATTCGGTGCAAAGCTACGTATACTATAGAGGCCCATCGTATGAGCCGCAATATAAAATTGACGTATCTTTTTATTTATAATCCGATTTATATGAAACAAACACTAAATGTTAGATTCTCTCAATACACCATGGAACACATGCAAATTGGTTCAGCCATTGTTGCATTATGGAGATTAACGCGCACTTGAACAAAATCTGTTTTTTTTTAATATATGATAATTTATGGTTATGCTATACAGAAACATATAACTATTCCAGAATTACGTTAGATTTCGTTAATAGAGGCGTTTAAGAGTTAAGTAGATTAGAAAATAACCACTTAATCATAAAAAGAAACTATTAGAAATCCTAGTTCCTATTCATTTACTATTAAAAATGAGAAAGTTTGAATATTTATTTTGGATATTTGTCAATCAATCCTGCTATAACGGCTGAATGGATTTTGATGAAATGCACAAAAATACGTTGAATTGGACTAGGACGTAGTCTAGTTTTTGTTCTGATAAAAGAGATTCACACGGACGGACCCGTAAGCAATAGCTAGTAGGCCGTAATTTCTGTAATAGAAACTTTGAAATTCAAGGCATTTGTAAATTGTTCACTTATGTATCTGAAGTTATAATTCACAATTGAAATTGGTGTATTCACTAATGACAAAATAAACTAGCAAATCTATACGTATTTATTACTCGATATTGCAAATTCTCAAACCAATTGCGGTTATGTTTAGCGTGAGGACATATTATGATTCATATACATTGGCACTTATTGGAATCGTTCTGCTATAATTGAGTTCAAAAATATTGTTTAGTAAATTGTTTAATTTTTTGTAAAGTCGGACAAAATATTATGCGATATAATCTGACACCTATGTATTTACCGTTTTTTTGAAGAGTAATATTTGCTTAGAAGTATTAAAGCTTTTTTGACATGTCTTACCATACATTATAAAAAAGGCATTATCCACATTGAAGTAGTAAAAAATTGCAACTTCTTTTTAAACTTAGGAAGTATTGTATATAATTAAATATAAATTTTCAATTTCATATCTACTCACCTAGTTTAGAATGTTATTACTAACTGACGTCACTTGCTAAAACATTAGAGAAAACTGATCCACCCTCGACACAAGTTAAGCGCACGTCCGATGTTCCATCAGTTCATTTCCTTCACAAAAGCGGCTCGGCAGCAGCCGACGGCTGTAGACTACCGCTAATCAAGCAGACTTCCTTTTACTTCTCTCCAAATGATCTCCACCGACTTCCAGGAACAATAATTTCCTATTGTATAAATGTAGGATATTAGACTCTTAGACTATAGAGAAAGTGTTTTGATTTTCAGAAACTTTATACTTAAGTCATGTATATATAACAGTCTATAGTAAACAGATTAAAAGATTTTGAAAATGGATCTTTATTTGATGAACAGGAACGACTATATAGGACTGTTAAATTGGGATACATATTTTATGAATAAAAAAGAAGTGGGTAATACTACCTTTTCGGGATAACATACATCTTAATCCACCCCGTGACCATGAAGGCTGAAAAGCTTTTGAAACGTCGGGATCAAACTAAAAGTAAACAGCGATAAAATCCATTTAAATTTGTTTTATTTCTACTTATTGGTAAATGTAACGTGTCAAGGTGAATTCGTTGCAATTTTTATGCTGATAAGAATCAAATATTACTCTTTTATGCCTATGTTGCGTAGCCGCATAAGCAGCTACAGTCAGAGATAATTCAAGTGACGGTGCTGTATTATTTTTATCATTATTTAAGAGAACTGTAATTCGAAGCAATTACTATAATAATAAAACCTAAACGTTAAAAGCCTCTGACGCCAATTAGAAAAACATCTGGAACTTTTAAATGGTTGAATAAATATTTTTTAAACATAACTAAGAACCATTTTGATGAAACCAGCTTTAAAAAATACATATTTGAATCGATTGATTCGTATAAATACTACGATGCCACCGACACACACACGTAAAACCATTTAAAGTTAAATATTATAATAAAAAAACCGGCCCAGTGCATGTTGAGCCACGCACAGTGAAGGGTTCCGCGGTGTAACAGAAAATATATCCATAAACTATAAAATTTTGCTTATTAAAATCATTTTTGTTGAAAGTGCTTTTTTAAGTTATACTACCTTGAATTATTCCACAATATTTAACTAGTTTGAAAATTTGGGGGAAGAGGGAGTATGTTTCACGACTTTGAATACGTATAGCTCACAAACTAATAAATTATATAAAAAAAGTCATTTAGCAACTTCTACCATTTTTAAGGACCATTTTTATTATTATCCAATGATAACATTGTGCAATGGAAATATCACTCCTCAGTTACATGTATGGAGAGCCACCCTAAGAATTGTTTTTTCTTAGTGTCACTTCACCTTTATGTAGCGGTTCATAGAATACAACTACCAGCCAAATTTCATACATATAGTGTTAATAGTGTCCTAGTAAAATCGCTGTGATATATGAAGGGCATACACCACTGACTTTTCTAAGTTACGTGTATATTAATTGTTAATTATCGCTTGCTTTAACGGTGAAGGAAACATCGTGAGGAAACCTGCATACTTGAGAATTCGATAAGATTATAAGGTATGTGAAGTCTGCCAACCCGCATTAGGCCAGCGTGGTGGACTGAGGCCTGATCCCTCTCATTCAGTAGAGGAGGCCCGTGCCCAGCAGTGGGACGAATATAATATATAGGGCTAATAAAAAAAAATATGAAGGGACAGATAGACATGACGTAATTATAAGGGTTCAGTTTTTAGCATTTAGTTACGGAGCTCCAAAAACTAACGCACTAGACATGTTATGAGCGTGTAGAGTTATTATTATAGTAACATTTCATATATTTTTTCTTGCCTAAATTTTGCTTCGAACATGAGTTCAGTATTTTGTCAAATAATGAAAGACTCTGTAGTACTTTCATGTCTGACCTTCAATAAAGGTGACTGACCCCGACGAAGACACCTGTCTCCATTTTGTAGCTTTTTTTAATAAGACAACTCGAAGAATTTTTTATCACGGGTTATTCCGAGTTATAAAAAGCTAATTTTCCGGGATGATGGTACAGTTAAGTTTATTTTATCTAGCCGACTGCTTAAGGTAATATCGATGCTTAGTCATTTCGCTTTAAATTGTAATAGGTAATATAGAAAGAATGATGCAACACTAAGAGAATTTGAAAACTGCACTACAACACTGCAACTGCATACAATAACAGTAACGAACTCGTTACATTTAATGCTTAAATGTGAATATATAGTTCTACTTATTTATTAAATAATAATAATAATAATACCTTACTATGACTTTCAAACGAGCCTCTTATTGGCATGATAAAATATTTCTAAATAAATTTAAACAAATAGGGAGGCGATTCGCCTTATTGATTTATTACACAAATATTTTATTTTTGAGTTAAGTTATTCAAGTAGTACTGTTTTTTACTAAACTGCATTACGATATATCAGGTCATTCGCCAGTAGTCATGCCACTTACCATCAAGTAAGTGTCGTGACTACTCATAAATAGATGTAAAACCACTTAGAACTTTGAATTACAGAGTACTGTATTGCATTGCATTATTATTGGACGTGCGCCTACAAGGTGGACAGTCGACCTGATAAAGGTCGCAGGTAGTCGCTGGATGCAGCCCGCTTCCAACAGGTCGGTTTGGAAATCTTTGGGGGAGGCCTATGTTCAGCAGTGGACGACCTGTGGCTGATGATGATGTATTGCATTGCATTCCTCCTTCTTTGCATCGAGAGACGGAAGATCTCATAAGGCCCAGTAATAGAGTGACTTTAGTGGCCTTCAAACCAGAACATGACAGTGCTTCAAACTGCAGTGTGCGTAAGAAATAGATAGAGCAGCGATACCGAGACAACCTCTCACATACTAGGAACCTACATACCATTGAGTGGTAGAGCCACGCTGTAGACAGTTTTATCTACAGCATAAATGGGCTGGCTCAACCGGGTCATTACCACTGTCTCACAGAAAACCGACGTAAAGTAGCGGCTTGCTGCTGCGTTTCGTACGGTCAGTGAGATATCCGGAAACCCAAATCCACTCCCCTTCCCAATCCCTAATTATCCCTTTCCTTTAAGGTCGGCAACGCGCCCAAGATGCTTGGGGTGGTGGGCGTACATGGGCGATGGAGATCACTTACCATCGGCCTATGCTATAAAAAAAACCTACCACTAAACAACATTATTCGGTCCAGGACTTAACAACTACACAACTGGTAAAATTAATCCTTAAAAATAATGATACGTCATGTGTATCTCTCAAGCGGCGAAAAAGTATAAGATGTGTATGAATTTGGAAGAGATGAAAGCAGTGTGTCAGATTCTACCCATAGCGTATAGGCATGAGGGTGTATTTAAAATTATACTTATATAACTAATTTACAAGAACATTCAAATTTATCCTGTTTTTGGTAAGACTAATCACCTTGTTAAGATTATTTATAACTTGTAGGAGTCAGCTCTTTTCTTATATTGTTGATAAAAATGTTCGACACTTTCAAAATTAGCTCGAAAAGATATTAATGACCGAAGTTACTGTGTCATATTGTTCATTCTCATCTCTGTTTATAAAGGAATCTCCATACGTAACCAATAGACAAACAGATAACTTGACTATACGGCATCAACAAATGCTTGATCGGCTTTGTTTGATTGTGTACACCGTCGAGTTGAACTGCACAGACCAAAGCGAAGCCTTTGATAATTCAAACTAGTCGCTGAATGCATTGCGAGAATTGAATTGGACGAGATGCCGCTGTAACCACAGAAGTTGTTACAAATATACCGTTTGGTATTTTTCGCAATCGCTACGAATATCTCGTATATTTACGAATAAGCCTTAAGTTGTAACACAGCGAAATTAAAATAAAGGTGTGCTAAAAATATATTTTTCTCTGTATTACTTAACTGACAAATATATTTTATCTTTACAAAAACAATAGCAGCGCTCGTTCCTATTATCTCCAATCAATTATTTATATTGATCATACAATACAGTTTTTTTATTATCTACATGCGTAACTTAAAATATTTTGAGGTACATGGTGTTAAATCTTAAGCGACCCATTTGCCTACATTGCATACACTGGCCCTGATACTTCTTTTACATACTTTGTAATTCGTTTTGGGAATACCTTTGGATACTCAATTAAGGTCCTAAGAACTATGGAGCTGAAGCGTATCAGACGTTGCCGTCCCACCAAGTTCAAATTATTATATTGGAAATTTAAAAATCTTATTATATTATGTTATCGACTGGGCGTCACTCATAGAGACTACGTATTATCCCACACTATTACTTTAGTGTTTTTTTTATAGCATAGGCCGGCAAACGAGCAAGTGGGTCACCTGATGGTAAGTGATCTCCACCGCCCATGTATGCCCACCACCAGAATAATCATGGGCGCGTTGCCGACCTTAAAAGCAAGGGCTAATTAGGGATTGGGAAGGGGAGGGGACTTGGGCTTACGGATATCTCACTCACCGTACGAAACGCAGCAGCAAGCCGCTACTTTACGTCGGTCTTCTGTGAGACAGTGGTAACGACCCGGTGGAGCCAGCCCATTCATGCTGTAGACAAAACTGTCTACAGCGTGGCTCTACCACTCAAAACTTTGTGTGACACAAACTGTAATGTTTATCACAGTTATATCATAAACAAATCGCAGGTTTTAAGTAGTTTATTCAGACAATAATCCTTGAGAGTGGCGATCACTCGACCAACGCCAATTGCTCAGTCAGTGCCCGCTGAACTCGGCCGCTTTGTATAATCGCTGCACTCTTCGTTGTTTTTGTCAGTATTACGGTATTTGTTATGCCGTTTTATAACCGTCTTTGTATTTTATCTGAGTTTCTAAGGAAATTATCTAATTTTGTGTTAATTTAAATTCGATCGATTGGTATTTATCCCAACCGAGATATACAAAAATATAAATGCTCCATATAAAGTTTGTATCCACCCGCCTCCGTCTCTATAGTTAACCCTGTCCTACACATGTGTACAAACACTATTACATCAGGCACTATAATATTTTGTATATAGATAGACTCCGGTCCTACTGGACAGACTATGCTCCTAGTAGCTGGCGCTATATTAATAAGATATTCGGAATCCTCGATGTTACCTCGATACCTCGATGGATTACCTACCTTCACAATATGTATAATATCAATGCTATGTCTGCACAATCATACCGGCATACTTACAATTTATATATTTAGTTATACACAAACAGTAACCCGACAATTTCCTTAAACCGTAATGAAGAAACTAAGATCAGTATTCATTTGTCAGAAATTCTCAGAAAAAAAGTAAGCGTATTCGATTACAAGCAAAATTCTTGATCTTAGCAGATAGTACATGGAGTCGGTTAAAATGAAAACAAGAAAAAATCGGTAGTGATGATATCATTGCGCCACTGCACAATTTTAAATTTATATGCAATTATTTTTGATTTTGCTCATATATTCAGACCAGATTAGTTATAATCCTATCAGTAAGGAGTGTCCTGAGATTTAGAAGCTTGAAGCTTTATCTAAGCGGAGTTTACCGCGAGAGAGAGGCGAAACAAATAGAAAACTGTCGTAGCCGAAGCCGTGTCATGTAATTGACAGCGAAAATCGTATGATGTGGCACGTAATTTCTATGATACTCTAGCCCATGTTGTACGGGAAACTCATTTCGCGTAAATTAACCTTAAAACTACGGATTTCACAATAGTTGAATGATGCCCGTTATGCTCGGAAGTCAATTTATATGTACATACGAAGTACCAATCGCACTCTGAAGATGACACTACGTCTTATTATTACCTAATATTATATTCATAAGCTCGGGTCCTTTCGCTCTCTATATGGTACTGAAGGCACCGTAGTGGCAAAAATGACAATTTATTGTGATGATCTTTGTCGAGTGAAAATTACTTGAAATGTTTTTATATAATAATATAGCCTCACACCTGTCTCTCCGAAAGGATAGGCTGAGTTGTAACTAGTGCATCCGAATTCCGGGCAACTCCGTCTTGTCTCTTTTCCCAATTGAAAAGATCATAAAAGATTTCATTACCCGACCTGAATGCAGATTGAACCCGCAACCCCTCAAGTTTTGCATTTTAAGTATGACTTTTTAGGCCAATAAGGCATAAAGTATTATTATAAGTATGTATGTGCAGGTAGAAGTCTAGACATGATTAAAAACCCGCGATAGTCGCTTGTTCAGGCGAGTTCCAGGCTCAGCTCCTGTATGTACACAACTTCAGGCCGGCATAATTCTGTCAACAACCGACGGATTATGTCTCCATGGTCGATATCATATTAGGGCTGCTGCACATCAGGTATAGCGTACTGCAGTGCCAGGATAAAAAATGATATCATTAGTTCAGTGACTATTAAGTTAGGTCTCAAGGCAACTTGGTATGCATTATTGCGCTCACTCCAGTCCGCAGTGTTTCAATTACGTGTTGCTATGGCAGTTGCTTTAT
This sequence comes from Amorpha juglandis, assembly GCA_949126905.1. Lineage (NCBI taxonomy): Eukaryota > Metazoa > Arthropoda > Insecta > Lepidoptera > Sphingidae > Amorpha > Amorpha juglandis. Next base: position 12,618,695 of record OX421367.1, read on the forward strand.
TGCAATTCATGAATATAATTTTATTGTTGTATAGAGCCCTGCTATAAAACGAAGCTATATTGTTCTAATGCGGAATGGCACACATACAAAGGTGCTTTTACCTTTATACATAACGTTTAATTTTAGGGTACTATTATAGTTCGACAAAATTGACGCATAGCAGTCGTCGCCGGTAATTCAATATTTTTACTAAAAATAATGAAATAGAAGCATAATAAGTGTCTAATAGGTAGTATGGGTCCACATTATTACTGGCGCGACGAATGCTCAGTTCAATCCACTATAGAAGAGGCAATCAACGGTTTGACTCATCGGACGCTAGGCCTGCAGCACTAGTAAAACAGAATGTCATATAGCGCATCCTACGCTCCTTACTTTTTTGGATAATAATCGGTGAGGGGATCGAACCCAGGGCCATTCGTTTCACATCCGTTATTACAGATTTATTTTTTTATATGGCAGAGGATTGTAAATGAACAAGTGATTTACCTAATAGTAGGTTCTTCGTTGATGAATACCCACAATAGAATTATGTAAGCGTTGCCAACCTTAGAATATAATAATTAAGTTTTGAGCAGAAGTGGAATTTAGTTCTCCGGATGCCTCACTCTCTATTAGAAACGAAGTAGCAAACTGCTTCTTCTCACCAGATTTCTGTGAGACGGGGGTAACAATCCCGCCAAAAAGGCTAATTATTGCTGTAGATAGAACCGTCTACATAATTATTTCTTATGTTTACGCGAATGATACACATTGAAATAAAACTAATTTAAACGGATTTTATCGCGGTTTTTATTTAATTGTGGTCCCGACGTCCACCCAGTGACCACGAAGGCTGATAAGCTTTCGAAAAGTCGGGACCAAAATTAATTAAAAAGCTGCGATATAATCCGTTTAAATTAGTTTTATTTCAATGCAAAACCGTCTACAGTATGGCTCTACCACTATAATAACTAAAATCTACCAAGCAAAGAGCGCACTTAATTGTTGTTCTTGAAAAAGGGTGTTAATCTTTGCACAATTTACCAATCTTTTTAGCAGGTTGTAAGACACTACGCGATTACTAATAGCTATAACTTATGTGCTTATATATGATTTAACGCTATGTGTTTAGAGATCACTTATTGTTACTGCCGACGTGTATCTAAGGTTATTATTACAGGAATAATGTCGCATTAAAGTTGAACAAAGCTTTATTTTATTCCACTGTCAGCGCTGCGTAGCGATAAAAACAACACTTGGCAGCTATAATTTGTTGATTGTTATTTTATTAATCGGATTTAATTTGTCATGTTTATACACGCCGCCATTTTGATGTATGTACTAATAATATTCAAAGTAAAAAAAAATATCTAGTATTGGTGTTAATTTCACTTATTTCAGAAATAGCTTTATGAAGCATTTATTCATTATTCACCCGATGAGAAAGAAAACTGAGAAGGTTCGCAATTCGTCTGTATATCTGAATATATATGTATATATATATTCGTATCTATTTGTATCATGTTATTTTCTATTTTCCTTAAATTCTTTGTGTGATGTGTTACATAAGCCGAAATAAAACTTTTATCTATCTATCTATCTATATATTGTTTTGATGGGGTTTACTCCCAGAGGGATCCCATTTATATTTCAAGAAGAGTCCTCTCTTGAGGGGGTGAAATTGAGGATTCACAACTAACCTTCGACTTAAATGCACTGATTCCGATGAGTCTTTCACTAGAAATAGTAACATAAAATCTTTTTGTCTGAATTATAAAAACGCCATAAAAGATAACTAAAAGGTAAAAATAAAATTAAACTATTTTGAGCTAATGGTATTATTATTGGCCAAATTAAAAAACCACCAAACATAATAACATTGCAATAGCATCTAATCAAAATTGTCTAATATTTTTCGTTTTTTTTAAGTAACTTTTGATTGATCACGATTAAATGTCGGAAAATTGTGTAATATTTTTTTTTATTTATTTTAGGTTTTCTATTGATCACGATTAAATGTGACATATTAATAAGTAAACAATTAGAATATTAAATAAATTTATAACATATTCCCATCTATCTTATAACATCAAAAAGTTTTATTAAATTATCTTAGTTCAAAAGAAACTCAATAATATCAGTTAATAGTTGTAAATACTAAAATGTTGCCAATAAGCACAAAGTTCATTTATGCAACTGCTCTGAAAATCGTCTCTTCTTTGTTAAACAGCAGCTGGGTCGTTAACAGTACATTGTCTCGTATTACTTGTTTTCTCATTTTACAATTGTACAATTCAACAGTTTGCGAGTTGTGTGCCTCGGACTATTTTTAAAACTTTTTTGCACTTATTTGTACTTTTAATAAGATGAGTTTTTAACCGACTTTAAAAAGGAGGGGGCTCTAATTTCAGCGCGTATTTTTAAGATACTTTTTTACAGCACACCTACCTGGAACATTATTTTTTTATTTAATGTTTAGCACAATTGCGTGTAAGTTCCGTCAATGTTAAATATTGACTGCTGAACTTTTGAAACTATCGTTTTAAAAAGACAAGTTGTATTTCGATAAAAGTGACAAAAATTGGTGATGTTTTAAATTAACATATTGTGTTATATAGTACATTTTGTTACATCGATACTATAATATAGCAATAGCAGGATAATCCCCGCCCGCGTAATCTGCTTTTTCCGGGATGAAAAGTAGCCATGTTACTCAGTGATAATGTAGATTTCTAAGGGCAAAAGAATTTTTGAAATCGGTCCATTAGATTTTAAGTTTATCCGTTACATACAAAAATTCAAATCTTTCCTTTTTATTATATTAGTGTAGAAAACGCTTAATTATGATGCCGAGCCGGGTCATTGAGTTTGAAAAAAGAATCGCATAGCGCGGTCACGTAAATAACGGGCTACTATTATAATCTCGCCGATGTCGTACGAGTAAGTTTCTTCTTCTAAATGAGGCTTTACTAATTAACATTTGTAACTGCTCCTTACAAGACGTATTAGTTCCGTCAGTAATTGAGTCCTTAATAGAATCTTTAATATCTCTTATATATACCGTAATAACATTGAATGAATTATGAACATTTTATAGTTTTCAAGTCGTAACCATAATGGTATAAAACTTTCGCATAATTTACTTACAATCTTAATTAAAGCTTGTCGAAGTCATTATTCGTGGTACCGCTTAATAAGATAGTCTCCCGTGTAAACCGTAACTTCAAAGACATCTACAGTTATGTTTATATAGGGTTATCAAATTCTTGTCAGGTGCTTGTCAATATATCTGTCGGTAAATATCAAAAATGGATATATCCAAACGAGTTTTTTTTTCATGGTTATTATATTTTAAAAACTGATAATTGTGTATAGATTTACGTATGAAATACATTAGATTTAGATGTATTTATATAACACGATCGTTTTATGTAGCTTAGTTATGATTGAGTAGGCACAAATTTCGTAAAAAAACGAAAATAAAGTTTGGATATATCCAAGTTTGATATTTCCAAGTGGATTTTACTACTTTTGAAGTAATTCACATGTGGATTTATCTAATTTTGATCTACTCTGTCATTGAATTGACATTCAATGACAGATCCTGACGGGTTAGGGTTGTCGTCTTTATGAAAAACAAATGGTACATTCTACATGTAGGTATAAACGGTAAGCCGGGAGCAGAGTACCTGAAAAAAATGCCCTTTTAAGTACCTATTTATTACATAAGCTCACGCCTTTATCTCGGAAGGTGTAGACAGAGGTACGTTAGTGCACCCATAGTTCGCAAGATGTGATAGGTGTCGAGCCTATCGCCAAACCTGACACAAATTCCAGTCCCGGACAATTACTCTTGTGTGATTTTTCGAATTGTAATACCTACAAAAAAATCACGGTTCTTAGCCTTAGTGGTGTCGTTTTATTATATTCAAGTAGTTACTTACATACACCCATACCAAATTCTCTGTGCACTCCGTCACCGATGGTGCAAGTTAAAATCTAAATCTTAACTAAAATATTGGACCATTGTAGAGTGACGAGTCAAGTAAGGGGATTTACAAGGTGGTAGGTCCCTCGTATGTGAGAGGCTGGGTCGTATGGGTGGGTACCACCGCTTTGTCTATTTCTGCCGTCAAGCAACAATGTGTAAGCACTGTTGTGTTTCGGTTTGAAGGACATTGAGCCAGTGAAATTACTGGGCATTATGAGACTTAACATCTTATGTCTCGGGGTGACGAGCGCAGTTCAGTGCCATGCAGTGCTTCGTAATTCAAAGTTCTGTGTGGTGTTGTTTCTGTTTATGGGCAGGCATGGCGCTTAGGTAGTAGTAGTAGGCGAGCGCCTTGCTCGTCTCGTCATTTAATCAAATAAATAAAATGGAGTAAACCCTATCAAATACAAAGACAAATCATCAAAATCAGCGGAGATATCGTTTAACATATTTGCATAAAACATTACGGACATATTGAAAACTTTCTCCTTTTTGAAGTCGGGTAAAAACTAAAATCGCGGCATATTAAGTTCACCAATAATCAACAATAATGCTATACCTAAGATGTATAGTACACTACAGCATATTGCGAATTGCGGCCAACAACTTTGACAACCCTTGTAGAAGTACTAACCATCCGGCAGCATTACGTTTGCAAACTTACCGTTTTTCCTTCAATTGCGCCTTTTTTTTCAATGTTGCATAGTTGTTACTTTTTCTTGCTTTGTCGGAAGTAACTTTTGGTATAGCACTCATTTCAAAAGTCCGTAATTATTTAAAAATATTAATAAAGACGGAACACCAACGCTCATTACGATCACGTCAGATTTGAAATTATCGGCCATATTGCAAAAATGCGCCCTCGTGATTGGTCAAAATGGATTTTGCCAATATTGATAAAATGTATAATCTGGATATTGCTGAATTTGATATACCGTCAAACTTTAGACCAATATTACTATGGCAAAATAGTAGATTTTTACACTTTTGTAAATAACGTCCTTTCCGTAAGAACCCTTTAGTGGTGATGGCATAAAAAAACAATTTTTTACCAACAGTGGATATAACCAGTTTTGATATTTACCGACACATATATATTTTTAGTCAATATTAATGTCGATACACATTTCTAAATAATAATAGTTATAAATATATCATGTATTTATTATTGAAGACCAGGGGTTGCTAGCCCAAAAGCAGTTGATGACTGAACATTATTCAATAGCACCTAAACATGATTACTTTTTCAAACCATTGATTTTATTGGAACGAAGTTCCTTACGGCAGGCTTGGAGGGGATAGGGATTTCGCTGCGTGACCGAACTGAAAAAAATGTGATAGTAAAACCGTAAGAAAAAACCGTAAGAATAAAAGCGTTAAATGAGACGTGCGCATGCGCGACAGTCGCATAACCAGCCAGCGTTAGTTCCTTTTTTAAAATGAAATTCATTCAGCCAGTTATAGTTGAAGTATTTTTATATCTCCTTCGATTTTTAAAAGATTACGCTAGCTCGTTATTATTTATAATTACATAAGTTGATAAAAAATGCTATACAATAGCTTTACCGCGGCAGTCTCCGAGTGCCACACGTCTTTTTGTTTTTATTTCTATTTTTCTATTTCTATGTAATTTTATGTTGTCAAACAAAAATAAAGAGACATATTTTGTTATTTTAGTTGATAATTTGAATTACGATGTTTTTTTATTTTAAGTAATTTATTTGCAATTTGTGTCGATTCTACATTAGCCGAAGGAACTTCGTTCCTACCTGGTGTCCCACGACACACACCAATTTTTAAAAATATATATTAGTTGTCCAAAATCGTACTGATCCGGTTTCCATTTAACATTAGCATAAATAATATAAGTAGTATCAGTTATGAGCGTGTAGTCAAGCCAAAGAGACACACTTTCTGTTTGAATTAAACATGCATCGACATGCAATTACATGTTTAATGCTGATATTTTACAAATTGAAGTTATATGTGACCTTCGAAGCCAGGATAGATTATTCGGGTCGAATGCCATTAGTTATTATATTCATAAAATATAATTTTAGTAGCTAGGATCATCATTATTATTGTATATCAATTTCGGGCCAGTATTTGAAACGTATTAGCGACATAATTAATTACTTTATAGAAAACTATATTTACATATTATTTTTTACCGACTACATGATACTATTTTTTAACCGACTTAAAAAGAGGTGGTGGTTTTGAATACATTTTATTTGTATCATTTTCCGACCGATTTTAGTGGAAAGAAATTCATTTGACATCATATAGATATAGTTATAGTCTTATGATCTTATGACGGAGTATGGAGTAAAAAATTAAACTCCGCAACGAGTAACAGTACACTCGCCGCAATTGTATTATTTGTATTGGAATTTAAATTCCACTGCTGTACTTACCACTACAAATGGAAAACTTACTATAATTTTTATCAAACAATAAAAAAAGGCTTCAAGAAAATTAATACTAAAGTCAAAAATAATAATTTCAAGAGGCTTCCATGGAGTCGGTGCAATTTCAGTAGACCAGCAGCGGTGATACCGACTACAATAAGACCCCTAAAAAGGTATTGACTTTTTACTGTCGGTTATTAAGTTTTTTTATTATGCTTAATATTAATTTAAAAATCTTTCTTAACTATTTTGTTATTTTTATTACAATAATAAGTGCATAGACTAGAAATATTCCACAAGGAATAAATTAACGCACACCAGAGACTTATCGGACCTTCTTTCAGTAAAATGTCGGTATTTCCGACATTGTGTCAAAAGGGTCGAAAATATTAATTATATCTGCGTACATTAGAATTTGAGGATTCTCATATTTGAATAAGACAAAACAATGTTTGAGTTTCTTATTTTATTTAAGTTGGCACATTTTATGCCGTTTCGAAAGCGGTTTGTAACATTTTTAGATGCAACAGCCTTTGTTTAACTGTTCAAGTTTTTTCAAACATAAATGAGAAAAGTTTTTGTGCGCGTACACGGGTGATTTACTGAAAAGTTATTAAGTTCATATAGGCCTGCAAAAGTATTAAGCTTGTTTTCAGAAGTGATGCGAAACGAAAAATACTTTTTAATGGCGTTTTTTATGTTTAGTAACAATATTGTGCGCGCTTGACTGAATTTTAAGACAGTAATATGAAATGAGAAGGATATTGGCGGAAAATATTATTATCGTAAAAAAAGATTTAAAACTGTCTACCTGGTATTTTTGCATTTCCAATGACGAATATTATTATTCCTCTAAGCGCATGTTTCAACATCTCTGAATAATTAATGCATCTTATCAATTTTATTATATTATTATATTACACATTCAAATACAAAAGTCACATTCTGAGATATTATACTGTTAAAAAAAGTCTACTGGTGAATACTTTTAATATACGTTAAAATATACGTTAACGTACAAGACGTTAATTGGTTAATATTAATGTAATATTGTGAAACAGTCCCTAAAATCAACTCTATCATTATTACGTGCTATAACTATATTTTTTCTATTAAAATATAATGTTATTTTAAAAATATGTTTACACAAAACTTAAAACCCGACTTTAAAAAATAACACTGAAAAGTCATAAATAACAATTTCAGGTCTCTTTGGAGTCGGTGCAATTTCAGTAGACCGGCAGCAATACAGGCACTAATTCCAAAGAGACCTGCAATTCATATTTTTGACATTTCAGTGTTAACTTTTTGAAGTCAGTTTTTAAGTGTTGTTAAATCTTATTTTATTTTTCTATTTTCCGTGTTAAGTACAGCTATGGTATGTAAAATCTAACTCCATATCACAATCGCGACGACTGAACTGTTGTTCGTTGAACACTTTATTTTTTTTAACAGATCTTATTCGAATTTATATTACAACAATACAATTACAGCAAAACTCAATCGAATGACTAACGAGTGGTAGAGCCACGCTGTAGACAGCATCATCAGTCTACAGCATGAATGGGCTGGCTCGACCTGGTCGTAACCACAGTCTCTCAGAAAATCGACGTAAAGTAGCGGCTTGCTGCTGCGTTACGAAACGTCAGTGAGATATCCGGAAGCCCAAATCCCCTCCCCTTCCCAATCCCTAATTACCCCTCTCCTTTAAGGTCGGCAACGCGCCCATGATTCTTCTGGTGGTGGGCGTACATGGGCGGTGGAGATCACTTACCATCAGGTGACCCACTTACTCGTTTGCCGGCCTATGCTATAAAAAAAAATGATTTTTTTCTGTCAAAATACGGTGCACAATTGGCGAAGAAATCGATGTACATACATTTAAAAAAAAGGCGAATTGAACATTTGCTTCTTTTTTAAAGTCGGTTAAAAATAAAAAGATTCTTCTCTGAAATTTAAATTCATAGCATTTTTTTTTATAGCAGAGACTATATGATATAATTGAGCACAAAACAAGGACACATGCGATACCAGAATAATCTATAAGGAAATAAATAAGGATTGGGAATTGTAGAAGGATTTGGACCTTCCCAAATCCCACTCACCGTACGGAAAACAAACAAAAGCTACCATTTCACGTTGGTTTTCTGTGAGACAGTGGTCTGGGCCCGGTCGAGTCGGCCCAGTCATGCTGTAGACAAAAATCTACAGCATGTCTAGCTTAATGTTTTTGTAACAACTACTCTCTAAATATATAATCGGCTTATCTTATCACATTTGTTCAAATTAACCTAAGATTAAGGTGCAAGCGCCCCAAAACTTTAAATCACTTTGAACGACATGAAAACTTAACTTCGAAGATTCTCCGGGAGATGGGGCATAAAAGGAGCTGATTACAAAAGAGAAATTAAGTTGTCGTTACAACTTAAACAATTAAGAAACTGAAGTCAGTGGACGAGTAATATTCGGTTAATGAAATGTTACGTTGAACAAGTGACTAACAGATTCCGAACGTAATAAAGATTTAAGAAAAAAAGGCACGTTTTGAAGAACGCGACCGAGATAGAGTCGTGTAGTTCAAAACGTGCCTAAAGGCATCTCGTAACATTTGAGTATTGTTTAGTACTCGGATATTAAAATGGTTTACCTCTGTTAGAAAAATGACAGGAGCATCTACGCCCTATTACGTTTATATTCGTATAGAACGCGGTGATTTCATTCCGATCGTATCCCTCGACAGTTTCATAATAAAACTCAAGGGTAGGTTTTATTTTCTGTATATGTATTCTATACGCGATATTTTCGCAATTTTTTTTTATTTTTTTTATAGCGTAGTCCGGCAAACGAGCAAGTGGGTCACCTGATGGTAAGTGATCTCTACCGCCCAGGCGCGTTGCCGACCTTAAAGGAAAGGGATAATTAGGGATTGGGAAGGGGAGGGGATTTGGGCTTCCAGTTATCTCACTCACCGTACGAAACGCAGCAGCAAGCCACTACTTTACGTCGGTTTTCAGTGAGACAGTGGTAACGATCCGGTCGAGCCAGCCCATTCATGCTGTAGACAAAACTGACTACAGCGTGGCTCTACCACCAATACTGAAAGACATTAGCATTAATAAGATATGTGATTGTTTATTTACTTACTATTAAACTATCTTATCTATAAGTGCAATTTCGTAACAGGTTTCTACAGAAAACTATCGATTCGAACAATACAGCTGTAATTAAACGGTTTAATTTAAAATTTATGTAATTAATCGGAAAATTTGTCGCCAAACTTGTAAATACTGGAATGAAGTTGAAACTTCAAAATATACAGGATAGTGAAGTTCTTGTTATAAACTGACGACAACCGTTTAAAACCTAGTTTCATTGTGGGAAATTGCTTTCCGATTGAAATGGACGACGGATAAATCCTGGCGTTCGTTCGTTAAACTATCATTGCGTCACAATTATCCGGTGTATTGGAGTGGGAATAGGAGCCTTCCGGAACTCATTACGGTTGGTTGTTTTATTAAAAACGATATAGATAATTTGACTCATTTGTGCGCGCCTTGTTATTTCTGCGCGTGGTTTTTAAATATGTGCGACAATAACGCATCTATACCTATTGATACGTGCATGCTGTCATTTTACAAACACATACCATAGATAGCGCGGCGCGCACTAAATGAGTGAAATAATCATTATTTATGCTGCCGACGGCTTGGTTCCAGCATCACAGGGTAGCTAAAATACTCTCGATTAAATTACTTTCAATTAAAAGAAACATTTCCAAATCGTTCTATTCGTTTAAGCGCTACGGTATCACAGACAGGGATCATAAACAAGGGGATCAAATTTATAACACCCCTTTTTGTAGGGTTTTAAAAACAACAACAATTTGAAGTATTGAAGGTGCTTGATTTTTTTTTGTTTTATTTGATTGAATGACGAGACGAGCAAGGCGCTCGCCTGATGGTAAGTGCCACGCCTGCCCATAAACAGATGCAACACCACATAGAACTTTGAATTACAAAGCACTGCATGGCAATGAACTGCGCTCTTCACTCCGAGATATAAGATGTTAAATCACAATGCCCAGTAATTTCACTGGTTTCAATGTCCTTCAAACCGAAACAGAACAGTGGTTACACACTGTTGCTTGGTGGCAGAAATAGACAAAGCGGTGGTACGAACCCAGACGGCCTCTCGCATACGAGCGATCTACCACCTGGTTGATTTATCTTGGGCCTAAAACATGCACTTAACTCAGTGTATGAATTTATAACAAAGTTACTCTCAATGGACTGAGACGCCAAGGTGCGGTAATAGTCTGATACAATAGTTTAAAGCTCCACCGTTTAAAGCTGCTGCGGGGTTTGCTCGGAGTATTTGTAACGAAGTTTTAGATTGCATTTGATATTGAACTATAACGATATTGGTTGAGACTAGTCACTTATGAACATCTGCAATTTGATGTCTGGTATACTGAAGTTAGAAAGGTAGTTTTTTTAACTAAATATTTTTAATTTCTACATATATATTTTTTTTAAATAATACTAGCCCTGTATTATGCACGTCTCATTGCTGGACACGGCCCTTTTTTGCATGGGCCGGCAAACGAACAAGTGACTTGATGATACGTGATGTCCACCGACTATGTACGCCCATATCAGAATAAACATAGGCACGTTTCCGCCCTTAAAGAAAAGAGATAATTGAAGGATTGGAAAAGGGAGGAAGATTTGGGCCTCCAAACTCTTACTCACCGTATAAAACGAAGCAGCGAGTCGCTACTTTACATCGGTTTCCTGTGGTACAGTTATACCGACCCGGTCGAGTCGGCCCATTCATGCTGTAGACAAAACTGTCTACAACATGGCTCTACTACTCAATAACAAGCCTCCTTTACGGAATAAGAGGATTTAGTTTAGTTTTGGTCTACTACGCTGGTGTAATGTGGGTTGGCAGACTTCACATGCCTTCGAAAAACTTTGAGGCATGAAGGTTTCCTCACGATGTTTTCTTCACCGTTAAAACAAGTTATACTTAAAAATGAATACACACGTAACATAGAAGAGACAGAGATTCATGCTCTTGTGGCTAGTTTCAAACCTGCGACTTTCGTCTCGACAGTTCGTACCACTTCCCACTGAGCTAGCTGCTTTCTACTCATATAAATTCCTACATAAACACGGTTAATTTAAATGACTTCGTGAAACTGGAGTATCAGTGTTATTACTGATCTACATGTCAGTAGAATAAAATTGAAAAAACTGTCAAATGCCAGTCGGATTCGTACGCCAAGGGTTCTGTACCCACATCCTTAGATTTTCTTATTCGTTCACGTATAATATATTCTATGAATATAATATAATATATTCTATTCTACTTTACGTCTTTTGTAACATCTAAATCATTATTGTAATGAAGCTTTTTTGTAGGAGATAGTAAAAATATATTATTAAAAATTAAATTATGAAAATTTCAGCTATCTATTATGGTTAATAAGATAGATCCCAAAAGTAGGATAGACAGATAAACGGCGTTATAGTAGCCTTACCGATAACAAATTCAAATGTTATAGGGTTTAAGCTACGCTATATAATTTAAAACATTCCATTATAGTATCATAAATAAATAAAACAGAATATGTATTCATTTAATATAATTTATTATGTATTCTTTCCTATGGTTTGTGTTCAAAGCGATGCCAAGGGATTTATCTTTGAAAATAAAAATATTGAAAGCTCCGTCGCTCCGATGCTTCAGTACCTTGTATAACAATCTGATTCTTTCAATGTTATTTACTTTGAATGAAGTTTATCGGAAAGTTGTATTGGATTATGTATCGGAGTGGAAATGTTTGCGACTTTCCTCTACCTGAGCTACATCGGTATTAAGTATGCATTAGACATATAGGTATAAAAATCGCTTTGGACGCATAATATTGTAGATAGTAAAATAAGATTTACCTGCGTTTGAAAGTTACATATTATATTGAATTCTGTTATGATGTATTCGACAATTATATCCCGATAGTCGTCTGTGTCCATGGGTTGATACCGAAGAGTCGACCAACATCTTCAGAGGCTCTCAATTGGTAGTTGGGTCAAGATACATATATAGAAAGCGGTGTTATTAGACATGGCACATTAGGTTTCTCTCTCTGGGGTCCTCTAACAGCCGGGGGCTTGAATAATAGGCTTTTAAAAAAAAAAATGTAAATTTAATATTTAAAAATGTAAAAAAAGCCTTTTAAAACATAGTACATTAGTAATTAATAAGTAGTTTTTCCCATGTAAGTGTCACTATTGATAGGTACCAATATTGACCTTCTATGAAAAAAATCAAACACTTTGTAAAAGTTTTATAACACGATTAGTTTATGACAGGGTCGTCTACACGGGGTTGACAACACGCAGGCAATTAATAACTAAACCAATTTTGAAACATATATAGTAGACAATTTTGCACTGACATCACATTGACCGTCATATTGAAATGGATTAAGGACTGTGGGACGATGAATCGTAAAGTCAGAAAGCTAAAATGAAATTTCCCTTATAATATTCTAGCCACGTTAAGTCAAAATTTTGCATGTTGTGATTCGACAGTGAAACCTCTTACTAAATTCAATAAATTTATGATCTTAATTTTTAATTCATTTGCCCTTTGTTTTTACATCAGCTAATGTTTGAATTAATTAATTATACTTAACGAACATTTATATTTTTTTTAAATAAATTTTTTATGTCGTCATATTGATATTAGATCAATCAAATATTATATAACTGTTATGTTGTTGTTTCCAAAAGCATAGTTAATAATGTTTTTTTATTTAATTCTCAAAATGGATTAAGAACAGATGTTAACGAAATCTACTAACATAACACCACAAGTTATCGAAATCAATTTATAATTGTGATTTTTGAAACTTCACAAACATAAACAAGGACCAAGGGTTTGTTCTTATTATAATGTACTTTAACTTCCGTCTTGTATAATATAAAAAAAATTGAGAAAAAGGTAGCCGATGTTAATAATAATTTATTTGTGCTCTCAATACAAATATTGGCTTTTAATCGAAAGAAACTGTTAACAGTACACATATAGTTTGATAAATAAATTCTCACTCACTCACTTTGATAAGTAAAAAAATAATCATTTATATTCCCGGACTACAATTAAGAAGATTCGTGTAACTTCACAATAGATCCCGTTAGTAGTTTTCAATTAATTCAGTGATTTAAGTAAACTAAATTTAATTTGAGTATTATGGATGTGGCTCGAACGAATAAAATGTTGTTAATTTTTATATGTAGATAGAAATAAAAGTCGACTCAATTTAAATATTTACTTAAATATTATCTTTTTATTAAATGTGAAGGTCTACTTTGAGGTCCGCGAACGAGACAGGACATCGCGACGCTAGACTATTTCCGTAACATGTCATACAAAGCGAACTTGTAGCTATCGCCTGACTAATGTGACAACCACTAAGTCTCGATCATAACCGTGATTTTTGAGATGCGTACTCAAAACCATAATGGCAGTGAACAAAAGATCAATCTATACTAATATTATAAAGCTGTAGAGTTTGATTGTTTGTTTGTTTGTTTGTTTGAACGCGCTAATCTCAGGAACTACTGGTTCGAATTGAAAAATTATTTTTGTGTTGGATGGTCCATTTATCGAGGAAGGCTTTAGGCTATATAATATTACGCTGCGACCATTAGAAGCGAAGCATCAGTGAAAAATGTTGCAAAAACGGGGAAAATTATTCATATTTGAAGGCTTCCGTTGCTAAGCTACCCAAATCTATACTAATATTATAAAGCTGTAGAGTTTGATTGTTTGTTTGTTTGTTTGATCACGCGGGCGGAGCCGCGAGCAAAAGCTAGTACAATATATAGGTATTTTATGTATTTCACTAGATTAGTCCGATGTTTCTAAGGCTCTGTATGGGTAAGTATTTTACTGTACATTTTCTGCAACAAAATACTTTTGACTATATATTAAATAATTTTAAGGAACAATTTACGTTCTGAATATATAAATTACGTTGCAATTCACCAAACCTATTTAAACTCAATAAATACATTTCAAATAACATGAGAAAAAAAGGGTTTTGTCAAAACTTGTATGTATGAGTTGTAATACATTTTCTTTGGTTGAATTGTTTGTACTTGGTTGATTTTGATATAAAGAAATTATAAAAAAGTAAAAATAGATTTCCCGCCATTTTTTAACTATTTATATATCCAAGAAAATGAGCGAATGTAATGAAGAATTTCGATACATTAAAAGTTATATCAGATAAAAGGAAAAAGTGAAGAAAAAATTATGCCGCTTATGGCTCTAATTCAGTGTCAGTAAGAGTAAGACAAAGTTAGCTTTAAGCTATTGTAGTTCGCCCTGGGCACCCTGTTACGGATAAAGTTTGCACCATTGCTGAAAAACTAGGCATTGAATACAAAATAGTTATGATTAATTTGAAAAAATCTGGGTTTACAAAAAGCTCGATGTTTGGCTGCCACACGAGCTCACTGAAAGAAACCTATTGAACCGTGTACGCATATGCGAGTGTCTATTAAAACGTAATAAAGTCGAAATATTTTTGAAAAGATTAATCACTAGTGATCAGAAGTGGATAACTTAGGATAAGAACATGCACAAATATCATGGCCTAGATCCACAGACTGTGGCGAAACCCGGATTAACTCGCAATAATGTTACGCGATATTGTGTGTAAGGTGGGATTGGGAAGGTATTATGACTTTTACCGGATAGCAAAACTATCGATTTAGAACTCTACTGCCCCAACCGTTGATGACAATTAAATAAGAAATTGAGAAATATAACCGGAATTGATCAACAGTCTGTAGTCTTGCATCATGATGACTTTTTCTTATCTCTTCTGACTCTTTGACTAAAATTTCCAACATTTCTACAGCAACGCGATATCACTATCTACAATATGGCAAGAAGTTATAAAAACAAACATACACATAAGGGTACAGGGTACACATATTGATATTTAAATATAATTAAAATAAAAATAAAACTCTTAAATTTGTGTATAAAATCAGGAGAATAGTTTTTCCGATCTTTAAGTATGTTTAGAGATGGGAAAAATCTATTAAAATTTTAATGTATTAGCAGCAAAGAGTGTTCCCGGTTGTCAGTTAAAATTGATTGGTTGCAATCGGCTCGATGTCGTTGACCCTAATAGGGGCCATTAGGCGATGTTGTATCTCGGTGAAACAACAAAAGGGATCAGTGGGTGGTTTATGGACATCTGTGTGCACAATCAAAATGTTTTACAAGTTTCCCACACGCATTCGAATCGAGTGGCCAGTATAATGATTTCTGTATTTTAATAGTGAGTTTTAATAGAAACGTAAACATTTAATTTAGAGAGTCTTCACCATTCGTAATGTAGTATTTAATAGAAATCATGAGTATAAACGGAAAATTCAGTTTAGAGTGCAAGCAAATATCAATGATATGGATACTTATTTGATTAATTTCCGTGAAAGCATTTCAAAGCAGCTGCACTAAAGTGATGAAATAAGTTTAATAGTATACGAGTGCTACCCCGTACACATAAACCTTTTAAACAACATTTAGACATAACACAATTATATGTTTTGGGAATGACACAAGTATTGTCTTCAAGCGGGGATCGAATCTACGAACCGATCCATAACTGGCTATGCGGTCCATGCGATGTGTAGGATGTCTAGTAAAAACATAAAGTTTATTCGCGCCCCGCTTCGATTCGAACTTTTCCCCCTCAGTTCCAAATACCAGCCTATTTCTTATGCCGGCTTATCGTTAAACTTTCATATTATTTTTATTTGCAGATAACTCAGTGTGGTGCTGTATTATGAACCCAAGTGGCAGCTCAGAGTAATCCTCGATGTTCAGGAGGGGTTACAAGACACGATACGTACGTGTGGTGTTTAAAGCCAAGACGTGGAAGAGGGCGCCCATGAAGTTGTTAAAGTGGCGCAGAAAAATGCCATCCACGAAGCTGTACAATCTGGTGCCGAACGACGAATATGATCCGAGGATTCCCTTGCACCCAGACGAGGCGTTCCATTATGGCATCACCTTTCAAGCCAAGGTAAGATATACATGTTACGTAGGGCCTTACTTATAAACCTTATGTACATATGTTACAGTCATATATAATTTTTTACTTGCTTGTGACATCTTCACTAGGCGTACCTAGGCTTGTAAAGTAACTATTTCGCTGTGTAACCACTGCTTTGTTTTTTTTTATATGAACACTGCAAAGTGACTGCACTATACCTCTAGGCCTGATAGTAAGCGCAGTGCAGTCCAAAAAACCGGCGACCACCGACAAACAATGACTTTATCGATTGTCACCAAAATCGTGCCGACCTGTATAAATGTTTCTTCACACTCCAAAGAGGGAATAAGCAAATCGAGGGGCCTGCGACAGTACATGCGATGAGCGATGCAGGCACAGGGATACAATGATGTACCCCTACCCCTATACTCACCCCATCCAGCTATCAAGTCCAGTTGCAAGCCTCTCGAGAGAACCGGATTGCTCGTGGCTCCGTCCGTGTGAACGGCCTTTACCGGAAAAAAAATAGCCTATTTCTAAACGTGGATTACTTGTGTGCAAAATTACATACAAAACTATTCGGCCGTTAAGGCGTAATTCAATAAAAAGCATCCAAATTCACAAACATCCATACACTCACGCTCACTTTCACTTTTTCTTCCCTCTTGTCCTGTTAATGGATCATGTGCGCATGTTACGATGCGAAGTGACAGCCGGGTGACACATTTGTTCGCGAACAAGCCCGTGACAAAACTGTCCCTACACCGCTAGTTTGTCGGACAGAAAATAGCATATTCGTATTTTGGAACGTAGTTCCTTATCGCGCGTTGCGAAAGGGGGCTAGACGGAAAAAATTGGTACGAAAAGTTGGCACGAAAAATTTGTCACGACATAATTTTTTTTAACTTAATTTGATATCTAGCACACAAAGTTAAAGTCGAAATTCCGTTAATAAAACAGATGGTTGTGAAACTTATGACATTTGGAAATGTAGACGAGGTTTGAAATTTGAATTTTTGATTATAGAACACGGCCGTCCGTTATTTTTAAGTTGATAAAAAATGCTATACAATAGCTTTACCGCGGCAGTCTCCGAGTGCCACACGTCTTTTTTTTATTTCTATTTTTCTATTCTATTTCTATGTAATTTTATGTTGTCAAACAAAAATAAAGAGACCTATTTTGTTATTGGAACGTAGTTCCTTATCGCGCGTTGCGAAAGGGGGCTAGACGGAAAAAATTGGTACGAAAAGTTGGCACGAAAAATTTGTCACGACATAATTCTCCGACCAGCCAGCGTTAGCTGACCTCCCTGGAACATCGATAATTTCGAAGTCCCTGGTGGCGTCACACAGTGACCAGTCAGCTTATACCGGACTTTCACAAGACTTTGTTTGTACGTTACACACATTCGAAAATATCGAAAAGTCTTTCGATGTTGTCGAAGTTTATAAAACATAATGTAAAAAGATTCAGGTCGGTCTGGAAATCTTTGGGGGAGGCAGGCATCTATGTTCAGCAGTGGACGTCCTGTGGCTGATGATGATGATGATGAAAAAGATTCACTTATTAGCCGGTCACTCCAAAGTACTCACTCACTGTATCCAATATTTTTGTTTCAATTTTTTTTTACGTCTCACATAATTTAATTAATTCAAAATACATACAACAATAATGACATTTTAAAAAAATTGCGACTGTCACACTTCATGAGCGACTTCACTTCGCGACGTGACGTGTCAGAACCGTCTTTTTGTCACGTTGACAAAAATCAGTCTTACACGCTAGCTCCAATATTAGTAGGAAAGTAGGAATAGGATAGATTTTTAATTTTTATCTTGCGCTGTTGCTTAGAAAAATTTGATACAGAGTACATAGTATACGCGTCGCTACTTTTATCACCGTGAGAAACATCAGATGGACGTGGCTTGTGAACTTGAGTTTGGCTTCACACTATATAAAATATGTATACAGAAAGTTAGTGAGGCGTATAATTTTGACCTTATTATAAATAAGTTTATAGTTAATATATACGCCTGTAATCCCCGAAGGAGTAGGCAGAGGTGTAGCCAGCATACTTACATCTCACCGAGCGTATTTCCGTTCCATGATGTGATAGGGTGCGAGTTTATAGCCATACCTGGCACAAATTCCAGACTCCGGGCTGATACTGAGCATTTAAAAAATACTTCAAGCCAGCGTATAATGGGCCCTCCGCAGGATCGTACTCCTGGTACGTTCTGGCACGGATATTTGCGACCGATGCACTCCTGTGGTTTCCTCAGAACGTGACCAAACCACCTTAAGTGACTTTCCTGGAGTTTAAATTCCAAGTTGCGGAGGCTACCGCGAGTGTACTCGTCACGTATACGATCTAGTCGTGTTACGTTGCACATCCATCGCAGCATCTTCATTACTGCAACGTGATTCTCCCTAACACGACGTTTAAGTGCAGGCCAAGTCTCACACCTGTACACGGAAGGGTATAAGTCGAATAATGGTATTATCTTTAAGTCTCATTGGCATCTTTCGGGCGCAAGTGACCTCCGGCCACTTAGCCCAAGCGGCGCCAATACAGGTATTGACGTCAAGGTCGATGTCACCGAACTCGTCCAGTACAGACTCTAGGTATTTAAACTTGTCCGTTTTTACTTATTCTTTGAACAGTAAATTTAAATGAATTATAAATAACGCCGAATATATATAGATTGAGTCAAATTGACCTTTGTTTTGCGCAAAGGCAAAAGTCGCGACAGTTAACTTTGTCATTATGTAATTTATTACAATTCGATTAATACCATACTCAGAGCCGGTTAAAATCGTTAGCGCTGTTACTGGGTACAGAAATTAACGCCTCTGAGAAATTGACGATAAAAAAAATGCAAACAAATACATACATAACTTTAATTTAGTCTATGAGTACTGCAAATAGTTAATAAATTATCTAATATTATTCGAACTACGTAGACCGTGTAAAATGTAGATTTACGATGGAAAGTTAATGGGGAAGGTTAGAGATTTCTCGGTTAGGTGGTTTACGGAGTACGTACCTACATAATTATTATTTACTGAGATCTATAACTTGTCATTTAACTATGCTGTGCTGAGTTGATTGTAGCACTTAAAATAAATTATTACTTATCAAGGAATACTTGTTTTTATGAGAAAATGTTATGAGCCTAAGACTTGGTAAGTTTAAATCTTAGTTTTTTATAGCATAAGCCGGCGTGCGAGCAAGTGGATCACCTGATTTTTAATTATTAGTCGCCAATATTCACCCATAATATCAGAACAATTATAGACGCGCAGCTAACTACTAACTACTTACTCCATTGAAATGTTACATTTTTTAGGCCTCACCTTGCGTTTCTTAGAGGAGTCAATTTTATTGTTTTGATGTGTAGTGTAAAGCTAAAATCAAGTTTGTGGGGTCGCCACAAACTCGCCACCCTTGTCCCACGGCCGCCATCTTGAAAATAGGGGTTGAAACGGTTTTTACGATATATCTCTTAAACTATTTATCTGATAAAAAAAATTGTTAACGTTTTTTGTTGCTAATTAAATTCTCTATAACTTTGGTCCAGTAACTTTTTGTCGTAAAACTATAAATAAAAAAGTTATAAGTGAAAATGTAATAAAGAAAAAAATAAAGATGATAATTCTCTTGACAGCCTAAGATACAAACAATTCGCCAAGGCAGTGACAAAAAGTACTTCCTCCAACACAAGACACAGAACACAGTTCTCCAGAACAATGGAAGCACACTGCGGAACATTTTAGCCCTGCTTTTCGACATCCACACATCGCTCCACAGTTTCCTTTGCATTTACAAAAGATCAATTTAAGAAGCTCAGGGGGTGCTGGAGGTTTAGAGCTCTGCACTGGCATCAATAATTTTCCACATTTTTTCCAGCCCCAGTCTTCAGGATCATTATTATTACCAAGCCACGACTGGACCTGATGGTAGACTCGGAAAGTATGAAAGCGAGCTGTGTCTTGTGTTGGAGGAAGTGAAGATAAATTAAATGTACTTTTTGTCACTGCCTTGGCGAATTGTTTGTATCTTAGGCTGTCAAGAGAATTATCATCTTTATTTTTTTCTTTATTACATTTTCACTTATAACTTTTTTATTTATAGTTTTACGACAAAAAGTTACTGGACCAAAGTTATAGAGAATTTAATTAGCAACAAAAAACGTTAACAATTTTTTTTATCAGATAAATAGTTTAAGAGATATATCGTAAAAACCGTTTCAACCCCTATTTTCAAGATGGCGGCCGTGGGACAAGGGTGGCGACCCCACAAACTTGATTTTAGCTTTACACTTACCCCCCCTACACATCAAAAAAATAAAATTGACTCCTCTAAGAAACGCAACCCCAAATGTAACATTTCAATGGATTAACTAGCAACTACCTAATCTAAATATATAAAACTCAAAGGTGACTGACTGACATAGTGATCTATCAACGCACATCCCAAACCACTGGAGGGATCGAGCTGAAATTTGGCATGCAGGTAAATGTTATGACGTAGGCATCCGCTAAGAAAGGATTTTGATAAATTCTACCCCAAAGGGGTCAAAATGGGGGATGATAATATTTAAATGCTGTTCACGCGGGCGGTGCCGCGAGCAAAAGCTAGTAATCTATATAATCAGAAAATGATACATATTGTAACCTACATACACACTGGCTTTACAAGAACATGCAAATAAAAGAGCGTGGGACCACGATCTATGCCAATCATACACGGATGAATAGATAATGAGCCCCTCATTGAAGACTGAGCGAGGCCCATCATTTACCACTGAACCACAGGGCGAGAAACAGCACGGGTTGTTGATAAATAACCATGTCGATGGCTAATGACGTCCTAGTTTACGGCCAGCCTTATGTAGGGCAGAACATAATCCTATACTAACTGGTGATGTTAGATGCGCGTCGGAGAATCAACCGAGAAAATTAATCGGAAAATTATAATAAACCGGCTTTTGCTCGCAGCTTCACCCGTGTGACTCAGGATATAGAGTAGTTTGCCCATACAAACTTGCTCACCCCTTTTCTGCTTTAGGAATATCATTTTTAAATACGTATTTCATTCATTAAAGATAATGAGTGCCAAGATTAAAATAAAGATCAGAAAAACTATTATCCCATAGAAACTTTACACATTTTCACCTTGTAGGAAAGAAATAACAGAACACCTCTAAGTGATACCTGATTATCTGTGTCGTTATGGGAATATGCTGTAAAAATTTCAGCTATTATACGGACAGTCAGAATATGTAATTTAAGAAATGGATTATTCCTTTTATGAAATTTTGTTGCAAGAGTTTTTTGATATTTAAATATTTTTTTAATAAATGATCTTCATGCTTGAACTTTGATTACATTTAAAGTACCATTCATAACTACGGCTAAATAAAATTACGCACCAGCATAGAAATTCGCGTCGGGAATAATAATTGTCAATCTGTATCGGCAAGTATCTGCGCGGATACCTTCCACTGTAGATGTAAAAACGTACATCGATAACTAGCAGTCCCGCGCGGCTTCACCCGTGTGGCTGCTCCGCTTTCGTGGGTAGTGGCGTGATGATATAGAGCTATGATTCATCGTCTCCACAAAACAAATATATGACCCCATCGGTCAAGTTACCGAGAAGTTACATGGTTAAACTCAAATTAAAATTGCGCATTTATCTATCTACGAAATATTTTAAAATCTCATATATTCTTTCTTCTCTTATCTTCCCTTGTCTTAGAAATTTCTAAAAAAATAATTTATTTGTTTAGATTTCGTGTCAATCTATTGGATATTTACCTCTTCCTTTGTTAATAGCATAGTGTATGTCACGTCAAAGAAGAGAATTATTTAAATATAGATATGTCACTTGTCATTCTTTTATAGACTTGAAATAAAATGGTTTATTATAATAACTAATTTCTCGTATTTATTAATGGCGACAATGGAAGAAGATTTGAGTACACTCAAATGTTCAAGGAGTGTTATTAAAGGTCAATTAGCAAAACTATCCAACTACTTACAAACCTTGAGAGAAATTTCGGATGTCGAATACAATTCACGACTTACGTCACTTCAAAAAAATGAGGAAAAATTCGACACTTTACAAGAGAAAATCGAAATTATCACTCAAAACCCCCAAGAAGAGATTGACCTTCACTTTGAGGTAACACAAGAAATCATAAACTTAAAGATATTGTTACACAATCTACGGCCACCAAGAACTTCAACAGCATGCACTCATGACGCAGCTCCACCTGCTCCGATAGCAAGTGCGAGCACTACAGAGAGCAACGCACGGTACCAGGTACCTAAGGTTAACTTTCAACCATTCCAAGAAAAGGAAAGTTTCAAAAATTTCGTAAAACGACTGAAAACGTATTTAAAAATGACAAATTGCAATGAAGATCATATCATGACTTGCGTACTACTTAGTTCCTTAAGCCCAGAGTTACATGAACGGGCATGCGACTTATGTGCACCGGAAGATCCATCACAAATTAAGTTTCAGATACTAGTAGATTTGCTGGAACAATACATAGACCCTAAACCCAGCATTTGGGCACGACGTCATAAGTTTATAACGCGTATACAAGCTGAGAATGAAACCGTAACCAATTTCAGTACAGAATTGAAACATCTAGCACACGATTGTGAGTTTAGCTGTGAACATTGCAAAAAGTCGCTAAATGAGAATTTTTTATCACTACAATTTATCAGAGGCGTTCGAGATGGCGAAATTAGAACGAAAATACTGCAAGACAACAAAATAGGTACATTTAAAGAAATAGTACAGATGGCGACAGCAAGAGAAATAGCTAAAGCTGACAATGACTTCATGATAAACAAACATGATCCAAACAACGAAGTACCAGTACATTCAGTTCAGAATAAAGGCAAACCCGTAGTGAAACCACTACCAAACCAAATCACTTCATTCAAAGATATGCAAGGAAGATGTTTTCGCTGTGGGGATGTTAATCACAGAGCCAATAAATGCAAACACATCAACTCCAATTGCATTAAATGCGGAAAGACAGGACATTTAGCTCGTGTTTGTCTACAGACATTAAAACACAATACAGCACACCAGGTGGAAGAACTGAACTCAGTTGACGATGAAAACATTGGTGATATCAATGTCGTCAACACTATTGGTTCAGACAAGTTTATGGTTGACGTAACTATTGAAGGCAAAAAGGTACAGATGGAACTAGATACAGGTGCAGCACTTTCATCCATTTCGTTGAGAGACTACAGACGGTTCCAATTAAACAAACAGATATTTAAAACAACAGTAAGAATGAGAACATACACAGGTGAACTTATTACGCCAGTTGGAGTTATATACGTCAAGTGCAACTATGAAAAGCAATCTTTCTATGGAAAACTCTTTATTCTCAGACAAAACGTCGACGCCATATTCGGAAGAGCTTGGATTAGAGAAATCAATATTAATATAGCAGACATGAAGAAAATATCATTAGAAAGGGCCGACAACTCACGATTGGACAATATCATTTCAAAATTTTCACCAGTCTTTGATGGCAAACTGGGATGCATTCCAAATTACAAGGGGCATTTAACTTTAAAGGAAAACACTACACCAATTTACATTAAGCCCAGACGTATTCCCTACGCATTGAAAGAAAAGGTTGATAAAGAAATAGATCGTCTGTGTCAAGAAGGAGTGATAACGAAAATAGATAGCTCAGAATGGGGAACTCCAGTCGTACCGATCGTGAAACCTGACGGAAGCATACGTCTATGTGCCGATTATAAAGTCACCCTAAATAAAGTAATTAAAGATGAACAATACCCGATTCCTATCATAGAAGATATCTTTTCAGAGATGAACGGTGGTGAATTTTACTGCACATTAGACATTTGTCGAGCCTACCTTAATATGCAAATGGATGAAGAAAGCTCTATTTTACAGACACTTAGCACTCACAAGGGCACATTTAAGGTGAATCGTTTGATGTTTGGGGTAAAGGTGGCCCCAAGCTTGTGGCAAAAATTTATGGATAAAATTCTTCAAGATATACAGGGTGTAAAATGTTTTTTTTGATGATATTATTATACAAGGATCGACAGAACTACAATTACAACAAAGATTAGAAACAGTGTTAGGAAGATTACAAGAACACAATCTCAAATTGAATAAAGATAAATGCCATTTCTTCAAAACTAGTATAAATTATTTAGGCCATACAATAGACAAGCACGGACTACACAAAAATAAAGATAAAATTCGAGCCATACTTGAAGCAAAGAAACCCAACGATGTAAATGAACTAAGAACATTTTTGGGTATGAGTAATTACTATAACAAATTCATACCTAATCTTGCAACGATTACTAATCCGCTCAACAAATTATTACAGAAAAACACGAAATTTATATGGTCAGAAGCCTGCGAAAATAGTTTCAAGAAAATTAAAGAAGAAATAATTAGTGAACGAGTCCTACTGCATTTCGACCAAAAGAAGGCCCTGGTCCTCGCTACAGATGCTTCACCGACCGGCCTGGGTGCCGTGCTCTCACATCGATTGGCTGATGGGACCGACAGACCAATTGCGTTTGCATCACGTTCACTAACATCTAGCGAAAAGAAGTACAGCCAAATAGATAAAGAAGCAACAGCAATTTACTGGGGAGTAAAGAAGTTCTTTCATTATTGTTACGGAAGGAAATTCACGCTTATTACGGATCATAAGCCTTTAACGTCCATATTCCACCCACACAAAACCTTACCTGCAATGAGCACGATGCGGTTGTTTCACTATGCACACTTTCTTTCGGGATTCGACTACAACATTGAATACAGAAATTCAGCGAATAACAGTAATGCAGATTATCTCTCAAGATTTCCAGTGGAACGAATTTCGGAACACCATATAGACCAACACAGTATATTTCAGCAGAACCAACTTAATGTACTTACAATTAACCGCAAAATAATAGCGAAGGAAACAATGAAAGATCCAGAATACCAAAATATAATATATAAACTAAGGAATGGACAGAGTCTAAGAACATTGGGCTACGGTGACAATGAAATAACAATTGAAGACGACTGTCTTCTTAAGGGAACTAGAGTTATGATTCCTCAAAATCTCCGACACAATATATTGATGGAATTACATACAAGCCATACTGGTATACTAAAAATGAAACTTTTAGCGCGGAGTTATGTATATTGGAAAAATATTGACAAAGATATCGAGGAATTGGTCAGCAGATGTCGTGAATGTCGTCTCAAACAAAACGAACCAGAGAAAGCCCCATTACACCACTGGGAAGCACCGACAGCGCCCTGGCAGCGTATACATATTGATTTCGCGGGTCCAGTACGCGGCTATTATCTCTTCGTAATAGTTGATGCAATGTCAAAATGGGTTGAAATAATCCCAACTCAAACAACCACAAGTAAGTGGTGTATCTCAAAACTTAGAAATTTATTCGTTGATTTTGGCTTACCGTACGTTCTTGTTTCGGACAACGCCAGGCAGTTTACATCTCAAGAATTTGAGTCATTCTTACGTGAGAACGTAGTGTCTCACAAAACTTCGGCTCCATATCACCCAGCCACGAACGGGCAAGCTGAACGATTCGTCCAGACAGTAAAGAAAGCTTTGCATAGTATGGATAACGAATCTGGCTCAATATATGAGAAAATTTTAAAAATCAAATACCAACTGCGAACAACGCCCTCTAGACAAACTGGGGAAAGTCCTTACGAACAAATGTTTAGTGGGCGGTTGGTGAGAACGTTGTTCCACGCCATGTTCCAGAAACCACAAGCGCAGATAGCACAGTCCGTCTCACCCACTAACCAGACTGGACGCGATCTAAGAACATTCCGTTTAGGGCAGAGAGTTCAACTACGAAATTATAGTGGGAAGAAGAAATGGGAATTTGGCACAGTGGTCAAACGCTTGGGCCAGCTACATTATGAGGTTTTAACGGATTCTGGTGCGACGTGGAGAAGGCACATTAACCAAATGTTAAGCACCTCAATCGACGGAGCTATAACGCAATAATTAAGGGGGGAGACCTATTGGATATTTACCTCTTCCTTTGTTAATAGCATAGTGTATGTCACGTCAAAGAAGAGAATTATTTAAATATAGATATGTCACTTGTCATTCTTTTATAGACTTGAAATAAAATGGTTTATTATAATAACTAATTTCTCGTATTTATTACAATCGATACATATTTGGTGGATATATCGCGTAATATACATAACAAATACAGTGATATTGTCTTCATTCTTTGAAATTGGTTGTAAGTAACGCGATTACATCCTTGGGCTGTCATTAAACGATTTCCATAGCTTATTTGAAGACAAACCGTATAGACAGGGAGCCCTCGGGTAGCTGATCCACTTGACTACTATCAAGCTCATTTTCCGTGAGTAGCTTCGTTTCGATGAGACGACTAACTATTCCCTATGCGAAAATTCTCTATTGTGGTAGCTAAGAGAGGTAGCAGGATAGAATATTTCAATTTGATGATACTCAAAAAATTATTATTTTATTTGTAGGACAATATGACAGTTAAATTATATAAATTATATAAATTTGAGTGGTAGAGCCACGCTGTAGACAGTTTTGTCTACAGCATGAATGGGCTGGCTCGCCCGGGTCATTACCACTGTCTCACAGAAAATCGACGTAAAGTAGCGGCTTGCTGCTGCGTTTCGTACGGTGAGTGAGATATCCGGAAGCCCAAATCCCCTCCCCTTCCCTATCCCTAATTATCCCTTTCCTTTATGGTCGGCAACGCGCCCATGATTCTTCTGGTGATGGACGTACATGGGCAGTGGAGATCACTTACCATCAGGTGACCCACTTGCTCGTTTGCCGGCCTATGCCATAAAAAAAAAAAAAAAAAAATATTAACTAAGTAAAAACAAAAAAATCTGCTGGTTAGTAATCATACCTATTGGAAGGAGGGGCTTCCAATAGGTATCGATAACGAGGTCATAAGAATGATTACTAACCAGCTGATTTTTTTGTATTTACTTAGTTAATATTTATATAATTTAACAGTCCTACAAATAAAATAATAATTTTCCCTGTCCAGTAGTGCTAAATGGCCAATTTGTCATTAAGACACTGATCATCTAATGGGTACTGTTATAATGTATTCCCCTTAAGTTTACATATAAATAAAATTGCAAGCCTTGCAGTGACGTCATAAGCGAGATTTCATATATTAGTTAATGATTAATCGATACTGTTTTTGGTAGACCGATTAGATAATTCGTTGTGGGCACTAGTTTTAATAACCTTAATTTTTCAAATATATTTTATTTTTGAAAGTTTATAAAAGTGTTTTCTTATAAAAGACTTATTTATTACAAGCTATCATCGTGCCGACCGAAAGTCGGTCCCAAGTAAAACAATTTAAATTCAATTTGTGACATTCCACCCCGTCGATTCGTAAAATTTTGTTTCATTCTTAACAATTCTATAACGTTGACAATAAATTTGGAGTTGGACGGACACTTTTATTATTTGCGACGATCGAGCGAGTCGGAATTAATTGTAGGGCTTAATTGAAATGAAGGAATTCCTTTATGGTTAAAAGTTCTAAATATTTTAAAATTTCATATTAATGCCTTATTTGAATTAAACTTTCAGTAAAGGTTATGTGAATTTAGGTTAGCACTTTGTGTGTGTAACAAAGGAATGTAAAGCATCTCTATTAAAATAAAACAAACATAAAATTAATCTTTCTAGACGGCCATTGTATTATTGCTTGCTTAATTATAGTGTTAGGGTAAAGTAGAACCGACCCATTCATGTTGAACGTATTTATAACATGGTTTTACCACTTACAATTCGTTTTTTAAGTTACTTTGCGGTTCAAGTCTGTTCAAATTCATTTAGCATAAACGCCGCTATGACAAACGCGATCAATGAGACTTGAAAACATCAATCACTCTTGACCATCATCGTTTCGCAGCAAAGGCATCTAAGTACAACAAACATAATTATTATGTATGTCAGTTATTCCTCATGGTATAAAAAAAATATATTTATTTTTCATCCTACATTTCCACCGCACATATAAAACCATTTGGTTATATTTACTTATTTATGTAGGCAGGTAAGTTATCCACGCCAGGTCGGCCGGAAAGGCTTCCTAAGCCAGGATTATGTGGCCTTTGCCGAGTTGTTCCTGCGCTCTACGTCTTCCTCAAAGGTTATCTGGAAGATCGTCTGCGTTATTTTACGCATTAACAATTCGGAAAGGACCCACATTATCAACATAATGGTTGTTATCAGTGGTACGTTAATAAAAATAAAGATTGGTTTTGTGTAAAAAGGTCCGGGGCCCACGAGACTCTCTATTCAAGTGGGGGCACACAATAAGGCAGACACAAAGAGCCTATTCATAGAATTGCGCTTACAACAACGTGCGGCGTGGATCCGGAGTTAGTGCTCCATAACGTTTCACCTTACTGACTTATGAATGTTTTGCAAGTTCCGACTGAAAAGCTTCCCGGTACATTGTAGCGCATTAACTTTTCAACCAGCTAACGATATGTAATGGAACGAACTGTTTACGACACTTAAAAGTTTATAAATTTGGCCGAATAGTGTTTTTGATTGCTGTCGAATCTATATAAACGTTGATTTCAGTCAGTTTAAAAAACCTCTTTAGTTTAAATTGAAATATCTTGTTTGAAGAGACAGTGAAAAATGTTTACTATTTGTACTTATTTTTTCTTCATCATATGTGTCGAAATCATTGGAAGACAACTATATGTGTTTTATTTACGAAAAAATAAAAACAGCTTATTTTTGATTTCCTTATAGAAAGGACGATGTTATCAACTCGGTTGTTTTTTTTTTGCTTTCTTTATCGAATTATCCTTCCGATTCATTTTTATCCGATTGAGTTTAGCTGCGATATGGTCGCATTTAAATTAGTCGTCATCTAATCGTCGAGTACGGGATAATAAAAATGACTCTTCGACGGATAACAGCACACGCGTGACTCGTCCCGATTGTGTTATTGTATTGGTATGCTATAGCTACAACTATCTATCTATCACTATCCCTACCACTCTCCTTTTTCCTATTCTTCTTCTAGTGTTGCACATTTCTCAGAGATTACTTTTACCCCATCATAGTAGTGTGTCTATAGCTATAACATGCACAAATTCCAGTCCCGAGCATTTCATGTGTGATTTCCGGATCGAAAACTCGAATAACGTTATATTAGAGAATAGTGTTATATAAGAAGAAACAAAAAACAGTAGTTAATAATGACATCAGTTTAATCTGAATCATTTGTTAACAATATATCATATGAAAGCTGGGTAGGCGGTGTTATATTACTAGTAACGTTAGGAAAAAATAAACTAAAATCACATTCACACACAATACACGGAAGCAAAGCGATTAACATTTGAAAAACTCGTTGACGAATATGTAGTTATTGCCAGTTAAATACATATCGATTTGATAAGTCGCGATATTAATCGATTTCCTTGTGAATTGATTACATAATTTAAAAAATAAAACATTTGTTTTATTTTTAATTTATTTAGACTTAAATGTTTAGGATTTTTTTATTTACATTTATTTACTGGTCCAAATCACCTGATCAATAAATACGATATTTTTTATGGAAAATATGATTTGAGTAGCAATCGATATTAATTAATAGAGAACTAATGATGCATGGTTGGAATAGGTAAAAATACTTAATACAGTGAAACTTGGTTAAGTGGGACCTGGATAAGTGAGAAACCTCCATAACTGGAACTCATGCTGAGGTCCCAACACTTTGGCACTGAATTACCCCTGTTAGTGGGACGAAGCAAACCTCTGTATCTGGGATTTGTTCTTTCGATTTATCATCATAGTTACCTCTATAACTGAGACAGCGAGTGAATTTTATATGCATAAACCTCTGTAACTGAGATAACATCGTTTTGTTTGTTTACTTACTTATTTTGATTCTAACCTGTATTCTGACCTCTGTTAATGAACCCCTCTATAAATGAGACAGATATTTATTATACCTGGATATCTGAGACACTGGGTAAGTGGAATACCTCTGTAAGTGAAACAACATTGCAGGTCCTTTGATGTCTCACTTAACCAGGTTTCACTGTATTTAAGTTTTATTTATCATTTAAATTTGTACAAAAAGTCTGCATAAATATTTACTTTTAAATAAATAATAAAATTTTCTAATAAAAACATTCTTTGCCGAACAACTTGTTCACGAGGGCCTTATCAGACTATTCCCTTTGGCTTGTAGTTTTTACGACCGGCCGCTTGCCTAACTTCAACCCCTCTGGGGAGAAAACGACCTAATCTAAAACAAATATTTAAGAATCACACACTCACTATGAGGCCTAATAGTAACATTTATGAATAGGTAAGACTCATAAAAAAATGTGTAAAAGTCATTATAAAAAATAACTTTTATAGCCTTTGCTGAGGTTAAGGGTCATAGCAGCACACTTGTAAATTCATACGTATTGATGGGAGTCCCAAGGCACTACACCCAAACTACCGAGCATGGAACTATAAAAACATTATCGGAAAACGATTTAATGCGAATCTTTCGGACCTTACCACTAATACGTTTCTTTTTACTGATCAAACCTTGTCCGGTCGACACGATTTTTAAATTTGGTTCATTCATGGGAATATATTTTTATTTGGTTTATTATATAAACGTAACTCTTACCATTTAGTTATTGTAAAATAAAATTCGTTTATTGACATAGATATACATTTTGATTAGCTTATCGATATATTATTATCAGATGCATGCCCTATTCTGTTTTTGAATTATAATAAATCATATTAGACGGGTGATTATCCGGTTGAAAATGGTAAAAATAGAAACAAATTTATAGTAGAATCAAACCCATTGTAGAAGGAAGAGAATACAACAAAATTGATAGGAAAAATAAATTAACGGCGATCTGAGGTCGGGAAGTGGGAAGGGGGGGGCTTTTAAGGGTAAAAAACGGTTTATCTCGATTTCCGGAAAAACTACAAGTCCTATGGAAAAAAGTTAAATCGCAAAGTTGTAGGTAATAAAAAGATCTACAACTTTTGTATACACACTTTCTTCACATAACCTCAAAATATATGTGAAAAATTCAAATAACCAAGTTTTTTGTTTTTATTTTTATCAATTATAATAAATCATTTTTTTTCACGAAATTTGGTGAAAACATACCTTTTTGTATCCCAAATACACTGTAATTTTTTTGATTTAAAATATTTATTTTTGCACCTTATTTTGACTTAATATCGAAAAAGCAGCCTAATTTTCAAACGAAAATTCTCACGTCAAAATATGAGCTTTTTTAAAAAAGTCTGTTGGCTTCTTGTTCATTGAATTCTCTACTTTCTGATGGTGTAAAAAAATATATACATTACTATGGTAAATGTGCTCAGAAAATGTAAACTTATAAGTTAATATTTAATAAGACATATCTACAATATTTTGAGTAAGTTGTAGAATCTTCTTTAAATTATATGCGTAGATGCCTCTTTATTGTTATTTTAATATAACTTATATACCTGAGTGATCTACGGAAAATTTTAGCCCATCATAAAGAAGTGGGGAAGGGGCTAGGTGGGTCTGGGCCTTACTACCTGTTATTTAGTAGTTCGTTTCTTTGCATTTTCTGAGCACATTTACCATAGTAATGTATATATTTTTTTACACCATCAGAAAGTAGAGAATTCAATGAACAAGAAACCAACAAACTTTTTTAAAAAAGCTCATATTTTGACGTGAGAATTTTCGTTTGAAAATTAGGCTGCTTTTTCGATATTAAGTCAAAATAAGGTGCAAAAATAAATATTTTAAATCAAAAAAATTACAGTGTATTTGGGATACAAAAAGGTAAGTTTTCACCAAATTTCGTGAAAAAAAATGATTTATTATAATAGATAAAAATAAAAACAAAAAACTTGGTTATTTGAATTTTTCACATATATTTTGAGGTTATGTGAAGAAAGTGTGTATACAAAAGTTGTAGATCTTTTTATTACCTACAACTTTGCGATTTAACTTTTTTCCATAGGACTTGTAGTTTTTCCGGAAATCGAGATAAACCGTTTTTTACCCTTAAAAGCCCCCCCCTTCCCACTTCCCGACCTCAGATCGCCGTTAATTTATTTTTCCTATCAATTTTGTTGTATTCTCTTCCTTTTACAATGGGTTTGATTCTACTATAATTTAATTATGTTTCAAATTGGAAAATCACCGGTCTATATTGTAAGGCATTAAACAAAAAATAAATTACAATAATATTGTCATTTGTTTTTTCTTCGAATGACCGAGTGACTAAATAAAAGAAATGTTACATATTGGTAACGTTAAATCCCTTTACAGTTAAGATGAATTTACAAGTCGTGAAGCATTTCCATCATTATCGCTTTGGAGATAAAATAACTGACCAAGCGGTTTGGTGACTCAATACCGAAATTCTTTGAATTTGAGTCATTTAGGATTACGCAATTCGATGCAATAATCATGCACTCTTTGACTGCTCTGCAGTTCAAACTTGGTGTTTGTGAGCGAAATTTGGAACGTAATGTACTAAAAGCCAGATTAACAGATAATGTACATAAACGTAGTGATCTGCGCTCTGAACGCTTCTGAATGCTTGAATGAATGAATGAATGCTTCGCTAACGTCGAACCATGAGGGAACGAATTATTTTACTTTATGACGTTCCTCTTTGGCATAAATTGAGCTGCTCCAACTCAAATAAATAATACTTCAATGTATCTAGTGCTAATATTATGTATTGTAAATAAGTTTAGAAAAGAGCAACGTTAGAGTTTCTTGCCCGTTCTTCTTTAACGAATCAGCATTCCTAACTGGCGGTAGAGTTAAAATTTGACTGAATCTAAATTATGTTTGACATTTTATTGATTCAATAAATGATTTGATTTGATTTGAGCTGCATAGCTCAAGTTGGATTGGGCGTCTGTTGAACGAGCTGTGGACGAGAGCTACAGAGTTATTCCTCAAAGGCGAAAATTATGTCATTTACCGCGGAGAAGGTAGAGGGAATAGAAAATACGCGCAAAGGCCTCGATAAATGGTCGATCGGTCGAAGCTGCAGAAAAAGAGTCAACAGCGTTGCTCTACTACTTGCTTTATCATCTCGTCTATAAATCGTGACCATAAATCTTTTTATACTAGCTTCACTTTTGAGTGAAACTGAATTACAGTTTCAAATTATTGACACAACAAAATCCAGTACGGAACAAAATACTACTACTACTCTCTCTAGTTGTATTTTAAGAACTTTGCTAAGTCATCCCACATCACATTATTTCGATTTTATTCGAGGTATAACGTAAGTTTTCCGTTTTCCACGGTCGTAGTGCTCGGAAAATCCTCTTTTCGGTAGTTTTTCACTTAGCGGCGCCGTGAGGAAACTTTTATATTGGATGAACAGAAAATTGGCCTGCTATGCCGTCCCGACAGTACTCAGCCTTTTTTGTGAAAATTAATTGAATAAAGTAATTTGTTTAAAAATATGGACTTTGCTGGTGGTAGGATATTCGTATCCATCCGGATAGCGACTACCGTACACATGGTGTTAAAACTTGCCATAATGACCCACATACTTTGTGTGGATCGCGTTCCAAAATCAGCTAGTGTATATCCGGTTCTCACGAGGGCCTTGCGACAAGACTAGTTGGTTGGTTTGGGGCGGGTATAGGGGTATATCCTTGTATCCCTGCCTGCATCAGTCATCCGTCTGTCCTGTCACAGGCCTTTTGATTTGCTTCCTCATTCTTTGGGGCAGTGGCGTGCAGTCCATAGAGACAAAGAGACACTGTATACCCTGACAATTTATTAACAAAATAAAAAAAAGAAATAGACCGCACCCAAAATGTTACAAAATTTCGAAATTGCCGCACTCGCGTTCATATTAACTAGTCCAGCACCGGTGATCCACCGCGCCACCGCGCCGCGTAGACACGTAGAGTCTGGCTGAATTTGCACACAATCAAAGCTATTCTACAACCACATCTACTGTAAAGAAACGTGGTCTTAATATGTAGTAGTGAATATTTATTTAGTTCTAATCACGCTCACTAATAAACATTTGGACACTGTCTCCTGGAACGCTTATTGGCTAAAATGTGATGTACTACGCTTCATTTTTAAAATATGTGCATTAACACGCTCTTTTTGTTATTGAACAAAAAGAAAACAAAAATGTCTAAGCACATTATTTAAAGTACTGCTTTTTTTAAAAAAATATTTCAATTCTATATTTTCTATTGCGATTTGAAATTGCATTTAGAATTTGGCATATAACTTTATATCCTTCTGTAATTTCATAAAATTCTATTAATGTGTCGGCACTCAATGAGAAAATTCTCGATGGTTCAACATTATTTATTTAGTTTCAGCTATTGCTAATAATAAAAATAAAAATAGTTGATAAGAAATCGAAGTTACTTTAAAATATATACCTAGTACCACGTCGCCGTCTTGAGTTTTCAACTAAAAACTTGTTTTAGCAACATTTTCAAGGTGACCTTCAAATAAACCAAAACACGTTCCCATTCTATTAAAACCAAAATGTCCAGTATTATGTGAATGAGAGTGCTGTTTACAATAATAATTATTCATTAATATCAACGATCTTTAATTATTATATTTGCATAATATGTCACAGTTAAAAACTGTAGCCGGCTAAACTTGGATATAAGGGCCTTCGGCATTTGACGTTACGTTATAAAACACTTAATAATAGAAAAAATAGGTTTGTTATCTATGCTAGATTTAATAACTTGATTTAAGTGGTAGGGCCACGCTGTGGACAGTTTTCTCTACAGCATGAATGGACCAGCTCTACCACTGTCTTGTCATCACTGTCTTACAAAAAACCATCCTAAAGTAACAGCTGCGTTTCGTACGGTGAGTGAGATATCCGGAAGCTCAGATCCCCCTCCCCTTTCTTATCCCTTAATTACCTTTTCCCTTAAAGCCAGCAACATGTTCATGATTCTTCTGGTATTGTGGGCGTTCATGTGTTACTTGCTTGTTTGCCGACCTCTGCTGTAAAGAAAATTTTACTAGGGCATTTAATGTTTTTCTTCCACATTCTATGAGTGGTAGAGCCACGCTGAAGACAGTTTTGTCTACAGCTTGAATGGGCCGGCTCGACCGGGTCGTTACCACTGTCTCACAGAAAACCATCAAAAAGTTGCGGCTGGCTGCTGTATTTCGTATGGTGAGTGAGATATCCGGAGGCCCAAATCCTCCTCCCCTTCTCAGTACCTTAATTATCCCTTCCCTTTAAGGTCAGCAACGCGCCTATGATTCTTCTAGTATTGTGGGCGTACATGGGCGTTGGAGATCACTTACCATCAGGTGACTCACTTGCTCGTTTGCCGGTCTATGCTATTAAAAAAAATCATGCCTTTATCTCATTCGCAGCGGGATGGCGCAACATACTTTTTAACATAGTTCCATGTTACATAAATATTTAGATTGTCTGATATTATATGGTGATATTTTATACAACATAATATTATGTAGTACATAATTTTAAATCGAATATTATAATATGTATCAGGTTCAACAACCACATAATGATAATAAAACATTCATAATATTTTATTAAGATTCAGTATGCTGATTAAAAATGTATAGTGAGTATTGGAATTTCTCCTTTAAGCATATTTTATTCTTAATTTGTAAGTCGTTAAGTTGAGGTTGTAAAACCGTAATATAATTAAAGACAGTGTAATTTATTATCTAATTATCACTGATATAATATCACAATATTTAATATTTTAAGGAAATAAAATAAATGTGAAATAAAATAATATATTTTTGTAGAAATTATATCACCTATGCACTTACTACACCTAACCAACTTTTATCTGAAGTACCTAGGTACTTCAGATAAAAGTTGGTAAATACTAGGTAAATACTAGTATCTACCTAGTATTCTACCTAGTATTTATTACCTAGTATCTTTTATCTACTATAGAATGAATGACTGTCGCCACAGCGGCTCTGTCGAAACAAACCCTGTGTTTAGCCAGCTATCATTCCTATCACCGAACTACGGTTCCGTACCGTTCTGATCAAATAATATTCGGCGATCGTCCAGTAAATCCAGTTACCAACTTCATTTAATAGGAGCAGTAGTCCACAAAATGTATGGCGTAAAATACGTGTTAGTTATAATTTTGTAACAATAATAATGACTAACTGTATCGATTCTTTCCATTCTAACCGAATTTAACAAGGAATGATATTCTCAATTCGACTCGTCTTTTGTTCTTTCTAGTCTTCATTTTTGAACTGGGTACTTTAGTTCTAATTAAATCTTTTTTTACTTTGACTGCTATTCCATATTTTCATCACAGTAATTATGCTGCAACGAGTATAATGTGTGTGAAATTTCTGACCTTAAAAAACCTCTACTATATTTTTTAACAAAATTAAATGTATTTAATATTTCTCACTTTTACTGCCGCAGTTAGATACGTCACTAAACTTTAATTGTCAGTAAGTCATTTCTTAAAATCTGATTATTTTCACACTTAATTACTGCTTTATGTCCCGTTCCTGAATACAGAAAATGATTTATACTCCGTTACTGAGCACAAAAGAAATCTTAATTGATGTCTCTGAGACATAATCTAATGACTTTATGTGAATTAAAGTTTAGTAACATCTCAGTGCG
Organism: Amorpha juglandis; assembly: GCA_949126905.1. Lineage (NCBI taxonomy): Eukaryota > Metazoa > Arthropoda > Insecta > Lepidoptera > Sphingidae > Amorpha > Amorpha juglandis. The sequence goes on from OX421367.1 coordinate 12,655,924, forward strand.
GCAGTTAGTGATATTTTTGAAGTTTTGGCAAACAGCATCATTATGTCCAATCCGCCGTTCCGATGAAGCACTTAATACTTATTAATATGATTTGGGCATTTTATGTATGATTATTTCTTTTTCTTATTTATTTTTGTAACATTTAAAATACAAAAATAAAAAGCGGTTTTTTCCCACAAACTTTTATTATAAAACGTTATTTCTCGTTAAGTATTTGACTGGTATTATTACCATTTTCTGGTGATTAAAAACGTGCAGCTGAAAATACTTACGATTTCACCCCTCGGCACATGACAAAATAAAATCTTAATGGAGCTTGCATGCTCGAGCAGATTTTGTGGAGTCACGTGCAATGCTCATTATTTTCATGGAAGCGACGAATGTCCATAACCTTTTGGATAAACGAGGGGTTGTTTTGTTCATATAAGTTGTATGTAACTGCATTCAACTATTTCACCATTGATCTTGTGAGCGAGCGTGATGGCTGGCGGTCTTGTTATTAATAGAATTCATATTTTCTTTCGCAACATTGACCACATTTGAAATTTCACGCGAACATGGATTTGGATGACCTTTTATCTGTTGATACAATATATATTAAGTACAAAGTGATAGCAACCACACAATTTATCTTAAAATGTGAAAACAATATTATTTATTAGTCACACACAATAAATAATGCTGACCCTACAGTAAAATACGATTGTCATAGATATCAGGAACTACGACAGACTTTTGGTCTCAAACACCCAGACTCCGAAACAAATATTTGTGGATCACACAAACATTTATCTCGGTACGGGATTCGAACGCGCGGCCTCTCGCTTCACAGCCGGCAACTCGCCCGCTGCGCCACAGAGGCTGTCAATAATAAAATATAATCAATATCATCTATCAGTTCATACGTATAGTTAATTACTTGTCCTGACTGACTGTTTTATCATCGCTGAGCCTAAACTAAATTGAAATTAAAGCAGTTAATGCCTTTTATTTTTGCTATTTTACTCCTGAGGGGCTAAAATAAGAGATGAACAGGTATGGAAGTATATTGGAAATATGTCTGTGCAGAATTTCACGCTGGCAAATGCTATACTATGTAAAAGTTCTGAATCACATCCATAAAATGAGACAAAGAAGGGAATTCCAACGACTAGTATTTTGAATCTAGTGGAGCGGACTGCTCTGTCATGTCAATGCCATTTCCCGACAAGACACAAGTGGGAATATTTCTCACAGTTAAGTGCGCCTGTATACAAAGATTGATTTGCGTTTGAAATGACGATTCTATATTGCAGGTCTGCCATTTGTAGTTTTCATGAAACCACTCCTGTTCCATTAAAGTGGTTCAATAATACATATTTTGTACCATGGGCATATATACTAGACTAATAATAGTATGTTTATTAAATTCTATGCAAATTTTGGCTTAGCAGCATATTTCGCAGTTTAGGACTTATAAACATACAAAGCTTTTGAAATTCGCATCGTCTCCATTGCGATATTTGTGAATCGAATATATTAATTAATAGATACATTAGAATATTAGTTGACCCATAATCACACCAGAATAAAGCAGTTGTCCTGAGATTTCATCACCAAGGAGGGACAATTTTTCAGCCAGTCTCTCACACTGAGGCGGCTTGGTTTGGTATTGTGGGGGTGGGGGAGTGCGAGACAATACCAACTATAAGGGCTATTTCAATCAGCCCAGATCATATTCTGGGTGCGAACCGTCCGAAATAAAATTGGAAATCTCCCGGTCTGGACGGTCTGCATATTTCTGGTTGAAGTGTTCTAACTTCGCATGGTCGTTAAGTGCTGCAATTCCAGGACGCGATTTAAAGTAGATCCCCCCAGTATTTGTGACAAAAGGTGTTGCACACCTGTTCTTTAAATCTGGCAGTACCACTGATCCAAAAAACTATAGACTAATTCTTGCCTGCCATTTACAAACTATTTACCTAAATTTTAAAACCGAAAATAGTAACTCACGTTAATAATAATAATATTATATTCCGTAGTCATATACCAAAATTATGTACTCAGAAAATTCATTATCAGCAACATCGAATCTTTGGCAGAATATAAAATTGATGTTCAAATATCACAAGCTTAAGGTTTTTCAAAGTCTTTTATAAATATATTTGAATATGGTAGTTCCATAAACGTAATAACCAATAGAAATCTCTTTTTGGACTCTGGGAGTACTTTATTTGAAAGATATAAATAGATCGTGGCGTCAGATAGGCCGAGTGGATTGGATTTTGAATTGAGGTGACAGCATGATGAAGGGAAGGGTAGCATCAATCTCGTAAACATAGGCACTGGTATTATTTAGGTATATGTACTAACAAACATGTTTTATATTTGTTATGAATTTTATATTCGTTTTATTATTTATAATATTAATAACAAAAATAATGTACGATTTGATAACTAGCGGAAATTATGTTTTATATGTGTTTAGGTTAGGTTTGTATATTAGGGATAAAAAATTCATTCAATGTATTATAAATAATGTAAATATAATAAGTAAATCCTATAGATAGACTTCCCGATCACCGCATCACGTGTATTGAGTTTTTTGATAGATAAACTGTGGAGAGAGTGCGATATATCTCGTTATTGTTATAGCACTGCTGCGTCACTGCGTGGACGCGACAAGAATGTGTGTAAATAAAACGATATTTGTTCAAATAAATAGACCCAACAGTCGCACACGCTAGGCTAAACTGTATAACCTGTATCAGGAACAAGGGACTTGCGATCCCAAAACACCCAGACCCGAAAAATATATTCATGGATGATACAAACATTTGTCTCGGTGCCGAAATCGAATCCACAGTCTCTCGCTTCGCAGCCGGCTGCACTGCACCACGGAGACTTTCAAACAATAAGTTTTGAAATAGAATTAAAAGCAATTTTGCTTTCATGTTTTCCGTTCCATTCAAGTGACTTTATGTTTCTGGCACTAATTACCACACAAGTTAACAGGTTTCTATCTACGTTGTTGGAGTATTGTTATCGCGTCGTTGTTGTGGTCATTTGTTATTAAACGTAGTGTGCACACACTATGTAGACTGGCTTCCTTTGATATTAAAGCGGGTGGGCGCGACTGTGTGCACTGTGCTATCCCCAGCCTCCTATAAATTTTAGACCTTTATGCATTGAATGTAACGTTTTGTTTTAACCGAACTGTTATGGGGGCAAATAATATTGTATTTAAATTTAAAAGACACGTGTTTATACTGGGTGAATTTGAATTCATAGACATCCATTAGAACTAAGACACTATTAATACTATTTATATTAGGACTAAAATTACGCAAGTCAAAAATATTAATGCAAGTATGGATCACCAAAAAATGTGGTAAGTAATGCTACAATAAGTCATTATTGTAAAAAAATACGAAACATTAAAAACAAATACGCTCCAATAAATCTGTATATGTCAAAATCATAAACGCATAGAACTATTATTAGTATAAGTACCTAATTTATCGAATTATTCGTGTACGTAACTTTACCATCCACGTTTTTTTCTTAAATTTTATTATTCTGTTGATATGAATTTTATTATGCTGGTGGGAGGATACTTGTATCCGACCGGATAGCGACCACCGTACACTGGTGCTAAAACCTGCCATAGTGGCCCACCTTGTGTGGGTCGCGTTCCAGGGTCAGCCAGTGTATATCCGGTTCCCCTCCCCCTTGGCCCTTTGGCAGGCCGGCATGATCTTGTCGACCAACGATGGACACATTGTTTATCGTTGGTCACACTATTCTTGGATTGCGCTAGACTTACCATCAGGTGTAGCGTAGTTACTTTGCCGAGCCAGGATAAAATATATATAGATAGAATATATATATATATATACATATATATATATATATATATATATATAGGTTACTTCTAAATATTTCTTATAATTAGTTAATCGTTAGGTTCGACGGATGCCCATGATTTTACTTTCACCTAGTATACGATTATCAAGACATACAAAGCTGTAATTTATTATGAATCTCCCCGTTTTATCGTTATCAAATTATGAAAGGTAAGATGAAGGATGAAGGAGTAATCCACATAAATATTCCATAACAAAAAACAAGAGGGAAAGACACTGGGCGTGTCGTCACGATTTTATTCAATTTATTTTAAGTGTAAGAGGGCCACGCTGTAGGCAATTTTGTCTAAAATATGAATGGTCCGACTCGACCGTATTGTTACCACTGTATCACAAAATATCGACGTGAAGTAGTATCTTCATTATGACTTATTATTGCTCGTTTTGAACGGGAAGCCTATATTATTAGAACAAACAATTCTCTGTTGGACTAACGTAATAACCTGGAGAAAATACGGCCTTTAAAAAACATTAATATATATAGTATCTATATCTATATATAGTAGTAATAGTAATATATAGTATAATAATAAGTGTAAACCGGTTTAGTTATTTTTGGTATCGAGATGCGAACACTTCATGGGAAAACAAAGGTTTGTGACATAGATATTTTGAATGTTTTGTTCGTATAGGTAATAAACAATTTTTAGTGGTAGAGCCACGCTGTAGATACTTTTGTCTACAGCATGAATCACGACTGAGCTCGACCGGTTATTATGATCTACTAAAACCGATGAAGTAACAGCTTGCTGTTGCGTTTCGTATTGAGTAAGATTTTTGGTGGCTCAAATATTCAAATCTACATACGTCTCCCTAAAGATCGGTAATGCATCCTTGATTCTTTTAGTATTATGTGTGTTTATGAGCGGTGGAAATACCCTACCAGGTGACTCATTCGCTCGTTGGTCAGGATGTGTTACATAAAAATGTATACTACTAAATAAATACTACAAATACTAATTGATGCAGAAAATACAGAATAAAAAGAATGTAAGTATTCGTTTATTACCTTTAAAATCGAAGAGGTAGCCTTAAAGACGCATTTTTATTACATGTAGAATGCTTTACGCGTTAATAGACTGTATTTTGCCATTATTTTTTAGTACTGTGTTTAAATAGAAAATATCTAAGTGGTTGAGCCAAGCTGTAGACAGTTTTGTCTAGAGCATGAAAGAGCGTTACCACTGTCTTACAGAAAACCGACGTAAAATAACGACTTGCTGCTGCGTTTCGTACGGTGAGTGAGATATCCGGTGGCCCAAATCCCCCTCCTCTTGTCAATCCCTTTCATGGCTATCATGTCAAATGTATAGAACAACATATAACTTAGTACGTTGAGCTTCGGAGTCGTCGCTTAGTGTACCCAAGATTAAGATTTCATGCGTTCATATCGTTAATAAGTCATAAAAGGTGTGGCAGCCGGCACTCTCAGCACTCGACAAATTAAACTTGTGATTTGTCGACGTCGAGAGGCTGAATTTTTTATACATTAGCCTCCAGTCTGGGTTAATTGTGTGTATATGTAGAGATGGGACGTTAATCAGCACTCCAAATGAATCGAAGCCATTCAGTATTCAGTTTAGAATAGGGACGGGCGGAATGCGATACGTATCTTGTGTGTAAAAATAAAAATATATCCGATTTTATTGCATACTTTGTAAAGTCGAACTGCGTTTTTTTATCCGAGCATGGCAAAGTGATTGCACTACACCTGATAAGCGCAGTGCAGTCCAAAGAACCAACAACCACCGACAAACAATAACTTTATTGGTGGTCACCAAAATCATCGGATAAAATAAATGATTCTTCACACTCCGAAGAGGGAAGAAACAAATCGGGGGTTTGCGACAGGACTGGCGGATGACCGTTGTAGGTACAGGTATACGAGGATGTACACCGCCCCCAACAACCATCAAGTCATGTCGCAAGCCCCTCGGGAGAATCGGATATACACTGGCTGATCTTGGAAAGCGATACAAATTAATTATCATTATGCAAATATTTTCTCATAACTATGGTTTGTTGATAGTCGCGTTATTAATGACAAATTTAAATTAAATTAATATTTGATTAAATTAAATTTAAATTAAATTAATATTTAATTTAAATACATAATTAATAACGCGACTATCTAAATTTTAATTTAATTTAATATATCACTTATTATAAATTCAACAATAATTTGTGTTTTGATCGTTTTATATCAATATTCTGACTTAAGCTTTATTTATTTAATAATGGTTTAGATAGACATGTGCTCAATCGAGAATCGGTACCATTTCATCCGCATAATTTATAAATACACGGTGACACGAAAATCTTTTGGATACTATTTCCTTACTCGCAACAATTACTGAATCAAATTGTATCAATTCGGAGTTTAGAAGAAAATCAGTAATTTAAAAATATATAAAGCAATGTTTCTCAATTGTGTGGTATTCTATGAATATTGATATAAATAAGCTAATTAAATATTTACTGCCTAAAATATTTTATAACCATAACAATAGAATTACTAAACCGTGCCACTACACTCAAATGGGCTGATAGGCGTAATATTTAAAAGGCTCGTTGTCCCTGCCTCATTTGGTGCAAATCAAAAGTCGAAACGCAAATAGGTACTCAATATGACCAATGATTTAACAATGAGTGTAACCCACGCTGAATACAAAGTGTATATGTATTCATAGAAGTTCGCAAGGTCGAGCATCGACCACCCTTATTAGCAATGAATGGTATCGTATTTTTGCGTATCCATCGGTCTGTGACCTGGCGTTTATGGTGACAACTTCGGCCTTGATTTATCTAATATGTAATTAGTATTTTTAGGGGTATATGAGAAACTGTAATATTAGAAATTTTTTAATTTTTATGGACTCCACACCATGCCTCTAACAGTGATGGAACCTATATTATAAAAAAGTTTTTAATATGTACTTTATTTCATTCTACGATAAATAGTTTCTAATCATTTATATATGTATTTATGTTTATATATATATTACTATAAAGGCTCTACCAAACCTCCAATTTAGGTTATATTTATTTAATCACCAAATATAATTTTCGCACTTAATTCAAGGTTCGCTGGTATAGAATGAAATAAAATACGCACCAAAAATTTTCGTACTGTTGGAGTATGGTATTGGTAGAGTTTATATATATGTGAGAGCAATGTTCGATAATATTTCATTAATGCACGAAAACGAAACTTTTTAATCTACCTAAGTACAGCGCACTCTTTTTTTTTCAAATTCTCTGAAGTTATGAACCAATAATTTATATTACAATATGCCTTGTCTACATCTACTGAGGAATTAAATTATCATTCTCTACTAAGCACAGCATACCTCAGATAGTTAATTTTGCGGACTTTGTAGAAGTCCTCATGACTAACCGACTCAACAGTAAGTTGGACGGGCACGAATTCCAACAATTCTCAACAACTCAAACGCCTGTGTTACCAGCACAGTTACTGTTCTGCCATATTTAGATAACTGTATAGCACACATTGGACTTCAGTTGAAGTATATAACAAAAGGGGATTAAGGCACGGGCTATGTCTACATACAAGTTCATTTTAAAAAAAAAATTATATACGGTTTTAAAGTATATCAATAAAACTACAATCTGGCCATAAGGCCAATAAGTAATTTAAATCTAACCTAAACTACTAACGAGACTATGTCTAAGAATATTTCAATGAACAATTTTCTTATTTAACAATCTCCGTGGCGCAGCGGGAGATTAGGCAGATGTGAAGCGAGCGGCCGCGGGTTTGATCCACGCACCGAGACAAATGTTTGTGTCATCCACAAATATTTGTTTCGGGGTCTGGGTGTTGTGAGACCGAAAGTCTCTCGTAGTTCCTGATACCCATGACACAAGACTCGTATCTTACTGTGGGGTCAGGGCTATGTGTGTGACTGTTGGGTGTATTAATTTATTTATTGTCTCTATTAAGGGAAAGACACAATGGTCACGTGTTCTTTATGAATAGCACTCACTGCACTATATTACAATAAGTATTTACTGCACTAACTCAAAAGGTGATGTCCTTTTTAGTCTTCTCACTAAGTCTGTTGTCAAGGAGCTAGAATCCGACTTCACATGATGAAAAATACAGTACAAGGTCAAACCATACGAGAAAGGTTTATTACTGGGTATTTCGACTTTCCATGCAATTGCATACAAAACAGACGTCTCGCTATATTCAGATTACGTCGCGCATCACAAAATAATTATATAACTGACGAGTAAGCTAACGAGTACGATGAACATCCCCACCATACTAAAATTGAATGGGCTAATAAAATAAAATGTTTTTTTTTATTTCATTGAATCACGAGACGAGCAAGGCGTTCGCCTGATGGTAAACGCCACGACTGCCCATAAACAGAAGCAATACCACACAGGACTTTGTATTACAAAGCACTGCGTGGCACTGAACTGCGCTTGGCATCCCGAGACATAGGATGTTAAGTCTCATAATGGCAAGTAATTTTACTGGCTTCAGTGTCCTTCAAATCGAAAACAGTGCTTACACACTGTTGCTTGGCGGCAGAAATAGACAAAGCGGTGGTACTAACCCAGACGGCCTCTCGCATACGAGGGACCTACCACCTTGTAAATAGTGTAGTACAAAATGAACACGTCTGTGGTTCTAAAAAGACTAAGTACCACTATACATACTTAATAGGCTTACTAATAAACTACGAGATATGCAGGGTAGTTGGGGGTTGTGTCAGCCGCATATACTTGCAATTCTTCCATGCGTCTAAATGACGTGATCGATTAAGAACTTATATGCTACAAATACAAATAATTATCACAATAAAATTTATGCGTAGCTGTGTTAGTCTGCAGTTAACTTAACCTTGCACATCACGAACCTGTTCACAATAATAAAACATATTCCTTGATAAAGGTCTGTGTGGACAATTTATAAGGAAAAATAATAACGGTCTAATAAAACGTATTCTAAATTTAAACAGGTTTATATTGGCCAGTTTGTATGTATGTAGTTACTAATTGTTAGACACCTAATTTAAAGTTAGAATACGTTTGGAATAACGTCGTATATGTCGAAGACAAACAGGAAAAGCTTAGATTTTTTGTAATCATTGAGCAAAGCTCTTCATTTAAAAAAAAACTTGTGAAATTCCGTTCAAATAAGTGATTAATTCAGTAAAAAAGCACGAAAATTGTTTTTGTTAAATTACAGTGTGGCACAGAGGGTGAAAATATATTTTTATCTCCCTTAGGATTTCTTGAATTATGGATTCTTTTTGCTCTATTCCTGTACATTTTGAATTATTAATATACATACTATGACAGCATAGAACAATATAAAAATAAAAATATTCTGATTCGAAGACTTATAGCAGTAAAATTGTGTTGTAAATGAGTTGAAACATATACCTATATAAATTGTTGTCCTGAAACTTGCCTGGCGGCCATGCAATTGTATTTTTAAAAACAGACAACAGAACTTATATAAAATTAAATTAAATAAGCATCCGAATAACTCAATTAAAAGCCACTAACCAGTTTGTAATTTTGATAGTTTAGGCTTAACTACCGCTGTCGGAATGTAACACACATTTAGTCCAGGATAGAAATAAATAAATAAATAAATACACCCAACAGTCACACACATAGTCCTGACCCCACAGTAAGATACGAGTCTTGTGTCGTGGGTATCAGGAACTACGAGAGACGTTCGGTCTCACAACACCCAGACCCCGAGACAAATATTTGTGGATCATACAAACATTTGTCTCGGTGCGGGGATCGAACCCGCGGCCTCTCGCTTCACAGCCGACTACTCGCCCGCTGTGCCACGGAGGCTGTCAAATACAAACACGACAGTGCTTTTACAAAATAAATTTTTGTAAAAGCACTGTCGTGTTTGTTTCGCACGACAGTTTCTTTTAATCAATATTCTGTTTGCCACCACTTCGAATTGTTTGCTGGAGTATCCGTGCGAGGTTCGATGTGTAAACGGCACGTTTGATAGGTTTTTATTCCGACTAAACTACCCACGAACGAGACTAAAGATTCAATACCGCGATGAGTGTACTTTCAATTCTTTTTGTGAAACGCACGAAATACTCGAAATTGGTTGAGTCAGAAAACATTTGAAGCGTGCAAATATCTATCAATGTTATGGCACTTACGTGGCAACTTTTAATTATATTATTGTTATGTTAATGAAAGAAAGCTCTACTCCATTTTGTAAGATATTAAATAAGTTGGAATTTTCTATATAATAACGTAAAGTGTAATTTTTTTGCGTGTCTGGAAAGTAAAGGGTTCTTCTTATAGCCGTATCATAAAAATAGAATTACCTTTTTAACATTTATATAGGTTCGAGCTCAAAAATCAATACAAGTATGTTACACTTAAGGCTAAGAACGACTTAAATAATATTGTGTAATTTTTTTTATAGCTTAGGCCGTAAAACGAGCAAGTGGGTCACCTGATGGTAAGTGATCTCCACCGCCCATCTACCCCCACCACCAGAAGAATCATGGGCGCGTTGCCGACCTTAAAGGAAAGGGATAATTAAGGGGAGGGGATTTGGGTTTCGGGATATCTCACTCACCGTACGAAACGCAGCAGCAAGCCGCTACTTTACGTCGGTTTTCTATGAGACAGTGGTAACGACCCGGTTGAGCCAGCCCATTCATGCTGTAGACAAAACTGTCTACAGCGTGGCTCTACCACTCAAATATAGTATTAGAGATTAATAGTAGGTATTTTGATTAATTGAAATTTTAAAGCATTTTTTTTTACATTCTACGTGACAAAACAATATGCATGACTGGCCATATGAAAAGTTTCTCTTTTGTAAATATTGTTCAAATTCAGCACATTGAAAGCACTGAGGTGTGTTCAGATAATGCTTTTCAGTAGCGTGTTGGAGGTAATAATTATTATTGACACCATTCTCTGGAGTCGTGTCAGGATAATTTATAGCTTTATGATTGTCATAGTTATATTATTTGACCAGTAATATGACATAACTATACTTAGCACATCAATTATTAGGTTAACTTAAAATGGAACGTTTTAAACTTTCGCGCAGATATAGAAGATTAATATTTAATTGGATGACTGACAGCTTCGGTGGTACAACGGGGAGCCGCCAGTTGGGTGTGAAACCACAGGCCACAGGTTCGATCTCTGCATCTGATTAATGTTTGTGTAATCCATAAATACCTGGGTGTTGTGGAACGGTAGTGTTTTGTAGTACTTATTTACGTACTTAATACCCACGATACAAGACTACGTATCTTACTGTAGGCTCAGGACTATGTATGGTAAAGGCAGATGTGTAAAATTTTATTCTTATTTTTAACCGACAATAAAAAGGGAGGAGGTTCTCAATTCGACGCGTATTTATATATGCCTATAGTAGTGGTCCGATTTTTGGTAATTATTTTTTTCATTCATTAGGTTATAGGTAAAATTTGCCCTATTTAAATTTTAAGAAGAAATTCCAGCATAAAATCGGAATATAAAACCTTGATACATAAGCAGCAATGTTTATGTACCGTTCACTAAAAATAGCAGAATAAAAGCTGTTCATAAAAATAAACTTTATTCAAATTAGGTTTATTTTATTTTTGACTTTTTAATTTTGAGTTTGTTTTATTTTTCTTTAAATGTTATTTCTACCGAGTAACTGACCGGGCGCCGTTGACTGGGAGATGGTTGTTTATTCGTGCTAATTTGTGAAACGAATATTGTTGAAGTACACATTTTTAATCGCAGTACAATGTTTTGATGTACTTCAGCGCGAGAATCAACATAACACGCGATGAGAAATACACAACTGCCTTAGGGCAAAAAATGATGCAATTATGTTCCTTGTAATATGAAATATTATAAGGCATAAACATAAGCGGAAGCAGGTGTTCAACTGTATATGTCAATTACAAAGGACTGTAATCCCAAAATGGTATGGTATTTTGTTGCAAGCTTCAGTAAAACTAGTTTTGCGGTCGTTGAATCACGTTCGCTGCATTTTCTGGTGTATATTGTGGAATCCTGACGTGCCGAACGCTGTTTATGAATGATCTAGTGGATAAAGCGGTTGTAGAATATACATTTCCTTTTACAATAATAATCGTAGTAGAATGATGATGAATTTATACATTACACACTCTACTGATCCTGCAGACCGCATTGTATATTTCAAAATAAGGTAATATTGACTAGTTTACTTCTTTCCTTTAAAAGTGTTTATCTACTGGTAACATTTCCCCGTACCAGAGATGACATTGAGAAAAACACGCGATACAAGCTTTCAAAAGTGGGAAGTGGTCAAATTTTACGACCCAATAATGTCGCGGACGCGGAGCGATCCTCTATTAGACCCTATAACATTTCGCTGTGACGTGTCATTTAAGGTTTTGAATTTATTTCTTTAAAAACATTTTATGAGTGGTAGAGCCACGCTGTAGATAGTTTTGTCTAGAGCATGAATGGGCTGGGTCGACCGGGTCGTTACCACTGTCTCACAGAAAACCGACGTAAAGTAGCGGCTTGCTGCTGCGTTTCGTACAGTGAGTGAGATATCTGGAAGCCCAAATCCCCTCCCCTTCCTAATCCCTAATTATCCGTTTCCTTTAAGGTCGGCAACGCGCCCATGATTCTTCTGGTGGTGGGCGTACATGGGCGGTGGAGATCACTTACCATCAGGTGACCTACTTGCTCGTTTGCCGGCCTATGCTATAAAAAAAAACAACACTAGTCCCGATAGAGTAACAAGCACTCATGACAGGCACGCCTCCCGGTGCGGCGAAATATCACACAAGTTTGGACGCTCCTTGACGTGTAGCTTTTACCGAATTAAACAACAAGCACATTGACGATGGCTAGAGGTATTTTTTGTTTATTGTAGTCATTATATTATGTATTGTATTTCTTCTGGGTACTAATAAACTGGACATTAGACCAGCACAGAAGCCTTATATGTATATACTAAATATTACTGTGTAAATATATGTAAGTACGGTAAATACAGGCTCGGCAATTCTATATATTATGTTATAAGAGCTGGTCAAGTGTACCTAGCTGTAAGAAGCATGCGTATTATTACTGACAAAACGGTTGGTGCCATAAGGCCTAAAATAAGAACATTGGCGAAATAGTTAATGTTTTCCGTAAAGTAAGAGGTAGCAGATTGAAAGGGTAATGTTGCGCGTGAAATGTGTAGGATTATTGCCACACTTTGCTTATTGTCTACTACTTTAACTATCTCGCGGGCCTTTATCCTCCTTTCTACTAATCCTAATATCGTACTAATATTACTAATATTACATTTTGGATGTTTGTGAGTTTGTATATTTATCAATTTCGCCTGAACAGCTGAATAGATTTTTATGAAATTTAGCGAACAGGTTGACACGCATCTGTTTTAGTACATAGGATATTTTTCTCCAGGCAAATAAAATTCACGCAGGTGGAGTCGCGAGCAAAATTTAATTACTGCATAAAGTCTATACAACAACGTTACTTAGGGAAGGTTATGTTAGTCACAAATTCTTGGGTTTGTCCGCGTATGTAGCCAAAATTGAGGTGAGTGCTCTGAAGAATTGTTTGACCTTATCCCATCCTCACCTTTCCCTAACAGAACCACGCGTGCTGGTTTGCGGAGCTACAGCTTTTTGGTCTCCTGCATCTTGGCTCGAACTCAAAATTTCGTTAAGTCTACTTCTACTGGACGATTAAGACGTGGAATAGTCTGCCGACACACGTGTTCCCTCCTTCCTATAGTATCCTTCCTATAGTTCCTTTAAAGAAGAAGCAGTTAGGCAGGCCGGCATGATCTTGCCGACCTACGATGGACACATTGTTTATCGATGGTCGACACTATTCCTGGATTGCGCTACACTTACCATCAGGTGTAGCGTAGTCACTTTGCCGAGCCAGGGTAAAAAAAATGTTTAATTAAGGTATTGTACATATTGAACGATACCTATACGTAAAGAATCCTTTAACAGGTATTTGTTAGCAAAAATAGTGGAAAAGAATGTAATAAAAGCTGTTTATATTTGCCCCGTGGTTTCAACATCAACTGCGTAACATCCGGAATGTATTGATTAAATTTGAGCACGGACCAATACGCCTACGAGTATTGAGGTATTAATTTTGTGGTCACCGTCCAAACCATTTGCGGTATATATACTAACGCCACTTCTCGTGGCCATTCTGGACATATGTCCATCGTACAATTAGCATGACATCATTATCCCTAATTCATGGAATTAAAAACAGTCATAACGATCATCGCTTAGTATTTTTTGGGAAAGTAAAGTTACGTCAATAATAATTGATACCGTAATAATAGTTGCTTTTATGATAATTAATGAATCCTGCTTAAAATTAGATTCATATTGTTAGACAGTTTTTAATAACGTACTATTGGTTAATATCAAAATAATATCTTTTTATGGTTAAGTGCTTTCAGTTTAATTAATGTGGTCGCCTGCGGCTAGCAGATGTGTAATGCAAACATTCTCTGTAGTTTTTAAATAAAATAAGCTAATTTAGGCACCAAAAACTTGCCCGCGGCCTATACCGAAACATAATATTTTATTTAAGACATTAAATTAAATTATTTCTTTCATAGGTTTGCTGTTTTCAGTGGGCTTAAAGTGTGTGGCTTGACATAATTGAAAAACAAATTTTATCTTTATATAACTATCGAAGTTAATATGCCAGCCCGGTATTCAAGCCACGAGAAAATGTTACCGAGTCCTTTTCTGTTGTCATCTCTATATTTGTTACCACTCTCTCTATGGTTTTACTCACGCGGAAATGGTTAATATCGACGAAGTCTTGCGTACATATAATATCTCTTAAGCATATACTAAGTGGCCTGAATATGTTGTCGGTTCGTGGGGGATTTGGGCCTGCAGATATCTTACTCACCGTACAAAACACAGCAGCAAGCTGTTACTTTACGTCGGATTTCTGTGAGACAGTCACAGCCTGGTGGAGCCGGCCCATTTATGTTGTAGACAAAACTGTTCACAGCGTAGCTCTACCACTGATATTATATTATACATTAAATATACAAAGAGTAAGTTTGTTGTTGTTGTGGAATCAGTTCCATGTAATATGTATAGTAATCTTGTTCAACTTCCAAACTTAAAAACAATTAATACCGATGTTCTTGGACGGATAATAATTTCATTACGTCACTGGCAGTAACTTCTAGTGAGCATTATAAAGATGGTTTCATGAAATAAAATTTATTACGGGGCCAGAAGGCATCTACCTGGTCTCAACATAATTAAATAAAATGAAGGAGAAGTTATCCCGAGCAGGTGGCTTCTAAAGAAGCAAATAACTGTGGTTAAGAGATATACAGAGATTTGAAATTTATCGGAATTTTTTGCGGGTTCGGTTTTGTTAACTTTCTATAATGCCTTTTACAGAACATTCGTTTGATTCGTTATTTGTATTTTGTAATGGAAAAAATATTAGAAGTCTTTGTTATACGGATTTTCAAGGTTGTTGCTGGGCACGGTTCTGTATCGGGTGTTAAGATTAATAGCCGTTCTTACTGGGTGTTGTTATCGGAGAACGGGATATCACGTATTGGTGTTTATTACCTATCATCGTTATGAATCTCGAGCTATTTGTCAGTAATTGGTTTCTACGTGATTAGCTACTTTATAAATAATATCGTGATTGTATTTGCTGTTGTATGAAATTCACGTTATCGGGTTAGTATTTGAGAGTAAAATTAATTATTTTAGAGACTCAGCAATGTTTATTTCATTTTCCTACACGACCTGCGATTACCGGTCCGAATTAGAAAACAAGGTCAAATTGTGGAAACCGTATTTGTAAAAAGATTTTTATATCAAATACCTCCCCATCCATAACAACGAAAACTAAAGAAGCTGCATAAAATTATTAAGTTAATATAAAAAAAAAACTATTACTTTGACCTTTCATGTAGAATGAAAAGAAATGATGTGATAGCAGGACGACAGAGTTGGGTGCTCTTCTGACAGCCATTAGGTTTGCAGTCAACACTTTGATTTTAACAAGGGGCCCGTGAAACCCTCGTAATCCGTTTACGCGTCACAAGAGGCCCTTGTGGGCCCCGAATGGCGATGTTTTGTCAAACGTCTTATTACTTAGCTCTCTCCTTGTATAAACACTTGTAGTCTATACATTAATGACACTTTAATCTGTATCTCGTTTTGTAGTTGAGTTAACAAATTGATAATACGAAATGGGACGGGTCAATTATAACGTGTCAAGGATGAAACGCCACTCGCAAATAAGTCGCTTTTTGTTTTTGCTGTAGCACGGTTAGTTTCTGCGGGCAGGGCCAAAAAGAGCCGTTCAAGCTTGAATAAATTCCAGACGGGTGACTCAGATAGCGCTTTGAAAGCGACCGTAGGTAAATAAGGCCACCTTCTACGTCCGCCAGTGGCCGCGCTGATTAATAACCAACTTCGTTTCATTTTCATAAAATTTTATGAAATCACAACAGCCTTTTATGTTATATTTTTATGCTAGATGGTGGGAGGATATTCGTATCCGACCGGATAGCGACCACCGTACACTGGTGTACACCGTACACCGTACGTACCGTAAAACATGCCATAGTGACCCACCTTGTGTGGGTCGCATTCCAGGGTCAGCCAGTGTATATCCGATTCTCCCGAGGGGCTTGCGACATGACTTGGGGCGGGTACGGGGATACATTCTTGTATTAATGTGCCTGCATCGGTCATCCGTCTGTTCTATCGAAGGCCCCTAGATTTGCTTCTTCCCTCTCCGAAGAGGGAAGAAGCATTTATACAGGCTGGCATGATTCTGGCAACCACCGATAAACAATGAGTTTATCGGTGGTTTTTTTGGACCGCACTACGCTTACCATCAGGTGTAGTGCAGTCACTTTGCCGTGCTCGGATAAAAAAAAAATATCTAACTCATATTCACTTAGGGCCGAATTCATTAAACGAATATAGATTGATTATCCGGATTGATCAGCAAAATCAGTCAATCAAACTAAATTATTTGTCTGTGTGTCCTTCAAACTGTATTTAGATTGGCTCATTTGTAAATCTATCCTGAGGAATAAACTAAAATCGTTTATTGACACCGGCTCTTAATAACTCGAAGTCTATGAGGCAAGCTATTGTATCGGAGAGTATTTCGTTCATATAAAGAAAATAGTAGCCAATATCATTTATCAACAACACCCTTTTAGGTCTAGCCTTGGGATATCTAAAATGACGTTGGAAATTTTAATATAGATCGTTCTATCTTAAACACTTCGCGAAAATCATGGTATAGTGCATAGAGATCATTCCACTATCATATATACCTATATTATTATTGTTATCCGATATTGTAGTAGTGGATTGACTGGTGAATCAATATAAAAGCCTCGAACAAAGGATCCTACTTTTTTTATTGTAATTCCTAAAGAATATATTTCAAAATACAAAAAAAAATCTATTTCCGATGCCACGACCCAAATCGTCTTGGAATTAAGATCTCAGAATCAATATTAGTATTATGTTACAAACAATATAATAAATCTTACGTATTAGAAATATGTAATAATTGGTTTAATATCAATACACATTATACATACTGACTAAACCGATGTTATTTATTTTATGTTTCTTTTCTCAGGTAATTGGAGTTAAAATGTTTCAGAGAGCGTTTTATAAAAGGTAAATAAAGTAAATTAAAAATTATGTAGCCATGCGAATGTATCGCTATTTTTCTTTTCCACTCCATTTTTGTTCTTTGCTCTTAACAATACCCAGTGATATTTAATTTACTAATGTATAATACGTATTTATATAACTTGCCGAGCGAACTGTAAAGAAAGAAGACAATTTCCAGCGAATTGGAAAATTAATTAATTTCGATACGAAACTCAACTCAAGGATGCTTGTGAAGCATTTAAAGGGCACTAAAAATGAAAACAAAGTGTATTTTTCAATTTAAATGTGATTCCTTTGGAAATGGCGGTGTTATTAAATTTGCCCCCGTTGGCC
Source organism: Amorpha juglandis (assembly GCA_949126905.1). Taxonomy (NCBI): domain Eukaryota; kingdom Metazoa; phylum Arthropoda; class Insecta; order Lepidoptera; family Sphingidae; genus Amorpha; species Amorpha juglandis. The sequence goes on from OX421367.1 coordinate 12,673,880, forward strand.
CTCTGTAAGGTAGTTAAAACGAGATTGTTCGAAATTAAGGGTGAATTTCATTAGTTATTAAGACCTCCTGAGGTTAAATTTTTCTTTGACCGCTTGTCTTCCCAGTTCAGCGGTTTGTTGATTGAGGATCCTCAGTGGACTGGAATCAAATTTCTGGGGCAGTTAGAAATGTGCATATTTTAAAACAAATTATAAAATTTATGATAATTAATTATTGCCGTCAAAAAAAGCGTGTAGGCTCTGTTAATGACATTCAAGCGACGTTTACCATCAGGTGGATAGTTGGTTGCTCGCCTGATGGTAAGCGCCATCGGCAAGCAGAAGCAATAGCAACCATGACGTTGAATTCAATGTAGTTCATGGCAATGCACTGCGCTGGCAATCCTAAGATCTGACACGTTAAGTCTCATTTTGTCTAGTAATTTGACAGCCTTTAATATCTTTCAAACTGGAGCACTAGTAAACGTAAACACTATTCAGAAGCATATATTTCAATTTGCAGGTACTTGAATCTCAGTATAATCTGCGAACAAAGTTTCTGGCGGTCCACCCCTTACGGGATTACGCTACACGTTTAATATAAAAACTTGTCGGAATCCGCTAACTAGTTATGAACAGATTATTATAAGTTGCGGGGCTTACACATATACTTATTACTTATACATATTTATACATATGCATCTCTATGCCCTAAAACTTTTTTGATTTTTACAAAAATTTTAATATTTGTTTTTACAAATAAAAAACAATTATTATTGTTAATCTTTATTAATTCTATATCTTTTTGCTCCGTACTCTATACGTCGCTTTGTTTTTTTTTTACCACCTCGTAACATTGTGTGTTTGTGGATGTGTTTTGATTTGAAAGATTGTAAAGCCATTGAAATTACTGGACATTATGAGTCTTAACATCATATATGATGCGCTAGCACATAGCTTTTTAAAGAATATTTAAAACTAGCTTAACTAATATATTTCTGCGGGATTAAAGTAGTCTTTGTTCTTATGGCCTTTATTTTAATGCATTCACATAATATATTAGAACTGGAATACACGCATATTATCCAGAAATATTTTGTTATTTCATAGCTATTCTCTATTAGGCACTTTTAAGTATTCATAGCTCTTAAACAGCCAGGAGCCATGTGAAATAAACTCTACGTACTCAGGCTATTTTTGGGGTGTACGTACATATTTAATAACCAAAAATGAGGTGCGATGAAAGGTTGCTTTAATAATTGAAGAAGGCCGACCGCACTCTCAATTTTGCGTTCGTGTGATTGTGCAATGTGTTACATTGATAATTCAATTAATTGAATTGAGCATATCGTTTTACGTTTGCCCATTAATGTATCGTTGACAATTAATGGAGACGGAGGGGATGCTGTACTATATGTATTCTAAAGTATTAATAAAAAATCTATCACCTAATACAACACAGGAGTAAAGTATGTAGCTTCGAATGCTATCAAAACATTATTTTTCTGACATATAATGTTTATTCAGTGATTCCAGAAATTCCCCGCTTCTTATAAACGAAACAATATCATTATCTTATATTATCTTCTCTTTATATAATTGTATGAAAATAATCAAGTAATGTAATCCAATACACAAATACTTCCCAGAGAGGATGCAATAGTAAGATTGTATCGTTATTTCATATTGTAATTTTTATTCTTCGAGTTCAGATACCATTTAAATAACAATTTTGAATTCCAAAGAACATCAGAAATAACACGTATGAATACTTACTTAACTCCCAGGCACTTCACATCTTATAATAAATTACGTTATAATATGAGAGCAAATTCGACGTAAAGTTCACCATAAGCTCACATTTATGTGAATATAAAAATTCAAACACATTCTGTTATTTATACCACTAATATAGGTTTCCCAGGCTTTTGTTCCATTTGAAAAATCCGCCATATAAAAAGATTTATCACGACTGTATGTATGCTTAGTGCGAGTATTTTGGATTACTGTGACGTCTTTGGTATACAAGAAATATGTATGAAATTGTTTTAATTTCTTTCTAATACAAATTATTAGGTGGGTAGAACAATGGTATGGCGAATTGACAATTCCACCACATCGTTCTGGTCGAAAAAATCACGCGGTAAAAATACATACTATACTTTACTCAACCGGGCATTCCTATTTCCATTTTATTTTATTTTATCAAGAGTACCAACCATGGTTGGTCGGCTCGGTCGGGTCGATACAGAAAACCCGACGACAAGTAGCGGCATACTTCTGTGTTTCGTACGATAAGTGAAATATCCGGAGGCCCAAAATCCACTCCCCTTCTCGATCATATAATTATCCCTTTTCCCTAAGATCGGCAAAGCGCCTATGATTCTTCTTGTATTGCAGGCGAACATGGGAGGTGGGGATCACTTTTCTTTCTTTCTTTACTGCTAATAGATAACATTAGATTATGCGATTTCTATAAGGATTCAATAAATATACTAAGAATTTTGTATAAAATTACGTTAATATTTTATTATAACAACGTTAACATTCCATAATCTCACATCCAGTATGAAAGCTTTTTAATAAATGTAAAGTATGCAATAACAATCTCTGTGAAAACCCATATCACTCGAAATCTCAACAAACGAGGAATTTAAAACATGAATACCGGTGCAATGTTCATAAATGTTTGATAAAAAGTCCGAATTATAAAAAACACATGGTAATATATTTTATACTGCAATTTGTATATAACATTGTTACATTTCTAAATTCAAATATAGTTTTTTGTACCCAAGCCTAATCCAGAATTAAATTCATAGAGTATGTACATCTCGATTCTCGACTCCCCACTCATCTCCACCCTTCTCCTTTGATTTCTTCCCTATTCCTCTACGCTCCTGCCTTCTCTCCTCGTTTCAACGCTTACTCCACACCAATTCATATTCCGCCATCCGCTTCTTATATGTTTTTAATGTATATTTTTACCGAGGTATAAACAACAAATATACTAGTATAACATTTATAGTAGTTGGGAATTCATTTGCGCTATCTATGTGCCTTCTGCTGTTGGTAACTAAGGGAGGCCAGATAGGATCGGGCGTACTTAAACAGTTCTCAGTGAAAAAGTAGATATACATATGTAAACCCAAGAGTTGATGGGATCATGTGCTGTGAGGTCACGTCACATTACGAACCGCATTTGGCAAGGTACATACCTGTCGCATGATATCTTCAGACTTGTATAGTATTGTATAGTTAAAAACCGTAGTAATGTCACTTGTCTTCCGTAAGGCCATAAATTTAATTAATTCAAATGAAACCGGCTCAATATTTAAAAATAAAATTATCTAATTTATCTTTTTAGTTTTTGAGTCGCTTTTGGCAGAATTATGCTGATTTGAAGTTACTATATACACACTGACTGATCCTGAAAAGAGCCATTGTGGGGGATTTCGCGCATATTGTATAAGGTGGTCCCTATTCATAAGAAAATGTATAAAGAGATGACAATAACATATCTCCATTCTCTTTTGAAAAGGTTTTATAATACTTGTATGTGTAGGTGTTTGGAACGCTCTATGACATATTGACCTGCCTGGACTTGATAGTCGAGATTATTGGTTTCTCGAGCCGAGCCGTTGAATACGATTCTGCTTTATGACACAGACTGTATCTATACGAGTATATGTTGTATACCCATTATTAGATCATTTATCCTCATTGGATTTAGGTCAATCAATGTGCCGTTTAATAACCCGTATTAGACTAATGTAGCGATATAGGTCCAAGCATGCGAGATGAATTATATATCGCTTTTTTGTATTTTTTCGTTAAAGTATCTATTATATAAGTATTAATTGATGTTATTTGTGTTTTACTTCTACTTCCCTTGTTCTTGAAGATAGGGTTTTTATGCTATGGAGTAGGCGGATATCCGGAGACCCAAATCCCCCTCCACTTTCCAATCCCTTTCCTTTAAGGTCGGTCAACGAGCTCATGATTCTTCTGGTATTGTGGCCATGTGGACTGCGGAAATCTTGAGGTGACCCATTTATTCGTGAGCCAGTCTATACTATAAAAAACATAGATTATAATAAATATGAGGTGAGGCTAATCGCTCGTTTAACTCATTGAATATTTTAGCCATTTATTTAAGCAATGGAAACCTATCGACGGTGCCTGTTTTGAGTGTGCGTCTTGAATACAAATGAACTTCCTTACGGGAAAGAATGTAATCCATGTTTTTAAATTAGCTACGAATTGTTCTCCTGCATAACAACGGGCCTTGAAGCACCTTATTACTTCGCTAATAAAATTCTAAGCTCAAATGATTCATACAAGGTTAATGATAGTTCGCGAGCTAGACAACGCTTTTGTATTAATGAATTCTTAATGTAGAATCCTTGCGGTTTATTGAGTTACGTAATGCAGAATATGGTTTCATTATTGTTTATGTATATCATCATTATCAGCCATTGGACGTTCACTGCTGAACATAGGCCTCCCCCAAAGATTTCCAGACCAATCTGTTGGAAGCGGCCTGCATCTAGCGACTTTCTGCGACCTTTATCATATGTATATATGTTTGTTTATGTATATATTTTCTATTAAAAATAAAACTTAGCAATGTTGGTCAAATCCGCTGCTAAAATGCTTTTTTCCTTATTAAAAACTTCCAAGTATCATTTTGAAATACCGGTCCGTGAATAGTTTCAATAACATATCCCACGTGCATATAGTGTGACATAAACAAAATATGTTCATTTAATTCATCAATAAAGCTAGCTATAACCCATAATAAGTAATTTTTAAATCGTAGGAAATTAGTGTTCTCATTCAGAAATCGATTTCTATTCAGCCACTAAACCGCAGTGCTGCGTCATCCGTTAAAGTCTGTCGCTGATTGCATCGATCCCCTCACTCTAGGCGTAAGTGAGCGGTTACACGATGCGTGGTAGCGCGAGTCGAGTTACGGACGACGTGCAACTAACTCGTTGTACACGATGCGATGTGTCGCAAAAAGTCAAAAAGTTTTACCAAGTTGATGCGAATACACGGTGTGCCACGTCGTATACACCATAGATTGAGTAGTACACGATTTTTAAATGATTTTGTGAGGGTACATTCTTCTTTATACTGATCCAATACAATGTCATACTTCAAATGGGGCGAGGCATCTTGAAGCTCGGTGGTACATTTGAAGTATTTTGTGGTTTGATTATTCCTCCCTACCTTACAAGTGAAATTGAAGTAATACTTAAAACAAGCGCCGCTATGGAAGTGAAGCAGGACTCGGTTATGCGAATAGTAAAAGAATAACGTGAAATATTATTTCAAATTTCGTTTCTTCAACTTTATTTTCGTCATGTATAGGACGTAAATGTATTTTAACCGTACCATTTTTTGGAACGAAGTTCCTTACGGCAGGCTTGGAGGGGATAGGGATTTCGCTGCGTGACCGAACTGAAAAAAATGTGATAGTAAAACCGTAAGAAAAATGCGTGGAATAAAACCGTTAAATGAGACGTGCTCAGGCGCGACAGTCGCATAACCAGCCAGCGTTAGCTGACCTCCCTGGAACATCGATAATTTCGAAGTCCCAGGTGGCGTCACACAGTGACCAGTCAACTTGGACCGGACTTTCACAAGACTTTGACCTTGAACCCCGATCGTGACCTTGACCTTGACCCCGACCTTGACCTTGACCCTCAAATTTAAAATTAAAAACAAGAAAAAAAAATACTGCAATTTGTGTCGATTCTACATTAGCCGAAGGAACTTCGTTCCTACCTGGTGTCCCACGACACCACTATTTTTTTTTAACTCTTGATCAAATCAATGCAGCTTAAAATATGAAAAATAAATCAAATAGAGTATTTTCATATTATGGATATAAGGTAACGTGTCACGACTTGTTACGACTCTTGCAACTGGGGAGCACATGGAATTCACTTAAGATCAACATTTTCACATTTATTCAACGTACCTAGACTCCGTGGCTGTCTCACGTACTCGCCACGCTTAATGTCGACAAGACTTGTGACATGACACGGCAAAATGTTCGTTAGTTTCGACGAGGTGTCAAAACGGATCGCTTCGTAATATTAGGTTGTAATATTTGTCATCCGTCCACACTTCAGTGTATCGTGTGCGTATATGTGTGATACACGCGTAATAATAACTTGTATCTGAGTTACGACGATACACTGGCAGAGTAAACGCCATGTAATGATTCCACAATGATGAAATGTGAGCAGAATTATTCGGACTCGTTGGTGTAGACGACCCCTAAGATTTTAAAGGTGAATTCGCGTTAAGATTTAATAAGGTTAACCCGACAACTCTAAAATATTTATTTCCATAACATGATTAAAAAATTCTGCCGGGTGTTGCTAGATTTTAGCATCTTTTATATAATTTCGTTGTACTTCAGTGTACGTGTTCGGAATATTGTTGAGAGCATTTTATGAGCGACCGTTCTCATCTACCTGCTCTTAAAATATGACGTCATTGTCTTTAGCAGCTACAGGCGTTATAAGTGATCATTATACCACAATATGCTGAGATGTTACACTTGTGTAATATTAGTTTGTATAATAAGTATGTATGTACCTGTTTCACTAATTGGTTGCATTAATATAGTGATTAAGTATTATATCTTCTTTAGATTTTACAGTTAATCTAATAATTTTCTAGTAAATCCTATGATGTACCAATTCGGACTTCTACGTGCATTTTCGGGTTTTACCTCAGAGACTAGGTAAATGCGGAAAATTGTCACGTTTATGTTGGGGGAATGGCAGTTAGCAAAATTTGTTTCGAGTCTGGGTGTTATGATAACAGCATACAGGTGATACCCACGATACAGGTTAATCTAATGTGGGGTCAGGTCTATGTGTCACTTATAGTCAATTGGGTTAATTTATAAATAAATATATGAGAAAACTGTTCCAAAAGCAATGTCAATAACGTAAGTGATAAAATTGATTTAACAAATTTTGAGATGGTGCTATTGGCGTTTATTTATTTAATTATTTATTTATTCAGTTCTATAGATTGACAGCTCTGTTATAAAATATTGTAGCTACCAGACCGACCCATTGCTAAATAAACTCAGTCACATATACTCATTACGCGACTACATTTTCCCCACATTGCGGTACAGTAAAGTTACCGTCCAAGTAAAAATAAACATTAAGGACATCCCTTGCGGCACACAGCTTTCGTCGGCATCACGACATATTTATGTTTTATTTTCTGCTGTTGAGAAATATAATGTTTTTGACAATACTAAATTACATTTATGAATATGATAAAACAATATGATTGTAGAAATTGATATCTACATGTTTTATTATTTTATGACATAATATTTCATTGTCATACGGAAAGTCATTGTAAACAATACTCTTTTAATTGGCCAGTAAATATAAAAATGGAATGGAAGTTTCATGAATATTAGTGACCGGAAATAAAATGCCAATCAATGAATACATAATGAATGTTGTCTATGGCGTGAAGCCTCGCATATGAATTTCTAGTACCGAAATAAATTAAATTTATTACTTTGGACATATTGCCTTTTAATAATAACCCTATTGTTCTTGTGGTCACGAGCCGTGAAGTCTTTGTTTAATTCTTGTATATAGTAAAACCTTCTCAAGGTTTTTCTATATCAAAACATGATTTGCCTGGTGCCGGATTTCCCTGGAGCATTCCAGAGTACAGGCCGTATCACCATAGCAAAGATTTCTTCATAATGTATAAAATTACGATCTACCGACCTTAAAGCAAAAGCATATTTTGTAACGAGGTTTTCTCATATTATGTATATTGTATTTGAGAATGTATGTGATATAACCATATTTAAGTCCTAACATGATTAATGCTGGGTGGGTTAGACGATCTATCATTGCTTGAAATAACAGTTAAATGTTTAAATGCTTTGTGTGATAAATTAATGTTTACGTAAGCCTAATATGTCTAGAAATCTGACGTGTGATACAATGACATCTATACTTATAAAATAACATGTCCTGACTGACTGACTGATTCATCATCGCCGAGCGCAAACTATCAAGGCTACAAGCATGAAATTCGGACAGTATATTCATTTTGTTATGTAGACAGCCACTAAGAAAGGATTTTAGAAAATTCCACCCCAAAGGGGTCAAAATAGGGGGTGATAATATGTATGAAAGTTACATAAACAAAATTTTATATTTCGGTTATTGATGTAAAACAAATAAATACGTGTTTCAGGAATTTTGGAAATTTTATTTAATAAGGGATGAAAAAAGGGGTGAAAGTAAATGCGAAAGTGAGTTTGTTTGTTACGCTTTCACGCCTAAATCACTGAACCGATTTTGATGAATTTATCTACAGAGACATAATATTTTAAGTTTATTCTATTTTGATTCATATATCTCCAAGTAAAGCCAGCTTAATTCTCTTCATTATCAGAATAAAAAACGGTAAGTTTTTCGATGGTCGCGCTACAGGCGTCAGGGCAACCGCGTTGGAAATTCAGTACAACGCACTGTGTAGATCTATGGAAGACCATTCTGCGGTAGCGTCGCGACGCTAACGTCGAATGCTCGACGTGACCACTAGGAGTGAGCCTTATAGAATATTTTTTTAAGTTATTTGTAGGACCATAGCTCAATAAACTTATTTACTTTGTTAAATAATGATAAAATGCGACGTCACTACGGTCTGCATTATTTCTGCGGAGAAATTTTACTTTTCACTATAATTCCGTCCATTAAGAGTCTCAAACAACGTTGACGCCGCACTTGACCTGAAATTAGTGCTTCAATAAAGTTTCGCAAACAAGCACACTGAAGAGCGAGTCTTTGAAAGCACCGTCTTTCTAAAACAATACAACTAAAGTATGACTAGAAAAATTAAAGAAATATCGACGAAGCGTTGAGATATCTTCAATTGTAAACACTAAAGTTTGAAAATTTAACGGAAACATTGGTATTACATACATAACAAGTAGAATAAATAAAGCTCAAAGCAAAATAGAAATTCTAGGACAGTGTTTATTTTGCACTCTGGTATCCGGTTCGCCGCTGGCACTTAAGAATCTTCTGTTACTAACAGCCGCACCCGTGAGCTATATACCAGAGCTATATACTTTGATATCAAAAGTCTACCCTGACAGTGGAATGCCAAGTTTCACTTTAACATGATAAATAGCCGTGTACATTAGCGCAACGTATAACGCTAAACACAAACGTCTAGTAAAATTAATATTGCGTCATCACAACTCAACGGGACACGTGTTTGCACGTGCCCACTTAATTAATAGCATGTTTATGTGAATATTAAGCCTCTTATGTCAACTGCAAGAGGATTCTGCAAGGGAATAAAGGGTTGTAACATTTATTCTTTATGTACATATTATTGAATATAAAATAGCATAAATAAAACCACAGATTTAATTTTTACTCAAGCATTAGGCTGCTGCATAGGAATCATCAATTTTATACTAAGCTTTATTCGTAAAAGCGCGTTGCGCTACGATCCAATGCTTTATCGTCACTACTAAACACTAAACCCGATCGTTGGGCGCGTCGATGGAGATCTCCCCTCTCCTCCGTATCAACTGTTGCCAAGTAATTCAAATTTGAAATTGAACTTCCTCACCGGATAACCTGTAATTTAATCGGATAGTAGCATTTATTCACAGGTGGTGAAACAGGGGCTAAGCGCTATATCTGTCATAGACGTTAATCGGTAGTTAAATCTTTTTACATATTGTAAAATAAGCCCTTAGTGTCTTAACTTATTAATTTTCTGCTTTACTTTTTTATTATTATTACATAAAAGATCTAACAGTGTAATAACATCGAACAATATACATACAAATTTTATTTCACAATGGTTTCTATAAAAGTTTTCTTATCTAAACGCTGTCAAACCCCGTCAAATTATTTGGGCGTCTGCTCGGGCGCGCCACAGCCTTTAATTTCTCACCTTTTCACGTAGCAACTATTGTCTAGCCCTTTGTGATTTCTATATTTCATCTGGCAAATTCTTGATAAAAATAAAATCTTTTTACCAACCCAGTGAATCTTTGTTACTTTTATTGCTCTTGTAACGTTCAAAATACCTTTTGGAATCGTCTATGAAATTCTTATTTACGCCTAAATAAAGTATATAGACGTAACATGTATAATGGATTTAGTCCACTCCGCCGCGCGCCGTATTGGCCTCAAATAATTTAAATTGCATGAATCCCTGTGCAGCGCTACTTAAGTTAGTTCGAAGCAAACGACGCGTTTCCACTATGAAGTTTGAGTCCCAATTTTGCAGGGCTTTGTAGTTATTTAAATTAATCGTCTTAGATAGGTGGCTTAGCCTTTTGTTCTTAGTAAGTTGGTACACTGAAATTGGTATTATGACGCGAGTGTTTATTGTTCCTGTATTAAGATTACATACATAATAAATTGTATTCAATTGAAGTTCACAGAAGCGTGATAATGCTGTTAAATTGAATCTTTAGTCTGTACTCAAATAATAATTACTGTTGTATATAGTACATAATTTTGATCCTAATTAAGATTCCTTTGTCAAGGGAAGCTAACAACAACTGTCAGCTTCGGAACGTATTATAATATGATCATATCATATAATTATGTAGCTTACTTATAATTCAATATTTGTGTATCACATTCACACATCACATCACGTGTATCACATTCTTGACCATATAAAAAAATTGTTTACGTTTACTCTGTTGTAAAAATGGTTAAACGATGTAAATAAGTCTTGTGCTATTAAGTGCTGCCAGGGTACGTTTTAAAGTATGCGATCGAGACAAGTTACCACAACCCACGACTATAGCGACACGTCCGCTTTATATGGAACTATTTGGGGACGTTTTGAGGTATGCCGTATGAGACGGGGCGACCGTTTCTATACAATTTCATACAAAGCGGGTGTGTCGCTATCGCCTCGTCGTCGTCTCCCTCTCGGTCTCATACTTCCATACACGCATTGACGGAACCCTCGGTGCGCGAGACCGACTCTCGCACTTGGCTAGTTTTACATCCATGTTATTTGTGCTGAGAGTTAATTCTTTCGTTTATCCTTAAACTTTTTTCCTGCTGCAATCCACAAGAAATTAGAGCCCTTACATCGTTTTCCTTTTCGTCCTAATTCTAGTTAACGTGACAATAACTGTAATTACGTATCCTAAATACATTTCACCAACATAATTATGGATGTGATCGCTTCGATGGCTTACGCCAATGACATCGAGTAATTAACCATTTTAACTTGAAACTCATAGTCTTCAACAGACACAAGAGGTTCAATACAAAACACAGCTCAACTTATAAATCATTGTTTGATCATTCTGTAGCATAGTAAACAAAAAGAGGATGGATACATATTATATGGGACAAATCCTGTTATAATGAAATTGGAAACAGATATTGGATTACGCTTTGTAGAAGCGTTACTGTTTACATAAAAACGTACGATCATTTTTTACTTCAACAAAATATCCCTGAGAATTTGAATTTTAAGTTAATAATACTCAATAACTTTATCTTGATTTTAGTTCCGCATATTTTTTCTACATTGGTACCCTATAAAGCGTCTTTAGTTGATATCTACACTAATATTATAATATTCGTTACATTAATATTTTTTTTTATTGCCCTGATAAGCAAATAAGCAAGCGGCCCACCTAATGGTAAGCGTTTATCGCCGCTCATGGACATCGGCAATGCCAGGGGCAAAGCCAAGCCGCTGCCTACCGGTTAATCTAGATACACTTGATATCTCCGCCAAATATGACCTGATTTAGGATGACTTTGTGTATTCAACAGTACTTTGATGGTGATTCCATATAAATTTAGTAAACACCTTATGACGGAATACGAGGGCAAATGGAAAATTTCACAGAGCAGTGAATGCACTGCGACTCGGGTATAAAAGTCATTTTTATAGTATAGATAACATGAATTATGCAATTATAACATTGTCGTGAGACAAGCTGCACCTAATGAATTAAATTAGTCCATTGAAAAGTTACATTTGGGGTTGCGTTTCTTAGAGGAGTCAATTTTATTTTTTTGATGTGTAGGGGGGGTAAGTGTAAAGCTAAAATCAAGTTTGTGGGGTCGCCACCCTTGTCCCACGGCCGCCATCTTGAAAATAGGGGTTGAAACGGTTTTTACGATATATCTCTTAAACTATTTATCTGATAAAAAAAAATTGTTAACGTTTTTTGTTGCTAATTAAATTCTCTATAACTTTGGTCCAGTAACTTTTTGTCGTAAAACTATAAATAAAAAAGTTATAAGTGAAAATGTAATAAAGAAAAAAATAAAGATGATAATTCTCTTGACAGCCTAAGATACAAACAATTCGCCAAGGCAGTGACAAAAAGTACATTTAATTTATCTTCACTTCCTCCAACACAAGACACAGCTCGCTTTCATACTTTCCGAGTCTACCATCAGGTCCAGTCGTGGCTTGGTAATAATAATGATCCTGAAGACTGGGGCTGGAAAAAATGTGGAAAATTATTGATGCCAGTGCAGAGCTCTAAACCTCCAGCACCCCCTGAGCTTCTTAAATTGATCTTTTGTAAATGCAAAGGAAACTGTGGAGCGATGTGTGGATGTCGAAAAGCAGGGCTAAAATGTTCCGCAGTGTGCTTCCATTGTTCTGGAGAACTGTGTTCTGTGTCTTGTGTTGGAGGAAGTACTTTTTGTCACTGCCTTGGCGAATTGTTTGTATCTTAGGCTGTCAAGAGAATTATCATCTTTATTTTTTTCTTTATTACATTTTCACTTATAACTTTTTTATTTATAGTTTTACGACAAAAAGTTACTGGACCAAAGTTATAGAGAATTTAATTAGCAACAAAAAACGTTAACAAATTTTTTTTATCAGATAAATAGTTTAAGAGATATATCGTAAAAACCGTTTCAACCCCTATTTTCAAGATGGCGGCCGTGGGACAAGGGTGGCGACCCCACAAACTTGATTTTAGCTTTACACTTACCCCCCTTACACATCAAAAAAATAAAATTGACTCCTCTAAGAAACGCAAGGTGAGGCCTAAAAAATGTAACATTTCAATGGACTAAATAGTTACCTTATATTTTGACGAGTACGTGACATAAGATGGTTGGGCCAGTCCAATCTTACCTTAATATGATTTTTGTGTCTTAATGATACAAGTCAACGGAACCTTGCTTGGTTGGCCACAAATTACACTTAGTAAAACGAATTATTACTGTCCCGCCACCCTAACTATATTTTCCTTCGTGATAACATTTTGATCGAACCTTGATCAGTGTTGTTCAACAATAGATCCCTTATTAAGTACAGATTGTGTAGCCCCTGTGTAGGCTTTAGCCATCTATTTTCTAAAATGAAATCGGGAAACGTTACGTAACATTGTTACGCATCAAAGAGAGTCCATGTTAATCAGATCGTTGTTAGTTACTCTTAACAAGCCCTTTGTTTGCAATCGGAACAGTTAATTGGTGTATGTAGAGCACATATACATTTCGAGCAGTCATCTTTATCTACTTACATAAAAGGGTTCTTGAGGAAAAAATCGTATATTGTTAGAATAAGTTACTTTTCTGTTGTTTCTGTTCCACTTTACTTCTGTAAATCAATCTTATAGTCTGTCGGCGGATTTCAAAACCTTTTAATATTGCCATCCATAACCAATCTTTCATTTTCGTCTTCATATTATAGTAGGGCGCAATTATTTAGCACACACGTAGACATGTCGTGGATCACGATATAAATTGTTTTTATCCCGGAAAATACATTCACGCGGGCGAAACTACCAGCAAAAGCTAATCTCTTATATTCTTTTACCGGAAAATCCAAAGCGTTGTAAATCACATTACTAATGATCAAACATTAGAGACCAAAAGGTCTACGAGGATGTATCAAAGATGTTCTAATGAAATTACTCTACCTCAGGCTAATGTGGCCATATATCTTAATTACTGGATGCACAATTATTTTATCTCGTGTCACCGAGGCTCCCTTCACGCCGTGCGCCTCCGACGCTCTAAATTATGCGGAAAAACGTGTAATCACCAAGAAGATTAACGCATAAATTATAAAACAGAGAAATGTCTCCGACCCAGCCATGTTGGATGCTTCCGTATTGAATTTTATCAGAAGTAGGTTTTCATAAGATTACATTTATAATGCCTCTTCTCTAAGTAGTCTGTGAATGCCTCTAAGTTCTGGTAGATGCTATTAAACTTTATTCACGAACCAACGGGAGGCCGTTGTGGCATATTGCAGTCTCAATACTACATTAAAGAAGTTTAACAAAATTTCAAAACCTTGGCTAGACCATGATTTGGATCAGAACTTTAGCTATTTTTAAACCCGGGAAGACATGTTGCGCGTGAAGCCGTGAGTAAAAGCGAGTATTTATTTATGTAGGTGGATGTATTGTAAATATATACACACGGGAAAATCCTTTCTGTGGGTATATAACTGTGTTTATGATGTACCCACATTCTCTGAACTTCTACTCAAATATTTGTTTTGAGGCAATTAACTACGACCTAAAGACCGAGGAAATTATTGTTATAATTGTGTACTTCATAATGTTACTTTGTTATTAACATAAACATCAAATAATAGATTCAATTAAAACGTAATTGGCTCAAAATTCTTGTCTTTAAATAATCACGATTCAATTTGATATGATTGTTATAATTAATTCTGATTGTATCATCGATTTTAATTAAGTAAAGATTTCTTATTAGAGTATCAGTGAGTGGGTTTTTGTTCTATAACATAGTCTTATGCTGTGTCTTATGACCTCCCTTGAAAAAGAAAAAAAAATGAGCTAAATATTCGAATTCGAATAAAACCCAAATAATCAATACTCATTTAATCTGAACACAATTTCTTTACTAATATAGTTCAGGATATGATGAAATAGGCGTGTATGTAATGTAGTTCCGATAGATAACTGTAACCCATTTCCCGTTGTGGTTTAATCCACTTGTAGTTTCGTCCGTAAACCCTTGACATACACATGTGTTAGTGAAGCCCCTGCACTGCAATGAGGTCACACCAAGCCTGAGGCTCTTTTCTTCGCGCAAGCATTCACTTGTATTCATTGCTATCCACGAGATGAAACTCCGTACAACCCGGACTAAATTATGCATGAAAGCTTTAGACCAACTCAGAGACGATTTCGTCATAAAAGGGAGTGTGTAATGTATAACAAACGAATGAGTTGCTTTGAAAAGGACAAAAATGTTGTCGCTAAAGCGCTTTAATTAATTACATACCAGGCTTTCGTCTTCAAACGAAGCCGAAACTTGGAGTACTGATTATCTGTCGTACACAATTAGAAGGCTTAGTGCGGAAAAGTTTTTTACTGTTAGCTCCTGTTGCAAGTTTGGACAGACATTTACTCTGGGAGAGATTATTTTAAGGATCCAAACAAATTCTATGGACCGTTTGTTAAACACGGTAACTTAGTGAGTAGTATGCCAGCATTATTACTTTTTACCAGCAAAGGCAAATTTTTAGGGACTGGCGAATTTAATTCCAAATATCTATCGAAAAGCTAACCTTTATTTGATGAGGGGTCACTGTGAAGTTATCATTGCCGTAGGTCAAGTATTCAAGGTCAGTTGAAATAAAGACGTACAAAACCAAGAGCGTTCTATTCAATGAACGCTGTGGGCGATACAATTTCACTGTCGATTGCGTTGATATGCGAAGTTGTGCCGGTTGTGCGGCGTGTCGGCGCAGCGGTGCGGCGGGTCCAGTACCTCGTCTCGCGTCGATCGTGACTCGTAACTTGACTCGTCCTTGACACAGACCGACCAGTACTAAACATTACAGAACAACATCATGGGTTAAGCAGTAGCAACTATATAGAGAAATATAACAAATTCACAAATTGCATTCAAATTAAACGGTCCATAATAACCAAAAAGGGGTGTTAACCCGAATTGTTGAAACCGCTGCGTCGTTACCACAAGCACGACGCGTCGTCGCGTCGTTGTAAAGCATTTCACGTCATTAACAGATTTTATATAAGACTGGTAAATCTTTTTGCGGCTGGGAATTAATTATTTACTATAAACTAAGATATATATGCAATGGCTAAGTATATATTGTTAAATTATATTGTAGTAAACTATACAATACAGTATGCGCCATCTATTGATTACTTACTCAATGCAGACGAGAAATTCCTTATACCGCCATCTGTTAGAATCTTATGGAACTCACAGATATTTATAAAAAATAATTTGCAATAAAAAATATTGCGACTATAAATTGAGATATAAACTATCCTATCTCTCAAGTTGGATTGAATTGCACACAATTTGCAAAAAATATTAAAATCGGTTCAGTAGTTTAGGAGTTCATCGCGGATAAACAACGTGACACGAATTTTTTACATATAAATGTATATAAAATATGGAAACGTACATAGCAATAATGGATTTATGTTTAGTAACCGTCAAACTGTTGTTATGTATTCCGTGACGTGCGCACGCTGTCAAGAGCTCACTCTGAGCCGCATACTAATCAAATAGTTGTCAGACAGGCTATTCGATTTAGCGCCTATGTCCCTAACACGAAAGCTTCTATAAAAGGCCACTACTTTGACGCCTTTGACATGTCGTTCTAGACATATAGTTCTATCTCGTAACGGAGAATACAGAGATCATATTTACTGCTCGGAGTTGCGATCTTTTTCGATATGCCTCTTACAAATCTCAGATATTCTGAGTTGTGAAAGCGTAATCTTCATACCTCTGTGATATTTGATACAAAATATATTCAAAAAAGTGAATAAAATATTATTACATTTCATTTCTGGAAGTTATAGTCTTCTTATAATATATTAATGTAAAAAAATAAACTAATAAAATATTGGAAAGCCATATCAGCGGCAATTTATTTACTAATGTCATTTGGAGGATAATGTTGCGAGTAAATTAATGAGTTCTGCGTGATTTTTCCTTAAAATTGGGAACATTTCTCAAATACCGAACTGAATTAGTTCCGAGTTATGGGTCTCATGCAGCTATTTTTATTTTATGCACAAAACATCTTAAATTATGAAAATTATTATTAAAGCTATATTAATTAAAGGTTAGCGGAAACAAGTAATGTTAATTATCATTTTAATTTCTATAGAACTTAATATATTTAGCTCAGTGATAATAATTATGTTGTGATGTACAATAAAGTTATAAATAAATAAATAAATGATTGTATATAATACTTTAATGTTGTCTGATGACAAAATGTTAACATCCTTGAAGACGTACAGAAAGATTCGTTAAAAGTATTTATGACAGAAATAATTTGAAAAACAGACGTATTATTTGTATCGTTTTTTTAAAATATCGTATATTACTCTTTAAGCATTTTATAACTAATACCTATATAAACAACTGCCACATGATAATGAAGCACATTATTATAAAATATAATAGGGTATAATCACATAATTATATTAATAATACTTTCTGCCTCCCATTAAACTGTCCTACTTAGGTATACAGGTCCTAAGGCTAAGACAAACCTTAAATCTGCACACACTGGATTATTTAGATATATAGTAGCTGTGTATCTTTAAGCTTGAAAACAGCAGTAACGAGGCAATGGATAGCGATATTAATAAACACACCCAAAAGTCACATAAAATATAGTCCTGAACCTACACTAGGTTAACCTGTATCTTGAGTATGAGAAACTACTAGGGACTTGCTATCCCACAAGTACCCGATTCGAAGCAGATAATTGTGGATCATACAAATTTGCAGTTTAGCAGACATGACATGGCATATGTGATATATTCGAAATTATTGTGGAGAATTCTCACGTATACAAGTTTCTTCGTGTTTTCTTTCCTATAGCGGAGAGATTTTGATTTGAGAGAGGAGAGGATTTGGGAGAAAACATTAATTTATTAATTTACCAACACATCTCATCTGAATGTTAGAGGGACCTGGGATCTCTACCTTAGAAGTTCATCCCACTCCCCGCTAGGCTATCACCACTTTTTATTGTACCTAACCGCCCCTTCTCATATATTGCTTAATTTTAATCCTATTGTACCAAATTGTGTTTACATTCTGCTCCAAAATGTCTGGTTAATAAAAATACGACCACGAAAGGTTGAATCCGAAATAAATATTAGTTAACAGTAACATGTTTTATTTTTTAGAGTTCAGTACCTCAAAAGGATTAAAACGGAATCCCTATGGGTCACAATGTTGTTCGTCCTTCTGTATTCCCAGGGTGTGTGTCTTATTCACACTTGACTGTTTTTGGAACGTAGTTCCTTATCGCGCGTTGCGAAAGGGGGCTAGACGGAAAAAATTGGTACGAAAAGTTGGCACGAAATTTTTGTCACGACATAATTCTCCGACCAAGAATAAATATAATATTAATTTGATATCTAGCACACAAAGTTAAAGTCGAAATTCCGTTAATAAAAGTAAAACTTATGACATATGGAAATGTAGACGTGGTTTGAAATTTGAATTTTTGATTATCGAACACGGCGCGGCGGTCCACCGTTTAGGCTGCGTTTAGACGACGCGAAAAATTTCGTGCGGCCGTTTACACGATCGCGCAGTCGCCGCGTGGTTGGAGCGTTGCGAAGTATTAAACATTATGGCTTAGTCAATAGAGTTTACATTAGTTTTTCGAGTGATTCGAGCGCGGCGGCCACAACGCGGTGGGATTCCTTGTCATATAAATGCGCCCTTAGTAGCCAGTCACCAAATTACCTATCATAAAATATTTGAATGTTGGCTGCTTCCAGATTATACAGTGTCTAATATATAGTCTACGGGATGACTGTTTAATATTACGACTCACATCGAATGTTCTGGAACTCTCTAGAATAGACAAATAAAATTTTATTAAAATTCCTTCACTAATTAATCGAAAGGAACTTCGTTCCATCCGGGTGTCCCTTGACACCTCTCAAGTTTTTTTTTTATTCTAGGAGCGTAAAGTGTATTTACTGGATTTGATTATAAGTGCCTACAATGTAGTCCAATCATTACAATGTCGACCATCAAGAGAGATTCCGTCGGTCGCCAGTCGCTAGAATTATGCCGACCTGAAAAGTTCCTCAAGTTGCCGACGCGGTAGGGCGGCGTGACAACACGGCATTAGAAAATACTCTTATTTAAATATTTTTTTAATAGTTTTACCAATTTTTTTATTTACTGATGAGATATCACGTCATGATTCTTTTTTATTATCCTGCAACTAATACTACGGATTTTTAAACACGATTGCCTGGACGAGCTGAGGCTTGCACCCAACTTTTTGTGCCACGAATTTTGTTCAGCGTAACTCATCTATGTGTAACAATATACATTGATGGGTACACTGACTGACCCCAGAACACGACTAAGCTGAACGAGCTACTATGGCAAGTTTTACAAATGTGTACGGTGTACCCCACCACTACTTAGGTTTTTCTTAGATTACGTTGTTATATCTTAGGTTTATAAATTTATTGGGCCTTTCATTGCATCGCAAAAAAGTTGATCGATGACAGGTTTTAATTCAGTGCTATATAACATATATTACGAGGATTTACAATACCTCTGTTTCGATGAAATAAAAGAAATATGTTATCTATGGAAAGTGCAAGAGCGAATACTCAAGATGCAAACCGAGTATACAATAATATACATAAAATTTGCTAGTGTGAGACTTAAACGCCTTCTTGAGAGTTAGCCATTCTGCGACTAACCTAATAATAGCACTACGATCGATTCGAAAACTTAATCAATATCATAAATAAAATCCCGGCATCGTAAGCAAAGCTAAGATGCAGCAAATAAACATTATGGCCCTTCACTACATGGATAAATGACATGTTAAATAAAGGTCATGGCACCGTCGGATGCAAGCGGCTTTTGACCTCGGTTCTGCTATAATGCATTTATGTATGTCATATTATACACGTAGCCTGGGTCCTGGTTTCCAGTGATTTAAGGATTAGTTACACTAAACGAGCAGCTGAGCTAACAACCTTCCATATCAACAGCTAGACTAACTTCAGTCGGTCATAAGATATATAACTACAACTACTATATATATACTTAGCAAACAGCTACTGCCAGACACCAGTGCAGCTTTGCGACTGAGTGCGAAATGCCGAGTAGTTAGTGAAAACGAAACTATTTAGATGCGAGGTGATTTGCAAATGACAAGAGCTCGCATATTACGCGATTAGATGCACTGCAGAAACCAGGGACCGAAAACCCCTATAAATTACGGTACCGGTATCGAAGAATATTATTTTTAAGATTTAGGTTACC
Organism: Amorpha juglandis; assembly: GCA_949126905.1. Lineage (NCBI taxonomy): Eukaryota > Metazoa > Arthropoda > Insecta > Lepidoptera > Sphingidae > Amorpha > Amorpha juglandis. The sequence goes on from OX421367.1 coordinate 12,694,204, forward strand.
GCTATCTGAGTAACCAAGATAAATAAACATGTTACCACTGTTTAAGGTTATCATTTTATTAAAGGTAATCTAAAAATTACCTTAATGTACGCAGAGGTACCTAATGCCAGTCTTTGATCTTATGAAGACGGCACGTATAAGACAGAGGTAATGATTATTTTGGTAACCGGTATTAAACCGGCTAGGTTAGGTTAGAGGTTTTTTTTTTTTTACTAGCCCTGTATTATACATGTCTCACTGCTGGGCACGGGCCTCCTCTACTGAGGGGTTAGGCCTTAGTCCACCACCCTGGCCTAATGCGGGTTGGCAGACTTCACATACCTTATAATCTTATCGAATTCTCAGGTATGCAGGTTTCCTCACGATGTTTCCTTCACCGTTAAAGCAAGCGATAATGAGAAATGTAATAATAATAAATAAATTACGGTTACCTTTAACAATACCGGTAAAATAATTATAGGTTGTAACCGAGATTTACAGGTACTTGTCATACCGGTTTCGGTCCCTGGAAAAAAAATACTACTTGCCAACAAGCTCGTATTGTATTATAAAGACGTTAGTAGAAGAGAATTGTCTCTTCTCTTGAGAATTATTATTATTGAATAGTAATTAATATTTTTTTAACTCCTACAAAAAATTTCTTTACAATAATGATCTTACAAAAGACATAAAATAGGAATATGTTACCTATTTCACAATATTTTATAATTGTAATTATAATAATGCCCTTATTAAACTGAACCATTTCTTCGCTGCTATATTTCATACAACCAATATTTCAACATCAATTTTATTCAAAATCACTTCGTGAGTAGCGCAAACATATTGGCACTCGATAAAAGAATTCGTAGTGATTTTATTATTCAGACACAGTTTCTGTACACGATCCTGAATTCCGTCCGCTCTTGACGTATCGAGCCTGAATCAATATTGTTCATCCGCTGCTTGTAATGTCACCCCGATATTGCCTTTGGATAAACGATATTTTAGACCCTCGACGAACTTCGACAAAAATGGGATAAATTCTTTCACGCTTTCCTATAATTAAACCCATTATTATAACATAATATAATATGTACATTATTAATTTTGGATACATTGGAGATATTAATTAATTCGTTGAATAGCAGTTATTTCCTTCAGAATGTTATTCGTAGGAAAACAGCATTTCGTAATCCTGTACTATTTTTTAAAGCCCCACAAAAAAAGCAATGTTTTAAACTTTTGTCTGTCTTTCTTATTTCTACTGTACAAACAGAGTAATGTGAAACGATTTATCTATATCCGCACTACTACATACCTACTTAATATGTTACTATTACGACGTAATTAGGTGGTCAACCGCTACAGTAATTGTCTGGGGAAATGTAAGGACACTACGTATATTATTCTAATTTATTTTTGTTGTTGTTTCATGATATTTAATGATATTAGCCTATACCCATATCTCGTTCTTGCGTTTCGTACGGTGATTAAGTTTAAAGGAGGCTCAAATCCCACCTTCCTTTTTCCTATAATTTAAGTCCGGAGCCGCATCCATGATTGTGGTATTGTTGATGTTCATGGCCATTGGAGACAACTTACAGTCAGGTCCAATCCACTTGCTGGTTTCCCGCTATAAAAAAGATAGGTATTACGGAAATACGCTATTTCTTGTTTCTCTCCGATATCATAATGGATTTGTTATATAAGCCTCCGTGGCGCAGCGGGCGAGTAGCCGGCTGTGAAGCGAGAGGCCGCGGGTTCGATCCCCGCACCGAGACAAATGTTTGTGTGATCCACATTTATTTGTTTCGGGGTCTGGGTGTTGTGAGACCGAAAGTAGTTCCTGATCCCCACGACACAAGACTCGTATCTTACTGTGGGGTCAGGACTATGTATGTGACTATTGGGTGTATTTATGGGTGTATTTATTTGTTATATAAGATTTATGCTAACACTAAAAACTAGGGTCCAATTGCTGAATTGTGCAAATAAGATTAGAATATCTGATAAGAAGCCCCGGCTTTTCCTACAATATGATATTTCACGCAGCGTCGCCCTCAGTTTCAATGACCTTTCTATAGCTTAGATAACCAACGAAAAATCACTACGCGACACACGTTCACACATTTTGATTTAAACAAATTGAGATGAATGAGCATAACATTTCACAGTGATGCTGATAAAACGATACACGCGTCAGATACGGGCTATATACAGATTACGAATTCAAGTAATATGTTTATTCTAGAACTACGCACTAATTCGCATATTTAACGCTCGTTTTACGTTTTGACTAATGGTACTCGGCATCACAAACGTACACGACGGGTTATAATAAAAACGAACTAAAATCTCAATCAAGAGTTGCTGCCGAAATAAGAACTACAGAGCCACTGAATAATCTAGACGCCTTTTTATCAAGTATTTGGTGTACTATGGACACAATTATTCACTTATGAATTAGTCCGAATATGCATTGAATCTCCGATCATTCCAATCCGATTCAAGAAAGAATATATAGATAAATTAATTATGTTAAATGTCTTCAATAGGTTACCATTATCACGCGTTCCTTTTTTCAAAACAGTCTAACCTTGCATAATATATTGACTGACTAAAATGTGGAGCTATGTTTGAGCAAGATTCCAAGTACCATTTCGCAAATCATCCCTAACGAACATATTATGTTCTCAACTTATCATCTCCGCAGTAAGAAGCACGAGTAGTTGGCAGTTGGCACCCGACTCCAATGAATTAGGTATGCTCCAGTTTCGACACAATCTTGTTATGACGCGCTCGATCAATTTGCATCTCAAATTGTTCGTACAAAGGGTGTCACCGAACATGAGTTCTCCATAACTTTAATCACGTGGAAATTTACGAGACCTCGGTATCATTTCCATGTTCTTTCTTCCTTACGTTTCCCGTGACCTCGTTGTATATGCTCAAATACCTCCGAAATTTTTGGCGCTCCTTATTTCTTCATTCAGATTAAAAATTCAGATTCAAAATATTTATTGAATCCATAAAATGTCACAATACATTATTTAGATTCCGTCAAAACTCTACCGTCAGTTGGGAAGGCTGTTTTGCTAGAGAAGAACGGGCAAGAAACTCTTCGAAACTAGTTTACAATTATTATTAAAGGTATAAAGATTTTACAATATTTAATTGGAATAAGAGCAGATCAATTTATATTTAAAATCAATGAAAGAAGTGATATTTACGTATTGGATTAGCGTGCGTAGCCTCCATAAGTTATAAATATAAAAACATTTATGAATAAATACCGTTTTTTTCCATTACCATTCAACTATCTTAATTAAGCCAGCACCGGTAACAATATCCTTAACAGGATATCTACCCTATTTAAGAGGCTAATGAACTCTACCTATCACTTAATCCAATTCGAAGACAACGATACGGTATTAGACTTTGTTTGGTACATACGTGTAGATTAAAAGCCTCTGGATACTTAAGCCTTATGAGTCAAAATATTATGAAATATAACCAAAAATATATTTAAGTATTTTTATTTAATAAAATATCATTAAAATATGTACGTTTCATTCTAAAAAATATAGCTTATAGGCTCTTGTAATAATAAACAATGAAGCAAAGTTATCTGGCTATTTATCTGTTTTTAATTCACGTTTATCTCACGAATAACGTGACGCGCGAGCTTTTATTTATTTAATTGAACTTTATCAAACAATAAGAAAGTCACAAAAATCGGTCCACATTCAACGGATAAATTGTTGTACATTCATAAAAAAACATACGCCCCAGTTTGATAATCTACTCCTTTTTTAAATTCGATAACAAATTGGCTCTTAGGCGTATAAGTGCTCTCAAATCAATAAGTGTACCATTTTGGTTCTCAGAAAACAGCAATTGGCGTAAGTGATGCAATGTACGAAACGTGTGGAATAAGGTTCATAGGTGCTTTTATTCGAAATCGAAGAGAATCGCTCGAGATATGCGGTGTTAAAAGTAAAGACAGGAATCTATTTTCCTTTCAGCGAAGCGTGACGCGGAATCACGAGAATTCCAATTGCTCACGTTTCGTTAGGTTTATTTTTTTACAGAATACGTATTTACTATATTGTGTACCTTATGCGCTGTTTAAGAATTTGATATATTATAAATACGATAAAATAACGTTAGCGCCTCTTTGAGCCTACATGCAATGTAGCAAATCAATGATTTTGATATTAGACTGTAGGCAGAACAATTGAATTATTATTGATAGCATTAAAAATATTTAGTTTACGTTACTACGAACGTAGGGTATGAGAACACAAGGTAATTACCGCATCATTAATTGATTTAGATGTGAAATTGATGAGGTCCTGGTTTTTATTTTCAAGTTGGGGTACCATAGTGTGAGTATTCCGATAATAATGTGAGGTAGAGCAATTAAAATATTTATGACTTTGTAAATCTAAAACACCTCTATGGATCGGGATTGGAATTTGTATCCGATATGCCGATAGGGTCGCGCTCTATTACATAAGGGAACAGATAAATTAATTTGCAAATCCATGGGTGCACATGTTGGATCACAGGCTGCCCTTCGTGGATATAGCTACGAGCTTATAAATAAAAATAAACAATTATATTCCAAATATGCGAAATATAATGCTTATTTTTTCCTTCTTTTCAATTTGAAATAAAACGCGTCCGTAACTACAAACCCCAGTATGTACATGCAATTTCAGAAACATTACTTTTCTTCGACGTGACTGTTCGTTTATTGGTTTTGGCAAGCGACGCGCCACGACCCATGTGTTGACAACAGTCTTTGAATTAATTTTTATTTATATATTGCCATCTGAATTTAATGGTAGCTAAATAAATGCGCCGTTTTTGCGTTCATAGCAGAGGACAACAAATTCGCTGTGGGTCACCTAATGGTAAATGAACTCCACCGCCCATATATATACATAATACCAGAAAAATCAAATACGGATAATAATTTGAAAGTAGATCTATACTAATATAATAAAGCTGTAGAGTTTGATTGTTTGTTTGTTTGTTTGTTTGAACGCGCTAATCTCAGGAACTACTGGTTCGAATTGAAAAATTCTTTTTGTGTGGGATAGTCCATTTATCGAGGAAGGCTTTAGGATATATAACATTACGCTGCGACCATTAGAAGCGAAGCATCAGTGAAAAATGTTGCAAAAACGGGGAAAATTATTCATACTTGAAGGCTTCCGTTGCTAAGCTACCAAAATAATATTATTTGAAGGCTTCCGTTGTCAAATCAAAATCAAATCTATACTAATATTATAAAGCTGTAGAGTTTGATTGTTTGTTTGTTTATTTGATCACGTGGGCGGAGCCGCGAGCAAAAGCTAGTATGAAATAAAAATATACGACCAGAAAATACGTCGATGTCAATGTCTAGTACAGTGACGCTTCAATTTATTTGGCACGTACTAAATTATGTTGTGGGTGCCACGTTTGAATAATTAATAAAGATCAAGAGTAAATTAATAATATTACCGTTGGGAAATTGTTTTTTCATTTTATAATAATTAGATTTTGAGTATCAAATACTGGAACTAAATTACTATAGAATGTTGTTCAAGACACTAATATAATACTTATACGGTCACTTTTCAAAGAGTAAAAACTAGATAATTATGTTTACAGCATAAATGACCGACTTGACCGTGTTGTGACACTATCTCTCAGAAACAGACGTGAATGCTTGCTGTTGCGTTTCATGCGATGAATGAGATTCATAGAAGCCCTCATCCTCCCTGTCCAATCCGCATTCCTATCCATTAAGGTCAGCAACGCATTTGTTGACTTTATGATTTTTCTGGAATTGTGTGTTTATATGCGGGGGAAATCATTTATTGTTAGATTGTTGTTGTGTGATCCACAAATATTTATTTCGGGTGTGGGTGTTTCTTCATAGGAGATGACGTCAGACAGGCGGCCGGTCCTATATAATCTGCCAGAGAAATAATTCTGTAACATTTGTTAAAAAGTAAGTTGCGCCGACCCCATTGCAAGTGGGATAGCGGCAAGAAAGAATTTACATAACAGTAACTAAAGTGACCAGCATCTACTACTACTGTGTACTAAACTGACTACTCGTAGTACGTATTATCGTTCGTACATAGATTTAAAATATCTACCAAATAGTATAGATTTTTCACTTTAGATACATTATGAAAATATATCAACGAAATATATAAAAATAATAAAGAAAACACCAAAAAGAAATTAAAAAGGGACCTTGTAAACTGGTTGAGTTTATGTAAGGAGAGAATGAATGCTATGTGGAAAATTACTTTATCTCAACTTGTATCCATCTTAATTAAATAACGACGAGGGTTTACATAAACAATGAGCGTCTTATAAAATACCCGAAAGGAAGACCTCGTGTCATCCCTAATTGGTTCACAAAGCTTTTTGAAACAAGCACGTGTTTTGAAAGAAGTAGTGTTTTAAGTTGTTAAAATGGGTACAGAAGACGTAAGTTGTATAACCTTTTTTCATCATCAATCAGAATAATAAAGTTTATTGGCCTACTTCGGGGAATCTCATAAAACATGCATACGGCTAATGCACGGACGCAAAGTTTGAAAGTAATAATATCGAACAAATCTAGATATTTTTTCAATACATTGTAACTCTATTCCTTAAATAAGCCTGGACTCTTCATTACGCAGCGATCCTGGCAACGTCTACGCCGATAATAGAAAAATAGAAAATGGCCAACATGGGGCATTGACATTGGAAAGAAGGTTTGAACTCCTGAGATGAACTAAATCTTATTAACCGATGGTTGAACCGTAGTTATAAAAATATACGTGAAATACTTTTATGCTGGTCTTTGAGACTGAGTGTGGGAGTTACTTGTCGGAAAGGGATATCATTTTTCCAGTTCATAAGGGTTGAAGTTGGCGATATATAGTATGCGATGTTCCACAGGGATCGGTCTTGGACCCTCTGCTGTAGAACATCGGATATGATTGGAGACTGCGCAATACATTTGCTCCCAGCTCTAGCGTGCTGTATTACGCTGACAAAAACCTTGTGTAACAGCTCGCGTGATAGGACCCACTTAATGACATCCGTGGTGCTTTACATCTGGCTTCTCCAGTTGTAACTGTCCTTACACTTGAGGTTAATACTCCTCAATTCATTATTTTGTCTCCCGCTTTGCTATGGAGGGAAGTGGACAATTAATATTTCCAACTCCTCCCTTATCTTCTATCTGATTAATTTCGTTGCGGGACAAAGACATTTAGGCATTCCCAGAGACTCGCCGAGCTTCACTGCGGTGCTGTGTGTGGGCGGGATAGTCTAGTGACAAAAAACTGGTTGCTGCGTGCCGCAAAGTGCACACGGAAGCGGCGATATTGTTAGCGACTGGGGGCTCTGGTCGGCGCTTGGGTGTGACTGTATCTGGGGCTCGAAGTGGCGTTCAGCAAATTCGAAATTTTGTTCTTTCATGCGCTGCACCTTGGAATGCGCCGTCTCAAGGGCGCGTGTAATACTGGAAGGAGCTCGTAGGAGCACTTATTGCAGAGCATTAGAGCAGCGCATATTTTGTTTAATTCTTAGTACTCGGAACTGTTAGTGAGCCACGAAAATCTTAGGCCCAAAGCCAACGTCAGCTACGAGTTGTTGACTGAGCACTCTGTTGACCAATGGACGAGACAATGGCGAAAATTAGTTTCCATTATGGCTTGTGGGGTCAGACAGCGAGTCGCCCCACAAGATACCAAATCCACTATGAAATCATGATGAAAGAAAGCGAAGCCTAGCATTAGGCCGAGATAACGCAGGCAGAAAGAAAAAGATTTTAAGTCATAATACTGTCAATGAATACAGCTAAAATGTATGAATTAATATTTGAGTTTGATGGTATCACGTTCGTAACACAAAGCTTTGTCGACGTGACACGAACGCATTATAAGGTTAAAGATTTAACTAATCTAAAGGTGTTTGCACGCTGAGTGCTACAGATGTGCCTCTGGCCTGGCTAATTAACGTGTAACTTGGAAAACTCGTGTCAAACTACATTTAAATTGTTTCCAACTTGATTAAACCACCGCGCCGCCTTAAAAGTTTTTTCCTGCGCAAAAAATTTTGAGGGTAGAGCTGATGCGATTTTATTTTCTTTTACGTTGATTATATTTTTTAATAATGTTATAATTGGTAATACAGATTAATTTGTAAGTACATAAAGATTGTACACAGTAAATATTGGATATCCTTCTAACTCTTGGTAACAATCAAATGTGGTAGACTCCGTGGCTTAACCGGTTATGAAATGAGGGGCCGCGGGTTGGATCTCCACACCGGGACACGTGATCCGCAAATATTTGTTTCTGGTCTGGGTGTTGTGGGACTACTGACTAACGCCTAACTTAAAATTAACGACTAAGATCCTCGTAGTTTCAGATACCCACGATTTAGGTTTAATGTTATGTGTGGTAGAGCCACGCTGTAGACAGTTTGTCTACAGCATGATTGGGCCGGCTCAACCGGGTCATTACCACTGTCTCACAGAAAACCGACGTAAAGTAGCGACTTGCTGCTGCGTTTCGTACGGTGAGTGAGATATCCGGGGGCCCAAATATACCTCCCCTTCCCAATCCCTAATTATCCCTTTCCTTTAAGGTCGGCAACGCGCCCATAATTCTTCTGATATTGTGGGCATACATGGGCGGTGGTGATCACTTACCATCAGGTAACCCACTTGCTCGTTTGCCGATCTATGCTATAAAAAAAAAACGTAGTGTGGGGTCAGGACTATATTTTTTTTTATCCTGGCACGGCAAAGTGACTACGCTACACCTGATGGTAAGTGTAGCGCAACCCAAGAATAGTGTCGACCAACGATAAACAATGGTCCATCGTTGGTAGGCAAGATCATGCCGGCCTGCCAAAGGGCCAAGGGGGAGGGGAAGGAAAAGGGATGGGAAAAGGGTTAGGATCAGGGGGCAAGCCCCCTGGGGAGAACCGGATATACACTGGCTGACCCTGGAACGCGACCCACACTAGGCGGGCCACTATGGCAGGTTTTAGCACCAGTGTACGGTGGTCGCTATCCGGTCGGATACAAGTATCCTCCCACCAGCAAAATATGTGAGTTTGTGGGGTGTATTTTTTTATTTATGTACTTACCACTTGAAACAAAACTGCTTCTAGTTTAATAGTCCATTCTTGTCCTTTTGCTTTGCGATTTAGGTTTTATTTAGCACAATGATATATTATTATTTTATTTTGTTGCAGTATATCGGGACTATGGACGTGCCGCGTCCCACTAGCCGCGTTGAGATCGTCGCCGCTATGCGTCGTGTTCGCGTGAGTAAATGCAGAATATTATATACAACAGATTAAAATACCTTACTTTTGTTTTCGACAGCCTCCGTGACGCAGCGGGTGAATAGCCGGCTGTGAAGCGAGAGGCCGCGGGTTCGATCCCCGCACCAAGAGAAACATTTGTGTGATCCAAAAATATTTGTCTCGGGGTCTTGCGAGACCGAGAGTCTCTCGTAGTTCCTAATACCTACGACACAAGATCCGTACCTTACTGTGGGGTCAGGACTATGTATGTGACTGTTGGGTGTATTTATTTATTATTTATTTTGCTTAAGCATGTATTACCAAAGCAAGGGGGTCGGAATCCTTTTGAAATGAATTGAAATTACGAGTTCTTTTAGGGTTTTATATCGCTACGGAAACCTATTACTGAGCCTACACCATCTGTTTTTTTATTAGCCTGATTTGTCCCACTATTTGTTGATAATAATTCATAATAATTATATCAGGAAAAAATATGTTTCAATAAAATATATTGTTTACAAAAAATCAATAAGTAAAGGACATTGTTCTGTTCCCATACATCATTCGCCCCAGAACCAACAGCAATAGAAAAATGCTTGTAATATTAAGAATCATTAATAAGTTCACATAACATATTATTTATAACACGGACAAGCGGAGATATCGCATAAATCCAAAAAAACGATCAGATTTTGAGGTTATAATTGGCGATAGTGAGTGAGTGGAGTTTTGGCGGGAATTTTGACAGTGCAGTTCGTCGCTTATTTTAATTTATTTCATAAACTAGTTTACTGTAGTGTTTGTTGTATAAAAGTGGTGTGGATTTGTTCAATAAACATTGACGGTGACGAACAGTGTATGGAAACATTGAAATAAGTGAATTAAGCATCGTACTGAAAGGAGTTAACACCAAAACTCCGGCAAGACCTTGAAATCGACCGCAACCGTGTTTCATCGTTTTTGTAAAAATAACTTGAGAATAAATTATACTTGACACTGGCAAAACGCAGAATAATGCGATAGCCATAAATAAAAAAGAAGTAGAAGACTATATAGGGCCTTGAAGATTTTCACACCGTGTTCATTGTTCTTGTGAAAACGAGAATAAATTATACTTGTCATTGGCGAAATGCATAATAATGCGAAGCCATAAATTAAAAAGAAGAAGAAGAGTCATGAGTGACGTTTAATGTTAATTGAGGAATGAAGTAAGCATTAGGGATGCTACTCGACTAGATTCTGGATCGATAATATCGATTATTTATACGAAAATTGATTTTATTCAATATCTTTATAATATTCAATGAAATATAATATTTTGCATTGGACTGTGATCTTTATTTATTTTTAAAATCATAAAAAAATTACGGAAAAAAAGCAGCGTCTTATGTCGCTGGGCCCGAATACAGGGCCCAGGAGCCAGGAGGGGTTTGGGGGTTCAAATCACCCCGAAATTATTATGTTCAGATTTTTCGCCGATCGGTCTAGCTCCCCTTGTCACATTTTTTGAAGTGAAACTTCTTTATCGGCGTTAGAAAAATAAAATCGTCACATTTTTCCGTTACGCGGCACGCATCACGTTTTTGACTTTGACTGGATTTTTACCAGACTTTCACTGGACTTGACAGGACTTTCATCAGACTTCGACCGGATTTTGACCGGACGTTGACCCGACTTTGACCGGACTTTGACCGGATATAGACCGGATTTTGACCGGACTTTGACCGGACATAAACCGGACACAGACCGGATAAAGACCGGACATAGACCGGACACAGACCGGATACAGACTGGACATAGACCGGACACAGACCGGACTTTGACCGGGCTTTGACCAGACTCTGACCGGACTTTAACCGTGCTGACCGGACTTTGACCGGACGTTGACCGGATTTTAACCGGGCTTTGACATAACTTTGACCGGACTTTGACCGGGCTTTAACTGGACTTTAACCGGGCTCTGACCTAACTTTGACCGGGCTTTGACCAGACTCTGACCGGACTTTAACCGGGCTGACCGGACTTTGACCGGACGTTGACCCGACTTTGACCAGACTTTAACCGTGCTGACCGCACTTTGACCGGACGTTGACACGACTTTGACCGGACTTTAACCGGGCTTTGACATAACTTTGACCGGACCATGACCGGGATTTAATCGGACTTTATCCGGGCTTTGACCTAGCTTTTACCGGGCTTTGACCAGACTCTGACCGGACTGACCGGACATTGACCCGACTTTGACCGGACATAGACCGGGCTTTGACCGGACTTTAACCGGGCTGACCGGACTTTGACCGGGCTTTGACCAGACTCTGACCGGACTTTAACCGTGCTGACCGGACTTTGACCGGACTTTAACTGGGCTTTGACATAACTTTGACCGGACTTTGACCGGGCTTTAACCGGACTTTAACCGGACTCTGACCTAACTTTGACCGGGCTTTGACCAGACTCTGACCGGACTTTAACCGGGCTGACCGGACTTTGACCGGACGTTGACCCGACTTTGACCGGACATAGACCGGGCTTTGACCGGACTTTGACCCAACTTTGACCGGGCTTTGACCAGGCTCTGACCGGACTTTAACCGGCCTGACCGGACTTTAACCGGACTTTGACCGGACGTTGACCCGACTTTGACCGGGCTTTGACCAGACTCTGACCGGACTTTAACCGGGCTGACCGGATTTTGACCGGAAGTTGCCCCGACTTTGACCGGATATAGACCGGACTTTGACCGGATTTTGACCGGACTTTGACCCGACTTGGACCCAACTTTGACTGGACATAGACCGGCCACAGACCGGACTTTGACCCGACTTTGACCGGACTTTGACCGGGCTTTGACCGGACTTTGACCGGACTTTGACGGACTTTGACAGGACTTTGACCGGACTTTGTTCGTACTTTGACCGGATATTGACCGGACTTCTTCTGTCGAGCGTCCCGAGACGCACACTTTTTTTTGTATTCATGTCTATGATAATAAAAGCCTTTTGTTTAAACTTTATCTAATTTAACTTTATTAGACCAATTTCTGTAAAGTTGCATATAGTAGATCATTTTTTGAAAAATAAGGTCATAAAGAAGTTTCACTTCCTACGTGTGTACACTAGTACACGCACACATTTTTTTTTCTAAATCGACTGCCTTGAACTCCCCCCTTCTCCTGGTTGCAAGAGATGGACCCCCCTCACCCACCCCCTCATGAATCCTGGCTACGGCTATAACTGGATATGAGTACTTATTCATTTACTAAATGACATATGACATAGACTAAATGAGTAATTTGGAACGCGACCACATTTCGTGTTTCTTTTAAAAATAAATAATATAAAACATAATTAAACAAAGTAATTATAATGAATTAAAATCAAAAACAATATCATTTTTTATCCATGACTTGATCTTAATCAATTCAGTCATATCCAATTTAACATTTAACATTAGAATTTTTAACATTTGAGATGCACCCACTGCTTGATTAATTATTATTATTATAATTAATCAATGTACCGTTTTCGATGTATTAATATTATGATCCAATAATTAATTATTATTATTATTATTATTATTTTTTTATTTATGGCTTTCGCAGTATTATGCATTTAGCCAGTGTCAAGTATAATTGGTCTCAAGTTATTTTTACAAGAACGATGAAACACGGGTGCGGTCGATTTCAAGGTCTTGTCGGAGTTTTGGTGTTAACTCCTTTCAGTACGATGCTTAATTCACTTATTTCAATGTTTCCATACACTGTTCATCACCGTCAATGTTTATTGAACAAATCCACACCAATTTTATACAACAAACACAACTCTAAACAAGTTTATGAAATAAATTAAAATAAGCGATAAACTGCACTGTCAGAATTCCCGCCAAAACTCCTAATTATTATTTATTAGATTATTGTTTTGTCGAACCGGTTACATCTCTATTGACAATTAGCCGTAAAGATGTCGGCAACTTTGACTTTAAGTCGTTACAATACTTTTAAATATTCGTTTGGGATATAACAGCTTGTCCGTTATATACACATATTTGCAAGTAATATAAAAAAATGTGTACATAATTATGGTGCAAGTCACATCTTTGTTGGTTCTGGGGCCGTTTTCGACAATGTCCTTTCTAAATGAATTTATAACTGACTTCTATTCGTAAAAAAACTACTTTAAAATCTTATACCGTAAAGTTCACGCTTTAGTATTTCTGTATTTCCAATGACTATATTACCATAATAATGAATAAGAAGTAAAAATTTTAGGGATGTAGGGACGGAACCCTCGGTGCGCGAGCCCGACTCGTACATGACCGGGTTTTTATAATCCTAGACCCACTGACCTACGCAAACCGAAATTTAGATTCATGCATGTAGGCGTTAGATTCATTGTAAAAATATTACGTGTTGATTTTATTACATAGGTAAATGAAAAAAAAACAAATTTAGATATTTTTATTTCCTGTTCACTAAACAACCCTTTCACGGATTTCAGAAGAATACATTATGTGAGCGTTAGTTGCGTCTGAGTGCACGTCTTACAGTACAAAAACACTTTCATGTTAAAATCTGTGATATTAAAGGTTAAATAACAAAAGTAAAACGATCCATACCAGTCTATTCCCCAACTAAAAAAAGTAACTTAGGTAAAGTTTTGTTCATTTATAAATGGTTTATTAAAACAACATTTCTCTGTTGTGGAATGTTACATGTATTTAAGAAGAGATACCATTTTTTATCTCTATCAGAAACTGTTAGAATATATGTATATAGTTTTCTACGTTTCCGATTTGTTTTTTATTTGATTGAATGACGAGACGAGCAAGTCACTCGCCTGATGGTAAGCTCCACGCCTGCCCATAAACAGAAGCAACACCGCATAGAACTTTGAATTACAAAGCACTGTATGCCACTGAAATGCGCTCGTCACCCCGAGACATAAGATGTTAAGTCTCATAATGCCCAGAAATTTCACTGGTAGTAATACTTACGATTACGTGTGGGTCAATATTTCCGCAGACGTGTCAAAGGTTAATTTATTTTATATCATCGACGAGTTTATGGTGGTTCAAATGCTCGTGATGTAACGCGGAGTTCCCAACTGAAAATTAATGCTGGGGATTAATGATTTATACTGAGTTGGGACATTCCTTCTTCACAGTTTTCTTGATGCTACATTAATTTATCTCATTAAAGCCGGATTTCCATAGTGATTTTACCGAGGTAACACAGGAAACCCGAGACAGTTCCTACTAACTGAATTTAAAATTCTTTTAAGATTTGGCACCGGTCGTTCGAGATAATGTAATTTGCAAACACCAAGCCGTGCAACTTTCCCAGGAGGATTTTTTCCTAATTCCGCTTTAATCCGGCTGTCATTTGTGACGTAATAGATGTAATTCCGCCGAACAAACTGAAACAACGAATCGATGAAATAACATTTCATAATAATTTAATTTCCTAATCGATAAGAAAGATGGCTACGTTTTGATCTTTATTTTTAGTAATTGCTATTTAATACTTGATATTGGCGAAATCATCGAAAATCGATGCGGTCTAATCTAAAATTAGAATAGGATATAAATAATTTTTATATTCATACATTGAAGTTTGATTCAATATATTAAATTGCGGAAGAACTGTTTCAGAAATGGCACTATTAAATTCTTGTCTTATAAAATTCTTCTCATAGCGTTGTTAGCTTGCAATAAAGTTTGAAAAATGTTTTATAGAAACACTGGGAAATTAATAACATCAACTGTATGTATCCAAAATAAGCATTCATAAGTTGCCCGCAAACTTTTTGGTCGCCCATTATTTCTTCTGCTGAAAGATTACTTGTTCAGAAACTTAGAGTAAGTTGGTAAAGTTAAAAGTGTCACTGACGACTGTGATAGAATTCGCGTAATACTTTTAAATGGTTTCGGAGTGCTTAAATTGTGACTATTTTTAGTATCTTCTTTTGTAAATTGCCATTAAATAAGTATTGACTTTTTCGTATAAAATAGACATAAAATTGCGTTAGTAGCGTAGTGTAATACGTCACATTGTACTAATTTTCACCCCATACAGGGTATTTAACTAGGTATAGTTTTAGATATTATTTTATATTATGCAGCCGTGGTGGTATTAAGATAACAGTACCTGGGCGACCGAGCTTTGCTCGGGTGAAAAAAAAAAAAGTGTGCGTTCGGGACGCCCGACAGAAGTGATAACTTAAACTAATGTGGGTTAAAGTGAGAGCAGAAGGAGCCTGCCTACTGCTACCGTATGCGTGAGAGAAAGGGAAGTCAGGCAGAGTGGCGCCTTAACGTATTACGTTACGAAGTCCGGTCAAAGTCGTGTCAAAGCTGTGTCAATGCCGTTTCAAAGTCGTGTCAAAGTCGTGTCAAAGTCGTGTTAAAGTCGTGTCAAAGCCGTGTCAAAGCCGTGTCAAAGCCGTGTCAAAGTCGTGTCAAAGTCGTGTCAAAGTCGTGTCAAAGTCGTGTCAAAGTCGTGTCAAAGTCGTGTCAAAGTCGTGTCAAAGTCGTGTCATAGTCGTCGTTGTCCGGTCGAAGTCCGGTCGAAGTCGTGTCGAAGTCGTGTCGAAGTCGGGTCAAAGTCGTGTCAAAGTCCGGTCAAAGTCGTGTCAAAGTCGTGTCAAAGTCGTGTCAAAGTCGTGTCAACGTCGTGTCAAACTCCTGTCAAAGTCGTGTCAAAGTCGTATCAAAGTCGTGTCGAAGTCCGGTCAAAGTCGTGTCAAAGTCGTGTCAAAGTCGTGTCAAAGTCGTGTCAAACTCCTGTCAAAGTCGTGTCAAAGTCGTGTCAAAGTCCGGTCGAAGTCCGGTCAAATTGGTCAAAATGTCCGGTCCAAGCCGACTGGTCACTGTGTGACTCCACCTGGTACAGTAATAACCCGACTTACGCTACCCCGTTTTACGCGAATTCAGAGATACGCGGTTATTCTTTTTGATAGCCGCGCGCGTCAGCTCTCCTATTCCGCCATGTTAGTGGTCCGTTTACGACAGGTTCGAACGTGTTCCGCGTTGAATTGTTTTACGTACGTTGTGTTTTATTGATAACCTCAAATTGTCACTCAAAAGTGCATGCAAAGTTGTACCCCGACTTACGCGAATTCGACTTACACGGTTATAGCTCGATCCCACCTATCGCGTAAGTCCGGGGTATTACTGTACTTAGAAATTATCAATGTTCCAGGGAGGTCGGCTAACGCTGGCTGGTCAATGGACCGCTCGCGTTACGGAACGTTTCGGTTCACCCTCCCATAAGAAGTTACCACTTCAAAAATAAAAAAAAACATTTTCTAAAAATGATTCCTAGCTAGATCGATTTATCGCCCCCGAAACCCCCATATACTAAATTTCATGAAAATCGTTGGAGCCGATTCCGAGATTCCAATTATATATATATATATATATACAAGAATTGCTCATTTAAAGATATAAGATTAACGCGGACGGAGCCGTAACAAAGGCTAGTAAATGATAAAACCATCGGAGTTGGAACTCAGAAGGCCGCAATATCCTTGTATAAGCAAGCCGCGCGAGATGGGACTGATCGTGTTACATTGAAATATGAATATGACATCATGACGTCGTACCCAACTGAATATAAATGAAACACTGGCTCACATTCAGAGTAAAACGCCTGGTACAATGACTTTTCGGATTATCCTTCGTAATATTAATTTTTGACAAGACCGCGATCACACTTGGTTGACTTGCATAATGTAATTCTGAAAAATTTGAAATGTTAGACGAGTGGGCAATGGAATAAAGTTGGAGGCCTAACATTAACATTATTCATATACGTACTTGGTAAACATAGATATAATATTTTACATGTCTCGTAATTTTTGGGGTTATACATTCATATCTTATTATAAGTTTGCTTTTTCATCTGACTGATATAAAAAGACCAAAATGTTATTCGAGAATTCCATTTCGAAGACCTACGAGATCAACTAGCTTTTTTTCTGAAAATAAACTGTTTATTATGTTTCTAAGTTCTTAAATTCGTTTTTTTCTTTCTGTTTCTTAATATCGAACTTGGCTGCTATATTGCTATTTTTGGCATTTGTAACCCAAACCATTTTATATAGTCCTGGAATTTAAATAAGATATGTAAATTAGAATGATCGTGAAACTGCCATGAAGCCTGTAGGCGAAAAATGGTTGGGGAGAGTGACAAGCCAGTCCAACAAGACGTAGACATTTGCAAGTCGATGTCTCGGTAAAACATTTTAAGGAAGCGAAATCTGCCTACTGACACCGAGCCGTATCCGAGTATTCAGGTCATTTAGAAAAATATTTTGCATTCAGATACAGCGACTGTAAATACAATTTATGAGTTGAATCATATTTGGGGCCTATTTCACTCTGTTCGAGTGTGTTTTAACCACGAATTAACATATGAGTCAGCTAATTTTGAAAGTGTATTACAAAATATTTGAACTTGTTATATTTTGTTTGGTAAATCGCATTTATTCAGGGGTGGTGCTACTGGTACTTACATATAATAAGTTCAAACATTTTGTGCAAAAAGCAAAGGTTAATGATATGGGTATATATAGATTGTTATAATATAGAAAACAAAGTATATAGGGCCTTTTTTTAAGGACTGCCTTTGGTAAACTCTATTTTCATCTCTTTCTGGCCACTTAAGAATCGCGTTGAAAAAAAAAATGGGTGTTTAACTAATCAATGTTTAAGTAACGTTTATAAGTAAGGCCCAAAACCTTCAAGTATGAACGTGAACCACTGCTTGTTACAATAAATTTAACATTAATCGATGGTTGGCGCAACCCAATCTAAGTATACATCCACGCGAAACCGTAAGCTCGTGGGTTCGAAATTCAGCTACGACAATCCGTTGTGTGAGTACCTGGATTCAAAGATATACATATATGCTCGGGATAATTATATTATGTATCTAGTATGACAATACTTTAACTCCCCCAAATTGCAGAAGTGACGTAAAGGTTCATTCAGTGGCTAACAAAAATTGTAGACAAAATGTGTGTTGCACCACCCCATCTTATCAAACAATAATATTTACCGAACAAAATCATGAATCTTAGATAAAAAATAAATATTATAGAAAGAAATTCAAATCTGATTCCTGATTTTCTAGTTCATTACTACTAGAAATGAATAGTGGATATAAAGCGATAAGTAAGGAGTAATATTATATCTAAGAACCCGATAAAATGTATTAACTCTAGGATGCCATACCGCGTACAAAAAATCCTCTCAGCTTATTATCAGCTCTTAGTCTAATTGTACAGCAACTTTCACCTTTATGAAATTATTCCCGCCTTTAAGTAATAAACGCTTACATTACATTAACTCGTATATATTTGGGTGAGCCATTTTCATTTCCATAATCAAGTTATACAAACACTTTTTATTATAGTTGGAAAATGAAGCAACACAAAATCAGATGCAATTCCTTTTTATATTCAATTGTTTTTGAACATAAAAATCATTATCACAACAGATAAGTTTACTTTTCTATCTTAGAAAATAAAAGACAAAAATAAGTTGGAATAGCGCTAGAGAATATAACGTATTGCTTTTAACGATAACAAAATTGTATTGGTGCAATTTTTAAAGTTACTTGAACTGAATGTATGTTACTTGTCTGATATTATAATGATCCGTTTGTTCAGACGTTGTCCCATAATGAGTCAACAAAACTGTACCTATGTTTGTTCCATTTCTGGACGCAAGCATAGTTTAATTGCGGTAATGTAGATTCATTTCCTGATATCTACGATCAAAATTAGATTTTCAGTGCTTTAATTTTTATTTTCAGTACGAATTCAAGGCCAAAGGGGTGAAGAAACGCAAGGTGACCGTAGACGTCTCCACGGATGGTGTCCGAGTCTCCGCCCGAAAGAAGAAAAACAAGGACAAGGTTCGTCCAATCTCAATTAAATACCAAACCTATTTCCAATGAGAACTTAAAACGTTTATTATAATCTTAATTATACCGAAGAAGCATTTTATCTGTCTTGGTTTGCTTAGAAGAAATATTTCAAGGGTAATTGCAATTGGAATTAATGAAAATTTAAGCCTAGAGTAACTTATGGCATAAAAAAGTTTCAAAATGTAATCAATTTAATGACTGTGTTTGTGAGACTTAGTCGGGCTTTTACACCAACCGTTTAAATTTATTATAGACTAGTCTGTTTTATCATTAGTTAAAAGTGTGTTGTTTCTGAGGTATTTACTTCACTAGGCGTTTTCTATAGCTTTTATCGCGGTGAATGCTCTGAAGACTTGTGTGACCCATCTCTACATTTCCTTAACAGAACCTCGTATACTGGCTTGCAGAACCACAACTTCTGTCTCTCGGCTCGAATTGAAAAGTTTACAAAATCTTACTCCTGACGGTTTATTAAGTTGTGGAACAGTTTATCGACACATATGTTATCTTCTTCCTACATTATGGGGTCCTTTAAAAGGAGCACGAAAAGAAATTAAGCAGGCTAGCATAATTCTAGACCCCTGCTGTAGATGCATTGTCTTTCGTTGGTCGACACTGCTATATAGCGTAGTCACATTGCAGGGCTAAAATACAAAAAACTTGAGTTCAGCTGTTCGTAAGAAGCAAGGGTTTAACGTTTCGTAATAATTTTGTTGATCATCGGCTTTGTTCATTTGGTGAAAACAAGTAAAATGCTATTTAGACATTACGCTGTGGATGTGAGTGAATGTAAAATATAATTTATTAAAATATATCACCATCTTGGACGACCATTTCCACGTACCTCGTACGCTATATTTTCTTAAAAAGAAAATCAGGAAAGTATGCATAGATATACATACAAATGTTCTTTGTTACTTAGATAAATAACAAAGAGCATTTTGTCAACTTCTTGAGTAAAAAGTAAGAAGTCTTGTTGCCAAGTTGAGAATTATACATGACTCCCAAATGTATTATACTTTTATATTCATGACATTCTGATAAAAATTTATATCGGGACGCGTCCTGAACTCAATCCCAAGTTAAATTGAAAACTTCGACAGATTCCGCTCGTGGATTCTATTCATATTGAAGCTAAAGTAATTTGGGTGGATATCAGTGACCTCACATTACAAGCATAGCTCAAGCTGTCTAAGGTTAAGTAGTAAGAAAGAGAAGGTCAGCAGAATAAATAGTATGGCCCGAGGCGAATACGGTGAGCCGCAATATTGTGATTACAAATGAAATACGGGATGGAGCAATTTCGTTCCATATGGACAGAATGTACCTGATTTGTAATTTATAAAGTGCTCATATTTCATGACTCCATTTAAGATTTATGTAACATTTTCCAAACAAATTGCAAATAGAGAAGATAATACGGCAAAAATAAGACTAAAACGGTTTTAACACTTCGTTCTCAGGGTCTCTTGCTAATTTTCATAATGGCTTTTAACTACGTAATGTCCCACCGAACTATGCATTTAAATGAGGTTGAACAGTTTATTATCGATGTAAACTAAAAATTATCATCTCGCGTACACTGAGATCGCATTGAGCAGTTGGTTTTTTCACGAGACCATTAATCATGCCGGAGATATAATGGGTGGCTGTCAACCTGTCGTCTGTGAGGATCCGAGGAAGACCCTTTTGTTACGTCGCTCTTTTGTAGCTTAAGGCCCAGAATAACCGCGGCCCACCTTCGCAGATGTAACCGGGACTTTATAAATTCCACCTTACCTTTTATGGATTTCGGAGTAACTCTGATGCTAATGAAATTATTTTCTTTTATTTTCTTATGACATATCTTTTTGTCCTTTATCTTAAAGCTTTTAAATACAGATAGTCTTTTGAAAGCCTTCGTGGCGAGAAGAAGGCTACGAAGCGCGAGGCCGTGGGTTCGATTCCCTGACCGAGCCAAATATTTCTGTTATTCAAAAATGTTGGTTTCGGATCTGAGTGTTATGGGACCGCAAGTACCTCGTAGCAGAGGCTCTCAATTGGTTATTGTGTCAAAAATTCAGAAGGCGATGTTTATTATTTTTTATTACTATATAAACCACCAGTGGCTTGGATAGATTTTTTATATTCCTTAATGATTCATTTGAATACTTCAAAATATAAAAGTTATTTTTTTAAAATAAATATTACTGTACAAATTATTTAAAGAAGAATTCTCAGTCATTAAATATCATTTATATAATATCCAACCATACTGAACAAAGATACATAATACAAAACTGTATTAATCAAGATTGAAAATAAATGAAATGTCAAAATGTTTCTTTAATATTGTGTTACAAGCTCTCCAACAGAATAATAGCGATAATAATCCCTAGTATTGTTATCGGTATTCCCGAACGATGGCTTGTAATTACGCTTCAAGGCTCTGGGCTAATTGGGAGCTATTTCTTAACGTCCTGAGCTCGACATAACTCTCTTCTCGAGACTATCACCCACAACGATATCAGTTCTATTTTACGTTGAACAATTTACGTTTCATGGTTTGACGCGGTCCTTTGTTTTGAGTAATTTGAAATATGAATTGTTATCTTTACTGTCATTCTTATTCGCTGCGATACTTATTTTTATTTCAACCACTTTGCATAAAACAATATTACATTTTGTTTAATTTATAGCCAATTTTCTTGTTTCTTTATAGATAAGTACAAATAGGCCAGGAAGCTGTCAAATTAGATATGAAATATGTTATTATAGACATTTAGGCATTTCTCGCCGAGCTTCACTGCTCGGTATCAACAAAAATGCGTTTCACTGTTGATCCTATAGGGTGCGATAGTCTCGTACACAGTCGGTAGACAGAGGTAGTACGTAGTTGATTTAGTACACCAACTGCCCGCTGAGCTAATTTCCATACTAAGATGTGGTTGGTGGCGAGACTAGCCTGGCATAAATTTCAATCCCGCGCAGGCGTGGCGCTTACCAACAGGCGAGCGCCTTGCTCGTCTTTTAATTAATCAACTAAAAAAAACTCTAGTACTATTTTTTCGTCAGAAACTCAAATATCAAATGTGACTGCTACAGCTGGGATCTGTCAACATTGATGCCAAATTTATAGATTTTTATTCACCCAGTAGTAAATTGCAGTAAATTGCAGAGTTCAATAACTCCAGAAATATAATAGGTTTTTTGTGAAATATAGAATGTTGGGTATTAAAAGATTTTAAACATGCAAAATTTTATAAATCAAATAGCTTTTGAGTTTTGGGGAGGTCGAAAGTAACTCTAAATAATTCGTGTAATATTACACAATATCGGTGCGTCGTCCTTTTATTCTTCGAACTTTGCAGACATACTGTCGTATGTCTGGATGTTGTTTTGATTTGTTTGGCAGTGACGCGTCGTTTATCATTCTGTACCTATTCACATGCACTAACAGTTATATTATCTATACAAACTATAATGTATTGTGTGTGATGTCAACACATACTGCGCTCATAAATGAGGTTTTTATTTATATTAATGACAAAACAAGCAGTTCACTCGTCTGAATCGAACCCGTGGACACTTGCTTTACAGACAGCTACTCACCCACTACGCTACGGAGGCTGTCAGTGGAAATCCTAATTGGGTATAAGTACGGAATCGTCGGAGCACTAGACCGATTAACACTGACCTTTTTTTTATTTTCTTAAATGACGAAACTAGCACGTCACTCGCCTGTTAGCAAGCGCCTCGCCTGCCAATAAACAGAAGCAATACCATATAGAACTTCTTTATTACAAAACACTACAAGAGGAGTTTTCGGCTGTTTTCAGCGCAAAGGTTGATATGCGATCATCTGTAGTCATAAAATCGTTGTAATTCGCGTTATACTGCGGAATAAAAATCTAATTGTATTTATAGCACATATCATAATTTAGATTGTATTATGAACATGTAAAATGTAATTTACTTACGTGCAATTTGTTTCAGAGCTCGGCCTCGAAACTGTTTAGTCGCAAGAACAATACCACCAACGAAACCATTGAGATCATGCATCACCCCATTTATCGCATCTTCTACGTGTCGCACGACAGCTCTGATTTGAAAATTTTCTCCTACATCGCCCGCGACGGAGCCACTAATGTCTTCAAATGCAATGTGTTCAAGAGCAAAAGGAAGGTAAGTGGTAAAGTTTGTGTTCGGTTAAAAGCTAAGTTCATGTGTATTTCTTACAATGTTTTTATGGGATAGTCGTAATTTACTGGTAAATATTTTCCCATTTCGATTTGAAGTTTGGTGTTCTTGATATTGCAACAGTAAATAGTTATTATTATATTATTTGATAACTTTTCAGTTAGAGGCGTGAGGTGTTTATATTTATTATTTGGAGTTTAACAACTTCCATTTTTACAACTTCCATGTATTTAAAACTTGACTTGTACATAGATTTGTATAACAATATAAAAAAAAGAAAGAAATATATACTTTTTTATAAGTTGCTGTCTCATAATATTATTGTATTCATTAAAGTTAGTATTTTTAGAGGAATCGTCGTATATTCAACGGATTTTTTAAGACACTAAAATCGAAAAAAAATATGTTTCCGATCCTCTTATGCAATCATTCCACGAAAGAACTCAAATAGCACTTTGCTTATAACGGTAAAAAAAGGTTAAGTCACTTTGCATTATGTATGGATTTAAAAATGTGATTTTATTATTTAAATTAAAGTGTTTGGGTCTCTATTCAAATTTGTCATGAATGTTACATTCTTTGGTTACATTTAAATAGATAACATGTGATATAATGTTTGAAAATGTGTTTATGATATAATTTGCACTATTAATGTTAAAACAAAAAGAAAATCAACATTTAAAATGGTTTATTTTATTAATAGGTAATTTATTTTGAAATCATATTTTAGTGATAAAATAGAATAATAAATATATGTTACTAACCAGAAATACCACCATAATCTTCAGTGGAATGATAAGCAAGCTACACTTACTGTTTATCGCTTGCTTGGACTTGTTTAGCTGACACGACGACATGGATTGTGTGTGTCGAGGGTGAACCAAGAGTCACTTGCACAAAGGAGTACGGGCTTAATTAGGGTCTCACTGCGATGTTATTACGGGTCTAATATCGGACCTTCTAATTTTACCGGTTGTGCGGTCACACTTACCGCCAACCATTTGTTATCTTTTACGTCATATCACAGAATACTTAATTTAGTATTTGATTTTACCAGACTTAATATTCCGAAACTTTTTATGACTTCAACTGTAACACAATTTACTGGAGTGTTTAAAACTAAAAATATGTAGTTAGTCTTAAAAAGCAAAATATTTTAGTGTATATTGGGTGTGAGATCAAAAATCTCTCGTAGTTTCTGATACCCATGACACAAGATTCGTATTTTACTGTGGTGTAAGGACTAGGGGACTGTTGGGTATATTTATGTATTTATATTTTAAAGAAGCCATATTACAGTAGTAATGACGTATTCAATTTCGAAACTAATTAATTACAAAATTCTTTGAAGGCAACTTTTGGGAAGTTCCATTGCTGTCACCCACAATTCGTTTTAAGCTCGTAGTTGGCAAATTACCTCATTATGTTATGTTATGTTATGTTCATTAGTATTGTCTTCGTGCCTAATGACTGCACACTTATCACTGAAGGTAAAATTTAAATACCAATTTTCGCCATAATCGAGAACACATTCTCTGCATTATCGCAATAAGAATTCGGAAGACGAGATAACGGTATAGCGTTATGGAAACGAGTAAAGTATAAATATTGACAAAAGAGACGTAACAAAAATAATTAAAGGGGTTTCTAAACGTTCTAGTTTCGACCCAAAAGCAGAAGACCAGAAACCTTAGTGCAGGATACAGACTATTCTTTATCAATATGTAAACATAAGCTCATGCTGGTATCCCCAAAGGAGTATACAACTATAATTAATGCGCTTCTGGCTCCCCAAGTTTGTTTCTAACCCATGATGTGACAAGTGATTATAATTAACGACATACCGTGTATTATACGATGGACACGTAACTTAGAAAATCAGAGGTGCATGTTCATGGGACTAGTTCCGAACCTGCGACTTTTGTCTCAACCATCCGTACCATTCGCCGCTGAACTATCGCTAAATATAAAAGAGATTGCCGGATAAAAATATTTCCGTTATATAACCTATAAATATCACTTATTCCTCATAGATATAGGGCCTCATTGAGCAGGGCATTGACTGCTTAGAAGTACACCGTATGCACGCTTCCACTAGAAAGCCCGATTGTCCTCGTAAAGGAGCTGTCGCCGCTCAAACGCGAGAGGCCTCGCTCTGGAGGCTAATCTGGAAAGAATAGGCATAGATATCCTCGTACCCAACGAACCGACTCACTACGGACATGTAGGACAAAGGCCTGAGATACTCGATGTGGCACTTGTGAAGAACGTATGCTTACGCATGCGATCTATACAGGTGCTACAAGAGCTAGACTCGGACCACAGACCTGTGATCATAGATTTTGTTCCCCACACAGGCCCCGACGACACAGGTCTTAACAAACCGACGAGGGTTCGGACAGATTGGCGCCTCGTAGGCGACCAACTGGCCGACACCTCGTCCAGTGCTCTTGCCGCGATCCCTGACCGTATCGAAACTCCTGAGGAAACGACAGTGGCGGTACGTTGTTTCACCACTCACCTGCAAAACGCCGTGAGCGAAAGCTCCAGGGAGGAACTTGTGACTGTTCCCAGTCACATGTTGCTCCCTAACGACGTGCGGGCTGTGGTGAGAAAACGGAACGCAGCCTTAAAACGCAACGCGAACACCCCCCATCCGACTCGACTGGCCCCTGCGCGTTACTTCCAAAGGGAAGCGAAACGTCGCATGAAGGGGGTAGTCGATTCGAGATGGGACGGTCATCTCAGCGACATTCGCCCGACCCATACTGCGTTTTGGCAACTCTGTCGTTCCTTCAAGAGACGAGACGTATCGACCATGCCCCCGCTTGATCGTCCGAATCAACGCCCAGCGTTTGATGACGACGAAAAAGCGGAATACCTTGCCGACAGCCTGGAAGCTCAATGTTCTCTCGGCGAAATCCCCATATCAGAACAGGCCCATCTTGTTGCGGTCAATGAGTTTGTCGAAAGTAGGAACGCGTTCCCGCCGCCGACGCAACCGATCCCTCTCCCCATCGCCACCACCTCCGCCGTCGACCCGGATGTCGATGAGCCTTTTAACCCTCTGTCACCGGTGACATTCGATGAAGTAAGCAATCTGGTCAGGAAACTCAAAAGACGTAAAGCCCCCGGGGGCGACGGTATCTCCACCCGCGTCCTTAAGATGCTCCCCAGCCATCTGCTGGAAATCCTCACTGCGATTTTAGACGCAGCTTTCCGCAATTGCCTCTTTCCACAAGAGTGGAAGGAAGCAATTGTCATAGGAATTCCCAAACCGGGTAAACCCAAAACTAGTCCGACATCTTACCGCCCCATTAGTCTCTTGAGCGCTTTGGGTAAGGTGTACGAGCGTATCGTCCTCGATCGCTTAAAAGTAGTAGCAGCGAACCACAATCTGCTCCCCGAGGAGCAGTTTGGGTTCCGAGCCCGCCATAGTTGTTTGCACCAGGTGCTCCGCATCACGGAGTACATTCACGATCAAAGTCTTAAAAAGATGCCCACCGGAGCCATATTTTTCGATGTCGAAAAAGCATTCGACAAGGTGTGGCACAATGGCTTGCTTCACAAGCTATATTCCATGAACGTGCCCACTCAGCTCGTGCACATCATACGAGCGTTCTTGTCGAATCGCGGTTTCAGATATCGCGTGGACGGAAGTCTCTCTTCCCGACACACCATTTCGGCTGGAGTCCCGCAAGGCTCCGCTCTCTCTCCCTTCCTTTTCTCGCTGTATACAAGCGATATTCCCAAACCAAAGGGTGCCCATCTGGCGCTCTTTGCTGATGATACCGCGATCTATACATCGCGCAAAAATCCGGTTGAGGTGGTCCGCACTTTGCAAGCCGCTGCCGACGAACTCGGTCAGTGGTTCCGCAAATGGCGAATCACCATCAACCCGTCCAAAAGCGCCGCGATCATGTTCTATAGAGTCCCAACTCGCCTTGCTCCAGTCCGGAATGTGACCATGTCTAACATGCCCATTCCCTGGACCAAGACAGTCAAATATCTAGGAGTTACCCTTGACCAGAAGCTTACCTTCATTCCCCACATACAAGCGGCACGCGCGCGAGCCGCATTCGCGTTAAACCAGCTCTTCTGGCTGTTGAACCATAAAAGCAAACTCTCGATCCGCAACAAGATTAGGATTTACACGACATGTATTAGGCCGATCATGACTTACGCATCGCCCGCGTTTGCGCATATACCCGAATCACGACTTAGCCGCTTGCAAACCCTGCAGAATCGCTTTCTGCGTAAAATCACTGGGGTCCCGTGGTATGTGAGGAATCTCAATACCCACGTGGACACGGGTTTGCCGACTATCCGGCAGTTCATGAAAATGAACAGCAAGCGCTATTTCGATCGCGCCGCCCACCATCCGAATCCGCTCGTCCGACGAGCCTCAATATATACTCCCTTTGACCGTGCAAAGTGGAGACGTCCGCGTAGCGTCCTCACTGACCCTGACGATGCGATCACTCTGGCCATCCGAAGGAGAGAGGAATTCATGAAAAAACACTTTACACAACCGACATACCGTCCTAGCCGCCGAGGACCGCGCCGCGTTCCCCGCAACGCCCCCGACCCTAGTACCGGCCCGCGAGCCGATGTTAATGATGATTGATAATCATCAAGTAGAGTCCTAAAATATAGTCCCCTAAACCCCAATCGCAGATGTCTCTGCCCTCTCCGGTGACCGTCCTGAGCCGAGGTTCGTACCCCAAAGGGGGTGCCCTCAGCGGTGGTCACCTAGTCAAGGGCTGAGAGCGCCTGAAAGCGCTCGCCCGAAAGTCCGGTGAAGCTGTATACAGCCGACTCCACGTCAGGCTTACAGCAAGCGTCAACACAAAAAAAAAAAAAAAAAAAAAAAAAAAAATAGATATAGCTCGAATGAAATTTTAAATGGCCATACCGCCACGCCGCGTCGCTGCAACGCAAAATATATTGGTCGAAAACCTTTATTTGCGAACGAATGCAAATATGCATTCGAGATTGGAAAAACTCATTTCTACTCGCTGAAATTTGAATCTAAACTTTTCAATTTTAAAATATTTTGGCTAACTCATCACATTTTATTAACCTTTGACCTGTTCGTAATATCGTATATTTGACCCTCAAAATTACCAATAAAATGAGAATACCTTAACCATATTATTAGCTACTAAATGTTAACGTCGGAAAAGCCACTTATTTTCCTTGTTGAGCCTGTTTAGTGAACATTTACTAAGTATAATGATACGTAAATAAATGAAAGCAATATTAATTTTCTAAGAACTCAAACTGTTCAAAAGATCCTTTCATCTTAATTGTTCAGAAGCGTGTCCGCAATTTCAGACACCCTTTATGGGAATGACTGGACAATCCTCAAAACAGTCAAAGTTACTACTCTTAGCAAACTTGAAATACGGTCGCGGAGGTTCGTTGAACACTTTGGAAGTGCAGTTTCTTCGAAATAACCCAACTGTGCAAAATTACTCGTGTTCAGCCTTGTTTTAAACCCCCGACATATAAACGACTGTGATAAGTTTGTATGTGAGTAAAAGTGTGTGTGTATGTGTGTGTGTTTGTGTATCTCTGTGGTATCATAGCGTCTAAATAAATGGCCCGCTTAGGTTCTTGCTATGTTTGAAAAAATTAAGTTAAGTACAGGTTTTATTATTGATGTCGGGAATGTTTTAAGCTTATACCAGATTATATATTAACCTGTTACGACTAACGTATTTGAAATCATTAAAAATTTTCAACAATCAATATTTTAATACAATTTCTCAGAAACATATTCAATAGTGTTAGAAATATCCTATTAATCATCTTATATGAGATGTGTTAATATTATATCGTTAATGTCCATTAAAAAAGGTGCTCCTTTAGTTTGAACAGACTAAAGTGTGATATACGACAGTATTCTTTCCGCTGATGGACGATAAATATTTAGAACTTATATGAATATGTGGCGATCATAAATGTTTTTAATATTCACAACGCTATATATTGTTGTTATTTACCCATAAAATGTTACCAGGAAACTGTTTTTATTTATGGTAATATAAATAAAAACTGATCCCGCTTCACTGCGACACTTTTATATCAAGAAAAATATTGTAGAAAGATTTCTGAAATATTAAAAAACATTAGATCAGTTTTGTCATATTTTCCATTTCTCAGAAAAGAAACTTCACGACTCGCTCTGTACTCCCATTCACTCGAATTATAATATTGTATCACACATAACCGAATGCCACACGCGACGCGTCGAAAAAGTATGTGACAATCTCATTCCAAGGCGTGGCGTAATTTAATTTTCTTTCTGAATTCTACTCGTGTAAATTGAAATAAAGGTAAGAGATGACTCTATAGAAATAACAGTGGAAACGGATCGACACGTTCTGTTTATGAAGATCGCGAGAGCTCGTAAACACCGACCCATATAAACCGCAGCTGGCATATCACTCGTGCAAGGAATATGTGAAAATTACCTTTCATATAACGCCCGGTGGAGGTCGACTCCGTTGATGGAACCAATGAAATTGGCTCACTTATTACAAGAGAACGTAATGTGTCTATTAAATTATTGATGATCGAATTGCCGTTTATTTAAGCCCCAACGGGAAGAGTTTCTCGTAAAACAGAGGCGAGAATACATTTAATATCTATACTAATAATAAAGCTGTAGAGTTTGATTGTTTGATTGTTTGTTTGTTTGTTTGTTTGTTTGTTTGTTTGAACGCGCTAATCTCAGGAATTACTGGTTCGAATTGAAAAATTCTTTTTGTGTTGGATAGTCCATTTATCGAGGAAGGCTTTAGGATATATTACATTACGCTGCGACCATTAGAAGCGAAGCATCAGTGAAAAATGTTACAAAAACGGGGAAAATTATTCATATTTGAAGGCTTCCGTTGCTAAGCTACCAAAATAATATTATTTGAAGGCTTCCGTTGTCAAATCAAAATCAAATCTATACTAATATTATAAAGCTGTAGAGTTTGATTGTTTGTTTGTTTATTTGATCACGTGGGCGGAGCCGCGAGCAAAAGCTAGTATAATATAATAAAGCTGTAGAGTTTGATTGTTTGTTTGTTTGAACGCGCTAATCTCAGGAACTACTGGTTCGAATTGAAAAAATCTTTTAGTGTTGGATAGTCCATTTATCGAGGAAGGCTTTAGGCTATATAACATTACGCTGCGACCATTAGAAGCGAAGCATCAGTGAAAAATGTTGCAAAAACGGGGAAAATTATTCATTTTTGAAGGCTTCCGTTGCTAAGCTACCTCAATAATATTATTATTTGAAGGCTTCCGTTGCTAAGCTACCTAAATCTATACTAATATTATAAAGCTGTAGAGTTTGATTGTTTGTTTGTTTGTTTGATCACGTGGGCGGAGCCGCGAGCAAAAGCTAGTTTAATATAAAACTGTTATTAATTACGAAGCCGCATTATACGATTCTCGCTATCAAATTGCATAATGCGGCTTAATAAACGAGTGGTATGTTGTATTCTCACATATGTCCTGCGACAAAATCTCTCAGTGTAAATGGGGCTTAATACATCGTGGCAAAAGTGTTTTCGTGGGAATATTATTTTACAATTGGCTTTTACAGAAACATAACGGCCTTTTATGTTGAAGCGTGTAATTGTAAATTATTAGTTAGTGATACCGGGTCAAAGAACAACAAACAAAATTTGGACGGAATCATCAATATCTATTCAGAGAATGCAAAGCATAAATATTGTCAGAATATTGGTAAATAATGAGGATCAAATCATAGATTGTGGGATAAAATAATCATTATTTAAGATATTAAAAATATAATAATCTTTATCGTTTTTCTTTTTTATCACTTCACATCCTTATAGCCGAAGAAGATTGCATCTGAGATACACTTTGTGATGATGTTAGTCATATTATTTAATAATAGCATATATAGATAGAAGTTTTATTTCGACTTATGTAACTCATCATACAGAGTAATATGATGATAAACATAAACAAAATAACATAGTACGAATATCTCTCTGTGCTTCATTGCCGCCCAAATAAAAAACAACTAAAAACTGTGTACTACAAAAAAATCCTATTGATGGGCATACAGTACGATGATAAGAATGTGTGTGATGATGATGAATGATGTGCCACTGTTAGGTACAGGTATCTTTTATTATTTCTAGAATTCTTAGTCCACCGCGTGGATCAAGTGTGAATTGGTAGGCGTTAAGATGACGACGACATCATATACCTTTGAAATTTTTATGGGGAATTCACCGGAACGCAGACTTTCTCATGATATTTTCATTCGTCGTCAAAGCGACCCTTAATAAATAGATAAATACCTACACCCAACAGTCACACATAGTTCTGACCCCATACTAGATTAAAACTGTACTAATCAGGAACTACTACTTACGATTCTACAACGCACAAACCCGCAACAAATATTTGTGGCACACACAAACATTTGTGTCAGTACGGGAACCAAATTCGTGGCTCTCACTTCACTCCGCCATCGAAGCTGTCGCACTAACAGGACACAGACTAAAAAATTAGTGCCCTAAACTTAGTACCTTTATGTCAATAGTCCATCTCAATACTCGCTATACTGTCACTGCTATTAGTCATACATATTTTGCTGCAAAAACACATTTGTATACTTGCACTTCGCTTAGAATTTTGAACCTATTTGTTTAAGTATGTGATTGTACATCATTTATAAAGGCTATAACACCCTCTGAAAGGTTTTACTGTGCATAAGAAATATACTTTTAGGTATTAAAGTGGCTAAGGTAATAAACACGTTTATAGTGCAAATAGAAGTAGATTTTATACCTCAAAGATTCAACAGCACTCTTACTCAACCAACTCTATTCAGTGCGTCACCATATCGTCACAGTTTGAAAAAAATAATGTTTAGTGCAAATAAAAAAAAATATGTAATATTACTACTTGAATTCTTCTATCCAGAATAATTAGAAAGATTACATAAATTATTTAATGTCTAATAATTAATGATTACAGTAATTTATAACGCTATTGCTAAGTAAAAAAATAAGAAAGTTTGGATGTTTGTGAATATGTATGTTTGTATTTGGGTGAAATTTTGCACACATGTAAACCATGGTCTGAATTAAAACTAAAATGGTCTACCTGTGTATATACTATGTCGTATACTTTCTTTATTTAATTTTATTTAATTTAAATAATTTGAATGTCTATGAATGAATGATGGTAAGCGCCACGCCTGCCCGTTAACAGAAGTTACACCACACAGAACTTTGAATAATAAAGAACTGCGTGGCAATGAACTGCGCTCGTCACCCCGAGACATAAGATGTTAAGTCTCATAATGCCCAGTAATTTCACTGGCTTCAATTTCCTTCAAACCGATACACAACAGTGTTTACACAATGTTGCTGTCCTGGTAAATGGTCCCATAAGATAAATTAAACGTTTATTTATTTCTTAGTTTTTGATTCAAATAATATAGCTAAACCACTAGGTACCGCGTGAACGAAGTCACGTGCAAAAGCTATAATGTAATAAATGTGAACAGGGGGTGTCATTCTTTTTTAATGATATCATTTGCGACTTACACGCGGACGAAACCGCGTGCCAAAGCTTAGTTCATAAACCCTCCTGAGGGATTTGGATATTGGCCTCAAATATCTAATTAGAATTAGTGGCAGATGTCAGACTGGTGGTCAGATTATATAATGCCTTTAACGGTGATATAAGTGTACGCATATTTTCTCCCTTTTGACTACATATTATTCATTAAAATACTTATTCTTTAAAAATACCTTATTGGACTTTACTACCCAACCTAACGTAAGTGTGCTCTCTAGACCTGAAGTGCGTAAACATTAATATTATCTTCTTGATTTGGCTCTTGGCCCAATCAAAGTACTTTAAGTATTAAGTGACTTTGCATTATAAGTGGTAGATATCAATTAATATAGGTGGTAATTGTGTTCTAGAGGCCCACTTCGGTGGTACCACCGCTTTGTCTGTTTCGCTTGTTGTTGGCAGATGTGTAACGAGTACACCCACATTTCCCAGCGTATCTCCGTCCCATGATGTGATGACGAGCCTATTGCCATACCGGGCACAATTCCATACTTCAGGCTGATACTGAGCATTTTGTGAAATCCGACATCACTTTTGCCCGACGCGGGGATCGAACTCGAGACCTCAGCATAGCAGTCGTACCGCGTGCGCAATATCTACTAATGCTCTAACATTTCACATTGTATCGACAACGCGGCCCTAGTTGACTTGCCATGGTGTACTAGTAAAAATCTCTTCGACGGCTCTTGACGGCGCATCAAGAACCGCCTTAAAATACAAAGAAGCAAATGATCAACTGCTAAATCGTATATGATTTGAACCATCTGAATTTTCAATAGAATTGATCAATCAAAACCCAATGACAAAATATAAAAAATCTTATAACTTTTGCTGAATCAAATCTCTTTCTGAAAACGATTTAACTCGCCAGAACCTCCCATTATAAGTTCTCTAATATGATTATGTCTTGAAGAACAAAGACTACAAAAGTTCAAAACTTGGCCACAAAGAAAACATTTTCTGAATTCAGCGCGTAAGCCATCTACATAACTATTGCTAACTTTTGTTTTCAACTGTTAGAGACTTGCTTTGACCGAAGTTGATATAACAAAGTTTACACTAAGTTTACATAATTCTGCGAATTATTAATTCAACCTTCCAAAAATAGGCTGATAATATAAATATTGAAATTAATTTTCTTAACTTACCTGGACTTTTTATAAGTGAACTATTTCAGCATGGATAGATAAATCACCGTCAACATTTCATCATCCCTCTACGTAAGGGGCAACGTATTGGGATTTTTTGTATTCAGCTATATTTTTTATTTTAGTTTTACGGCGTTCCATCGCAAAGATCCAAAGCAGAATATATTGATATATTTAATGTATTTTCAATAGCTTTGAATAATTGTTGGAGCGAAGATCTTATCAGCAAATTTTTTAACTTCCTTTTTTGTACTCTTCATTAGTTTTGAAGTTAAGCCAGCCTTATAGATAGATTTTCATTCCCACGGATCAATCGATATCACAAACCTGAGCATCTGTAAAGTGTTTTGTATGCAGTGCTTGATTCCATGAGGCTCCTTGCTCAATATGCTGGTGCAGTACTCTTATATGTTTGTACCGAGCGAAAACTGACATCGTGTCCTTTAGGGTTGTCAAATGCTGTCAGAAAAAAGCACTGAATCGTAACGTACAGGAAAATATTATTTATTGTAAAATGAATTTATAACTATTTACTAATTAAATCCATGAAGCCAGTTTTACAATCATAATTTTTATTAGCCATCCCTAATGTCGATAATATTACATGGAGAAATCACTACACCGAAAACGCGTATTAAATGCTATTTAATACGCGGATAAGTTGCCGGCCTATTCCTTAAAATCATTATTAATTCGTATTAATAAAATTACAGCATCACTAGTTGTAGTTTGATTAAATAAATAATTAATCAGTAAACTCTCTAATTCTTATATTAATCTAAACTTAGGAAGCGTTTCTTGATAAGAAAGCTGAGTGACGCAGTCATTTTCGGTTTAACACACATATCATTACGATAATATTTGATGTCAATTTAAAGTCTGCCTAACATCCTTTGGTCAAAGTAATTGGATAACTTCATCATAAGGCATAATTAAGGGATTGGAAAGGGGAGGGGATTTGGGCCTCAGGATATTTCCTTTACAATTTATTTAAATTTGGTTTTTGTAATGACGAAACTAATTTTTCTTTACAAATATTTTTAGACCTTGAATATAGTATTTTCTTGTAAATACTTAATGTGTAAAAGGATAGGAGAGGTAAATGTTCTTTCTAAGTTTATTAATCTAAATAAAGAATTATACTTTGCAATTATTACAACCTCACGAAACCTCACGAGTTTGAACTTAAAATAATAAAGCCATTATGTATATTGCGAAACGAGTTTTAACGAGAAACTGTGAAAACGAAGTATTGGTGCGGTTGATATTAAAAGGGGATAGAATTGAAAGCAGTTGATGGATGGAAGCGCAGAAAGTAAAAAGTCATGTTAGAGTAAAATCCACAGATAAAACATTTTTGCTGACCACCTGATAAATTGAATAATGCAGTGAATTCATTTGCGGTTTTTGCGTTAAAATAAATGCTGTGATCTATTGGATGTGGAGCGAAATAACATTTGTTTGGTAAAATCACCTTCTCACAATACTTGAATATTATAATATATTACACCATCATTGTAATAATATTACACTGTCGGTACAGGTTGCTGTCTTCTAGCACAGTAGTTGATCACGTCAGAAAGTGGAATATGAGTGGAATGAAAAATCTGACTATAGACTAATGTAGTCTTGTATATATAATGTATCCATCTAAACTTTACCGAAGTGCTTATTATATACGCTTCGAGAAAATTTTGTGGATTCATTGTGCAATGGAATGACATGCTATAATTTGTTATCCTGCATTGCATACTCAGCATAGAGGCGTAACTGATACCAGAGTAATAAAATTACGCAAGATTTGATATAATTTGATTGAAAGATTATTAAGTGACACATTCTCAAATTCGTCTGGATACTGAAACTCTACTCAACAATCGACTGTCTAATGGCTACTTATTTTCATACTTAGATTACTCACAATTTTGTTCCTCCCAATATATCCGGAGTATAGTCTGATCATATCATGTCTCTTTTTTGGGAAATAATAAAATATATCGACATTATGTAATAAATTCTCAGTAACGCGGCATTAGATTTCTTATTATTCCCCATCAGAGACTCTGGAACAACGGAGACGAACCATAATTTTATTGCTGTTCAATTTTCAGATATCGCCTTCGAAATTGGTCCCAGGGTTCTATTTTATCGCACGATCAAGCCTCTTTAGTTATGAATTATTATTATTGCCTTTTTCTGTTCATCCAAACTGGTGGAAAATCGAAATTTGGAGGAAATTCTTTAATGCAAAATTCTAGACTTCATTTACTTTACGATTATTTCTCATACATAAAACCAGTGTGTTAAAAATAATACGTAGGTACTTAAAACTACACACGATTCTCTTTGAAACTTTATAAGCTTGAGATGAGTAATATAAATGATAGTGATTCCATTTAAAATAATGGTGAAAGCAATCTGTTTAAACATCTAATATATGTAATTTTATGACTATTAAGTTTAATGTCTTTTTAATTGACCCGGAAAATTAAGTTCTGTTAGAGGCTAGAGATAATGTGTCGGCAAGGACGTGCGTGAAATTTTAAATTGTTTGGGAATAATACGAATAAATTATTTTAACGAAGAATTTTAAAAGTGCCTGCTAATTTAAATGAAATTTTAAATTGTGTGGGAATAATAAGATTTTATTCATTTTAATGAAAAGTTTAAAGGGTCTTATTTTAAATTAATATGCTACTAAAGTAGCATTTATATCAATGCACGCAAAGTAATGTTCGCAAATATTTTTATAACATTTTTTCCGTTCGTATGATGCGTAACCAATAGGTTAAAAAAATATAAATACAAGTGTTACTGAGGCAAAAGAGGTCAACAAGGATCGTTGGAAGTGGAGACAAGTTGTCTCTTCCTACACATTTTTGGGAAACAAGCGTGAGTGTAAACATGTAGTAAGTTATAATTAAGATACATAATGTGGGCTAATACCTACGTTCTCCGCTCGACATCGCTTCTTACTTACAACCTTGTGTAATAGAAGATCCGCTATATTATGCGGCTAAACTACGTCAACTGCCCTCAATTCCCTAACGTTGCACTGTACTAAGATTATATTTAGAATTGTCGCTATAATCCAACAGGTATCATTGCATTTTACCTAGATCAACGTACATGACTTCTATTTGGACAAGTTATACACCTGATGTAAATATTAGTGTGTGGTATTGTTATTCTTAATAGGAAGACGGACCCTGGCACTGGCCGGGATAACGCCAGGTAGAAAGAAGGAAGAAAAAGTTGAATTATAATTGTTTGTTCGTATTTGTATACCAGTACTTAATACATTGATTGTAATCGCAATGGACTACAAACTAACAATTTACATTCGCTAGTCCTAAAACACGAACGACGAAAATATGCCAAATACTTTGTAATATCTCTGCGAAGATCCTACGCTGCACGTAATGGTCCAAACATAATATAGATCAATGAGTGACTTGAGCATTTCTCGAGGGTCGCCATTATTGTACCGCTCTGCCTAATCACTCCTTCACGCTTCAGTATAAGGACCCAATCTTGCAAAAACGCGGGAGCACTAACCGATAGTGTTCACATTGGCCCGCTGCTGTATAGATTAACACCTTGACCATATAAGACATTCTGATATTATCTTGTTCAGAAATAAGTCGTTTATCAATAACATCGAATATATAGTTACTAATTAAGCAATGTGTAATATAAGGATATTTCCATTGACCTTTATAAATATGTTTATACTTCTATTATTATCTCTCGGATGAATAGTTTCAGTATATTCAAGTACTACGTTTTATTTAATAATAACCGTCACGGATGAAATTAATAATATACGAGTATATTAGTGAAACAAATGAATTTTATCACTCGTCATTCACAACAGACCCATGATGCGAGACAACAAACTCGTATCAAGATCCACTAGAGACTACTTCTAGTCGTAACTTTGTACACAAAGCATAACGTTGTCAAGTTCAAATACAATGTGCTTTAGTTTTTAGTTCGCCTCATTTAGACTAGTGGCAGTGTACTTAGTCTGCAAAACCGTTCAATTTCTGCAATACAGTTCGTGGGTTCAAATCTTAGAACCGGGGATATGCCCGGATTGAAGTTTTTCTCCGTTCAAACGATAGGATCGACACCAATCACATCATGGGACGAAAATAAGCTCGCTCAACTGTGTTTCCTGTATCGGTATG
This sequence comes from Amorpha juglandis, assembly GCA_949126905.1. Classification (NCBI taxonomy): domain Eukaryota; kingdom Metazoa; phylum Arthropoda; class Insecta; order Lepidoptera; family Sphingidae; genus Amorpha; species Amorpha juglandis. The sequence goes on from OX421367.1 coordinate 12,732,588, forward strand.
AAGATTTTAATGAATCAATTTTGTATTAGTAGTGTAGTCCGGTTAACTGACAAGTATAAGATTTATAGTTGGCTAAACAACAGTTTTTAAGTCCCGTGGCCCAATGGTGCCGATGGTGTCCCAATGCTAATACTATGCTCAGCTACGCCTATCCTATTCTACCTTTATAGGTCTGTCTATCTTTAGAACCGTAATAAGTATAGCCGCGTATTTTTTTACAAATTATTTTTTATTATAGTGAATATCAACGTATACTTTTACATTCTAATACTACTTTTGTCAATAGTGGCTCTCATTTTGCTTCGTCTTTTTCGCGATTTATGTATCCTACGATGAATAGGAGTTTTAAAACTCTGGATATAATCATTGACTTTTGGTGCTGACTGTACTATACGTATTACAAAATATTCTACAGTAAATCCTTACAGAAATACCTTGCATTATTCAAAAGTACCTTGTACTTAATACAATTATTACTGAGGATATTAAAAGCTGTATCTAAACAAAACTGTCAACGAAATTAGGTTCGAGGCAGATGTAACCGCGGACTCTACTCTCATGGTCGTAAATACGATACAACCATCACACTGTGTGTAAATTAGATCTTGGTTATTAGCTTAATACGGCTTAGAATTCTTAATATTTTATATAATAGTAACAAGATAGATGCAACCTCCGTCGGCGCTTGGTCAATGTAAGCTGCTTTCCATTAGACTTTCAGTATAATAATATTTTCAAAGTCCAACTACGCACTTGGGCACGATACTTAAAGTTATTGGTTATGTATACAAAAACATATAAATCAAAATCTATCATACTATCGGTTTATGTTATTGACTCTCTAAATATATCTTGGTAGGAACGCCTCTGCTCGCCTGTCAAAATGTTATGCCCATTTATTTATGTTCGCACAGGGATTTATAAATTTAATAAATTGTTTTATGTGATTTGATGTTTATATTATATAAATCAAAATAAACAAAGGCGAGATATGACGTATAACTGTATTGCTCGGGAGTTTAGATATTATATCATTTTAAAAGAATGGCTTCAGGCCATATGTATACGAATGACGACGTTACGTCAACGTTACCTTCGAATCCTCGATGTTCCGATGTGTTGCGGAGTACGGCGCACCTCCTGTTTATAGTCAATATAAATCTTCTATTCCACAACCTGCTCGACTTTTATAATCAATTACAGTCTCGAATCACTCGTTCACGAACGCCATAAATATTCAAGGAGTAACTGAGTTGTTTGCGTTGAATCGTTTGCGGCCGTTTTTTAATTATGCCAATTGATCGAAGAGTATTTTATTATTGTCGGCATTGCGATTATGGCTCATATACTCTTGTGTACAGTACTCACCTACAGGGAAACGCATATGGGCACTCAATAAAATCAACAGTCATGATAAATAGGGCTTTGGGGTCTTTTGCACTATCAACCGTGAGTTAAACAGGTTAAGCAACATTGATAGATTGTAATTCACTCATGACGCCGTGAGTTCTGATCCATAAATCATTTTAGTATCTTTGAAGTCTTTCACAGAAATGAAAAATAGAATCTTTTAATGATTTCATTAAACTGATGCGCGGTTTACTACAGCGCGCGTGCCGGGATATGTATACCTATGCTGAATATTTACTCACGTAATTAATAATAACTTTCATATTTCTGTCGCCTTTTGCAAATTAAACATGTCGCAATATATAATTCTGTCTTCATGTGCAAGTTCTTATGATACTCTCTTTAAATTACTGATGACAAGGTAATATAATAAATTAGGCGTTCTCTTTAATATTTATTTTTAATTTAGAGCGGGGATTTCAGTCTCCTTTTGGCACTTTATTCAAATCTCAATGTCATACCCCAACCTGTTGTCTACACAACTGACACATAATTATTCCATTGAATAACTCTATACATTATCGGATCCAATGTGCCTTATTTTCAAGTGAATTGCAAATGTCGATTTTCTCGGAAACAGCGATTTCACCCGTTTTGCTTTCATTTTGCATATGTTATCGTTAGCACTCGAAATATTTATCTTAGCTATTTACTATTAATTTTGATGAAATGAAAATGTGGAGTTTCGCATCCAATACCTATATTATATTATTATAGCTTTGTAATACTTATTACAACAATCTACGTGCATAATATATAATAAAATATTTTATTAATTTTGTTTCTTGCCTTGCCTTAACTGCTAGCCATCATGACTTTATTGTTTATATTGCACTTTCTTTCGTTGTTTTAAGCAAGATTTTTTTATTCATAACGTTGCATGTCTGTTTAAAATATTATAAATTCCTCCGTTACCTGTTATCACATTATTAACAAACTTCTTTCCATATTTCTGCACGAAGTGTACCGCTTAGAAACACGCGAATATGTTTATTTGTGGTACTTGGAGCGACTCGCGACGCACGCGCAAACCACGCCTCCGCCACTTCAGTTGTTTCGTGGGAATCCACACCGGCGCGCGTGTATTGGTGAAATCTCCTTGTACATCGAGAAAAAAAGACTACATGTACCCGCAACCGTTCGGCATTCTAAGATGTCCAATAACAGGGACCATAGTAAACAAAGACGAAATGATCATCTGCTGAAAAACTTACCGACAGAAGTACTGTTGAAAGCGAGGAGTACCTTAGTATCACTCGGCGGAGCCCTGAAATCTAAACAAGACCATCAAAGACGTGCAAAACCACCCAAAGAAGAAACAAAAGACAAAAAAAAACAAGAGAGATTAAAAAGCAGCCGTTCAGAACCTGAATTCAGTGATGTTCGGAAAAAGCACCGAAGCAGGATCGAGGAGAGTCTTTCTCGCGATTATACGAGTGCCGGAAGACCCAGACCTCTGTCCGTTGGTGCAATTAAACGATACGATAAAGATATAGACGATTGGCATTGCAATAGTTTTCCAAAAGAGACATCCCCTTTACGGCAAAGACAGTTTGATTCCACGGAAGAAATGTGCGTGCAATCACGGCTTGTTATACCTGTTATTGAAAGACTTGGCAATCCAGATGTTCCTATGCAGGATGTCAGCGAGAGGCCGCGCAAGAAGCTTTCGTTTCGTGAACCATGTGAGGTGGTTGGAAGCAGCAGTGCTACTCTCGGCCGGTCTAGTAAACTCATGGGAGTTAATAGTCTCACGCGAAGACCGAATAGGGTGTCATTACGCACGGACACACGGTCTTCCAGTTTAGAAGGATTAGATTCTGATTTAGAGGTGAGTATTATACAATTTGATCATAACATATTTCTACGTGTAACGGTGAAATAAACACGTGCTCTATTTTTACCTTATTTATTTTTGTTTTTATCAGCTGGTTCTTCAATGGCTAATATGTTCGTCGGACGCTACTATTACAATGTGTGTATCTACAATCTGTGTAGCCGGCTCAGTTGTCTGAACTATTACGATTAACGCGAAATTAGCAAACTTTGATGACTTCATGGAATAATAGCGATCCACCTCGATGTATTTTCAAAAGAAAAATCTGATCAGTTTGTTCAAGATACATAATTAAACCGTATAATTACGTCAACCAGCAATGGTTCCCATGTGTAATAGAGCTAAGTAAAATTGTATTAATGAAACCAAACAATTACAACACGTCGGTAACGGTTTTGTGGCAGTATAGTGGTTTCAGTGGCAATCAGTTTATCACAGAGTACAGATCAATGTTTATTGATCCAAACCTCAGTCTGCAACCATGGATTGAGATCGCGGAAGCAATGGTTTTTTTATAAATCAAAATCTCCAGTGACATACCTACGTATTATTTTGCGCTACCGTGGTCTTGCGTCAAGGGCGATACTTCCGTCGTCGTCTCTATTTATTATTTAGAAAACTTTAGGAAACTGGTTATGTTTGTATGAGATATTTTGGAACTGCCGCCGCCAACGTGTGAATTACGCACTCGTATAGTTACCGAAACACAGTCTTGCTATCATTAAATCTCTCTGTTCCTTTAGTTTACGTTCTAAATCAACATACAAATGCTAATGGAGTGAAATGAAGCAAACAATGTGGGTCATCACCTGCTTATGGTTATAGTTACATTATTAGAACGGTGTGTAAATAAAGTAATAAAAATATCTTACCTTTATTTACTTTGGAAAAGCACCGATGCTTTCAAATTTGGATCTTTATTGATGGGAGAAAATATTTCGTCTTGCAGTACTTATATCGGGATAAGCATTATAATATACATTGTTATTTTTTTTGTTAAATAACTTGCTAAAATCCTGCACATATTTAATTTATACTATGGCCCTAAAATCGTAAAGATTGTCAACTCGTTAGAATCGTAAAGATTGTCAACTCGTTGGATGTTTGATGTTTAAGTGGGTGATACACTTTATAAGGTAGTATGCTGCATACTAACTAGGTTAGTGCAGTCTACAACCTACCTTAATAGTTTCAAAATGATGAGTTTTTTCATCAACAAACGAGGTTTTCGTCGACAGGCCGTTTTTGAAGAAATAAAGACGAGAATAAATAAATATTAATACTACTTATAGCGGTAAGATCAAATATAGTTTAAACTATAAATTTCGTAATGACAATAAAATTATAAAGGACATTGTCAAAAATGGCCTATGAATCAACACGCATGAAACATTTACTATAATAATTATTATTATTTATAATGTACATTATAATTATTTCAATAGAACGGACACTTATTAATTTCGAAAACAACTTAAAAAGTATTCACTTCCGTCATAGTCCTCGGTATTATAATTTTTGGTTCAAATTCGGGTTTTTAATAGGCAGAGGTATTGTAGCTCATACAGCCAAGACTTTGTAACAACACTCTTAATAAGACTTTGACACAGACAAACGTCAGTATTCTCAAAACTCAAGTGTTGAGAATACTGACGCTTGTCTGTGTAATTAAAAACCATTACTTTATTAACCATGATTATGGTTTTTAGTCACAAACAGTCCGATATGATGTCGCGGAACCATAATACGGCTTGTCAAATTGTTTTTTTTTTAATTTATTTATGGCTTCGCATTGTTATGCATTTCGCCAATGACAAGTGTAATTTATTCTCAAGTCTTGACAACAACGATGAAATATCGGTGTGGAAGTTTTCAAAGACTTGTTGGAGTTTTGGTGTGCATTCTTTCCAGTACGATACTTAATTCACTTATTTCAATATTTCTATACACTGTTCATCACCGTAAATGTTTATTGCACAAATCCACACCACTTTTATACAACAAACACAACATTAAACTAGTTTTTGAAATAAATTAAAATCAGCGATGAACCGCAGTATCAGAATTCCCGCCAAAACTCCGTCAAAATGAATTAACAGATGACAACATTTGACATTTGATAGTATTTATTGGCCTAATTATAACCTCAAAATCCGAAAGTATTTTATTTATTTTTCGGAATTCTCAAGTGTCCGTAGTTTTAATTTAGTTTCAATGAAATATATACATTATCTAAAACCCAAAAAGTAAATTCACCTCCCTGTTGGTTCTTAGGCCAACTATGTATGGACGACGAACAATGTCCTTTAAACCAATATCATAAGATCAAAAGGGATAAATAAAGAGTTTAACTAAATTTAGATTAGCACCTTCTTTATACATAGTACTTTACATTATGATTTTCAATCGCTTTCGTTCATTTCGTTCGATGTTTTGAATATTTCTAGTCAAATTTCAACACTGTTATGTCATACGTGTATATGTGTGACATTTATCGATTTATCATTTTATTTATCAATGTAAACAACGTTATTCGTTAATACTGTGGAATTAAACAAAGGGCTTAGATACTTCGAAGGAGGATTAAATTGTGATCGGTCTTCTTGGTCTTTGCGTTTTTTCCTGAATATCGTGTCACTTAGATTTATTTTTATAACCAATTTTTTATAGGAATCAATATTTACGATAGATATTATGTTTTTCTTTGTTCTATACATTTTTTGTTTCTGGAACTGTAATGGTGAGGCATTATAGTTTGTCCACAAAATTCCAATAATGCCAACTTATTTGTTGATATTATAGGTATAGTAGATACCGATTGATACAAATAACATAATATTCTAAACCACCATGATAGATGACATTGATATGTAAATTTGCCGTTTTCCTAAATCCAATATAATTTAAACTACTTACGTAGATTTAACTTTGTGAGCCTAACTCAATGAACCCAAGCTTCAGTTTGACAAGTTCAATATTTGTTGAGCCAGAGTCATCAGTGGTTAGTATATCATAGGGCGGGCATAATGTATTGCTAAAATAATTTCACCCGTATCATTAATATTATCATTACCAAATATTTAAATTACTTTAATGTAATGTATATATTTGTTTTATATTAATTTTCCTGTTACTCAAACACAATTAGGTACCCTAATTCAAATGTATCCTTTTTGGAAATTCTCTCATTGTGCAAATGTTGTCAATGAGCATTTTAAAATTCTTTCATAGTAAAATGTTAGTTTACATTTCGAAAAACCACGCATGAATTGCCCGGGATTAGAATATTTGGTCGGTATTGCAATTGGCTCACCGCTATCATATGACATGAACTCGGAAAAATATGGCTGTACTAGTTGCACCTCTGCCTATTCTTCACGGATATTGGGGTGAGCTTATGTGTAGGGTAAAATCTAACGACACTGTTGATATTGCTTGTATTTAATATCAATTGCCTATATTCGAAACGAATGTGTAAGCATTTTTGTATAAACAATACGGTCCGAAGTTAGTCTAAACTATTAAGAAATCTCTCATACCATCTAGTTGTACAAATAATCGCACTGACAAAATATTTTACGTTTCGTATTTCACACGAGATATGTTTTCATAATAATTCCATAAAACAGTTCGTACCTACCGACGTGGTGTGTAAAAATAGAGTTATAAAACATGTGACACAAATTTCGCATTTTTTACGTATTTCTCATTACACCTGTCTTCTCGCATGACGTTAATGTACTTTTTACGGTTGTCTAATTTATTATGTCCCAAGTTGCAAATCGTAAAGTCGCGCCTGCGCTTTATGGCGGATGAACAGCGTTCAAAACGAATCGTACTAAAGTTTTTATCATAAGGGACTTGACAAAATGCATGCTACGTGATAAGGTATGATAGATAAAGCGAACGTACACAAACGGGAACTTCTAGCTGAAAAGCTTCTACAATCATAGAAATATATCTCTCTTATACTCCATTTTTATTACGTACTTAGGCATGGTATCGTATCGTGGTCAAAGTCACAATATCGTGGAAAGGTAATCTCTTTAGAAAATAAATGGATTTTAATAACATTTGTTTTTTCAGTTGTCATCATTCAAATATGATAATCAAGAAAAATAAACATTAAATTGTCAACAGAAACAAAACAAAAAATTTAATCTATATACTAATAATAAAGCTGTAGAGTTTGATTGTTTGATTGTTTGTTTGTTTGTTTGTTTGAACGCGCTAATCTCAGGAACTACTGGTTCGAATTGAAAAAATCTTTTTGTGTTGGATAGTCCATTTATCGAGGAAGGCTTTAGGATATATAACATTACGCTGCGACCATTAGAAGCGAAGCATCAGTGAAAAATGTTGCAAAAACGGGGAAAATTATTCATATTTGAAGGCTTCCGTTGCTAAGCTACCGAAATAATATTATTTGAAGGCTTCCGTTGCTAAGCTACCCAAATCTATACTAATATTATAAAGCTGTAGAGTTTGATTGTTTATTTGTTTGTTTGATCACGTGGGCGGAGCCGCGAGCAAAAGCTAGTCAGAAATAAAGTCAATATTTGCGTACAACACATCGTGTTTCTATGAAATTTAATATTTATTGTAAAAACCTTACAATCATATTACATTTTATCTAGATATTTTATCTTGTCAAAAGATTATAAGAGACGGAACGCCTGCCACACTTAGTATAAAATACTCATATTATTGCATCTGACGATTTATTTCAAATCCAATCTTATAACAAGTTTAAAATTAAATCACTCAAAAGTATCACTGACGTAAATCTATACTAATATTATAAAGCTGTAGAGTTTGATTGTTTGTTTGTTTGTTTGTTTGAACGCGCTAATCTCAGGAAGTACTGGTTCGAATTGAAAAATTATTTTTGTGTTAGATAGTCCATTTTTCGAGGAAGGCTTTAGGCTATTTACGCTGTAAATGTAATGTTATTTTTATAACATTACGCTGCAACCATTAGGAGCGAAGCATGAGTGCAAAATGTTGCAAAAACGTGGAAAATTATTTATATTTGAAGGCTTCCGTTGCTAGGGTAATCAAATATGGTCGGAATTAATGCATTATTGTCAATTATTTTCCAAAGTGTTATCAACATAATATTATTTCTTATCCAAATAAATGTATTGTTGATTAAGAGTATATCATTGTAAACAATAATTTATAAAGAAGAAATATTTCGTCGATGAAGTACCAATACCTCCTAAGTGTTGAGAATCTAATTTTACACCAGACTGCTCAAAATAAGGTTTTATTTTACAAAAACTGTTTAAAATAAGGTTTTATTTATTTATATAGTTTGTATACTATTGATAGTATATAGTTTCCAATACATTACCTTTTTATTAGTTACTGAGGGATTTGGTTTATGTTTACGTCTATTGAAATAAAAAAGTGATTTTGGACTAAATTGTCAGTTAGGAGGTATTGGTACTTCATCGACGATTTGTATTTTTGTATGTAACGAATTAACTTAAAAACTACTGGACCGATTTGAAAAATTCTTCCACCATTAGAATCCTACATTATCCCTGATAAACATAGGCTACTTTTTATGCCGTAAAAAGCAGATCACGCGTGCGGAGCCGCGAGGAAAAGCTAGTATATAAATATATACCGGAAGATTGGTGCATACAGCTGTCTCATACATTTTTATTTACTTTTCTTATAGAGCCTACCAGAATTCATTATTTAACGGAATAGAGTCTCAATGACTAGGCTAATCTGGGGCTACCGTTGTGAAGCATAAACCTTAATACAACTATATAACAAACTTTTTATTAAATGTTCAGTTATAAATACAACCATTAAACCAGTTTTAAAATTATAGGAATATGACCTAAACGAAATAAGAATAATTTCTTTAAAAATAGTTAACCCCACTTGTATGTCAAGAACTAAAAGTCGTATCGAAACTACTATTTTATTTCTTGCAGAAACCGATGCATCTACTTAACAGGCTCATCATCAGAAAATAAACAATAATATATAGTTCCAGATCGGACTGAGGACTAAATCTACTACATTTCTTTGACCTCACTCAGCTAGAATGACGACGTCAACGAAAATAGACGCCTGACGTGCTCACGGCAATGAGGTAGCTAAAAATTATGATCGCTATAAAGGTCATTGTCTTGGAGTGATCGACTTTTATTATGTCGCATGCGAGTTTAGACGTAACTATTTGAAGTTTAGACGGTGAAAATATATCTCAATCTAAAATTATACCTAATATTATTCAAATTTCCAGACGCTAAATGTTCGACATTTGTTAGTACTATATTTTATTTGCCCATGGTTTGTGATATTAAATATCCTGAAACTATATAATATACCTTCTGAGCTCTTGGACATTTTATAGTATACGACAAATCCGTGGATACTTTACGTCTTATTAAAACAGGTTCCGCAATTTAGGCTGGCCAAGGCACAAACATACATAGTACATACATAGCCTGTAAGTATCATATACAACATAACCGTAATCGGGAAAAATATCATAAATGAGTAAATAACACTCTCGGTACAAAATTTACAATTAATTATCAATAAAAATAAAAATGAAATGCTGTTCATTAGTAACGGCAACACTTGAAAAGGCTGAACCGATTTGGCTATATTTTGTTCGTAATAATCCAAATATTATGGTTTTGAGGCGAAGAAAACTCGGAAAAGTTATCAGACAATAAAAAATTCCGAGAAAATTGAAAATGTATTTTCTTTAAGCTTTTTGTATATATAAGACGAAAGACGCATGTTCATAATTCTTTATTTATTTTGTTTAATATGGTTCTGGAAAAGTTTTCAGAACATATTAGGTCAGTTACAATTCTACTGAAAATTAACAACTGAATAAATTTTTCGTCATAATGTAACCGATTGAGAAATTTTGAACAATTTGAACGATAAAGATCATATTCACACCATATATTTGATTTGCCGAGATGATGGATCATAGCTCTATATATTATCACATGCATGCTGTAGGTGGGTAAAGCCACGAGGCATGGCTAGAAAATAACACATTACTTAGACTTCTGCACATACACGCGCAATTTTTAATATTTCGCCATTATTAGTAAATGCTACTTACTAAATAAAATATGACACATTCAAATACAAAAGTCACACTCTGACATACTGAAATAAGGACTAGGTACATACTTTCAAAAACAACTATATATTATGACAAATGGTTAAATCTTACTTGAATATTATGAAATAGGCCCATATTATGTAAAAAATTCCGCAGACTACCTAGAATGGTTCAAAGAATAGAACCCGTTAACAGACATTCAAACAGATGGTAAAGATTTAGTTGTGACTAGGTTGTAGTAACGTTGGTACCCTTTGGAAACTGAACCCGCAAAATAATAAACTATTGATTAATATAACAATGCCTTGAGAAGTTTTAATCAATATTACTAAGAAATAACAAACAACAAAGTTTATATCGATCGGTAACGGTAAGATGTCAAGAAAACGGCAACTACTCTAGCTCGTAAGCCAGCGAAAGCTATTTTCTGGGAACATAATTTCCCAATACCTAATCAGTAAGTGGCTTACAAATATTAGACGGTTCGATCATCGATCAGTGTCAAACTTTCCTATCTTTCCCACAAATAGGCCCGAACATTGTTTGTTATGGTTATTATCAAAGTTGAATGATTACTGATTGGTTTAGATTGAGCTTGGATTATGTTTGCGGGATTGTTAAAACTTATTTACCTAGTCAAATTATCTGTTCTTTGTGTGTTGTTGTTGTTGGTACCCTTTTGAAATGTTTTGGATAAAAATAATTGTATGTTATTCGCGTTCTTAATATGAATAAAATCAAACAATCTATGTACATTAATATCTTATGTCAACTTGAACCCAATGGTATAGCCAAGTTCCTCTCAAAAATCTATATATATATTATATATAAAAAGAAAGTGGTGTTAGTTACACCACTTATAACTCAAGAACGGCTGAACGGATTTAGCTGAAAATTGGTGGAGAGGTAGCTTAGAACCAGGAGACGGACATAGGATACTTTTTATCCCGTTCGACCGCGTTTCAGTCAAGTCACTATAAAACGTGGTATAACAAAAACACATCTGACATGACACAAAACGCAAATGACAGTGAAATAACACAACTTAAATGACATATAAACGTAATATTGTCTTTGGTTAAGTATGGTAAAAAATTTGACAATTATAAAAATTATAGCTAAACGTAATTGATAATATCATCAGTAATTTGTTTTCTCTTTGAATCATCATTAACTATGCCGCGCCCAGACGATCAAATCTTTCCCGACAAAACTATGCATTTGATCATGTGATGATCTTTAGCAAAGTTGTTGTGCATGAGCTCACGAAGGTGTCTGAGAGGGTACGATCAATTTTCGATACATGGCGCCACTGTTAGGCTACTTTTATCCCGAAAAAAGCAGATCACGCGGGCAGAGCCGCGAGGGGCAGCTAGTAGTTCATAAAAATGATAAGAGTAATTTATCTACGAAAAGTTATATTTACTACACGTCACGTTAACTGGACACTGAAACTTGAATACAAACATTTTTTTCTGAGATTGAAACAGCAAAATCATCACATTATAATTTTTAATAAATCGTTAGAAGATTTGATAAATATATGTGATTATGAAATTCAATAATGCGGAAGATGTAATTCATAAAAGTCTAAAATTAAATAAATTGTATTCTATAATATATAAGTGCCAATGACGCACAATATTACGCAGATAGTAAATTATATATTTTGCGTAACATTTTACAAAAACTACATATGCGCTTCCGTTGTCGACTTGATATTATATATATTGGTATTATTTTATGTATTTGTAGCATTGACTCGTTCGCCTCGAAGGATTAGAAAATAATGTACCGATTATGGTTGAATCATACACTATTTGGATGATAATTAATTGAAATACTGTAAATATAATCATAAAATATATATTGGCCAAAACTAATGAGATGAGCTTGATGATACACTTGATAGTTAATGATATGATACGCGAGCGCGTGCAGCCCTTGATGGTTTATTGCGAACTGAAATAATAAACTGAATTTATTTTAAATTGAAGTAATTGTGTTGCACGCGGCGCGTATAAATGCTGACCTAAGAAAATGTACGGTTGCACTATACAGCAAGAAAGTATTGCAAAAAATTTATATAAGCGTAATACGTTTGTAAAACATATGAAAAAACATTAGGAGAATATTTACATATCATTAAAATAATGGCCTGGAATTCTGAGAGTAATTTGTATCTTAGACAGCCATTTTCTGTTAATGTGCAAAAACTAGAAATCAAGATAGAGAATTGGTGATTACAATTCAAATTTTACGCATGTGCTATTTTTTAACGAAACATTATATAAACATAACTAGATGACCCGGTGAACTTCGTATCACCTACATAATATATTTGTGTAAAATGTGGTCAAAACTTAATACAAATGTTTTATTTACATTAAATGCAATTAAGTGAGGTACTGCGCCATTGCACGTGAGGTAGCCCGTCGCACATTTAATTGACTTCGACGACCTAAGTCAGGTCGTCTCCCACCTCCCTCCGGTTGGACAGTCCTGTCCCCGTCCCGTCCCCGTCCTGTCCCCGTCCCGTCCCGTCCCCGTCCTGTCCCCGTCCCGTCCCGTCCCCGTCCCGTCCCCGTCCTGTCCCAGTCTTGTCCTGTCCCTGTCCTGTCCTGTCTCACTGTCCTGTCTCACTGTCCTGTCTCTCTGTCATGTCTCTCTCTCCTGTCTCACTGTCCTGTCTCACTGTCCTGTCTCACTGTCCTGTCTCACTGTCCTGTCTCACTGGCCTGTCTCACTGTCCTGTCTCACTGTCCTGTCTCACTGTCCTGTCTCTCTGTCATGTCTCTCTGTCCTGTTTCACTGTCCTGTCTCACTGTCCTGTCTCACTGTCCTGTCTCATTGTCCTGTCTCTCTGTCATGTCTCTCTGTCCTGTTTCACTGTCCTGTCTCACTGTCCTATCTCACTGTCCTGTCTCTCTGTCATGTCTCTCTGTCATGTCTCTCTGTCCTGTCTCACTGTCCTGTCTCACTGTCCTGTCTCACTGTCCTGTCTCACTGTCCTGTCTCACTATCCTGTCTCACTGGCCTGTCTCACTGTCCTATCTCACTGTCCTGTCTCACTGTCCTGTCTCACTGTCCTGTCGCACTGTCCTGTCTCACTGTCCTGTCTCACTGTCCTGTCGCACTGTCCTGTCTCACTGTCCTGTCTCACTGTCCTGTCTCACTGTCCTGTCTCACTGTCCTGTCTCACTGTCCTGTCTCACTTTCCTGTCTCACTGTCCTGTCTCACTGTCCTGTCCCTGTCCTGTCCCTGTCCAGTCTAGACGCTATACGACCCGTCATCACGGCAAGCTTCGCAACGACAACCATCCGGAAAATCAACAACTACTAATAAATTAAAAATTAATAAAAAAAACATTGTCCAGCGGACAAAATTGTGAATCTAAACCATTCTCAGATCCCCTTGAACACACACAAAAAATTTCATCAAAATCGGTCCAGTCGTTTAAGAGAAGTTCAGGAACATACACACTCACAGAAGAATTATATATATAAAGATGATGTAAAAAAAAATTGTTTGAAAATAGTGCAGTTTTATTTCTAACAGGTTGTTTAAGAAGTCCGCGTAATTTATCAATGCTCACATAAAAAGGCTGAGAGTGTTTTGCGCTAGGTAGCAAAAAATATGAATTTTACGATCTTAAGAAAAGATAGACTTTGTTTAGCCAAGGGCATGTCATATGCATGGAGCAACTTAATATGTTCTAACCGCCCGCGCCAGTTAATAGCTTATTCAAAAGATAGTTGATTTCCTGTATATTAAGTATAGAACATTAAATTGATGTTATTTTAATAAAATAGGCTTTTATTTTATTGTATTGGATGACATTTATTAATAAAGCTATTAGAACATAGGTATTTTATCGTTTCCATTTAAAAATATATGGTAATAGTGCATCTTACTCTGCCCCCTATTTACTCTATGACGAGTTTTTCACCATGTCTTCTGTACGGTAGTCGCTATGCAGTTGAGTACAAATATGTTTAGGTACCCTATCACCGACGCGACGGTTATTGGGGATATAAATTAGAATGGCAACATAAATAGCTGTATTGGTTTAATTTGTTAGTTAGTTATTAGAAATTTTATATAGGGTCTGCAAAGTAGGCCCTAACTATAATAATAATATTTTCGTCTTGGCACCTAAATTTATAGTCGTTCACATATAGACTAAAATTAATTGTAGTTTAAAATATATTTTCCAAGTAACTTCTGCCGTCTAAACTAGGCCGAGCCTGTGTCTTAGACGACAGCAACTTCCGTTATTAACTCAAGTATAATGTGACGTAAGTTCCTTATGTAGGCCGTAGCAAAGTACTTGAAGACGGACGGTAATATTGTCAAAAGAAAATAATAATTTTTAAAACAATTGGATAGATTCATTAAATTTTCGGGATACATGGTATCCCTAGAGAATAAAGCAAAAACTCACCCAAATCAGATCAACCGACGAAAATGTTCTCAATTTGAATAGAAGTGTTAGCTTTCTTTATGATGTCTAATAGCACGAGATCCGGCAGTAGGATCTCTACGTTCATGACGTAGATGCTCAAGCTCAAATTTCTACATTCATTTTCGAATAGGACAATACATTGATCATAGGGTGCCAGTCAAAAAGTGCTCGCATAATTATTTTTTTTTTGAATATAATTACATTTTGGGAAAAAATTTCGTTCATGGTGTAGTTAAATAAAGCATTGTTCCTATTACACAGCTATGTATGTAGAGAATTCAAAAAACCATGGGTGCCGTTGCCTACTCGGCCGCAACTACTTGGCAGCCAGGTGTAAACAGGTAATACTTTTTTGTACGGCAACTATGGTTTTTTGAATTCTCTACATACATAGCTGTGTAATAGGAACAATGTTTTATTTAACTACACCATGAACGAAATTTTTTCCCAAAATGTAATGATATTTAAAAAAAAAAAATTATTCGGGCACTTTTTGACTGGCACCCTATGATCAATGTATTGTCCTATTCGAAAATGAATGTAGAAATTTGAGCTTGAGCATCTACGTCATGAACGTAGAGATTCTACTGCCGGATCTTAGGCTATAATTAACGGTCAAATTTAGTAACCACAAACTCAGATCTAACTTGTTATGTACATTTGTGCGAAATAGTTGGCATAACAAATTAACAAAGCCACAACAGAAGCAGCGTTCATAGGAACCCATTTGTACATAATGGCTGACCGCAAAATGATAATTGAATACTAGACTACACCGTAGTCCGTACCTATAGGTTGTATGTACATGGCGTATGTACTGCATTCATAGGCGCCTACTCAAATGTTATTGGCAAAGGTATATGCAAAAAATGATATACAGGGTTATTTTTAAAACACCAGCAATCTCACAGGGGTAGATTCCTAAGGTTATAAGCTACTACTTTTGTTCTACGACTTTTGATAATTTGTTAGATTTTATTTTCATACAAAAATAAGTATTCATTTAATTTCCGTCTTGAATGTTCAACGCGCATCGCAGATTACGTAAGCAAACACGCGAAGCGTGGGGAACCGGGCTAGCGACTTTGACGGTCAACGCCCGAGCAGCTGACCGGCCGCCTTTGATGTCGCGCGCGCATGCCGCGCCGCGCCGCAGTCTACGAAGAAAAACACGACACAACAAAAACTTGTAAAATCATTTTTTTTTTAATATATTGAGTTATATCCAAACTCGTAGAACAAAAGTTGTTCCGTATGGGGTCAGCTATCTGGTCCTGTGAGATTGCTGGTGTTTTAAAATTAACCCTGTATAGTATGTTTCATACAAAGCTGGGAAGATAATGCCGTGTTTGAACGGGGAGATTTTATTGTTAAGTACTTCTATATTATTTGACTTAAAGGTGCTGACTTTAAGGCCATGCCCCCAGCAAAACGCCGCGCGATCGATGTTTTTAGAGGCTATCTAGTCATTACTTAAAATGAATATTGATTAAAAAAATATACAATATATTTCTACAATCTGTCAGCTTTACTTTGTTCGATTCAAATTCATGTTAATGCTGATATATAATTTTAAATTGTCGTTATAAATGAACCATAAAAATGAGAAAAATGCAAAGATTCCGTGCATCTCCTTTTAAAGTACAGAATGTTTTCAAATGAGATTAACATCACTAGATAGGCTATTTAATAACGAATATTTTGCCCGTTTTAAATTTTCGAAAAGACCAAAACCTGATTTTTTAAATCAATTATTCGCTAAATACGTGCATATTCTGAACGAAAACTCACACACCAAGTACACGATGTAGTATGGCGCGAGTCAGTCAAGGTCGTTTGCTCACGGAAGGCCCTTAAGGTGCTGTAAAAAAAACAGCTGATGTCCTCGTATGAAAAAGAGTTGCCATTTGCAATATCATTATCATGTCAGTCCGCGTGGATTAATTATGTGGCGTAAGATTTCTTTGATATTTCCTCGTGCCTTATTATTACTTTTACAGCTATTGATATTAGTTTAGGTTCAGATATGTGAGAGTGTAAGGTGGTAGGTCCATCGCTTTATCTATTTCTGTCACCAAGCATAAGTCTGTAAGCACTTTTGTGTTTCAGTTTCAAGGACATTGAAGACAGTGAAATTATTGGGCATGCGATTTAACCACCTATATCTTGAGGCAACGAACACAATCCAGGCAGTCCTTTATAATTTAAAGTGCGGTGTGATGTTGTGTCTGTTTATAGGCAGGCGTAGCGCTTACCATCAGACGAGCGACCTACTGGTTTTTTCTTCAGGTCAATAGTAAAAAGGACCTTTGGATAGATATACAGTGTTTCGTCTATGTTTGAAATCAATATTACTGGACCAGTATTATCAGGATCACGGTTTCAGTGCAAAATCATGTAAACCTTTGTTATTTGTGTACTTTGTTTGCGTACAAGTATAGCTTATCAGGGGATTGGTCGTCTCGTCATTCTGTTATATAAAAAGAAAAAACTTAGCCGTGTTCACAACATCTTCCGCCTCATCAAGCCACCAGCAATTTGTGTTTATTATGACGTGAACATCTAGTAGACAAGCCAGTTCGATTGGCTGTTGGCACCTAGCCGATATTTTCTCAGAGCTCAAGTTCCTTGTCAATTGGTATATGTATTGTCATATTAGTGTCAATTTATGAGAAAGCTCGAGGCGTGACACGCAGTGATGTCAGACATATCTTTTTCTGAATTGCAAGCGATGGCTATGTCTGGCTGGGATCCAAGAACTACTGAACCGGTAACGCTCATACCGTCGCGATGTACAGAGTTCATAAATCTGATGACCTGGAATTCATCTATTAGGGGAAATAATTTTGATACAATTATATGCACTCTTAATTTGGCTTCTTCGTTTATTATAATGTAATTATATAACTTTGGCGCAGTCATTTCATAAGTAAAAAGTTTATAGAAACTATTCCATATTTGGAGGTTTCTAAAAATATGTTTCACCTAATAATAATATATTTTCGACGTTTTTACTTCCATTTCAGGTTCGCTATATAATGTTTTAGGCGGAATCACATAATTATCTCATGTAATTTAAGTAAGTTATGAAACTATCCAAAAATCAAAACTAGGCCTCTTACCTTTTGCTTCCAAAGAATTCTTATTATTTTTCTATTATTTTGAGAAACTGGTTTTAAGGAAAGTAGATGGTAAAAGACTACGCCGGTAGTATCCACTCGTTCAATCCAGATAGAGCTATAATTGGACTTCTGTTACCACAACCCTGAGACAAGCCGAAGACAGAGTGGTATTGAAGCGGCTAGTCAATGTCAAGTTGTCGAGATATTTAGTAATGAGGACAACGAAGGAAAAAGTTATGTAATAAAAGCAACAACATTGTAAAACATTACATACATACGTGAAAGGTCCACTTTTTTCTTAAACACACTTCTTATTAACGGCGAAGGAAAACAATGTAAGGAGACCTTCATACCTGAGAGTTCTTGAAAAAAAAATCTTAGGCATATAAAGTCAAAGTCGCATTAGGCCAGCTTAGTCATTGTTATCGGAGGTCCGTGCCACAGTACAGGGTTATTAAATTAACATTTTATAGTAATTTCCATCAGGAACGTGGCAATAATAATTGTCTCTTCTTCTGGCATATTAATTTTTACACAAATTTAACAAAATTCAAATGAAAATCGAGAGGCCGAAGCCGAGACTTAAGCTGGTCGCGTACTAAAGGATACGAGGATTTTAAACAAGCGCTCTGCCTGAATAATCTTTTTCTATCTGTTACGCGGCATGAATGAAAGGAACATTAATTAAACATATGTTATCTCTCACGCCTGCGCCGCCAGTTTCCTTTAATCTCGGTGTCAAAATATCCATTGTATGTTTGACGATATGTTTTCAGGAATATATTTTTAACACAAAATATATTAATTACCATACTTGTAATATAAATTTTAACCCTTCATAATCATCAATCTGCTTTAACCTCTTTTAAAGCATGTTACTGGGCCTGATTTTCTTTTATTTCATCTCGACTAATTTCTCATGCAAATGCTGCCCGCTTTTCTGTATATTGTTATATGCTAATATGGTTTAGTTTGATAAATGAATAACTCCACAACTTTATAGTCGCCTTGATTATTATTCGTCATTGTAGTGCTGAGTTTTTGGATTATCTAAGGTTTTTTACTCACTCCAATGAAATTGAGGATTTTAGCTCCGTATGCCCATCCAAAATATAACGTTTCGGTGTAACGACAGAGATCGAGATTGGCCGCAGGGTTGTAATCGTTTTAATGTAACTTATTAAAACTTTTTTGTTAATGTTCTACAAGTAATGCATGTATATTCTTTATTCGTTCGAATTTAAATGGGCATTAGTAAAATTTATAAAAAAATTGAAAAGGGCAGAAATTTAAACACTATTTTTGTACATAATTTTGAGCGCTATTATGTACTAGTAGGTGGTACACCTCTCGTATATGACAGGTCGTCTGGATTAGTATCACTGCAACTGGTTGAACGTAACATTTTGTCTCGAAGTGATGAGCAAGTCTCAGGCAATTTATGTGTATTTTTTTTAATCGAATACTAGCATAAAATTATGATTCTCAATCTGGGATTTATACCGAGGACCTCATTGATTTCTCAGCTAATGTACGAGTATATTGTCACTAGACAAATGAGGTAGTAAATAAAATCAATCTTACCTCAAAAAAAGCATTTAGAAGCCGACTTAAATATATTGCGTGAGAAATGATATTAAAATCTTAAGTACAATTGTTTGATACCCAATACATTATTTAAAGACGATTTATTGCCGGTCATCGTCTCTAAGAATTCGTTGTCGATCTTCTTACAGCCCATCTCATTTATCTCTTTAGTAAAGCGGATAAAAAAATCTGTGTATCTTAATAAACCGACTGAGCGGAAGAGTAAGCCGATCATGTCCGTAGACTTAAAGGAATTTTGAATTTACAAAACATTTTTAAAGCTACACAGCAATAAACGCAAGGTAACGGTTAGGTGCATATTGTATTATATATTTTAGTATACGGGTACCTATGTTATATACGTTAATTCTATACTTAATATTATAAATGCGAAACTATCTTTGTTGGTTTTTACTTCCTTACACAGCAAAAGAGCAACGGATTGGAATGATTTGCATAGAGATAGTTTCTCGGACGGCGAGTTTCCACGCAAGCGGAGTCGCGAGTAAATGTATTTGAAGTTTTATACAATGTGTAAACACACCCTATGAACACGCGCTTGTTGTTTTTTAGAAAGCGTACTTAACGTTATTTATTTTGTTCGCAGAGCCAGGCCATGAGGATTGTGCGCACCGTTGGTCAAGCATTTGAAGTTTGCCACAAAATGCAAACTAACACCCCTGACCAGCCAGCCCCCTCCACTTCTTCTGCTGTAGATGATGTCGTGCACGTGGACCGCGCTAGCGACGTCCCAGCCTCCAAAGGTTTGATGCAATCCCGACAGCGCCATACTACCAATAGTATAATAGATGTCAATATGATTTAAAAGTTCAATAGAGCTATATTTAATTTAGTAAATTAACACTATATTCGTTTTAAAAATGTATTTATCCAACAATTGCGAAGTGCTATCTTGTTAGACCGAAATACGTTGAGGAGCCATCAACAGCCATGAAACCGCTTGAACAATCAAACAATTGGCTGTTTATTCAGAGTTTGAAGCGGTTTAAATAGTTCGCAACAAACCGTATGATAACCCACTTAGCAATGCTGTTTTAACAAGCTTTGTTAAACTTATTCCCAGCATAATGCAAGGTGTTCCAACTCTACAATTCAATTATGAGCCACTGTTAGAACCGCATTACAGCTATCGGTGTCTGTAACTGCTGGCGATAAGGCACAGCGAAAATTAAATTTAAACAGTTTGTTTGCACTGCGAATGTGATATTTCAGCTGACTGACTACTGTAATTTACTTTACTTGTAAAGAGTTTAAAATAGTATTATCACTTATGATAGCAGACGGACTACGCAGCTCGTTTTCGTTGAATATTGAACTAATTATCTTCTTCTTGATATCACTCATATTTTTTACTTTTTTAATTATTATTTAAAAACAAACGTACAACGGACGTTCTTTTAATTTGTTTCAACAAATAATAATAAAAAGAAATCTCTAAAACAAAATTATTGCAGATTATATTTGCATCTTGAAATGGTTGTCATATAAACATACTATATATGAACTATCGAACAAACTGGAAATCATTATTTTTTCTTGTGACTATTTACTAGGGTTATTAGTGCTTCAAATACGTTTCACCGCATTTAGGTTATATAGTAGCGATCACGTAATGCGATGTATAATGGCATCGACGCACTCTATGTTAACGGCTTGTGTCGTCAGCAAACATTGCATCGGCCGAAATGAAGCTATACAATATGCTAGTTTCATTTCACACTGGACGATCGCGCGCTGATCTTTAAGCGGAAAGTCGTAAATTGTAAAAGTGGTTTGTGCCAACTAGGTATTAGACGTCGAGCCGGTCGTATTTATGATTATAGTGCCGTTTGATGGTCAAGGATTTTATTCTCCGATAATGTAAATGGGAAAGTTAATTAACATTTTAATTTTAAAACAGAAGTCGAAATATCATCGTGTACTGTTGTCCGCAAAGGTCAGTTATTGTTTTAAAGCTCCCAAACCTTGTCGAACAAAACAAAAAAGAAACAAACGGTTACCACATGTTGCGTAATGCGAGTCATCTTTTTTCCACTTTTTTGTGGGCGATTTATAATTAACGTTTATGATACATGTTTTATGACATTTAACGCAATGTGTAGGTAGTTAGTACCAGCTGGTTTAACGAGTGAACGCGTTAATGATTTTAGCTTTATCTTTCCAATTCTAGTTCTATTCTGGTTTTTCTCTTAATCTGGATCACCAAAATAAATACAATTTCGAATTGTTGCTTCCGTATATACTTTCAATCTTATATTCTAATTCGATGTACTTTTGATTACTCTATACAAACAATGATGAACCTACTATACTTAAGGACTTTACGTATTTAAGCGTTACATTTCGGAATATCTTTTCTTATAATAATACTCCTTGTATACATCATATAAGGAGCCTCTGTGAATAATTTCAGCTTTCTAGGTCTAAGGGTTCGGGCTTAGCGTTAATGAGTCCATGAGTCATTAGGTACCTTTCATTAAAAAATTAAAAACATTTTATGCTACTGTAGAGTGGTTAGTAGGCTACATTGTTTTTACAGTGGACGCAAATGTAAAAGTTACAGTAATCGCTATCACCATGTCTTTAATGTTTATCATTTATCATCAATTGAATTCAATTAAAAAAATATAAGTAGTCTTTATAACGGTCCATTTTTCTTCCTAAAGCTTAGGACTTTAGCGACCAGAATATTAAAGTGAAATAATTATAACATCGTAAACATAGTTCGGTTTTATGATTAATTAATGCATCTGGCGAGACGTCATGGATAATTTAGTAAAAACATAAATAATATAACACGTATCCGGTTTTCCGGTAGCCTACATTTCATGCAGCCAATTTGGCTAGTGATGTTTGTGCAGTATTGTATATGCATTGCGTTAACTCCAGTATTAACCTTTTCATGGCTAAATTTTCTGTTGGAGGACGTATAGGTACCCGTGCTGTATATAAAAGCCTTATGGTCTAAGATCCCGCGGAACATTGACCTTCAGCCATCTGTTTACCGGATGAAAATAATATTTTAGGGTATAAAAGGTGTTGCTGAACACATACCAATAGGGTTGCCTAAAAAAATATGGTCAAGGATAGGTGTTGCGAATTTAAAAAAAAATAAAAGAAGATATTATTTCACTGACTTGCTCACCAAATAAATGAACCTTCAATGAAAACCTACAATGTATACTACCTGAAAAAGCTAGGAGCTAGATGAGCGCAATTACCACTTTTTAGTTACCTGTTTGCACACGGCAACTAGGTAGTAGTGGCCAAAAAAATGTAGGCAACCTATTTTTTGCAGATAGTATACATTGTACACTTTTCATTGAAGGTTAAATTTTTTTGGTAAGCAAGTCCGGGAAATTATAAAAAAAATGTTATTTTGATCCGGTAAACAGATGGGTGAAGGTCAATGTTCCCCGGGATCTTGTACTATTAGTATTTACACTTTGGGTGATATCTATATTCCCAATTCTAAATTTCAAAATTCATCCAATTTTAATATTCACGGATTATAATTTTCTGTACAAAGTTCAAGATTGTACCTATTCCGACAATCACTCAATATACTTTCAACAAGACATTAATCACAAAAAATCATAGTGAAATATAATATTCTTCGCTTGCGAGATTAGGTCTAAACTAAGAGACTAAATATCTAAATGAAATCAATTCTCAGAGGACACTGACGGAAAATTATCTTGTAATAAGTTAAGATTTTTTTTTTCAGAAATACGTGTTACTGTTCCATTACGTAATTAGGTAGTAAGATCAATAAATTAGATTAACCATGTACGAGATGATATAATGTATCACATGCTTAACCTATAGGCTTTTTTTAATGCTAGGTACGGTTAAGGCGTAATCTATATGTATTTCTTCTAATATGGTTAAATTTTTAGTTTTAATAAAGTTAATTTCATAAAGAAATACCCAAACTAATTATAGGATTTTCCATGAAAAACAAACTGCGGTCTCACACACCCGTTATGAATCATCCAACCACTTTTACGACCCTCATCAGGTTATCTGTCCATCAGTCAGAGTCCCTGGGGCCGCAATCCACGTCTTCCACTACACAGTCGCCATTTAAAAATTCTTAAATCTCCAATTGTTTTATTAATATTAAAACATTATTACACGATATTATTGGTTTTACCATATGTAAATAATTCAAATAAAGTGATCGCCAATTAATATCTTGTTGAAATAATTAGGCTTAAAATTAAATACATAAAACGTAATCCGTCTGCAATTATGAAATATAATTATTACCCTGTAACGCTCAGCAGAATCAATGCCACCAGACATATGCTATGAATTTGACATTTGTTATTAGTTTTATTATTATGCGACTTATAAAATTGCAATTATGTGTTAATAATAGATGGCGCCAAGTGTTATCATTATCTGCATGCTTTTAGTTTCTTTAGAATAAGAACAAAATCATTGATATTTCAATTAATTTGTCAGCAGTACTTAATGGTACATTGTAGTATTATCAACTGCCATATTTTATTATATGGGCAATGCAAAGTTGTTTAATATTAAGACTTGTTATTGGCAGAAGGTGCGTCAGATTGTGGTGCTTCGGAATCCATAGCGTCGACTTCTAAGGGCATTGTGGAGGAAGGAGCCGTTGGGGGCAGAGAGGAGCCAAAGAGACCCACTAACTTGGAATTGCTGCCTCCCCCGCCCAGAAAAGAGGGGAAACGTTCACCACAGGTATTATATAACTAACCATAAGTATAATATTTTAATGAATGTATCCCAGAGTAAAACAACACAGTCTATGTTTATTACAGAAAACATCGACTAATCTTCGGTAAATATCACGTATAAAAATTGGCCAAAAAATACTAATGTTTTTTCTATAGAAGATATTGGGGCAAAGCTTTTGACGCAATTTAAGTTACTTTTATATATTGTCGATTTATACTTTAAAAAAAACCTTTTATACGACGCAAAGTACTACAACTTTTCTTGCTTCAAGTACATATAATATTTTTACTTGTTCCGGTTGTATACGAAAGTTTATTGCATACGTTACAGTATCCATATATTTTATGTACAAACATAAAACCTAAAGCTGAAGAACGTGACGTTACTGTTACTATATTTTGTAATCTATAAGTTTTATTCCTGTCTTAGATTCACGTTCCGTGTCCGTAAGTGTGTATTACAAATAATGTTATATTAAAAAGATTTTGCCCGTGAAAAACCATTTTTGAGGCAAGACCCACTATTGCGGTGGCAAGCACCAAAAGCAATCTTTGAACTTTTCGTAATAAATATAAAAGAAACGTACTTCGTACGTACGTAAACGTACTACTCCCTGGTGTAAAAAACCTTTCTCGAGAAAATGTATTTTTTTCGCGGTCTAAATTTATTTTCCTCGTTTGATTAAAACAAAAATGGTTTTCAATAATTTGATTTTTGCAATGTGAACTTTATAAATCAAACCGTACTAACCAATACGGTATTTAATATGATTATTTTTAATTTTTTTTTTAATCAATAATAAAAAAATATATAAATCAAGTCAAAAATAAATAAGTTAGGAGCCATTTAAAACATTTAATTTTGAGAAGTTATGCTAATTAGAAAGGTATATTTAAAATGTATCCAATAAAAAGTATAAATTGCAAAAGGTGAAAAAAATATTCAAGGAATGCGCGAATATTCAATCAAAGGAAATAATGATTAATTTAATAATCTCTTTCTAGGAAATGCCAAATCGCATGAAATGTTCTCAATTTTAAACATGTTTAGCGGTTAAATACGTATATGGATCCTCGTGTAAGTCGCCCTAAGATTTAGCTATTTATATAAAAATAAAATATATATCTTATGTAAATAATCTAAAATAAATTACAGGTACGTGCTGTTACCAAAGTTCCTATAAGAAATATTCGACCTTACTACTTCATCAACATTATCCGAACAAAACTGTTAAAAATAGTAACATTATTATCCAAACTGAAAATAGTATCGACTCCTCAAGATAATCGCTCTACCGCATTGAAACAGAGAAGCGTTACAATAAATCAAACCCATAATAATATCAACGGCTTGCGAACGTGTTGGATCTAACTTCGGCGAGTGTGCTTTCCTCTGCTACTTGTAGTGACGTGATCACACAAAACTACTGATTAATGAACACTATTGTCACAACTACGCCACTGTTCTATCTAAATGTAGCAATGTATGTAAATATATTTTGAAACTGATTGATGTCGACTATTTATTAGAGGTTTCTGAACCGTGATAATGTTTAAAATATTTTTTTCTGTTTGTTTACGAATCACGTAAAAATCGCTCTGGTAATCATATTAGATTTTCAATGTTTAAATTTTTATAGTCTTATAGTTATTGGAATAAGTCGGATAAAGTTTTATTTTATGTGAAACGGCAAATCAAACTGACATTTGTGAGGCGTATATGTTGCATTTATGTAATATATCGATACAGAAGAACCAAAAATGGCAGTTTCTATGTCACTGGGTTAAAATCACGTGAAATAGATAGCTAGGTTGTAAAAACATCAAACTCATTATAGATAATCTCTACATTGAGAAAACTAAAGAAAACATGAATTTACGAGAAGTTTACGAGAATACACTATTTATTTGTATCAGTAATATATCACAACAATACGTCACATATTACCAAAGTTTAAAGACGCTAGCGTAGGTGTTGTATATTTTATTTTGGCTTTAACAATTTGTAAGTTGCGAGTTCGTACTCTACTGTTGGTATGAGTAAGATGTGTATACGTGTATCTGTTTTAATTATGTTTGCACGGTTGTTTGTTATCACAAAAAAAGATTTATTATGTACACCCTGCCGCGTAAACAAATTACGATGGGAATAGATTTTTGTGACATTAAACTGTGTGCCTTGAACGTGGAGATACTGTTATGTAACCAACCGTTGGTTATAAATAGGTCTATACTCTGCAATTTGATTGGCTTTTGAGGTGGGACTAGGCGGAAGGGCTCTTTTGTATATTAGTATTTTGTACTATGACAAGAAGAGTTTTTTTTTAATAGCAGAAGCCAGCAAACGAATTATTTAGATTTAGTCATCCATAACAAACAAATAATATTAAGGCAATAAGTAAATCCTGTAATACAAACGAGTTTTAGACGCTATCCATCATTTACGTAAAACTAGCAAATCTTGTGCCCACTAAAACTTTAAATCCTCAGAAAGTCATTACGCAGATGAACTCTAGTAACGACTCTAACTTTGAGTTTGTGTACCTTCTTGTTGCAGGAAAGAATTCCAAATACCTAGCGTAGCTCTGTGTATGTCTGACTGCGTTTCTTTAAACAAATACGTTATAAATCATTTTTTATTATTCATTATGTATACTTTTTAGACTACCATTTTAAATAGTAATCTCATGAATAGTGTGTTTAACTTTTTATTTTAAAGACGTTTTCTAATTGTATCACAATTTTTAGTAATAGTCAATACAGGTGCTGTGGGCGAGTAGCCGGTTGTGAAGCGAGAGGCCGTGGGTTCGATTCTCGCACTGAGATTCACATGTGTGTGATCCACAAATATTTGTTTCAAGTATGGGTGTTATGGACCGCATCGTCGTCCCTCGTAATTTCTGATACCAAAGACACAATAGTTAAACTATTGTGGGGTCACGACTATGTGTGTGACTGTTAGGTTGTATTTATCAATTTATTTATTTTTAACTGACACTTGTTGCTGTATAAATCAGACGTCTATTTGTGTGTGTTTGAGTTGTTTTGCCATAAATCCCAATTGAGCTTTCTCAAAAGTTGGATTTACATCTGCTTGTATTATTAGATAGCTCAGATCGTGGAATTCTACCAATTAAATCCATTTTATTATCTCTTTCATTGCATTCTGTGGGATAGCAGGCTAAAGGCAAGGTACGTAATCTTCTTGCTTCTATTTCAATTAGGGGAAAGGTGTACAAGATGATCCCTTAAGGTAAGATGATCACTTTCAATTGCGACTAAAGTGTAAATGCTATCTAGTCATATTCTTCGAAAATGTGTGGCCCCCGGCCATCCCCCGCGTTAGTCAATTCGTGATGGCGAAGCGACCGACGCACTTGTTTTGATGGGAAAATATTAAAATTGTGTGCTGTTGATCTAAGGTAACGCTGACTTTAAACTCATGTAAGTCTTATTGTATACTGTCAGTTACAGTCATTGTTGTGCTTGTAGCGTCCTAATATGATCAATTTAGTTTTTTTGATAGTATGGTAACAGTAGAATACTTAGAGGTTATGTTACAGAGTAACAAATGAAAAACTTAAGGTTGGGGCAAGATGATCACCTTTTAAGTGTACAAGATGGTCCCTAGGGATCATCTAGAAGAATCGCTTTCTATTCGAATTCCTTTGTCACCGTTGCCATCTACAAGTTATGCGTTGAACCGAAATGATTCACCGTCACTCCTTGACAAAAGTAATTTTGTAAATTTTGTTGTTTCACCGGCCAAGATAAAACCTTACCCAAAAATTGTAGGCAAAAGGAGCAACATAAAGAGAAAAAAGGTGGATACGTCAATTTTAACCAGCACACCATACAAAAAATACTTAGAAGAAAAAACAAGCAAAAAAACTGGAAAAGAAAATAGGAAGTTACGAAAAGAGCACACAGTCAAAAAATATATAACTAAAAATAAACAGAAAGGGAAGGGAGTAGGAAAAGGAGTATCAAATAAAAAGAAAAAAACTTTGTATGTCTCAGAGTCCGAATCATCTGACAATAATAAAGAATGCCTTTTCTGCACGGAAACATTTTCCAAAGATAAGATGGGTGAAGGATGGATAAAATGTTCTGAATGCCAAAAATGGGAACATGAAGCTTGTGCAGGGATAGGTAGTGATGATCCCGATGAATTTATTTGTGATATGTGTATCATGTCGTCGGCTAAAAAGCGTTTAGAATTCTAAAAACAGATTAAGTCAGTTTATTGACTTTTTTTAATTCGTACGTTACGAAGCTTTTATATTGTTGATTTTGACTAACAGTGTTAATTATTGTCAAGAAGATTCTAATCTATTCTAATTGTTCTACTTAGGAATGATTTTTCAATCGCCTATCAAAAGAATAACTGTCGTGAATTTTGATTGAAGAATCAGCCCGTAACTATGTAATGTATGATTTTTGATTTCACAAATTATATTATGTGATTTAAAAATGACTATAGAATACTTAAATTATGTAATAAGTATGTTGTTTATTGATGATGGTCCGAGGATCATCTTGTCCATATCGTAGGGATCATCTTGAACACCGGGGTGTACAAGATGATCCTTTCGCAAGGTTTTAAAAAACGAATTTTTTTTATTTCAATTTTAATAAATTAAATGATTTAACATACGCCCAAAGTAAGACAGATAAATATGCTAGTAGTAAACGCTTTCAGATCATAATTATGTTAAATATCTTTGATATTACGAGCGTTTTCCGTTAAGGGAATCATCTCGTACACCTTTCCCCTACTATTTCTTCACCCAGGGCGTTGTTTTGTGTCATTTTCAGATATGATATATAGTGCAGAGTCATTGTAGGAACGAAAATCACCTAGAAATTTTCACTATTTAACTCTGCGCTCTTATTCAACTAAATTTGAATACAACAAATTTTTCTTTAAAGATAAATAAAATAATTATAAAGACTTTTTACATATAGCAGTGGGACATATGTAATGCAGGGCTGGCATTATTATTTATTGATTATTACTAAAGCTCTGAAATATATTTTATTTCTTGGAGCCTTACGATAATGCACTAACAATATATAAAAAACAACAAACATGTAATATGCTATAAATGCTTGGGGTATTATTATCAATCAACAAGCGGTATTCAGTCATCGTGTTAATGTCGGCGGCAGTTTTGTATACGAATACACACAACACGTCTCAGGCGATATGATTGTTTATTAAATCAAACAGATTCTAATAACAAACTACAAAACGTAAAAATAAACTACGATCTGCGGATGAAGACATTTCGCAGGAAAATTAGTTTTATCATGCGTATCATAGACGTGGATTGAAAGTATTTTTATATTATTTAAACTGAAAACATTTATTTTCTAAAATCCATGCGGAATTATAGAACAGCGTAAACAGGTGTAGCATTCACCCTTGGACTGTGGAGTATGAATATTATGTATACAAAGAGAAGAGTTAGTTAAAATATCCCGAATTTTTATAGATATTGTGTCATATTACTGGATATATTCGATTTTGATTCACTTGTAGATAATTATAATAATTCGATTATTGATAATACATACCTTCAAACTGTAAATGTTTCAGTAAAAAAGTGAAATAATCAGTCTAAGATCAATGGAAAACTGTATGCTCTATATTATTATGTTTAATAAATATATTATCTATCGACACTAATGAATACTTTTATAATGTTACAAAAAATGTCCAGTTCCAAATGTTAAAAAAAAAAACTATGCGTTGAATATATTTGAATCATTCTATCTCTGTCATCAACACATTTTATGTTTACATTACCCTTTCCCACGCAAGTTTACAACTGTTGGTTCAGGTATTTTATTTATTAATCAGATTAATTGATTATAGCGAACGATTGCACCTCCGAGCATTAACCTTCCGGAGCTGCCGGAATGTGTGACCAAAGTCGACCTGGCTCCTGGAGTCGAGAACGTTGGCGACGGAACTACACCGCTTAGTGCTCAACACCAGCTGCAACTCTTGAAGGAGCGCCTTGAACAACAGGCACAGCAAACTCGCGCTGCCGTAGCTCAACTTCTGTTACTCCGTGATCAACTTGCCGCAGAGCAGGCTGCTCGCTGTGAGGCGCAGGTTCGAAACATTTACTTTTTATTTAATTCTTAGGTGGCACTGGCTGTGATTTTCATCTATTAATTTTTAATTTCTTTATCTATGTCATTATTGAGGCTTGTTGTATAAACTTTAATGCAAATTTAATTATTTTAAAACGGTTTTAATAATTACTTATTGAATATAAATCCGTCAGTCTTTACCCCTACTTGACAGAACATTTGTGAAAAAAAAATGTACTCGTGTTCGTAAATTTAAATTTACATAAAACATAGTACTTCTGAACGAAATCGTTATTAAGTATGATTTGAGATTAGGCGAATGAGTAATCAAGAATTCTGGTTCATATACATAATTAATAGAGAAACATTTTCTTAATGTAAAGTGTGAATTTTGCACATCGCATTCACACCGCTTAACATTTCATATCTAATAGTCAACGTTTTATTTTC
The DNA here is from genome assembly GCA_949126905.1 of Amorpha juglandis. Taxonomy (NCBI): domain Eukaryota; kingdom Metazoa; phylum Arthropoda; class Insecta; order Lepidoptera; family Sphingidae; genus Amorpha; species Amorpha juglandis. The sequence goes on from OX421367.1 coordinate 12,763,418, forward strand.
AAATTGCGAACGAAAATGTAATTTTGTCGCATGTTTATAGATGTTATTAATTTGTTTATTAACGTTAATTGCAATGTCAAAATATATACGCACAGTGTTCTATTAAATTATTCTAAGAGTAAGTAGATTGCTGGTGGGAGGATACTTGTATCCGACCGGATAGCGACCACCGTACACTGGTGCTAAAACCTGCCATAGTGGCCCACTTGTGTGGGTCGCGTTCCAGGGTCAGCCAGTGTATATCCGGTTCTCCCCAGGGGGCTTGCCCCCTGATCCTTGGGAAAGGGAAGGATCAGGGCTTGCCCCCTGATCCTTCCCTTTGACCCTTTGCAGGCCGGCATGATCGTGCCGACCAACGATAGACACACTGTTTATCATTGGTTGACACTATTCTTGGATTGCGCTACACTTTCCATCAGGTGTGGCGTAGTCATTTTGCCAGTCCAGGATAAAAAAAAAACATTCATACATCTACATCTGCTGGTGGTAGGATATTCATATCCGCCCGGATAGCGGCACTTGGTTCCCGTTGTGGGTTGTGAGGGTGTGATGGCGGGTCGCCCCACTCAATACCAAATCCACCAAGACGGATAATGACATGAAGCCAGAATAACACCACGCAGCAATATGGACACTATGAAAACACATAAAAAACAATACTATTGATCATGAATTAAAATTGTAATACTACTCTTGTGTTCAATGTTAATATTTCAATTAATGTTGGGATGCAACATTTCCAAAATGAATAATGCTATTGTCGCTATTATCGCTTCATACAATTCTGCATGCAAATACAAATACAAATTATGTTAATGTACTGGCACAATAACTATTATACATCTCACACGCTCACTCACGCTTGTAACCCCACAGATGTAACCAGTACACCTAGATTTCGTCTATTAAAATAACTAATAAAGTGGATATAATTTACAAACTTACATATAAAACTATGAATCTTTGGAGCCAAACTATAACTAATGATATAGTGAAAATTCACTCACCATTCGAAATGCTAAACAATATAAAAGCAGATAATGTACTTTATGTTGGATAGTACTACTTCCACAGACACATTACATAAATAACACTAGAAGTATCGCTAACCATTCAGTTTTATATAATGATAAAATCTTTATGCGTTCGACTATGAGTTACGTGAATGAAGTACGAAAAATAATCGTGAGATTTATTAACTCGATACTTAGCGCCTGTTTCACCACCTCTGAGTAAACAAAATGTTAACTAAAATGGTACTTGCCTAATAAATATGACACATTTAAATCCAAATGTCACATAATGTATACCGGCAGAATTATGTTTCCTAGGTACATTCAAAAATAGCTTTCTTATACGTTAATTGTGGAACAGGCCCTAAGTGTTAAGTATTATTCAATATGATATATTACAGTAACTATCTTCAATTTTAATAAAAAAATTGTGAAAATATTAAAAAAATTTGTTAATTTACTTTTGTAGGTACTTAAAACGGGACCGAGCTATTATTTTATTTTAGCTGCACTAAAAAAAATATAATATTAGTTCCTGATGGACCAGCATTTTAATCTTTTTGAAACTAATACGTAGTATTTTTTATCCATTTTAATTCATTTTTGTATATAAGTATGCTTAGATGAGTTGCCTTTTAGTGATAGTAATATAATAATATACACATAATAATATATTTAGTAATAAATATCCTTGCAGTAAAAGTATGTCTACAAAAGTATACTATCACAAACTTAGGACACGTCAAAAATGTATCCATATTATCTAAAATAGTATCGAGGAGCCGTAGAAATTTAAAGTGTACCATTCATAGATTGTCACAGACCAAGCGCTGAACACGATGCTATTCAAAATCGCGCATTGAAAGCTTGCTCTTTGTATTCCAGGCCCGCACTCACCAACTGTTGGTTCACAACAAGGAGTTACTCGAGCACATTGCTGCTTTGGTATCACATTTGCAAGAGCGAGAGAAGGGCTCCTCCCGACCAATCAGCGCTCAGCAGTTGACTTTCTTGCCTCAGGTGCGTACTCAGTTTTCATATGTGTGTAATGTTGCCCCCATTGTGATTAGATGCGAATGTATTTTCTTTTGCTTGCATTTTATATGCGAATATAATATGTGCATTTACTGATGACAATTATTACTATTAATTATGATATTTAATTATTGTTTTTACAATGAAATGACTTTAGATTATTATTATTCAAAAATCTCACTTATTTCGTATTGAGATGTAATTAGTTTCGTGAATAACGTTTTCCAATTTTTGTAATCGACTGGTAAAAAAGTAAGTGATAAAGAATTGCATAAAGAAAATACATTTGCTTAGTATATAATCTATAGACTTGTGGACAGTGGAAATACACATTTTACCAAATATTTTATCATAAGCTTCCTCCATACAATTACTTTAGTCGACGTTGATTTCAATCCCTTTACCCTAAACTGCAGTATGTTAAATCTTTAAATATATTTAAAGAATTAAGTAATTTGATAAAATGTCAGGAAAGTTTGTTTAAACAACAGTTACTGTTTACACTGTCTACGGGTTCTATTATAGCTACTTTACAATCATAATGTAAATGCATATTCCATAAGAGCTTATCCTTCCTCTTTATTGTGTTGTATACATAAAATCTATTAATGCATGTTTTTGATATCGCCTTAGATTTGAATTCCTACTAATACACTTTTACTTATAAGTTTTTTTTGCGTGATGTGCCCATTTATATTTAAAATCACACGAGTTGGTAGCTATTGTTACAAATGAATGTGTGTATGCCTGTATTTTATTTTTTAAGTGTTGCAAGCTGTAAATATCAACGTGTGGCCTTAGTATTTTTGCAATTTTTTGGTTTGTATTCATTGTTATTTAGAATAATTGTAGTAAATAAGGAGAGACACAGTAATATATAGATATTTCAGTTCATCTTTGCATGTCTTGTGTAAGTGATGTGTGTGTGTGCATAAAGACTGTCACAGTGTGTGATTGTCACTTTCAATGTATACGATCATTGCTGACACTCCAACTGTCGCACAAATCAAAATGATGTTGAAATAAAACTAATTTAAACAGATTTTATTGCAGTTCTTTTTTTAAATTTTGGTCCCGACGTGCTTACGAGGTAGACTGGTCCATAAAGTCCGTTTAAATTAGTTTTATTTCAATATGTATTATTCGCGTAAACATATGAAATTATTAGTAATATAACATAATTGCAAGTTCATGTAAATCTAGACGTGCCAAGATTCTACTGAAATATGTATCTGTAAAACGAATATTTTGTTGTTTTAAAAAAATGTTATGATAATATGATATTTCATTATTTATGGTCAGGGTGCATTGATGCGAAGTCTAAGCGATACGTAATTTTACTCGAAATGCTACATAGTGTACTACTGACTTTATTTCCATGCTGTAGAATACAAATTTCTTTTAAGCAAAATCAGATAAGCGCGAAACCAGATATGTGCGAAAAACGCGCGACTTCTTGAAAGTCAAGTCTAGTTGCAATCGCTTTCATTAACCAACTTCAAATAAGAGGAGGTTTTTAATGCCGCGCATTTTTCTTTTTCTTTTTTATGTATATCGATTTGTCCGCCGAATTTTACCGAATTTAAAAGGGAACACTAAAAAAGTAAAAACAAGTAAGTGTAATCTCAATTGACCAGTAACAACAAAAGCACCAACTGAAGAATGACTAGGAATTATTATTACTGACATTTCTGAGGTCGACTTTTAAGTTTTATTTAATTTCTTGCATATACAGGGCATAAAAATTACAATGAATTGTCTTATTTTACGGATGTGTAATGCTTAATTTGGCGACATTCAGCAATTTTTTTATGATCACCAAATCGAACATGGAAATTAAGTAGTTTCGTAGATATTATTATATAATTAGCATTTGGCTGGACCCTTTCCTTCCTGAGAGTTTGACCTCTTGAATCGCTTTGACTTTAATTTAGCGTTCCCCGTACCTAACATTGTTAAAAACATTACCTATACCATGCATTAAAATGCAAAAAACATTAAAATTACTATTTACATTCATATTATTTTAATTAATCTTAGTGTCGCTTATTTCATAATAAAAATCATATTAATAAATGTCTAGTTCATATATCCATTGTTAATTGTTGTGTACCCGTAAATTGTTGACAAAAATAGGATTATGCTCTATAGTGCATGTTTATATTTGTTTTAAGTTTTATTAGGATCCAGTGCCAGAAGATTTCCTTCAAAGCGGTAATTATCCATTGTACATTCACAATCACAAAAATCATTGTTAGCGATCAATAATAATATCATTGTGTTAGCTTATTCACTTACAGTCTGATTATTAATAAGTCTGCTTAAACATTAATACTACTGTTTACACTCATTTAATTTATTTCTTAACGCTGCTGGATACAGGCTCAGGCCGAAGGAGGCGACAACGAGGCCATCAAAGCTGATAACATAACATCTAATGGCAACAAGCAGACCCCAAACAATGATGCCATCATCAATCTCTTTGCTCCAACCACCAAAGGCAATCAGAGTGTCGAGAACAATAACCTTCGCTTATCACCGTTCTCTTTGTCTCCTGCTCCGGAGCTGGCCAATGGAGCTACTTCGGCGCCATGCTTTGGAGGAATGACCAATGAACAGATACAGAACTATCTCATAAGCAAGTTCCAAGATATGGGTGGATTCCCCAATGGCACCACCGAACGCAAGATAAGCATGAACGCAAATCAACAGTTTTTCCAAAACTGCAATGCATTCCCGCACATCCCACCACTGACAAACCACTACAGCAACAATGACTTGGCCAGCTTGCTGAACCACCAGGCCTACAAAGATCTGTGTGGATCCGACCAACTCGGTGCTACTGCTCAAGCCATGAGCCTCGGCCAATCTGAAAATTCTCTGTGCAGCAACAGTCAGGCCACCACATCTAAGGATTCTTCCCCGGAAGGATTCAGCTCTGATGACGGACTTCCATTTATTATGCCGCTGTCCCATAACGGTACTTTGACTGCTACGGATGATGATGGCCGAGTCAGGCTAATTGTGCCAGTAAGTCCATCAGAGAGCACTTCAGATGTTGCAGTCGAGATACATCCTGAGCCTCAGACATCGTCTGGTCATACCCTGAGAGTTCCGGGACCAGATTGCCTGCTGGCCCCAGCTGCACCGATCACTCGTAGCACTAGCGAGAAAGTGCCGAACCGTAGCGAAATGATGACGGCTCTACGCTCGCAATGGACGAGACACACCACCAAGTAAACAATCTCTATCATCGCGTATTTGTCTTGTACGATTCAAATTTTAATAACCTTCGAATGATTTTTATGTTTCGTATATTGTATAGACGTCAATACATCTTCAATTATGGAGCCCTATTTATTTATAATTTTAGAATATTTACATTGTTATTTTATATTGTTTTAATATAATAAAATGTAGATATAAACGTCGTTTAATTATAACGACTGTATGAAGGTGCCAAATTTAAAGCCACTTCTGAAGAATGACTGGCGTAAATTATTAGATTAGAGTATTATTATAATGAACTTTGTTTACATATCATAGTCACATATTCTAGTCCGAAACCAATGATATATTATGTCACTAAAGTGACTAGATTCCCAATTAACGCGGCTACGCCTTTCCAGCCTGCGTATTATATGACGACTGACACAGTTGTTTAAAAAACGTCATCAGTAGACAGTTGACATACACCGTGATCACCATAGTAAATAGGGAAATGATCGTAAAATACTGTAATTACCGTTCCCAAAACCAAAATACCAATCGAAATATTTTTTCATTAGTAAGTTTATAATTTGTATTGTCAAATGATTGTGAATTCCAATGAAAACTAATTTTAAAACATTTTATCATTACTTACATCTATTATTTTAGTAAGAAAGACGTTTAGTTTTTCCATGTGTACATGGGAATTTTGCTAGTCAAATCGGATAAAATTATAATTTATGATTAATTATCTAGAATTCCGGAGGGAACGGAATGCTAGAGTCACTGTGTAATAATTTTTCGAGTATTATGAAATTGACTGGCTACTCACAAAAATTTACTTAAAGAACACATGGGCCGAAGAAATCTTGAGATAGTTATACATAAGTTGTATGTATCGTTAAAAATTTCAATGCTACGTCTCGTAGATACATACTGACTACACTTTTTTGACGACCAATGAAGGGGGTTGCTACTCTATAAGAATAATTCTTGGTCCGAAACGCAACATGGTTTTATTTTTGTAATAAAATGAGTACCTACGTATCAGGGAAACATATCCTATATCATATCGCTATTAAAAATAGGGTTTAGTTTTATTAGATCATATTGTTACAGTACGAAGAGCAAACCGCGCCGATATTTATTCTTTGATACGTCGTAAAGTTCCGATATTAACCTCAGTAATGGTGTAGTATTGGAAAAAAACGTTCTTCTTCGCGAAATATCTGGGCTTATGATTTTTAAACACATTCAGACATTATATAAGATTTAAATTTTGTTTTGTTATTTAGTTAAACGTATCTAGATGGCCGAACTATTTTTGTAAAGAAAAAGACACCTATTTAGAAACATTTTTAATGTAGATCATTACTTAAATACAAAATTTCATTCATATCGGTCATACCGTTTCCGATCAATTATTTGTATATTTAAAAAACACCTATGTAGATACATTTGGAATGTAAAAGATCTAAATGTAAAAATATCTTGGAAACTTAGAAAAGATTTTGGAATGTAAACAAAATAAAAAATCATCCATGCATCCATCATCAAACGGGCCAAGCCGTTTCTGAGAAACCATATTCATATATTTATAAAAAAACGATATGCAAATCATGTTGACAACAATGTAACATTCTTTACTAAGATACTTTATGGTTTGGGATAATTTAGCAAAAGAAATTATAAAAATATCACCGTGACAAGATAAAATTTATTTCATCACAAAGTTCAATAATTACATAAGTACCTGGATAAAATTAAGGAAGTTAACTTTTTAAAGCAAAACATCATTGGATTTTTAAGCGACATAGTTCATTTATTTTCAATACAATTAGTAAATATGATTGCCAAATGTAAAGCCAAAGTAAACGATAATATAAATTATTTTATAAGAAATGTTACTTTTGATTTGATGCCAGTTGAAAAATACTTAAATGGACCAAAGGTAGACAAAATAACAATTGCCAATCTTCATAATATAATGATACCTACGATTTTTCATCGCACATAAATATATTGCGACACTTAAAAGAAACTACGAACGACTGATACTTGGAGGTTTAGGATTTTTTCCAATTTAGTCATGTTTAAATGACTCATTCGTAGGTGTGTGACCTGCCTTCGCCAAAATCGTCCAAATACTATAATATTGTCTCAAATATAGATATCTGATTCCGTAACTCCGATTTCCAATTTAACATCATATGAATTATGACGGACTAATTCAATTAAAAATACAAGTATGTTATACACAATATAGTAAGACATTGAATGATCTTACTATATGTAGTGATTTCAGTATTAAAAATAAATGATTACACGTGATCTTTAATTTACATTTTCCAATTAGAAATCTGAATGTACATCTATTTAATATCGTGTATTTTTTCCGAGTATATTCTACAGGTATTATGTAATAATACCATTTCATGTTAAAATATCTCATTGTGTAGAACATTTTGAAATAAACGTTTATGTAATAATATCAACCATAATACCTGGTAGACACCGTATAGATTTGTAAATGACCCCTGAAAAAATAATATTGGGGAACATAAACACCGTTGTATGTAATACAAATATTGATGGATGTTAATCTCGATGTATCAATATAAACAATATTTACAACTTATATGTTACCATACAATATAATAATATGCATTATTAATCAATGTCACACAACTATTCACGTACCCGAGTATAAATGTGTAGAATAGAGTCTTAATATTACAAGAAAACAGTCTATAGTTATTCATAATTAAATAGCGAGTGTTTATTAAATATGCATATTCAAAAGCTTTAGTAGAACAAATAATTTTCAAGGTTTTTTTTATCGAATACATATTAATGATAGTTTAAATGACAACGTTTCAATATAATTAATTATGATAAGCTTCCTCTTGAAGTAGCTGAATAAAAAATCGCGTCTACGCAATTCATTACTCCCGTATAGCTTAAACAGTGGAAATTAGTTAATACACGTTAAGGGCCTTCCGTGAGCAAAACACCGCGCGATCGAGGTTTTTAGAGGCTATCTAGTCATTACTTAAAATAAATATTGATTAAAAAAATATACAATATATTTCTACAATCTGTCAGCTTTACTTTGTTCGATTCAAATTCATGTTAATGCTGACATATATTTTTAAATTGTCGATATAAATGAACCATAAAAATGAGAAAAATGCAAAGATTCCGTGCGTCTCCTTTTAAAGTACAGAATGTTTTCAAATGAGATTAACATCACTAGATAGGCTATTTAATAACGAATATTTTGCCCGTTTTAAATTTTCGAAAAGACCAAAACCTGATTTTTTAAATCAATTATTCGCTAAATACGTGCATATTCTGCACGTAAACTCACACACCAAGTACACGATTTAGTATGGCGCGAGTCAGTCAAGGCCGTTTGCTCACGGACGGCCCTTAACCGAGACGGTGTGAGTGTTCCTGGCATACCTATGATGGACTCTATACCAACTTGTATCTTTATAATAGTAAAATAGATGGAAAATGTGTAGTCACAAATGTTAATGTTCAATGTACGATGTCTACTTACCATATATCAATAGAAAAATATGATTAGCCACATAATAATTAATTATGGTATCATTCCATTTCATTGTAACTGCTACCTACCTATTCGTGTGAAAAATAAAAATACATTACAAGTGTTTAATTTATTTATTACCCCGCAACACATATCTGGTGAAGGTTGTATTCTGAAAATATTTACATAATATTCAAGGGAACATAGTGTGATTTTATGATAAATGAGTAATAGTATATATTGTCATATACTGAATTAGCTTTATGAAAAATCTTTTTCAATTATTTATGATTAAGACTAAGAGCTTATTATGATTTTATTCGAATAAAATTTTACCTCCAATTAACGTATAAGACCGCAATTTTTTAGTAACTAGTAGGCATTTTTCTTGCGGTATTTGGTGTAAGGGAAGCCCTTCCGAAAACTAGGACAGGTGGTAGTGCTGGTGATTACAGACAAGATGCCACTAAAATTATTCGTGAATGAAGTCTACATGTTTTTCGCATACTTTTGTTTGGATAGATAAATACAATGACTTTTTATTCAAGCTAATAAAAAATATCTGGCACTCGGCGTTAAATCGCGCGCAAGAGGTGCGAGAGTTTGTATCAACTATATACTGAGTGTTGTCAGAGATATGCGAGCTCATGACCCCGAGTTTAGTACGCTTTACATAGAGGATTTACTAAATAATACATTTTTAAAATGAAATGTAAACAACCAATAAATATAATTTTTTATTTATGTTAAGGTAGCGTTTAATTATCCTTTTGACTCCAGAAGGGTATGGGGTATAAGGGCACCCCCCTTATGCCCAGAATTTCAAGCATGACTTTTGTATTTGAACGTGTCATATTTTATATCTTATGTAACATTTACTCAGAACTAGAACTAAGAAACATGCGCTTAAGATCGTTTAAAACGGATTAAATTATGACGAAGGCAAAGAGATGGCTATTTAAAATTGAGAGGAATGAGTAGCACGATAATTTACAGTGCGACAATTTTAAGTTGGCGAGATGAATGAATGCTGCTGTCGTCAAATAATGACCATTTGACGACAGCAGCATTCATTCATCTCGCCAACTTAAAATTGTCGCACTGTAAATTATCGTGTTGATTTATGGTTAATTTAAAATTTTGGCAGATAGTTCTAAGTATATATTTCCAGTTAGTTGCAACAATCAACATTTGCTACCGTCAACTTAAAATTGTTGACCTATAAATGAAAGGAGGATGATTGTTGTTGGTAATTGACATAGGCAAAGGGGGGAAATAAAAACGAATCATCATAATAGTTTATGAAAGTGCATACCAGAAATGACCATAAAATAGAATTCTTAAACCTTTATATCGTCTTATACATTGAGTAAAACCACATAGGTTGCCACTATAGGTCTTAACTACGGTAAAGCACACTTTATGAACAACATCTATATTTATTTGTATTTTATACATACATAAACACCCACCCCTATGACCCATAGGGGTAGTTAGAGACTATTAAATACCACAAGCTATGAACGTAGCACACGTTTAGGACATTCATATATCTTTTCATAACATTTTCGAAGGTTGCGGGCAGGTACTCGTTACGTACCCCTTTCTCAGAAGAATATTAATTTTACCGATATACGTACGGTGTGTCCTCCTCGGGCGCCTTCTTCTGATTCCTCCATTCCACATTCAGATAAATACCTTTCGTAAGTCACCTTTCATCCATCTTCTGCATATGTCCAAACCATTTTCATTTATCTACTTCATCTTGTTACCCCATCATTCTTCAACTTTGATCGATCCCATAACATACTTCCTTATCCGATCAGCAAGATCCGATCATTTGCACCGTATTTACTTGACTTTCATATCTATTCTGTCAAATCCTACATTCACTGCCATACATAAGTGTCGGTATTGGCACACCATTGTAAAACACTCTTGTGTTTTGTGACACCGCCTGGCTGTTCATTATAGCAAGCAAGGCACCATTGACTATGTTACCTATCGTCACTCTGGTTTCAACATCTCTGTCGCTCTTTCCATCTCTCACTATACAGATACAATATTTCTTGTATGTTATTTCTTCTTCAAATTCTTTCACTTGTTCCACTCTCACGTGTCTTATACTGATACTACATTCAGTAGCATCCTTTTCTCTTTTTATCACAGTAAATTTTATCTCATATTAATTTTCATTCCTTTCTCCTTATACGTCACATTCAATAAGGTTTACTTGTCTTGTAACAATTTCGACAACGGCATTAGTAATATTTGGTCCTCGCCTTAGCGAAAACATTTATTGTGCAACCCATCCATTTTGAATCCACATTTCATCACTTCAAAAACTGCCAAACAGCTGTTCATATAGAGGTTGAAAAGCTATGGAGACGCAACATTTACACGAAACCATTACGACCCTTTGAGATGTTATACCAGTCTAAGTACGTTCTATTAACCTGATACAGGCTTCGGAGTTCTCATACAGAAACTTCAAAACCCTTATTGTGTGGCCCTCAACGGCAAATGATATCGGTCCGCTATCGGTCATAGGTTTATTTGAATCTATGAAAAGTGTAAAGTACCGTACATTATTTTGGACTTAGTAAAATGTTTTTCAATTTAGCACCTCATGGAATTTTTTTGATCTGAGCAACATATTCTCCTTCTAAATCCAGATACATCCCACATCTTTTTTCCGTACTGCTCATCACTCTTTTAATCAAAACCTTTGCATATTTATCGACAATAACACCGACGAAATTTACCGACAACGCTGAGAAGATTTAACGAAAAAGATTATGAATGACGAATTCGTAAACATAGTTTCAATTGTAATGCTTTTGGCCATGCACGCTATTACACAATTTACATTCGAACAAATAGTTTCTAAAAGGTTATATATTTTTTTTTAAATCCAATATGAGTTATTTTACCTCAAAAATAAAAACTAAGAACAATTTATTAGAAATAGATCTTTATATCTAAAAATCTATTTTTCTTCAATATATTTTTTAACTATTTCTTATATCATATCCACATTTATATCAATTATATCAATGTACTTAATCTGTAGGGCAAGTAAGAAAAAACGAATTACTAACAAATAAATATCAATATGGCTAATGTTTTAATTGTGTAATCAATGACCGAAATAGATTGGCAAGATGATGATTCAATGACCAACTGTGTTGCATTAGAAAATATTTTGTAGAAAATATTATTCCTTCATCATCATTCATAACATTCGTTCTTGCAACAAATTAAAATGATACTAATTCTACAAAATACCAACTGTTATACCTTGGCAAGAGTACAAAGCACACCAATCTAAACGGGACGTATTATTGCTTTTATTAATATTTCCTTTATTTTCTCTTTAAACACATTGCACGCATTGTCTTGGATTCTGGAGTTGGTGGTGGGTATATTATGGTATAGCAGCTATAAATGTATCGGTATGTATGCAAATAATTATAAAATTTAAGAACACATAAAATGGTATGTACAAATATATCGACTATAGAACAATCTGATTTGAAAGTTTAATATTTTGTTATAATTATTTACGACGTAGAAACATGAACATATATTTTGTGGCATGAATACTCAGATAGTTATTAATCATCTTGTTTACGTATATCAAGACGTATTTATAAGAATTTGTACATTATTTTCTTTCTTTGATTCCCAGCTGTCTTAATTTCCACTACATATATGATTTATATGTTGCGGAAATCTGGAAATAAATCCAAATCTCGTTAACATTTATGAACAAATTGTCAAAAATATGGTAAATTGCGAAAAAAAATTACCTTAATATTCTCATTTCAAATTTTTGCTTGTTGACTAAATACCTACGTGTCTTGGTCTATTTTTATTTTATCGATGATCTGTCCCATTGACGTTAATGCTTTTTCCTGTATGATGTTTGGTTCTGATGGAAGCTTATATTACGTGCTGGCACAATAAATAATATAAAAGGACATTGTGCTAACATACTCTTATTATAAACCCTTTATTTATCCTACGACAGTTGTCTTCGACTGCAAAGATTGACCGATGGTTTTCGCTTCTGCCTGCCAACCTGCCGGCTCTGTCTCGGCCCGAGAGCGGTTTTATTTCTGGTGTTGAAGAAGCACATGATGCAGCAACAATCGCCGAAGCCAGGAATCTACTATTACAACTGGGCGCCAAGAAGAAACGACGTCTCCTCCCTATACGCTTCACTAGAAGAAAGGTTTTAGTCAATAATCATACATTACTATAATATCTAGATTGACTTGTGGGTATTGTTCGAAAACCTTTTTATAGAACACTCGGTCAATGTAACTATTATCGAACACGGTATGATTGTCAGTTAAATGGATGGGAACATACTGGACAGAGACCAAAAAATATTGATTTCAATGTCGATCCAGTAAATCCGCTGATTCGACACGCTAGACGATGTCTAAACTGAAGGTCATAGTAAAATGTTACGGCATGTTTATGTGTTGCATAAATTCATTTAATCTATAAACATTTCGGCTTGTTTGTTGCTTTTTAAATACTAAACATGTAACGCTGAGCAAAATATACACAGAAGCGGTTATTAAAGAGGGAATTTTTGAACAATACACACATCGTGTTCGTAGTGCAATTTTCGTACTATCGTGATTTTGTGAGTGTATTCGAAAGGTATTATTCTAACTGCTATTGAGTAAATATTCGAAACTATTATACTGGACTGTTTATATTACCAACGAATGGTGCTTTCCGAGTAAATGAATATAACGCTAATACGTAGTTGTTTAGTTGAATTGCAGTGATCTCAATTGCCTCAATTTAGTTTTACTTGAAAACTTACTGATGGAACTAATGAAATTCCGTTAACATTCAATATGATTATCCCCTAACAACATTAACGTAAGTGATGTAATGAACTCTACTTAGATTGCTTAGTTTAATTCATACATAGAGTAATACACATCACACAGTATTAAAACTTTGAAGTTTTGGAATTGTTTTCGTTTACTTGATTTCTTTTATGCAGGTGCTCTTTATAATATAATCAATAAAAGTTTTCTTTTAACAAAGAAATCAAAAGGGCTGAATTACCCGATGAAATTTTAAACACTTTTGGATACTTATATGTCTACTACTTTGTTTCAAGTTTGAACTACTCAGATGTGATCAGTAACTATGATAATTAATTGACTTGGAAAAGTGGTATCACTTTTAAGTGTGTATATAATGATCAAATTTACAGAATAAATATTTGATTTGAAAAAATGATGCAATTAAATGTATTACTTGTTTACTAAAAATATCTGTTATAGACGAATTAATGAATTCAGAATAATTATTTATAATGATGCGAGTCGCGGACACTGCACAACCTACACGCGTATGTACACAAGGCGGAGCCTCTCTAAAGTACAGTGTGCTTAGTGCGAGATCTACTTCACGTGCGATCCAGAGAGCGGAAACTGCGGTTTGTACAGTAACGACTTCTATTGAAACTCGATATCGCTGTATTCCTTCTATGGAAATCGCAGTGAACACTGTCGGGATCGAATGTGAAGAAATTTCCCACTGGAATACCTATTGAAGTTTTGACACGTCACTACGAATAAAGGGTAGGCGACGACATGCTCGCGTTGTCACGCTTATAGCTGCATCATTATAATATGAAAACATGTTACTTACTAAAAGTTAATTTTATTTAATAACAAATCGGGACTGTTATCATTGTTAACTGATAACTGGACATCGGATTATATGCATTAACAAAATGGCAAACAATGCGTGCAATATGCTCTAATAAAAAATAAATAATAGTAAAAAAACTAAAATACACGCTTTTATAGAAAGTCTAACTAAAAAATAGAAATATTAATATGAAGAAAACGTATTTTATTTATGACAGATATTACTGGGTAGAATTTGAAATGTGGTGCAAACTGCAGTTCGTCACTGTTCCCGCTAAACGATATACCCTTTGTACCTTGAATTGTACCTTGTTTGTACCTTAAAATGTTTGTGTGATCCACAAATATTTGTTTCGGGGTCTGGGTGTTGTGAGACCGAAAGTCTCTCGTAGTTCCTGATACCCACGACACAAAACTTGTATCTTACTGTGGGGTCAGGACTATGTATGTGACTGTTGGGTGTTATATATTTATTCTAAAAAAAAAAAATTATACACGATCGGCGAGAACGTATTAGATTAAACAATAACGCTATACGAATTCTATACATTTGCAAATGCATATAATCCGATGTATACTGATAACATTCCTGGAATTTAAATTTTTTATTAGTCTCGCATGTTTTGTTGTTTTTATTAAATTAGTGAGCTAAGATTTTTGAAAATGACTGCGTTTATGCTTATTATGTACGAGTGTATGCTAAAAATTTAGTTTACTTTTTTTTAAATTGTAATTGTGCATTTCTAGGCTAATTTGACGTCGTACACCTCTATGTGATGTTGAATAAACGACTATCGACGACGAAATCTACTGCTTTCCGTGATATGTTAAATGATGGAAGTGGATAGTAGGTCGAATTATGTACCGTTTTTGGATGCATTGGCATCTGGCAATCTGGCTGGTAACCTTAGCAAGAAAAATACCTGTAAAAAATATAGCACGTTACTATCTATGTAGCATGATGAAAATGCTAAGTATTTAAACAATGGAGTGCTATGTTATTAATGCAGTTGGTTTTCTTGTCGTGATCACCGCCCACAGGTAGAGACGTCCATGGGTATAGTAGGTACATATTATAACAATTACCTTCAACACAAACTCCACAAGACTAAATACCAATTAATATTGTGTTCATAATAATATTTGTATTAAGGCCGCGTGTATCTACTTCAAAATAGCCCACTTCCTAGTAAATAAATATCAGGGCCGCTATGCTACAAAACGATACGAAGTGACGAAGTTCAGAAACGTAGACCTAATGTGACATAGAAAATCCATCACAATGATAATATTCGTAATATAAAATAGTGTGATTAAATTAAATTAGTAGGACTATTTTTTTATTGTTGCAACGTCTTATGTTGCACTTTTTATGTTTTAATCACTTTAACATTCATATTCTAAGAACCACACAAAATAGGTAAATAAATAATTTCCATATATATGCTTTTAATTACAAATTCATCTTAATTGTACTAATTTATATCAAAAATATTATTGTTGGTATGGCTATTCTATACCTATTTTACTCTATGTATATTCCGCAATTCGTTGCGGAACATAGGGGCTCAGGAGGCCTATTAAGCTGATGCATTTCACGAATATTCTCGGTGTACGGCAGTTTTAAAGAATAGGAATTAGTAACTTAACTGTAAGAATAATTTTGTAGCTTGTATGACATACAGCGACCAAATATTATGAAATTTATATAATTCACAATCCGTATATAAACATTGTAATGTAATGCAATTTGTACAATAGGTTTTATTTAATTAAGAACATCTGTGAGTAAATGAGACTGCTATGAAACACTTTGTAAATTAGAATGTGTACTCAATTTTGTATCTAATGATTGTAGATGGTAATATGTAGTGCCATAATTATATTCCTTTTGGATTGTCCTAAAATTGTATTAAATAAAATGTTATTATAAAATTATATACCATGAAATATCACGGCGTTATAGAAAATAGGTAAACAAATAATAATGTTGTTATGTTCGTTCTTCCGATGTTAATTGTATTATTTATGAAGATGTTTTAGTGAACTTGTCCCATATTACAGCTAGCTTAAATAAAACAAACAATATGAATACTGAGTACTGCCCTATTTATTTCATATTTCGATATAAATACCAAAGTAGCTGTCTCTCTGTATGGCTGGGCTATAGACTAAACTGCCGAAACGATTTTGTAATTTTTGTATGATACAAATAAAGATTTTAGGTTATAGAATGCTTTTGTCTTTGAAAATACAAGCATGTCGATGGTATAGGGGCGAATTTTTACATTATATGTTATATACGTACTAGGTGTGTCAACTTAAAATGACCATTCATACTAAGAAGTGAACGACCAAGAACATTCATGCAGACGAAATCACGAACTGAAGCTAGTACTGCTGGAACTAGTACTACTGCTAGTAGAACTGGAATAAAACTTTATAAAACGTTTTTTTTTTGTTTAAAGATATATATTTGTGAGAGATTTAAATGCTCATCTGCTTCCTCCCCACTTTACCTCTTATTATATATATTCTTTGGCTCTTATTTTTTTCGTATACTTATTATTAAGATATATTTTCTTATGTACCTATACGCTTAGCCAGCGTTTTTTGAGTTATCCACCACGGAAACTAGTTTGGTATACATACTGTGATATACGTTTCTACGCATATCATAGGAATTTGCGACCGACGTACTTCTGAGGTTTACTCAAAACGTGATCAAATCATGTCCATTATGGTAAGAGACATTACTGGCGTTTGATAAACCTATACTATTATTATTGTATTGTTTTACTGGAATAGATTTAAATCAATATACTTCAACATGTGAGTACCATACCTACGTGCATTCATTAATTATATTCTTTATGATCGTTTATCATAATATCCCTAATAAAATGATTTTCTAGAATAAAAATACCTACTTTGGATTACTTAAACTAATGGACATAGTCATTAGTCTGACGTTATTTGTATAATTAATACGGTATTATAAATTTATGTAGGTCTATAAAAATGCTAACTGAGGATTAGTGCACCAAAGCATTTTTGAAGATAGTATATTAATAGTCTTTCTGTGGTCCGTCAATGTATGTCATTTACAAATTATCGCAGACTCGTGTGCTTTAGTAGTACAACAGGTATCACAAAAGTTAATAGATTTTAATATCCAATGTCTTGTAACAATTTACAAATGTTTTGGTACAATCCACTGAAAATCTGCTATTACTCGTAGTATTTTTTTATTGGTGTAACTCAAGTACTCAATGTATTAATCTAATTAATTTGTGGACTTCTAAAATTATTACAATTTCACGACATCTTGTTGAGAACAAACAAGTTTGGACAAACTATAAACAAATATAAATATATAATTATGGTTTACTGTTTAAAAGGGTAACGTTATTATTACAATCTTCAGATAATTTACTGAAAGCAGTCATTTACACCACTAAAATCCTAATTGTCTGTTATAGTAAAAGATGACTACATAATGTCCTTTGCCGAAGCGTTCAAGGTTCTCATAAAATTCAACAAGCTAAAACTTTAATGGTGTCACGTTTCGTGTTGATGCTAATCTAATTAGTTATAATAATAAAGAGTGATTGTATGAACTGACTGATAATTGATATAGTTTTGTGTTCTTTAGTTTATATAAATTTTAATTTTACGTATAAGTTATTTTTATTTTAGTTACATTGCAATATAATCATTGAAATACTTATTTAGTGGTTTTATTTATTTTTGACCTTCGTTTACAAAACATAGTTGATTCATACATTTTCAAGCGGATTCTCCATATGTAGGGTACCGCATAAAGCCATTTATCCACTGCCGCCATCACTGAAAACGAGATGACCATGCGACGCGCTGAAGTAGCGATATATAAGTACATTTGCTATGGCCGTCGGTCCACTGAACGCCCGTCATCCGAGCGTTGCGCCGCGCCGCGCCGCCGTCGCGACGTCGTCCCTGCCGCCGAAGTTTCGAGTAGTTAGCCGCGACCATTATAACTCAGCCCGAGATGGTGACATGATGGGCCGATGTGTCGGCAATACGTTTGAACTTGTCCACACACTGCCGTCGCCACTCGCCCGGATTTTGTATTATTTAACATAACATAGCATAAAAAAAATTGCCAAGAAATTTAAATACGACATTTATTTAATAATAGAAGTAAAGAATGTTTGTACGATAAAACTTGAGATGTATGTATCCTAAGACACAATTTTGGGAAAGACTGCATGTGTTTGTGTTTCTGGAGCCAAACATTAATGATATGGACAGAAAAACCAAAGATGAAATTAGTATACCACCTAAATTTCAGTTAGTCCGTCACGTCATCTTGAATTCGGCCCAAATAAACCTCGTTTTCGGTGACAGCGGCAATGGACAAACAGCCTAACTGAGTAGGCCCCTATGGTAGTGGAGACATGCGTGAGGGACGTGTTGATGTTAGTATATATTGTATACTATTCATCACGTGTGTAGCGCGACTGAGCTGTTATGTCATATTTCATTCGTGATCATTCTCCCACATCGCTCCACTACTACTACTACACTACTACTACTTAAAACGATATCCAGGGTGGGGCGAGGGCCCCATCTTGCCCCAGGTACGGACATACTTCCGTATACTTAGAATGTGTTATATTAAAGTACTAATAACCACAGCAAAAGTTGGTTGCCAATATAATCGTGAAGTTATTACTTGGTAGTATGTGAGAAGCCGTCGGGGTTGGTTATATATATTTCTGCTGCCAAGTAGCACTATGTAAGCACTGTGTGTTTCGGTTAGCAGGACATAAAAGTCACTGAAACTACTATAACGGATTCACATGGTAGGATTTTAGTTGGTCAACAGACTTGAATCACCAGAAACTACATGGTTTTCGCCGATCAATTTGATTTGAAATCTGTTCACACGGTTTAAGCCGAATGCAATCAATTTCACCGTGTGAATCCGCTATAAGTAATTGGCTTCCGTTAGCACCATATGGGTGGGACGGCTAAATCAACAGTTCAGTTTATCTGTAATTACATCTACAAGGAATTGTCAATCGATCTGACCGCTTTATTGATATTGCACATAACACCGTATATGTTCAACAAGGGGCATTTGATAAACATTAAAACAATTTCCACACAATTGTTTTACCTTGTTTTTAATTAATTATAAGTACAACCAAACACTATATTCTACGACATCATGTCGATAGAGTAAACAACATTGCTTCAGATATAATAAACAAATCCAAGAGTTTTCTATTATCTATTACCAACTTAAAAATACAATGCGCGCCGAATTAAGAGCTCTCGTATACTTCGTCGATTCAAAATATTGCTATAATTCTGCACAGAAACCTAATTTCGTATGGCAATGAAAAATCTTTAGATTTTCTCATATTCATTAAATTCTGTTACTTTGCTGTACACTTCTATGAAACTGTGTAACTGATAATAATAATAATAACTATTTTTATAAACGTACGGTACAAAATTGAAACTGTCTACAGCGTGGCTCTACCTCTCAAAAAATTATATAGCTAATTCATAGTATCCATATCAAATATTTTATCGATATTTGAAAGAGTGTAATAACATAAATGTATATTATAGTTCGACATTTTGACTAAACGAACTAAACGAACTACAAGGATCTACAAGGTGGTAAGTCCCTCAGCCCTTATTTCAGCCGTCAAGCAACAGTGTGTTTCGGTTCGGTGATGGACATTGAAGTCCGTGAAATTACTGGGCATTATGAGACTTAACATTTTATGTGTCGAGGTGACGATAATTAAATCTATCCTCTTTATAATTTTATTTAAGACACAAGTACATACAAATATTTATAAAAATCTAAGTACACGTTAAACATAACTTTAACAGCAAATTAAGATGCAGATATTATAGAGTTCATATAGTTATTTCAACGTAGAAAATATAACACAATACAGTAACGTAGCCTTGCGAGCACTATTAGTATATTGTAGTAAAAATATAACTTATTTACATACGACAAGAGTTATTTGTCGCAATTACGTTTTACAACAACTATGTAACACTATGTTACTTTATTTTCAGTTCCGCACGTAATCTCTTTTATCTACTTATCTAAAATAAATAGAAACAATTGGGGGTTGGATGTATTAACATTTACAATATTGCAGAATTCCAATATTCATTCTGTATTGATAAAATATCATTTATAATTTTGTTTAATATATATGGGTGATTCTACAAAAATTGGGTAACTCAATGTCACCAGCCAATATATACAAAGTCTTATTATATTGTATTGAAATAACAATTTATTTTAAAACAATGAAAAGTCCTTTATTTGGTCACCCAATTTCACTTCTTCATTTTAAATACAAGTTAATAAAAAAACAAAATTAATACTCAAAACGTCAGTCCGTTGGCATGTCACAATCCCGAAAACCAACAATCAAGTGACTATCCATTAAACATTATCATTGATTTAGGAAAACTTACTAATTTACTACAATCTGTGATGTACATAGTATTATATACTACAACTTTCATAATGCAATGTTCTCTATTTTATTTAATAAAAAATAAGAAACTTTGTGTTTAGTTTCTTTCGTCAGTCCGTTGTGTGTTCTTTAAATTTAAAATTCGCGGAGAATATCACCGAGTCAAGGTCAAATCCCTGTTTAAGTTTTAATGTTGGTAATGAAGTTAGTTGCGGACCGCACAATTTGACGGCCGCCATAATAGTACCAGTGTTTGGGTTGTGTTTGTCGTCTATACACGTGCGAAGCCAGTCAAAATGTCAGTCCCATGGTGAGTCGTTATTTTCTTGTTAATCTGAGGTTTATTTTCATTTATACATAGTTAACTATGGTTTGTTAAAATGTAGTTTGTTGATATTCGAAATTACCAAAAAAAACATTAGTTTTGATTATAACCTCAAATTATGTCTATTTCGTCAATCCGTTGGCGTCAGTCCGTTGTCAGGTACTGATGTTTTTTTTTTTGTTTTAGAGCACTTTTATCGTAATTGCTACCGTGTGTAAGCATTTCTATTTTATATTTCAGTTAAAAACATCATGCGGCACGCTAAAAACAATTTGACTAGGGAAGAAATATTAAAAAAAAAGAGAGAAGCCGAAAAGTGACTGGCCCGATTTGGAACAATATAATCATTAGATTAGCCATCATATAGACCCGAATTTGTAATGATTTGATTGAATAACTATAGTAAACAAAATATCCTCAAAAGTTACCCAACTTTTGTATAATCACCCATATGTATAGTAATCGACCGGGCAGTCCGCAAATAGGTATTAAGTTTAGGCGGGAATAATAAAGTAATATTATTTTGCAATATAACAATGTATCAAGATGGTAGGTAGGTCCCTCGTATGCTAGAGGCCGTCTGGTTTGGTATCACCGCTTTGTCTATTTCTGCTGTCTAGCAACAGTGTGTAAGCATTGTAGTGTTTCGGTTTGAAGGACATTGAAGCCAGTGAAATTACTGGGCATGAAACTTAACGTCTTATGTCTCGGGGTGAGGAGCGCAGTTCTTTTTTTTTTTTTTTTTTTTTTATAACGTGTGGGGCTCTGTGCCCCACTCTCGTTCCCCCTAACTTAGTTAAGGACCTTATTGGTCATTTACATTTTCAATACATCCTAACCCATTTTGGGTTTGCCTAATCTTTTATTTATTTTATTGATACATATTTTTCCTAATCTATTCGAGCGTTCTAACCCTTTTTGGGTGGCCTAGTTTACCTTTATTATTTTCAATTTATTAATTTATTTACTTTATCTTATTCTAAACAGTTTTTTTTCCTTATTTTTAAATACATTTTGTTTTTTAGCTACTTACACTCTATTCTTACATACTATTTTGTGAACAACTATTTTTACATAAACTCAATTATGTAATTCAGTTTGTCTTATTATCTATTTCTATATATTACAATTTTTGTGATTTCCTTACAGTATTCTAAAAACTTTTCTCTTGTATTTACATTTCTTACTAGTTTGCTAAGGTTGTTTATATCTACTTTAACGCCTAATTCTATTTCAAAGTTAGTTTTCCGACAAAGGTGCGCTGGACACTCTGTTATTAGGTGTGCCACAGTTTGTGATACGCTAGGGTCGCAGATGCACGCCGGACTCTCCTTGCACCTGAAGCGATAGAGGTACTCGGAGAATCCGCCGTGCCCCGTGAGCACCTGCGTTAGGATATGGTCTATTCGGAGCTTGCGTATTATGCTATTCGCCTTTCTTGCGTCAGGAAAGAACAGTTTTGTTGTTGAGGCTGTTTCTCCATCTCTGTATCTCACACTCCACTCGCAGATCGAGTCCTGTCGGATACTCTATTTGCGTATGAGATGGGGCACAGGTCGTAGTGAGCTTTGGTCTTCAGGGTTTGGGCGGCCTGTTTTGCCAGTTGATCTGCTCTCTCGTTCCCCTCCAACCCAATATGTGCCTTTATCCAGAAGAAATTTATTTTTCTGCTGCGTTCTCTTAGGATTTTTAAGTTTTCTTTTATTTGGAACGCTATTGGGTGGAGGGAATCGTCTCTGGTGATGACTTCGAGGGCAGACCTGGCATCACTGAAGATGTTATACTGATCCGCTTTTCCTTTGAGGGCCTCATCTGTTGCGATCTTGAGGGCCAGGAGCTCCGTCAGGTAGACGGTGCAGTAATGCTCGAGTTTAAGCTTTTTTGCCTTCGTTTCAGCCGCTCCTTCCCATATGGAAAGTGCAGCCCCGACTTTGCCATCGATCTTGCTTCCATCCGTGAATATACTAGTACATTCACGGACGAGTCGGGCTAGTTCTGCTCCGTCTGTCAGGTGTTGGAACTCCAGGCTTCTTCAGGAGGAGCGCAGTTCAGTGCCATGCAGTGCTGTGTAATTCTAAGTTCTGTGTGGGGTTGCTTCTGTTTATAGGCAGACGTGGCGCTTATCATCAGGCGAGCGACTTGCTCCTCTCGTCATTCAATCAAATAAAAAAAAATGTGTGTTGTTGTTTGTTATTTCAAGTGCTGCGGTTATTTTGTGGGATTTATATGCTAGCTTTAGTTAACTTCAAATAAATCCAACAAAATTAGTACATGTTGAATTACCACAAAGATAAACGAGTGAGTTTGACTTAAAAACAAACACCAAACATGGTTTACTCAGGGTAAAGGTAAAGTTACGAAATTCAGTTACGTGCTCGAATTACACAGGCCCACAAATTTCAATTTTTGGAACGTTGTTTTTATCTGAGTGTTAAATATCGTTAATTTTAAGTGTTCTGAACACGGAAACACCACTGATTTTTTTCTATCACATCAGGTTTTTTTTTAAAACGGTAACAACTTTTATCATAAAATTTTACGAAAAAATCGATTATTATGTTAAAAAAATACGTATATTTCGACGTTTATAAAGGAAATCTTAATTACAATCATTTAGGATTATTTAGAGTGACTTCTTTTACGTTTTTCTATAAAATTACGCCTGGGTGTGACTTTTTTGTGAATATTATCACTTATGTAAATTGCTGTGGCTGATTAGAAAACGGTTGAAAATTTCCATTGACTCTTGACGCTGTTTATTTGGTTCTGGCGATGTTGAACTAAGATCAGAAGTTTAATTTGGAAGTACAGGGTATCATCCCTAGTAAAGGGTAGTGCAGGAGCGTGTTGCACCGTACGATGACGGGGTGACGACTGACCCGTCTTCACCAGCTGCGCAGTTACCCATTTAATTTTTACTCTGTTACACTTATTGTTTTTTTTTTGTAATAATGTATCTTAAAATTTGAAATGAATTAATTTGGAAGTGGTATTGGAATTTCTGGACCGTGTGGGATTGGACGAGTAACAGAGGTAACATTTGCATAGGCTATTTTATTTTTATTCTTCGCACTAATACCTTTCACATTCATACACCATAAATAGCAATCATTGATATGGTTAGTTAGTTCACTGCATATAATAGGCATACGAATAGGTAAATTTATTTACAATTTGTCCATTGCCTTAATTGCTCGACACAAATCGAACACACTAACTCCGGAGTTCACAATTTCAGTTGTATTTTGAAGCCGAAATAAGCATTATATGCATTTTGCACAAAATCATTAATATTTTGTTTTTTCTACGATGTTATAAAATTGCCACAAACGTAATAAAAGGTATTTACATTATTTTTACACTGCCTTCGAGCCATTTTGTTATAAAAATGTTGTTCAACCACAAATCATTGATAAGATTCAATAAAATCAAAAGTAAAATTCTAACACTCTTTTTTTTTATGAAATACTCTAATTTTCGTATAAATTTTATAAACAACGTTACTGTAACAACTTATTTTCAAGTAGCGTCTTGTCACTGGGTGTGTCGCTGTTACAACTAATAAGTTTTCTCACGTGAAGTTACACATTTTCAAAAATGAGCGCCAAAACTTAATAATTCAATTCACTTTTACTAAAAACATAAAAGATTCTGAAAAATTATTTATTTTTTAAATTTGATGTGATATGATAAAATGAGGTTCCGTCTTGCCATCAGTACTATAAAACTGTTAAAAAAAATCAATAATATTTGAAACAACGAAAATCATGTCGGCCAGTGTTATTATACACTCATCATCCACGAATATAATATAATGAGTATGTAAATTGGTTAGCAGGTAAGATTACAATAAATGAAGATTAAACTGCTTAAACATCAGTCTTTATAAGTACAGATTTTATTTGTTCTAATTTCTAGGGCCGACTTGCACTTGGGGTGCTATTGTGTTGATAAAGTTCCCCAATAATATTTTTTCTCACATATCTTCGATGTACAGACAGCGATCCGTTAGATTTTTATTATATGTATATAGATGAACTTATACACGAATTAAATGTTTCCGTAGCTTTCAAAGTTTAGGAACCGCTAGTCTACAGCATTAATGAGCCGGCAGCAGCTGAGTTTGGTGAGCTGAGCTTGCTTTTTTTGAAACAAACTGCCTATGCATCGATTGTGATTCTTGGTTTAAAGTGGATTAATTGATACTGGGTGAGAGACTACTACTGTTTATTGACACCCAAAACACAAGAGGAATAGGTGCGTTGCCAGCTTTGAAAACGTAAGTAGATTAGATCGGTCAATTCTTTTCTTTCGTATACACTATTATTTTTTAATTATAGAAGAAAAAAAAACAGGGGTATCAGTGTCATTTACCTAACCCAAATATCACATTAAAAAATTAAACAAAAATATCAAAAATTTTAGAACGAAAAACATTAAATTATTGTTACAACTTTCCGTATAGTAACTTGTTAGGTACGATTGACGAGCGCGGGGGCAGGGGTGCGAGGCGGGCGGCGCGCGCGACGCTCTGTTGCCGCGGCGACGGCGGCAGCGTTACAGTAGGCATAATTTTTTGCACAAATTGGATAAACTAGGACTGCCTGTAACTTTTTTGTCTTATGTACAATTTAAAAAATAGATTCACCAAGACATTAGTAACATTCGCGGCTATCAGCTGATTTTTTTTCTTTGGTATTTAAAAAATAGTGGTGTATAGATGTGACTCCATAACATATTTCGTTGGCAAGGAAGAAACTGACGTGAAATCATTAACTCATATACAAACCACATCAACATAGTCGTGTATTAATGATAATAATATTAATGTAAAGCTATTATTGGCCGACCAAACAGTTCTTTTAAATTTCTTGTTAATAAATTGATTATAATTAACTTCATACACCGCTATAACCAGAATCGGCGGGGCGTAGGTGGTTATCTGTTGAGGTGTTCCTATTTTCCTTCTTACTCATATATAACATTTTTTTATCAAATTAGTTTGAGACCACAACTAGCTCAAAGCCCTATCGAACATTAAAAAATAATCACCAAATGGGCAGACTTTTGTGTGAATATACAAAAATAGATATATTGAAAACCGCCTTATTTTTGAAATCACCTAAAAATAACTACGTCCAGGCTAAATGCCAAAATCAGATACAAGAAACGATTATAGCGCGTTACAAATGTACAGTCCCAATGTACAATGTACGAGAACCAAGACTCGTGACCATTTAATAAGTGACTATTGTCATTTAATAACACATTTACATTGCTCTCAGTTAAACGTGACTTCACATGTACAAGCCTATTATTGGCATGACTCCATTCGCAAAGGCCGTAAACGACAATTAACGAAATGTCAAGCCAATTTACGTACTGGTATTAAGATGAAACTTAAATCGTATGTTGTTTTTTTATACTTGAATGACGAAACGAGCAGATCTCTCGCCTGATAATAAGAACTTTGAATAACAAAGTACTGTATGGCAGTGGACCGCGCTCATAGCCACGAGACTATAGATGTCATAAAATAAATATTAATAAATACACCAAAAGAGTCACATATAGTCCTGACCTCACACTAAGATACGAGTCTTGTGTCTTGGATATTTTTTAAAAGACCATATCCAGATCCGATACAAATATTCATGAATCACACAAATATGATATGGGATACATTATATCGGTGATGGTGCGGGTATATACCCGTGGGCTCTTCTTTCCCCACTGCTGCGCCACAGAGGCTATCAAATTAATGCCCAGTAATTACATTGGTTTCAATGTCATTCAAATCGGAATACTACCACCTAGCAAGTGATGATTGAATTCACTATTGATGGATCTGTCCAGTGTAATCTATCAAAACTTATCGATATCGTAAAATATTTATCATCTACGACTACCGTTACATTCCAAACTGGTAGCCAGAAGTGAAACGAGCTCACAATTTAAAAAATAATATTTGTTCGATGAGTTAGGTAAAATTTCACGTTTTTTTTTCCGACGAAGAGTTATGACAAATTTCGGTTACCTGACCTGAGAATGGAATCTAAGTACACTGCTACTAAACCTATGAAGTGAGCAAAATAAATTGAAACTGAATCTACGCTTGTTTAAATTATACCAGGGTTCGAAACGTTGTGTTTTAAATGTTCGATTTATCCTATCGATACTGTAAACTTATTGTAAAGTAGACACGTCGATGACTCCCAGACGATGGAAACAGAAAATATATGACTCACAGAAGTGAGTTTACAGTACCGTTTAGCAACAAATATAATGTTAGTTTAGAACGATAATCTACAAAAAAATAAACATTTTGTTACAAATCCTTATGACAAATGACCGGTTCTGTCAGATACCAATATAGTATGTAATGACAATAGGATGTCGGATTTTCTATGTGAACAGAAAATAACTTTCATGCAGTGCCTTAATTTGGTAAAGTACATTTTCCTTTTTTTGTAGATCGGCAAACAAGCAAGTGGATCACCGTTATTACTAGCTTGAATGACAAGACGAGCAGGACGCTCGCCATAAACAGCAGCAACACCATACTGAACGTTGATTTATAAAGAACTGCATAGCAATGGACTGCGCTCGTCACCCCGAAACATAGATTATCAAGTTTCATAATACCATATGATATCAGTGGCTTCAATATCTTCCAAATTGAAACACAACAGTGCTTACATAGTGGTACCAACCTAGATGCCTTTTGCATACGAGGAATCTATCACCTGATGATATTTTAAGTGGTCTCCACCACCCGTAAACATCCAAAATACAAAATGAAAAATGGGTGCGTTGATTTGGAAGGGGACGGGGGATAATGGCCTCCAGACGAAACATAACAACAAACTGCCACTTTGCTTCAGTTTTCTATTAGCCATTGGTCGATCGAGCCCATTCAAGCTGCAGACAAAAATGTCTACAACACGGCTCTACCACTCACAAAACATAATACCTTCATGTTGGAATATTGGACTAATACTAGTACTACTGAGTTTGTCATCCGAAACTTCTTGTTTAATTGATTATCCCTGTTTAAAACACCTGTTACAAGTTCCTACAAAGTGCGGACCCTTGATGGCTATCTCATTAAATCTTACTGAACAGCGACAAAGCTGGACAAAGCAGACCCAACGTTACTTAGTGTACTCTGATTTAAAGCCCCTGGGCAATAATGTGTTTGCTGTCAGACCTTTAAAGGTCATGTAATACACACTGGATATAATTATCTAAATATATAAAACTCAAAGGTGACTGACTGACATAGTGATCTATCAACGCACAGCCCAAACCACTGGAGGGATCGGGCTGAAATTTGGCATGCAGGTAGATGTTATAACGTAAGCATCCGCTAAGAAAGGATTTTGATAAATTCTACCCCCAAGGGGATAAAATAGGGGATGAAAGTTTGTATGAAATTTTGTCAATCTTAAACATCACGCGGGCGGAGCCGCGAGCAAAAGCTAGTATATTATAATTTACTTTAGTTATCTTACTGCCGCACTCAGAGATGTCAGTACAGTTGCATTGCCATTGTCACTTCTTAAAATCCAACTATTACACATTCTGAGCTAATTAATGCTTTACACTCCGTTACTGAATACAGAAAATCGTTTATGCTACGTTAGTGGTCATTACAATAATCTTAATTGACGTCGCAGAGGAATAATCAAATTCTAATCACTTAATGACAATAACAGTTGACTAATATCTCTGAGTGCGACAGTTAGAATTTATTTATTTTAATTTTTTTTTATGTCTATCTTTATATATAATACTATTGCATCTCTGTGTTACCGTGCAACTTTTGAACGACTTTACATGTTGATATATTTAGCATAATTTATTTCTATATAGACTATGGTTCATAGCTATACATATAACGCCACGGTCCACGAAAGCGGAGTATTAACATACACCCGGGTGAAGCCACGAGGGACATTTGTGAGTGGTAGAGCCACGCTGTAGACAGTTTTGTCTACAGCATGAATGGGCTGGCTCGACCGGGTCATTACCACTGTCTCACAGAAAACCGACGTAAAGTAGCGGCTTGTTGCTGCGTTTCGTACGGTGAGTGAGATATCCGGAAGCCCAGATCCCCTCCCCTTCCCTATCCCTAATTATCCATTTCCTTTACGGTCGGCAACGCGCCCATGATTCTTCTGGTGGTGGGCGTACATGGGCGGTGGAGATCACTTACCATCAGGTGACCCACTTGCTCGTTTGCCGGCCTATACGCTTAAAAAAATAAAACAAATAAATTCATATAATATTAAAGCTATCTCACACAGGCATACGTGAGAGGTGCGAAGACTCTACAAAATACATTATTAGAAAGATAAGATAAATTATGCAATGATTCAACTTAATGGTTTTATTATGAAAATATGTTACGAGAACCGCAACTTCCTCCGTCGTAGTCTTCGGACAATTACCATTTTAGTGTTTCAATTTAAAGAATGTTAGTTCTATTATGGTCTCGTAGAAATAAATGTACTGTGTATAATGCATGAATGTTTAAAGACCTGCCTTTCAAATAGTACTACAATAATAAAGATATTATTTATTTTTTCGAATTAATACAAATATGCAATGAATGCGACATTTTTGAGTGGTAGTGCCACGCTGTAGACAGTTTTATCTGCAGCATGAATGGGCCAGCTTGACCGGGTCGTTACCACTGTCTTACAGAAAACCGATGTAAAGTAGCGTCTTACTGCTGTATTTCGTGTGGTGAGTGAGATATCCGGAGGACCAGATCCCCTCTCCTGCCCAATCCCTTAATTACCCCTTACCTTTAAGGTCGTTGCCGGTCTATGCTATAAAAAAGCAAAGAATAATAAATTCAGTCAGTCTCTCAGGAGAAAAATTACTAATTACATAAGGCCTTACTCAAGTCTATATTAGATGACCATAATCACATGTCTGTATTTATGAAATATATGAAGATTGCCAAAGCGTATGATTTAAATCCTAATTGTGTACATGGGCATCTTATACATATAAAGATAATATTACAGAGATGTAAATATAATATTTCTAGAAAGGTTATCTGTCATATCAATCACAACTATAAATCACTGCACGACGGAATTTTGACTCCACTTGCCATGGATAAGATATGTGTTATATATCATCGAATCGATAAAAATATAAACAAATAATATAATAACTTTATATATAAATCATCTCTCGGTCGTGGTCCCTCACGTGGGGTGACTCCACCATTGTAAGGATTCCGTTCTATGCTATTGAAATGACGGAAATCTTATAGCAGAGTCCAGTAGAAGTAGGTCACCATAAGTGACTTCTACCTACACTTCGTGGACACCCACAATATGAACTTTTTAAAAGCAGTGTCGATCTTGAAGGAAAGTGCCTAATTATTAAGGGATCGGGAAGTAGCGGGAGATTTGGGCCACCGGATATTTCACTCGTCATACGCAACAATAAGCTGCTATTTTACGTCGGTTTTCTGTAAGACAGTGATAATAATCCGGTCGAGCTGGCCCATTTATGCTTGGGACCTGTACCTGGGACCTGAATTGTCTACAGCGAGGCTCTACCACTAATAGTTGCTCTAACCTCATAACAATGTACAATTTTCAAGTTTAGAAGCGTAACTTTATCTTCTAACTGACCATAAATAACAATGTTTAATCCGGTGATAATGATAATAAAGTTCTTTTGTTCAAGTTGAAGAATAATCTATATAAATAATAATATAAGTTTTATCAACACCTAAAAACAGAGTTTAAAACATAACTAAAAGTAAAAACAAAATTGGCCTGCCGTAAATAAAACAGTAAGTTTTATTAAATTTTATCCTATTTTTCTATTTTCAGTGGTACGTGGTAGTAGGTACAGCTATGGTATATAAATTCTAACACAGTTACGACGTGTGAGCTGTTGTCTCTTTGAGAAATTTTATTTTTTAATTCCGTACTCCATCATCAGATATTAACCAACAGCATGCAATTGGGCGACACCCGTAAACATAATATCGCAATACGGAATCCGTTCAAGACTCTAGTTCGAATGATAATCCTATTTAGTTCTAATGAAGTACTATTTCCACCTTAAGAACTAAAATAACTTATTTTACAGACTGATTATAGAAATAATTGTATCTACGACAGCATGGAACAGGTCAAATATAGGTCCGTCATCACACACACAATCTTCTCATCAATTACACCCAGAACTGTGCTCCATTTCTGAAATAGTGCCGACGGCGTATATCAACGATGATATAAAAGAAGGTACCTATAGGTAATAATCTCCAGCTCATTAGCGTTATTTTGATTTAAAGAGTTTATAGTACGACATAGGTTATCCACGAGGCGTCAAACGATTAGTAATTGTGGATTTTATGACAACTCGTAAATTATGTTTTCTGCAATACTCTCACCTATGGCGTACGAAAAAACTTTCATATAAATAGAGCTTTACGCTTAAACTAGGTAGGTAGTAGTTTTTTAAATGTTGCTCGATAGCAGATGTATATAATCTTGATATTATTATTTATTATACGTTAGAGCTGAGCTATCTCCGTCATGTTATAACTTATAGGTATACTATATCAAGATTATAACATTCCGAACAAAGAAATATCTTTCCAATGACGCTTTAACTCCTACGACAAGCAGCTAATAAGGGAAAGGAAACACGTATCTCTGAGTCAAGAACCAAATACTGACCCCTGATGCCACGCCGTCCTCATATATACACGGTCATTATGATCATTTAAGAATGACATAAGAAAATACATATTTTATATTCAATATTGCGAAACTTTATCTTATAAACTGCAATGTGAATGTGTGCGGTGGTCGTTTAGGGTCAGTGATATCAGGTAATGGAAATGTACGGGAAGTTTAGGTATATTACATTTCGACAGTGGAAAGGTAAGAATGCTAAAGCATCATGAAATTTATGGTAGAGCATTGAAATTTGTTTTAAAACTCATATTAATTATATTTAGAAAACAATATGATTCAATAAAATAATTTTTACTAAAAATCATCCAGTAGGTAAATTTATTCGAATTTTTATCGTAAGAAACACATTTAAAATGCTCTATGGAACTCTTATAATGTTCAATGTTATGATTATCTTTAATCTACCAGCCCGTATTAAGCCAGCGTGGTGGATGAAAACCCAAACCTCTCTCATGAATAGAGGGGGCCCGTGCCCAGCAGTAAGACATATTATATAACACAGGACTTGAATTGCCAGTAAGTACTTACGTGGTTGCGAATTCGAAGACTTGTTCTATTTAGTGTTAAATCAGATAATGAATAAAATCTATCAGCTGTCTAATAGTCACATTTACCTTCTTACTCAAACAAATGGATTTTAAACATACTATTTCATAACATATTATGAAAAAGTATGTTTAAAATCCATTAATAAAATCATAATTTTATTTGTATTAATGGTTTGTCTATAATTTAAAAACATTTAAAGTAAATATTATTATTATCCGGACAACAATGTCCACTACTCAAGCCGTAGACTGATTTACGTGTAGAAAGAATCCTTGAGTAGTATCTGCAGTTCTACAACTAGCTGATCGGTGAATATATTAAGATACTGCCACAGCCATTTCTCATTTATGCATAAATTCTTGCCTTGCCAAATAACCTTGTGCTCTTCTATGACAGTAAA
Organism: Amorpha juglandis; assembly: GCA_949126905.1. Taxonomy (NCBI): domain Eukaryota; kingdom Metazoa; phylum Arthropoda; class Insecta; order Lepidoptera; family Sphingidae; genus Amorpha; species Amorpha juglandis. The sequence continues at coordinate 12,796,438 of OX421367.1, forward strand.
AAGCGGACAGGGCTTGTTTTAAATTAATTTTAGACATAAATCTTACTAACATTCGGGACATCTCTTAAATAATCCAGGGACGAAAGGTTATATTAATATACATATAAAAAAGTTATCTACTTCCTCAATGATCGTATCTAATTTTACCGTGGACTAACAAACGTTGACTGGGCAACACTAATACCAGTCGAAAACCGACCAAGCAAGTGTGCAGGCGCGGGCGCTCTCTGTCCACATACACGCCGCAGTCAATACCGCGCTCCTATGATTTACCGTTAACATGTTGTAAATACCAGTACACATCGCACTTTGGTGACATTAGAAACATTACTCGGAAATACGTAAGTAAAAATTAATAAGCACTTAAAAATCAATAAGTAATCGATATTAATTTAGTTTATAAAATATCGTAATCAGCAAAACAATCTAAGCAATGCTATGCGAATGATTAAACATCACGATGGTCTATTAACTTTTGTTTCAATGTCCATACCGTGTCACGATTTAACAATCGCAACATGATAAATCTCTACTTACCTACGATAAAATTAAGCCCTAATATTATGTACAGCTGTGTGTTAAGGATAATCCGAAAACCTCGATTACATAGTTCTACCTACTTACTAGCTACATCGTGAAATTAATCATACGTGATTACAGCAAAATCAATGAGTGATGGTTGTTGCTCCATTACAACGGTTCTAACATGTTATTAAATACTTAAATGTCAGCAAAATAAGTGGAGTGTGTCTTGTACAGAGTGCTTGTACATAATGCATGCATTATGTGAACATGACAAATTTTTGCAGCATCGTTTTTACGAAGACATAATAATATTTTTGCTGTTAGTAATTTTAGTATTTATACTGCAGATGCATATAGTACATATTTATCTACATATAGATCACATAATAATATAGTAACTTTTCGTAAATGTGCATAAGCTACAATATAAATATTATACTATGCGTGCCAAATAAGAATAGGATCGCGTTTGCTGCCAACTTCACACGATAACTGTCAAAGTAGTACTGCTAGCAAAAAAAAGTGCAAAAAAGAAATTTCATATATTTTTTATTGTTAATAGATATAGATTTAATTATTGTATAACCATTATATTCATTTAATAAATACTATTCTTGAATTTTATTAATGGATAATTTTGGATAAATTGATTATGGAACTGTATGGAAACAGTTTAAAAAATGAACAAATACACATTTAATGCTACTGGTTACCCTAATATGACGCAATTTTGTGACGCTATTGAGAAGCTACCAGTGTGCCGTTAGCTACGCTTTCGTGTGTACGCGCGTGTGTCCTATATATGTTGCCTACTGGACTTCCTTGTTATTGTTATTTTTATAACTATGCTTTTTCTTTGAAATCCTATTCATTTATAATTAATTTGGCGTGAAATGTATTAGAAATGCCAAAAAAAGCGTACATTAAACATTTAAACTGAATATATTGTTTTTGCACACCATACACTTTGGTAATGAAGTTTGCGCGTATTGCTGAACAAAATGGCGTCTTGACAGTCCTATTCTTATTTGGCACGCATAGTACCTTCATATTTATATTGCATGACTACGATAAAAGTTATACGCGATAATATATATTTTTTTTAAGTATTATTACGATATGCATTCCATTTCCAGCTAATTGCAGCTGGTCAGTCACTCTATAGAAAAATAAGTACATAAACTAATGTACCAGACCTAAACTATCGTCATTATCATCATAACTATGATATTTGTTTTTCCGCAATTGACGTAGATTGCTTAAGCGCATAACTTTAATAGTAGTATATTCTGTACCTCATTCTACATAAATAATTATATAAAGAGTTTGTTAAGTAATTCAATACGTTGGTACTATTATAGAAATTGCCAAATCTAATAGTTATGCTAATGGCTATAAAAATCAAAGGTTAATAGCCATCCTAACTAATATTACCTATAAATGCAAAAGTGAAATTGTTTATTCGTTTGTTACGCTTTCACGTTGAAATCGCTGAACCGATTTTGATGAATACAAAGATTGATGGTACAGACATAGATGGAACCCTGGAGACGGTTATAGGCTACTTATTATCCCGGAACATTTTATCCCGGAAAAACCTGTTTACGCCGCGGAACCGCAAGCAAATGCCAGTTTTTAATAAACGATTTTAGTTTGATTATCCGAATAGATACCAGAAATCAACCAATCAAACCATGTAATATATACGCGTGACCTTTATACTATATCCTGATTGGCTCATTTGTATTATCTACCTAAATAAGAATCAAACTTCAACAAGTGACTTCACTGCAACCAATCCTAAGTACCTAAGATGCAGTACAAATATATCGTCATGATCGTAGAACAGTGACGGATGTGACATTTTATAAATTTTACAGGGCAGCCATTTCAAATATTTATTACAGTTTTTTTACCATAACTTTTTTAATACAAAATATAAAATGTTGAAAATTTAAACTTATCTTATTGATGGGGTTCTTTTTGAAATGAAATAGAAATAATAAGTAATTATTTAATGGTTTTCTAGAAAAATCACTCGCTCCATTTTACTTCGGAGTCAACGCAGCCACATAATACCATCCAACGTTTTTCTTCGAACAAAAACATGTGGTGGATTGACGGATGTTACTTTACGATCATTTTCTATCGACAAATGAAAAAAAATTTGACGGTTTTGATATATTATACTTAAGTTTTTCTAAAATTATACTCATATTATAAGGATGTAACCATTTTAATTAATAAGAATAATGTATTAGACACAAAACAAAAATTATGTCGATTTTAGTTATACTATACGCTTTTGTTTACGTTACTTTAGACCTGCTACCTTAGCCCACTGTGCCAGTAATTTCCATTCATCTGGAATGTAAATAATGCAGCCCTTTCTATAACACTATGGACAGAGGCCGCTTTATTTTAGGTGTCTTTTTTCAAGGATTCTATATAGTAATGTCAAATCTTTTGGCTGCATGTGCATACATGTAGAAGACTATACGATTTAGATTCTGGCTATCACAATTGTCTGAACAGAAACTAAATTCTTTTACACACTACAATGCAAACTTCTTTATGAAATCATAAACACAAATGCCCACTTCGCTTGCCACACGTTTGGCAACAATTTCGCTTTACATATAACAGTAACCTTGTTTGTCAGCCATGTGATATATGTGAAATTATAACAAGGCATTTTTTCTTATAATACACTCATTGGCCCATAAGGACACGATAAAGCCTTATGGAAATCAAATGTAGTAGAAATAATACGTCCATTGGAAGCAATGGCATCATTTTTTTTATTTTTCTTCAAGGTCCTGAATGTATTTGCCATTTTGGAGTTATTAATTACTAAGTACAAAAACAATTAGGTAATTCTATCACTGAGAACGTTGAATGGGGTTTCTTTTTGTTTAAAACTGTGACTTTTAACACAATCATCTTTTTTGGGTATATGAATACTCAAATTAAAGTGAGTATTTACAATGTCTATATACTGTCTAAAACTCAAAGCTTTAATGAGTAATTATTAAGTTCAGGCCATTCTTTATATAAGTTGAACATCCGAGCTATGTTTAAGTTACCATCTAAATACAGTATTTTGGAAACTGCTCTGTTACAATGAGACTCTACCGATATTAATGTATTTACATAGGCACAGACCGATATAACAACAACCTTCTTATGACTGTTATGTTTCCCCCTTATGTCTTTTTTACAGAAGTGCTTCCACCGTACTTCTACCAAACCGTTCGTACGTATCTTTCACTAATGATGTATTCAAAAACATAATTTTGCATACCCGTATGCTTAGTACAAGTTCTTAGTTTTCTAAAACGATGACGGTTCTCGTTTTATCTCCATGCTCTCCATATAGGAACTATGATGAATTACAATGAATGAGATGAATTTTAAAACTATGAACGTATTTGTAAATCGTACTAGACCTACGGTATTATCGACGAGTTTCGGAGTTTCCTGATAAAAAAATATTTGAATGTAATTTGATGATCACGCTTTAATACACTTTGAGGACCCCTTTTATTTTTCTATTTTGTAGTGTAGTTTACAAAATGAAGCCGTTGTTTCTTACAATCGCTTATTTATGAAAACTTTTCTCTTTCTTCAAATGACAACAATGTTCCATATTTATTTCTGCATGTGCAAAGTCTACACATAGTTATTGCTGGAACAGTTATACCCTTTTTGGATGAATTTTCTTTTTCTTAATTTTTAGGCGCTGTCTCTTCACTTCTTCCCAGTTGCCATAATTGCAGACCCATATTTTACCCCGACATCGAACAGTAGGGGCTGGACACGACTGGCATTAAGACCCAGCTGCGTTGGTAGATGAACAGTTGCTATAATCATTCGAATCGTGAACAGGACAAAAAATCTTTACATACCTTACATACTTATCATAGTTTTTGCGGTGATAGCATAGATGTTTCTTTTTCAATGGCTGAGGAAATTGGTTGAGGTAAAGGTGATAAATCTGAGATCAAAGTGGATATGTGAGATCAAAGTGGTATCTAATAGTGTTGGAGCTGAGCTGACATTTAAGCAGGAAGCGACAGTTTACTGATAGTTTAATAGAACTAAATATTAGGATGAATTATGATCCACGGGCATAAAAGGACCTTCTCTAAGAATGAATGCGGGTGATGGTATATTAGGCTTCATATTTTCCTCACATGTTCATTTTACGACCTCACTTAATGTATCGTCGTCCTCTGAAAAACATCCCTACAAATAGCTTCTATTTTTTAAATTGTTACGCGTACTCCTGAGGATAATGGTAAATGGCTTTCTAAAAAAAGACTTTGTGAAACACTTTAAATATTATTATTTTTCTATGTTAGTTAAAAAATAAGCATATTATTTTTAGCGGTGGTTCAATAGTATCAATAACGCACACCGTAGGGTAAGATGGGGGAATGGCGTTCACTTAAGGAAAAAACACTATATTTTTTTAATTATATGTTTTATTTTAAAATTTAAAACTTTAACATAAACTTTAACTATTAATTAATCATCTTTTTAAAAGGAATCGTATTTAACTTAAAATCATTAGCAGTAGTAAACATTTTAAAAAAAAGAAGGTTTGAGCGTCATTACCCCTGTCATTGGGTAATGCCGCTCAGGCAAAGGAGTGATGACGCCCAAACCTGTTTATTTGCAATACAACAAGCAAGATCCATTATCATCAGCAAATAAGCATAAGATCAAAGTATACAATTAAAATACAGTCTATAATCATAAAATTGCATCAAATATTTGTATTTATACCTGAGATCAGATTTTTTAAAGGTAAACAAAGCCAAAAAGAGTAATAGAAATGATAAGATTTTATCGTTAAGCACATAAATCACAGATGTATCCTTCTGCCGAATCCCATCCAGATCATGTTGCATGAGACCACAGCCCACATGTTGTACAACGATACCACATCTCGTTATTTTTTCGAAATTCCTCGCAAATAATGCATTTTTCATAATTTTCATCACCCACATTGATTTCGTCATCACTGTCATCGTCACAAAATATGTTTTCTTGCTCTTCAACTTTCTTTGAATATTTTTCTCTTGTACGATTTTTTCATATATTTATTTCATTCTTTGGCTTTATTTCTTTATTCTTTGCAGTCCTATTAAGTTTGGCAATCTTTTTATTTTCTTTTTCTTGTAAAATATCTATCATAGTGGTCGCGGATTAAAGGTTTTCTTCGTTCCCAGCCGCTTTAGCGGTTGTTCTTTGGCGATTTCTTTGCATGTCTATAACAATACAAAAAGAAGTCATTAAGGGGTAATGGCGCTCATGTGAGCGGGATAACCCCAAACGTTCGTTTTGAATTTAACTTTAAATTAAACAAACATTGAAAAGCAATTGTTGAAAATTGAATATTTCATCATAAAATAGAATGATTAAATACCTAGGAAAGCTATGTTAACAATTTAATAAATATCAAAATTTTGAACTTACCGAAAAAAAGATCTCGACGAAAATTAGTTCAGCGCAGCCGCATACAAACAAACGCACTTCACAGTCACTTGCTACCAGCTGACTGCCCCTGCGCGTTGCTACGTGTTAGAGGCACTTCCTCTCCCCCGTTCTACGTATGGTGGCATGTTGTTATGCACCATCTTCATAGACTTATAGGGGTGCGCGGCATTACCCAATGAGCGCCATTCCCCCTGCTTACCCTATATATATCAAAACATCATAAAATATTTAAAGTTTATTTATTTCAATTCACTTACACAACTATTACGTTAACTAGTTTAATGTTTTAATTGTAATAAATTGAAATCGATAAAAACAAACTTTTTTTTGAAAAGAATAAAGACTCAAGTGAATTTGAGTTTCGAGAATAAAATCGGATTGGCAAATACGACACTCAGATAGAACAACGTGTACGCAGAATATCGTCGGTACTGATCTTTCGTCAGTATCATGTCCATATAACAATGTAGTATAGGTACGTACAGCTCAAAAATTGTATCCCCGTTAAAGATACTATTTAAACTAAATAATTTAATTTTACAATTGGTTACTTAAAATTTTAGGAAAATAAATAACAAAATTTATCGATAGTATTCCGTAGAAAATTGACGGATAATAAATACCGCCCTTTCAAAGTTTTACCTTTCATAGTTTTGCGTATAAACAGGTTATAAGTGTAAAAAAATGTATAAACCTCATGCACTAACTTATCCGGAGTCTCTGGTATGTAGTCCTCATTACTGTTCTCTTGGTGAACGAATTTCGTAAATTTTTCATATTTGTTTAATTCCTTCAAAAGTTTCATTATAAGTTTTAATCTTCCTAATTTTATTGTAGTACATAGTATGTCAAATACTAGCCACGAAAGCAATATTTATAACCTGACTTTAATTAGGGTAATTGAGTAATAGCGATTAAAACAAATCAGATGCAACGCGGGAATAAATTCAACGAACAGTGATGGTTGCGCATATCCGTCGGGGGTGGAAAAGGACGGCGGGGCAATCCCGCGCATCGTAGGCAGATGGAAATATTCAACCGTCATTTTTCTATGAGCGAATATCAAATCCGTCAGTATATTGACTGTGTAATTTAAAATCCTTTAGCAAAAAAAAAAAAATTTTTTATGTACCAATAAAGATCTGATGATGTAGTACCCAAATATACTAAAAAGTCATTTTCGTATTTTTTTCACATCCGACACTATTCTAAGATCATGACGATATAATGTCGACCGTCGATACCAGTGTCGTCTCTCGATATTCACCAGATTTAAGCCAGCCTAAAGTTGCTAGATATGTATGGCAAGTTTGGCAAGTCGCTATCCAGTGGGCTACTGATGCTGGTAACGACCCACTAGCATTAAGACCACTAAAAGTAGAGTGCGACAGTTATAAGTTTGATAGTCAAAATACTAACAATAACTAAAACTAATTGATAATGAAAAATATAGATAATAAACTAATGTGTGTGAGACAATAAACTTATCCGGCCATATTAAAGTTATCGCACTGTTTTAATCTAAGATCAACCTATGGAAGAGAAAGAAAATCACCCCCCCACCCTCTAGAAACTGAATAACACAGCCCTCCACTCGTCCTGTCCAACAAAATGCCCGCATCAACGTAACCCTAAATCTTACTACACTAAAAATAATGGCGCATAATATTAATTATTGTTATTTAATAATCAGTTTATTGTTACGTATTCTTTATGCATAGTTTTATTACGTAGAACAGTCTTTTTCAGTCAATAACGCCCCCTTGTGGACGAAGGAGGCTTGCAGAGGGGTGGTAAATGGTCTAAGGTTGTAAGTTTTACTCCAGAAAAAATGATGACTAATATGACACACTAAGTATATTTAAAATAATTTCGAGGGCTTTCGGGGGGCGCTAAAAATAATTGATTCTCAAAGTGGGCAGTAGATAAAATAAGTTTAAGAACCTATGACTTAGAATGACGTTGCAATCGCGGTGCGCGTAGTTTATGTACATATACATATGTAATTTACATATACCTACCTATAGTGCGTGATGGCACGTTGAGCTAAATGTCAGCACACAATCTATTATAACATACGACATTTATAATGTTATCCGTCATCCATGGATGCTTTTATGTTATGTTTCGTGCACCTTCACAATATCTTAGTTTTCTTCAGGTGGAAATCCTGGCACCTGTACCCAAGAAGCATGGAGCCGGTTCCACTGCAAAAAGTGGGACCGGTCTCCCTGGAAAAAGCACTGGATCAAAAACCTATCACACAATCAGTACAAGTAGCAAAGCCAGTGGTTCTGGTACAGTCAGCAAATCATCAAACATACCTTCAACATCATTTGGAAAAAGTTATAATATGCCACCCTCAATGAGTACTCCAAAAAGCGGCAAGTCAAGGACCACATTAAGCTTATTATGGATACCAAGCAGAAGACATAACCATAAAAAGGACGTCGTATGGAATCCAAACAATTATAGCGATTATAAAGAAAGAGCGCCATCTATGTACAGTAGCCATTTGTAAGTATCTTCGTAATTCGTAGTTATAAAAATATAAAGTACAACAAATTTAAATATCCTCTTTGGCAATCTTCGTTTTTTACGGATTAGCCTGAATTTGAAAGAAACGCCTGGCAACCCCGTCTGGGTAACTCAAGAGACGAATAATTAATTAATTTAATTCTGTGGTTGATAAAGATCAGCCGGTCTATAAATAAAGGCTAGAATGGGTCTATATATTTTAAATACAAAAAGATTCCCGAAGTGCGTATTTTTGTTGCAGTACTGTATAGCACATTTTACATAGTTAATAAATCCATGGTCTACCATGTACAAATAATGTCAATTAATAATTCGAGCTAACAATGTGAAAAATAGAAAAAGGGAGAAATTGATTCATAATTTTGATAATACATAAGATGTACGAGCACTTTTTAAATCAATGTGATCGATCGCTTATCGTGTTCATGATTCTCAATACAGTGCAGAGCGTAGCTCCTAATCATGAATATTACGATTACAACTGCTATCCAGATTCATATTTGGTTACTCTGTCTTTCTGTATAGCGTTAGTCTGGATTATTGTCAGGGTTCACCTTTTCATACCATACATTTGGCGTAATTTCGTAATATGCGCCGCGCTGTCTAACCACGACAATCGACAACCGGCAACGGGAACCAAGTTTCTCCATTGCATTTCTAACAAAATGTATTTATAATTTTTACTTTTGATTAGGTTTATATTCCAGGTGTATATATATATAGGTATCTCATAAAGTGCTGAGTGCTGTGCATAATTAAGTTTAAATAAGTTGGGTATTTTAAAAATATTTTTAAATGGTATTCCCGGATAAAGGAAATTCCCGGAATTCCCGGGAATTTCCCGGCATCTCGAAAAAGCCGTAATGCCAAAAGACCGAGAAAATAAAAAGCCTAACACCTACATACTTACTGTATCATCAATTTTAACAATTGCCAATGCATTGGCCAATGCGTTTAACGTTTACCTATTGTTTCAACTTCCTTGCTACTACTTATATTCCATACGCGTTATAAAATTCTGCGAACATCAAACTTCTTATTTATATGCTACTAACGCGTAGTCAAAACGGCTATATTCTGTTTTTTATACGCGTCTTGTAATTAAAAATTATACAAAGTTGCATTTTTTCTAGTTTTAAACGTATTTATTACTAACAGCCGTTGATCTTTTATAATACTACGTGAAAATTCTGAAAGTCACTTAGAGTTGGTGACGTGATATAATATTATGATAATATATAAATCATACCGCTCTATTCGTATTAGCATACACCCTGGACTGCAGACTCTGCAGAGGTATCAGCTAAGGATGAGTAACTTGGTCCTGTGAAAAGTTAAGTGACTGTTGAAATAATATTGATATGTGACTGTAATGTATCGATATAATATATTTGGGATTTAATTTAATATTTTGATATAACAATATAAAATAATATGCCATATAATGGTGAATTAACCAGAAGTCGACGATATGTAGACTTTTTATATGATGCCAAAATTACTCAAGCTGATCTAATATTATTTCTTAAAAGTATCAATTCGATGTAAATCGATACTTTCTTAGTCGCATGCCTAGTGCACTGTGCAAGTGACTGCTGAGTATTGCCAGTTGGCGGAGAATTTCCCGAATTACGGAGAGTTAAAGAATAATGTGAGCAAGGGGTTTGTTTCGTAATAGGTTAATCCAGTGTATTGACATTGTAATTAATTTAAATTAATCAATCAATTGATTAACTTAGTATTAATTTCTTAATATTAACTAATAATCATAAAATTCAATTATATTTCTAATTTCAATTAACAAAATGGATCTTGGTTGTCTGACAATAAATATATATATTTTTTTATTGACAATTTATTGTGCTGCCGTGCTGTATGAGATGGTTAAAAAGATGAATCTAAATATATAAAACTCAAAGGTGACTGACTGACATAGTGATCTATCAACGCACAGCCCAAACCACTGGAGGGATCGGGCTGAAATTTGGCATGCAGGTAGATGTTATGACGTAGGCATCCGCTAAGAAAGGATTTTGATAAATTCTACCCCCAAAGGGATAAAATAGGGGATGAAAGTTTGTATGAAACTTTGCCAATTTTAAACGTTCACGCGGGCGGAGCCGCGAGCAAAAGCTAGTATATAAAATATATTATAGGTACATACCAAAAAGGGATTATTAATCTCCTTATTGACATACATTTTAGAACAATAATAAAATTATTGTCAAGATGACATAATACGACAAACGTAAAACAAATCTGATGACAAATGGGAAAATTAAATTTCAATATGTAGTAAGCAGCACTCAGGTCATTTCTTTGTTTAATACATTTTATTTTATATTTATATATCTTTGTAATAATAAGGGGCATGTAGACGGAATGATATGTTTTTTGAAAAGATTATTGATTATATTATACCATTCAGTAGTTTTTGACACACATAAAATATTACTAGCTGTGGCACACATATTCCATTTAATGAATTAAAAATATGTCAATCATGAACTTTAAAATAAATGTGGCCTTTTTTATAAAATTAACTTTAAAATAAATGTGGCCTTTTTTATAAATACATCATAAAAAATACTTCACTCACGTCTAGAAAATGTTTTTATTCACCTGCATACGCTACTGGCATATTTTATTCTTTAATTGACGAAAAGGACGATGAAACACATGTTTATAAGATATATATTTCCTATTAATTGAATTGTCACAGTTTTTTTTTTGAATTGTGAGAAACGTAACGAGGCAAAATGGTGGATTAATTTAGAGCAGCAGGATTTTTGAATTTTTATTTTGGCAGCACTGAGCGCTGTTGGCACGTCTTAGCATTTTGTTTTTTATTTCTTACTGCATTCTGCAACAAAGGACGTACAAATACACTCCATTCACTTATGCAGTGTTGTTCTCATCGAAAAAACTTACTGCTTGATTAAAAAAAAAGTGTTTAAAGTTTTTAGAATTCCTAAATATTCTTTGACTACATAATTACTATTCATATAAATTTTTCAAAGTGAATGTAAAACTTTTTTTTCATTAATTCATAGAGTTTATGTTTTCGTCTGCATTTGAAACATGCAAGAAAACGATTTTGATTCAATCGTCAATACTTGGCGTCGTTTATCCGGAGAACAAGTAAAAACTATAAGGTGAAAGCACCTAGTAACTGTGATTAGTAATTTGAATACATTTATCACGCCTGGTTGGAAATTTGTTTACATTAAAATATCTACTTCATTCGAAAGACAATGCATTGTCAGCAAACGTAACTTAATTCTTTGTACTTTTTGTGTTGTGGTGTTTTATTTACTTTTAATGCTTGATTTATGTTGAAGATTTACAGTTTATGTTTGTTATAAGCATGTCTGGTGATTCACAACCATACAAGAAGAAAGAAGAGGAAGTTAATCTGTTATTAACACAAACTAAGGCTCCGGTTGCGATGAATGTAGGCACGGCTGTAACACTAGCTGATGCAGCTTCTGACACGAGAGACCTTGAAAATGTTGAAGACAAACAGGAATTTGCCAAATTTGCCAAAGAAGAAAGTAAAGTTAGTTCATTATAATTTCAAATGCTTATTATCACTTGTAGCTGACTGGGAACTAGGAAGCGAGAGGCGCGGGTTCGATTCCCGCACCAAGACAAATTATTGTAATCAATGAATATTTATTTAGTGTCTGAGTGTTGTGACTGTTGGGTGTATTTGTTTAATAAAAAAATATATTAAATACTAGATTTTGCTGACGCAGCCGTGAATGGTCTTTTCCAGGGTAACAAGTAACCTATGTCGTAATCCTGGTTATGATCTTTCAGTGTGCCAAGTTTGATATATTTAGCCATTAAGGCATGATTGCCTTACAAACATAATAGGATTTAAGTATAAATTGTGGGATAATAAGTAGCCTTTAACTGTCTTGAGGGTCTCATCTATCTGCATTAAAATAAATCAAAGTTGGTTTATCAATTTAGGAGGGAAAGGGTAACAAACAAACTCACTTTCAATTAGTTAGGATCTAGCTCGGCAAGTTAAGTTTTATGCATGCCCAGTAGCTACTTTAATAATATATCTTATTTGGCTTAATATTATTACTCACTTTATGTATGGTGCAGCCTCATTGCTGGGTATTAAAGCCCTATGTGCTAACAGCAATAGTTAGTAAACCAAATTTACATAACACACAAATGTGGATACTGTAAAGGAGTTGGATAGTACAACCAAATTATCCTTTTCAAATTTCCTGATGTAGAATACTATAGATACAACTGAAGAGTAGTTGTACCATCAATCAGTTTGTAGCACTAACACCACCTACAATATACTCTAAATAACTTGGCCAGACTACAGAAGTTAGTCATAATATGCAATTTTATGGCTATTATTTTTGAGATTAAAGGATGAAGTAGATAGGCAGATGTGGTAACTATTTTCAAGCCACCTAAATTATATTGCATATTATTATTATGAAGTACGAAAGGTAACCATCCATCTTTGACAGCTTCCATGGTGCAGTGAGTGTGTAGCTGATTGTGAAGCGACAGGCTGTAGGTTCGATTCCTGCATTTGTGTGATCCACAAATATTTGTTTCGGGTCTGTGTCTTCTGCCAAAACTTTCTGTAACACAAGCCTTAACTTTTTGTATCATGTGTCAAAAAGGATGGTCTGCCGACCCCACTGGGAGTGGGATAAAGACAAGAGGTAGAAGTGTGAAAGATAGTCATATATTATAATAAGCCCTTTATTCTGAATTGTTTTCTGTGTTCCTATGTTAAAGTATGTCTCTTAATTCAGCAAGCCGCTTGGCAAAAGCTTCCCCTCGCTGTATTCATTGTACTCTGAAGCCATTCCCCAGTTAGGGTCCGCTGTCAGTTTTGAATCAGCCTCCCATCTCCTTTGTTGTTTTCCCCTACTCTGTTTGACATTTCTGGGATCCCAATCTGTTCCTATTATACTTAATTTTTGCTCTTTATGTCATCATGTGGCAGGCCCACCTCCACTTTTGCTGGAAAATTCTGGTCAAGATAACTGTTACCTTTGTTTTAGTTGTTCATTTCTTATTCGGTCCACTTTGCATGTTCCTGTCATACTTCATTCCACGTCTTTAGTTGCAGTATTACAGTTTCTTTCTATGTAGTTTTGTAAGTACCCATGTTTCACATCCTCAGGTTATATTATTATACAAGGTATAATACAAGCGTTGTGTATGTGTTATTATAATATATTTTCTATTAACTATAGATAATCATAAGATTAACAAAGGGTCCAAAGGCTCAGGTATTTACAATATTATTTATAATTTCAGGAAGGTGCCGGGGACACCAATGAAAGAGATTCAAACAACAGTAACAAAGACTATCCTGAAAACAAAGGTGATGCAAACAAATATCCTGAGAGCTTGGATGAGAAACGCAAAGACTATGGAGACAAAGTAGACAGTGCATACTTGAGACCACCTCCACCAGGCAAAACTCGTTCCACTGCATCTCCGGATGATGATGATTGTGGTATAAAATGCCTCTACTACACACTACAATGTTGCGATTGTGTTCTAATGTAAATTGCCATATCTAGTGTTAAATGCTCGAATGAGCTAATTAATTGCATTTAGTATTCTTTTGATTAGACTTGTCACTTTAAAAATAGACAAAGCAATATCTCTATCTATATCAGTGTGTCTTAGAGAAAACTCAAAAGCCTCAACTCAACACCTAAAAAGGTGTCGTGGTCTCTATCCACATGATATACTCGTACCGTTTATTTTATTCACTTCACAAAGTGCATAATGTAAGATTTTTAGGCAATGTCATGAAATTAGTTTTTTTTTTACATTTTAGAAACTATTTTGTTAGTCTAATTTACTTTAGTTATTTTTTTTTTTATAAGAAACAAATGATATTACTTTTAGATCTGCAAATCTGCTGTCTTTAGTCTTTATTTATTTGCAGGGTAGGCGTATTTGTGGGGAGCATTAGTCTATATTTTAACGCTCACATATTCTATGTAGCAAAACTTACAATTGCGTCTTCATTTGATAGAAATTGCCTATTGGCGCTTGTCAGCAGCTTATTTAAAAACGAACTAAACCCTCAATTTTATGGAAAGAGTTCATCATATGGCAAATACGAAAATATAAAGGAAAACTTGTTTACGAGGCCGCTTCATACAGTTTAAAAGAGTAATCTTATGATGCAGCCTCGTAAATGACACTTTCCTGTTATGTCGTACCTACGAAAAGATTTCTCTCCAAATTAATCTTTATTCGCGCTCTAAATACGCCTAGTCATAAAATAACGCCCATATTCAAGAACACTTAAGTGAACTCTTCACTTTTTTTCATTTATTTTTATTTATAAATATTCGAGTAAGATTTAGCCACCAATTTACCATATTAAAATTATTTTTGAAAGAAGTTTGTAGACATCTCTGACGGTACATTATAATATGTATGTCAAAGTGTAACTTTCGTATTTGAACGTGTCGTATTTTATTTAGTAAGTAGCATTTATTTAGTTGTGGTGAAACAGGCGCTAAGTGTTGTTCCTAAATACTTTGGTTGAACAATTCATCGAAATAATTATTTCTGCTATTAAGTTTTTCTAAATTCATCGTCCACCTTTTGAATTTATTATTATAATAAAATTATCCATATATTACTTAACAAGACCTACCATAAGTAATTAGAATAAGACTCGTCATATAAGTTATATTAGTTAATGTCCCATGGATGTCTTTTCTGTATGTCAAATACCACAGTTTACGAAATACATTCCATGATATTTTCCTGATTAATTGTGATAAAGAAGTTAATATATTTTTATATGTCTATCTTTACACTATTTTAATATGTGAGGTTAAAATATTTTTATACACCTCTGTATATTTCTACTCAATGTAATGTTTGGATGAAATATGGAAAAGATAAATTAGTATTAACTTCCATATATTTTTACTGGTTTAGTAGTATGGTCCTAAAAAAATGTTTCAATTGTGTTCCTTTTGATGTGTCAAAAATAATCATTATGAGGGTACTTTCGCTAGTTCCAATGATAAATTAATTTGTAATAATTGTAATCAGCTTCTATTGTCCTTTTAATGTCACATGACTCTGGTCTAATAGTAGCATCATTTCCCCTTATCTTGATCACCAGCCAGTATGGTGCACCACAAGTAGGTAGGTTTGGCTTGAGATCCATAAGATGATGTTTGGATCCACTTCCCCCTCATACTTACATTAAATATTATTACACTTATGTACTAGTATTTTGTTGATTATTTTGCTAAGGCTCCAATAATTTTGAACAGGGTGCTTTTTTGATTCCTAACAAACGTTTCCATTCTTTACCTTTTATTCATGTTATCTTGTACTTTATTGTATTACATTTATCAGGTATATATGTAGTTTTACCAATTAAGGTTTTTGACAAACTCATACAAGAGTTATTTATAAAACAATTTTGTATTTGTACAGTTTTGTACTAAATAAAATATAAGAATAGAAACTGCTGTATTTTATTGCACAAACCCATTAAACGTAAGGAAGCCATGAGATATAGTATGGAGTAATGGATTAGTTAAGGTGGGGTCATGACAGGCCGTAAAGCCTTGTTTATATTATTTATCGCATGAAACAGTCGAGAATATAACAGAAAACTCCTGTTTACGAGACACATCATACTTAAAAAAACATGTAATGATCAAAATATACAATTTTCTGTATATTTTGATATATGTCGAGAGAAATTCTCAATGAGGCTTAAGGTAGAATAAAAAGTAAAAATCTGTATATTACACATTTAATTTTATTACAACCAATATGCAATAACTACAAGTTGCAGATTCTAATACATACAATGAAAAAATTACCATTAGGTACTATGTAGGTGTCATAACTTGTTACATTTTAAGTGCGTAAACTTAGAGATATTGTGCATAGTCCATTAGTAATAAGTGAACAGACATAGACATAAATGTACTACTATCATTTTAAACTGCCTACATGTAGTCTTGCATATTTTTACATAAAAATATATAAATGAAACATTATAAAACTTACCTACTACTAGAATTATTGTATACATCAATCATATCAGACTAGTCTACTAATCGAATCATATTCATTATATTTGAATGTATATTCATAAATTAACTAATTATGTGAAGTTCTGAATTGTAACTACCTACTCAACCATTCCACTACAAAAAATAATAAGTAATGGACGTAGCGTCTTAAAACGTGAGATCGGTTTAGTAAAACATAAGTATGAACCGAGTTAAACATTATTCAAAATAAAATGAACATCTTATAATATAGTATATATAGTTTATAGTTAATATATTATGTTATAATTAATAATATAGACACCGCATATACAGCGACGAACTAGTTTATTGGTAACTTAACATTTTTCCGAGATGTAAAAGAAATTGTATTAAATATTAATATTATATTGACTCCGAAAAGGAAATTTAATTCTAAAACGCCCCTATCACATATTATAATTTTGATTACAATTTTTTACATTTTTGGTATACTACATTTTAGTACAATACATTAAAAACTACATTACTGTTATACAAAATTGAGGGAAGATTAGTGCATTATACTAAACAATAAATAAGTATATACACACCCACCACACCACGTTCATTATTTTAAATTATTTATATTCTTTGCAATAGACCTATAAAATAAATAGACAAAGAAATAAACTATCTATTGTGGACGATAAATATCTGTTGAAAATAGTCGAAATATTTTAATTTGTATAATATTTTGATATAGTATGTTTTAATATCAAAATTAATTACCAAATATAGAATCAGTTTTACGAGTATTTTGATTGCTTACAAAAACATACATTAATAATACATTTAATGCGAAAAGTGTCTAAACAGAACTAATAACTGGTCTGAAAAATAAGTACCTAGACTCTTTCGTTTGCTTGAATAGTACCTTAGCCTAGAAATACACACAAGTTTACTTTTTGCGAACATACGCCACTAAGTTATTACCCTAACAATAAACTAGTAGTCATTTACAAGATATTATTAATCGGAAGTTATGTTGATAAATCTAAATATACAAAACATACATAAAATTAGAAAAAATACATAGTTTACAACTTATTTTTTTTTTATTTGACATTGTAATGTATTGCCGAATATTTGCAAAATTGTGTTATCCATAGTATGATGTATATGATTAGCAAAATGTATGTATTTTGAGTAACGTGTGTATATTTTTCACATTGATAAGGCAATAAAGCTTCACAACATTTTATAATTTGCACAATACTTCAGTTCTATTATGTATTAAGAATGAAACGAATACATTGATGTTTATTAAAGGTTACAACGTACAGCCGCGATTCCGCGATCCTTGATAAATTATCCTAATTAATTTTGTATGGGGACTCCCGCAATAATACAAACGATCAGAATGGGACGTCTTATGACACGCATCCTTGAGATTTTCCCATGTGTATAAAATACATTTTGTCTACGGACGCGCACGATCATACATACTGCTGCGATCTACATTGCCATTTATCGAGTTTTGTTGCCAATAATTTAATACAAAAATTGTATAATAGGTTGGTGTGTTTTCGATGCTGTCGTATACCTACTTTTATATATAATTGCATAAGTAGGCAAAAGCAAATCCATCATCCAAATTAGTAACCAATAACTTTTTTTTATTTTCCTTATATACTATTTATGTTCTGTATTTTTGTATCTAATACCAAAAAATAATATAACAGCCGAAAATTTGTTAGCAACCCTACCTTAAACGACTGACGGGGGCTGACGGCCCCTGATTGGTGGATACTGGATATATAGCACGAATAGATTGCGGCTGTGTGTAAAGATCGCGGGATGCAAGACAACGTGCCGAGATCGCGATTACTAGGGCGCGGTTGTGCGTTGCGAGGTTTGAATCTTGTGCGCCTCCGAACTATTTGGTTTAAATATTGTTAAGGCAAGATACATTTATCCGTCGTTTAATTACCTGCAGATGCTATCAATATAGACGAAACCATAGATTACATAAGAGATGTATCTTATGCTATATTGTTACTTTGCGCAACTAACCAACGTGCAAAAATGTATACGCACCGCGAAGAAGTTATTCTATGTAGTAAAAATTGACATGCTAGGTTTACATACATATTGCAGAACATACGTGATCTATTAATATTATCCATTAACTGTTATCTAATGTTTTTTCTCCGATTTCAGTACAAGTATTTTATGTGTTGATTCATTGGACGGCCTGGCTTTTGCTGCAAAGTAGTACTTAGATATAAATGGAAGAGCGTATTGAAGGTTATACAGATGTAAAGTTGACACGGACCCTGCATGGAAAACTCTTTAAATATCCAAAGACTTTTGTTTGTAAAGGCAAAACTGCATTCATAATCCAGTCATTTTAGTAGGTTCACCTCGGAATTCGAGATACCCGGCTGTAACTCTGTAAATATTTGTGTATTGACACCCTAAAAGTTGTCTCAAAACCTACATATGGTAGGGTGTGCGCAACTATTAAATTTCAAGGTCAAAGGTCACAAAAATCGCTTTTTTCGTAAATATCTCATTTCCTATGGGTTTTTTGCTATTTGTATCTTAAATCAATAATGTAGAATACAAAATTCTCTACAAATTTTGTTTAAATTTTTTTTTCATACGGTGAACCGTTTTCGAGATAGAGGGCGGAGAGCGCGCGGTCACAAGTCCGTCATTTTGAAAGTTACATGAACGAAATTTTGTATTTCGGTTATTGACGTAAAATAAATAAATACGTGTTTCAGGAATTTTGGAAATTTTATTTATTAAGGGATGAAAAAGGGGGTGAAAGTTTTCACGCTTTCACGCCTAAATCACTAAACCGATTTTGATGAATTTATCTACAGAGACAGATGGAGCCCTGCAGACGGTTACAGGCTACTTTTATCCCGGAAAATGCTGTTCACGCGGGCGGAGCCGCGAGCAAAAGCTAGTATAACATAATAGTTAATAAAAATTGACAAATATTTATAATCATTGATTTATGGATAGTTCATCAACTATATATGACGCGTTTTCGACCGGAGGCACCGTTTGACCTGAACTGATCCTGTGACCGCGCGCTCTCCGCCCTCTATCTCGAAAACGGTTCACCGTATGAAAAAAAAATTTAAACAAAATTTGTAGAGAATTTTGTATTCTACATTATTGATTTAAGATACAAATAGCAAAAAACCCATAGGAAATGAGACATTTACGAAAAAAGCGATTTTTGTGACCTTTGACCTTGAAATTTAATAGTTGCGCACACCCTACCATATGTAGGTTTTGAGACAACTTTTAGGGTGTCAATACACAAGTATTTACAGAGTTACAGCCGGGTATCTCGAATTCCGAGATTCTTACCTAATTTAAGCTAAAATGACTGGGGTATCATAGATTTTTGATAGATGTAGCAATAGTAAAAAAGGAAGGTCATGAAATTAAATTAGACATGGATAGGTAAATAATAATTAAGACCGGAACGGACCATAAAAACGAAGGTCGAAGCCCGCAAATTCTATCCTAGCTCTCAAGGCATATCGATCGGGGCATCACCGACTTTTCGAGGTTAAATGTGTATTTATTATTATTTGTCGCTCGATTTATGAAGGATGAAGGCCAACTTTTTAGGAAACCTGCTAGTATATACATGCAATTAAATATTTGAATTAGTATTTTAATAAATTTGCGTGTGCTTTAAATCTGTAGCCTTAAATTACTTCAAATTTTAACACATAAAATATTTGCATCCACGAGTTGATATCATTATTACATTAATTCCTTAACAATATATTAGACAAAGGAATACGTATACTACTATTAAATTAGCTTCGGCAATGCTTCGAATATACAATAAATATTTAGTCAGCCAGTCCGGTCAGTCATGCATTAGCAAAATAAATACATATATCTAATAAAGCACTTAGTTCTGCATTGGATCATTACATGTCAGTATTATCAAATAAACGAAGATTGCCGAAAGCTAACTTTAATAATAATACTGTATCTTTTCGGTTGAAAATTGTACAGTTTAATTGATTCTATATTTTTTCACTGACCGAAACGCTAGCGGAATGCTCAAATTATAAATGTTATGTTTCCAAAAATCTACTCAAAATACACATAACTGTATAATATTTACTTAGTAAGGCAACTAACCATAAAAAAAGGCTGTTTTAAATGATCCTTAAATTTAATAAACTACAGTGCATGTGTGCTTATATTAATTCACTAATACATTATTATGTATGTATCTAACTATCGAATGAACTAACGTAGTCGTGATTAGAAAAGTACGTCATGTGATTTTATAACATAATTCCCATCACCTATGTAAAACATGTAAACATTGCATTAGCATCGATAAGGCAAAACTTAATAGGCATCGCTCGATATTTTATACTGTATTGTTATACACTAAGGCCATGGTTGTGAAGTAATTTAATTGAATTTTAAGATCCGACCATTTTGTATCAACTACTGTATTTTTTATATCGTATCAAAATACGTAGCTGAATGAGGGAGTCGTATTGTATTTTGTTATTACTCTTATTATGTATTATTTTTCCAACAATAAAAACCTTTTTCTTTCTTGCTTGCAAAATTGTCCAGAATTATAAATCATTATATAATTCTTATAAACTTCACAACCGTAGCCATAGGTACCTATGCATTATTTATAATACTGTTGCTTTCGTATTAAATATTGCTACATTTTATTCATATTACTGTTAACCTTGATATTCCCATATAATATACTTATGTAATAATATTTTTCACGTATTTTTTTAAGATCCATATTTTTGTTATTCAATACGCAGCGTGTGTAACTACTGCGCCTGGTACTCCTACCACGGCCTCTAATCAGGATTGTTCCGAATAAATACAACCTCTGTAAATATGAAATCGGATTACGCGATTCAACCAACACATAGACAAACGACTTTTTGACAATGTATTTGGTGCCGCTATATTAATATTTGTTAAAATATACCAGTATTGTAACCAGTATTTGTTAAAATAGCGTTGTACGAAACAGGTATTCAGAACTTTCTAAATCCGCACCATTCGTTATTTTGCCATTCCTCATTCTACGTGTCTTGTTGCGGAATTGTCACACACTGCCAAAATGTGTGGACGATAAATCATGTGCAATCTGTAGTGGGTTGCGTATCCAGTGCGATGACTCCTGAAATAACGCTCTAAACCAGTCTTTCCCAACGTGGGACCCACGCCCCACAGGGGGGCAATTTGATAGTTAAGGGGGTCAATATTATTAAGTCAATATTATTTAAAAATGGACTCAACACGACTTTAACCCTTTCGCTTTGGGTTATTTAAATGCAATGCTAAATATCGGTGACAAATAAAAAAAAAATTAAGCTGGGCATGGCCTAAAAAAAGGTTGGGAAACGCTGCTCTAAACTGACGTTCTATACTAATGTCCACACCGGTAATTTGTATATGCAGTAAGGCTCAAAATTGAGTGGCGAAGCGCGTGACTTTACCATTACTATTTGTCTTGTCAATAATCAAAATATCCTTAAACATTTATATAGGAAGACATTAGTACATCACAATGTGTTTGACCTAAATCAAACTGCATGGCTCTTTTAAAAATAAAATCGCTAACATCGTTGTTGAGGTTTGCTTCAACAAAATTAAGATAATCCATACTCTAGTCTACTAAATAATTATTTCCTATTCACACGATAAATAATAATATCATGCTGTAACACTCATTGAAATTTTATATTTTTCCCGTACTGCAATGGGATTACACTGCACTTGGAAGCAAGTTCCCATAGCGAAAATATAACGCCGACCGCCGAGACGTTGCATCTTTAGAAGGTCGCCAGAATTATACCAGCTTGAAATTACTGGATATGCACAGGCTGTAGCCGGAAAGCGACTAATTACGTCTCACTATCCAATCGCGTACATTTTTATACCTGGTACATAAATATGTATCAGTACAAGCACAAAACTACTGTAACATAATGCTATTTTTTTTTATTTTTTTTTATTTATGGCTCTTGCAATACTATGCATTTAGCCAGTGTCAAGTACAATTCATTCTCAAGTTATTTTTACAAGAACGATGAAACACGGGTGCGGTCGATTTCAAGGTCTTGACGGAGTTTTGGTGTTAACTCCTTTCAGTACGAGTCTTAATTCACTTATTTCAATGTTTACATACACTGTTCATCACCGTCAATGTTTATTGAACAAATCCACACCACTTTTATACAACAAGCACAACTCTAAACTAGTTTATGAAATAAATTAAAATAAGCGATGAACTGCACTGTCAGAATTCCCGCCAAAAACCCATAATGCTCTTAACTATCGTTTTAGATTTTTGTCTTAACTTTGTCGCTGCAAGCCGAATTCAGTGGAACCTAATCTAGTTTTGTTTTATGTTTTTATTTCGTTGTTTAACATTTAAAGTAAACCAATAAATTATAGCACAACATTTAAAAAACTGCAGCTAATTTACATGTACGACTCATATTATATTAAGCACATTCAGTAGGTAATACAGTGAAACTTGTAAAATAAAGTGCCTATTTCACAATATGCAATTAATTTTTAACTTCCTGAAACATTAGGTAGTCAATTTAGGAAGCTTTTTGACATACTCTTTTATATAATTATAGTTTGATAATTTTGTATTTTGATGTCTTATATCATATCTCATAAATATCGTTTACTTGTGACATTGTGAAAAAGGTCATTATCCATGAAAATTTAAGGCAATGAACAGTTACTAACTACTTTGGTCATACTCTATACTTAGTCTATATGTAAGTGTATAAGTGATATCGTAACGACACGATAGATTATACTATAGACACTTTAAGAATCGTTTCTGCAGCAGTATTTTGTTACGTTAGTTACTTTTTTTTTATCAGATCAGAGAGATCTTATATCATTTAAAAAATTCGGTAATTAGAGTTCACCTTTTATCGATATAGTCAAAAATAAAGTATTTATCGAATTGTAATCACTAGGGCGAAGCGTCCTCGGGTGAATGAAATTACACGTGAGCTCGTTAAACCGCTGGGACCACGCGAAATAGCCCGAAATTATACGATAAGTAATGCACACTCCCACTTCCTTGTAGTAAGAAATAAAATAAGATTTTTTTACAAATAGCTATTTCAGTTGAGTTTTTGCTTACTAAAATTAGTTAAAGGCTTTACAGTTATTTTATATAGCATTATGGTTTATAATTCAACACGTATGTATTACCTAAAAATATTAAAAAGAACTATGAGTAGCCGGCTGTATAGTGTAGCATTACAAAAGATATGTAAATATGTCACGGAATATTGTATATTTATTTTTTGTTAAGGCTAAACTTTAAATTTGATGTTTTAAATTATATCTCACAATTTTACACGGAATTCGATGACAGTGTGGTTATCAAGTGCTTCAATTTCATGCGCGTACGAAAATTGACGGACAATTCTGTCAGAACTGATTTTCGTTCTAACACTTTCCAGTACAACTGTACTGCCAGCTCAGCTGAGTATACTAAAAAGTTTCACAACCATCTTGGCTATTGGCGCTATGGAATTAATGATTTTATAACTGTCAGTAAAACCCAATACCCATACTTCAGTAACACCAGCATCAGTACTGTCAGTTAATATTGACCTTTAAGTCTGTTACTTAGCTGAAATGCTGCAATATTAAAATTTTAAACATTGGACGACAGCATTTTCGTACATTTTACAAAGCGCTTTATAACTGTTTCTATTTTGGCATACTATTAAACTGTTAAATGTTACAAGTAAACATAGTAGCCGCTCTGTGAAATGATAGTCAACCTAAGGGCAAACACACTGCATTCGGTATCCATAATCGTTATAATATGTCAATGTCATATCAATTATTATAATTACCTATGTATGTTGTAATCGTCACCTAAACTAATGGTATGGTTCAATGGGACATATTTATGTGCAGTCTTGTTATTGTATTATTATATTTTTCATCATCAAGTCACGTCGAATGCCACGTATTGATGACGCGTTCTTGAATATCGATGAGTAAAACCTCAATTAGATATACGTATTAATATTATTGCTATTATTTACGAAGTTTCACTATAAGTGTAAATGTAAGCATAGACGAAAATTCTCTCTCTCTGAATTAATAGAATAACGAATGGTAAAAGCAATGACCTATAGCTAAAAATAAAGAAATAAAATTAATGTTAATGACAATAATATTATTATTAGTTTAATTTAAACTGTTATATAATACGTAATTGTGGTTAATAAGGCGTGTGGCCGCAATAATAACATCCCATTAAAAGAATAAAGTCGTAACTACAAAACGTAATTTTTGAATAAGGCGATTAAATTATTGCGTACCGAAATAGTTAAAACTTATATTGTTTAAAAATAATTTAATATACAAATATTATAAATATCGATAAATTTCTTAATACGGTTGCGACCAAAATCAAATATCAGTTTTGGAGCATGCGATTATAAAACCTCATTTCTTTTAATGCGACGAATAATGAGACATCAACAGATGGATGGAATCGAAAAAAGGAAATCAAAGTACTAAATTTACTCATAGCAGATAACCTAAATAAGACGACGAGATGAAAGGCAATAGCTCCCATATAAGATGTTAACATGTATTGCTTTTGTATTTAGGAAAAACACAGACGGCCCTAGCGGACGGCTAGAATAGCTGTAAGGCAACCTGGTATATAAATACTAGATTCAGGGTGCTATTTCTATTTTTTTATTTTATTTATGATATGTCTCCACTACGCGGGCGTAGTAAGGACATACACACATACAGGGTGGGCACCTTTACTCATACAAATATTTAAAAAATAACAATTCACTGTATTTGCTTCGATATATTTCATGCTCACATATTAAAGGTATTCTGTGACGTACCAAGAAATAGGGACACAACTATCAAAGAAAACTCTTATCCGGCAACGAGTAACTTTGGTATTTAAAAATTCTATTATTGAGTTCCTGGAAACACTAGGGCCGCTACTGTGTACATATTATGTTTAGTTTATATTCTCTAATTAATAAGGCTCAGGCTAATCTGCGAAATTTTCATAATTTCATAGATATCATTCAGTATGCTTAATACACATTCGCCCGTATACTGAAACGCTACTTAAGTATTTAAGATCGTTTTAAACAAGTTAAGTTCCTCTTAGCTGTCAAAATTGTATGAAAATAAGTAGCCGTCAGACAGCTAAGTAGCGTTTCAGTATTCGGACAATTAAGTCGTTAATTCGTTCTAATTTAAGTAACACATTCTAATAGCCCCAAAACTTAAGGCCGGTATATATTGTAAAAAAATAACGAATAATATATTTATTGCCGAATAATTTTACATAAACTAGCACATTTAAAATTAAATTATAAAATGCTCGCAGATGTCAGGAATTATTTACCACCAATACCAATGCCAGAATACGAGATAAAATCTAAAATTATTATCTTATCTATCCCACAACTTACAAAATCTGTTGTATTTTGCGAAGCTTCCTTAAAATCTGACTTTTAGTAAGTTAATCTGAAACTCGAAAATAATTATAAGAAATATGGCTAACTTTACTAACATTGAATGTCTCTTCTGACAATTGATGTTGGGTAAAAACCAATAAGATTATAAAGAACAACGCATTTTAACTTCATTTTGTCTAAATAAATAATCTAGTCGCAATTCGATAAGCATTTTTCAATAAATTAAATAAAGGACACATACAATACTAGGATTTAAGCTATGAGTTACTACAATTATTTTCAATAATATAGTGCGAATATACAATGTCTGGCTGTATGAGCCTCGTCAGTCACTCAACATAAATAAATTATATTATTATAATAAGTACATAATCAAATGCTGTCATCATCGTCATGACAAGACGAAGACTGCCGTAGCATAAAACAGTCATATTACCCTACATACAATTTCATTAAAAATAAACAATCTGTCTTTTACCTGTACATTTTACATTAGCATACTGTGCGCAGTAAATTTAAGTCAGTGGCCTAATTAAAAAAAATAATATTATAATATTGCACATCCCCTGTCTATTTTCAGACAAGTGATCAAATAAAATATAATTTAACAACCAAAACAATATACAACGACTTTATGAATACCACACTAATCTTTGATTAAGTTCGCTTACCTACAATTATTTTAAAATTTTCTATATTCACATTCTAGCGTCACGAAATTACACTAGTTCTTATGTATAGGCAAAGGATGTGCTTCAGAATTTATGACGTATTTGGATAAGTCTATAACAAACCTGTCTTCGCTAAACAATAAGTACAGATACTTAAGTGTTTCCGATAGGAAGAATGACTCCATCATGTCACGAGGTACTGGCTTCTCAGACTTTACGTTTGCGAGGGATGTGTAGCCGTTTGGCACTTTGGCGTATTTCTCGAAACCCTGGAAATTATTTATCAGTATTTTATTCATTTTCATATGTGAGATGTCAAGCACGAGTCAAAGACTTAAATAGACCACGTAAGTACTTCAATTTATATGAATATTGTGTTTGTCAATTTTACTATATATACTGCCTTTTATAACATAGGCCGGCAATCAAGCAAGTAGTGAATTACCTCAACCGCCCATAAAACCAGAATAATCATGGATATGTTGCTATGTTATATGTTATGTCTATAGGTTGCTATATGTTTAGTATATGGATTAAGGATTCGGGTGGGAAGAATAAACAACGCTAAACTGTCACTTCACATCAGTTTACACTACTACACTACTACGTTGTTGGCCATTGCCAATTGTACCATTGTACACAACTATGATGTTTTATAGAACGTGTTGCGCGATAAGTTGCCTAACGTGTCAGGACACGAAGTAGACATACGGCATTTATTTCAATCCATAGTCTCTTGTATTAAGGTTCTAAGGGATCCAAGAAAATAGGCCACACTAAGTTCAAAAATAGTTTAGATGATGCTTGTGAAGACCTTATTCAGAATGACAGTGTATTCGAGCTGTAGTGTGTTTAAATAGATACTGGTAAGTTCCTTTGCCGTGCCACTGTTAGATTTATAGGACTCAATACAAAGTCTTTCGCAGAATTTACAATTCATTAGGTGTACAATCGAGATTTTTGTTAAAATACCTGGAATATTTGCCAACCCCACTCCTGGTACGTGGTGTTGCCAGTGATTTGGTACATATACCAGAGACTCTCCACGAATTCTGGCCGAAGTAGACTGTGTGCATCTGCGGTTTTTGTATACATGTCTTCGGTAGTGCTTGCCTGCAATAATATTCCAATTTTATCTATATATTAATATGTGAAGAGAAAACTTTGTTCACCTTTGTAAAAATATTACGAGATTTGGCATACTTAAGTTGAAATGTAGAATTATAGAAAGCTATTTAAATTTAATATTAACTGTAACAAATACATTCACTTAGATAAAACATTCATTGTTTACGTTTATAGAAGTGGAATTTCGACCAATATCCGACCACAATATTTTACTCGTAGGCTTTAGTCAGTTCTTTGAGAGATAGCGTTAAAAACCTAGTCGAGCCGGCCCATTAGCTGTATACAAAACTGTCAAAGCGTGGCTATAGGAATTGCAGTAACATTTTATTGCCAGATACTATAGCTTTACTTTTTTATTAAATTAGTGTAGATATCGATTTGGAATAAAATCGGCTATGAATACCTTCTATTTGTCCACAATTTAAATCACAAAATTTTACTTACAAGATTGAAATGTGTAATCTCTGGCGCCAGGAACGTTGGGTGAGCGGCGTATGTCAAGTAGCATGTGTATAACAGCTCTTCGGCCATGGTCATGTGCCAGTCAGGCAGACCATTAGAGTGGCCCAAAGCCAGAGTGCCGGGCAGGAAACACGTCAAGTGGTCCATCTTCGGGTTGAACGCCTGCAAAACCATGTATATGAATGTTATTTTAGGACCAACTTGCACTAATAGACCCCTCATATGCGGGCGGCTGACTGGGTAGGTACCACCGCTTCTGCCGCCAAGTAGCAGTGTGTAAGCACCATTGTGTTCCAATTTGGAGATGGACTTTGAAGCCAGTTTATATTACTGCGCATTATGATATACATGTGTCGGGTGACAAGCGTAGTGCAGTTATTCGAAGTTCTTATTGATGATGTTTCTGTTCATGATCAGGCGTGATCATCAGGCGACCGACCTGCTCATCTCATCATAAAGCTAATAAAAAAGAAACTTTAAACTTTACTCTTTCGAAGATCACTTTTGTTCGACTCTTACGTACTAGAACCTCAGTTCTATTAAACGTAATGGCGTGACATACGTACATATTATGTACTTAATTCCCTTATCAATGTGGGCCCAAAACTTATTATTTATAATGTTTATGTCATTATACCGATATCATATACTAAATTATATTACATTCTGCTAATAAACTAATACAAATAAAGTCGTTAATGAAGTCTATATGGATTAATATGATAAAAAGCCTTATCTTTATCTATTCATGAGTAAATATCGCAGACATAGATAAATAAGTATGTAGGTACAGCAAACGTTTAGATCTAAGTCTGCCTATTTTAACCCCCGACAAAAAGGTGTTTGCGGGCGTCCGTGCATGTGTGCGTGCACGTACGTGCGTGCGTGCGTCGTGTGTGTGTGTGTGTGTATGTGCGTATGTGGATGGGTAAGGAAGGGCCTAAACGAATGAACCTATTTAAATACGTTTTAAGATAATTATAATACAGACGATTGTTTTGTATCGTATTTTAAGGAGACATTCAACAAAGTTGACTTCATTTGGTCTGGAAAGAGAACTTTTAATTATTGTGTCCAATATGTCTACCATTATGCGATACGTGTACAAATGTGGTATCATTCAAAATTAAAAAAAAAACACACCTCAGATCCTGCAGATAGTTCGCCGATAAACAGTCTTCTATTAGGAGATGACCTTTTCGCCAGGAACTCACGAACACCTTCGATAGCGGTCAAATAATCGTCTAACAAACTGGAATCAAATAGAACATTTCACATGATCATATAGGAAAATTAATGTTAATCACATTAACTGTTAAGCCCATACTGAACTCTAAATAAATATAATATCATTTACATAGATAAATTTACACAAAAAAAAATTGGCAATCATAAAAGCGGCCATTATCCTGTTAAAAGCTAGCCGTTTGCACAGACATTAATGTTAGAATTATTTATAATCTCTGCATAAAGGTCATATAAATTTACCATAAAATTAAAAAACGAGAGTTACAAGACGTCTGCTTTAATAGTTGCCTCGTATGATAACTAATAATGACAAAATTATAACAATACATAAGGGTTATTATAGGGTGAAATGGTTATACTAAAGTGAGCTGTGTAACTCGCAACCAAAAGTATAATTTCGCTTTATTGATTGCTTTAAAAAAATGCTTGTTTACGCCCTTATCGTTCTGGCAGCATCGTGCAGACAAATTGCGACCAATTGGTTTTAATTGAGACAGCCCACTCACTGACAATTATATTATTACCAGTCATTGTTATGAAATTCGCATTTTGAATTTATCATTCGCATTAAATTAGCATTTTGTTAATCTCTCTCTCTCTCTCTCTCTCTCTCTCTCTATCTATGCTCCTAGATCTAAATCTATTATTTATAGGAATGATGGCAAACTTTTTCAAATCTTAAATTCATTAAATATGCTTGATTACTACTATGATGAGTACTAATCAAGTACATATCATAAATTCTTGAATTTTATCACAATTAGTACACTAACATTGACTGTTATCATGCCTAATCATTCCAGCATACTCCTTATTGTTTAAATTACACTAATAAAAAAAATAAAATAAAATAAATACAATATGTTTTGTAGTGCAATAGTATTTTTCGCGTGAAAATAGTTGGCCATCCCTTCCTTAGTTATAAACACGTTAGTAACGTACATTGTTAGTAACGCATAGCAACAACGCAAAGACACACATTTCGGAAAAAATATAAAAACAGCATTGATGACCAGCAAAATTAACTAAACAAAAAGGTAAATAACAACTCACAAATTAATTGTCTTTCCGGTCTGCAGCCATTGCTTGAGCAAATATTCATAGTAGCTGTCGCCTCTAGCTCCTAATGTCACTGTGGCGTGTGGTAAGAAATGTCCTGTGTTCGGATTAATGAATATCGGAACCAGACCATGTTTCTTTGGCAAATGATGGATCTTTTCTGATACTGCCGCTGCGGCATCCTGTTAATTTAAAACAATATAAAACATTCCATAGGCTATAGCACTCAGGGATAATATTATTATAACTGCGGGAGAAAAAAAAAATACAATCAGATTAGTACTTCTACAAAGTCACAAACATACAAACGTTTCATTTCGATGCACAAAGACAAATGTTTGTAAGATCCACAGATATTTTTTACGGGTCTGGGCGTTGTAAGGCTGAACGTATCTCTTAATTCCTGTGATAGGAGGTGATCCTATCGCCTAATTCCTAATACCTGTGATAAGAAGTGAGCCTATCACCAAACCGGGCACAATTTCAGACTCCAGGTTGATACTGAGCATTTCGTGATAGAGAAACCCATTATCACTACCCGACCCGAGGATCGAACACGAGACCTCAGCTCAGCAGTCGTACAAACAACTGCGCCACCGAGGCAGTCACCATAATGCACTAATATAAATTAATGTAGACGTTAATGGGCCAAGGTGATGACACAATCAGGTGACATTCCTGTTGATTGACCCTTGTATATTTTATTAAAATAAAATGCATTTACCTCAAATGTAGGATTGTTACTAGCCCGGGACAGCTGTCTAAACTCCAATTGTACAGTAGTGACTTCGGCTGTGGTGCTGTAATGGGACCATTCTGGAGCGTGAGCCGTTCTTGTCCCCAGATTTACATCTGAATACGGAATGCCAGATGGTGACGAAAATGCGGCCATCAGCCTGTCTCCCAAATCAACCTAAAAATATGATATTGCTTAATTTAAATACCGTGGTAACTTCTACTGATCACTAAACATAAGGTGACAGGCTGTAGTTTTAAAATTAACTTGCTTATGATCTTGGCTCTACCCATGTCTTATATATACATTTCTAATTTTTTTATAACTTGATTTCTTACTTTTATCAGAATAAAAATATTTTATAAATAGTATAATACAAAGTGGATATCCCCATCTGTATGGTCTGTTTGCCCACTTAATTCTACTAAACTACGCAACAGATTTTGATGCGATTTTCGAACATTTAGACAATCTTTTCTGGAAGGTTACAACCAATATATTAATTATATTATGTTAATCCAATATACATGTTGTTACTATTGCTATGTACTTACTACTAAATATACACAAGCAGAGTTCGGCAAGCACGGCTCTTCGCGACACGGACAAACTACACTTATTTGACTATATTTATTATTCATGTTACACTTATAATGATAATCATGATTTTTATATTTTACACATAATTCAATATACTTACAGCTTTATCGAGAAACATTTTATCTTGAGTGAAATGATGAACTGTGAGCAAAGCACCAAGTATCCTGATGGTTACTTCAAAGAAATTAACATCTTTATTCTTTGTGAACACGAGATCTGTTTTTACCCACTGTTTTCCTTCTTCGAATTCTGAAAACATTTATTGTGAGAAATTAAACTGGTTTACTTTCACGCATATGTACCATACTCAGAACATGGCAGCTGTGTGTACTATCTGGGACAATGTTTCACCCCTTTTTTCCATCTGCTATCAGCCCTCAAGGCTTTTATCAGATATGTTAGTGCTACGTGTTTTTGGGACAAAAAATCTGTACATACATTTAAAATTTTCACAAACATTAATATTGCTACAAATAAAAATAATTGTAATACCTTCATGTAACCCCATGATATAGGCTGTGTCCATCCCATCTACAATGGTTAGGCCAAGGGAGAACCAATCAAATGCCATCCCGGACACAGGTTTCAAGTTATCATGCCCCCAGGCATGTTCCTTGTATCCCCTCCATGCATGTTTAAAACTTTCAACAACAGCAACTTGGCGAGCATTTTTAGGTCCTGCAATATTTAAATTAATCTGGTTTTAGTTGTATAAGGGTTTTTAAAGGGTAAATAATCATCATTGTTTTCTTTTCATACCTGTGAAAATTAGTTTCTCATTTTGTTCAGTTTCCACAGCCGTTTTAGGCAAAGCCACTTCTGCTGCTGTATCAATGCCTAGTGAGATATTTCTTAATGGTTCCTGTAAATGGATAGTATTAGAATATACCTACTTTATAATTTATCCTGTAGCTGTACTTTCCCAGCAACAACTAAAGTTTGCTCCAAGACTGTAAATATTATTGGCTTACAGTATTATTCTGCTGTCACCAGATAAATTTCACTAAAATTTGCTTTATCCTGACAATTGGTTCGCTAATGAACATAGATATTTTAGTGTGTTAGGACTAAAATTAGATAGGTTATTTAAACTGTTATTAGTGTTTTTCATGACTATATCCAGTCATCGACAATTCCATTAGTTTTATTACTACTAATTTCAGAATTGAGATTAATTACTGTTCAATTAATTTGGGCTTGTTATGTAAAAAATACATTTTCTGTTATATTCTCGAATGTATTAACTGTTATGCGATAAAGTTTACATTTAAATTCTCTGTCACCGAGGTGCAGCGCGCTGTGATATGAGATGGATGCAATGGATACGACTCCCGCATCGAGACAAATTCAAATTCAAATCAAATTTTGGGTGCGGGTGTTGCGGAACTGTAAGTCCCTCATAGTTCCTGATACCCGCAATACATGTTAAACTCGTGTTGGGTCACGATTATGTGTGTGCCCGTTGGAAGTATTTATTTTTCAAATGGGTATTTATTAATAGATGATAATTTTTCCAAAAACAGAAATTCATGAGAACATTATTAATGTACTATGCTAAACAATACATAAGTTTTTAGTATTATTTCCTAAAAACAGTCAAATACTTTATCAGTCGCGGTATAATCATCAGTGTACTTCACAACGGAAGTGATAGTGGCTGTAATTTAGTATAACATTAAATACTGGACTACTTTTAAATTACCAGTTTATCAGTATACGGTAACTTGAAACTATTTAAACAGATGTCAATTAGTCATTAATTTGTAATTTGTGCAGCTCAACAGGGGGTAATGGGTACATCTGCATAGATAATTTGATAACAACTTATAGGTGTTTTAATGATAATCATCAACAAAGTCTACTATCCTACATATTTGTAATCTGTTTTAATTTCTAATGAAACAAATAATGAATGTGTTTAAATAATAGCCTCATTAGTCTAGTGGCAGCCTACTTGGGCTGAGAAACCGTGAGCTCCTGGGTTCAAATGGAATTGGGGCAAACACCTTCCTGTGTCGAGTTTTCGGAACGAAACACGAGTTGCCTGGCTGTGAAACGTGTGCCCAAAGTAGTGGCAAATTGGCCCTCTATCACATGGTAGCATTACTTGCACCTTTCCTTGCTCTTTCGGGTATACAAACATGAGCTGATATTATACTTATCAAAAAGTGACATACCTGCATAATCTCATTAGATTTATCATCAGGATTAAGTGACACTTTAGATGTGTAAAAAAGTACTAGAACTGTAGCTGCTATGATAACTACAGCATATACTATTGACCGCTGTAATCGAGATAAGCGATTCCATCTCTGAAATAAAAATAAATGTTTAAAGCATCATAAAGCAAATTGGTCTGTGTAGATGTATAATAATGAACTTTAAATAAACTATCGCTAACAATATGTATATATTTAGGTACTTAAATACAGGAAAATGGTAAGTTTGGTTTCAATACCACACAGTGTATATGTCATATCTATTAAAATATCAATGATTTGTGTCCTAGGTTTTTTAAAATTATGCTTGAAGTGCACATCATTAAAGGTTTTTGTGGAGATACCTACACAATTCTTGATAATTTCAAGAATTCTAGTCTATATGTCATTTATTTAAATGGAAATCACTCTTATAGATTTCATCAGTTTTTTTTTTCAGATCAACCTTAAAATGCTTGTGTTATACATACCCTTATAATTTTCCTGTGATACACTTGCTCTGGAGTTAAAATGTGACCACTATTTGTCTTAAGATTCCATTGGTTCAATGTACTTTGAGAAGCTAATGTTAGGTTGTCATCGTTAAAATCTATTTGGGTCTCATAATTTCCTTCCTTCATTTTGGATACAAAATGTTGTTAGCGTTGGAAAATGAGTGTCATATTTAAATCTGAAAAAAAAAAATATTTGTCATATAATATACATGTTAAAGAAAAGTGTGGTCATATGTAAGGGTTGTTATGTACATATGCCAGTGAGTGTTTTTGTACTAGCTCTTACCAAAATCTAGATATCCTAAAATACATAACAATAATATCCCTATAAGTTAAGTGAAGTGTGTCAGCAAGAATAACAACTCTAGAGTGAGACAAAAGCTCAGCTGTTTATCATTGAGTATTGTTCCAAGTAGCAATTTAAATATTGATATCATCATCAGCCACAAGACGTCCACTGCTGAACATAGGCCTCCCCCAAAGATTTCAAGACTGAGCTGTTGGAAGTGACCTGCATCCAGCGACTTTCTGCAACCTTTATCAGGTAAATATAGATATGTTACTCATTAATAAAAAAAATATATATGTCTTAGCTATGCATTCATATTTTACTATGGGGAAGGTGAAATACTTATACCATTTTATACTATACAATGTCTAAATTTTACCACACCTTTCTGTAACACATTGTATACAGCTGACAGTGAGTGTATATATCTACCGGATCCTATTAAAATCTAAACACCCTATAACTTTACACTAATTTTAATCATGCATTTAAGATAGATACGGATTGTATCAAATCACAACACAAACAAATACAAGTCTGCTGTTTTGGACAGTACCTAATTAGTAGACATATTTTTGCCAGTATATATGTCAGAGTTATTTTGTATTTGAACATGTGATATTTTTTTTATTTGATCAGTGGCATTTACTCAGAAATTGTTCTACAAGTGCATAATAAAAGGAATGTTCTATAAAGCTGACACAAGTACCAACCTAATCAAAATATACTTGATATTTCAACAAATGTGTCAACAAAGCTCTTTAAGAATTGTACTTATATTTTTTATGATTATTTCATAAGTTTCTGAGATTATGTTGATTGACAGTATCATAACTTTTTTCATACATAATTACACATATGAACACAATACTTGTTTTTTAAATTTATATGAACTTCTATTGTTACACACATCTTAAGTATTAACATGAATTTGGGAAACTAAGTTGTGCAATATAATATAATAATTCAACTGATATTACATATAAGCCTGAAAGTTCAGATGTTGAACTCATGTGTGAATTTGGATGCCCGTTAATCAACCTTGCCTTACAAGTTGAACAGGCTTGGATGAAATTTAGTTCACAAGTAGAATATGCCCTGAATTAGAACAGGACATTTTTTATCCAAGTAACAGATTAGATTGAATTCACAAGGACAGGTATAAGTAGTTGATCTGTATTTGGAGTATGACAGTATGAGTGTTATTTCTACTTCAAATTAGAGTAAGACAGTAAATAAGACATGCTGTAATATGCCTCTAAAGAAGGCATTATATTTTAAACATAAAAAGATATGTATAGATGAATTGGCTCAAGTGGGACGAATATCCTCAGACTACTTAGGATGAACTGTCTAGTGTTTGTACAAGTACTTTTATTTAAAAAACAATTCTATAGTGCCAATTACATTCTGTATAATTGTGAATTACACTTACTTTGTATCAGAATATTATCACTTATTTGTAAATGAAGTTAAATTACGAGGCATGTGGAATATCTGGCGCTGAAACTTTTCACAAAGATCTTTAACTTTATAACCAACTTAATTGCCAATATTATAGCATATTTTTTGACTTTTTTATTCGACTTATTTCCCATAAATTGACAGCACGATGGTTACCGGTGCATCAACACGAAAGATATTTGCAACAAATGCCATGTTTATAATTTTCCATAAACATACTTCCACGTCTGCAGCTCAAACCCATTACGAGTGACACGATTTTAAAAATAAAAATGTTCGTTCCTCAATAAATTTCAATACTTGCCGAAAGCACTGAGCCGCACACTTTGAAGTTATGAATAAAAGTAGAACATTTATTACAATTTATATCTTTTTTCCCTTCAAAACTTAAATAAACGTTAAAATAAGATAGAAATTAGAATCTTTTGCCAAAGTAAAACCCATAGCAAGTATCAGGACAAATATTCACATTTCACTAATGTCGATCGGCCAAAATCGATTATCTGTGACACTAGTGATGTTCAATTAATGTAGACTTATATCGATACATTATTAAAATTATTCAATAGATCGATTATTATTATGGTAGATATTTTTCTATTTTTTTTATCAATAATTTTTTAATAATAAGTTATTGTCCGAGCGGATTGTTCGACTTTATTTCATCGGATTATTCCGTTTTGAGCATCTAGGAATTTGCAAACCTGAGTGATACGACCCAAGAGCAAAAAGTGGAATACATTCCACTTTGTTCAATTCGCTACGTGTGTGCCTGGATGACCGAACAAGTTAGATGTCGAATCCAAGTAACAACCGGTTGCCGGTACTTGTTATTTTGAAGCCGATTGACTTTAAAATCAATATTCACGAAGCGTTTGGTTTGTACATGCCAGATCTAACATTTTAATTGAAAAAGTGGTTGCTATTTGGTTTGTTCATTGTTTCAGGGCTGATTGATTTCACGATATCTGGGACGCCCTTAGTTACAAATAACAATTCGTTATTACAATTTCAACAAGCTTAGGACATTCAACTAATGGACGAGTAACGCGTATTTTGCTGGTGGTAGGATATTCATATCCGCCCGGATAGCGACCACAAAACATGGTGTTAAAACCTGCCACAGTGTCTGTCATATAGTTAAATCGTCAACACTTTTCAAATGAACACGCTTCTAAAACTATTGGACTGTACAGGAAACTTTCCCCAACAGTGTTTTTGGCTACGCAAACTTCAGATAACAATTGCAAAAGAAGTTTCATATCGTTTATTTACATTGATTTGCATAGACAAATGATTTCGTTAAAAATGTGCCTATTATAATATTAGTCGAATAGTTTCGGGGTCTATCAGCCCCCTGGGGAGCACAAAATAAGCACAGCCTGGTAAAGACGGAACTAGCTATTGTGACTTCAGTTATTGGCTGAGCTTCATATGTTACCAACGGAGCTCTAATAAAGAGCTTACGTTGCACCCGCCGTCTGCCAGTCTGTCCGTCCAGGACTCTATCTTTTGAATCGCAGTAAGTTGCCACTTGAACATTTTACAAAATATG
This sequence comes from Amorpha juglandis, assembly GCA_949126905.1. Taxonomy (NCBI): domain Eukaryota; kingdom Metazoa; phylum Arthropoda; class Insecta; order Lepidoptera; family Sphingidae; genus Amorpha; species Amorpha juglandis. The sequence goes on from OX421367.1 coordinate 12,834,506, forward strand.
TAGGTAATGGATACATACGCAATCCGATACATACATTTGGGCGGTTTTTAACAATTACTGGCTGCATTGTTTTAGTAATATCTATAATATATGGGATCTATGGTAACAACATTTATCATAGCTTTCTTCGTTTTAACAAGTAGGTATCAAAACTCATATTATTGTTTAATCACGTTATACAACATACCATAGTGACAGTGGCAATATGATTAATGGCAGATTGTCATATTTTATAGCTTTTTAAATCATTGTTGTATATTAGAAAAACGCAATTTTTATGCCATGCCTCAATCTGAATTCTGGCCGTTTAATAGAAATCTGATTGAAGATGTTGGCTTTAATGGAGAAACTTCGGTTATGGTATTAAATAATAATATATTATTTCATTACGAAGATATTACATTGATGATGGAACAAGGGAGTTCCTTAGTTTTGTTATATAGTTTAAATTCTTACTAAACATAACCAAATGGTTATGCTGTTATGGCCCATACTAGCTTTTGTGAAATAATTTACGTGGAAGTTGGTAATCCATGGATATATATTAGACACTCTCTTTTACAATAACTTCGTGTTGCTTTAGTGCGTAATTGCTATTATTTTTTAAAAGCACATCTCGAATCAGTTTATTTACAAATAGTCTTACGTAGTCATTATTGTGAATTCTCCTTTATTAGGTACATGAAATTTCTTGGTCACTTCAGTTCCACATTTTAAAATATGCAAGTTTTTTCCCTATTACAATCGACTATTATTTTATTGGTATTTTGTGATGCAGTTTTTTAATTGTTATTACAAGCACAAACAACTGGGTGATATGGAAGGTCAAGTCAAAGAAATTCAAATGGAATTGGAGGCTATTAAGCGAGACCGTGTGGATTTGTTAGCTCAAAAGCAAATGAAAATGTCTATGAAAGTAAGCCAAAATATTTTTTCTTATTATTAACATGGAATTTAATAGTTGAATAGTTTGCCGGCACACGTGTTCCCTCCTTCCTATAATATGGGGTTCTTTAAAAGCATTTAAATATAAATTAGAAATTTAATAAAATTTAATTTTAACAATTAAATTTAAATTATTACTTGCAGTTTCGGATACGTAAGTGTAATTAAACGCCGTAGTTTACTTACTTTCGGCTGGTGGTAGGGTAGGATCTTCATATCCGCCCGTATAGCGACCACCGTACACATGAACCGAATGTACACCGAAGAACGGTAGTGAGTAAGGTGTCATATGATGAATGAATGGTGCATGACGTCTGATAATGGAAGTAGTAAATTAGCAAACATGTAAGTATGTTTAAATTTTGTTTTAGGAATTGGAAGGTGTTAATGATAAAACCGCAATCAATGAAACTTATATCAAATCTCAAGGGAACAGTGGCGACAAATATACGGAGGTAACTTGTGTACCAAAATGATTTGCCTGGAATATACATTAACTACATGCAACACAGTAGGCGCAACGTAACTTCAACTTATCGTAACTCACATTAAAAACGGCCCATAGAGATTTCTTTAATGAATATAGACCTAATTTTATATGAATTGAAATGAGTAATAATTCATAGTAGAGCCACACTATGGACAGTTTTGTGCAACAGCATGAATGGGCCGATTTGATCGGAGTAGTACCACTGTCTCACAGAGCTGCATCAAGTAGCGACTTGTTATTACGTTCGGTGAGTGAAATTTCCGGTGACCCAAATCCCCTCTCCCTAACCTAATCCCCAGCCTTTTCCTTTAAAGACGGCTACGCATGCATGATTCTTCTGGAATCGTGGGTGAACATGGCTAGTAGAGATAACTTAACAACGGGAAACCCATTTAAACATTTGCCGGCCTTTGCTATAAAAAATATTACCGCAACGCTTTAAACAAATTTTCTGCATTAACTACGTTGTAACAAATTCTATAAAAATGCATGCATTTTAGTGGCATTTAGTGTTTGTGTTGCGTTTAAAATTTATTTCTAATTTAAAGTCAGCAAAACTTCGCGAGGAACTAATTAAGGCCAAAAACGTTGCTGACGAAGAAAGATTGAAGAGAGAAAAATATGAAAGGCAGTTAAAAGATCTGGAACTTAAGTTAAATAGTATATGTTACACCGGAATACTAACAGAACCGAAGGTATTACAGGTAGGCGCTAGTTACTTAGAAATTGTTCCTATGTACCTACATACTTAAATGTAAAAATTAAATTGTTCCTTTCCTTTTCCTTTCATGGGTTTAGAAAAACACTGTGTCACGTTGCACTGGTACTTATTTCATCGACAAATCATCAGTTTTATCATAGCAGACAGTTTAAGCATAGATTTTTTTCTCGTAGCTCTACATGTGAGGCTTTCTATTTCAAATAAATATATTTTAAAAAATATTTCGAAAAATACACCACTTTATAAAAGGTGTATAATATATATATATTTTTAAACTAGCAATAAACTAACCATCACCTGATGGTAAGTGATCTCTACCGCCCGTAGACGTCCACGATACTAGAAGAATTATCCACGCATTGTTGACTTTAAAAAAAAGTTAACGTAAGATATCCTTTGGTTATAGATTATGCTAGCTAGATTATGCAGCATTATGGGCTTCTAAACAATTACGACAACAAACTGAATGTCATGAACGTTTTGTACATGTTAACTATAGCACATAGAACTAGCGAGTAGTTGTTAATTGATTTAATATACACGGAAGAGTTGGAATCTAAGTCATTATCTAAGTTTTGTTACATTGCCGCGTGTAAACAAAATGATTAGTCTTTTATTTAAGATTTACGACAGGATTCCCGGAAAATTACTGAGGAGGAGGTTAGCATATTAAAGAAACAAATAAGAGATATGAAAGACGAACTAGAAGAATCTAAACTAACCGTAACCGAAAAGACTGAACAGCTTCAAGAATACAGAGTCAAGGTAATAAATTCATAAGTTTACGCTTTTTTATTATATTTTAAGATATTACGAGCAGTTATGAGAAATTGCTCTAAGTTTTTTTTTATAAATTCAATATTATTTACACGAATTTTATACAGTATCTTCAAGCACAACAAGAAGTTGAAGAATTGAGGCGACAATTCGACATTGTTGACAGTGATAATAAGCAAGTCTCAGATCAGTTGCAAGTTGAAATACAGAGGATGAAGGTGAACAAATTGCTTACTCTAGAAAGTTTTAAGTACATTACTTCAGATGTCATGAGAATCATGAATCAAAATCTGAGTAAACCGTTTATTAAGCAACGAAACCACGTTTATTGTGCGCCGCTGATTGTATTAATCGTAATAGATGGCGTTTTCTTCTCTGAGTCCTATCTCCATTTTAGTTTCTTTCTCCACATTTTGTAATAATATATAAAAATTAAAAGTCTTTTATACGTTATGTCCAGTAAATTCACTGGCTTCAATGTCCTTTAACCGAAACACAACAGCTTACACACTGTTGCTTGGTGGCAGAAATAGACAAAGCAGTGGTAACAACCCAGATGGCCTCTCGCATACGAGTGACCTACCACCTTGATACACTGATATACTTCTTATTTATTACTCTAAAGCGTATCTACTATTACAATATATTACTTTGTTGTGTTTACTTATTGTCTGATAGCTATCATGTCCGAAACCGTATATGCTATAATAATCCACGATCATTAAATTAACCAACGGAATTTGCTGTAAGTATCCAATTTTAAGACATATTTGTGTCAATGACTTAACTAACACCGATTAGTAGCTATGTACTTGATTTAAGTTTCTCGTTGGTTTTACTATTAGACTTGTATTTAGTAATTGTAAATATTCGGCAAGTAATTAGTCTTGTTTTGGTTAGCTACGCAGATGTTGTTGAAAGAAAAAGTTTAAAATTGGTCCCACTTTGTACAATAATAATAAATAAATACACCCAACAGTCACACACATAATCCTGATCCTACAGTAAGATACGAGTCTTGTTTGGTGGGTATCAGGCACTACGAGAGACTTTCGGTCTCAGCACCCAGATCCCGAAACAAATTTTTGTGGATCACACAAATGTTTTTCTCGGTGCAGAGAGCGAACCCGCTGCCTCTCGCTTCACAACCGGCTTCTCGCCTGCTGCGCCATGGAGACTGTCAGAAATAATGTACAGAAAGCTATATTCTGTTAATGTAGACGCAGTTTCAAGAGAAACTACAGGAGTTAGCACCACTACCTGATCTACTAAAAGGAGCGCAGATACAATTGGAGGAGGCTAAGCAATTACAAAGATTAGCCGAAGACACGTCGCGACAATTGTCTAATGAGCTGCATTATGTAAAGGAAAAGGTCTGGTTATATTTACCATATTTTTTATTTGAAAGTCCATAAAACGGTAATAACAAATCGTTCATTTACTTAAATATATCCTGGACTCATAATAATAGTTTATCTGTTTTCAGCTTGCATTAACAGTACACAATTTGAATCAAGAAAATCTCGATAAAGCGAATCTTTTGGAAGAGAACAAAAATTTAAAAGCAGATATAGAACAAAAAGAAAAAGAAATGAATGAACAGTCTCGAAAAATAGACGACTATAAGTTCGTGTTATAATATTATTGCATCATAGTTTGTGTCAATTATCGCATCATCTTTTTTGTTATTCTTACAGTTTCATTATATTCTACTCAAATGATAAAAAGATAAGACAATGTGCTTGAGCTCAGTGAGATTATATCATTTTCATTAAGGATCATACTGTATCTATCACACATTGTATAATTACGATAAAAGTTAAGCACTTCGGCAATCTTTGCTTATATGAGTTTATATGAAAATGCAGTTGGCAGACTATCCGATAGTTAGTCAGGCACTTAGATGAGAGAAATAAGTAGGTTAAATATAAGCTAATTATAACAGGTTCGTATTAGGCCATCATTATCCCTCATTTCTATTTTGGAAATAGAGGAAAATTGCCAAAGCTCTTACTTACTAACAAAAATTCAACAATATACTAGATTGGCGACACTCAACGATAGATCGACTGATTTATTCCATCTCTGTAAGGGGTGTCAAAGATATACGGAGAATATCCAAAATATAATATACTCGTATTCGTACTTTATTCGTGGAAATAACACGGTGAGGTAAAGAATAACGCAAAATATTTATTAGCATAATATGTTTTACTACTAACATTTTATAGGGTATATAATAGTTTATTTTATGATAAATTCATCTTGCCCATTAAGCCGTTAATAATAAATATTCATTACATAAATTTTACAAAAATTTGCATATAGGCTTTTTAAATAAAATTGAATTATAACTTATAATTAGGGGTACGTAAATTTCGTTTTTACGGAATAGATGCGATAAAAGCGAAATCTGCATTTTATTTGCGATAAAAGCGAAATTTGAAAATTAAATACTTTCGCACCTTTTTACACCTTTTTGCACGTATGCAAAGTTTTAGGTGTATCAAATCTTGCTACCCTAGGTTTGCAAAAGCAGCTATTCAATGTCTCAATTGCCCTGTCAATATTGTTGATGCCGAGAGGTTCTTTAGTATCTACAACATTGTCGTAACTGATCGCAGCCAAACAATGAAAGATGAAAATGTAGAAATTACAACAATGCTAGCCTTTAATTGAGTTTTTAACACTGTATTTTGTTTTTGCGAAATAAATGCGAAATGTTCTATTTTGAGTTTTTTTAAATGCGAAATCACGATTTTTTTATTTGCGAAATTTACGTACCCCTACTTATAATGTATTACTTTTAGATGCCAAATACTGAGATTAGAGGAGAAGCTATTCCAAGAGGAAGCAAGGTATAATGAAAAGACCAGTGAATGCTCTCGGTTAATTGAGAATTTGAAAGAACTACGGGATGAAAGCAACAGGTCTTTAAATCGTTCCAAAGAAAGATCCGACTCAACGCGAAGATATTTACAATCACAAATATCCGAACTTGAGCGTCAAATAATACAGAGTCGAGCGCAGTGCAGAACAGTCTATAAAGAAAGAGACGAGGTAAATTATATAATTAGTAAAAAACCCCAAGGAAGCACATCTTGGTTCCAGTAAATTACCTACAGATTACTGCATTAATCTAAACACAGTCAAAAAGTGCGTTGAACCGTTGCGCCGCGTCGATTTTGATTGTATATAAATGATGATCGTTTATTCAATTCAAAAACCCAACATCCTAAATGTGAATCAGTATGCTTAACGATAAGGCTACTAGATCTTAATATGGACTACACGTGCGTAGTATCTATTTAATTGCACAAAATTATCTGCAGTTGAATCCACTTTCTTCTATATCGGATATTATTCCCTATCACACATAAGCCTATTCTGTATTTCTTTGTATTATAGTACTTTATAATGGACTTCAAAAACATATCAGTGTCCAAATGTTCTATATCAGATTGGTCACAAAATACGTCGACATTGCCAAACTATATTTTTTTAAATGCGCACGTCGTATGGATGCCTCCACATCTCACGACTGTACACATCAAACTGCGTGCAGATAAGGTCACGATTGAACGCAGTTAAAAGTGTTAAAATCACATACAGTCCATCTAATATCAGCCGAAGACTTAACACTTCGTCGTCACAGGATAAGAAAATTTATAAGACGGAAGTATTATGTCATCAGCTCACGCTCAGCAATGATACAAATTTAACAGCAACGAAGCAAAACCTATCCATGCCAAATGTATTATAATCCTTTTAGCTGGCAATCTCGAAACAAATGATTATTTTCGTACATTTTAATAAGATTATTATCACTGATACGATTCAGTTAAATTCCGATCGGTATTTTGGGTGTAAAATATTTATGTTTGAAGATATTAAGGATTGTAACTCACAAGTAGAATCTAGGTAGTTAATAAAAAGGTAACCAACAAACACTTCAAATGCAATAAATTAAACTGCTTCATGAGTCCTTTCACGAAGTGAACGAAACCTTTCAAGGAAAATCCTAAACAAGTGAATACGTGTTTTAGATCCGTCAACGCATGCAGATGCAAATCAACAACCTTCAAGAGAACTTTGAGCTAGTTGAGATCAGACTTCGTGCTCTTCATACCCAGGTCACGTCATTAATGAACACCTCGATGCTTGTGCTCGCTGACAATGACGATAATGAATTCAACTAGTTTGCTGCAATAAACTATTATTTTTAGTCAGTGTTTATTTGAAATGTATATTCTATTATTGCATTATATTCTTTACTAAATTTTGCTTATAAATTACGTAGTGTTATTGATGAGTAATTAATCTGGTAACGCCTTAGGTTGTACCGGGAGGATAAATATAGTAATGATAACAGCAGATTAGCAGCAAGGATTAAACTAGGTAGAAGTTGGCGACAGTGTCTAATCTTCATATACGATCATATCCGAACATATCATATCCGATATACTTCACATATACATGCATACCTCAACTATACCGTAATCTGCAATCCCGATAGTATTAGTAACAATGAATTTAGTAATTGAAAACTTATTTTACTTTATTATATTGTAAACTACTACTATCTACTAAGTTTTATATCCTCTACTAACGAATCAGTCCGATTTGAAAGCTATCAGGTCATAAAATATTTTCAAATCTTTTTAAGTATTTTATCAGACCTATTAGATTGTCGAAAATATATCTATTATTTTTCTGAATAGGTCAGATTATTGCAGTTTTTGCCACTGTTACATTAATCTACTAGGAATATACTTAATATAGCAAGCTTCTTTCGGATATTTCTTGTACGCTGGAATATAATCATAAATAAATCGCGTAATGGTCGGCGACGCTGGCTGCCTACAGTCAGCTAGCTTTATTTGAACGGAACCAAACGGCACGGCGTGCGCGCCCTTGCTCGACTTGAGGTCGACCGTCGTGCCTCTCGACTTACTGCCTCATTTAATGTCAACGCATAACAGCGACCTTTTTGTAACAACATTTTATTTTTTTTATATATTATTTTTGTTCTTTTCACGAACTTGTTACTGTTTTACTCTCGATCCTGGCTCAACCTGTTCTCTGATTGCGTCGTCACATTCCCTTTTTCAGTACCTGTTCTTTGTTCAATGCGCTTGTTACGTAGCGGCTTATTTATATTATTACGTTCAATTTAAAGTTTATATTATGCTACAGAAATATTAAAGTATTGTATAAGTTTTATTAGAATAAGCCCTGTGTGACTGTGTGACCTAAGTAGCAAATATCGTTTATTCAGCAGTTAGCAATAGACATGTTAACCAGATTAAGATAGTGAAATCGAAAGGTATTATTGCCGCCATTTTTTATGGTTATACCGAACACGTGCGAAGAATTCTTAACACGAAATTGTACATGCCCCGTTATAGTTATACCATCGAGGTCTGGCCGTTACCTGTCTAACTTACTCACTTGTCCTTGACCACCACTTTGTAATTATAAGTCTCACTCGAATAACCATTATATCACATGATATATATGTGATATACACATGTATAGGATAGCGTATTTATATTTAGTCGTATAATAATTACATGGTATATCGGCAAGTGCGATCAGAATTATAGTTGTAGGAAAATTTGTGTATTTTTAAAAATCCTAGATTAGGAAATATACCTTGATATACTAATTATTTTGAAGGTTTTAATTAAACACCTTAAGTATATGCCAAAAGGAAATAATTTAAAAATCACTGGAAATAGTCATTATTTCGTTTCATTGTTAAAATTGAAATGCTAGTAAAGGTCATTAAGATGATATCTTGATGCTTTGGATAGCAATTAATTGTATTTTTCTCAATCCGATTAGGTTCGTAGCAATCATATTCCTCTGAGACCCGGGTAAATCTTATTACAGGTACGCTACGCGCCGGACTCGCTACTTTCTTTACTGATTGCTTTCCATCTTTATTTCTTTTCGTTTCTTGATCGGATTTTAAAATTGAACATTTTATTGAAAATTGTAATACATTTATGGATCTAAGGCTTCAATACCGAATTCTGCATATCTGTAAGTAGATACGGTAGCTATTGAGCAATGTCAGTAGGCAGCTACTTGAAAGCACGTGTGTCGTTAGTGAGATATACGAAGAATAAATAAAACATCAAATTCCACTCAAACGCTTATATTTTGTTTGATTTTTTTATATTTTTGGTGCTCCATTTTTTGTTTGTTTGTGTCTTTCTTTAATATAAATTAATACTAATAATAGTAAAGGATTCGCGAAACGCGCACAGCCTCCGTTAATGGGCAATAGGGAGCTCCGTGCACTTTCCGAGTCCCGGGCAATGAGCTCGGCATAATAAATAATACAATAAGGTACAAAAGGAATTCAACGAAGTACCATCGGATGGTTTCACACTCGTTCACACACGCTCCACATACGCCAACAACAAACTTACATCTATAATATCACTAGCTATACAGAATGCGACAAGGTCCCGTGCACTGAACCGTTGATGTGTTCTAAAGGGAGGGCAATCACTCGAAATGCGAGCCTTTAAGCTTCTTGACGGCGTTGGTGAGGTGCAGCAGTTCGGTGTTCAGCTGCCAGATGAGCGTCTCTAACTTGTCAACGGAGTCGAGGACTTCCACGCGTTCCGTGTGCGGGTTGAATCTCACTTCAAATGGTCGGGACATGGTTGACACCCAGCGTCTGCACAAAACACATACATGTTGAAACATAATTTTACAGATACCAAACAAACTTCTAATTTATTAGAACGTTATATACCTGAATTTTTCTTTGGCATCTTCGAAACTCTCGGCTACATAATAGATAGGCTGGTACTCTTGATCTTGGTAAGGTTGTACGGATGTAGAAGCGGGCTCGAACGGTCTAAGTTCCGGCTTGTCACTGAGAGCGTGGAGTAATTCTCCAATAGAGGATAACAGAGCGGCACCATAAGCCTTCAACTGTTGGTTCTCCTTGCAGAGCCCGAATTCAACAGTGAACCAGTATACCTGCGCAAAGAAAAGAACATTCACAAATGTGTACTGCCCAATGGCTGTACTAAATAATAAGCACATTTCGCAAGAGCAGATGGGCCCATTTAATATTTTATTCGCTTGGCACACAAAATCAAATAAAAGCTGGACGTTAATTATATCTGAAACTTACAGTAGAGAGTTTCTCGATTTCAGGGTCCGAAGCACCGAGGGAAGCAAGTCCGATTTCTTGTGAGAATTGCGCGAAGCTGGGATCAGCCAGCAGCGGTATATGTCCAAGAAGCTCGTGGATACAATCGCTGAAAATAAATAGTGTATTAATTCCTCAGTGTAATTATAATTGAGTTTGGATGGATAATAACTACATATCAAATAATTTCTCCATTCTTTAACAAATTTAACAAATTAATTCTTTAGCGGTTAACTTGATTGCTAATTAAAGTCTCTTAGTGATATGAATGAAAAAGACTTCCACTTTGCCAAAGTGATTAATAATTCAATAACTGTTGCCTTCTCACTGGATGGCGACGTAGTAGCTTTAACTAAATTATTAGAAGCGGGAAGTTTAATGATGTTACAGTTCCATTACGTCGCCTCGCTTCCACGCTTTGTATTAATACTCATTCAATAAAAAAAGTTATAGTACTACTATATTCTTTTCGTACCTATGTGAATACTAATACCGTTTATCATTAAAACATTATAAACATTTGGCCGGCCTACATTGTTTTAGTTAAGTATATAATAATATCATCAACAAGGACTTATTGCGTAATTATTTCCGCAAAAATACTCGTCAAGGCAGAATTCAGAACATAATTAAATTATCGGTACCGAATGATTTTGGGCTCATACGTAGAGGTACAGGTTTAATTATCCATGATTTCCGTGTTTACAAATGGTGTTAAAACTTGAATGTTTGCACTAATTTAGCATAGCTCGCATAATAATTATCATGTTAATTCCACAAGTAAATTTAATTACTTATTAAATTACTTACGGTTCTGGGGTGTGGAAAGGCGAGTTGGCATGACGCACATATTGTGTGGACTGGAAAACACGGAAGGCTAGTGACGCGAGGAAGTCGCGAGCTGTTAGAAGACCGGCAGCGGGGCGTAGAGTGAAGCCGGTGTGCTTGCGCAGGAAGCTGCTCACATCCTCCAATTGAGGAATGCGATGAGGTACAAAGATATCGGCAGCCTGTAGCTTGCCGAACGCCGCTTTGTACTCTTTGCAGGCGTGTTTAGGCATCAAGTCCAGAACGGTGTTGAAAACTCGCTGCCAGGTGGCGTTCTCGCTCTCAGTATAGGAGATAGACGGGATTGGATCACCATACTTGTAACCGAAAGCGATCTCTGCAATTTGCTTCCTGCGCTCTCTGTACTCCTTGTCAGCAAAACCAGGATGGTTCATGTCCAATTCAGGTTCGTATTTAGTCATAAGATGGTTGCAGTTGTCGAGATCGGAGGCGTGGCAAGGAAACCACGGAGTTTTGCTGGAGATGTTATTCTCAGACATGAGATTGACTCCGGCGAAAGCCGTTGACTGACGAAGAGATCTAATCAATTGCAGAAGGTTGATGCGTGTCATGGTAACCTTAAGCAAGGCATCAAATTGGACACCAGCAACCTGAGACGGGCGAGTTTCAAGATGTTGGATACATCCTTTATAGTTATCGATGGTTTTTAGGATGCGAGCGAGAGATCCCATTCCATCACGCATGTGGAGTAGCAGAGCAGCTTGTTGGACGACCTGCTCCGCTTCAGGGGATTCACTCGCAGCATTTTGAAGGATCACTTCCTCTTCGGTCAGAGTGTAATCTGTAATGAAACACTTTAATAATTAATAAAATTTCTTAAATGTCTGTGAAAGTAATATTATTTAATCATTGTCAAATATTTTTTTATATAACGTGGAGTGGATACTGACCTTCATCTGCTTTACCATCGCCTACGTCTGAATCCGCTAAAAGTAACAAAAAAGAAAGAAAATAAAATAAAAATAAATAAAAAACAATGAAATAAACAATATCGAATTTCACGGTAAAATGTGGATATATAACAAAAAAAAACAACATTTACCAAGATGGCCATTTTTAGTTTCGTCTTGTTGGGTTCCATCTTCATTAGTTGGGGTGTTATCACCATTGCCAATATGAATTCCATCTTGGATAAATTCTGAGTCCAAGCCAGAGTCTAAATTAAAAAGGAAAAATAAAATGAATTGCATGCAAACAAAAAATTAAATAAGAAATTAAATAAATAAGTTCGTGACTCGTGCGGTTTGTACCGTACAGGGGTCAATGTTAGTCTTATAACGTTCTACTGTATGTATCATACTGCGAAAACATTTCATATAAAACTTGATTGACTGGAGTCAGTCGACGAGAACATTACAATACATTATTTCTATAATACATTCTTTTGTAGTTCAGAGTTCAGAAGTAACATAATTTAATACAATAAGATGTATGTGTACCATTGGCGCGGGCGCGAGCTTCTTCCAGCACGCTTTGTTTTGTCTGTTTAACAACCAGGGTCTCGAAGCGGGCATCGTCTACAAGCGAGCGACGGCGGGATGGATAGCCGTTCTGTAACAATGCATTATTTAAATTAATATATTATTTCTCACACAATTATAGTGATGATGATGATGATGGGTTGATGATTTTAGCAATCTCAGTTGATTAAATATATCTAATTACTTGTCTTATATATTTGATTTAATTTATATTCTCAGCACTAATTAGCAATTATATTGTATACGTTTCAATTTTTTGTAGAGTAATTGTCCAAATCTCCGTTGGAGACATCTTTTTATTTGATTAATGTGTACTATCCTGGTAAGTCTAAATGTAAAAAGCTTTGAAATAGTCGTTCGTGATAATAAAAGCACTTTCTGCGAAAATTGTTTTGATCCACAAAATCCTCATAAATATAAAGCGGTCACATCGCATTATATTTCATGTGTGAGTAGGAATTGCTTTTACGAAGTTCTTAAGCTTATTTCCTTCGTGTGGCTGGGTGTAAAGTGCTTCCATTATTCCCTCTCGGCATTCGCACCGGATGCTACATCTGACGGTTCAAATCTTTCAAAAGAGCTGGAGTTTCTAGACCACTGCGCTCGAATAGAATCAATTACTACAATTGCTTTGAATTTAGTTTCGTCTACGTCTCAATGGGAATGTGGCGTCGTGCATTCGCGTTAAAGTCTTTACTTAGCCGCTACAAGTTTTAATTGCAGTGTCACATCTGTAAATCTCAAAGGGCCTGTCTGTAGTCGTTTACTTGAACCTGGCTATATATTAATTATATTTATCTCTTTGTGTATTTTTTGTGTCTTGATATTTTAATTGCTTTAATTTTTGCTTTGTCCGTTGCTTAAAATAACAATGAATCCATGACCAATATAGGTGTTTTTACGTCTCATAAATTTATTAATTTCAAACAAAGAAACCCAATCATGTATTTAAAACAGCGTATCCTAAGTAGCTAAATTATCATAAAAGTCGCCGTGAATGGGAAATCTGGTGACAAGTGGCTATTGTCGTCTGATGCGGGTACGTAGAGGTGCTATAACAATGGATAATAGACGTATTTTCTTCATTCAAGCTGCCTGCCGTTTACTTTGATATGGTAATGCGAGTGGCAGTGTAATTTCCGTCGCATAACGTAAGGGAACGCGCGGGGTGCGCGGGCGGCGAGACCTAGCATTTTCCACTAGAGTGGCCGTGCAGGCCTAACAATGTGTGTCAAGGGTTGCGCTAATCACTCGCTGTTGTTAAATGCCACCCGAAACGGCATAAACTGGTGATGTGAACTGAAATATTCGATTTGGATAATTCTATGTTTGTTTACGTAAATCGATATCGCGGAAACAGTGTCGCGTTGTCTAAAGGTCCGCCTAACTGGAGCGGGTTGGATTCGGAATCCGGTTGATATAGCCTTGGGGTACCCAAGTGGCCACTTCACCATTCCAATCGGGCCGCGGGTAATTAAACCTAGCCAGAGAGCGCCGGACGCCGACCTGCGTCCACCCTCCACGCTATTCTATTGCCTACATATGTTCGCAGTCCGTCTATAGTGAACATTTGATTGATTGTTGGATTAGGATAAGATTTTAGTAATTATTCGATGTTTAGGACTTCGACGTAAGTTATCATATTATGTATGTCATACATACCTCAGGATGTTTTAAAAATGTAAAATAAATGAAATGAAAAATGCATTAAATTACGTTGCTTTTGACCTTGCTATAAAATATTTTGAGCGAAACAAAAGATTGATCCAGACAAAGGAAGTGATCGAATCAACTTGAATTACGTTTAATATACAAAAAATGAATAATTGCCATAGCCAGAACAATCTGTAAATTATTAATAATTTGACCGCGACGAAGAACTTCTATTGGTCAAGGCCGTATCTAAACAGCCTCGGATCTGTTATGAACAGATTTTAGATTTAGTTCTTGCGTGACGATGTCTAATTAAAACCCAAACAATTGTTGAGCCGTACAGTTATTAGATAGAAAATAGGTTAACGAAAATTTTCATTTTTAAGAATTTTGATCGCTCAGGGCGAGATAAAGGAGCGCGCTCGTCCGTTATGTGACATGATTAAATTTGAACGATCGGTACCGATTGCAGTGGACCGGTGAGCGTCGTACTGGCACGCATTCCGACCTTCGACGGTCAAGGAAATACAATCATTTAGGTGCCAATTATAAAATATACGTTAATTATAGTACGTTAGTTACAGGCCTAGTTTATCGCACAGCGCATACAACTACATCAACAATAAAAATGTCTTCGCATCGCAGCACACAGCTAGTACCCATGGGTTAGTTTACTGAAACTTCTGACTCTGTTCATCACTGATGAACTTTCATTGCACACTGAGTGTGATGTAGCTCGCATATAACATTTCGCATCAGCTTCGTAACAGATGGGTACTGAGTTGTAGAATTATAATAAGATATTTCATATTCAAAGACAATCAACGCGTAATTGCAGCAAAAGCTCCTTGAATATTGACAATGGTAATTAATCCAGATGCAGACAATGATGAGACTCGTAATTAGCGGAATTTTTTCTGCAGTCAGAAGCGAGCGTTGATCGAAATATCCGGCGCGTGTTTATGTATACGATGCGCAAGATTTCGTACGCGTAACCTTTGTTTATACCGCCCGCGCTCTTATATCTTTAATATTATTGTTTGGCGGGTTGTTGCATAACCCGTCACACGACATGAGAAAGCGATGACTTAATTGCAAGCCGAAATAATAAGATTACGCGATCCTTGGCCACTCGTTCTACGTAATGACATCCGCGGAAGTCAAGTGACTTCGCACAGTTTAACGAATTATTAACAAGTGAGAAGATAAATTGTTATTAATTCAACTGGATTCATCTCCTTACACGTCGCTTTCACACGATTTCTATAACAATCTCCCGTTATCGAGGTTTTCTCGAATGTTTTATACCGTTCGTTAAACAAGGCTTTTGTTATGATTCATTTGTAAGTAATTAATGACATTCTGCAAATTAAGCATGTTAAGTGAATATTTCTGGACCAATTGCTTAGATTAAAGAGTTGGTGAATGTTATATAATTTTTTATAGTTAGTTTAATAGTTTAGTTCATGATCTTATTAACTTTTGTATTTGCCACAAATGATTATTATCAAAACACTTATTTTGAAGCACTAATAATATTAATGATATATTTAAATAGCTACACTTTTTGATATTAGTTTTTATTTCGTAATTATAATATTGTAGCCATGTATGTTTTTGTTTCTTTGTTCTACTTTTTTATTAAGAAACTTAACATAGTTTCTCATAATAACAGCCAACTTAAAGGCGGCAATTTTGAATTCATGCCAATAAAACTTTAAAAACGTAGTACGAGTTAAATTATATTACTTCACAAATAAAGCAAACAAAATTCATGCTTTCAAGCTAACTTACACAATAATTGCTTTCGTGGTTGGTCATTATTATAGTATTTTTGACAAAACGTATTGATTTTAAAACATATCTTTTTACATTTTACGATGACCCATCACAATAGCAGGGATGTTATGAATTTTTACCATAATGGAGTGAGCAAGCAATGTAAAGCGGGCCATGGATTCAGGTCCTGGCCTGCAGAAGGCCAGCTCCTCACCTCAATGCTGTAAGATTTCTTGATGGCGAACATTTCGCGGTTCTTCTGGGCTGCTGCGACTGCCATTTCTTCTCACGACACACCACTGGGACCAGTAGAGCCTGAACGTAGGGTTCACTGCGCGTTTAGCTAGCGTATTGTCTGCGAGAGCTTTTTGTCTCGACCACGGGCTTGTGCCTGTCTGTCTGCGACTCGAGCTGACGTATTACTATAGCTAACTAAACTTTGGATTGCAAACAGACCAATGCATGATGTTCGTTCGCAAGAACAGTTTAAATAGTGTTAGGCGCGCGCCTCCCACCCCGCAGCGCCTTTCGTCGCGCATGCGTCATTATCAGCGCCCCGCGTGCCCCCTCGCACCTCTGTTGCCCTCTGAGCCTCTTCACGTACCACCACCAACCCTCAACCCTTAAAACTGGGACGGAGTCATCACCCACACTCATGGTGTTGGGGGCACTGTTAATACCATGTAGGTACCATTATGGTATTCCCTCAATGTCACACCAAATCCTTGATAAGATCCGGTCGTCTACTCGGAAGAAAATCTTTAAGACATTGTTTTTATCGAAACTGCAATACGTACGCGGAAAATATAAAATTACATTAAAATAATGCAATTGTAATTCTGATAGTGTTGCGTAGTTTTTTGTAATTAAGGGGGCATTAACATAGATTTTCTTACATAATGAAAAACTATAAATGAGGTGTAGATAATTATTTTGTATCTAAGGTAGCTAGATAAATTACAATATAGTATATATTCAAACAAATATATCTCACTCGATACAAAACTCGAAACCAGATATTAATAAAAAACGATAAAAAAAGAACGCATAATAATAATTAAAAGATATTACAATATTGTGGGTAATATTACTGCCATGCCCTTTTATAGGCTTTCTTTTAATATCACATATGTTTTATGATCAAGGCTAATAAATATTGTAACTAAAAGTATTTAATTTTGTTCAAAAAATAATTTATGTAATCATTGTAAATAGTCCAAATCAGCGTTTGGGATTAAATGGTTAATATTATAAGATGTATGTGCTATTTTATGAAATGTTTTAAATTATAAATAAACATCCTTAATTACTTAAAATAAAAACAATAATCTTGGTATCCATTATGCGGCACCGATTTAAACATGCCGGGGAGACTGAAACATTAAACGTACACAGGAGTTATGAAAATTAGATGCGAGAAAAAAGCACTGCAAATTACAGCACCATTAAAAATATATATGTACAAAGACTTAAGATATGCCTCATTAGAATGACGTCTAGATTAATCCAGAGATTCTAGAGTTTAATCTAGAGATTAATCTAGACGTTTGGTAAAAGTGTAAATTATTTTACACAAATTGTTTTTGTCCTGAATATAAAATGTTTTCCTGCAATAAATAGGCTATAATGCAAGGCATGCGTTAATTTTGGGTCTGGTGAATCATCATCCCTTTTTTATCTACTTGCGTATACCTAACTCTGCTAAATGGTAATGCCCTATTTGTTAATGCCCTATTTCTTTTTGTTTTAGGTATGCTTTAATTCGTTCGTGTTCTAAATTAAATCAGATGAAAGAAAATCACCCTAAGGGGATTAAATCAATTGTGAGTTAGTGGGATCAATCATTAATCACTAAATTGCAATAGCACCGACTCAATCTTGTTATTGATTTTATTGTTAACTTTTGAATTTTTACAAGTCATTTCAGTTTTATTTTTTGTTAAAACGTTTCTTTACTTGAACATCGCAAATGTATCTAGTCATCGAGTGAACACTTACCCACCTATAAAAAGCGATGATTTACATTTCATAGTAGTATTATTCTTATCTCTTATATATTTGTAGAGAAAAATCGTCTCCCTGCGTTCATAGATAGTTGCAATTCATGTTCCAGCATAAATGGGCCGACTCTGATGGGTACTGACATATCCGGAGGCCCAAATTCTGTTGTCATCGCAGACATAAAACTATATATTTTTAATTTTAGGTTAAATGTATTATTGCGCTCTGCATTATGTATGTTGCATATCTTGTGATGGAAATAAACTTTTCTTTCTGTCTTTCAAATCCATTTCACCTTCTCAATCTTTTAAGCATTAGTTTCCTTCAAGGTCAACAGCGCGTCAATGGTTCTTCAGCTGTAGACATTCATGAGTGGTGGAAATCATTATCCCACTTGTCTGCTGGCATTTGCTACATAAAATAATACGATAAAAACCCTGTATAAAATTATACTGTTTCGATTTTGGGCAACGGCTTCCTTTGCTAGTTTGCTAGAACCCCCAGATACGAGGGTTTTCCGTAAATAGTTGGTAATGTTTAAGGACCGTAAATGAAGTGAAGAACGGCAATTAGACCCTACTCAGAGACGTCTACTATTAAGTTTAAGTATTTATTAAAATAATAAATACAATTATTATTTAAACAGGTCGGTCTGCAAATCTTTGGGGGAGGTCTATGTTCAGCAGTGGACGTCTTGTGGCTGATGATGATGATGATGATTTATTACCCATTCCTTAAAATCGATTATTTCAGTCAGCCTCAGTAACTGGACCTAAAGATATTTCTGTACTCAGTACCGGAGCTGTAAGCATTAACTGACTGTGTGTATGGGAATAACATTTCTGAGAAATGACAGTAACAAAGTTAATTGACGTCTTTTAGTATGGTAGGAAGTGTTGCAGATGTTCTTGTACGGAAGATACTGCACTGAACCAAACTCTACGTTAAAAAGGTATGTTTCTTTCTACTAGGGTCCGCCACCATCATGACGGTGGATTTGATATTATGTGGGACGACCCACCGTCTGGCCCCCACAGCCCCGAAGGGGAACCAATTTCTGGTAAGAAGCAGATTGTGAGGTGAGGTTAGATTCGGCATATATTGGTGGCCCACTTACACTACAATCATTAAAAAGGTGCCAGGTCTAATAAAATATTAGTAAAGTTTTAAAATAAATCAAGCATGTCGTCAGGTATCTCCATAGTTTTATTATAATTCAACACGCCTATTGTACGTTGTTTCATACAATATAATGTATACAAAATTAAAATTAACTTAAGGTTAATTAGAATTATACGGAATATAAACAAAATACAATTTTATTTTTATAAAATGTAAATAATGGGTATACTACGGCCTCATAATTTTATGTAAAATAACCTGATTTTAACTAAATAGGCCATTGTCAAATAAACATTCTATTTTTGCCAGACAGCGCATTAAACAACAAATATATGAGGTACAATTTTGACATACGCTTTTTTATTTTAACAGCTGGATAATTATGTATTTTGATGTCTTGTATTAATTGTTTAATAAAGGCTACTTAAACGTTGTGAAACAGACCATACAAGTTATTATAATAACAATTTAGTGCGTGAATAAGGCTGGGTATTATGTTTTTCCGTTATACATCGAGAATGGGATTTCCCTTTCATTAGACGACACTTTCCCTATATGATGCTGGTAGAAGTTAAGGTTAAACATATGTTTTCACAAGGTCATACAAGTACAAGATGAACTGTTTGAAATTTTGTACCTGTTTCTTACCTTTAATAAGTAAGATAAACTTAAAATTTATTAATTTGCTAATTGCATAAATGGTTCGCACAAATTTACTTCTACATTTTCGTAAAGATAATATTGATTAATATATTTTATATATGTACAATCGTAGTATGACCTTCAAAATTAGTACAGTTAAAATATACTTATCGGTGAATCTAAATGCATTGTTAATCCATTTTATGCCCAATAATTTCATTCCAATATGCGATAAAGTAAAGTAAATAACAAATGACACAAAAGTCTGTCGACGCATATAGGTATATCCATAACCATAATTTTTTTAACCACAACTATGTGTTTATGAAAAAAATCTCATACAATGCGTCATAAAGAAATTTTCCTTCAGAAACTGTATGCACAAACGAAACATTTTCCGTCTTGGTTGATAGTTCAATTACCATTCATACATATCCAATAACAGCACACAATAACGGAATCAGCTGAGAAAACCACAAAGATCACAAGGGTCATTAATATTATGAGTAATAGAGTAAGGTAAGTTACTATTAACATGTGATGTGTATGACGTATGTAGCGACTCGAGCGGTACTTTTTATACCAATAGTCGTCACTTTGAATCACACATAAATTAATTCATGGGCTCTATATTTTTAGAGCCAGTTTCTCAACTATCCCTTATCGTTTAAAGCTGCTCAATATCTTTACTAATGTAAATGTATTTTAAATGTAATTTCATACGATTTAACGTTTCTAAACATATTTAGCGGCTAAATACAAATAAGGATGGTTGGGTAATTTTAATAAATAAAAATATATTTTACTGAAATAAAACTAATTTAAACGGATTTTATCGCGGTTTTTTATTAATTTTGATCCCCAATTTTTTATGAATTTTGATTGAATTAGTTTTATTTCAATGAGTAACATTCGCGTAAACGTAAGAAATCATAATATATTTCACGTTAAATCCATCTATATATTATCGAAAAAAAATACACTAACATAAAAATACGCACAACCACTTTATTTACATATATACTCGGTGATTCTAAGAACTAGATTCCAACGTCATTTGATGGGGTTTTTTTTATCGTTGGTCTCATAAACGCCATACAGGTTCACATCAAAATACACATTACGTCAAAAAAAAATATAAATTCGGGGATTCCATATTGCGTTTATCCCCATACAATATTAAAGTAATTTGATTATTAAATGAATAACTTATTATTATAGTTATACAAAACACTAAGCTTCTGACTCAACAAGCTTAATGCCCTTGCCGATATCCTGACTAATGCCTAGCCATTGAGACGCCTGATAGGTGCATTTAATGATAATTCTACAAGGAACAATGAATAAATCAGCTTCTTGAGTGCTTTTGGAGTAGGTACCCACGCTGCGTGTGTGCTTTGACTCATTACTGTTAGCAAATCTGTTATGGTTTATTCTAGATAAAGTTTTTGTGATGTTATAAGCGGTTAAAACAGCAGCATACTTGATAAAATATGCATATCCAACAGTTCAATAAAGGAATATTATTTATTTTATCACTCTCGTGTTTATGTTTAACTTGCTAGTTACATTTCTATGTCAACATGTAGCGCGACTGAATTTAAAACATGGTTTTAAATATCATTGGCCACAGCTGAGTGCAGGGTCAAGGTAAAGACCATGTATGAGCACTCTTTTGTATCGCTTAGATATTTTCCGCTTAGTTGGTATAATGTTTGTAAGAGGTCAAAGCACGGAACAGTGTTATGCAGGTAGTATTTAAATGGTTAATAAATATGTGATCAACGAATAAATATTTAATTAAATTTTGTTTTTAATTAGCACAGCATTTCTCTTATTATTATCCACCAGGTAATTATTTCTATTACGTGCATGTTTATAATACTAAATAGGTATGCGTATTTTAAGGTATTTATTATGTAATGCTTTCTTACGTTGACGCGAATGTTACTCATTGAAATTTGAATTTAAGCGGATTTTATCGTGATTTTTTATTAATTTTGAAGTGACCAAGAACGCTGAAGTGTTCGAAACGTCGGGAACAAAATTAATAAATAACCACGATAAAATCCGTTTAAATTAGTTTTATTTTAATGAGTATTTATTATGGTTGGCAAAAAATCATATCGTTGCTTAACGCGAAGGTGACACAGGTAAGATAATAATCGTTGCAGCACACAGTACGTAATATTAATGATAGCAAATAATGTTTTTGTTCCTGGTATCATGACACAATAGTATAAGATATTACCTATGTTTAACTAAAATTGTCTACAACTTCGTTCATGGTAATATTGACTGTATAGCATCGCATTTAAACTATATTTTATCATTGGAAGAAAAACAACATAATTTAACATATTTTTGACTCCAACGAACTTAACATCAAGTTTAGTTACAAGTCTCACTACGAATTTGGGTTTTTTATTCGGTAACGTTTTTTTAATTACAATTTTATTCATAATTTTGTATGAATCATACATTACGTTCATAATCATTTTGATAAAGGGTTGTCTTTGTTGTAGCACTTGTAAAGTAAACTTTTTTGCCGTGTGTTGTTTGTTTGCTTGTTTTTGTTGAGTTATATACTGCTCAGCATAAAAAGGCGTCTTTTCCTTCACATTGATTTATTATCTGAATTTCTTAGAAATACAGCGAGATTATAACAACTTTCTAAATATTGTGAGGACGTGGAGGCTTAAGGTGTATGTGATCTCTAACAAATAGAGTAGTATAGAACAGAAGAAGTAACTAGTAAAGAAGGAATGTAAAATAATTATTTTAGATATTATTCCAATGAGTTTTAATGTACTAATATCTCAGATATTAGTTTTGTCTGTAGGTTTGCCAAGGCATTGCATGGCAATGCGTGTTGTAACTCCTTTGATTTGTAATGAAATCATAGTATAACTCCCGAGATACCGTGCCCATAATTCAATTTATTGGAAGTTCTATGGATTCGTATTTATAAAAAAATGTTTGCAAAACCCTAGACCGCCCTAACGGCTTGAAACTTCATATCCACGCCTCATACATATCTCTCGTATACGATTGAAGATTTGCTACGGCTACAGCTAAAGCTAGTTCAGGAGTTACTGAAGGCATTTTTTTTGTAAAATTTGTATTCAAATTTTTATGTATGTAATGGTCATTCACCAAATTTTGACACTAACATTCAATACAGAAATCTATATAAACACTTTAGGTGCGATTGAATATTGAATATTGATTTGAATAATATAAGAAGACAAGGAATATATGTTTCTCATTCAAGATAACCGTCGAATACCATAACATAAGCCTATACGTACATAGAAATTGCGGTTGAGGGCAAAAGGAAAAAACTACAGGTAATAGTGTGTTATATCTCAATATTTCCTAGGTTAAACCCGCAACACATTTTACACAATTTCCTTATATAAAGTGTTAACAAAGATGTACATCATGGCAGACAGGGCTTTTATGTCATCTAGTGTTTCTTTGAGGACAAAATGTACCCATAACGTTCCATATATCAAAACAACCAAGCTATTATAACTTAAAATAATTCTGAATTTCATAAACGGCTTCTGTATAAAGGGTCTTGCATGGATCTTTTTATAATTGATTTTCTACTTAATTTTCCAACATGTAAAAAAATAAATATATTTTGCGTCGGCTCTTCATAGTATCATCATCATCATCATCAGCCACAAGACGACCACTGCTGAACATAGGCCTCCCCCAAAGATTTCCAGACCGACCTGTTGGAATAAATAGTATACGAGAATAAAATTGTTAATAACTGTTGAATGGAAAAATAATTCTTGTTATTGAAAATAAAAAATCCTTGTTAAAACAAAATAAAACTATCAATCTAGATAAGATACTACGTAAGTGTAACAAGCGTAACATATGTGTGTTCGATAATCATTGCATTGAACAAACTTGTATGGAAAGGAAATCACTAAATGACTTTATTTAGCAAGTAGGTATCAATACCTCGTCATTGGAGCTGTAGTCGGGCTGTCTAAGCTACTTTAATAATGTGACAAGATTTCTTGCATTTTGTGCTGCCAGTGTATATTCAATTAAAGCGTACTACTACTTTTTAGTTTAATGTGATTCTCCTCTATTACTTCGACATTGCATGACTTTATACGCACATTTCCTTGTTTAATGAAATATCTCTTAAGGAAAGACTTACGGTGGCCGGGAACTTACCTTTTTGCAACTAGGCAATCAACATTAGTCGACATACGTCAAATATAATTTAAACGAAGATTTAATGGGCACTCTATATGTGTAAATTAACAGGTATTTCCACGTACGTCACACACACCCATTTTGTTGCATCTTGCCAAAACATATCTAGAAAGTAACTCGGACAGCTGTCGGGGAATTCCTCGGCGAGACCGAGGTAAAACGTGTAGCGAAACGTCCACGTAGAACATATTGTACCGTAAAGTAAACGGTCTACTATTGAAAGCGTGCGTGACGACTGACGACTAATTCGCGCGGATGATAATCTTGATGACACATAACATGTTAATTTTTTAATTTGATTCTTCACGTTTCGTAGACAAAGCTTTAAAATACAAGTGTAGGTGATGTAGTACGGCGATATACATTATACGCCTCGGCATTCTTCGTTTATCTTGGGAAACACCAAGGGTGATAATGGTGAATCAACGTAAATTAGTTATAACATTAAATGAAACACTTATTTCCATCTGACGAGTTCGGGGAAGCCCAATATAAATTGCTAAATTGCCGCAAGGTATAACTTTCGTTGTATTTACTGTACTTGTAATATAAACACCAGTCTCCGTTGTATATATTCCTATACCCCAGTTTTGAACATTGTGAAATAGGTTTTTGTTTGTTTTATCACTTTAAATCAATAAAAAATAAATTATTCAGATAAACAGTCTACGAAATATGAGTTCTAAAAGTCGTTGATACAATATATACATTTCATCGACGCGATTAACAAACGGCGCTAGGTATCAAATAACTCGAACTATACAATAATTTAGCTTATGTACAAACTATATTCTACAAAATCCAAAGATACGTGTACTAGATGCACATGGTTGGTTTTGTGAACGGACCACGGATAATGTAGACTTCTCATGACAAAAACTCCCTTCCCGCATTCAGCGTTCAGCGCTCTAATGTGCACCATAAAACATATGTGCACCACGATGACGTCAGTCTCCATAGTAAAATTGTCACAATGGATTTCCATAAAGATCAATGCAAATGTTTTGTGACATTATGAATGATGTTTTTACGAGTGGGTTTTTGTTGATTATTATTTAAGGCGAGGCGGGCCGAGAACTTTAGGTATTTTGGGCTGCCTCCGCCGCCCCTGGGTGAGCGCGCCACGTCCGCATTTACGCGATCGACAGGCCGCGCGCCACTTGACTTTGCATGACAGCGTTCGAAATCTTTGTGCCACAGTTTAGAAAATCAAGCAATAGATTAATATGTACTTACTAACTTCAGGTAGGTAATATTGATATGATGGTTACCAGTATTCTTATTACTTAATATTATAAAACTAGCTGTCCCTCGCGGCGCCGCCCGCGTGATCTGCTTTTTCCGGGATATAAATAGCCTAACAGTGGCGCCATGTGTCGAAAATTGATCGTACCCTCTCAGAAAACTTCGTGGGCTCATGCACAACAACTTTGCTAAAGATCATCACATGATCAAATGCATAGTTTTGTCGGGAAAGATTTGATCGTCTTGGTCGTAGTTTAGAGTTGTGTTTATTGTATAAAAGTAGTGTGGAT
The DNA here is from genome assembly GCA_949126905.1 of Amorpha juglandis. Classification (NCBI taxonomy): domain Eukaryota; kingdom Metazoa; phylum Arthropoda; class Insecta; order Lepidoptera; family Sphingidae; genus Amorpha; species Amorpha juglandis. Next base: position 12,859,923 of record OX421367.1, read on the forward strand.
TTGTTCAATAAACATTGACGGTGAAGAACAGTGTATGGACTCCGGCAAGACCTTGAAATCGACCGCACCCGTGTTTCATCGTTCTTGTAAAAATAACTTGAGAATAAATAATACTTGACACTGGTAAAATGCATAATAATGCGAAAGCCATAAATAAAAAAAAAATGTGTGCGTGTACTAGTGTACATACGTAGGAAGTGAAACTTATTTATGACCTTATTTTTCGAAAAATGGTCAAACTCTGGTCAAAATCCAGTCAAAGTCCTGTTCCAGTCAAGGTCGGGTCAAAGTCGGGTCAAAGTCGGGTCAAAGTCGGGTCAAAGTTGGGTCAAAGTCGGGTCAAAGTCGGGTCAAAGTCGGGTCAAAGTCCCGTCAAAGCCCGGTTAAAGTCCGGTCAAAGTCCTGTCAAAGTCCGATCGAAACCTGGTCAAAATCCAGTCAAAGTCCTGTCAAAGTCTGGTCAAAATCCAGTCAACGTCCTGTAAAGTCCGGTCAAAGTCCGGTTAAAGCACGGTCAAAGTCAAGTCAAAGTCCGGTCAAAGTCCGGTCGAAGTCTGGTCAAAATCCAGTCAAAGTCCTGTGAAGTCCGGTCAAAGTCCTGTTAAGTCCGGTGAAATTCCGGTCAATGTCCGGTCAATGTCCGGTCAAAGTCCGGTCAAAGTCCGGTCAAAGCCTGGTCAAAGTCCGATCAAAGTCCGGTCAAAGTCCGGGCAAAGTCCGGTTTACGTCCGGTCAACGTCCGGTCAAAGTCCGGTCGAAGTCCGGTCGAAGTCAGCTCAAAGTCCGGTCAAAGTCCAGTCAAAGTCGAGTCAAAGTCGGGTCAAAGTCAGGTCAAAGTCAGGTCAAAGTCTGGTCAAAATCCAGTCAAAGTCAAAATGTGACGCGTGCCGCGTAACGGATAAATGTGACGATTTTATTTTTCTAACGCCGATAAAGAAGTCAAAGTCCGGTCGAAGTCCGGTCAAAGTCGGGACAAAGTCCGGTTAAAGCACGGTCAAAGTCAAGTCAAAGTCCGGTCAAACTCTGGTCGAAGTCTGGTCAAAATCCAGTCAAAGTCCTGTTCCAGTCAAGGTCGGGTCAAAGTCGGGTCAAAGTTGGGTCAAAGTCGGGTCAAAGTCGGGTCAAAGTCCCGTCAAAGCCCGGTTAAAGTCCGGTCAAAGCCCTGTCAAAGTCCGATCGAAGTCTGGTCAAAATCCAGTCAAAGTCCTGTCAAAGTCTGGTCAAAATCCAGTCAACGTCCTGTAAAGTCCGGTCAAAGTCTGGTTAAAGCACGGTCAAAGTCAAGTCAAAGTCCGGTCAAAGTCCGGTCGAAGTCTGGTCAAAATCCAGTCAAAGTCCTGTGAAGTCCGGTCAAAGTCCTGTTAAGTCCGGTCAAAGTCCTGTTAAGTCCGGTGAAATTCCGGTCAATGTCCGGTCAATGTCCGGTCAAAGTCCGGTCAAAGTCCAGTCAAAGTCCGGTCAAAGCCTGGTCAAAGTCCGATCAAAGTCCGGTCAAAGTCCGGTCAAAGCCCGGTTAAAATCCGATGAAAGTCCAGTCAAAGTCTGGTCAAAATCCAGTCAAAGTAAAACATGTGACGCGTGCCGCGTAACGAAAAAATGTGAAGATTTTATTTTTCTAACGCCGATAAAGAAGTTTCACTTCAAAAAGAAGAGGAATCCTAACTTGGCATTGGCAAAATGTTTAAATACAATTGCCATTCCAAAAAACAAAAAACAATGTTTGGAACTTTATGGCATCGTAGAAAATCGGCATTATAGTAAATAGGTATTCCTTCATTACATACTATGTAGGTCTATATAAGTGAGTATGTAGGTACAAATAAACTATTATTTGTACAAAGCAGTAGATATCTACATCCCAACAATCAGATAAAATAATGAGAAATATCTACTATGCCATAACATTTTTGGAATAACAATAATTTTCTTTGTGTCGGTTTTTTATTGTAACGGTTTATCATATAAGCCTAAATATATACTATGTATAATATCACTAAACAATATAATTTGTAACAAAAACAAATACAAAAATAATTTTATAAACATAAATGTAAAGAAAATAATAATTAAGAAGCAAAGTCAGGCCACATTATATGTTTAGCAAATGACGACACGCATTTATTACCCATTTTATTAATCTGTACCAATGTAAACGCGGGGGAATTTTCGGGAGACAAACGGCGTGCGTCCTACCTCGAAGACGCCTCGACGGGCTCTGGCGGCTGGCGCGAGCGCTTCAACGGCTAGATTTTGGTAGTTTTTCTTCACAGAGATTAACAATAAAGATATTTTTTATTATTTTTCTTACAATTCGCTAGTAAATAAAAAGCCCTATCTTTTGATATAACTTTGACATGATTTCAAGAAGAAATGGCTTATTGCCACTCACATGAAATATCGATTTAGTGTCATCTTTATGATTTTTTTTTATCGAGAAAATTATGAGTATTCATGTTTCCATCTTTACAAAGCCTTAGAGAATATGTTCAATTTTTATAATAAAAAATATATCGTGTAACTTTTACATGTCAGTGGAGATACACTGGATCAAAAAAGCAAAAGTATAGGATAACGTCGCCGCGTTCATAGTATTTTAATGCTTCTTTAGTCAAATATTAACATAAATCCGAAAGAGTATCTGTTAGTTGGATGCAAATACGCAAAAACATTTCAACCCACATCAAGTTAAAATTGAGATATTAATTTTATTTTGCCAAATTCATTAACTTAAATTAATAATTCAAAGTTATATTTTGCATATTCGACCTGGAGAATGTTTCTTTTATGATAAAATAAACTGAATTTAACCCACTTACATTTTTTTTTAGCATAGGCCGGCAAACGATCGAGTGGGTCACCTTATGGTAAGTGATCTCCACCGCCTATGTACACCCATCACCAGAAGAATCATGGGCGCGTTGCCGACCTTAAAGGAAAGGGATAATTAGGGAGTGGGAAGGGGAGGGGATTTGGGCTTCCGAATATCTCACTCACCGTACGAAACGCAGCAGCAAGCCGCTACTTTACGACGGTTTTCTGTGAGATAGTGGTAACGACCCGGTCGAGCCAGCCCATTCATGCTGTAGACGAAACTGTCTACAGCGTGGCTCTACCACTCATACGAATTTAGCAAAAAAAATCAATATCTTAATTTTATCTTGACTCCTTGTGTCTATAGGGTGTGTGTGATCCAATATATACTGTCTAAGACCCAGCATACTGTAAACGTAAGTCTACTTGTGTGGTGTCCGAAATATTTAAAACATTATTCGTATTTTACCAAAGATCTTGGGTAATTAGAATTATCCGAAACGATGACCTATTCTTGTAACATTATCCGTACATTTATTTTACCACTACAACCTTACTAAAAGTCCAAACAAAAATAGAGTAAAATCCTTAATGTGGCACAAAAAAATATTTCTGCATTAATAGAAACGCAGCGAATCGATTAGATGACAACCTCAACCCGCGTGACTGGTTTTAAATCGCAAGTGAAAAAAAAGAACGGTACTAAAACTAATCCGTGTCTGTTTTATCATAATAAACGAATTTTAAATTACGATATTTCATATTTACTATCACTTAAATTTTTCTTAAAAATTGATTCGATTTAATATAATCATAATAAATAATTCATCAATAAGTAATTTTTAATTAATTTGTTTCGGATGAGTCAACCGGTTCAGCGGTAAATACCTGAGCTGTAAAGCGGCAAATTACCCTCTTAATCAACTTATCAAAATGTGTTTTCTGAGTCAACCGTCCTTGTCGACCATTCGCTTAGTAAGATTATTAGTGGACAACAGTTTATTCTGTAAATTTATTAACAATCAAACAGTGACACTGCTACTATAGACGTTCTTCTAAATAACATTTAGTTAATAATGCCCATCGACTTAAATATCCCCAATTCCTCAAGTCATATGTGTCATAGATATTATGGGCATGATGAATATTGGTGGGAAATGTGCAAAATTATGTAATGACTAATTTAAATTAACATAAATGTTCTAAAACTCTCCTTCCAACAGCTGTGTGGTCAAACGGGTTTTAATATTGCACCATAAAGTGATAGATGATACTTTTGAAAAAAGAACAAACAATTGACTTTTCCTCACAACATTAACATTTGGTATTTAATTCGGTATCTTTAAATGACATCCGCATTCTGTACTTATTTCAATAATACTTAAGTACTTACTTTTTTTATTTGGATGGCTCACAGCTATCAGTAACAAATAATATTAGATGAAATGAATACAATGAATAAGCCAATTACGAGCCACCGCAGATAATAACATATAACACAACTTACATACCCATTTGTTGTAAAGAAAGCAAATAACATTTGCATACGCTATAATGGGTATAAGGAAGTAAAATGCTATGAAACCTCTATTCACAACAATGAATTGGTGGAAATTTAGGATCAAGATAGACTATGGTAAAAGTGGGTCGGTATTACTAAATTCACATTCATTTGGTCATGTTGGATACATCTTTGTTTGAAGGGGTAACGCTGACAGTTTTATCTACAGCATTATGAATGGGCCGGCTCGACAGGGTTCTTACCTCATAGTCTCACAGCAGCTAGCTGTTGCATTTCATATGGTGACTGAGATTCATCTTATTATATTTAAATATAGTATGAAAAAGTTGTATTCCAATTTGCAAATATTATTATACGACATAATAAAAAGATGGTTATATGATGAACTTTAAAGAAACATTTCAAAATTCTATTTTCAAATCTTCGGCTGAGTTTCTCGTTCTTTATACCATTAGAGCGCCGTTTAAACCATTGTAATAATTATTATTTTATATCGACGTGTAAATGTGCCCTTGTGGCAGGCAAGGACGAAAACAGAGACCGGACAAACGAACGTATAGACAGGCCTTTACGTCGTTCTCCGCGCCAGGTGTGTCGGACTATAAAACGATACGAAACGACGAAGTTCGACAACGTAGACCTAATCTAACATAGAATATCCATCATAATAATGATATTTCTAAAAAAAGCGGTGTTATTGACACGGCACGCATTGTGAGGAAGTTTCTCTCTCTTGGGTCCTAACCGCCGGTGGCTTATGGGTGATGTTTTTTTTATACTGTAAAATGTTTTGTTTTTTGTTTGTAACTAATATTTGAAAAAGTAAAAAAATCCTTTTAAAATAAAGATTACTGTACAAATCGCATGCTTAATCAAATACTGACTTAACTCAAAAAAGACGATTTTTGGGAAATCGCAAATAAAGATTTGCAATGACGACTTATCCTGCTTAATGACGCATAAAATTTAAACTGATTTATTAATTAATCACGAATGCTTGTATTTTGAAAGTATGATTAACTACTAATGAGATCTGAGAAAAAATAAGATCGAAAATAATTTCAATCTAATAAAAAAAAATATTTAAAAATTACATTCTAAATTAAGTCAGTTTTTTATAAAAAGTAAACCAAATATTTTAAGTTGCAAGTGTTCCATTAATTTTTAAGCCTGTTTCAGTCTAAATATTTTTTTATTTATAATGACTAATTCAGTATTTAGTCTTTATATGATTACTTCAGGAAATCACATTTGAATATTGAGTCTTTTTATTCAAATTAGTAGACCATGAATAAATTTAATATTGGCGTTTTTCAATTAATTAAAAGACATAAATATAATCATCAATCTTTTATTGCAACACCATTCACAAGTTGCAGATAAAAATCACAAACACAAACAAATTAAACAAATCAGTCTTGTTTATAGCCTCTATAATTCAACACAAAAAACAAGCCGGAGAATTTCTCCATTTACACAAATAAAAAAATAAAAAGAAACTAAAAGTTCCAACTTAAACTTATCTTTAAAAATAAACCCTGTTTGGTAATTCAAACTTTTATACTTATAAAACAATGTCATAATCAACTATAGTAAAATCTCTAGAAAACATAACATAAAAATTTCTAAAGCATTTATAATTAAACTTAAGGATCCATCTCTTTTAATCAGTTTTGATATGTAATCAGTTTGTCAGAGTATTAAATAACAGAGTTATAAAAGTCCGAATAAAAATTTGGGATCAATTTTTTTTTTATAATAGCTCTCTCAGATCTTTCTTCTTAATCTCACTTAGTTCTTGCTTTTGCGTGTAGAGGTTAGTTGGTACAATTTCACAAAGAGGAAGAAAATGCGTTTATTTCGAACGCTTATTTCCTGGTATTCACTCTTTTTGCACGAGGTTTTAACGAAGAATGAAAAAGGAGTATCTTTGCTCACTTTTATCATTTTATTTTTTAGGTTAGTCTATAGAATAGTTCTCCCATCTTTAGTTTGATTTTTAAAAATGACTCAAATGTGAGTTCATGTACTGAAAATTTCTTTCCAGACTTATTTGCGTTTTTAATTATGACTACATATTGGTGAAGGGAAAACATTGGACCGGATTTGAGATTTTTTGTAATCTCCTTTTCTATGAGGCAATGAATCACCTTTGTTTTGTGTATGACCTTTTACTAATCCGCCCGCGTGAATGTTTAAAATCGACAGAGTTTCATACAAACCTTCATCCCCTATTTTATCCCCTTGAGGGTAGAATTTATCAAAATCCTTTCTTAGCAGATGCCTACGTCATAACATCTACCTGCATGCCAAATTTCAGCCCGATCCCTCCAGTGGTTTGGGCTGTGCGTTGATAGATCACTATGTCAGTCAGTCACCTTTGAGTTTTATATATTTAGATAGATTTAATATTTAGATGAGTGACTGCATACAGGTAAAATACTACTATAAATTTCTTTTTATTCTGACCGGCACAATCGTCAGACTAAAGAGTTAAATTACACCCATTGCCATTAGGTGACTCCTCTGAGAGCTTTTGAAAAACTTTTAGTAAACAAGATCCGATTTCATTTGCCCCGCGTTTAGCGTCGGTTTCGTTCCAGAAGAAGACAGTCAACTTTTTTGTTTAAAATCGTAACTATTTAACTTTGATTTGTAATAAAATCCTGAGGTTCTGCAATCTCCTCTAGGAGGCTTGATTTATTGAAACTTCTGTTGTTGCAGGTTCATTAATGTTGTTTGTTTGCTCTGATTGATTTTCTACGGTTACCTGAACTATATTAAGACCTTCGGTTTTGTTCTGTTTATCACTAGAGCCTGTATCGGAACTATCACTGCAAAATACTGAAGATGATGAGGTTCTAGACGTCCTCGTCGTCTACATCTGTAGATGATTTTGATCGACTTGAAATACTGGTATTATTTGTCTTTGTTTTTTAGATGGAACTTCGTATGTTGGATCTTGATCACTTAAATCGACATCGCTATTTTCAGAATTTAAATGGCTCGTACAATCGTGGACGACTGTGGTGTTATGAAGCTGATTTTTCATTGCTGATTGTAGCCGATTCCGAAATATCAAAATATTCCTGTACGTTAGAGTAACGCTGATTTTCGGGCGTGTTTGTTATATCAGCTAACATCTATGACAAAAAACAAACATATTTTAGTAGAAATAATCTAAAATAAGATTTTTATAACCTATTTTTTAAAGTTACTCAAAATTGTTACCTTCACTTCAGTTGATGGCTCCGATTCATGTTCTTTATCTTGTGTTGCCGGTTGAGGCGCCGGGTTTCGTGCCTGAACAAGCTCCATCATCTTTTTCGATCTATTGGATGTAATTTTCAACCTAGAACATAAAATAATAATATTAAGCCTCTTGTATAAATAAAAAAAATGTACGCCGTATTTAGACAAACAATGACTTAACATAAAATATTTGAAGGCCATGAAAAAATAACGCATTATATTACATTCATTTTTTTCAAACAAAGACTCAACTAATATTGCGGCTCATAAGTAACAATAACTTTTAATAGTAAACAGACTTATACTTGATTGGTACAAACTGTACCTTTAATAATGAATAGATTTTAATAGTAAACTGAATTAACTCGTAATGGGCCTCGAAAAATATAATAACGTTTAATGATAAACTGGCTTAAAACTGAATATTTCACGAAACATATTATTAAAATTTGTAGTAAACTGACCTAAAACTTAATTCGTCAATATAGGATTACACAATTTGGATAAGCTTACCTTTGAATTTAGTAATAAACACACTCAACAACGATTGGGTCTTCTTTCAATAAAACAATCATAACATTACTACACAAGTTTCGGACACAAACTGGCATGAGTCGCTTTACGACGAAAACACCATGAGAAATCCCACAAGTGTGAAAGAGACCGATATTCGTTATGGCGAAAACCATGCGTAATTTCAACGTAATTCTTACGGTAGAGGCTAGATAGCGCTTACAGAAACCTATATCTATACGTAACTCAATTCTTACCTAACGACTAATGGGTCACTGTTCCATTAAGCATGCGAAATATTTCTATTATACTGTGACTAAAATAAAGCAGTCGTTCAAGATATGTCTTTAAAGGGGAATTTGTTTTATAATTGTAACAACATGTGTATAACACATTTGGAATTGTTGTTTGTTTTTTTATCTTTTTCACTTAAACAAAAATATTCCAGGAATGGACAATAAATAGGAAAACAGCGTGTTTAAAATCAATAATTTCTCATATACGATTTTACTTATACAGGGTTAATTTTAAAATACCAGCAATCTCGCAGGACCATATAGCTGACTCCATACGGAACAACTTTTGTTCTACGAGTTTGGATATAAAACAATATATTTAAAAAAATATGATTTTACAAGTTTTTGTTGTGTCGTGTTTTTCTTCGTAGACTGCGGCGCGGCGCGGCGTGCGCGCGCGACATCAAAGGTGGCCGTCAGCTGCTCGGGCGTTGACCTTCAAAGGCGCTAGCCCGGTTTTCCCCACGCTTCGCGTATTTATTTACGTAATCTGCGATGCGCGTTGTAACATTCAAGACGGAAATTAAATGAATACTTATTTTTGTATGAAAATAAAATCTAACAAATTATCAAAAGTCGTAGAACAAAAGTAGTAGCTTATAACCTTAGGAATCTACCCCTGCGAGATTGCTGGTGTTTTAAAAATAACCCTGTATATCAATCCATGTGGTAGAAATGTATATCAAAAATATTATTATTGTAATGTATATTCTATGCTTACTTAACTCTATGTATGTTTAAAACTTCGTTGCTTCGTTTTGGGTTTATAGAATAAGGGCCCTGTACCGCATGCGGTGAACAGAATATGTGCGTAAATTATACTATATGCACTGCTATTTTATCTAGGGTTGTTGAGAAATTATTTGGTAATAACCTAGTGGTGTAAAAGGAAAAACCTTTTTAACCTCGTTGTTAAGAAATAATGAAGGAAAAATTTTATCTGTTTGTTCAGCTCAGTGTCATGGCGAAACTTTAATTTCTAATTCAATTTAATGATATCTTATGTTTATACGAATATTATACAATATTTAATTAACTAATATAAATGGATTTTATCGCGTTTATTTATTTTAATGTTGGTCCCGATGTTTTGGGTCGGTTTTGATTTCAGTCCACACCCTGATCACGGAGGCTGAGAAGCTTTCGAAACGTTAACAGCAAAATTGCAATCAAATATTGCGATAAAATCCGTTTAAATTAGTTTTATTTCATTTCAATTTAATGTTTTATAACTAAACAGGATATTATATATAATCAGGGGAACCTGCATTAAAATCTCTACATTCACTAAAATGTGTGATTAATTTATGGAATATGGAAATATTTATACTTTATGTATAGTTAACTTAACTACTATAATATACAGCCTCCGTGGCCCAGTGGGCGATTAGCCGGCTATGAAGCGGGAGGTCGCGGATTCGATTCCCACACCAAGGTTATTGTTTGTATAATATTTAAATATTTTAGGTCTGGGCCTGTGGGACCATATTAAGTACGGCTTAAGCGAGTTTTCTGTAATTTAAAATTATAATATTCTAGGGGATATACTATTAAGCCTTTGTATTAAAAGAAATTTAAAGTATTTATGTAACAACTTCAGTTTCTCATACATCTTAATACACTCGATTGTACACAACACATTGCTTAAATTTGATAGCACCTTTCTACAACACGTATTTTGTTTAATTCAATAACGCTGCATGCGTATATTATTAATTAAAACGTTTAAGGTATAATTTCTTAAATAATGTCATCATCAACCATTGGTGAACAATGGTTTCATTCAATACTCTTAGTTTCGGATCGCGTGAAAAACATAACATGAATAAATCACACTATTCTGAATTACGGCTTAATTTTGAACGCGATTATGATGTATTACCCACATGCTATTTGCTGCTACTTCTCTACCTTCTCTCTCTACTTCTTTTAATTTTAATGACAACATTATCACAATACCTACCGTTTTTATAAAAAAATACTGACAGTTGTTAACAATATATATTTAGGAAGTATGAAATTGCGTTGCTATGTTAAAGATCTTGTCTACCATATCCAGTTTGCTTTAAATGTGATAATTGTCATATTGTTAACCTTAACTAAATAGCGACCTTGACACTTCGAAATTGATTTTTCGAGTTTTAATGGTCTTATTTGATTTTCGACTGATATCCATACTCTATTAAGTGTTTTTATTACCCTTTTAACTTTGTAATTAAAATATAGTATGTCATTTTGAACACTACTACACAAACACGTGTCTTTTGATTTCTTTATATCGTTGTTGTAATATATTTAGGTATATCTATAGCTGTAATAGTTTTTGAGTAATGGGGAGTCGAAACTATCTCGCAATTGTTTGCGTAATATTACACTGTCTGTGCATCATCTGATTTTTTGCTATATTATAGACCGACAAACAAGGTAGTGGGTCACCTCATGATAGTGATTTCTAACACCCATCTACGCTCACAATACTATTAGAAGAATCATGGGCGCGTTGCCGCCTTTAAAGGGAAGGGATAATTACCCTTAATTGGAATGGGGAAGGGGATTTGGGCCTCCAGATATCTCTCTTAACGTACGAAACGCAGCAGTAAGCCCCTACTTTACGTCGGTTTTCTGTGAGACAGTGGTAACGAGCCGGTCCATTCATGCTATAGACAAAACTGTCTATAGCATGGCTCTACCACCACCAACCACCTTTTACTTTCCGAACTTGGTTGACACACTACCATGTGTCTGTGATAATTAAAATCCTATTCTTTATTATAGGTACTCTAAAATAGTCTAAGTCCGAGACGAAGAAATATGCGAGTCAAGACGTGAAAATGCTCTTTGGCAATAAATCATATTACTGTCACACTTTTATTACTCGGAGTCGGTGTAGAGAGTAGTCGGAGCCTTAGTTATTTGGAGAGATTTTTATATTTTATTGTTTTGACATCTTTTGTGACTCAGTAGTTGTGAGTTATAACTTAGTGACGTGTCTTAGGCCGAGATCTATAATAGTTTATGTAATTTTGAACAAAAACAACATAGCCAAGTTTGAATAAAAAATACGGTGATGCAGCCGCCCCGCAAGTTCGATTCATAATGAAAAGTTCGAAAATGTAAGCATATATTTAACCTTTTTTCGTCACTTTTCTTAAAAGTTCTTAATATTTAAAATGTTTATGATCAAATGTCGATTTTTGAAAAATTTACTACGTGCATTCTGATGGTGGTGATACGATATTCAATCCGCCCGGATACCAACCACCGTACTAAACCCTACCCTAGTGACCCACACACCTTGTGTGGATTGCGTTCTAGAATCAGCCAGTGTATATCCGGTTATGCCGAGAGGCTTTCGACACGACTTGATGGTTGGTGGGGGCGGGTTTAGGGGTACATCTTTGTATCCCTGTGCCTGCATCGATCATCCGCTTGTCCTGTCGCTTCTTTCCTCTTCAAAGTGTGAAGAAGCATTTATACAGGCCGGCATGATTCTGGTTACCATCAATAAACTATTGTTTGTCAGTGGTCGCAGGTTATTTTGGTCTGCACTGAGCTTGCCACTGAACTGTCATGTGAATGCAGCATAAAACACAATTTAGTCGTTATTTATAAATAACGAAGTCACTTATAAATTAAATTTAAAATATATTGTGGACTCCGTAAGTTGATTTATTTGAAGAAGACTAGTGCCGTATCGATGCGCCGTGTAAAAGATAGTTGTAGGTAATTAAATAAACAATAGAATATTTTTTCTTTACTTATTTATTTATACCACAAAAAACAAAAAAAAATATTTTAAATATATAAATTTGTAATAACGAAATTCGTCGACGGTAAATAATTCCATCAACAAATATTTCGCCATTGTTCTTTCTGTAACGAAACTGAATTAAACATGATAAGCGATGAGTTCAACATGCTTCTCAGAATTGTTTTGAACTTAACGTCATTTTTACGATTTAGCTAAAATGACAGCCAGCGAGACAGATTACTAAGCATTTAAATTCACAAACTAACAAACATCGAAACTTTCACATTTGTATTACTACTAAGTAATTTTAGAGTAAAGTGTTTCAGTCAGCAGATTTTCTAGAATTTACTTGGAAACCAATATCATTTTTGCGATTTAGCCTGCTTTCTTAAGTGGATTGTGAAAAGCCTTAGTCGGGCCGGCATAAGTTAGCCAAAGACTTGTATTATTTACTAGCTGTGCCCGCGAACTTCGTTTCACCATCAAAAAGCTTTCATTCAAACTTTCATTCCATATTTGGGCCCTTTAGGGGTTGAAATTTAAAGACAAAATACCCTATGTTTAACCCTGGGTCATCAACTATATTTGTGCCAAAATTCATTGAAATCGGTTCAGCGGTTTAGATTTTTCATACAAACTTTCATCCCCTTTTTGAATCCCTCAGGGATTGATTTTTGAAAAACATCGTAGCCTATGTCTTATTCTGATGTATAAGCCATATCATTGAAAATTTTCATTACAATCCATTCAGTAGTTTTTACGTGAAAGAGTAACAAACATACATTCACCCATCCATACTTACAAACTTTCGCGTTTATAATATTAGTAGGAAGTAGGATTTTACTGTTGGTCAAAACTAGTCTTGGATTGCATTGCGTTTACCACCAGGATAAAGGTTCCTAAAAATCAATACAAAGTATATTTCTGGCGTCGTTTTTATAACACATATTAGCAACTTATAACGCCTCGGTGTTCTGTGATTTATTCAGTTCTATTATGCAGACTATTATATGACCATAAAATTTTATGTGCTATATTCCTTTGTTATTTGATAGGTTTATTTTTTATTGCAATAGTTAAGCCACCATGCATGTCTGAATATAAATTATAAACGTTTTTAAATATTCAATAATTATCACTCTGTACAAAACAAGATGTACTAATATTTTGTCTTAATATACACAATAACGGTATCAAAAACTTTTTATTCGCTTGGAAGACAAGACAAGCATGTAACTCAAACAAAAAGCTCTTATAGCCGGAGCCTACAACTTTAAGGGTTCAGAGTGCCTAAAGCGCTCATCAAAAATACCGATGAAGCTGAAAACAATCGCCTCAATTCAGGCTATCAGCACAATCGTCCAAACAAAAAAAACCCCTGTAACTTCAATTTATCCACGCGCATTCTAATATGGCATGCATGGCCTCATAAGCACGGCGACCACGTGCCAAGTGCTATATTTTTCGAGACCTGTCACATCATTTGCGTACGAGAAATATGTATTAATATGTTTCCAATACAAACCGCTAGGGCCGCTGTAGGAATCTGTATACATATTTCGTGAATACGCAAGACATGACAGCTATCTAAAAACTCGCACTAGGGATACTGGACGCTTGATATCTCATCTCTCAACCTCCGTGGGCTCTATTGGTCTTTAGAGAGTTATTTATTTTATAATAATATACCATCATAACTATGTTTTTTGTCGTGGCTACACTGGGCCTGATGTATAGTGCAGTCCAGATATAATGTCGAACGTCAAGAGAGATTAATCGACGGCCGGCAGTATTATGGCGGCCTGAACTCACTGTATATACACTGGTTGATCTCGAAACGCATCTCGCCTGAAAGAGCCACTATGTTGAGATTGTCATCATGTGGTACTAGGTTTATTTTATTGACGTCCAAAATCAATAAACTGCTTATCCATTGTTTGTTTGACTTAGCTCATAGGATTTTTATTTTATTTTATTTTACAAAAATAAACTAGCTACGTATGAACGGGAATTCAGGAAGAAAGTTCGTCATAAACCTTTAATTCCATTATTGCCGAAGTGTAATCGTAAAGTCTATAAATTCCTTCACCTATATATATATATATATATATAAAGCATCAGAAGTTCTCGGAATAGAACTTATATTAATTAGCAATTTCAGCCCTCATGGGCAAATCCCACCTGGGCATGGGAAAATTTGGACTACATCGTTTTAAATCTGAATTTATATAAAAATATCTTAAAATGTTTTTACTGCAGGAAAAAAGTTGTTAGTATTTATGTATATTGTGGTATGCATTATTTGAAATCGGTACATTTGTTTTTCCAGTCAGTTCGAACATCATGAAGTACTATTGAGTTATTTCTTAAATAATAATAATTAAATAAATTTAAAAACATTAAAACTATACATATGACAATATAAATTATGATAAATTTGTAGCTGAGCTGGCTTTATTTTATAAAACACTTGTAATGAGTACCTAGTTGTTTAATAAAATACTAAAGAGACAGTACTACTTCATCTAGGAATCTTCGTGAGAGTGGTAATTAATAAAATAATGGAAACATTGCAGCGATTATTAAAGGATTAGTCATCGGAGCGGTCTCTACTTGGACCAATGAAACCAATCAAGTGAAAATTTTAGTTATAAATTGTGATTTTCTCGGAAATATATTCGACACAGTGATAGGTTCAGACGTCATCTAGATGGAATAAACGTTAAGTAATGGTATACATATATATTTATATATTACGTTATTACAATTCCAACCGATTCCAATTAATTTGATACACCAAGAAACGCTAATTGTGTTCTAATTGCCATTCCGGGTATAATCGTTAAGCCAAATTTATCTAGATATTAAGACAAGATCAAGATTTTATTTCATCTCTTCATCAGTCTTGTAACCTAAAAACAAACTATGTACGTAGGTACATTAGCCAGCTTAGGTTATATTACCGTATTTAGGTATTAGATAACTCGAGTAATGGGGCCTTTGGCATATAATAATTACTTAAATTGCGATGAAACTTTGCCCAACTACGTTAAAGCATCAAGGTTATTTTTTTTAAATAACTCGTAAGACTATTTTTTTTATTATTATTACTAGCTTGAATGGCAAAAAGAGCAGGTCTCTCCTGATAGTGACCGCCACGCATGTACATAGATAGATACAGCACCACACATAACCTTGAGTTACAAAGCACTGCATGGCACTAGACTGCGTCCGTCACCCCGAGACATAAGTTTTTGTCTCATAAAGCCCAGTAATTTAATTGTAATGTTTGTTAGTCAATCACGTCTTAATGGTTGAACGGTTTTAGATAAAATTTGGTCCTAAGTAGACCATGCCTCGATTAGGACATGCCTAGTATATTATTTATCGCAAAAAGGCCATTCAGTTTGCGGGCGCGTAGCAAAAAACAGCTAATCATTTCAAATATCCACCACACATATAATTTTCTGCTAATTTAGTGAGGTATTATTATTCAGGAGCAATGTCTAATAATTATGTGTAGATAATCAATAACATAATGTTGTGTTTTGATGATTGCAGCTTTCATGATTTCACGTAATTATAGTCGTCGTCGTCATCGGAAGGGTGATTTGGGCCTCCGGATATCTTGAAACGTATATATGTCATCTCGTTAGCTGCTACTTCATGTCGGTTCCCTGTGAAACAATAGCAACAATCCGGTCGTACCGGGCTATTTATACTGGAGACAAAACTGTATACAGTGTAACTTTGGTGCATGCGGTTCTTGCGGTGTTATATACGTATATTCACTTTAAAAGGCTAACTGTTACTATAGGTATTTTTTAAAATATGTTGGGCTAAAGAGGTATTCACAATATAATATTCTCAATTGGTCTTACAAGCGTTATTAATGCGATAGTGTAGTAATAAATACACACAACATCCAACAGTTACACATATAGACCCCCATACTAGGTTAACCTGTGGCGGGGTAGGAACTACGAGGGACTTACCCACAACACCCAGACTCGAAAAAAATTGTCGTGGATCACACAAACATTTGTCTCGGTACGGGAATAGAATCCACACCTTGTGTCTTAGCAGCCGGTAACTGCGCCACAGACACTGACATGTATCCAAAATATTCAACGTTTTAGTGAATATCTATATAAGTTTAATATTTTAATTGTTGTAGCTTAAATTCCCCTTCACGTAATTTGGATAGACAAATAAAATTGTATAAAATGCGGCTATTTAAATATTGAAGCCAAATAAGAAATAAATTCATATAAAATCGGCTTTAGACGCTAGTATCAATAAAATAATTAAATATCAATTAATAGAGTTGAAAAAGTTAAAACATTTAGTTTGATTAGTGCAATCGATCGTGTCGACCAATTTATTCGCTTTTTCAGACATATTCGTGAATCCTTTAATGTAATAATTAATAACAATATTACTGAAATATTGTGACGTAAGATATTCATCCGCTTTATGACCATTAGAGATGTTATTACTGTCCGAATTATTTGCATATTAACACGTATTACAGCTATTACCTAAGAATATTTATTTAACTTTCAGTTAATCAACTGCTATTTTGCATACAATTTAAACCAAACACCAAAAACCAAACTTTAATATTATCACAACTATTACTAGGTTGAAAGTGTCTCAGATCTAAAATGCCGATTAGTTTCCAACTTTATCTAATTCTGCCATCAAGAATCTGTGTAAGTACTGTTGTATTTTGATTTGAAGGTCATTGAAGCTAGTGCAATTATTATATAACATCTTTTATTTAGGGATGAGCGCAGTGCAGTGTTTTGAGTGACGTTGATATTGTTTATGGGCAAGGGTGGCGCTTACCATCAAGCAAGTAAGCTGTTCGTCTCGTTATAGCTATATAAAAAAATCAATTAGGTATTCTAGTATGTAATTACGCAGAGATTAAAATAGAATGAAACAAAATTGGGGTACCTACTGTAATATCAAATCCATCGAGTCATGTCTTTTTCTCATAATATTTTTATGATATTTAAAATTTAAATTGTATTTACTTTACTTTAGAAATATTTTTGTTTGTGTTTGGCTGTTATTCTGATAGTTCGATTTGAGCCGGCTGTTTTCAGCTTCATCGGACTTTTGGGTGAGCGGTTTAGGGGCTCTCAGACCTTTTTAATATTTTTGAAAGTCATGCCTGCAAATATTATGCCATCTTTGGCAATTGACAGCCCTTGTGATTCAGCAGTGGGCCAGTATGATTATTCTCAAATATCTGTATCGGATCTGGGTGTTACTAGACCACAAGGCGCTCGAGGTTCCTGACACAGATATATAATCTACAGCGGGGCCAGGACTTTTCCTTTATGACCTATTTACCATAATGTGCTGGAAGTCATAAAACATAAATAGTGTATGGTTTCATAAAGTTTCGTACCAAGTGCATTTTTTATTCCAATATATTCAATTCATAGTTTTTATTGCATTCCTTTAAATAAAAAACTAAACACGTTATTCTATTGCTACGCGAATGTAATTAGATTAACCCAGTTTTTCAAGCTATCATATTGGCCAAAACATTTTAATTTAAAATTGCTCTTTGGGATTAGATAATTCACTTGACGATATTTGTCCTATACTATGCAATGCATACAGATGCTCTTTTGACTTTAATTTATGACCAATATTTTTATGGCGAAACAAATAAGAATACAACCAAAAAATACGCTACAATCGGAAAATAGAGTGGAATTATCAGAATTTCTATTAATAAAGTAAATAAGAATATTATAATCTATACATTACAATCGGAAAACAAAATGGGATAAGAAGAATATATACCTACTAGTGATGTAAATTAGAATACGAACAAAGAATACGTTACAATCGAAGAACAAAGTGGATTTAGCAACTTTTCGGTAGAGTAAATTAGAATACAACCAAATAATGCGCTACAATCGAAGGACAAAATGGGATTAGTAGAATCACTACCTATTAATGGAGTAAATTAGAATACCAACGAAGAATATTATGCTACTATCGTAAAACAAAGATGGGTTAGTTCTTTACATTTCAGCCAGCTTTACTTTTTTAACATCTTCTACTGAATCTTGATATCATTGGTTTATAGATGGCATTACATCCGTCAGCCCTAATATAAAATCTCATGAAATTGTTTACAATAATTTCGATGAAATAGTATTATGTTTTTCTTAATTTGATCAATTGTCACTTGTCTTAATTTCATATAAAGCAATTGTGTCCCCATTTTAAATTAACTATTGGTCTAAGATCCCGTGGAACATTGACCTTCACCCATCTGTTTACCGGATGAAAATAATATTTTAGGGTATAAAAGGTGTTGCTGAACACATACAAATAGGGTTGCCTAAAAAAAATATGGCCAAGGATAGGTTTCACGAATTTAAAAAAAAAGGATTATATTATTTCACTGACTTGCTCACCAAATAAATGAACCTTCAATGAAAACCTACATGTATACTACCTGCAAAAGCTAGGAGCTAGATGAGCGCAATTACCACTTTTTAGTTACCTGTTTGCACACGGCAACCAGGTAGTAGTGGCCAGAAAAAGGTAGGCAACCTATTTTTTGCAGATAGTATACATTGTACACTTCTCATTGAAGGTTAAATTTTTTTGGTAAGCAAGTCAGGGAAATTTAAAAAAAATATTTTTTTTAAATGTTAATTAATCATGTCCTTGACCATATTTTTTTTGGCAACCCTATTAATACTAATACATACGTGTTCAGCAACACATTTTATACCCTAAAATGTTATTTTGATCCAGTAAACAGATGGGTGAAGGTCAATGTTCCCCGGGATCTTGTACTATATCCCTCATTGTTTAACTATAGGCATACTGTTACTCCCATAGGTCATAAATTAAAGTCAAAACGGCATCTAAATCCATTGGATAGTATAGTAGAAATAATCGGACACACAGACAGTCAGGCGCTGATAGCGACTTTGTTTTATAATATGTATTGATTTATTTGTGACGATGTGGGTGACAGGTTGCTTAGTATTGTATATAGTTTACCAATACCTTGAACCATAAATTCACAGGTATTATTGACTTATAATATACTGTTCCACAGCTGGGTAAGGGTTTTTTCCGTCGATGAGGGGGAGGGGGGTGAGAAAATCATCCACCTCGTTGGAATAAGGCAGATTAGTAGAAATTACTGAACTGTATTATTACATACTATTATTGTTAATATTATATGAAACTCGTGCGTGTTACGAAATAACCGTAATCTATAATTATTCGCGTCAATTAATCATATCAAAAGTAATACGCGTGTGATTTTCAAATATTACGTGCTACTGTATATTATAAAACATTCTGATTTTTATTGACATTTTATTGTAGTATATTTGTAGCACAGGTGTATGGTTCAGCGACTAAAATAATCAGTGCTATCGATATGGTATAACTAGCCAAGGTTAATTAGTAGTGGTTTATCAATAATTCATGACTACAGAAATATGCGTCTCATAAAAGGTATTATCATTATTTGTAATTGTTCCAATGATATTTTATTTATGATTTGAGTTGCTCGCATTCATCTGGAACCGTTCAACTGGTTTACCAACGCAACGTTAAACATATTGTACCAGTAAAGCCTCCGTGAGCATGACGCTCTTATGATGTCAATTGTAACCATCGGCAGCGCGAGTAAATATTGGCGCAACTAGTTTGGAATAAAAATAGTTAGCTGGCTCGACGACGCGACCGTCGCGAAGCGAATAGTGTGGATACGAGTACGTATTGAGGTACGCGACCGATACAAGAGACTACGACGCGGTACATATAAAATAATGTAGAAAATT
The DNA here is from genome assembly GCA_949126905.1 of Amorpha juglandis. Lineage (NCBI taxonomy): Eukaryota > Metazoa > Arthropoda > Insecta > Lepidoptera > Sphingidae > Amorpha > Amorpha juglandis. The sequence goes on from OX421367.1 coordinate 12,879,909, forward strand.
AGGCAGTCAAATAATAAAAAAAAAAATTGTATCAAGTGGTACAGTAATTTAATAGTCAATAATTGATACCATTGACTCGGAATTTTTAAGTTTTATTTTTAGTTTTTTCTATTTTATTTTTTGGTAAAAGGCTTTTATTTTTCTATTTTTTGTGACACAATCATGAAAATCGATACATATATGTGGATGTTTTAGTTGTTCATCCCTGATTTCACTTCCATATAGGTGGAATTATTTCTTCAAATTTAAATGGGATCTCGATCGCAGTAAACCCTATCGAATAAATGCGAATAATCCAAATCGGTCTACATTTTGCGGAGTTATGCTTTAACATACACATAATATATATATACCTATGCATATATTCATACAGGCAAATTGGGAATCCTGTCGGTTTTTATGCGTTAAAAAGTTCTCGAAAGATGCCTCTTGCTTAGGCAGCGGCGCTGCTGAAACTCGGAAGAATGTACTGTTTATCGATACTTTTTTCCATAGAGCAAGCACATAATCACCAAAATCATAGAATTTAATCTTATAAGCTTACTAGAGCTACTGCATTGATTCCTTATCGCCTAAAAGGAGCATTGGTAATAGTTTGCGATCGCATTTATTTTCCGAGTCAAAACTGTACGAGACAAAAAACGAGTGGGCATTTTTATACCAAAAGGTGTCAAAATGAACCAAGATAATATAATTTTACCCGCAAACATAATTTTGAGACTGTAATTATTCCTTGGCACTTTAAAGAGCTCCATCTCATAGAATGTTTATGTTCGAAAGTGGTACAAAGACTGAAGATTTTCCTGAAGACAGTTTTAAGGAATTGCCATCATACTCCACTTATTTAAACCCAATTGACCACAGCGTGTAGTCTATATTAGAAGCAAGGGCCTGTGCTCATAGGCATAATAGTGTTGAAGTGCTAAGACCTTAAAAACTTATCGAGGAACGGAATAAAGTATGTAACTACGAAAAAAGTGCGGAATATGGTTGAAAATTTTAACAAATGTTGCATCAAAGCCAAGGGCAATTTTGTAGAAAATTAATAATTCATGTTACTATATTATATTTTTTTTCAATTTCAATAGTTCAATAATAATATTACTAATACATTAAAAATACCTTTGTCAAACCATTTTTGGACCATTATGTATACGTACGTACACCTGTGAAACGCGGTCTTTTCCATACAATTCTATATAAAGTGGATCTCTTTTTTATCTGACTTGCGTCACGCGTCGCGATCTTTTGATCGCGTACCTCAAAATTTTGCTTAAGCTGTAATATGCGATTTCGCGGGTTCCACTTCATCAACAGGACTTCATCATCATCATCAGCTACAGGACGTCCACTGCTGAACATAGGCCTCCCCCAAAGATTTCCAAACTGACCTGTGTTAGAAGCGGCCTGCATCCAGCGACTTCCTGCGACCTTTATATTTTTATTTTGTTTTATCAGGATATATGTTTGTGAAAACCGCATATGTTTGAGTTTGGTGTGGTGGTATCAAATCTCAATTTGTTTTTAATCGTTTTATTTGTATTAATTATAATATTGTATTCGATTTACGTACATGAAATTATGTTCCAAGTCAGAGTAGCAGTTTTCAAAACAATGTAACGATATGCAATACGAAGATGAACTGATAAAAAGAACACGAAAAACATAAACATATTTCTGTCACAAAAAATATGCAAACGAGAATGCATGAACCATAACAGATCTTTAATACGTCATAACATTTCAGTTTTGTATTGACTTTATGTCTAATCTACGGTCCAACTGTAAGGTAAGAACGTGTACGTAACATTGTTAATAGTTACAACATTACGAATACAACTTTCTTTTAAGATACAAAAAAGCTCCACTGTTTTATAGCGGGTAATTCCATCAAACTTCTAAGAAACGCCATAAACACATCAAGTAAAATAATTAATTATTCAGATACAATTCGTCAAAACCACAAGATTAATTTGCGGCGTTTTAAAATCAACGCTCTTATTACGAGGAAAATTGTGTACATATTAAAACGTATACGAAACATGAGTACAAAATGGTGTGTGTCATTAACCCGAATGCGACCAGAGCTCGATCTGTCGACAACTTGAGGAAGTGCATTGAAAAGCCGAAAGCGTGAGTAATTCTGCCAAAGACAATATGACCGTTTACTTTCAAACAATATTAACGAACACCGACCTATTTTACAATGCAACTCTAAAGAATATTAACCTACTTGATTTTATTATCGTTTGCATCAACACACATATTAACGTAACTAATTATTATTGAAACAGAGTTTTAACGTTCTAACAATTCAACAGTGCGTGAATCTAAGGTAACACGTTTTTTAGATAAAATGTTTAACATAGATATAGAATTACAGGGAGCATTCCTTAAAATCTTCTTCGTTATCTTTATAAACGAGGCAGTTCCAGGTTTGAAGATATAAAACATTGAAACTGATATCTCAAAATGAATTAAACAGTTGCTGTAGCAAATTAAGGGAGGTTCCATCCTCACCATCTAGATAGAGGGTGCTCCACTACGGTGAGATTTGATAGATACTTACGGATTTCTCTTCCTTGTGATATATCCTTGTTAAACCAGGTTTGGGTTACGGTTCTTCAAGAAAAGAGCTTAATCTTTTCTAAAAAGTCGTAAACGCACTCAAAATAAAAAAAAACAAAATCTTTATTCATCATGTAGGCTAGGAAAGCGTTTGTGGCAGGTCAAGTACAGAACATTTGTAATTAATAAGGCTAACTTAAGATTATTGGATCTTTTAAATAACTGTAATAATAATTCGTCTGGTATCGTGGGTGTTAATTGGCGGAAATGGATTCACTATTTATTGTTGTGGGTCACCACACCGTCATGTGCCTCTCGTTTTAGATATCCGTAACGATAGGTATGACCAATATGGATGCAAACGACAGCTTAATAAAGGCTGCGAAAAAATGCGATTAATTACTTAGTGCCTGTTTCACCACCTATGAGTAACTGCTGGTTAACCTTAGGACACGTTCAATAAATTACAAAAGTCGCACACAGACATATAAACACCGGCGGAAATATATCTACCAGGTACTTCCAAAAATGACTGTGTTAATTATTGGTTAAATATATTTTTAATATTGTGAAAAAGGGTTGTTATACTATGCAGGATGAGGGTCCAATAAATTATAAATAATTTTGTATATAGAAAATTTAATTGTTTTATGATTTTATATTTATATAGTTCTATAAGAAGTTCTAAGAAGAAGCTCAAATCTTGTTTCAAACGTCTACGTCGAACTTTCCTGTTTCCCATAAACGGCTTGACGTCTTTAAATCACTTGTTTTAATTACCACGCAACCCAGCACTCACACATATACAATGATTATAATAAAAGCCACCACTGGTAAAATAATTATAATACTAGCCCTGTATTATACACGCTAGGCTGGCCACGGGCCTCCTCTAATGAATAAGTGGTTAGCCCTTAGTCCACCACGCTGACCTTTTAAAATTAATTTGTAGAAATTCTTAATTATGCAGGTTTCCTTACTATCTTTCCTTCACTGTTCAAATTGGCGATTATTAACAATTATACACAAATAAATTAGAAAGTCAGAGGTGCATGCTCTTGGGGCTTTCAAACATGTGACTTTTGGCTCGATAGCCCGCACCGCTCCCCACTGAGCTATTGCTGCTCTTGTTATAGAACAAGTATAAAGGTCATGCAATATAATCTATTTCGCATTCGTAATTAATGCGAAAAGAGAATTTGATTGATATAGTTGTAAATAAAAGAGTCGGCTATAATCATAAGTGTGGATTAAAGCATTGTGGATGAGGACCTGGCGGAGTTGTACTGATGTGTCGGGTTCGATTACTGGGTCGGATAAAAGTGACATTGGGTTTTCCTATTACGAAATGCTCAGAATCAGCCTAGACTCTCGAATTTGTGCCCGGTATGGCGATAGTCTCGCTCCATATCACGTCATCGGAGTTGGGATGAAAAAAGCTCGGCCAAATATGGGTGTACGGATCCCTCTTCGAAGATCATATATATCATGTAGAAATTATTTGTTTATTTGAAACTAACTGTCCCTCGCGGCTTCACCCGCGTGATCTGGTTTTCCCGGGATATAAGTAGCCTAACAATGGTGCCATCTGTCGAAAATTGGTCGTAACAACTCAGAAACCTTCGCGGGCTCATGCACAACAACTATGCTAAAGATCATCATATGATCAAATGCATAGTTAACGATTCTGTAAAAGACACACAGACAAACATTCATTTTTATATATATAGTTAATGACATGCATACAGTGTGTACCTACTACTGGTTTTTGGCGGTGGTTCCGTACTCCGACACTCCAAATGTTGATGCAAATGACTAAAATAATTATTCACTTAGGACACATTCAGAGATAAAAATGTCGATCAACAGGCCTCAATTATGTACTAAGGTATGCGAGTAGTCGCGGACCTGTTCAGGACAGGGAGACCACGTATCGAGACGCGAGTCAGGCGACACATCTGCTTTGTATGAAATTGCAAGGAATCAGTCGCGGTCTCTTATCTCAGTCGCCTACCAAAGCATACGATTATAATAATAACACTTGCCCTGTACTATACACGTTCTACTGCTGGGCTCTTCTACTGAATGAGAGAACTTAGGCCTTAGTCCATCGAGCTGGCCTAATGCGGTTTGGTAGACATATCTTCAAAATTATTATCGAGAACTTCTCAGATATGAAGGTTTCCTCGCGAAGTTTCCTTCACGGTTATACCAAGCGATAATTAACAATAGATGTAAACGTAACTGAGAAAAGTTGAAGATTAGGGATGGATTCAAACCTGTGGCTTTCCAAATTCTAATTCAAAATATATATTGAATCCATAAAATGCTATAATTAATTATTTAGATTCCGTTAAAATTCAACCGCCAGTTCGGAGGGCTGTTTCGCTAGAGAAGAACGGGCAAGAAACTCTAACGTTGCTCTTTTCAAAACTTTTGACACTTAATAATGAATTCATAAGGTTAAGGTCCATATCATAGTTGGAACATATACTATTAAAGCAAGTCAATTTAAATTAATAAGCAATCATAGAAATGTGATATCTACGTATTGGATTAGCATACATGACCTCCAAAAGCATGACGAATGACTTAAGATCTTGATAAAAGAACGTAAACAACATATTTGTTATCAGACTGAGTTGACTAGTCCACACAAGCGGCACCCGTTCACGAGTATGACGCGTGTGTCAGCCATCGGCCTCCTCACCCATGTAATAGGAAAGTGACCGACTCGGCACACGACGCCGCCGCAAGCACAGACAACAGACTTTTGTCTCGACAGTCCGGCTGACTCCCCGCTGAGCTGCCTCTGCTGTTATCAGTCAATTATAAATTAATATGCAGGCACAATGCTGTAATATAACACAATAAGCTGCTTTACCAGTGGATATTCAATTTCGCAATTATATTCAATAATAATTTTGCATTCGACAGGAAAAATAAACCTTCATAGCAACATATTTATTTGCACATTTGCATTGCAGGGTCTAGTTTTTATCTGGTTGGACAAAATTACTACGATCTTAAGTTTATGCAAGATCGAAATTAGTCTCAATACCGGGTGTGTATCGAGTTATTTTTTTTAAACTAGTAATAAATATATATATGTCCTTGGAAAAATGCATAATGATGTCTACATCATTGGTGTCCTACTGTGTATTGAAAGGGAAGTAATAAAACATAAGGCTGCGTTCTATCCGATGCATCTGGAAATTGGGACCAAAAATGCTTAAAATTGTTAACGTTGTGATATAAGATCAAAATATAATATCAGATTTTTTATTTTAACAAAAAATGATTTCCCTGGTACTAGTTTAAAATTGACCCAGTTTGGAAATAACAATTTAAATAATATCAGCGATGGGTTAGACTAACTACCACTGCTGAGCCTCCTTTATGAATAAGAGGGGTTCGCTACTTCACTACGGCGCGGTGGCCTAATGCAGGTTAGTTGACTTTATATACCCTCTAAATTCGCATGTAGTATTCCCAGGTAAGCAGGTTTCCTTACTTTATTTTCCTTCACCGATAATTAACAATGAACACACACATAGCTTCGATGAGTCAGAGGTAGAGTGGCGTCTCGACAGTCTCTATCACTTCCCGCTAGGAGACAGCGCTCTTTCATCATAAATCATCGTAATTTACTGAGGAAAAAAATGTGTCTACATAGAAATATGTTTGAACAAGAACTTTGACATTAAATACCTATTTACTCTTGAGGATAAGGCAGTTATTGTGATATTTTACCTTAAAATGTTACAACATCCCAAATATATACATAAGATATATCATTTTAAGAGAGTTTTAGCATAGGTCGGCAAACGAGCACCTGATGGTAAGTGATTTCCAGCACCCATGTTCATGCATAATACCTAAAGAATCAGAGGCGCGTTGTCTGTAAAGTAAAGGGATAATAAAGGGAATGAGAGGGAGAGGGTATTTGGGCCTCCAGATATCTCACTCACCGTACAAAACTAAGCAGTAAGCCACTACTTTACGTCGGTTTTCGGGAGTCAGTAGTAAGGACAATATTGTTTACAGCGTGGCTCTACCACTAAGTTTGGATAATTAAAATCAGTCACCTATTAAACTCCTTTTCGAGGAGATTTTCTCCCTAACATCCAATTCACCAAATTCTTTAAAATTAGCTATCAATAATAACAGTTAGCTTATCACAATATTTAAGTCGCATGGCGAAAATTTAACAAAACCAAATCAACCAAACCAATTAAAATATTAACTCAAATTCTAAAACTATAAAAAAATATTTCATTGTTTTAAGTAATTCATGTGTTTCATGCATTCAGCGTTATTCGGGTCGAATATTATTGACAGTAATCTAATCACATGTCACGAATAAACGGGCCTGTGATTAAGATTAATAGCTGATTATAAAAATGAAGGACTCCTTAGAACAGTCTCAAACACTTACTAAATACAACAATCCGTCAAATTAATAATAATAATAATAATAAATACACCCAACAGTCACATACATAGTCCTGACCCCACACTAAGATACGAGTCTTGTGTCGTGGGTATCAGGAACTACGAGAGACTTTTTGGTCTCACAACACCCAGACCCCGAGACAAATATCTGTGGATCACACAAATGTTTGTCTCGGTGCGGGGATCGAACCCGCGGCCTCTCGTTTCACAACCGGCTACTCGCCCGCTGCGCCACGGAGGCTGTCGAATATATATTATGTGGTAATTAATTGGATTAAATTCCCTGACACATTTATTGTTAGCTAACAGAGTATGGTGAAATGGGACCAAAACTTTAAATCCTTTAGACACGGTTTCTATAATACATCGGGTACATAAAAATATAAAATATTTAAATTTCTTTACATCTGCATTTTTTCCTGCTATGACACATCGTCAAACATATTATATTAAACGTTTTTTCCAACACTCATAATATGTCATTATAAAATAATATTAAATAACAAGCATAGTATTCAACGTCATCATAATAACGTCTTAGTTAGAATTATGAAAAAAATACATACCATCCAATCTCAGACAATTCGTGTGTGTTTTGAATATTAATCCATCATCATAAACATGTGATAAACAATTTGACTATGGCAATGACTAGTACAGTGATGCAGCAGTAGCATTTCGAAAGAAATAGCTATCTACAGCAATTAATTAGTTTTTGAACTAATTAAATTAAAATATAAATGGGATGTCGTGCTGATGCTTATATTTACAGGGCCACTCGATTGTCTGTCACGAACATAGCGATCGACGACAATAAAATTGCTGAGAGGCTTATGATTACAGCGAATTGCCTTTTTTCAGATGGCCGCGTTGATTTCATGTAAAGCGATTACGAAATTAGCCGATCCTCCTTGAAATTGTCATTTCAGAGAATGAAGCTCTGGTCGCGAACAAAAAAAGAGTACTGTCAGTTGTTTCAATTCTTTTTGTTTACACTAAGAATAACTACGAATATACTTGAATGATTGTTCTTTTTATTGTTTAAACTTATTTGGAGTTTACTTCAAATTGGCCCACTATTGGCGTCGTGGTTAATCTGAACCACTTGCAATTATAATTTTAACACCCGATATTTTTTGTCCAGTATATAAATAATTAAGGTCCAACACAAAAAAAATATGATTATGTTATTACTAAGCATCATTACAATCGCCTACATCAATGAGCGGCGTGCTGTTCGTGCATTTGAGATTCATAATATTTTTGGCATTGCGTGACTATACAATAGTGTTAGTATTATTTTTCAGTGTTAAATACCCTTTTAAACAATGCTTAATTAATTAGCAACCACCATTATAGCATCCATTTAAGAAATTAAAAACTGGTATTAAAACAAACGATGTTGTTTTAATAACTGTATCCAACACAAACATGTATTATCCAAGTATTTGTTTACTTAATAATATAAAGGTCGCCAGGAAGTTGCCGTTAGCGAATTTCTTCCACTGACTGATTCATATTGTTTGCTGGTGTCGTATGCGCTCACTGTATTTTATTGCGGTTAGCTTAATTATATATTTTCTTGTAAATATAATAATCACCTTACGCGCCGTAGGCGTTTGACGTAAATTCGAATGTGGAATAACCCCATCGAAATAATCGAGCATTTTCTTAGAACTCATAAATTCGGATGCCTTTGTTAATAAAATCGTATCACCGTCTTACTAAAGTTTATTGAAGTATTCTTTGTATCTGGAGGAAAGGTACCAAGAAGATTTGTACTTTAGGGTGTATGTTTTTTATTTTTTCATTCTATATTACGGCTTGTCATCAAATAATTTCGTCCCTTTAATGGTGTTAGGCAAAAAAAATATACCACATTATTTTACCGAACTGGGTGTCACTATCCAGCATCCGGGATGTAAAGTACAGACGCTATACATTATTATATTATGTTTTTGTTGGCCGTGTGAAAATTACAGTTTTCATATTGTGTCTATTTATGATATGTGCACGTTAATTCGTTTCTTTCTTTTTTTGGTGATTTGCATTTCATTATTATGTATGATGAATAGAGTTTACACCCAGTTTATATCAACTAGTTACCACGATAACTCATATAATCGACAGATATAAACCTAGTTTAAAGTTAAATATAACTTTTTATTGCGGCCGGCTTGGTTATACTCGCAAATAAATTGAACATACGTAATGGGGTTTTATTTTTGACATAGACTACTATTAAAACTCCGGAGGCGGTCGACAAAGATCAACTAGAATACAAGTCATACGCTCATAAGAAATGAGAAGGCGGATTTGATTACTTTTTGCTGTACCTTAAAAAATCTCCAGTGGAACAAGGATTTGCCGGTTGATTTGTCGGAAGTACTCCTTTTGATTTTAACCAACTTCAAAAAGGAAGAGTTTCACAATTCGGTATATATGATTTTATGTATGTTCTTCTTTATTAAAATCTTGAATCTCGAACCGAGCATTTTGTTCGCTTGATGGTAAGTTCGACACCTGTCCATAAAAAGCCTATCCCCTCGTTCATGGATAGGTCCGGCAAATATGCGGCCAATTAAGATCATTTGTTTTTTTTTCAAAAGATATTAATTTTTCCTTGGTAATGCCATGAAAACTTGATTAAAATCCGATGATGAAGTACAAACACGGGAAACTCATTGGCGGATAACAGTAAATGCACCACGATTAAGATTTTGAAGTCATTTTTTGAATTTTTAGACTTATAATTAGACAAAGGACGCAAAAAGAATCCACTTGCATTTATTAATTTGAATTCATTTTATACCTTTATTTTTCACAAAAATCGAATGTGAAAAGTGTTTCATGTACTATTTAAGAAAAACTATGGAATAATATCACTTTAATTAATGAATTTATCAAAAGGATCATATCGGTGTCCACATTTGGACTAATTGTTGGTTGGAGGATGCTTGTTGCGTAATTACGTCAAATTGAGGCCCTCATAGTCAGTTACACTCACTGATTATAAACTATTAGCGACTTATGCAACCTTTGGCGTGGTCAATCTATGGATGGGTGACCGCTTGGTGGTATTTCAACGGAGAATCTTCGAGTTTCAAAGGGTACGTAAAAAGGCGGTCTGAGCTGTTATCAACTGACATTAGTCGTTAAGCCAAGTCTGAGTGTGGCTTTGAAACTCCAACACTATAGGTTGGCGATTAACCATTCGATATAGAATTGATTTCCTATTTTATCTGAAGCAGGTGTGGGAATCGATTTCTTTCTTTATTGTTCTAGTATAAGAAATGCCGATATATTATAATACTGTGAATAATGCTACAGTAATTATATCGCTTTTTTTATATAGTATAGGCCGGCAAACTAGCAAGTGGGTCACCTGATGGTAAGTGATCTCCACCGCCCATGTAAGCCCACCATCAGAAGAATCATGGGTGCGTTGCCGACCTTAAAGGAAAGGGATAATTAGGGATTGGGAAGGGGGGGGGAATAAGTTTAGCGAACCGTGGTACAGTAATTGTTGTATATCTGCTTACCGCTTCGGAGATGCAAGCGGGAGCATATGTGTAAGTATTTGTATCGTTTGCAGTAGACATTCTGTTCTTTCGATATAATAAACAAATATTTTCAAGTGGTAGTATAATATATAATAATATCTATGTCTATTTATTTCGAATAGTTTTTCATCATATGAATTCACATTATTTTTATGTGCAGTCTGCCAACCCGCATTAGGCCAGCGTGGTGGACTAAGGCCTAACCCCTTTCATTCAGCAGAGGAGGCCTGTGCCCAGCAGTGGGATATGTATAATACAGGGCTAGTAAAAAAAATAAAATAAAATTAAAACATTTAAATATCGCCTAATAATAGCGTGGCCCAGGATATAAATCATCGGTGGTAAGGATCCCACAATGTGGAACTTGTTCATCAAGCCGTGTCCAATAACAGTGCTTTATGAATGTGGATCTTGATCTAAAAACCAATTGAATGCCTCTGGAGTCGTTGTTGCGCTTTTATATTAACTTATTGGCAGAAATTGTTATATATTATTAATTAATCTAACAAAAAGACATATCAAATTCATTAAACGGCATCTTCAAGCTCCGGCTGGTGAATAGGAGAATTCTGAAAGTGAATAGCTCAAGGATAGCTAGACTATTAAATTTTGTACATTGTTGAAAGTAGTTTTAGTTACGATTAAAAATCTATTTAATAATAGTTTTTTCTTATAACTTGTGTAATATATGCAGGTTTTGATATAATATTAATCTGTAATTTATATTTGTTTATTTTTATTGCTCGAAAGTTCGTGAGTTACTAAATAAATAAAATAATACTGAGCATCACTTTGTTAAAAAAACTTTTTAACAAGAAATAAACCCAATTCAGAAAAAACTACATATAACAAGCTAAAAATTAAATTAAACAATTTTGAGTCGGTGGTAATCAATGAATGATACCATCGACCCGATATCGTTTAGTTTATTTAAAATATTTTTAGCTTTTTGGATGTTCAATTTATTGTCAAAAAGTTTTTATTAGCTATCATTAAGAATTATTAAAATTAGTGCATAAATGTCGAAGTTTAAGTTTTTAATCCCCCCTATTTCACCGCTTAGGGGGTGGAATTATATTACTACAAAATTTAAATGGGACTATCTCTGCAGTCAACCATGTTATAATAATCATCAAAATTGGTCCTCATTTGGCGGAGTTATGCGTGAACATATTTAAATAGAATATAATTATACATACAATTGCGACAGGTAGTTTTGACAGTCTTCCCTTGATGTTAACCTTACACTTCTTAAAGTATTTAAAAAAAAACTGAAACAAATAATAAACATATAAATTTACCTACTGGATAATTTTTAGTAAAACTTATATTTCACTAGTAGACCACGCGTTGCTGTGGTTAAGGTATATGTTAAATTATATTGTAGTAAACTATTCAGTGCAGTATGTGCCATCTATTGGATACTTACTCAACCCAGCCGATAAATTACCTTACACCGCTATCTGTTAGAATCTTATGGAAGTCACAGACAATTATACACAAATAATTTGCAATAAAAAATATTGCGACTATAGATTGGGATACATATAACTTATCTTATCTCTCAAGTTGGATCAAACTGCACACAATTTGCAAAATTTGATCAAAATCGGTTCAGTAGTTTAGGTGTTCATCGCGGATAAACAACGTGACACGTAATTTTTATTTATAAAGATTGAATCATATTTTCTCCTTATATATTATTTTTATAGCATAGTAAGAAATCATAATCTTTTTAAAATATTTTATCGTAAAGTTCATGTATTAGCATTTTAGTATTTTTGCCTTTCCACTGACGTTGTAATGAACAATGCTCTATGCGAGTGCCATTCACAGTCTACGGAGCTTGGTCGTAATTTGACCATGATCTTTTTCTGTTCTTATCGTAAGTGATTCACAGCTTATCACCAGTGATAAATCTTTTTAAAAATGATTCTGTTTTATAAAGTTTTAATTAAGAATCATAAACAAGTACATGATTCACTTAGTTTCATTTAGTGAGATCGTGTAGTACCCAAATATCAGGCTCTTTTGTATACTCAAGTTTTTTTTAAATGAGTTAAAACAGATCTTCAATAACATAAATACCAATATGCCGAATCTACCTCCAGTCTTTTAGCAATGGCATCAACTTAATTCTTAATAGAGCGGCCAGAATATTTTGCATATTTAACGCTAATCTTACTGAAACCGCATCACGTCCATAATTAGTATAAAATTGATTTGCGGGTCGTATTGCATTTTTCCCTATCTAATCTAAATATATAAAACTCAAAGGTGACTGACTGACATAGTGATCTATCAACGCACAGCCCAAACCACTGGAGGGATCGGGCTGAAATTTGGCATGCAGGTACATGTTATGACGTAGGCATCCGCTAAGAAAGGATTTTGGTAAATTCTACCCCCAAGGGGATAAAATAGGGGATGAAAGTTTGTATGAAACTTTGTCAAATTTAAAGGTTCACGCGGGCGGAGCCGCGAGCAAAAGCTAGTTTTCAAATAAAACTTATTAGATATATGACCTCACTCATCTCCTTGGAAAAAAAATAATTAGACCCCTTAGAATCTGATAATTCAAAAACGAAATGCTCCATCGCATTTAAATCTGTATCAGAAAAGTCACACGTTGGCCTCTTGACCAATCACAATCAAACGGCACGAACGTTCGTATCGTGTTTTTACGCCACATTTTAACCCACCAGGAAACAATTATAATTTTTCGTTTATTTCTTTTTTCAAACGTCATATTTTTAATAACATTATAAGCAGCCAGGTATAAACAATTCTACCAAAGATATTGGAGTACATCTTTATAGGTACATAGACCCTCTCTCTACATGGTCCTGAACCCACATTAAAACTCGAGTCCTGTGTCATGGATGTTAAAAACTATGAGACTTTCGGTCTTTCGGGCAAGACCCGAAACAAATATTTGACTATCACGCGAACATCTGCGTTTTTAAAATACGATTATAGATGATAGAATATGGTGGTCCGTGTTGCTCTATGATGCTCACTAACAAGACAGGACAGCTTAATAAAGATGACCTATTTGTTCTAGTTAGTTAAAAATTAAAATTGCTGAAGTGCATAACTTTATTTATACCTACTATAAAAAGCTTTACCTCAAGTAGAATATAATAGAGTAGGTTATTGCAGAATACTGAGAAGCTAGTACAGAAATATCGCCAATAGTTTACCCACGGCACAATATACCACCATTTATAAATATCTTCAATCTAATAGTAGCGTGGATCTATTGCCGATCTCTAATATAAGAAAACGAATAAGGAGTTATTCCCAAGTATAGATGGATCTCAAATAGGTACTGTAATACAGTACCTATTTGAGATCCATCAAATAGCCTATATATAATAATGACAGCCTCCGTGGCGCAGCGGGCGAGTAGCCGGCTGTGAAGCGAGAGGCCGCGGGTTCGATCCCCGCACCGAGACACATGTTTGTGTGATCCACAAATATTTGTCTCAGGGTCTGGGTGTTGTGAGACCGAAAGTCTCTCGTAGTTTCTGATACCCACGACACAAGACTCGTATCTTACTGTAGGTTCAGGACTATGTGTGTGACTGTTGGGTGTATTTATTTATTTATTTATTATGTTAGTCCTAGTGCTGCCACTTTTTTTTAATCTAGAATGGTCAGCAGCAAGCCTAGGATATCTATGGGAAAACTGCCCTGTAATTAATAGTCGGCCTACATCTTTTTATAGAGCACGGTTGCCCGCTAAGCTACGTAATTATTTTAATTTCTAGTTTACTTTTACTTCTCGAATAAATAATTTTCTAGTATGTATGATATATCTTTCTTTTATTATTTTCTTCTTCTATTCTTTTAAAAGTTATCTAAAAGAATCCGCGTAACAGTACGCATCACGGTCTGGCGTACGGTATGAAGGAGTTATGTGCGTAGAGACTGAGATGAAAATCACGCAAAACGTACATTTTGCCCTTTTGCACGACGGTATGCTCGATAAAAGCGAGTTTAGAAACACAAACTAGTCATATTTCTACAGAAAAATCCCACAGTACTGCGGAGCTAGTGTGTCATACAGCGTTCTAAACGCCGCTCCTTACGGAATAGCGGAAACTTCGCGAGCATATCTCCGTACGTTCAGCATTCGGTATTCGTCGTTGGTGTGCCATATATTATAAAGTTTTGATATAATATACATAGCTATATTACTACACCTCACAGCCCTGCATCACGCTCCGGTGAGCGGAGCAGTGAGAATCACCTTACTATGCAACATGCGTCATAATTTATTCAGTTCATATTTTTTATATAAACATTACTATTGAACTGACAACCTTTTTTGCCCCAAGGCGACCCTAAACCGCTTACCCACGTACTTCAAATTAGTACGTAAAATAACAGAACAACAAAAGCAGGCAATAATTCGCTTGTTTAGGCTATCAGTTACCCTTGAGATAAAAAGATAATAGGGTAGATCGTTCTCTTAAAGTTGCAGTCATTCATGGCCCTTTATAATTACGGTAACGTAATTTCGAAGCCATGTCTGTCATGTATAATATAAGCTCATGCCTGTATCACGTAGAAGTAGACAGAGATGCAATTAGTACACCCATAGTTTGTCATGCTTATGTCCGTTTCGTGATATAATGGGAGCAGCTAACAGCCATAACGGGTAAGATGCAATACCGGGAAACTTATGAGTGATTTTTCGAATCAGAAACATAAACACATATTATTATTGCTCTACTAGGGATTGGAAAAAGTGCTCAGTATGGACTATGGTGATAGGACCGCCCCTTATCACATCCTACACATAAGCTCGGCGAAATTCGTGGGTACAACACCAGTTACACATCTCAATAACCATTCGGGGACACAGGGGCGATCTTATGTTGAATAATTTAGCGGGAACTTCCAAGCGAAGTACCAATGTCGCGGGCACAAACTAGATAAGGTTATAAATAACAATTATATGCAGTTTGTAAGGCGTGGCCACTTTTAACATATGCATAATATATGCAGACATAATTAAACTTATGCACAATAGCAAATCACGACATACATTTTCCGGCGTTTTATACTCATATATAAAGTGTATTAAATAAATTATGATCCATAATAAATTATAAATGCGAAAGGAACGTTGTCTGTATGTCCGTGAAGTTTTCAGGGCTAAACGGCAGAATGAAATTTTATGAAATTTAGTTAAGAGGAAGAATATATCCTAAAGAAGGGCATAAGGTACTTTTTGTTCCGGAAAAAGAAATTCACGCGGGCGGAGCCGCAAGCGCATGCCATTAGGTAATAAATCACATTACACCCTAACAGCACAATTCCCTATTTTATTTTATAAACCATTTTAGTTTGAATATTTGGATACATATCACAAATGATCCAGTCGCAATACAGTTTGAAGGCCACGCGTACAATTAATTTGATTTAATTGGTTGAATTCTGTGATCCATCCAAATAATCAATATATAAGTTTTATTTTTTGAGTGGTAGAGCCACGCTGTGGATAGTTTTTTCTACAGCATAAATGGGTGGTAGTAACGAATCGTTACCACTGTGTCACAGAAAGCCAACGTAAATTAGCAGCTTGCGGCTGCTTTTCATACGGTGAGTGAAATTTCTTGAGGCCCAAATTCAGGGGCCACGGGGCAAAAGGGATCCCAATCCATTCATTAACACTTTTATTTAAGGTCGGCAATGCGCCCATGCTTCTTCTGGTATATTAGGCGGGCATGGTCGGTGGAGATCACTTAATTTATGATTATCAGTTAATAACATTTTATTAAGTCGTTGTTTTGGCGACACGGTAGAGGGGTGCTAAAAGCGTGTCTTCTTTATCTGTCTGTGTGTGTATAGTATGTGTATTGTGTATCTATTGGTATATGGCATCGTAGCATCTTACCGTAGCATTATGGTATCGTAGCATCGTACGTCATCCCTTTGATATTTTTTGTTTCTCCTTCTTCTATCTCCAAAATATGTTGCCTTTAAGAAATGAATAAAACTAATAAGTCGTGTATTATTTGTTGTTGTTTCCAGATTGTTTTAAGTGAAACTTCTTTAGAATCGTTGTCGTTTGAAACTCGATGAAACGAAAATGCGTCAAGACAGAGACAAACATAATATTCATAAATAGAACTTAGCCTGCGAGAGAATGAGATATATTACAAGATGCTATCACGTGTCTTTGCACCTGCTGAAAACGTGTCATAAACAACGTGGTGTATTATTCACGTGTTTTTTTTTTTTGCATTTGCGTATTAAAATTCGTTGGTTAATTAATTTATTTTAATAATTCTGAAGTTTCACTTCTGCCGTGTGTGAATTGCATACATAGACTTTTTTTATAATATTAACATATAAACCAGTTGAAATATATCATATGAGTCCATTAACATTTATTTTATTTATTTATTCTTAGGTAAAATTCTTAAACTGCACAAAGCAATTGATTAAAAATTAAGATAAGTTTATATCTCACGCAGCGTCAAATAAAGATTAAATAATACGTTCAAAACTGAAATTAAAAAACATTCGACTATGTTTTTTAATTAAAAAATATCCAGGTACTTTGATAATACATATTTTTTAAATCTTAGATGTCAGAAGAAGTACTTCATATCTGATTTTAAGTTCACGGAAAAATTTGTTCATGTTTAAATAAAAAAAAACACATAAACAACAGTCCGAGACAACTAAGAAAAAAAAAAATGTAATAACATGCATTATTTTTCTTTTTATAGGTAGTAGATTTTTGATTTGTAACTTAAGTTGTTTAAAGTTTATCATCTATTCGTTGGGATCAATTCAACGAGTCCCAATTATTATATTCCAATCAAAACTCAATTAATGCGTTACACTATATCTGCTATTACTTTTTGAAGAATTGGAAGCTGCAGAGGGCTTCATTACAGAATCGGGTGAATGTAACCTAGCTAAGAACACTCGATAAAATTACGTATAGATCGATAGAATTGAGGGTTGAGAGCGCCTAAAGCGCTGAACCAAAAGTCCGGTGAAGCTGAAACCAGCCGACTAGCGTCAGGCTATCAGCAAAGCGTCACTCAAAATATAGGGCCAAATTTATAAAACCCCTCTTTTTTGTCGGTGGTTAAAAAATAAAACCGGTATTACGGTTTTATTATTATAGACAACTGAATTTAATGGCAGTTTTTAATGATGATTGCATTTGATATGGTTACCTACTGGTTGGTAACAAGAGACTATCCGTTGAATCGTTAACCACAAAATTATGCGATTGTTCTAGAAAATATATGTAAATGTCAAATGTGAAGATTTTATAAGGAAATATATCACAAAGAACAGGAAAAGCCGGAGTTGACAGGGATTCCCTTTAATTGCCTACATTTTGAACGCAGTTCGAATTCCGAATAAAATTTATACGACGCGGCGGCTGTACTAAGGTATATTCCCGCAAGGTGAGTTATCAACATATAGACATTTAGTCATATAAACTTCCTTCCTCCGTATTCTTTATACTCTCGGTTACTATTATGATTCAAGTAATTTTCTTAGTATTGGAACAAAATTATTCGTTTGACTGCACTTAAATACGCAATACTTTGCACTGTAATTGATACAATACATCGTTAACTGCCTAATTAGTTTGTAAGCTATGTTGTGTTCTGTGTTGAAGGACATAAAAACCAGCGAAATTAATCGGGATTAGGAGACTTACTTATAACGCAAAGTAACGAGCACAGTGCCACTATGCAGTGGTATGTAATTCTAAGTTCTGTGTGGTGTTGCTACTGGCATGCGGGCTGGCGTAGCCATATGAGAGCGCAGAGCACGATCGTGAGCAGAACGAAACTACTCGGCCCCAAAGATATCGAAGTAGTCGCTGGGTGGACGACTGACCGGTGTCTCCCGCCTTGTGAATTGGGGGTGTTTGGAGAATTCTACTACGATAGCCCCTGCCTGTCGTACCGGAGGGGCTAAATGGGGTCTTCGGGGGTCGCGGGCGCCCAGCGGGGGGCTGTCGTAACGCCTTTACGGTGCGGCTTATGAAGCCCCTACATGGAGGCGGGCCGCATAGCGGCACCGCGCCGGGGTGGTTCCAGCAGCAATGCTAATTTATCTCAGGATACCTTGGGACCCTCCCGCAAGCGTAAAAGGCCAACGCGGGATTTAAGTTGGCAGTGTAGAGAAAGGAATTGGAATTAGGGACTCGGCCCAGCGGCCGTCTGGATAGCCATCTCCCGGGCGGTGGGGTCGTAAGTCCGGCAAGTCCAGCAAAACTATTCGGCGAAGCGGTAGTAGAAAATTGCTTTTCCCGCGACAAAAAAGTCGTCGCGCTTACTACTAGGCGAGCCACTGACTCTCCATTGAACGCGCAGTAATTGTAATATTTTGTATGTATGTATAACTTTTTATTTACTTGTTAAAGCTGGTTTACTGTTTGTTTCACCTTAATAAAATAAAAAGATCATTTTTATATTCTAAATTCATATTATCAAAAAAAAAAATACAACATAGGTAATCTACCGTTTGTAATTTGTAAATGCTATAAAACTAACTCTATAAATTATAATTTGCCAGCCAAATATTCATATGCAGAATTATATTAATCTATAAGTGGTATTAATTTATTGATGTTAATCATCGTGACCAACACACAAACATGAATCTAACACTAGCACGTGATATTCAGATATTATAAACATCGTAATTCACGTATAAACAGGTAACTAATAAATATTTAAAAAAATGCATATAAAAGCGCACACATGTATTGCCGTAGAGATAACCAGAGGCGTAACTAATGCACCCACAGTTCGCCGAGATTAGTAAGAAATTATTTAGAAAATTATATAGTAAACATCATTTTAAAGATTGGCTTGACCTTACGTGAGTACATCACACTATCTCGATCGCACGTGTGGACCGTAATGGTCATTTTAGATAGTGACGTCAAGATTTGCGATAGGCCGGCAAACGGGCAAGTGGGTCCCTGATGGTAAGTGATCTCCACCGCGCATGTACGCCCACCACCAGAAGAATCATGGGCGCGTTGCCGACCTTAAAGGAAAGAGATATTTAGGGATTGGCAAGGGGAGGGGATTTGGGCTATTTGACAAGTAACCCTTGTATCAGAATTGAATTTCTTCTTACTTTTAACTACTTTATTTAAAGACGGATTTATAATTAATTTTCTGCCGTAGGGTTTACCTGGGTAACGTAATACATTGATTTAAAATTCACTTCATCAAATCGTCTATCTTAATGTAATTTCCGGACATATGATTTCAACCCAAGTCTCAGTACCAGGTTACTACAAGAATTACAATATGGATTTGTCAAATATCCCCTTACATATAGATAATGATAATTTATTTAGAATGGTTATTCATTTACGCATTTGCGTAAGTATTGCAACTACCACTGCTGGATTGCAGGAACAATGTAATTATTTAGTAGAGCCTTTCATCCAGTCACCTTAACACGAAACAACCTTTTTAGAATGTTCTTTCAACAGCGTGTATACAAACAACGCGATATATTTTACGTTCAACTGTTATTAAACAATTAATAATTATTTCTTACTGAAATTGAATAATTGGAACCCAAAAGGACAAATTAATAAGGAATCCGCATGCATAAATGTCTTCACTGATTACACCTAAACCTACGCTCTGGATACCAAAGTTTTATAATAAACTAGCTTTTGCTCGCGGCTCCGCCCACGTGATCAAACAAACAAACAAACAATCAAACTCTACAGCTTTATAATATTAGTATAGATTTAGGTAGCTTAGCAACGGAAGCCTTCAAATAATATTATTTGGGTAGCTCAGCAACGGAAGCCTTCAAATATGAATAATTTTCCCCGTTTTTGCAACATTTTTCACTGATGCTTCGCTTCTAATGGTCGCAGCGTATTGTTATATAGCCTAAAGCCTTCCTCGACAAATGGACTATCCAACACAAAAAGAATTTTTCAATTCGAACCAGTAGTTCCTGAGATTAGCGCGTTCAAACAAACAAACAAACAAACAATCAAACTCTACAGCTTTATTATTAGTATAGATGTGCCGATTCTATCATACAACTATACAAAGGTATATGAAATGTAAATTATTATTACCTATTTTTTTATCCGGGCACGGCAAAGTGACTGCACTACACCTGATGGTAAGCGCAGTGCAGTAAAAAAAACTAGTGACCACCAAAAAACCCATTATCGATGGTCACCAGAATCATGCCGACCTAAATAAATGCTTCTTCGCACTCCGAAGAGGTAAGAAGCAAATCGAGGAAATATTTTAAAATACCATAATCGTATCGGACGAAATGAGGATGGGAGGCAGAGCTTTTCTTCCTTCTAACTATTTTCGCAACTCACGATAGTCAAGTATCAATTGGATCTAAATTGAAATGAAAAAACATCATCATATCACAGGTCACCCACTGCTGAACGTAGGCCTCCCGCAAAGATTACCAGACCGTCCTGTTGGAAGCGGCCTGCATCTAGCGACTTCTTGCGACCTTTATCAAATACATAACATTACATGTATATTTGCGCTACATCAATACCCTAAAAAGAAAAATAATAGTATTAATACCATAAATCTATCACGAAGAACCCATATAATGAGTTATATACAGCCAATAGCCCAATATATTTATTAATTTGTATGTTATTTATTATGATAATAAATATTTTTATTATTAAGTTGTAAATGTTGAGAATTTTTTGTGTACTTTACGAAAAATAATAGGGTTTGTTATTTTTTATCGGTCTAGCGTATTAGTAAACATATGTATTAAAACTGTCATTATATATTGGTTTTTTAGTTAATGATGAGTTTAATAGTGCTTGTTTATAAACAAATCTGATTAAAATCTGAAATATCCTTGTTCAAATCTGACTTGAATATTACGAAACAGGGCCTTAGTTTAGTATTTTTCCAATTGTACACAGCGTAATTGACTGACCTTGAATATCTAATAGAAACTGGTGTTTCCCCAAAGTCTTATTCACTGCTAGGGCGAATTATGTGACAATGAAATCAGTTCAGGTATTATTCCGAGACGGATGTAAGCGAATTCTTTATAAATATGTTAATAATCTGTACAGCAAATTCTTTACCATAGATAGAATAACTACTTGTGGTTAATATGATCGGATAATTATTTATGAGATTGAACCGTTAAATAAGACTACAAACTCATTGAATGTTATCTATTGTCTGAAAATAACATAAAGTAAAAGGTTTATTATACATTCATAACAATTTCTGACTGTTATCAGATGGATAATAAATTATTTCAAAACATATCAAATTATATTTTGATATCTACCTGTAGAGTTTAGTGATAAAAAAAGTTAATTTTAAATTATAACGTAGACTTCCAGAATTCTATACCCTTATTAGTATCAACAACATAACGGAAGGTATCTTATGTATCATTCAACACGTAGTCTGCTTTTGATAGGCACAAAAACCTAGAGTA
Organism: Amorpha juglandis; assembly: GCA_949126905.1. Taxonomy (NCBI): domain Eukaryota; kingdom Metazoa; phylum Arthropoda; class Insecta; order Lepidoptera; family Sphingidae; genus Amorpha; species Amorpha juglandis. Next base: position 12,901,979 of record OX421367.1, read on the forward strand.
TATAAAAGCTATGTGTAAAATAGACATACACTATGAAAAATGCTTTAACCAATGCTATTATAAGCATTATTCGTTGCTTTATAAACACAATTGATAGAATTTTGACCTCACGTTTAAATAATTAGTTGTAGAAAAAATATACAAATATTTATCTTATCTACAGATATTTTTGTTGAACAATAATCTTGGTTATAATTGGTTTTACTTATTATAATCTCAACTCTTCTAATCTTTCAAGTGATTGCATGTTATGAGAACCGAGATCGACACGTAAACTTGAAACAAAATAATTCTTCAGAATTTGCACGAAAGGATTTTATTAGTAGTTTTAATCTATCATACAAATCAGATATGGTTTCGATACGAGTCTCCGTTATTATAGTTAATTCAAACAATGTCTTATGAAAACCTAGATACTGCCCTTAGAAGGCACTTATGATTATATCTTACTATGGTTTGGCTTTCGTTAAAATTTACTCTCTGAACATTGCTCTGAAATGTCAAATGTATAAACTGAGTCATATTCAGTTAGTCTATTTTTCTTTTTACATGTGTATCAGCCTAATGCCATGGTCCGAATTCCTACTTAGACGCTTCCACTTCGCCCGATATTGAATATCCTACATAAAGAAACAATTAGACATTATTTAAACAAATAGAAATTAATATGATATGAAAACTGCTTATTTTGTGATGATTATTTTCATCTTATTCTAGCATCACATGTTATATAACGTGTGGTCAATTTTAAACAATCTGTAGTGTACGAAATAAGTAATTCTCCCTTCGTACTAATCCGATTGAATTGCTGTGACTTAAATAAAGCATTTTCTTTTTTATCGAATGAGTAACAAACATGTTTTTGGACTTGCAACTTTGGACATGATACTAGGTGCACAGAGGTAATGTAAATAATTTACAGTGATGAGATTGATCTTATCTATTTTAATAAAAAAGTAATTAAAACTAGCGTGAAGTTTTAGGAATGAGAAGAGGCAATGAATACTACGAACTAAAATATTATAACTATTTATTATTACAAAAGATTAATCGTGAACTACATCTATTTAAATCTATTGATTTGCAAAAGGTACAAATTTAAACTGGTAATTTAGGCCGGATTTAAGTTAATGTTGTTTGACAACTTATAATTTGTAATTACTTTTTACAATTGCATCATACTTAACGAACTGATGTTTATACCTTAATGTTGGTAACTGATTATTCCGCTTTATTGTATGTGTTGTGACAAGTAACACTTATCATAGGTGTAGCTATAGCTTTCTCATGGAGGAATTACCATGGGTCCTAAAATGTACTAGATAAACTAGTTTTCGCCGATGACTTTAAGATGGATTTTTACAAGATCATAGATCCCTCATATACGACGGACCTACTACGGTTTTTAATCTAATTTAAAAATATGGAATAATCAATCAAAATAAAAATCGCCCAATCAGCGTTGAACAAGAGCTACACTCTGTCGCCAACTTAAGGTTATCGGATTTTTATTACGAGAATAATTATTTCATAAGTTGTTGTCAATATTTACAGTAATACATCGCACGCACAGTAAGAGACATCTTGGTCTGCAACTATATCACAACCTTTGTTGTAATCAAATACAACGGTATAGTCTCAACTTTATTTTTAAACGGGTTGTTACGTAAATCAATAGGATGTACATAAACCGCACTAATTAGGTAAGAGTTAAGACTATGTAGTCATAGTCTAGTGAAGCGTGGGACTCGGCTGCTGTATCTAATCTGAAGAAGTTACAAGTCTCACAAAATAAAGTAATAAAACACTCTTCACATATAATAATATGACTTTTTTTTAATAGCATAGGCTGGCAAACTAGCAAGCGGGTTAACTGATGGTTAGTGATCTCAACCGCCTTTGGATTTGGGCCTCCGGATATGTCATTCACCGTACGAAACGAGGCAGCAAACCGCTAATTTACGACGCTTTTCTGAGAAACAGTGGTAACGACAGGTGGAGCCATCCCATTCATGCTGTAGACAAAACTGTCTGCAGCGTAGCTCTACCAGTCATAATATCCCTCATAACTTAACAGATGTATTATATAAAAAAATAAGTATATTTTATTAAACTTAAACACTACTATAAGTACACGTTCTAAATTGCTTTTTTGTTAAAAAATACTTACTAATAAATCACACTTAGAGTTAAATTTACTATACACAGCTTCAACAACGCTAATAAAATTAAACTCAGACAACATAGAACGAAAAAATATGGTAAAAGGAATTTAATGCTTGAAGGTGCTGAACTGTATAATATAACCTACTTAATGAAATAAAAGAATGTGATCCTTAAAGATATAAAAAAAAAACTAAATTGTGATATTTGTAAGATTTATAGACCTTAACTAATTTCATAATTAAGTTTACTAAATAAGTAGACTTTTGGCTTTTATGAGTAGAAACAAAAATTATGCAAACCATTTACGGAAGTTAACAGCGTGTATACATCCCAAGTATTGTAAGTGCCACTATTGTGTGTGTAGGATATGTTCCGGGATTAGTTATGGAATGTGTATGGAAGTAGGAAACTGAAATATTTCCGAGTTCCGCTTGGGTACGCCCGTTTAACAATTTTATTGCAAAGCTGGTTGCTCATAAATAACATAATCAGGGTTGCCGCTACAACACTGGGGGAATAGAAAGAAGAAAAAATAACAGTGACCTTGATACAATAGCTTAATAGACGTCATAATCTATTCAGTCTATTTGGAGTCCGTAACAAAAATATTTAATACTTATAACACGTATGTCTGTCCTTGTTTTTCAGAAACACCTGACTTTTTAAATTAAATCCCATAAATAATAATATGGTATCCCATAATATTATTCCTAAGGTGCAATAAAAAATATTCAGTCATTTTGTTTATCACATAAAGGTATAGAACCCTCAGTGTGCCAATTCTACTCGCACTCTACCGGTTTTAAAACAACGGCGCTGCTAGCTCGTGTCGTGAATCATAAGTGGTACAACCTTTTTTAATATATTCTCCGTGTAACGACCTGCAAGAAAATGAAAGTGTCAATTACAATGTCAACAGATCAAAAGTTATTGAATGATTATCTGATCAGAAGTCACAGATAACAAAAAACATTACCGACCGTCACGATGTCTTTTCCTACCTCTACACTGGGAAAGTCATCGAATACTGATGGCCCTATAACATAAAATCGGATTTGTTTGTAATGATTATCTGTACAGATTTTGGAATTGATACATCCAATAACATTAACATTAAATGTTAAGCATGCTTTATCTCGTGACACTCCTGTCGGCCGCGTTGATCGACCAGATATGACAGCTATATTGGCAACAAACGTTCAGTCTAATAACCCCGGCGGCGCGGGCGCGGTGGCGCGGCGGTGTGGAGTGCGGCGTGGTGCGGTGCGGTGCGGCGGAGTGCGGCACAGCGCGGCAGTTTTTGACCTTGGTGGAAATAAAGTCCTGCACAGTTTTTTCAAAGTGATCGAACTCTGTTTTAACTTGAAGTTGAGTGCACAAAACCTGTTGTACAAAGTACTAGCGCCTTGACGAATAGCCTTGTTTCGACCTGTTTTGTGTATGACCGGATGCTGTACTGTTTTGACAAAAATCTAGAGGATGGGATGTTGGTTGTTGTTGGATTTAATTAATTTAACCTAATCTGATTACTTGCGTGACAAAGAACGATAGACATAAAAACAGTAATTAAAAATTATAATCAGCCAATGAAAATCATAGCTAGAAAATGTTAAAATTCTTGGAAACCAATTTCCTGTCGTTGTCCTGCAAAGAAGAATGCTGACAGAAGAGAATTATGACGGGTGGTTTCTTAAAGACAATATCTTTCTATTATAGGATCTTTAAAGGAATATATTTGCTATTTTTATGTAGTTAAAGCATTTGCTACAGAATTGGGACTAATTGTGACTTGTATTTGAATATTATCAAAGAAACAGTTCACATAATTAGGTTGACCGATAGGGATTGCTTTGGTTTTTTATAGAAAGAAGAAAGAAAAAAAGAAATAATTTATTTACCAACACTAAAGTAGAATAAGCAAAATTATAAAAAATAAAATAACACAAAGACACAATTAATTATAGTGTGGTAAATTAGGTTATAGTGAATTTTTATTATGAGTATTAATGTCAATATTAACATTTACTTATAAGTTGAATGTATCTGTGTGCCACATTATACGATGGATTCATAATTTTATATTGTTCATAATGATCATAGCGTGGCCATGTGTGGTCAACATAAGGTGGACAAGTAATCGTTGTTACGTAATTGAACAAAAGGGGACATATAAACCGAATTGCAGCTAAATACAAGGTCTTGCACAGTCGACCTCCATGCATTGGCTAAAAGTAGAATGACATGAACTACTTCGATTTATTTATTGCTTAGCCTATGCGTAAGCTGAAATAATGTTACGTTTAAAAATTTGATTAAGACCTAAGGTCGTGTGAATATTTCTCGCTGCGGTTGCTAGGACACTGAGCCGAGCCTCGTGTTAATCACAGAGGCATGGTATCGTTCCATGTACTTAACATTAAAATAATGTGTTACTTAATTATAAATGTTTGCCCACGTGAATGGATCTTACATATTCGTCTAGCAAATACAGATTGCCTTTGAAAGTTATCGAAGTAATCTATGTAGGTATGGCAACCATTAAACAGCTACTATAAAAACCGATTCCTAAGAAATTGTTTTTATTATTGTAAATTATTTGTAATTATGGTATTCTTTAGATTACACTATAAGTTCTATAATTTTGCTAGGCTGACAATGTATTTAAATAATGGCAGCATTCTAAATAACTAGAATCTTCGGGGAAATTATAATTAATCTAATGTAGGGTATGTTGCATCAGATTTTGTCTTTTATAATATGCTGAATATATCTATCAATATAGGTATACGTATATGGTAAAACAAAGTTGCTATCTGTGTCTGGCGGTCGGTTAGATTGTTTGTTATCAAATTATGCAAAGGGCTTAGATACCGTCTTCACTATCATTTAGAGAATTTATTCCGTAAGGTTATATGTTTATTATGCTATGAGCCATGAGAGCAGGTGTCTCATCACTACCGAGCACAAAACCGTTAAAACGAGAATAATTAAGTTTTGTGAAAGTGTTGATTTTTATAAACTTTTAAGGGAAGTAAGAGGGTTGCTGGTGGTAGGATATTCATATCCGCCTGCATAGCGACCACCGTACATATGATGTTAAAACATGTTATGTATACCTTATGTGGATCGCGTTTCAGGATCAGCCAATGTATATCCGGTACACAAGGTACACATGACATGTTTTAACACCATATGTACGATGATTGCTATCCGGGCTGTTATGAATATCTTACCACCAGCAAATCTTCGCTGTTGATTATTAGGTACGAGACTAGCCGTTTAGCAAAAATATCAAGTTCGGCCATTTAATGCATAATAATTCATTATATGACAAGTTACTAATTAATTACCTAATTTATGTGACATGATTTAAACTGCATACAAAATAGCCCGTGGTCGTTTATTTTCCTGATACTAAAGTTAACGTTTTTTTTTAAGCAAGATAATTATTATTTCAATGATATGTACATTTGTATAATTATTAAAATATCCTATGTACGGTCGATTGGGACTGGAATTTGAATCATTGAGTAAATATAGTTCTCTTATTTCTGTTTTAACATTATCTTTAAATAGTTATTTGTATTTTTCTATAAATGCAAGCGCTCGTGATACTCGCAGCCATTGATGCTGACCTTTGTGTTGGGAAGAAAGAATAATTTTTATTGACCATGCAGGCAATTAAAATAGCGCTTATGATACACAAATCAGTACAAAAATGAAAGAAAGCTTTTTTTTTTAAGAAATTGCATAAATTTATGTACCTACTATAACACACATTGTTTAAAACATATTATACATATATAGCATCATCATCAAATTTAAGTTTAAGCTACTATATTTTTTTTTGTATACATTGTTTGTTTGTTCTACGGGCAGAAAATGGGTTAGTTAGCTCGAATTAGTTTCTGGTTGAGTTTTACGAATAGTTTTATCTACAACATAAATGTACCGGCTTATTTGGAGAATTATATAAAAAAGTCATGTTGTCGGCCTTGGTTGTCGATAATGAATAGCAATAAGTTAAATCAAAACCTATGGGTAAAAATCGAAAATCCCGACAATAGAACTATGGCTCTTAGATAAAATAACTCATGTTATTTTTTTTCTTTGGAGGACTATTCTGTAAGCCTGACGCTAGTCGGTTGTATACAGCTTCACCGGACATTCGGATGAGCGCTTTAGGCGCTCTCAACCCTTAATAACTCATGTGGGTTTCAACTATATTAAAACCTAGGTAATTCATACAAAAATCAGCCGGGTTAGAATGTGGCGCAAAAACAAGACTCGACCGTTCATGCCGTTTGATTATAATTGGTCGAGAGACCAACGTGTGACTTTCCTGATACAAATTTGAGACGACGATGGAATGTTTTGTTTTTGAATTTTTGTATTCTAAGAAGCCAGGTCATCATTTACTTTTTTTTTTCCCCTGGCTCGGCAAAGTGACTACGCTACACCTGATGGTAAGTGTAGCGCAATCCAAGAATAGTGTCGACCAACGATAAACAATGTGTCCATCGTAGGTCGGCAAGATCATGCCGGCCTGCCAAAGGGTCAAGGGGGCGGGGAAGGAAAAAGGGATGGGAAAAGGGTTAGGATCAGGGGGCAAGCCCCCTGGGGAGAACCGGATATACACTGGCTGACCCAGGAACGCACAACCGTTGTAATCGTTGTTACCTGACCCTGGCGACCCACACAAGGTGGGTCACTATGGCAGGTTTTAGCACCAGTGTACGGTGGTCGCTATCCGGTCGGATACAAGTATCCTCCCACCAGCAACTTACTTAAAATAAGCTCAAGTAGGTATTCCCGAAGCAACTAGTGCACACATTGTTTGCCGCACTCACACCCATGATGTGATAAGTACCGAGCCTTTCCCTACTTACTTAATTTCCACCTCTAGTTATTCTTAAGTTTCGAATCGAAAAACTTAAACACAAATCGTGAATACCAAAAATACGATAACTACGACCCGGAGGCGTGTGCGGCTCGTGTGGTGCGGATAGGCGTACGTTCACTTTGACTCCTAGAAGCTAAACGTATTATTACATTATATGTTATAAGATTAATTTAATCACAAATTACATTATTATTATGTCATGTTATATTATATTTATCGCGAATGTATTTTACTATAGCATTCACAAGCTCGTGAATACCATATTTAAGGAAAATTAACTGCAAAACACAAGAAAATTATAGTAACTTTATGTTTGGTAACACTTATTTATCTGTTATTGGTATTATTTTGTTTGAATGAATTAAAGACATATACTATTCAAAGAATGTTTCGTGTAATTCTGCTTTGATATTGTTAATCATACTTATATATAAATAAGAAATAAATCAAACAATAATAAATCAGACGAGAGTAATATATTGTATGTATGTAATAAATCAGGAATAAATATAAAAACATTGACGTATTTTCAACTATCAAAAACTGTTGAATATACATAACTATTCGAATAGGTGGTCTGCTCTACGTCCGGCCTTCCAATTGGTCGTACTTCCCGCGACGTCAGTATACGCTTATTCCCTTGTCTCTTCGATCATATCGATGTTTTGTGTAACAGATTGGAAATCGAATGCGTGCCGAAAAGTTTCTATATTGTAATGTATATATAGAGTCGCTTATACCTAGTCACATAGAACACACATAGAATGTTACAATTGCTTTATTTTGCAAATGCATATTTTAAATTGTTCTGTAGTTAGTTATTATCTTTAAAGGCGTAGAACGCCTTTAAAGATAATAAATCACTTATAGATAATCAATAAAATAATATATTTTTTATTGAATGTTTTAGATATTATCTATTAACTTATATTTAATCGTAAAGTATTTCATTGTAATTGTAATGGTGAAAAAACCCTTACTTCCTCGATAATTCGGCATTAGCTCCTGTCCTTCAATATATTGCACATCGAATAATATCCAATTGTCACACAATCTGAAACTAGGAAAAAATAACAATAGCATTAATAAAGAAACGAAACACTACAACGATAAACGGGTTTTTGTTGCACACCGTTGATATGAGGAAATTAATTAAAGCACCATAAAAGATAATATGTGGCAAGATCAGTGTTATAAATCTATAGCATTCAGGCGGATACGGAACTGTTTATTAACATGTACTAACGTACAGGATGCATTACTAACGGTTATTAAATCAGTTCGTCGTGTATTATTTAAGATTTAGTCACGTCGTCGTCTGTGTTGATAGCTTCTGGCGTAAGGTCTTGATAATGATCGATGTGCACACGATCGGTTACTAACTGTTAACTTCAACGGCTTTAGTTGTATTCATGTAAATTAGTCGTGTTTGAATACAACATACAATCAAGGTGGTTATATGTAGCACATTAGTGGTGGTCAAGATAAAATAAATATTGACATAATCACATACACAGTTCTGACCCGCCAGTAAGATTGGATGATAATGTTTATAGTACAGGCCGACATACAAACAAGCGGGTCACCCGCAGTGATTGATTTCCATATAAATACTCACAATATCAGAAGCATCATGGGCGCGTTGGTAACTTTAAGGGGAAGGTATAATGAATTGGGAAGGGTAGGGAGATTTCAGTAACAATATACGTAAATATAAATGCGGGGCTCGAACCCCAGTCTCTGGTTCACAGGCCGCTAGATCGCCCAATACGCCACGGAGGCTGTTTACCATATTTTGTTATAATAATATTCATTTGCCTCCGGAACTGAATAATGTACGTAAGATATATTTAAATGAAGAAACATAAAAAATAACATTATATTGACAAGTACACACTTCAATACAAGACTTGTATTTATTATCGTAATTGCGTTTCGAACTGAGGATTTCTTAAAATAACCATACCTTTGATTTGACCATACTCGGGGAAAAGCCTACGTGAGCAAAAACACGTTCGCGGTCGTGATGGAACGCAGAAGGTCCAATTGTTCTCAAAGTTAACAGACTTTCGGTCCGTTACAAATCAAAAACAAATTGTGGATCACACGATCATTTATCTCACTACGGGATAGGAATAAGCTGCATCTCATTTCGTAAGGAGGCTGATAGGAATGATAAAGAAAATGAAAGCAATTAGTAGAGATAGCCTAGTGCAAATATGCCAAGTCGGATGTTACGGGTTCAATCTCAAACGGCGTGGCCTTTTTTGGCATTTCTTTTCTTCTGAATTTTATAAGGTACGTGTATAGTAATTGTTATCACTAGTTTTAATGGTAAAGAAAAACTCGTGTGACTTACCAACCTGCGTTGATCGAGTGTGACGGATGAAGATCTACGCAATCGCTTTGGTACAGGAAGTTCCAGTAGTGCGATAACACACACTATACATGTCTGATGTAATATGATTATACGTTGATGTTGTTTGAGATTTTAGAGGAAAACATATGGTCTCACTACACAGAATGCGATGTGGAAGTTCCAAATTACGAAGGGTGATTTGGCAATAAACTGGATATCGCCAGATGGAAAGAAACCGATTATTAAAACCGACACAAAAGTCGTTAAAATCCGAACAATTAGACCCCTTAAAATCGAAAGCACTTTATAACGGTGTTAACAATAATCGGTGGACTTGTGATTTGGCACATGTGCCAATAAATGTAAGAGCCAATTTCGAATGAGTGGCCTCTTCAGAACAGCTGCATCATTCGGTTGCATCGAAAACACTTCACCTGTTCCGCACATATCTCGAGGATTTCATGCGGGTTATGATTTATGAGTGTCCAGTGGTTTTGTTTTTATTTTGGAGGGAATTTTCCTTGTTACTAAATCAACTTTGCAACTTCATCAGTTATTATTGGAAAAAAGCTAACGCTGTATTCCCAAAAAGAGAGGCTGAGTTGCAACTATGTATATAGTACGCCTATGGTTAGCCCATCGCTATATCGCACATGAGTGGTAGTCTCAGGAAATTAATGCGTGTTTTTGAATCGAAAACTCAAAACAAATTGTAGTTGTCGGACCTATTAGTATTAAAATACAGGACCACTTTGATTTCTCAGCTTAAGTACGCTACAACTAAAATAATGAGGTGACAGCATAATTAACCTTTTTAATATGCAAGGCTCATTGTACAATGTTTAAGTAAACTTTATTTAACATATGAAATACAAGATTAATACGCTGAGGCTTATGTCGAATCGGTACTTCCGAAATTAGTTGTCTTGTTATAAGACGTATTCGATCTTTTAACTAGGTTTATATTGGCCAGTTTGTATTGTTACCATAGTTACTAGTTGTTAGACACCTAGTTTAAAATTTTAATACGTTTTTGTAACACCGTATATACTTAGTGCATTATTTGAATCTTATTAAAATGTATATTTTAGTATTACATTACATTCTTATCCTCAACCAAGCAAATGAAAAAAAAAATGACTTTTAAGTATATGGTATGTACCTAAGGACGCCAAATATTTGTGTAAGAAATAAGGTTTAGGTTCTGGCTTGAGGAATAAACAGTATTGTGGGAAAATACACGGTATTTTATTTTTAAATTGATTTCACTACATATTTATTATTTTTCCGCCATGTCCTGGTGAAATATCAAAAAGAACATTTATTTCCTTCCTCCTATTTTTACAAAAACTTTTATTTCCATTTAAAGAACGTGCAGTGTATAATTATTTCACACTCTGTAGTACCAAATCTGATGGCATTGCTAGGACATAAATAAAGCATTTTATTTTTTATCAAAAGACTACCAGGTTGATAATTGACTTGCAACTTTGGACAACACTAAATGATAAATAGCTGAGCGTTTGTCTCACTCCAGCATTGTAATTCTCGTTTACGCACTTCACTTAATTTGTAAGGATATGATCAATCTTATAAATCTTAGCATGTTTAGATTTTGATAAGATCTAGTATATAAACCCTTACTGTCAGGTGTATGTAACGGACCCTTAAATGATACCTTTTTGTAATAAACGTTGTACATTGACGATGCCCTTCAAGGAATATAATAGTCTCTACAGAGAATGCCGTTGCTGCGGTGCGCTAGATCATAAATTTGGTAAACATAGGTGCGTTGTTCAAAAAGCCGCACAAGACTTCTGCACGCGAAAAAGTAGGCCCTACGGTGTCTGTTTACATCTTTGGTCTGTTATTCTGAATTAGTATCAAGTAATGATACTAATAAGATCACGCTCTATAAACTATGAGGAAGCTATTAAATATCATTATCATGTTATTTCAGAAGCGTTTGTTATGTGTTTCCATAATGTATAAGGTTAAATATGGTTGATGTGCCATGATCGTCTCGCATATCGGCGTTGTAATCTTCTATTTTAAATAAATATTAATGTTTGTTTGTTTGTATTTTATGCGCTGCCATACCGTTCACCCGATTTTTTAATAGGACGGAATTGATAGAAACAACCATATCAACGTTATATTGCACAAATATATTATAATTTAATGTAATTACATTTTGAAAACAAAACTACATTTATCATCTATTTAAATTAAAGCGAAATACTGATAAATCACAGTACCTGAAAAACTTCTAAAGTTAAGGAAATTTGGATAATGATAGTGTAATCTAAAGGCCCGCTAAGAAAGGATTTTTAAAAACAAATGGCACGGAATACGCAAGTAAACTTAAGGACAAATATTGCATATTAAAATTAATGAAATACCTGATTCACATTTAGGTATGTAAAATTACCTAGTGAAAGAGGAGAGGAATTAATGAAATGTAAAATTTTGTATATTATTAATGTGAAAGTATTGATGTTAAAAGATCAATAACACCTTAACGGTTGAACGGAGTTGGATAACATTTAGGTCTGGAACAAGACATGAATTTATATTTAGGCTATTTTTATTCCAGAAAAACTTTACACGGGCAGTGTCGCGGGGAATAGCTAGATTAAAATAATAATTGCACGACACAACATTACAGACAGAATATTATTTATTATACGTATATTCTTTATTTATTATTATTTTTACTTTTGTATTATATTATATTTTCATGTACATAACCTAAGGCGCTGCGCAGACGTATCAATTTTTATGTCCAAGATTCAGAAATAGGCAACCGGTATCAAGCCGTTTAGACGATTCGAGAAATCGCGCAGATATAGCAACTCTGGTTGCAAGTTTCGATGACTGGCAAACAGTTTTCGAATGTTGAACTTGACGACTTAATAAATTCCTTACAACTAACAAGTTATGGAGAATTCCCAATCAAGGTTTCATTTTGTGTCACTTTCAAATTGATATCAAAAATTAAACTATTACTTTTTGCAAAACTTCGTCGTGTAAAATAATGCTAAAAAATAAGTAATTTATAACTTCTTTCAAGTACCTATCACTACTGCCTTCGTTCGATTACTACTTTTAGTGCCTACTGCCTGGCATGATTGCACGTATTTTACGACTATGTTCATGTACAAATAAATAAATAGACGGATTACATAGCCTAATATGTGAAAAGAGAGCTTCTTTCTGAAGAAACACAAAAATATGTTATATCATATCCACAAATCGTTTACCCGTTTTAGTCATTAGATTTTGGTAATAAAAATTTAATTTCAAAAATCTGTTTACAGATTAGAAAAAAAAATTAATTAAAATTACAAATCAATTACAAAACTAATTCAATCAATTTAATCAATTACATAAAGTGACTGATAACTCCGATAGTGACAAGTCTGGCATGTTTTTTATAGCAGAGGCGGGTAAAAGAGCAAGTTGATCACATAATGCTAAGTGATATTCAACAGGCGGTGGATGATTCTTCAGTTAGTTTGTTGATGTTTTAGTGATTTTTTTGTTTTTCATAGCTACCAATTACTATGATAGCTTTCATATTGATAGTTTAAAGTAATTTTATCTTACTGTACTTTTGTGTTCTTATTTAATACTTCACTCGCATCATCTTTATCAAATTATGAGGAGTAGTAGTTGCAGTGGATCTAGTATAGCTTAACAGTGTACATATTTATATCATGTGTCATGATAAGTAAATATGTACTGTTTTCATTAGTGAAAATTATATAATTTGTAAACTGCTTTAGCCTTTTGTTCCGATAAACCAGAGAAATTATGTTTAAGTTATTTAAATGTACCTTCATTTAAAACTCAACAAAATTAGGTATGTATGTATGCTTCGTGAAGGCACAGCGTGATAGAATATAAAACGTAACGCCATACTTCAATGGACAGTATCCTTTGTACCAGTTGTCTCAATGAACAGTCATTAGATAGAGTTTCAAAAGAAAGTCGCAAGAGTTGTCAATTCTCTCTTGTTGTTGCTCTAACTAAAACTTAACAACAACAAATTGGTAATACTTAAGTTGAATGATCCTGTGAATAATGTGGCTACCTCTGCGCAGCACCTTAATGTATAATTTCAATTGAATCTGTAATTTCAATTGTACTTTACGGCCCGTATTAATAAACCGATCTCAATTTCGTTTTCAAGTACGTTATCAGCTGATAGGTTCTTAAGGTGTGGTCAGTTTCTTGAAATCGTTGTTAATTAATTACATCTCGAATTATAACGTACTCAAGAACAGCGCCACAGATTATCTACGTCATTAGAGAGCCTGCTCGTACGTCACATTGAACGAAGTTTACGTGTATAATCTATGGAAAAATGCTTATCATTCTAATATTACTTTCTATATTGATTTTATCAATAATGTAAAATATATTTAATGGAATATCATAACAAAATTGGAATTCATAGAATGAGAATAGGTGAACCTGTCTATATTTTTATCTACATTAAACACACAATGAATCAACTAAAATGTGGTTAGATATCCATGATAATATACTATGACCTATAAAACGCCATCGAATCCTTCTGTAAATAAAAGCCACTGACGATCAGTGTTGCCAAAACAATACTTTTGTAGCATGTTGCGTAGTTTTTGGCCCTGTTGCATTACTCTCCTATTACAGAACATAGAATGTTATTTTTATGTAAGTTTTCGAAATTAAATACAATTTATAATCGCATTGTTGTAATATTATGTAAAAACGACTCCTAAGTTTGCTTACACAAAAGTCATTATATAGGGCGATAATTATTCGATTATCATTCGATTGGATCAACATAGATATAGAACATAAAGGTAAGTAAATAAATCCATAAATATAATAACAAAAAGTTATCTAATTTTGAGGTTGATAGATGCGTTTATTCTTCAAATGAAATGAGATTAACTTTGATGTATGCGAAATCAACGATCAAGATCAACTTTCAGGTATGCGTACGGACCACGTATATTATAATGATTTTCCATATCATGTGCTCTTTTTGCGTGCTCACCAACACGCTCATACAACTATGCGCACTGAATATTACGCGCGCGACCGTATATTAATATCCATAATCTGTAGTCATAATCTATATAATAAAAAAAATCATCAAATTCGGATTACTCGGTGGAATTTAATCGTGTTTAATACAAAAAATATACATATTGAAATAAGAAACTACTCTTTCTCTACTCGTTTCGTTGATATATCTATAATGAGAATGCATTACTTCTGTAGTTATGTGATCAAAATAAGATTACTTTTTGAACTGTTTCTTGTTACTTTGGAGTACCTAGGCATCGGGCACTAGTACGTAACACTGGTAAAGAAGATCGTAACAAAATGTTTTTTAAAGTTTTCTTGTGGTAACTCAAAGGTATTTATGGAATCCTTTTATACATTTATACACTTTTGGCAAACGATATTGCATTATGATAAATCTATAGTAATAGTAAATTTGGTATGGTAGGATATTCATATCCTCCCGGATAGCGACCAACGTACACATGCTGTTAAAACCTGCCATAGTGACCCACACACCTTGTGTGGATCGCGTGCCAGAATCAGCCAGTATATATCCGGTGCTCCTTAGGGACTTGCGACATGACTTGATAGTTGGTTGGAGAGGGTATAGGGGTACATTTCTGTATCCCTGTGCCTGCATCGGTCATCCGCCTGTCCTGTCGCAGGCCCTTCGATTTGCTTCTTTACTCTCTGAAGAGGGCAGAACCATTTATACGGGCCGGCATGACTCTGGTGACCATCGATAAACTCATTGTTTTGCGATGGTCGCTGGTTTTTTTGGACTGCACTGTGCTTACCATCAGGTGTAGTGCAGTCACTTTGCCGTGCTCGGATAAAAAAAATATTCAGCAATAATTATCGAAACCCATAATTCTGGGTATTATAATACGTTATTATGTTCACGTTTCTTATTACGGCATTATTCATTACGGCATTACTCGGCATCTTACTACACTTCTCAAGTAGGCTCTTGAAGCTACGTTTTTTTACTAGGTTTTATATGTTTTTAATGTATAAACGAATTTTAAATATGAGTAAAATAATATGATGGTTTAAACAACAGTCGATTAAACGTCGAGTACATATGACTTTAAAACTTATCTGATCTGTCTGATTAAGCAAAATCTTGTAATTCATTTTATAGTTTGTAATGTATGTAAAGCCCTTTGTGACTACGATAGAAAACAGTTATCCGTTATTCAAACATAGCAACGCTTAACGTCACAGATTAAATAATAATTTAATTACTATATGTATCAAGACAACTTGTTTGGTGTTATGAATAATTGACTTGCAAAACTAGTATTTTAAATAGTGAACACACACGGTTATATTGTTCGTCGGATTTTAACCTAATAAACTTCGATGATTAATGATATTAGTATATATTGTACAATTTATCAATTAAGCGTTTAAATCCGAGTTTATAAATATAAAACAAATATTCGTCGCCTTCTATTTTATCGAACATTACCTTATAATTATGATGAATAATGTTAAAGAAATTATAGTTTTAAAAATATTGTGAGATAATAACTCAAATATATCGCATGAAATATCTCAGCGCAAACTGTGAAATAAATAATAAGCAAGATACATTGGCAGTCTGTCAGTCTCGAGTCTTTGTCATACGATTGTAATTATTATAAAAAAATCACGGAAGTTGATATTTACAACTGCTTATTAGTCAAGATCGATGTAATATTTTATTTATAATTAAACTTAATATCACGAGCTAAAAACCCATAGTTTGTAGTGCCTTTATTGTTTAAAGTATAGTGGGGTCACACAGTTGATTTAAGTTTACCAACAGCTAAATTGAGCTTGGCTTTCAATCGAATTATTCAATAAAAATTGTACAGCTTTTGTAGATACTAGTCGGTTGAGCAAAAGAATCGAACCATGCGAACTCTTTATTATTGGGTACCTAATTTGATTTGTACCTATTTGTATTTCAATAGGAAATAATCTTGAGCCCGCAGTCTTTTCTCTACATTAGATGAAATACGATTTATCTTGGTCTCGTCAGAAAATAAGACATTTTTCAACAAAGAGTAGTTCCAATGTTCATTCTTCCTAGTAAACATCAACCGTGCGAGTCTATGTTCCCAAATACTTGTTCTTTTTTAGCCGATTTCTTAACAATCATAAAATGGGTCTTTCTTGGCTATAAGATCTGTGATCATCCTTCGTGGTTGTTTTTTTGTTGTTTGTGTAGTTTAGCGTATTTGAAATAAATAGCGTAAAAGTGTACAGCGTTATTTTTTAACAATTTCGATATCCTGTTATCTTACAATATGATCATCTTCGTTGATAACAAATTTAAATGTGTTCTTTTACAATGTAATTTTATAGAGCGGCCCAAATGAAGAAATTTGGAAAGAGATAAAAGTATTTTTGTATTATTGATTGCCCCTAATTAGAAGTGCAGGAACAAAAAGAAATAACCATTCAAGCAAATAATGTTGACCCAGTAATTAGTTGTCCACCACTATGTTTAAGGAGTATGGGCTAAAACACATAAACTAGCCCAGCCCCAGCAAGGACTTTCGCACCTTCCGGTCACGACATCGTCTCATTTCCGATGTGGACCAAAGGCCATTTATTACAAATGTAATTTACAGATAACTTACTTTAGCCGGTTTAACTGAATTGATAATAAGACTGTTTACTAGTTTTGGCACGGTCCGCTAAAATAAATCAATCGCGACGAAAGAATTAGAAGGCCGCAAGGTACATTTATAGAAACGGAAACATTTTGTGTAAAACCTGTTTGTACTAATGCTCTTATTAATTAGAAGTAACGCCAATTAACTCTAACGTGTCGGTTAATCAATCTTAAAGTACAGTGTTTTGCAACAACATTTGCCATCAAATACAAACAATACTTATTGATATAGTTCAATATGTAAAATTAAAGTGTTTACGAGTAACGTGACATTTTAATTTAAGTAGGTACTGGAAGTGTGTATGCAAATTAAAAACACTGTGTTCAAAATAAAAATGACTTAACCGGCACAAAATGAACCGTGACACAATGTCAGTAAAAACTAGGTCTAATTTTTTGTACTTTTACACGAACCGTGGATATGCACCACGACATATGGACAAAAAGTCAGGTCTATTGTGTTTTTATAGATGTCATTTTGCATACGTGCCACAAAAAGCTTTTGCATGTATGTAATGATATCATATTATACTAAAAATAACTGGGGAATATTGTTTACGTGATAAAAGCGAACACGACGTCTCCCATTGGTATATTTTCTAGATTGTTATTTTTTACTACCGCAGTCATGTTTATAATTTTTTTTACTAATTTGTAATAATACGTACAAAGCGACTAAATTTATGTCATGATGTGCACATTATGTAATGTACTACAATCAAAGTTATGCCCTTCGGAAATCTTCGTATTAACGTTTTAGTACGAACAATAATATAATAACATACATCTAACTCTAGCCATCCGCACCTGGTCAACCAGTCAAGAAAAAAATAGTTCTAACTGAATAAGGTCATTATTAAAACCCTATTCGTATTTCCTAAGATTGCCTGAGTGTCTTTCTAACGTCTACTTATTTTCATATAATTTTTACCCATAACAGGGTCTTAATATGTCTAACATGATCTGAAATGCTTGAACTTCACTTCACCGAGCGTATTTCCGTCTCATGATGATGATGTCTCATCATAGGGGGCGAGCCTATTGCCATACCACGCACAATTCCAGACTACGGGCTTATACTGAGCATTTCGTGATAGATAAACCCAACATCACTTTACGCGACTCAGGGATCGAACCCGAGACCTCAGCGCAGCAGTCGTACCGCGTACGCAATACAATTGCACCACCAAGGCAATCCTTCACCTTCATCACTCGGACTACCCGAGAATAAGTTGCCGGAGTCTTTGTTCCCCGATAAATATATTCTGGGTGTCTTCAAGCCGCGAGTGAATTGATTTTTGCTAGGCAAGCGTACTTATGCCGGCTGCCTATTAGGCGATATAGTGGCCAAACGTAGGCCTACTACGAAAAAAACCTCCTAGAATGTCACACCTAATAGACCTCATAAGGAGACGCGGCAAACAAACAATTATGTTTAACCTTATCGTAATCGCAATTCTAAAAAAGCAAATGAGATAAATTGCAGCAATTTAACAATATAGCTGAGCGTAGCATTGCCTTGACCCGAGCAGTGGGCTAACAGCGGTCGTGAGTGGCGGCTAAGGTAGCACCTGGTCAGGAAATGTACCTCGATAGCTCGCCATACCGGTTTCAACCTTTCCTCGTAAGACAATGCAATATCGCTTTGGTACTAAGGCCTGACACTCACCAATTCAGCACAGGACGGCAAAGGATAGCGTCGATGAAGTACCAATACCTCCTAACTGACAATTTAGTCCAAAATTACTTTTTTATTACAATAGGCGTAAACATAAACCACATATTAGTAACTAATAAAAAGGTAATGTATTGAAAACTATTTTGCTATCAATAGTTGATCAAAATAAATAAAACTTTATTTTAAACAGTTTTTGTAAAATTAGATTCTCAACACTTAGCAGGTATTGGTACTTCATCGACGATAGTTATTTCTAAATCTTCTTTATTATACTGGCCTTATTTCCAACTAGATTTAACTACAATTAAGTTATAGTACAGCTTATCTTAAAGTGTTTAGTAGACATCATTCTGCCGGTATATTATCAGAAGTATAATTTTTGTATTTGAAAGTGTCGTTATATATTATTCGATTCATAGTATTATTTGGAGATAGTGAACAGGTTAGCTTTCATGTTCAGTCAGTACTTTTTCCCGCTACTGGTAACCGAAGACAGAAAGTTTAGTAATTAGATTCTTTAGTCATGCGAGTGTGTGCTTAACATAAATTGCACCTAGTATAGTTATGCGCTTCTGCAATCTACGTTCTTTTACGAATTAGTATAAATATTCACGTCACTCAATCAATCCTATCCTGGACTTAATATAATGTCGTAACAGGTTTATATTCGACCACTATC
The DNA here is from genome assembly GCA_949126905.1 of Amorpha juglandis. Taxonomy (NCBI): domain Eukaryota; kingdom Metazoa; phylum Arthropoda; class Insecta; order Lepidoptera; family Sphingidae; genus Amorpha; species Amorpha juglandis. The sequence goes on from OX421367.1 coordinate 12,921,496, forward strand.
ACATCTTTGCTTTATTGAAGGAGATGCGGATTGTCAATGCGCATTTTAGATGCAGTACCATCGTATGTTTATATTATAATATCAGCTCTATAATAAGCGTCATCATTACTGACCCTATGTATATACTATCAAGAAGAGTTAGGTCTCTCATCATCACGCTGGCCTAATGCAAGTGGACGTTTAATATCAACATTATTTTAAACTATTAAGGCCTGTTTTCAGATAGTCTACCAAAAAGGAGATTACATATACACATGAAGACTGCAATACATCTGCTTTATATGCAACTAGCTTTACTCACGGCTCCGCCCATGTGAACAGCCTTATCCGGGATAAAAAATAGCCCATAACCGTCTCCAGGGTCCCATCTATCTCTGTTCCAATATTTATCAAAATCTGTTCCGCTATTTAGGTGTGAAAGCGTAACAAAGAGACTCAATTTCGTATTAATAATATTAGTTATGATCGTAGATATAGGTACGTATTGAGGTCTGCGCCAGAGACGGGGGCTCGAAATGAGAAGGTTTCCATATAATTTCATATTTATTGAGATTTCAAGCGTTACAGAATACAAAAAAAATATCCAAGTTGGTCCACATTTAGCAGAGTTATGGGCGAATATATAAAAAAAAAAAAAAAATATACAGACGAATTGAGAAACTCTTTGTTTATTTACGTCGATTCGGTTAAAAATTAATTCATATAGAATATATTTAAATCAAGTTTGATTCAAAATGTTGATTTATAGTCGGAGAAACACATTTATTCAAGGAAGTTAATTTTTGACTTACTTAACATGTACATTTAGAATGTACAATGTCTGACATATTCACTCTCTAATACCTATTAAGACCTCAGGGCGTAAGAAATAAATCATACTAGGGTTGAGGGTATGAGGGCCGTAGAGGGAAGAGATATTTATTTGGTCTTTAGGCTGGTAAACTCTACCGTTCCTGTTATTCATAAAAACATACCACAATTACATATTTTCTGTAAATACAGATGATTTGACACCTATCATAAAACTCACACAAGGCTACAATACCTAATTATAGGCGGGCGCGGGACTCTTACATTTTGCTCTATATTAGTAGAGGTGAAACTGTACTAATTTAGTAGCAGTTTATGCAGTAATATCGTGACAAACTGAGCTCAATTCCAAGGTTGTTAATTTCGCGTATTGTTTCTTTATTTCTAAAACCCATCTAGGCTTGAATTCCCAGACATAAGACAGGCGGTGATTATTATACCACGTGCGGAAACTTGTTTAAAGCATTCTGTGCTGAACTTGCTTATGCTCGTGTACTGAAACGCAACTAGACGCATTTAGAATGGTTTTAAACATGTTTGACCCTAGTCTGTCAAAATTATATGAATATTAGTAGCCTTTATGCCTCTCACATTAGCAAGATATAGTCAGGAAAGTGATAACAAGAGACAGGAACTACTCTAGAAAAATTAATGCGTATTTTCAACCGTTAATAAGTACAAAAATAAATTTATCCACATAATATACAGTTCCGTGAAACAGTAAAAGCCATTTTTCGGACAATAATGAGCCTATCGAGTTTTGTTAAAAAAAAACCTCTTCCAAAACAGGAAACACGCACTGCCTTAACGGTTGCCGGAAGTAAATAAATGGCGCAAGTTTACGAATAATTATATTATGTGTACTTTTGTAAATACAATGACGTTTGTTGATATTGATCTATACTGCTAGAAATTTTATTGCTAAGGTGCGAAGTAGGTAAGGCGTAAAACATTTAAAAATCAGATTGGAGTTAGTAACACAAAAGTGTTTTTCACAAAAAAAGAAACATGTTGACGAGATTATTTCAAGTTGCATAATGTTAAGCCCCTAGAAATAATTATGACGGGCTATTAACTAATAATAAACTCTGAGACTTATCGATGCAAGGAAGTAAGTTCTCAAAATATACAAAAGAAATTTATCTTAAACACTTCAGCGAAAAAGGGGAGTTTTTTAAGTTATTCCTTGCAAGAATAAGATCTGTTCTCCGCTAAATTCTAAAACATTGTAATATCAAAGGTATTTTCGATGAAATAGGTAATTTAAAATAAATACGTTTATTTATTGAAACTTCTTATATCAGAGTGCAATTTACCCCAAACCTTTATTGGAGTAGGATGACAGCCGGCTGATTTAAGGTAAATAAATTTAATTAAACACTATAATATAATTTTACGGGTATTAACTCTCCTTCAACGCGTGTCTTAATACCATGTTTAAAGAGGCTGGACAACTCAGAAACACGATTGTTTTGACCATTATCTTGGAATATTAAAAATATCTAAGGTACGGAAGTGTTGCAGAAAGTATAAGCAAAGGCGACACCTGGAAAATTGCCTAAGTATAAAAATAACAAACAATAATAGTATAAGAACAAACAAGGACATTTCATAAACAATGAGAAATATGTGTAAATTTAATTATGACAGCTAAAAACACCGAACAATGTATCTTTTACTTTTTAATACATTCTTATTATTTAATTACATTGGATTTGTCTTTTAACAGAAACGACAAATTTTTGTATGAGAATTCTGTAAAAAAATATTTTGATAATTACTAATAAATTCACCGAATTCTGTTATTCTGACCGGTATGGCGATAGGCTCTCCCCCTAATTTATCATGGAACGGAGATACGCTCGACAAAGTGTGGGTGTACTGGTAAGATCTCTGCCCACCCCTTCGAAAACTACAGGCATGAATGCGTATGTACATATCAATAGATTCAATGTCATATTATGACCCAGTTAATAATTGATATTCTTATTCTTTTCAATAAATTATGCATGTCAATACTTAAGTTCTGAAATAAAAACTAATCTAATGCTAATGGGACCACATTATTTTTTGTAACCTATAGACACGTTTTTACATCAATATTGTCACGTATTCTACAGACAGTGATTAAAGTTCTGTAATTTGTAAATTAATATTTTAAATCTTAATTTTTAATTGCAGCTGTTGTACTTGATATTATAAATGATAACATGTTACATTCCTCTTATTTCTTATAGGCGCGGATATGATCCGTGTCCGTCACTTTTAGATCCGCAATCCATTATTCCTGGTACAAATACATATTTATGCATTATGTCTTATTATATTTTATAATATTTATTGACATACAACATTAATAATAGACCTGTTTTCATGTTTAATGATTTACTTGAAGATTTAAAATTCGTAGTTATTATTGTGATTACTCCATTGTGTGTCCTACAAGGTAGCGTCCTTCTGCTTCTGTGTCTAGGTCCCAGCAAGTCACGACACATCTTATTAGGGTTATGTAGTTATACTTTTTCAGTCACTAATTATATTTTATTAATAGCTATGGAAGGTAGAGCCATTAGCGGCGAATCTAATGACAGGTATTGCTCTATCTCGTCAATGGCAGTAGATAATTTCATAATATTTGCTCAAGTGATAATACATATTAATGAATTGCTCAGTTTTGACCACTATAATTAAAATTGGATAACTGAAATTAAACAAGCGCATTACGCATGCGTGGAATGGTGAAACCGCGTCGACAGGCCTTGTCTGATAGCCAACTTGAAGGTTAAAGTCAGGGTCACTAACTCATTATAGATTCATCATTTTTGTGGACTGACCGATTGTTGATTGCCGTCTACCCGTCCGATGATCAAGAGTAGAACATTTAGTACACATACATATTTAATTTTATTATGTGCTAGATAAATAAAGTTCAGCAAGTTCTCACCAAAATGATTGTAATGCCTATAGCGTATGATAAAATCTTAATTAATAATGATAATTAAAAAGACTATTGGTTAAAGTATGATTCATAAACAATGTTCAAGTACATTCTGCTTGCTTACTTTTAAATCATTACTTTAAGTAATTGCTCGTTACGCTACTTGTTGTGCACGGCTTTGTTAGCTAGATGTAGTTAAGTTAATTTTAAACTATCATCATCCATCCATCAGCCGGAATTTATCAAGTGCTGGACATCTTGATCTTGATTGTGGGCTCCTTATTTCTACACCTAGACCAGAAAATATCGGGCCATTGTGCCTGACTGCTGGACATGAAATACACTGGACAAACAGTTTAGTTTTTGGGCAAAATGGTCTTGATGGCGTTAATATGTGACATAACATTCCAAATGTCACCGTACCTAATGAATTCCTTTACTAGAATCGGCATCGAAGATGTTTTATCTAGTTATATAAACTGACCTAGGTAAATATATCTATGGCTGACCCGGACAGTCACCATCGGCTTACCGGCCCATCGCCGTGCGCTACAAGGTTTGCAAATGGAGCGGATTATACATGCACGCTTCGTGGAAAACCTTGAAGGTGTCGGACCGAACCTGACGATAACCAGTATGGGTTGTGGAATGACCTATCGAAAATCCACGTAATTTTACGTGTCGAAGCATAGTCAGCGGATGTAGTAACCCGAGGCGATATCTCTCGATATTATTAACGCGTTCAATACGCTGCTCTGGGTTTGGTTAAATGAAGAGTAAATAAATAAATACACCCAACAGTCACATACGTAGTCCTGACCCTACAGTAAGATACGAGTATTGTGTCGTGGGTATCAGGGACTACGAGAGACTTTCGGTCTCACAACACCCAGACCCCGAAACAAATATTTGTGGATCACACAAACATTTGTCTCGGTGCGGGGATCGAACCCGCGGCCTCTCGCTTCACAACCGGCTACTCGCCCGCTGCGCCACGGGGGCTGTCACGCCGTTTCGGTACCTCCTTATTATTGCGGCGACGTTATTATTGTTGACGTTGTTATATATTATATATCCGATGGATGCCGTGCGCCGTCGGGTGGCACTAAAGAGCTGCGGTGTTCAATAGGCCTCAATTATGATCTCACTCCTATGAAAAATTGGCTATGATTAAGTACTCCGTGTTGCCAAACTGCTGGCGTCGTTGGCGTCTACGGACGACACCTTGGTGAGGGCGATGTTGAAGACCTTCCAAGTGGCCCCTCTGCTCGCTTCATTTCGTACCGAACAAGCGATGGGCTGGATTCAGCGAATGACCATCACTATGGCCTTGAATAAAACCGAGGCTCTTTGTTTTCGTAGGTCTCGGATGGGGCCACCAATGGCGTAAAGGGGGTGTGGATACCCATCGTCTCTACAATGAATATCTGAGGTGGGTTTTGCATAGCCGATGGGATTTTTGCGCCCATTTCGAGATGTTGTCGCAGTATGTATATTCCAAAGCCTGCTACCAAACTTGAAAGATCCTAACAATCCTTGCCAAAGATTTTATGAAGTCGTACGGTATCTAGATATGAAATCTAGAAATAATCTTTCATTTGGAATAAGCGGGGTTAGCTAGCAAAACTACACCATGTGCTTACAAAAGTCTATAAATATATATTGAATTATGTATAAACAACGTGTTACAGAACAACGTGGCCATATCTATGAGCCGTTTGTTACATATTGTGATTGACTGTTGAGCATTTATGTACTGGATCTTATCAAAATCCAGAAATCCTAAAATTTCACAATAAGTCAATCACTCGTATTTTTTTTTACTAGCCCTGTATTATATACGTCCCACTGCTGGGCACGGGCCTCCTCTACTGATTGAGAGGGATTAGGCCTTAGTCCACCACGCTGGCCTAATGCGGGTTGGCAGACTTCACATACCTTCGAAAAATATTATCGAGTTCTCAATAATGCAGGTTCACTCGTTCATTACGATATTTAAATATTTTATTATCATTTAAATGTTTAATTTTTGTAACCGCAATATTTAAATACTAAAAAAAATCGTTTAATATAAAGTGTACTATTAGTATGACCTAATTAAAGTACATGTATTTAGTTAAAGTGATGTATTGCATCACATACAAAAATGCGAGTGTAGCTTGATTTAAATCGAATTAATGATTTCCGTTACTCGACATTTAAAGCGTATGTGAAATATATCACACTTTTTTTAAAGGACTTGAAAAAATTATATGTATACATTTTTTTCTTATTTTGCAACAAGTTTTGATAAACATTAATAATATTATATAAAAAATAAGATAAACGCTGTAATTCTTGTGGATTTCAGATTAACATTTACAGTTAGGTACATACTAGATAATTCACAATAGAATTAGATCAGTTTATTACATTGATAACAAATTGTATTGAAATAATATACCGTAAGGGTAACAAAATAGAAATATAAAACAATAATAGAAGTGAAATATAGATAATATAGACGGCGAAATATAAAACGAATTTGCTTATCGGGATCTTTTAAGCGGAAAAAACTTATTCGCGCATTGAAAAACCGACCCTAAACAGTTTGTATGGTCAACACCGTCGAAGGTGAAAGTCAAGGCTGCACGTACCAGTAATCTAATGACCACGATGCGTTACATAAGCAATCGCGTAATAGGCGTAATTTTTCATTGTATAGTCGCCATTTTTAATGTATCGTGTAATGAACAACGGATATTGCAGGACGTAACCTTGCTTGTCCTAGAAACTTAACATGTATTTTTAAGGTTTTTCATTAGAATTACTTCTATCAATGGAAAATTAAGTAAACAAAATATATTAATGTTATTTTAATACATACTGTTATTATGTATACGAGTTTTATCTCATATAATTATAATAGCTATATTGTTTTAACAGATTTATTTAGTTCATTTAGTATCATTCATCAATAAGGATGTTATGTTCATAACGCAGAGTTATTTCAAATTTCTTTAAACCGAAACGCATAAGTACTTATACAATACTGCGGGTCCCAGAAATAGACAAAGCGGCGGAAGACGAAAGAAGTGGTAAAGTAAATAATGGTAGGTATAGGCCGCTTCCAACAGGTCGGTCTGGAAATCTTTAGGGGAGGCCTATGTCCAGCAGTGGACGTCCTGTGGCTGACGATGATGATGATAATAGGTTTTTTTGGAAAATATATTATCATATGTTTTTCCTGTTACGCAAATTGTAAAAACTTATTTTATGTATGGTCTTGAACAAGGAAAGTGAAATGAGCATGCGAACCATATAAAGCATTTTTTATGAGTGAATCAAATGTGAATCATGTTAAATGACTGACCGAAATCAAGTAAAATAACTTACAGGGCCTGCTTCCCGAGCAAAATGTTTTTGTTTGTAAACTATATGTTGATATTCGTTGTATATATTTTTGTTATCTTGTTTTGAAACGAGCTCATGAATCACCTGATGATGAAGAAGGAAAGAAAAGCTTTATCGGCCTATGCTTGAGATGTAAGGAAAAATAAATGTAGAAAATAAATTACACGTCATGTTTAGCTAACCAGGTACATAACCAGGTAACACGTCGGTATTCGACTAGCACCTTTGAATAACACCTAATGATAAATAGCTGATACGGATAAAGTTGATATTAGGTGCGCAGAGGGAATGCAAATCGTACTAATATTATAAATGCGAAAGTTTGTAAGTATGGATGTATGTTTGTTACTCATTCACGTAAAAACTACTGAATGGATTTTAATGAAACTTTACATTAATATAGCTTATACATCAGAATAAAACATAGGCTACTTTTTATCACGGAAAAAGAAAATCACGCGGGCAGAGCCTCGAGCGAAAGCTAGTAAATTATTAGTTGAGTTCAATTTTGTCGATCTTAATAAACGAGTGATTATAATGAGCGTAAAATTTTAGGATGTCTAGATTCTGATAAGATCTGTTACATAAAGACTCAATGTCAGGTGTAGGTAACTCATATTTAAACTAGACAAAATTATGTTCAATCTTATGTCATTGCCTTCGCACCCACAATTATAGTGCCATTAGTTACAGAAGCCAGAAGTATGTGTGTACAGCCACTTAGCTTCACACAAATGTACTTAAATGAGGGTCACTATAATAATTTAATGATTAGTGCAATAATGTTATTATATGTCTCATTCTTAGTTTAAAATTTACGTAATATTACATATGCTCTCACGCCTCTAATCGCGAAAACGGCAGGCAGAGATGTAACTTGTATCCTGGTGGCCGGGATTATTGTCATCTCATACCCATAGGACGTCAGTCTATCACTACACCGAGCGCAAATTCCAATCCCTGGCAGTATAAAAGTGATTTTTCGAATGGGAATATCCAAATAAAATTGATTATCTGATCAGGGATTTGATCCCACGACCACGGTTTCTCAGTTTAAGTTAACTGATTAAACCTGTGGCTAAACGTATAACGTAAATATATAACGTCTACTGAATAAACATGCAATGAAAATTGCATATTTTATTAAATGCACTTAACATTCTTATATTTATAATACATTTATTAATAATGCATTTTATAGGCCGTGTAAAACGTGTGTTCTTATTAATATCCCTAGATTTGCATTATGCTGATGAAGTCGAGAGCTAAATATAATTATTGTGCTGCTGGTTGATATTCATATCCGCCCGGATAGCGACCACCGTACACATGGTGTTAAAACCTGCCATAGTGATCCACACACCTTATGTGGATCACTTTCCAGGATCAGCCAGTGTATATCCGGATATACACTGGCCGGATATACAGATATTCTATCGGGATATACGGAACCGATTCGATAGGAATTGATGGTTGTTTGAAGCGGGTATAGGGTATATCCTTGTATCCCTGTGCCTGCACCGGTCATCCGACTGTCATGTCGCAGGCCCCTCGATTTGCTTCTTCCCTATTCGGAGTGTGGAGAAGCATTTATACAGGTTGGTATGATTCTGGTGACCACCGATAAAATTCTTCGTCATCGTTGTTTGTTGGTGGTGGCTGATTTTTTCTGGACTGCACTGCGCTTACCATCAGGTTAAGTGCAGTCACTTTGCCGAGCCCGGATAAAAAAATATAAGGGAGAATTAGTAAGCTACATCATGTATACATCAACCCGAAAACACGGAAGCATCCATTCATATCGGAAGTCAGGACAACCATGGTATATCCTGGCAGGATCGCCATGTACTTTTACAAGGTGGTCCCTCGTATGCGAGAGGCCGTCTGGGTTGGTACCACCGCTTTGTTTGTTTCTGCCGCCAAGTAACACTTCGGTTTGAAAGACATTGAAGCCAGTGAAATTACTGGGCTCAGGGTAACGAGCGCAGTTCAGTGCCATACAGTGCTTTGTAGTTCAAAGTTCTGTGTGGTGATGCTTTTGTTTATGGGTAGGCGTGGTGCTTACCATCAGGCGCGCGCCTTGCTCGTCTCGGCATTTAATCAAATAAAATAAAAATATATCTCTTTTCTGTCGGGAGTTAAAAACGCCTGTAGTTTCTTCATTATACTAATCTTATTTAGTTCTATTAATTTTTATCTGCAAAATTTACAAACACCATTGATTCATAATGCTCTGAACCAACATCTAACGTCAATATCTTAATAATATTTAGCGTATTTTTAGGATCTTATCTTGTCGAAAAAATAAATTAAATAATAATTATAACCCAACCTTTCAAAGTGTCGACAATCTACTTTAAACCGTATACTTAGGATTAAGTTAACTAATGGTTTTACGAAATGTATATAATTGACGTTGAACTCGTAGCAATGGCTTATCCATTAATTCATCTCAGTTCTAACTTTATATATATATATATATATATATATATATATATATAGCGATACAGTAATGTAGTTTAATATTATCTGCGACTAACGCGTCACGTTTTATTCGTAGTCCATTATTTTTATTACACACTAACTGTTCCGCTCGGTTCCACCCACGTGTATTTACTCCTCTGCTCACGCAGGAGTCGTAAAATACTACAGATCAAAAATACCCTATAATACACTCGATAAGTCTTCTAATAAAAGACTAGTCTTCTAATTTTTAGAATGGCAGAGCCGCGCTGTTGACAGTTTTGTCTACAGCATGAATGGACCGACTCGACCGGGTCGTGCTACTGTCTTACAGAAAACCGATGTAAAATAGCAGTTTGTTACTGTGGTTCGTATGGTGACTGAGGTATCTAGAGGCCCAAATCCCCCTCCCCTTCCCAATCACTTAATTATATCTGCTCAGTATCAACCCAGAGGCTACATACCATGAGAATATTTCAACTTCTTCACACTTTCTTGATTTGATTTTATTTGTCTAAGGTGGACACCGCGGGACCACGAAGACTGAAAAGCTTTCGAAACGTCGGGACCAAAATTTTAATAAAATACCGCCATAAAATCCCCTTAAATTAGTTGTACTTCAATACCTCATAGAGAGCTAAATTGAAAACATTTTTGCAAAAAATGTTAAGGCGCAATCTAATCTATACTTACATTTAAATCCGTATACTCGAGAACGCCATTGTCAATTAACTTTAAATTAAGCACATTTATATCGGGTATTATTGTCTAAAAATGACACTAATTTCGTGGTTGTAACATGTCATCAAGATGTGGGCCCAACGATATAGGGAAATTGGGCATTCCCCTCTATGTTGCTAATTTACATAGAAAGAGCCTGTGTGCTACACGACTTCTTTCTCGCGTCTTCCATCTTAACTTACAGCCGATGAGCTTCTTCCAGGGCTATTATTAGCTGCACCAACATAATACTCCATTTCATAATACTTGCTTTAAATCAAATATAATATCCTTTATAACTGGTAATAATAATTTATAATTGTAATCTTATTCCATAAATCCCGGAAATTACCAACCGACTGTGTACAAGTATATAAGAAACATTAGTTCTGGCGTAACACATATTTAAATGTAACTTGGTATTGTAAATAAACGCTTGTACCGCAGAACACTGTATTGGGGTTATCGTGAGCAACGGCTACAATATAATATGTATACTATATTAAACTCTCATGAAAAAGAAAATTAGCAAAAATCACAGATAGACATCATCATCATCTTCATCATTAGCCACTGGACGTCCACTGCTGAACATAGGACTCCCCCCAAAGATTTCCAGACCGACCTGTTGGAAGCGGTCTGACATACCTTAAATTATATTTATATGTATAGAATAGAAACCACATAAATATATCTTACTAGAATAAAGCTGAGCTATTTATGAAATAGTAAATAATCATATTCCGACTACTATTATGAATGTGAAATTTTGGATATTTGTGAGTTTATGAATTTGGATCTTTGTTAGTTAGTCACGCCTTAATGGCTGAACGCGTTTGGATAAAATTTGGTAAAGAGATAGAGCATGACTGGGATCAGGACATTGCTTCTTTTTATCCCGGATAAGGTCATTCACGTAGGCTGAACCGGGAGCGAGGCTAGTAATATAGTAAAAACTTTGAACTTTATGTACCTAAGTCTATTACTAACTAGTTAAATATGACGATGTTCCTACTGTAAAACATCTGAGAATTATTCGACAACTAACAATATACAGTATTCGAAAATAAAAGCGAATATGACAAAATTGAAGCGTTTCGGTTTGGTTCACATATGAATAATATTCCAACGGAATTGATCAACAAAATCATATATATTTTGTTGATTCAAGTTAGTTGATCAAACAATATTAGTTTTGTGATTTGGTAGAAAAGCCTTAGAAAATAGTAAGAGCAATTCATTTTGAAGTTAGTAAATCAATCAGAAATACAGATGTTTTTATAACAAATATTTCAAACATGGACAATCTGTATTGATATGCTCTCAAATTCTCATAATGATACTGTGTTCAACGTAACTTTTTGACTGCATGAGAACCCGCTATTACGCCAAAACTTGTCTTCAATTGTATAGTTTTCACAATATTGCGACACCCACGTAATCAAGGGTAAGTAGATAATCTAAACCAAAGCAGCGAAAATACAATTGAGGAATTCCAGCGACTCTGTCAGTACCAAATGTCTTCGAGTTGAGCAACAATAAGGAAACGTGAAGCAGTTACGAAAATTTTTATAACATTACATTATTCGTACGTGGCTAATTAAAACTAAGAAAAACTTCTTCTGTATCACCTGATTATTTTAAATAGCAGGGACGGCAAAACCACTGCGACCTCGACATTGTTCGGGTTTGTAGTCGAACTGTGCAATGCCGGAACAAGATACGTATGTGGTCTTGAAAGGGTCACACATACATGTAAACGTGTTAATTGTGCTTAATTGCGTATAGATATAAATAAATTATATAAAAACGTGAAGTAATTACTCGAAGTTCCTAATTATTTGGTTAACAATCATTGTTACATAAAACTAAAATAACAATTAACAAAACGTTTAGTTTTGAACTAGGGTAAACAAAAATTAAAACCTAAGGAAAAAAACCATGCAGGTTTTCATTGAGTTTGGACTTTAACTTCGCGGAGACCATAGCTTTCGAGCGAACTATATAAGCCCAAAACCTCATCAAGATAAAAAAGGCAATGCAAACAAAATTATAAATGCCCTTTTTTATATCTGATTGTTAAATATAAATAAATACACCCAACAGTCACACACATTGTCCTGACTTCACACTAGGTTAAACCTGTATCGTGGGTATCAGGAACCACGAGGGATTTGCGGTGCCCCGAACACCCAGACCTGAAACTAGTTAAATATTATTTACTATATCATTAAATAGTACCGTTATAAAGATATTGGGAATTTAGCCGTATATAAATGCTTTAGCAGGTATCCTTTTTTTAGTCTTTTGATACCGCTATTTCCGTTATAGAACTATACATTAAGACTATCTTTTTGACGTTCTTAATAAGTGCAAAAACCTGAGATAAATATATTATATACAATCTAAAACATTAAAGATATAATAGTTAAATTTAATTCATGACTCGAAACGCCTCTTCTCCAAAACGAGAGGATAAATAGCATTTTGCGACCGACCAAAGCAGTTATATACATGTATTGCAAAAGTTGTCTAATTAAATAACTGTTCCGAATAGTTCTGATTACTATCGTTGCATGAACTGAAAAGTATAGCCTTGTTCGTTTTGACTGAGGGCAAATAAATCAAGGCTAATATGTGCAAGTTGCAAGCGACACAGACCCTCCATCGAACAGATTTTATCACACCAAGATATTATCATAAATCTATCAGATATGATTAAAACTTCAAAACCAGAATCGTACTGCGTTTGTTGTCCTTTGAGCAGTTACCCGTATTCCCACACACTCCATCGTTAAATCTTAACTAAGTATAGTCCTAGCATGAAATGATCTTGGAAAATCCTTTAAAACAAAAAGAACCATTCAAATCGGTGCATGTATGTCGGATTTATATCCGAACGTTTATATACACGCTAAAATAAAAATAATCGAATGGGTATAAAAAAATTAAGAACCAACTCCTTTTTGAAGTCGGTTAAAATATTATATCAGGTAATATGTTTCTATAACACCGTGAGTAATTAGTTACATTCGCTGGATGCAGACCGCTTCCAACAGGTCGGTCTGGAAACTAAGGTGTAAACACTAAGGTGTGCCTGATGATGATAATGATGGAGTATACATATCTTCGTATCATTTCCAGGCACCGAACTTAAGATGATTTGACGAAGATGATTAGTGTAAAGTTCCAGTATAATAAAACGACAGGCAACGATGCGCATTGACAAAATGTTACACAGTGCTGTATACAATTTTGTTTACATGATAGAAGCTACGGTAGCAGGGTCTAGCAGAAAAACTACTACTTCATTTTATCGTCCAATTTGTCATTGCCCTTATCTCCATTTATTTTGTTTTCTTGCAGCTTGATGACGTACCTACGATTCCTCAGGCATTGTAGTTGTTATTTACCATCAGGTGACTCACGTGCTTGTTTGTTTAGTTTATGTTATAAAAAAGGTTTCCTGGTTTCTTACTAAAACAACCCAAGTAAAAACCATATTCGTGTTAATTTCGAGCTAACATGTCGAGATGTGAGGTACACATATTTGAGGCAAAAACACGCTTAATTTCCCGTTTTATTGTCTCATTAAGTGGCCGAGTTAGAGGTCGGCGTTTATTGCATCAACGGCGTAATCTTTTGAATAAATTCAATGTCAAGTGCGCGGGAGTCGCGTCGTGTCGATCAGGGCACGCCAGTTCGGAGGGCGAGTCGTGTCCACTGCTTACTGGGGCGAGGTTTGTTCGCATAAAAAATCGAGTCATGCACGTAAAACATTGTGATGCACATTCAGGCTAAGGTCTTTACTTGAGGCTCGCCCCGGTGTCAAGTACGCGCCGCGCCGCCTCTCCGGTTCACTGTGGCTTATAAATGGTCTCCATGCTCGTTTAATATACATCGATGTTTTAGCACTCGGGTACTACGCTGCTATTCTTTTACCAATGCGGCTTATCATTGCCTCATTAAAATTAATATGACACCTTCTTTAATAATATATAATACAAATTGATGTAAATAAATATATGATAAATATACACAAATATTGACAATATGTAATCAGACAGATATAATATTACACGTTCCTTAAATCCTATATACTTGATGTATCATTAATGGATCAATAGCGGTGTTTAATAATAATAAATATAGTCAGTGGTTTTTTTATTAGTAAAATCCAGTACCAACAATTTAGTAGCTTAACGTTTGTTTAATGTCCGGTAGCCTATGCACTGCAGTCGGTAATGGTATGCTAATAAGTAAGGAACTATAGTGAGCGTAACAAGTTTTTACTGCAGCTAATGAACTCGACAAAATCCGCAGGGTCAGACTTGTTTGGAAATAATTTAGTAAACAGTAAATCGTGGAGGGGAGTTAGTAAGATGGGCTAAAACTTTGTTCTTCTGATAGATTTTTTATATACACTCCCTTTTAAAATAGCCTAGCCTAAATTAACTTTAAAATTACATAATAATATAATGTGTTTAAGAACTAGTAATTGATTGATAAATCTACAAAGCGGATTCAAGCGTTTGGCGGTCGCGATACGTGATTGGAGGAAACAGATATTATTCTTGTAACACTAACAATAAACAAAGTTAAATGACTTTGTGTAGAAGATTAATAGAGTGTTAATAGACGCTATTAAGTGATTGCTGTGGATATGTATTTTTAAATGTAATGCAATCTCATTAAATTTTTCCTTGATATATTTTATTAACCAAACGTTATTAACGATGCGAAGTAATTGAAACGTATGCACAAATAGTATTAAAGGTAAATTTTAAAGTCTTTATTCGATGATAGGCAATTATATTTAATTAGTGATTGTTAAGCCTAGACGGAATAGATGAAGATTATCATACAGTAAAAAAAATATGAAGGGCGCTCTAGTTTTGCGCAACACCGTATTGTTATACTATTATTATATGCAATCAATTTACTATTGCAAAGGAACTGATCTAATTATACAGGACCGTGATTCCAATAGTAAAACAACCTTAACAACAGCCTTGGATGTTCGCTTTACTCAACTTATAATTGATAATAAAACTAATTGTGTTTAAGACTAATCATAAAATCTAAACGAAGTTTTTATTGATTTGTAGCAATAATTAGGAGTAACTATTCGTTTACTCTAGTGGCAGTTTACTTAGGTTGTAAGCCGTATGGTTTAGTACTTAGTTAAGCATAATTGTTGTGTTAAGTTCGATGATTATTTTGATTTGTAAGATAAAACCTTTCAATAAATGTATGATATCTCACTAAAAATATTAAATGTAAGAAGGAGTCCACGTATTTTTAAACTATTAAATCAATTGAAGATTCCTGTATATATAGATAGCTATGATTTCAGGAATTGCTATAGAATAAACAAAAAACGAAAAAAGTAACCATTACTTTCCTTTAAATCCGTCTAATTATAGAACCATAGCAAGTTGTTATGATGTAACTTGGGCCCCTTCCCACATTTATTTTTTTGTATAATTTATACAGTACAAACACCTACCTTTATTGTGATAAGAAAAATAACTCTGCAAATAACTATATTTGTACATACATACGCCAAGATTTATTACGATTCTAAAATAATTATAGTATTATCGTAGATTGTGTTCAAAGCAGTGACTAATAGAATACTTTAAAAGTAAAAAATATTAATGAATCTAATAAAATTAAGTTATTTCTCTGACTAATTGTAAAACTATAGCAAGTTTTTATTCATACTTAAAAAATAATTAGGTTTTAAGTATTGTGAATTAAGTACTGCTCTAAGTTCCTAAAGTAAAATGTTTTTTACATATATTATGAATCAATTAAATTATATTACATAAATATTATATTATTATAATTTAATTACAAAACTGTAAATGTACGTACTCAATGTGTATTAAAGTAATTATATTAATGTGCATAGATCAGAGACTAATGTATAATACATTAAATTAATATTAAAAAATATAATGAATAATTTTCAAATTAACCGTAATATCACGCCTAGGGCGGAAACTGCAATCTACGCTTTATATATGCTAATATAATTAAAGAAAAGATAAAAAAATATAAACCAACTTACTGTGACCATACAAATGGAAGTTTGCTTTTTTAACTTTAAGTTTGTTTACACAACAACGTGTACGTTCCATAATATCGTTCACTTTATGTCGTATTTTTTATCATTGTAAGTTAAAAATAATGATATATATGTACTTATTCCAATAGTGCTATTAGTAGTATCTAACTTCTTTAATTATGTCAATAATAATATCAGCTTTATACTGCATACGTCACACTGCTAGCCACTGGCCTCCTCTTAAGTCACCTAGTAATGAGAGGGCTAAGGGTTTAGTAGCCCCCACGTAGACCTAATGCGGGTTGATTGACTAAACATACCTTTGCCAGGCTTATGAAAAATTTTCAGATATACAGGTTCATTACTATGTTTTCCTACATCATTAAATGAATTGAAGTTATTGTCATTAGGGTTCCAACTAATCTAATTAGGCGTAACTAGGTGTTATTTCAGTGTCAATGCCATTACTAGTTTCCACTTCATGCCCGATTGAAAATGAGTGCTAAGAAAAAGTTTAATTAAGAAATTATTGTAAATTAAATTTATTGCATAAAACGGATTGCTTAAATTCATAAAGCAATCGGGACTTATAAACGGCGGAGACGAGGGCAAAATACTCAGAGAATATTCGCGAAATAGTTTAAACATAAATATAGAAGTAACATACTTGAGCTAGCCATCGAACCAGGTCAATAGTTATGCATGTTACATAATATAACAGCGCACGTTTTATCTCGCGTTTTAATTACTTCCTAACAAAGCTTTATTAGTTCGCTATTAATTTTTTTACTAACTTATGCTAAATCTTAACACAATTCTCGTTATAAAGATCGTTATATGCGTAGACGACAGTTATTTTTAACTTGATCATACGTGTCTTGGCCAAGTGTAAATTACTGCCAAGTACGCGTTATATGGGATATTGTATATGGAATAGAACTAATATATAATAACAGGAACTAAATCAGTACATACTGATACATACTTTATTACATTCTTTTGTCTAATTACAAAATAGTTATTTTATTGATATACTGTGCAATAAGTTAAACCAAAGTCAAACAATAGGCATATTTAGAGTTTGCTTGTTATGCACATATAATGTCAAGGTTCAAACACTTTGAAGCTAAATACCTACGTTATGTAATAGACCACGAAATATTCTGTGGTTTCCCCTTAAAGTTATTACATTAACGTCAACAACAAAGTCACGTAGGAAAGACGTTTCGGTGCTAAAATTTGTCCAAGTAATTTATAATAGGTAGTAATTAGTTTTTTGTTACATTGGTTATAGACAAACAATCGCCTACGTGATCGATCAAATGTTTCCACGAACACGGTGGCTAGAGTCGGTCGACCTTCAGATCGAAGATAGGCCAACATCGGTTCCAGAGCATGCTTTCTGGTGCAATAGCCGGCACCGGTGTCGACAGATCCGGAAATATTTACGTTTAACCTTCGGGGAAAAAAGTTTGCGAAGCGAATTCTGTGCACAGTCTTTAACTGAATATTATTCGCGTGGAACAAAAAAACATGAGCTTGTTGACTAGGTTACTTTTCCTTCACAGACTTGTGGTCGCCAACTCGACGGAAACGCCTAATAATACAATAAAATAATACAGGCCTCTTAATGTTACTACGTTGCAATTTTATGCACTTAATACCAACTGTTTTGATAAATTGGTTTTTAAGAGGTCGTTTATACTTTTAAAAGCAGGTTTAAACGAGTATTAAGAAGTAGGCACGTATTTAGATACTATACTTATAGAGTAGGTATTAATAAACCTAAAAGTTTTATTTAAGTACATATATTTATGCTCACGCCTGTATTTCAGGAAGAGTAGGCAAAGGTGAAATATTAGTGCTCCACTTATGGTTTGTCGAGCTCATTTCCATCCCATAATATGATAGGACAAGCCTATCGCATCCAGGCCCAAACCCCAATACCAGGCAATTATTATATTTATTTATAAGATTTTTGTATCGAAATATTTATGAAACCGAATAATACTACTATAAAATCATTCCAGTTATTCATAGTACAAAATGATGTACTAAGCTATAAGGTCATATCAAGTGAAGTGCAAAGCTATGAACCTACGCATGATTATCATCTGCTTTATACACTTGACCTATGGTAAAGGCGTGCGCGTCGGTGCGCTATATTGTCGTAATTGCACCTTTTGTGAAGCCAGAAGCAGTGCTAGAGCAGTTCTAATCAACCTACGTGTTACGTAAATAGTTCTACGCTAATACTGTTGGAATGTTACGTTATACACTACAATGCGTCCAAGCTGTATGAATCAGTGTAATCCATTTTATATTTTATGTTTATTATAAATATTTTAGGCGGTGGTTTCACTCCTAATTTATAAATAACTAGCTTTTGCTCGCGGCTCCGCCCGCGTGGTTTTCATACAAACTTTCATCCCCTATTTTAGCCCCTTGGGGGTAGAATTTATCAAAATCCTTTCTTAGCGGATGCCTACGTCGTCTGCAGGCCAAATTTCAGGCCGATCCCTCCAGTGGTTTGGGCTGTGCGTTGATAGATCACTATGTCAGTCAGTCAGTTAGTCACCTTTGAGTTTTATATATTTAGATAAATTAAGAAACACAATTTATATTATTCTTTTATTGAAAAGCCGGAATATTATGTAACCTCAAGGCAGCTAAAGATAAATTTGTAAAAATACAAATAGAGAAATGACCTATAACACAGTCACGAACTTATAATATTCTTTTGTTGTAAATGACCTCATACAACAACAAAAACTCTAATCACGTCTACCATAAAGGGGAAATCAAGGAATAGTGAACCTAATAAAAACTATTTAACAAAAATAGAACAGACTAAATAAAATCTGAAAAGCTAAAAATAAAAAAAACACTTTTGAGTCAGTATGGGAGAGCATTTTTTTTTTTATTTGACGAATGAATGACGAGACGAGAAGCTCGCCTGATGGTAAGCGCCACGCCTGCCCATAAAAAGAAGTAACACCACACAGAACTTTGAATTACAAAGCACTGCACGGCACTGAACTGCGCTCGTCATCCCGAGATATAAGATGTTAAGACTCATAATGCCCAGTAGTTTCACTGCTTTTTTGTTAATTCAAATTGGTTATAGTTTATGTTTTGTTTTTCAACGTGTTTTAAGCCGGTTCTATATTTATTGCTAACTTTTAATCAAAGTCTGTTTATAAACGCCGAAGATATTATAGGAACACATGAAACTAAATCTAATATCTAATTAATCTAATCTAAACTGATCATTAGTTTTTGAGAAAACATATTACATACATAAGCAAGGGTCGAATACATAACCTTCTATTTTAAATCATTTAAATTAACTATTCCGTTAATACGGGGTTTAGAATGTATTCTTAGTTTTTGTTAGATTTTATATTAGTCTAAATGACAATACGAGGAGAATTATATTACTAAGTACCTCATAACCGAACTGTAATCGTCACCCCGAGATATAACATTATGCGTAAATCCCAGTAGTTTCCCATTAGCTTTATGTCTTTCAAACCGAAACACAACAGTGCTTAGACCAGTATGCAGCAGTCTGCATGTCTGCATATTTAGCAACAGCATAAGAAGTTTAAGTATGTTTGAAACAAATCTTACAAGAAATATTTTTTTATCATTCAGAACACGTAATTTGTTGAATCATCGCAGTGACTATACAAAAACGTCTTTGGTTGCAAACAACAATAGAGTTGATGATTAACTTCCACTTTTATTATTTTAAATAAGATTTTGTGTTGCAATTATTCACTTTTGGCAAATTATTGAAAATGTCTAAATGTCAGATCATGAAACAAATTACAATAATCTCCATTTATATGAAGAGAGACGTCTGAGATAGGCAAGAAAACCGAGCCATGGTCTAAATAAGACTGTGAGTAAAATTTAAAAAATATGTTGACTATATTTTGTGATTTTTAGTGGTAGCATGTCTGTTATCACCAGCACTACTACCTGTCTTCGTTTTCGGAATTATTTCCCTTAAAACTTATATATGGTATATCGTTTGAGTGTAGGTCGATATCTTATACAAAATGCCTAACTAAAATGCAATCTAAATATTTAAGATTGTGTTAAACATTGGACTCTCTTACTTGTCGAGGGGATTACGAAATAAAGTAGCTACTAGCCGGATAGACGGTCGGTTGAGCAACGCTTTAGTATTTGGGTATAACAGTTTGATTATATATTTATTTAAATATTTCTGACTATTAATAACATACAACAAAAATAAAAAAAATTATATACTTGAAATAAAATTATCTAATACTGACTGACTGACGCAGAGTCAGTGCTATTATAATTATAAGATAAATAATTATAAGGTAAGTGGTGGAGAGCACCGACTCAAAATCGGTCATAAAACAAAAAAGTTAAGCTTAAACGAATCTAATTCCTATTAAATATTATATCAGCACTTTATTTATAAACAGCTTAATAAATAATTGCTGATTAGTATCTAGACCATTACAAAATTAGCTTAAAAAGGAAGTTAAAATCGAGATAAAACATTGCGATGTTGAACAATTGAAATTTAATTTCATCGGGTAATAGAATTTTAGCGTATTGTTTGGTCAATGGTGGCAAGTTGGCGAATTGAGTTCCAGCCTTATATTGTATCTGATATGTTAACGAGACCAGTAGGTTGCTCGCCTGATGGTAAGCGCCACGGCTGTCTATAAACAGAAGCAACAAAACCACACAGATCTTTGAATCACAAAGCACATGGCATTGAATTGTGTTTGTCACTGCGAGACATAAGATGATAACTCTCGTAAAAGCCCAGTAATTACACTGGTTTCAATGTTCTTCAATCCGAAACCTAGAGAGCGGGATACCAATACATAAGAGAGACCTACCACTTCGTACATCATGGCACTGCACTGCGTTCATCACCCAGAGATAAAATGAAAGTTGTCAAATAGCTCGGTAGTTTCACTGTCTTCAATATCTTTAAACGGGAACAGAACAGTCTTTACCCACTATAGCTTGTTGGCATGGTCTGTGAATAAGTATATACTATTTCATAATTCAAGATAGATTCCAATGCTCCAAGACCGCGCCGTCAAGTGTCCATGTATCAAGCTCAATTAGTACGGAACCTAAATAACATGACAATGTTGTTTTACTTATGCACTCGGAATCAAATCAGGAAACCCAGTGTTCCCAAGCTCTACGCAAATGTAATACACACATAAGTTCTTATGTGTTCGTTATTGATTTATTAGTACGTCGACAACTTTAATTAATGTACGATGTAGTTATTTATAGGTATTAAAATGTATAATGGGTCATAATGATTTGCCTCGTAATTGCGTATTTATGCCACAAAATATTTAATAGTTCTACCTACAGATTTTTCTCAAATCTCACTCACGGTATGAATAGAAGAGCAAACAGTCATTGGTACTTCCTCGGTCGAGGTGGCCCATTCATGCTGTAGACTAAACTGTCTAGCATGGCTCTGCTACTTATAAGAATGTTGACTCATCAAAAGTATGTTGAGTATAAGAATGAAGAACTCGACATTTTGATAAACCGAACCAGTTGAACATCGTGATTTGACTGTATATTTGGACGTTGTCTTGTGGTTTAGTAGTCCACATGGTTTGACTTTATAATTTACTCTAATCAAGTCGAAAATGTTTATATGGTTCGATTGATCAAACTATATGGTCGTGACCATACCCCAAATAAACGAACTCTCAATGAGAAATATATTTTCACAGGAGTTTGATTAACTGAGCTATTTATTAAAAATTAGTTTATGCTCGCGAATCCGCCCGCGTGAACCTTTGACGGAATAAAATTTTACGGTATAATAAGTAAGTAGCCTATAACAGACTACCGACTACTAGAGTGATAACTTTTTATGGGAGGGTAAACCGCTTCGTAACGTAACGCGTTATGGCGCCACTCTGTCTAGCTTCCCTTTCTCTCACGCATACGGCAGCAGTAGGCAGGCTCCTCCTCTCTCACTTTAACCCACATTAGTTTAAGTTATCACTTCTGTCGAGCGTCCCGAGACGCACATGTTTTTTTTTCTTTCTGACTAGCGTTGTTCCGGCTTAATGCCGGAGTCCGCATTCACATAATGATTTGACGGATTTGATATAAAGTGGGGCGAACCACCTTCTGACCTCCACAAACCGGAACAGGAACCAAGTTTTGCCGATGTATCGTCTGTTAACCAGCAGAATATACCACGTGCAGGTGAAATCGGCTTTGGGCCAACCCATTTGGTTTGGTTGGCAACCCATTACAATCCATGATAACCACGAATATCTTTCTTTTAAGTTTATGATTATTTATTTTGATTTTTATGGATATAAAGAGCATACTAATATTATAAACGCTAAAGTTTGTAAGTATGGATGGATGTATGTTTGTTACTCTTTCACGTAAAAACTACTGAACGGATTTTAATGAAACTTTACAATAATATAGCTTATACATCAGAATAAGACATAGACTCCTTTTTATCCTGGAAAAAGCAGATCACGCGGGCGGAGCCGCGAGCAAAAGCTTGTAAAGAATATTGTACCCTGTATATAATTATTTGATAAATGCTACGGAATCCTAAGCTTATTTGTGTTAGTTATACCAGTCTACAAACATTTTAGATTATACATATACGAATGTGATATTATTCTACAATGCCAATTATTTAGAACGAAATAATTTAAATAAATAAACAAATGCATATTTTGTTAAACATACACGTGTTACATAACCTTTAAAAAAACTACGCACAACCACCTATTTATTCTAAACGGATATAAAATAGTACTTCAGAATTAAAAAGACACTTAGTTGCATGATATTTGGAGACCTATAAACATATCGTTAGCATTATAGCGTAATGGGTTTTGCTCGCATCTCCGCCCACTGTTTTTTCGGAATAAAAAGTAGCCGCTATATCCTTATTCGGGTCATGGTCTACCTGTGTGCTAAACATCTAAATCCGTTCAGCTGTCAAGGCGTGATTGATTAATATCCATATTCACAAACTCATGAACATACAAACTTTCACGCTTATATTATTTTTAGACAGGAGTTTAAAAATAATCTTACTGTGGGGTCAGGACTATCTATGTGACTGTTGGTTGTATTTATTTATTTATTCCTCTCCGAAGAGGGAAGAAGCATTTATACAAGCCGACATAACTCGGGTGACCACTGATAAACTCACTGCTCGTTGGTGGTCGCTGGTTTTTTGGATTACATTAGGCTTACCATCAGGTGTAGTGCAGTCACTTTGCCGTGCTCAAATAAAAAAAAACTCGCTTTCTGCGTCTGACAGTCTGTTTGTCTGCTTATTTATATTAAACTATGCAACGGATTTAGATGAGGTTTTCCCTGTCATTTAGAGAATTTATTCCGGAAGGTTTACAAGTATAACACGCTGTGTGACACCGATGCTTGGGGTAATGTCGTGAATGTCACCTAATTAATTTTAAATCGTATGCTCTATCTGTGAAAGGTAACATTACAACTTACAAGGAGGTAGGTCCCTCGTATGCGAGAGGCTGTCTGGGTTGGTGACAACAGTGTGTAAGCATTGTTGTGTTTCAATTTGAAGGACATTGAAGTCAGTGAAATTATTGGGCATTATGATACTTAACATCTTATGTCTCGGGGTGACGAGCGAAGTTCAGCGCCGTGCACTGCTTTGTAATTCAAAGATCTGTGTGGTGTTTCTTCTGTTTATGGGCAGGCGTGGTGCTTACCAACAGGCGAGCGCCTTGCCCGTCTCGTCATTCAATCAAAAAAAAAACAACTGCATACTGCAAATGTACTAAACCCGCATTACGTCATCGTCCATCCCGCTGGTTTAGGCGTTCCCTCTCGTGAGGAGGGCTGTGCTAGGAAGTGACACTAATTATTTAATTACGAATTGATGTCAATTACCCATTTAATAGTTTGAAATTTAAATCCATGGCTAGATAACTAAAATATGTAATTGAAAATGGTAATAAAATATTATTTTAAGTAGATAATTATAACGTTTTATCATAACACTTAATGATATTTTATTACTTAATTATTAGTGTGATGAAATATTGTTTTTAAGTGGTCGAGCCACGATGAAGACAGTTTTCTAACAGCATGAATGGGTTGGCTCGATCGGGTTGTTAACGCTGTTAAAATCAACGTGAAGTAGCAGCTTGGTATTATTACGTTTCGTACGGTGAGTGAGATATCCGGAGGCGCAAATTGTGGTTTTATATTCAAGGTTTTATATGCGTACCTACTTCAATATATTCTAGTATTGTGGGTGTTCAATGGAGATCAGTTGACCCACTTGCAGTTTTACCGGCCAATACTATAAACAAACACGTAGCGAAATAATAGCGTATATAGATATTTTTTCGAGTTAGTTAATAATAAATTACTCTATTTCAAGACCTCATTTAGGTTTTAGCATATTTATTAGCATTAAATATGGATTATGATAATAATCTGCTTAGCGACTAAACTGTATCCTTGACGGCAGTAAGATGTGGTCGAAATCTGTTGTGATATAGGTTTGAGTAAGTGGAATTCTGCGTTTGCTGACACATTCATCATTCCGATGTCATGTTGAATAGAAAACGTGATATTACAAGATGTGAAACCGTGTGTCCTATTTTAACCTCCGACAAAAAGAAGGGTGTTATAAGTTTGACTGCTTTATCTGTTTGTAGCATCGTAATGATTAAATGAATGGGCCATTATATGATGTAATCCTATGTTGTATTTCTCAACAATCTCTAATCGTACCCCCTAAATATATTAAGAACAAAGACGGTCTTATTACAAACCGCTACCTTTAAACTAGGTGTCTAACAACTAGTAACATGGTAACTCATACAAACTAATCAATGTAAACCTAGTTTAAAGTTAGAAAATGTTTTGTAATAAGGTCTAAAATGTCACTTTATTGACTTATTATATCATTATTTACAAAAGGCAAATTTTCGTACGAATACACGACGTTTATTAAATATTTTTAGTGGCTAATTGCCGTACTTAGAGACATCAAATAACTTTGCCATTATATAGGTAATTTCTTTGAATTCGATTATTTCCACACTCACAGTTAGTTAATGCTTCATGTTCCGTTATTGAATACAGAAAATGATTTATGCTCAGTTACTGAGTACAAAAATAATCATAATTGACGTATCTGAGAACTAATTTAAAAATTAAATTATTTTGGGAAATAACTTAATGGTTGTTAAAGTTTAGTGACGTCTTTAAGTGCGTCAGTAAATGTGTTTGAGGTTTCTTATGAAAGTCCCGCTGATTTTTATAATTATTTTATTTTACTAAGTTTTGTCCAAGGTTCCACTTGCGGAAACATCTCATTTCTCTTATCAAACCTGACGCTAAGTGTCTCGCCTGCCCATAAACAGAAGCAACACCAAAATAACCAATTATGAATTTCTGCATGTTACTGAACTGCATCTATATATTCGAATAAAAAAAACCGTCTTCAAAACACGGTGGTGTTTTTTGTTGAATAGCTTCACAAAATCCTCCATAATTAGTTATCAAATCCTAACCAAATTCTTCAAAGGAAAAAAAGAACCATTCTGAGTGCCATTAAAGTCGATAAGACGACAAGAATCGGCGAAGCGCAAGGGCGGTTCAGGCGGCAATCCAGAGCACACTCAGTATCCCCAAAAACAAACGAACAGCGTAGAGAGATTTTGTTTATGGACCAGATCCAGCGCTCGTTCTGGTAGCGCCAATTGGATCGAAAGGCTGATGAGTCCGGCGTTACCGTATTTTCTCTCCCAAGTCTCCCGAGGTTAAGAAGGTATGCGTGAATAGGATTTTCCCCGCGGGGAAATACTCGAACGGGTTATTACCCGTTCCTATTCCTATTACTTCAGTTTTCTTTAAATTGCCGCCAACGTCTTTTTTAGGATTTATAGCTTTATAATCAATTAGCTGTTGCCCGCAAGGGTAAAAGAGGTTCTTTTACCCTTAAATGTACATTTCCAAAAACCTTTCTTACATTACACAAACCCCTTACATTACGAAACTATTACTTTTGTATATCTGTAGTACCCTAGTGAGTAAGTGAGTGAGAAACTGAGTAAGTGAGTGAGCCGTGTTTCTATTTTAATTATATCATAGACAAAGAGAATATAACTTTAATCATGGATAGATAGATTATTGTCTGCGCGATGGATTAACTCTTCTTTAACATGTAGTGCCTGATCTTGACTTGTATTTTAAAATCACATACCTAATAACATATTATTATTAATAATTTACATTATTATGTTTCAGAGAACCAATAAACGAGCTAAATAATAACGATGTTTACGTGACAACCGTATCCATCTACCAACAGTATTTGAACACTAATATTTCTGTTTAATTGCGACATCTACATTATAAATTTAGAATCATTAGAACTCTAAAATGCTGTATCATTTTTTTATATTTTTACCTAGTTTATATGAAAATATTATATTATTAAAAGTGTATTTCTGCTCATTTATAATAGATTAATAGTATATATACGTTTTTTATATAAAAAATATTTTATTCATTCCGCGATCAAGCGTCATCTATTGTACAGATTTGAAATTACGTTAATTTTCATAATGTACAATACTTGTTAGTTTAAGATATTGTCACTAGATAGAGTTAATATACATATTGTGTTCACAATACAATCCAGAGAAATATTTTTAGTATTGATACTAAATAGCGATTGTCAAGTGTTAACCAATTAATTTACCTCTGTTATTAAATAATTTTATCGCTCTTGGTGGTCATTTTTTAATGAAATGTAATTATATTATTAAATATACACATACGAACGTTAAATTAAAGCAAAAACCAGTGATAAAATAAATGTGCAGTATTCCGTTTTAGATGGTATGTATTGTTAAAATGGTTTTGATTTAACTTGGTACCTAGTTATTTAAATATTACACCTATTTCTGAATCTGAAGCATGTAATTCTACAATCCCGGGAGCTTCCGGGTGCAGATAAAGGTAAATGACCTGCGTTTTACTTACATCTATGCGCAGTTGTGTTCGATGCGCGGTGCATTCGGTAACCATGACAACAAACCCTGGGTGGTGAGAGGCAGTACCTACCGAGTGCATTTCTCCTTTACAATAGTCCACACCCACCACCACCCATTCTTAATTATATTTGACATAACTGAATCAACCACCAATTTATCAGTTTATACCTAATAAAATCATGTACCCGCCACATGTCGTTGCAATGTCACGTAAAGAAAAAAGTGGAAAATTTCATCATAATCGTATTATGTTAGGAACACATGTTACATTATAAGTATGTACTGACATAAGTACAAAGATTTTAGGCAAGAATCTTCGTGTGTTTACGCAGGATAACTCACAAAAATTTCATCACAATCCGATGAATGGTTTAGGAATGTATTGAGGACAAACATATTATGAAGAAACTTTTATTGTCATTTGTATCACTTTTGCCCTATATGACTAGAATCACCATCTACCACGTCGTGGGAATTAGGTCGGTGAAATGTGGATGTATTAATTACGCCTCTGTTATTTTTATAGCAGACGACGCCAAACGAGCAAGTGGGTCACCTGATGGTAAGTGACTTCCAATGCCCATGAACATTCACATTAACAGAAAAAAGATGAACGCGGTGTCGATATTTTAAAGGAGAGGGATAATTAAGAGTTTGAGAAGGGGAGAGGGATCTGGCTCACTCTTCGTACGAAACGCAACTGCAACCTACTGCTACTGCTTCACGCTGCTTCTCATAAAGGAAGTGGTAACAACCCAGTCGAACCCGCGCGGCGGTCGGCAAGGGCGCCGATGTGACAACGCCGAACGCCGCAGCGCGTTTTTGTATAAAAATAAATAAAATAATTAATTAAGAATTCAATAAGTATTATGATTAGTTATCTCACTTACCTACTGTTAATTAACATTAATCCTTTTGGATACGTCGCACACACTTAAAAAATGTTTATTTTAATTTTTTGTTTCTCCTCCAATCAGAGTTCTTTTAATATATTAAAAGTATTAAATAAACCTTTTTAATCTAGTAGGTTCGAAGAAAGTAGGCTGTGACACACAGAACTTTAAATTACAAAGCACTGTATGGAGTGTGACTGCGATCGTTACACGGAGACATAAGATCTTTAGTCGCATAATGCCCAGTAATTTCAGCTTCAATGTCCTTAAAACCGAAACACAACGGTGCCTACACACTGCTGCTGCTTGATAAAAATAGTCAGTTTTATCAACCAACGGTCTCGCATGCGAGGGACCTACCACCATGTAAATGAAATCCTGGAGCGAACGAGTTAGTCAATCAGTCGAAATACATATAATATTATCTAGTACTACTAGCTTTTCCTCGCGGCCCCGTCCGCGTGACAAGCCTTTTGTGGGATAAAAAGTAATCCAGATCATGGTCTACCTACGTGCCAATTTTCATCCAAAACATTTCAGCCGGAGTGAAAAGCCACTTTCAGGAGTGATTCACTAACAATCATGCAAAGGACATTGTCAAAAATGGCCTATGAATCAACACGCATGAAACATTTACTATAATTATTATTATTATTTATAATGTACATTATAATTATTTCAATAGAACGGACACTTCTTAATTTCAAAAACAATTTAAAAAGTATTCACTTCCGTCATAGTCCTCGGTATTATAATTTTTGGTTCAAATTCGGGTTTTTAATAGGCAAAGGTATTGTAGCTCATACAGCCAAGTCTTTGTAACAGCACTCTTAATAAGAGTTTGACACAGACAAACGTCAGTATTCTCAAAACTCAAGTGTTGAGAATACTGACGCTTGTCTGTGTAATTAAAAACCATTATTTTATTTACCATCATTATGGTTTTTAGTCACAAACAGTCCGATATGATGTCGCGGAACCATACGGCTTGTCAAAAAGATTTTTTTTTATTTATTTATGGCTTCGCATTGTTATGCATTTCGCCAATGACAAGTGTAATTTATTCTCAAGTCTTCACAAGATGAAAGATGAAATATCGGTGTGGAAGTTTTCAAGGACTTGTTGGAGTTTTGGTGTGCATTCTTTTTTTCAGTACGATACTTAATTCACTTATTTCAATATTTCCATACACTGTCCATCGCCGTAAATGTTTATTGCACAAATCCACACCACTTTTATACAACAAACACAACATTAAACTAGTTTTTGAAATAAATTAAAATCAGCGATGAACCGCACTGTCAGAATTCCCGCCAAAACTCCGTCAAAATGAATTAACAGATGACAACATTTGACATTTGATAGTATTTATTGGCCTAATTATAACCTCAAAATCCGAAAGTATTTGATTTATTTTTCGGAATTCTCAAGTGTCCGTAGTTTTAATTTAGTTTCAATCAAATATATACATTATTTAAAATCCAAAAAGTAAATTCACCTCCCTGTTGGTTCTTAGGCCAACTATGTATGGACGACGAACAATGTCCTTTACAAACTCACAAACATCCCAAATTTCACATTTTTATTAGTAGTAAGATAATACCTACTTATGTTCCCACTTATAATATGCACATTGAAGTAGATGTACACGAATCACATTAAAATGAGACGTAATATTCGGTAGTTAGGTTGCGCAACGAGACATATAGGGCTAGGGCTCGCGGGGGAAATCAATACATCTCTCCAATTCCCTAGGTAACGCAACACATCGATGCACTAGCGCCACATTTGTGCAATCAGTTAAACTCATCAGCCAAGCAATCTGTTACTCTCCGCAAACATTAGCATTTCTTGTCTTCGCGGGATAGTGTGTCAACAGGTGTTAGTTCAATATTTTTAATGATTAGTGCTACCGTACCGATGGAGTTAGGAGTTTACGTATTTGTGGATTAAGACAGCGTGAGTACTTTTGTCTCTTTGTCTGTACAAAAATCTATTTCATAATTAGGCGCTAGTAAATTAATTTTTATATTAATCGATATTTCTTTAAATGCTAGACCAATCGTATCTCGGGCAAATTTATTCTTGTATAAACATAATATTATTTTAGCTAAAGTCCCTTTTTCAATAATTTGAGATAAGAATCGAACCCCGGGTTACGCGTTTCTTACTCTACGCGCGTTACTACTCGCTTGGTTTTTATTTCTTGCACGTAATAAGCTTTCTTCAAGTCAGTTGACTAAGCTTTTTTACCATCATATCATGGAAACCGTTTGTGTAATAGTATAGTATAGAGCAATGTGGTTAATCTCGCAGTTAGGATTGCTAATATGGAGTAACAAGCTTGCAACCTGGAGATGTGCTATTTAGCCAAATCGAACGTAAAATTTACCCACCTAAATGGAATCTTGTTATTGTATCAATGAAATTATATCTATTCAGTCCCGCACGCACAGCAACATGACTACTAGGCTTAAAAACATGATCGTTAAATCTAAGTGACCTATTATCCGAGATAATATATGTACTCGGCACCAATCGAAAAATTAAAATGTTGAAATCTGAAGCTACATCTATCTGACGCCTCAATGACAGAGTACTTAACCTTACACTCGTAAATTAGGCGTTATTTTGAAAATTTAGAGAAGTCGCCAAGTATGTGCAGATTTAAGACGCAACGATACGTGAACATGATTGGGGTCCAGTTTTCGTGATACGCTTTGATGAAGGTATTAAAAATATATAAGGCGTGTTAATTTAAACAGTTTTTAGCTAGTAAACATTTTAGCGTGTTGTCAAAGATAAATGCAAAACTGGCTGTTTAAAGTTGCTAAACACGTTTAGTGAGGGCATCAGCTGTTCTGTCCGTTTTTGTACTAGTTAAAACGTATTGTATAGGTATTATTAGCTAGGTTAGGATGGATTTGTTTGCTGACTTTTTGTTTTCTGATTATAATGACGAAGTTATCGAATACATAACTATACCCAAGTTTTTCCAAGAACTGATTAATGTATCACTTTTTAAGCGAAAATAGATAGAAACTGTGTTTTGAGTTATTTATGTTAACACTTATCAGGCCGAATAAATAATCCGCCTAATTCTAAGAATTAAAAAGCGTTATCGATTCGCGCGCATTGGCGAACCTAGTGGCGCCCTCTACTCACTTGTATGGAGGCTTCATTGGCTGCACACGGAAACTAGTTGCGATTTTTCATCCGCCCGCGAATTTTTCTGTTTTGCATGTATCATTCTTGTACACAGACAGTAGTGTTATTAGTGAATCGTTAGTGGTAATCTTTAAACTACAGGAGCCTCCGGATTTATTGATCCACGTTATCAGTCATTTTGAAACCTTTTGAGGAAATTTTCACCGCCCGATAAAAGCTTCATTTGATTTGACAGGTACCAAGTGTATGAATACTGTATTGTTTAATACGGTAGTATTTAAATAGTTGAATTATCTTATCTTGACGCATTATCGTTATATAACAGTTATTATGTAGGAGTGTCCAGTTTACTACATAATTCAAATTGTAAGTGGTGGTACTACAAGGTGGTAGGTCCCTCGTATGCGAGAGTCGGCCGTCTGGGATGGTATCACCGTTTTGTCTATTTCTGCCGCCAAGCAACTGTGTGTAAGCACTGCTGTGTTCGCTTAGAAGTACATTGAAGCCAGTGAAATTAGTGGGCATTCACATCAGTGCCATGCAGTACTTTGTAATTCAAGGTTCTGTGTGATGTTCCTTCTGTTTATGGGCAGGCGTGGCGCTTACCAGCAGGCGAGCGCCTTGTTCGTCTCGTCATTCAATCAAATAAAAAAAACTTGGAGCAATTATTTCAATGCTCATTTAAAATGAACTATATTATGATGTAATAATTATAAAATACTAGCTTTTCCTCGCGGCTCCGCACGCGTGATCTCCTTTTTCCGGCATAAAAAGTAGCCTATGTTTATCAGGGATAATGTAGGATTCTAATGGTGGAAGAATTTTTCAAATCGGTCCAGTAGTTTTTAAGTTAATTCGTTACATACTGAAATACAAATATTTCTTCTTTATAAATTGATAATAATGCATTAATTCCGACCAAATTTGATTACCATAGCAACGGAAGCCTTCAAATATAAAAAAAATTGGTGTGTGTCGTGGGACACCAGGTAGGAACGAAGTTCCTTCGGCTAATGTAGAATCGACACAAATTGCAAAAAATTCAAATTATCAACTAAAATAACAAAATATGTCTCTTTATTTTTGTTTGACAACATAAAATTACATAGAAATAGAATAGAAAAATAGAAATAAAAACTTATTAATTTAGACTTAGACTGGCTACTAAACGGTGGACGGCCGTGTTCTATAATCAAAAATTCAAATTCAAATTTCAAACCGCGTCTACATTTCCAAATGTCATAAGTTTCACACCCATCTGTTTTATTAACGGAATTTCGACTTTAACTTTGTGTGCTAGATATCAAACTGATTATGCGACTGTCGCGCCTGCACACGTCTCATTTAACGGTTTTATTCCACGCATTTTTTCCACGCATTTTTCTTACGGTTTTACTATCACATTTTTTTCAGTTCGGTCACGCAGCGAAATCCCTATCCCCTCCAAGCCTGCCGTAAGGAACTTCGTTCCAATAATTTTCCCCGTTTTTGCAACATTTTTCACTGATGCTTCGCTCCTAATGGTCGCAGCGTAATGTTATATAGCCTAAAGCCTTCCTCGATAAATGGACTATCCAACACAAAAAGAATTTTTCAATTCGAACCAGTAGTTCCTGAGATTAGCGCGTTCAAACAAACAAACAAACAATCAAACTCTACAGCTTTATTATATTAGTATAGATAATATTCCTATCATAAAGGGGGAAAAGATTTTACTCTTTAAAAGTTCATTTTGCTATATGATTTTTGATATAGATGTGACAAAGTGGAAGTGTATCCTTTAATATTTGATCACGGTAGAATTTTCTTTGTAACTTACAATCTTTGTTAAAGTTATTGAACAGATAATTTTGTCATAATTTTAAATTTGGAAACTCTTGCTCTTTTTTCAAAAGAAAAAGTAATACGCGGACAAATTAACAGACAGAAAAGCAACATGCCGATTATTGATTTACTATATTATTAAATTAAGTTATATTTTTTATAATACATCCGACAGTCATACAGTCATTACTAAGTAAACCTGTATCAGGATATCAGGAACTACTAAGGACTTATGGTCTCACGACACCCAGAACATTTATTTATATTTACATACACCCAGAACCCAAACAAACATTTGTTTCGATGCAGTGATCGAACCCGCGGCGTCTTATTACACATGGCTACTCACCCGCTGCGCCACGAGGGTTGTCAAATTATGATAGCCGCGCCGCGATGTTTTAATGAACCGTTTTAAGGCTGTTTTATGACAGCTGTCATCATCGCTAAAAGGAAAAATTGTGATATAATATAGTTACAACTTACATGGTGAACGGCAAAAACAAACTTAAACTATGCAAACGATAGCCTCCATGGCGCAGCGGGCGGGTGGCCGGCTACGAAGCGAGAGACCGTGGGTTCGATTCACGCACCGAGACAAATGTTTGTGTGATCGACAAATGTTAGTTTCGGGTCTGGGTGTTGTGGGGCCGCAAGTCCCTCGTAGTTTCTGATACCCACGGTACAGGTTTAACTACAGTTATCCCGCACTAGTACACACGGTACTAGTGCGGGATCAAGGCTATGTGTGTGACTGTTGGGTGTATTTATTTATTACCCACGACGGAACGGAGACGGTATATGCGTCACTATTTTAAATTATAAAATAAAAATATTAATAAGTAAACTATAAAAACTACAAAAATTGTTCATTTAATGGTAGCCCCGATGGTGTGAGAACTTTACTTAAATTATCTCTCGTCACATTAATTATTTAAGGCGGGTTTTTTTTAAATTATTTTATCCTTTTTCAATAACATTTTAACCGTCGTGGGTTTTTTATTTTTTTTTTAATTTAAGCCTTTTATATTTATAATCTTGAACTAGGTTTGTGAATATTGCGTATTGCAAACATTAGGTTACAACTCTAGAATTATAATTAGTACACGTAGATTGTTTTCATCAAAGTATACAAGATCTCCATTCACAAACAAACAACGCTATCGATGGATTCAATTTATCTATACGAATATTTAGTTCATAATATACAATGCGACAAAAACCATAAAAAAATGCTTTGTTTAAGTGTATCAACTCGCAAAGTAAAAAGGCAATGCAATGCATGCCTCATAGCGCTATTAAAATATAAATTGAGATATTAGGTATTCTGGCATATATACACTATTGGGGAATATTTTTTTTATTGCCTTGATACGACGGCAGTCGAGCAAGCGACCCGCCTGATGGTAAGCGGTCACCACCGCTCATGGACATCGGCAATGACAGGGGCACAGCCAAGCCGCTGCCTACCACTGAAGAAATACTCTTTTTAAGCCTCGTTTAAAGAAGGACATGTCATAGCGCTCGGGACACCGAGGTAGGGAGTTCATTCCAGAGCTTACATGTGAGCGGAATAATATTACATTGTACTTATCTAATTATGATGTGTTATGTTCGCAGATAGCGGGAATAAAATAGAAATGACAGAGCTGTAAAATCCTACTACAGAGATGACTCGCAGCATCAAGGATGTGGCCCTAGAGCCGCCGGAATCGGAATCATCATCAGACGATTCGTTTTCGCCTCCTTCAACACCACCAGCACCTCCGACGCCACCACCACTGCCACCGCCTGCGTCGCCGACACCATCGACGCCATCAACATCGTCGTCATCGACCATGTCATCACCATCGCTAACACCAACACCATCGCCCCCGTCAACTCCATCAAGGTCATCAACTCCGCAGACATCGTCCACGTCAACGTCAGTGCCCACACCGTCGTCACCAGCTGCATCGTCGATGCCGTCAGGATCATCATCGCCGTCGACACCGACCTCGTCACTGTCAATTTCCCCGCCAACGCCCAAGTTATATATTCTGGCTGCGGCATCAGCGTTTGTAACACCATCAACGTCCAAGTAAGTAGAATATTGTATGTTTATGCGTGTGGCCCAAAGCGGTTGCAAATAATTGTTTTTTTGTAACTTCGACCAATTTGATCTTAAATTTATATTTTATATTTATATTTTAATTTAAAGTTCTGAGTAGTGCTGCTACTATTACTGTTAATAGGCAGGCGTAGCATTTACCATCACGCGAGTGACCTGTTCATTTCCTCATTCAGGTGATAAAAAATATTATAATGTGTACATATATAAAAATATTATAATCTTATACATAATGCATACAATAATTATTTGTTAGAGAAACGAAAAAAAATATGAACACTCTAGAATGAAATCTAGACATACTTGTGATATGTAATTACTGCGCTATATTCTTGTCTCATTAAATATTCACATAATACGACGTAGAATTCACGATAAAGTATTTGCAATTTCGCATTTTATACTACATAATACGGTTAAAACAGACTGTTCAGCTGTTAAAGGTTTCATATTCCATTAAGGTATTATACCAGGGGAAAACGCATTCGTGCAGTAAAGTACAATACCCACTTAGCATTTTCTTCGAAATGAAAGCAAACTGTTGTATTGTGGATCTATCCATTGTAGTAAAGTAGTATGCGTATGTCATCTAGTCGTGTTAAAAATACCAATGGATGATAAACAATTGAAATGCAATGGGAAACAGCATTATTGATAAAATTCGGCAAAATGAGGCATTATTTCGAATTAACAAGCCAATTGGAATCGATTGTTCATCTTCCGAATAAATTGTATCTTTCAGAAAACACGTTAGTACAATCGTTTTAGGAAGTATTAAATAAACTTTAGATACGCTTATCCGTATGCATATATAAGGTAATTTAGTATGTTGCAGTCTTATAATTTATCTAAAAAATCAGTTTTGGGTATTGAAAATATGAACTTATAAAACTTTCTTACTTATTTTTCTTTGAAATGCCAGCGATGTTAAGGAAAGGTCCTGATTAAGGCCAGGATATACACACGCACACACACATACAAGGAGAGGGAGTTTTAAAATAAATTAGCCATTTCAAATAAATTAAACCTAGAGGCCAATTATTTAAAATTAATTGAACCTAGAGGAAGACTAAAACGTACAACATACACACACAACGTACAGAAAAAAAGAACAACATTTTCTACTTCGCCTCAAAGGCTAGTTAAAACTGCGCAAATATTTAGGCGGTTGCAAACACAAGTTAAAACGCGTCAGTTACAGAATCTAGCCTTTGGCTAGCAGAGGCGTATTTCGGTGTATATTCAGAATTCCCATTTTGTACATGTAAAATTAAAAAATTGCCTTTTAGAATAAGGAACGTTTAATATTTGCAGGTGATTGATATTTAAATATCGTGCATTATAAGCACTGATAGCAATTTCAAGATAAACCGAAAACTCGTTTGCTGGTAAAACCAGCATCATTATAAATAGTATTGTCAGGCAATTTACTGAACGCGACTTCAAACTGAAGGACGATAACTATCTAATTTAAAAAATTTAAGTGACTGTTGATTTTATATCATAGGCATCGTCGAATTAATTTATTAATATGTAAGAAGATTAATAAGTATCATGGAAATGTTTATTTTGACGTTTTTTGGAAATTCGCCAAGAGAAAGATAAGTTACACAATTATGTATGTAACCCAGGCGGATTATACTCTAATATGACTAATATAAAAAACAAGTAAGGGAAATTTAACAATAAATCTTATTATTTGTAGCACTTCTTTATTTGCGTCTGAGCACTTGAAACCTTATTTACCCTTTTGTTGATTGATTAGTTTTCTCGAAAAAGATTATCCAGTACTCGTGCACTTGCGAAACTATTTAATATACTCGTATGCAGTTTCACAAAACTTTAGCGCAAGCAGCATTCCCAAGTTTTCCTATGAGTTTAAAACTGATCTGGCGTTAAAGTTTTTTTTATTAATAATATATATATATAAACTTTTTAAGGCTACACTATGATTTGTCGGTTTAGAATACTTCTGACCTGGCCATTCTAGAGAATAAATATATAGAATGATATATAAAATGGATTAATCGTAATAAATCATCAGTAAAAGCAGCGTAATATTTCAGGTTTATTTTGCAGCAATGCTTAAAGGCTTTTATTTGGAGCTTAGTCCTAACATAAGCTGTGCTACATTGAGTTACAGCACAATTGATTTTATGGAACAGCCTTTTTGACAAAGGATATTTAACTACATCTCCTGGCAGACCTTTGAGGTCTTCTTTCGTTTCGACATTGAATAACCGTCTGTTGCTCTATTGGAATAGAAAGCACTTTTTAGGTATCCCTAGTGGACAATCCTCTGTTAATAACACTTGCCGTTTTGTATTATCAGCTTGCTAAGCCGACATACTTATTTCGCTTATGTTGTCAATTATATTTTGATATACAGGGTTACTTTTAAAACACCAACAACCACGCAGGACTAGATAGATAACCTCATAAGGAACAACTTTTGTTCTACGACTTTGATATTTGTTATATTTTATTTTCATACGAAAATAAGTATTAATTTAATATCTGACTTGAATGTTTATAACTCTACGTGCATCGCAAAGATTACGTAAACAAACCCTTGCGAAACGTGAAGAAGGGGGTGCAGCGTTAGCGTTAGCGTTTTTGAACTTGACCCGTTCATCTAGCCGCCAGTGGTCTGTCATTCAATATTTTTGAAGTTATACTTCTTTAGGCGCGTTATGAAAAAATGATGAGAGTGAAATTTTAAGATGCGCGCGCACCTGTGACACAAAAAATTAACAGTATGAAGTTAGGCGCGTTAAGAAAAAATGATGAGAGTGAAAGTAGCCGTAATTAATAAACAAATGACGATTTGGACAAAGAAAAACTCTTTAGGTTTTTTCTTATTCGGAACATGTTGCCGTAAAAAGTACCAGGCTCGCATAAACGCGAAGAGAGTAGAATGTACTTCTATCATGTCAAGTGGATATGTTGATATAAATTAAAATACTTTTATTTAATATAATTAACACTAAATATTATTAAATTATTAATGTTACGATATTTCATCGTTGTTGTGAAGACTTGAGAATAAATTACACTTGTCTTTGGCGAAATGCATAACAATGCGAAGCTTAAGAGTGTTGTTACAAAGACTTGGCTGTATGAGCTACAATACCTTTGCCTATTAAAAACCCGAATTTGAACCAAAAATTATAATACCGAGGACTATGACGGAAGTGAATACTTTTTAAATTGTTTTCGAAATTAATAAGTGTCCGTTCTATTGAAACTATGAATCAACACGCATGAAACATTTACTATAATAATAATTATAATGTACATTATAAATAATAATTATTATTATAGTAAATGTTTCATGCGTGTTGATTCATAGGCCATTTTTGACAATGTCCTTTATAATTTATATATGTGCTAATAAATTATATTCAGTAGTGATTTAAATTGAATATTTTGATTGATATTACTTACTATTTGTGAATATTAGTGAAAAAAATTGTGCTTATATACTTTTTCAAGTGCTCCAATATAATTGAGGTTAACTATCCGTATGTATTATTTATTGATATAAATTAAAATACTTTTATTTAATATAATTAACACTAAATATTATTAAATTATTAATGTTAAATACTTATTATTGGTTATTTAATATTCACAAAATAAAGAAATAAATTTAATTAAACATTTAATAAAAAGTTTGTGATAAAAATTAAAATTGAACATCAAATAATAATATTAATTTTTAATATTTGCTATTAAATTGAATAAATAACAAAGAAGTATAACTTCTCACGCGCGTACATAAGTACACGCACCCATTTTTTTTTTTTTCATGTACATTATGTCCGAACTCGTAGAACAAAAGTTGTTCCTTATGGGGTTAGCTATCTAGTTGTTGGTGTTTTAAAAGTAACTCTGAATATAAAATATTTTTACAGCACAACAATTGATAATTTTTGTGACGATTCTGAGTTTTTACAGATTGCTTTTACAATTAATTTTGTTTCAGTATTGTAACATCCAGATTATAATATGGGTTATGTATGTATACACGTGTTAGGTGGACAGACGACCTGATAAAGGTCGGAGGAAGTCGCTGGATGCAGGCCGCTTCCAACAGGTTGGTCTGGAAATCTTTGGGCGAGGCCTATGTTCAGCAGTGGACGTCCTGTGGCTAATGATGATGATGTATACACGTATGTGTAGAGTTAGCTAACCAAACTGTCAAGTACACCAGTATATTGTCAACCAATCAGCATTTTCGCTTGTCCCCGCGCAACTATAGAATATGTGGCGCTCACCTCTCCCTCAGCCCTCTGCCTGACACAAGTACAAATTTTGAAAAATTTGTGATGAATCGGATACAGCATTTACTTTCTTTCACAGTGAACTCCCGTACGACTTCCCGAGAATCACAACAATCTCTTGTGTTCCAACTTTCGATTTTACTTTGCCCGGGTTCAAAGTTTTCGAAGAATTGAATGTCTTTTAAGCAGAATATGTATTTGGCATGCCATTATAGTTTTCAAGTCGCGTCTTTGAACATCGGCTTCAGACTATTAGCCAAAGAATATATTATTAAAATTGTGCTCAATAACTTATATTTTACATTTTGTTTTTGCGCATGCACCCGGTAAGCGACGGTGTTCTAGTTACTATACAAGGTGGTCCCTCGTAAGCGAGAGGCTGTCTGGGTTGGTACCACCGCTTTGTCCATTTCTGTCGCCAAGCAACAGTGTAAGCACTGTTCCGGTTTGAATGACATTGAAGCCAGTGAAATTACTGGTCATTATGAGACTTAACAACTTATGTCTCGGGTTGAGGAGCGCAGTTCAGTGCCATACAGTGCTTTGTAATTTAAAGTTCTGTGTGGTGTTGCTTCTGTTTATGGGCAGGTGTGGCGGTTACCATCAGGCAAGCGCCTTGCTCGTCTCGTCATTCAATCAAATGAAAAAAAATCTTTGAAACTTAATTTTATTACATCGTCTCAAAGCACAATGTTTACGTTCTATTCCATCATCCAGTATAATAACTCTATGTACAGATTACAGGCATGAGTGAGTGCATATATGCCTTGTTTCATACCTACATAATATTATACAAACTATATTGCGGTTTCCAGTTAATTAATCATAGTCAGTTCCTGAAGCTATCCTTTTTCGTATTACACGTAGTTTATGTTTCGGTCTTTAATATAATATGCTTTAAACTAAACTAAACTAGCTTTAACAAAGAATAAAATAAACATTTGTTTGTATAAACTAATGTTATCATTTATATGCACACATTAAAATAAACTGCATTGATTTTGTGTATGTGTAAGTATGTATATACCTATGTTCTTCAAAAAGTTTAAAATAAAAGGCAAAATTAAAAAATATTGAAAAAAAAACCCACGATGGTTAAAATTTTATTGAGAAGGATAAAATAATTAAAAAAAACCGCGACGTAAATAATTAATTTGACGAGAGAATTTACGTAAAATTCGTCGGGGGCTGCCATCACTATTTTAATTATAAATTAAAAAATATTAATAAGTAAACTATAAAAACTAGAAAACTTGTTCATTTAATGGTAGCTACCACCTAGTGGTCGTGAGTCAAGAATCTGTTGAAGCGTTCTCGTAAATAACAGTTTTCTGTGTTTTTACCTCGCTTGTGTCTTACAAGAAAATGTCCCCATTCAAACAGGGCTCTAAAAGCACGTGGCTCTATAATAAAGTCATAACACTTACCATCTAAATGGGGCTTTAGTCTTGACAATTCTGTGATAACGTTTTAAACCACCACTAGTATTAGTAGTGCTATTCTTTCTGATATTAGAAGTCTATTCAATGGATGTTAAGATTGAGCTTGTAAAAGATTAATGGAAAAACAATCGTAGTGCTGGTGGGAGGATACTTGTATCCGACCGGATAGCGACCACCGTACACTGGTGCGAAGAACTGCCATAGTGGCCCACCTTATGTGGTCTTCCAGGGTCAGCCAGTGTATATCCGGTTCTCCCCAGGGGGCTTGCCCCTGGTCCTAACCCTTTTCCCATCCCTTTTTCCTTCCCCTCCCCCTTGGCCCTTTGGCAGGCCGGCATGATCTTGCCGACCTACGATGGACACATTATTTATCGTTGGTCGACACTATTCTTGGACTGCGCTACACTTACCATCAGGTGTAGCGTAATCACTTTGCCGAGCCAGGATAAAAAGTGTTTTTTATTTTGCAACTATGTAATGATTATAACATTATTTGTTTACCTTAAATC
The DNA here is from genome assembly GCA_949126905.1 of Amorpha juglandis. Lineage (NCBI taxonomy): Eukaryota > Metazoa > Arthropoda > Insecta > Lepidoptera > Sphingidae > Amorpha > Amorpha juglandis. The sequence continues at coordinate 12,963,191 of OX421367.1, forward strand.
AATTATTAAAGGTCTCTATTTACCTTCAGCGGTCAGGTCAGGGATGATATTTCTCCTGGTTATCACGAGGTTATCGCGACTTTAGGTCTCGCCACACGGCTGTGAACATTTATTAGCGATAAGTTTTCAGTTAGCCCTGTTTTACCAACGTTAACGGATGTAGGTCTAACATCATTAATGCCAAAAGTGTCATTTATTATGTAGAGATAAACATCTACTTTTTGCACACGGCTCCGTTTGCGTGGGAAACTTTCCTGTTATTTTTCCTGCATAAAAGTAGCCTATGTTCAATCCATAAAGTATAAGCAAAATAGTCATTTCAACAGTTGAACTGATGCTGTGTTTAAGAAAAAAACACTAACTAAAACATTCAAAACCTTTTCCTATGAAAATATTAAATCTAGATAGGTAAATTATCTTGGGATCTGATTTGAAAAATATCTTTACTTGTGAGCTTCGATGATAAATAAACGTATATTAAAAACGAAGTATAATTTTTCGCAAAGCATACGAAACTCGACCGTCGCCAGTTGACAGTTATGGTGGTAACCGCCCCACTCCCACGGGCCACGGCCTGCGCATACTCACTACTCGACGGCTAATTAGTTAAGTGTGAACACGGCTCAAGACTGCCCTTTATCAGTCGCCGGCTAACTACGTACATCAAGTGCACGGTGTTACGGCCAGATAAAGGATAAATTTGCAGTTTGTTTATACGTTGCATCGTAGTGCGGTGCTAGCTGCGAGCGAGGTGCGTCAGTGCGCGCGGCGTGCGTCCGCCGGTGCACGCGTGCATCCCAGCTGCGCAATATTAGCTTGTCCGTCGCGAACCAAGTACCATGACCGATTGGTCGCCGGTGCAGCGCGTGTGGCCCAAGCGCTACGAGGCCTACCAGTACGATATGTTCCCAGGTTATCAACAAGTGCTGCCTGATACCGTGCCAAATAACTTACCAGTGCAACAGCGTGTACAGGAATGCCAGAGTAAGCCGGTAACACAAAGTTTCCCGCTGCAGCAGAGCTTGCCGTCGTCGAATTTATTGTCGCCGCAATGCTTTATCGAGCAGCCAAACATGCCGATGCCGCAATATTTACCAATGCCTGAGGGATATCCTGTAGCACAACATTCGGTGATGCAGGACCATCCTATGGTACAGTATATGCCATCCTATCAGAGCCAACTTTCTCAAAGTTCACCGATGACACAAAATACTAATAGATCGTCGACCTTGTCGTCTCCGGAATGCATGATAGATCTTGCGAGTGTACCTTTGCCGGATGACAAACGGTTACCGCAAAATGTACCACTACTTGAAGATGTGTGTATGCCACAATACAAGGAACAACCATCAGAATACTCAATGCCATCCACATCGGATCTCGCCTTGTTACTGTCTTCACCTACGTCACTGCCGTCGACTTCCATGCCTACACCGCATTCTTTACATCCTCTGCAGAGACCGTGAGTATTTATTGTTACTACAATTAATGAATGAACTAAATGTCGCCGGTTTCCTTGTTTACGGGTTTGTCTACACAATATTTCCACAATTTTTGCTGTTGGAATGCAGTCGAGGCTACCCGCGGAAAGGAGAGACGTTCTTTTCATGACATGAAATTACTGGTGTTTTTTAAGAAGGCTTTTGTTGTAAAGTTGATTGTTTGTATGACTATTTTTAGCAAGTTAGCAAAGTTAATTAATTATTATCACACAGTAATCTATGCGTCGCAATACTTTATGTATTGGATTTTAGAGTGGTAGAGCCACGCTGTAGACAGTTTTGTCGAGAGGACATAAATGGGCCGGCTCGACCGGGTCGGCACCACTGTCTCACTTAATATTGACGTAAAGTAGCGGCTTGCTACTGCGTTTCATGTGGTGAGTGAGATATCGGGAGGCTCGCATTCCCCTACCCTTCCCAATCCCTTAATTTAAGGTTGGCAACGCGCCCATGATTCTTCTGGTATTGTGGGTGTACATGGCGGTGGAGATCACTTACCACCAGGTGAACCACCTGCTCGTTTGCCGGTCTATGCTATAAAAAAATATTAAAGCTATGTAGACAGTTTTGTCTACAGCATGAATAAGTCAACTCGAGGTTAGTACCACTATTTTACAAGCAACCCGTCTCGGAATGAGGGCTTATTATTACTCGTATGTTACGTATGCTGAGTGAGATTTACGGAACCATAAATCCCTCCTCTTTCCCAATCCCTATTCCTTTTCTCTTAACGTTATGATTTTTCATGGGTGGTAGAAATCATTTAATATTAGGTGAACCACTTGCTTTTTCACCAGCCAATGTTATAAAAAAATGATCTTTAAATACATATTTTTATAATGAGCTCTATTTGGAGTAGTAATGGTTAGTGAATGAATATTATTACTTATCCATTGGTTTCTATATCGGGACAAACTTAATTGAAGAAAATTACTCTTTCAACTTTTTTGGCTATTAGACGGGTATTCAAAATAAATTATTAGTCTATTTCATAAATCAATATATACTCGTTTATCGTAACGCAAAAGCGAGAGGTAAGATCCATTTATTTGCTTGCTTAGTTCCAGATGTTCTCTGAGTGAGAAATTCAAACCATTTTCATATTTGCTAAATATGTTCATAAGAATATAGAGACACTTCCAAAAGTTACCCATAGCGTAAATAGCAGAAACAAAAATAATCTTGCTAAATCAAAGAATCTGCATCTCTTATGCACATTTTTACAATAAAGTTCCCGATCATATTAAAGAGCTTAATATCATCAACTTTGAAGCGTAAGTTACTCGTATATAGTAAAGCCTATTAGAAAATTTTCATAACTCTAGCAGATAAATCGTAAGAGCAATTGCTTATTATTGGGATATTTTCCCCTTTTTCAGATATAGAGAAGCAGGACTGTCATGATATTGTTGACTATATATTTTTTTACTAATAAGCTTTTTGGATATGCCATGTTCGGTCCAATGTCTGTGCTTGCGTCACGGCGACGTGTGCAGATTCTCTCACATTCTTGTAATATGATTGAGTTGGCCTATGGCTGGTACACCCGTCATACTCGTGAACGAATGCTGCTGTATGGTCTTGTGTGCTCTCACTATTATTGCTTGTTATAACCGTGATTTTCATTTCGTGATTGGTTACTGTACGTAAAATGTTAAACAATTCTTAAATATTCATGAGCAAGTTTAAGTATTTGTTACTTTCTGAATTGGATCTTTTATATCGATATAACGAATAAAAATTAAACAAATTGTTATTAAAGCGACCTTCAGCACCAGGTCTCGGCTTTAAGTATTACAACCACTTTGATGCGTTTTTTTTTGGTTTATTTTTTTATTCGTTTTCGTTATGGCATGAGTCATCAGCATTGAAGAACAACAGTGGTTGACAGTCCCTTAGACGTCGCGGATCGACCCAAGAACCAATCGCGTGAAGCTTAGGTGCTCTGCGCTCCTTCATTTCATCAGTCTTTTAAGATATATAATTACTGTAAAGATGAAGTTTGTGTTCCTGTGCCGGAGATTGTCTATCCAGGAAAGACGTTCGCGCTTGTTTTAAGGTACGCGACGGGACTGAGAGACAGCGATACTTATTTAACACCAGTGAGGCAATAGCGACAAGTTCACTTTGTATGAAAACGACCGCACGTCGCGATCTCCTGTCTTGATCGAATACCTCAAAATGTACCTATACAATTGCATACAAGGCTGATATGTCGCTGTTGCCAGGCGGTCTTTTTTCCGTCGCGCGCCTCAAACCGTGCCTTTAACGTAAGGAATCTCACGCCGTCATCTGCAACAAGTGTTAAAAACTTGTTGCGCCGACCACACGTTACAATCAACGCTACCCTATAACTGGACTAGAGTATGATAACAAATTTACTCGTCTATAGAGAGAATAAATTATTTTTTCGGGTCAGTTATTTCTCAAAAATGGGAGTAGTGCCGGAAAAAATATATTTTGAAACAAAAATAGCGCGTTACTAATTCCATGTAATACTTAATACGTAGTAGAACCGCAATCTTCAGTAGATCCGCTAAAAATGATGCAATAGCCGCAGCCGCATAAAATGGTTGATTTTCTATTAAGTTAGGTTTGTGGACTTACCGGAGGAAGGATAGTGATCACTTATTATCAGGTAACTTGCTATAACCATATCATTTTTTTTGTTATACAGGGTTAATTTTAAAACACCAACAATCTCGCAGGACCAGATAGCTGATCCCATATGGAACAACTTTTGTTCTACGAGTTTGGATATAACTCAATATATTTTATAAAAAAAATGATTTTACAAGTTTTTGTTATGTCGTGTTTTTCTTCGTAGACTGCGGCGCGGCGCGGCGTGCGCGCGCGACATTAAAGCCGGCCGTCAGCTGCTCGGGCGTTGACCTTCAAAGGCGCTAGCCCGGTTCCCCACGCTTCGCGTATTTGTTTACGTAATCTGCGATCTGCATTGTAACGTTCAAGACGGAAATTAAATGAATACTTATTTTTGTATGAAAATAAAATCTAACAAATTATCAAAAGTCGTAGAACAAAAGTAGTAGCTTATAACCTTAGTAATCTACCCCTGCTAGGTTGCTGGTGTTTTAAAAATAACCCTGTATATATAAAGCTTTTTGACAAATAATAATTTAATGTGACGTTGTAAATATGCTGGCAGTCGGCATTATTTTTTATCAGGAACAAATTAAATATAATAATGTACCTGAACATGAAAATAACTATTATAAGTGCGGTAATTTAAAATATATTGTGTTTTTATTTCCAAGGATAACTCATAATAACGTCGTCATAGAGTAAAAACGGAAAATCAGTTGACAATATTTCGAAAATAAATGTAGTTTTTGTATTTGATAATTTTACTCTAATTTTGTGATGTGACCCCCAAACACGATGGCTCTTCTTGAGTACCTTAAAATCAAAAATGTTTATGGGAAAAGGGGTCAATTTCAGTTCAAACGACATTCGGAGTTGTCGCGTTGAGATCCAAACATATAGCGAGTATTATATAGCAGTTGCTTGATGAATAGCTTCTTCTTGATCCACCATCTTTATTTCGCTCGCTGAGGCAAACCCTCTAGCACAAACTACTTTACTTTTACTATTACTTTTTGACACAAAAGACTTTGTTACAGTAAGATTTAGCTTGTAGTTTTTACGCATGTTTTTACACCACCTGCTTCATGTCAATCTCTCTGGGGAGAAACTACCTAGACCTCAAGCAAATAATTGCGGATCGCACACCTTTTGTCGCGGTGCGGGAATCGAACCCGCGGCTTCTCGTTTTACACAAACAATTTGTACAAGTAATAACTTTTTTATAAAAATAGAAGCGAGCTATTTAAATTGAAAAACTAAAATTAAAATCTGAACTAATTCTCGTAATAGCGCAGCGCGGCTTTTTAACTTTCAACTGCTGTAGCACGGACTCAAAGCTGATTAAATTATTTATTTTATGCTTTTTAGTTTTGTTGGGATACGAGATGAGACTAAAAACTGGAGGAACCCAGGAACATTGGACAGCAACTATAGTCAGTAGCGTACTGTATAATGTGGCTGTCGAAACTGTTTACTCTGAAATGCAATATTCTAATATTCTGTCACTAAAAAGGCAATTCGTAACACGGTTGAATGGACAGAAGTTATTGCTTTATTGTACATACAGTGAATTTCCTACTGCGTTCCGTACTTTTTTTTATCATAGCTTTAATTACAAAAATTCAATAACGCAAAAATGCTTGACATTTTACATCACATTCTAATTACCCGTTACAGCTACGTGTTTTTTATTTTCCCTCCCGACTGGCGTCCACTGTCGAGGTTTTATTTTTTAAGTCATATGTCATTTCGCATACCTATTAGTATCCTGTAGCCGTGGTGCGAGTCTTTTACGTCATACGTTTGAACGAGAAATATGTATGAAGTTAATCCATGCTGATTGCCTCGATGGCGCAGTTATATTGCATACCAAGTACGACTGCTGTGCTAAAATGTTGGGTTCTATCCCCGAGTTAGGTAAAAGTGATATTGACTTTTTTTTTCACGAAATGCTCAATGCCTGAAGTCTGGAATTATGTCCGGTATGGCATTAGGTTCGCCCCTGTCGCCTCTTACGTCAAGCGGCGTATACTTTGATAGAATTCTCCAAACATCCTTAATCCACAGGGCGGGTGTCAAAACTAATTTCTGAATGAATACATTAATTAATTCGATACCACGCATTTTTTTATATTCGTGATCCACAACATTCTTTGTCAACATTGTGTGGTTATTGGAACAATACTCAATCAAGTTCTCTTTTTACGGCAATGTGTGCTGAAAACGATCGATCTTTAAAGATTATAGCTTCTGTCGTGTTTGCTTGCTCGTATTCACATAAAAATATGATACTTTATCGACCATTTACTCTCTATTCGTTATAAAATTTTCTGTGTAGTAAGATTAGTCCACAATAATTTCATATATTACATTAACAACAGCAGCATAATAAAAGTAAGTAATGCTTCTAGTATCACTGAGGAAATCGAAGTTAGAAAATACGAATATATTAGATTACTCTTTCTCACGTCCTCGCGTGACTACCGTTTCGTTTTCTGAGATAGTAGCCTTTATCCTTATAATCATATATTATTATGTTAATGTTATATGTTTATAATGTTAATGGTATTAAGAAATTATTTTTCTCTTAAGTGTATGGCCAGGCACGGAATTGTCTGATATTGGTTGCATATTCTTACGAAATCGTAAAAACCGAAGTTTGACGAAGTGCTTATTTTTTGGCTTTTATGTATACAAATTTTCACCATCTATTATATTCGTCCAACATATTTCTTATTTTATTTTTAACTAGTCTTTGCTTCTACCTACTTCGAGGATAAAAAGTAACTTATGGTTTTCCTCTATGTTTCAAGTAGGTACCTTAGTAAAATCCGTCCGCGAGCGCAAGCTAGTATCTTTACATAGTATAATATGAAGTCGCTTCCGCTGTTCGCTTGGATCTTTTAAACTATTCAACGGATTTTAATGCAGTTTTCAACAACAGATAGAGTGATTCATGAGGAAGGTTTATATGTATATCACGCTATGATCCATGGGCGCAGGGCAGTAACATGCAGGTGAAACCGCGTGGCACATCTAGTGTTATAATATTATGAAAATAAAATACACATTTAATGAGCGTGGCCTTTTTTATTCACATGGCATCGTTTAAAATTCTTGGAAAAGTCAGATAGTTTACTGTAAATGGATCTACGTTGTGGTATGCACTTCTACTAGAGTTGTCTGCCTGGATACTGCGATGGAAGCTTATCAACCAGCGCGAGCGTCGTAATCCAACCAATTTCCTACTTCATTTATAGCAGCTAAATAGTCGCAGCAAATTTTCACTTCAGGTATAACAACAAATACAAATAGAATCTGCATTAGTTGGCACCAGTTCTTTCATGGCATCCGTGCGTGATTTATTGAAATTAAAAGTTTATGGACTAACTTCACTTTATTTAGAAGGATATTCTGTCATTACAGCTGTAAAATGGTACAAAAATATATATGGCAATATTTTTTCATGTGACTTGGCTGTCAGATGTAATACAGTGTAATGGCGAGACGTACCGCTATATTTAATTCTTGGCATGGCTTACCGCACAGCATATAAGCGTTATCGGGAGGACGCCCTTCCACTTTTACCATTAAATTAGTAAGAGATGTTTATCGAAATTATTTTGATATTACACACATCATCGTCTACAATAACTTTGTATAAAATATAAGTTTACATCACTATTTCGTCTGATTTTGTTATGTAGGTATTGCGCGTATTTTATTCCACTGCACTTTGTTCATTATAATTATTTTGAGTTTTAAAAACTACATTACTTCGATAAGGCTTTTGCTGGTGGGAGGATACTTGTATCCGACCGGATAGCGACCACGGTACAGTGGTGCTAAAACCTGCCATAGTGGCCCACCTTGTGTGGGTCGCGTTCCAGGGTTAGCTAGTGTACATCCGGTTCTCCCCAGGGGGCTTGCCCCCTGATCCTAACCCTTTTCCCATCCCTTTTTCCTTCCTCTCCCCCTTGGCCCTTTGGCAGCTCTGGCATGATCTTGCTGATCTACGATGGACACATTGTTTGTCGTTGGTCGACACTATTCTTGGATTGCGCTACACTTACCATCAGATCTAGCGTAATCACTTTGCTTAGCAAGGATAAAAAAAAATAAGGCATGAATGATGAAAGTGCCCGCAAATAGCTCAAAGATAAATATTTTAACAAGAAAATTTTAACTCTATGAAGAAATATCAGACTCTCACAATTCAAAAAATAAAGTAGGTAGCAAAGTTAATAGTCTCGGTGATAAATACATGAATATTAAATTAACACCTACAAATCTACAGGTGTTTCCAAAACACGAGGATGCACTAATCACCGATCTATTTTGTTGAATTTGTCATCAGTGAGAAAACATACAACGTAAAATTGCAATATATCAATGCAATTTCATTTATAATTACAAAGAGTAAGTGAAATAGTGGATACACTATGTTAATGTATATTTTCAAAATGAACATGTACTTTTAAATCGTTAGTCAGCGAAAAAGGATGCGTTGCTATTCATAAGCTTAGATACTCAATACTTTCATTTGCACATTAGGTATAAAATGATAGCAGTGATATTGTTACATTTTTAACACTGGTCGCAGCAGATATATGATACATGTGGACCTTGCACAACGTGCCGGGTGGTAACATGTATTTTGCTAGGACATGTGCAGCTGCATTCAATATTATATACAATGGTTCGCACAATGGTCTGGTTACTAATAATAATTTTATAAATGCATAGACGGGTGTGCTTAGCAAAATTACACCTGAACTGACGATACGCAATCATTGTGTCAACTATACTATCTTATGAACGAAGAATGCAAATAGCAACTCGCTGCAATTATTTGTATTTCCAACAGTTTCTAAGGTGATTAAATATTTTATTTGACTTTATTTTATATCGAGTTTACCATATTACCATAGAAGCCATATTCATAAACTAGCTTTTGCTCGCGGCTCCGCCCGCGTGAACAGCATTTTCCGGGATAAAAGTAGCCTGTAACCGTCTCCAGGGTCCCATCTATCCCTGTAGATAAATTCATCAAAATCGGTTCAGTGATTTAGGCGTGAAAGCGTAACAAACGAACTCACTTTCGCACTAACTTTCACCCCCCTTTTTATCTATTATTAACTAAAATTTCCAAAATTCCTGAAACACGTGTTTATTTGTTTTACGTCAAGAACCGAAATACAAAATTTTGTTTATGTAACTTTCAAAATGACGGACTTTCATACATATTATCATCCCCTATTTTGATCCCTTCGGGGTGGAATTTTCTAAAATCCTTTCTTAGTGGGTGCCTATATAACAAAATGAATATACAGTCCGAATTTCATGCTTGTAGCCTTGATAGTTTGCGCTTGGCGATGATGAATCAGTCAGTCAGTCAGGACATGTTATTTTATAAGTATAGATAGAATACAAAATAACATTTGAAAGTATAAACTTTAACGCAAGACATTGTTATGTCCGTTAATCACCTATAGCGTTGTGGATACCAGGTTGATACGGTAGTCTAATCCTGTGAAATTGCAATTCTCTATCTAGAGAACACACAAACAATCGGGAATATCACGTATATCAATCGGTTTATTTGCGTTTAAACCACAAAATTTTCCACACACGTGATATCGACGAAGAATATTTCTCTTAACACTTTTATAGAATGTTACAAAACCACATTGCTTTCAAACTGGTGCACTACGTTTAAATGCACTTAATTGTGAACCGAAAATAGTAACCACTCATAGCATTCAATTTTACGTTGTAATCTAAAGTGCGATATACATGTAGCGCGAAACAAGCGTCTTTGTTGACATAAAATTAAGATTACGGTCAATGCTAATTATATTGTTCGAAAAGGTAACGAATGATTTGTAACACAATCTTGCCAATAGATTAATACTTACCTATCTACGCGATGCAATTGTTTTGCACACTAATGAAATGCATGAATGCGTTTCATAATGCAAGGTTTAATAAATCTTTATTATACTTATGTTAGTTGATGTGTTAGCGATAACGGTTAAGTAAATATGTGATTCTTCTCAGTTTTCATAAAAAACTAATTTATTTCCCGCATTCTAGTTTTAATTGCTGATGTAACTAGGAGTCAACTAGTAAGTACAATCGATATTTGTAAACTTGAAGAATGTACGCTGCGTAAGGTATCTTTGTCGTAAGCTGCTTCTGTAAAACGGATTTTAAACGACGACAAAAAGGAAACGGTTCTCAACTCGACGCGATTTTTATTGTATGATTTTTTTCGTTCTAAAGAATCCAACCACAACGCTGGTCATTTCAAGAAGGCCCCCTAAAGACCGGAAATCGGGAATTAAAGACTAGAACAACGTTATTGATGCGTCTATTTTGTTGTTTCTTACACTCGAAATAAAAACTTTTTAGTAAGATAAAACTTTTTAACAAAAATAAAACCATCTCACAAAAAAACTAAAAATAGCCAATTTTGAGTTGCTTTCTACCTAAATTGTACTATTAAATTGCAATAGCACCGATTAATAACTATTTTTTTTTCATTTCTAATGTTGAAGTGAAACTTCTTTAGCACCGTTGAGTTGAAAATTCGATGAAACGAAAAAACGAGAGTAAGATGAGACAAACATATTCTTAAATAGAATTTAGCCTGTGAGAGAATAATATAGATTACAAGTATTTACACACACACTTTTTTTTATTTTTTAGTGAGACAGTTTACAGCCTCTAACGTTCTCTTTAAATAAATGTACAATCAAGTCATTATGAGTTTATCTTCACTAAACAACAGTGTGTTATCACTGTTGTGTTTCGGTTTGAAGGACATTGAAGCCAGTGACATTACTGGGTATTATGAGACTTAACATCTTATGTCTCGGGGTGACTTGCGCAGTTCAGTGCCCTGCAGTGCTTTGTAATTCAAAGTTCTGTGTGGTTTTCCTTCTGTTTATGGGCGTGTCGATTACCACCAGATTTACCAGTTAACCTACAAAATAGGCACTTTCTTACATAACTTAATGATACTTTAAAACACTCTTATTAATTTCACCATTGAATTAAAATAAAATGCTATCTATTTATAATATATAAAATCTATTTGTAAAAATACATAAAACCCCCACGTCAATCGGCAAACATCTGTAACTTTAAAACGGTTAAACAGATTTTCTTTAAATATAGCTCGTCTTAAAGATGACTATCTCGATTAAATTTTCTTTTATACAAAAAACACATTCAAACCAATCCATTGATTTAGGCTCTACGCTGCCACAGACATATATAATACACACCCACAGATAAACTAGGGATCAAACCTATAACACTTCTTTTTGTCGGGGTTTGTTGTGTGTGTTTGTTGGACCATCTGTTGGTTAAAGATAAAATTGTTATAGATAACAAGCAATGATTCACATTATCGTTTAATATCAGTGCTATTAACATTTCAAATCTGTTTAACAAAACATCAACCATTACTTGTTACAATAACTTTATATTTAACCGACGGATAGGCCAATTCAGACAAATAAAGTTTCCTTTGTTAAGGAATCATCATTAATTACTAATCATGTTATAATGCATCTGACAGGATGTTTAACATTAAAAACTATCGTATTTCGCATAATTAGTAAGCAACGGCATATTCTTGGAAACACTGCATTACATTTAGGCACCAATGTGTACGGACGGACAAAATATACGCAAAATATGGTATTATGTAACTAACGTGACTTTATATTGCGTATTATTGCGATACATTAATATTAGTTTCATTGTCGACTTTTGTTGATGTATTGCCTTTATAAAGTTTATTAATCCTCCTACTTATATAATTCAAACTGTTTTCTACGATATTTTTCAATTATTAATCCCTTGCAGGACTAGGGTCCTTCCAATTTACTTATGTTTTCTCTTTAATACGTCCCATTGTTTAGGCTTTTTGATTTAATCCTATCCTCAATTGTGTAATCTGTTCTTAGTTTTGTTACTTCTACTCAAATGCTTTATGATATAAACGAGTCTACAGCATAACTAATTAATCTAATGAGAGTTACCTACGGGCTTGACACCAATTATTATATACTTATGTTGCGGCAATTAAACTTATAAGAAATCATTGCCTCCCTTCAGAAGCGATGCGTAACTGAGGAAAGAAACTAGATTGAAAGATATATTTATAATTCGAGTCGCCTTTATACATCCAATAAAGACCGATGATTGTAGGCATACAAAGTACATGTAATGCTTATAAAGCTGAACAGTTAGAAAGAGATAGTTCCATATCAACAAACATGATACATATAGCAAATGAATATACAAGTGGTAGATACTTATCAAAACAGTAAACAGCGACTTGCTAGACGCTACTAACATCGTGAGAATATTTGTGTAGATATATACAGTATCTAAAGGTATATGAGTAGATAAAGACTGTTTATTCATAACTTATGCATGATGACCTTTATAAAATATTCGTAAATAATATAAATAAAATTATTAATAAATAGAAAGTCACAAGTATATATTTTTATAAATAGGCGCACACTAAAAATACGAAACCAGTTTTGAGTGTGAAATCCAATACAAATCTGAAAAACCCGATGGATTTACTAGAAACCAGTTAAAGGTCCCTCTAGCCAGATTTATTATAAGGTCATCGTTATCTGATGAAATGAATGGAATATAGGAAAAATCTAAAGAGTTTACATTTGATGGGCTGATTCGTTGACAATCATACTTCTCACTTCGAGACCAGCTCGATGGTATCCTGGTAGTGCATTATCATCTAGTTAAGTCCCTTAAAATGTTTATGTGAATTTTTCGATCACTGTCATCTGCATTTACTAAAATATATTTTCAGATACTTAAAGCGCTCCTAACGGATTATATTGGAAATGTAATTAACTTCATGGATAATGCGACGACGAGAAACATACACTATAGACACTGAGCTGTGTTATGAGATTCTAGTCTCTAGCTTATCGGGAAGTTAGTTTAAAATCGATTACAGAGATTAATAGCGAACTAACAGGCGAGTTAGCGTGCTAATAAAAATATGATAAATTGACTTATATTGTAAATTAAATAATATTCTAATCAGTTTTGTCTTCAATTTGTTTATTTTAGATATCATCTATTTAATTTTAATTCGTGCAACAACAGTTGGATAAATAAAAGAAAATAATCGCAGTTTATAAGTATAATATTGCTTAATTTTGTTAGTGATAAGTTTGATTAAGAATGCTCGGATAGAATCATAAATACCGGGAAAATTCAAACAGTGCTCACATCAGTATGAGATGACGATGATCAGTATGTGATGTGTGTGTGTAGCAGTCTACCTGGCGGCAGAAATAGATCAAGCATTGGAACCCAGACTGCTTTTCGCATACGAGGAACCAACCACTTAGTAAAACCACCTACAATAGGGTGACCATAAATGCTTACCGGGTACGATTTCTGTTCCCGGGCATCTCGTATGTGATTTTTGAATTGAAAACGCAAACATAAAATAAAAATAAGTATTTCAATAACATTTTACACAATGTATGCCTAATCTCAATAGTAAAAAAATGTATTCCTATATTCCCTTAAACTACTTAATTAGTAGATAATAAAGTGCTTATTAGGCCGTTTCGACGTGTTTATTTGAGAAAACAAAATGTAGCCATACAAAGATAAACTTTAGATAAAAACATAATATGACAAGTTTTATAGCGTAGTAGTCAAGTGTAGGTTTTGGTTTGATTATCACATCAGACAAATCCAAATGTTTATGCGGTTCACAAAAATATGTTCTATGCATAAATATCATGGGATTGACGGTCTCGTAATTTATGATACGAATTACATAATATTTTTACGTACTAACTGGTACTAGCATAATAGTTGTGTACGAAAACAAAATTCGTTGCGAGGGAAGTCAGACATGACATGTCCTCATATAAATTTTCCATATGAACTCTATCAAACAGATATTTTTACCTTTTGCTCGCGTGGCTAGCTTTAACTTAAATACTAAAAGGAATGTAAATTACATTGACGACTTTCAATTTTTATTTATGGGCTCAGAACTCAAGTTACAAGCTTCAGTTTAATAGGATCCCCGGTTTGAATGTACTTGGGGATTTATTGGGATGTTTGTCTTCGTTGCACTTGGATTTTAATTCTAAACTAATTAAACCTTATTCTAAAATTCATAGAAAGATCAATATGGAAAATAACAATAACAATATGGATTCAAGAAGGGGATTTCAGTAGACGAAGAGCGTTATTACAGTTATAAATCATATTATTATATTTAGTGTAAACCAAAAGGTTATTTGAGAGTTTAAAGAAAATCATTGTTTCAGTGACAATCCTCGCGAGATTCGCAACAAAGCTGAGAAGCAACGACGCGATAAACTGAATCGCTCAATCGCTGATTTGGCATCAATGGTGCCACCGGTTGTAGCTGCCTCCCGGAAAATAGACAAGACCGGCGTTCTCCGCCTCACAGCACATTATTTGAGGGCTCACGAGTACGGTAAGTGTTTTTTTATCATAATTTTATCGTGTACCACGTAAGTTCCTTTGTTGAAGTTTCTGAGATAAGTACTGTTCAATATTTCAGTAAAAAGGGTGTTAAAATCCAACTATTAAAAATCTTGAAACTATAAATTTTAATGAAATATAAAATCGTGACTGTTTTGTAATGCCATCTTCATTTTAAAACATCTTCCATAAATATAAAAAAGAAGTGGAATACTTTAAATTTTCACTCTTCCTCTATAGTTCAAAGGTAAGTTATATAAAGTAGTTTTGATTCGAGGAAAGTTCTTTTAAATAACAAACACAAGACACACTTTTCAAATATTTAAGACCGCTATTGTGAAGTTGTATAAAGTTTGAGTAAATGAAAGAACAAAAGTCTCAACAGGCAAGTTATTTAAAACAATCTTAACAGTTAAATGTACATATAGGAATCTCACTCAGAAAGACTCGACTTAATATTATAAAAATTATCCCCACGTGTTGAACAATATTTCTAGGGTGTAAGTTCTGATGTAAAAATGCACGGTATTTTCATACATAAATATCACTTACACATCCTGCGTTTTACATACGTTGTGGTACAGACTTTTATATTACGCCGCGGTATCTTTTAATTAAATATGTTATGAAGTACTGAACTAAACCACATTAAGTCATGAAGTTCACATTTTACATTACATGCACACCTAGACAGCTAGATCATCATCTACCTATGTACTTTGATATCAATTTGCAATTATTGCCAGCTCCTAATTCACATAACGTCACAGGTAAAAAAGCTAAAAATAATTTGAACAGACGAAGAAAAATATTCTTCTGAGTATTTCTATCTTGTTCAAAAATCACAGACAGAAATATATAATAAGTAATTTCTCAGAATTTATTTTAGTTGGAAAAGTCTCGACGGTGTATAAATAGATAAGTACTATCCATCCCAGTAATTTATAAATTTTCACTAACTATCAAGGTGACCCTTATAAAACGTTCGAAGATTTGTCGATATACCTAGCATAGTAACAAAGTTTTGGCAATATCTTATCGTCTAATTAGTAGGAGGTCGTAATTATTTACTTTTTTTATAGCATAGACTGGCAAACGAGGAAGTGGGTCATCTGATGGTAAGCCTCCACCGCCCATGTAGGCCCACAATACTAGCAGAAACATAGGCGCGTTGCCGACCTTAAAGGGAAGGGATAATTAAAGGATTGGGACGAGGAGGGGGATCAAGGCCTCCGGATAGCTAAGTATGAAACGCAGCAGCAAGCCGCTACGTTGCGTTGATTTTCTGTGAGACAGTGGTAACGACCCGGTCGAGCCGACCCGTTTATGCTGATCTCTTTTTACTAATTAATTATTTCTCGTCTTTTCTTGACGCTACTTTTTCCATTTCGTGGACCTTCAGTAGAGGAGGCGCTTGCCCAGCAGTGGGAGATATATAATACAGAGCTAGTATTATTATTATATTAAGATACACAAAAAAACTAAGTTAATATTAATTGTTCTTTATTATATTATTCTTTGTAACGTTAAACAACTGCACTATGTATAAAGCTCTCTATTTAATTTCCTTTAGATGCAAACTTGTGGTTAATAGCAACCAGGAAATAATATATAACAATATTACACGTGGAAAGTGGGAGATTCAACAATGGCGCTGAATTATAACTCAATATCCTTATCTATATAGCTTCTGTTCCTGCGATGGGCACGCGGGAAATTAATAAGTGTACGCTAAACAAGTGGTATATTCTAGTTTGTTATAAATTCAAGGGAAGAATGGAAGGTCAATATTCATTTAAACACTAGCTTTTCCTCGCGGCACCGCCCATGTGATCTGCTTTGTCCGGGATAAAAAGTAGCCCATGTTCATCAGGGATAATGTAGAATTGTAATGGTGAAAGAATTTTTCAAATCGGTTCCGTAGTTTTTTAGTTTATTCGTTACGTACAAAAATACAAATATTTCCTCCTTATAATATTAGTGTAGATATAGATATTATTTCAATACCATTTAAGTTTAAGTATGTAGATTAATATGTCAAAACTTTGAGGCAAATATGACTATTCATTGAATAACATATATTTTATAGTTATCAATAATTGTCTCCAAAGCAGCCTATATGGCGCGGTGTGTGGCCGGCTGTGGGTTCGATTCCCTCACCGAGACAAAAATGTTTGTGTGATCCACAAATATTTGTTTCGGGTTGGGGTGTTTCTCCCCAGATGGGTTGACTTCAGACACGCTGCCGGTCGGAAAACTACAAGCTAAGTCTTTCTATAACGTTACAAAAGCATATTGCGCCGATCCCACTACATGAAGGATAAGGGCAGGCATAATTGACTTCTAAAATAGAAAAACCCGCTTAACCCTTTGACGCGGCAACGACGCAGTTTATGTTGATCTAGTTTCACGATTTAATTTGCAAATATTTTCTAGTTTCACCACATTCCATATAATAATTATTATGTGTCGGTATGCAAGCTCCATCCATACCAATTACGTACCTTTGCGTTATAATATGCACGGCAAAAATGAAGAGTGCATTATAAACAATATGCGGTCGCAGTCCAAAGTGATTCATGTATATAGCTGGGTTATAATCGATGCAGGTGCGCACACTTTGTACTGGGTTATTAATGTCTTGTCATTTTCCACATAAAATAACATAACTTTGATATAATGAAGAGACAGTGGCGAGTTCGAGAAAATGATTGTGTTATTCACTGTTTTCTTAAATAAGCAAAATTTATCTAATTTGCCATTTTGATACTTCATAAAACAAGATTTATTTTTGTTTATAAGTCCGTTCTCGGTACTCATTAAATAGATTGGTATTTATACTGATCTTGCGTTCATATTGTAACAATCTAGAACGCGCACATCGATAACTGCCCTTTACATATTATAGTCTATAGATATTCTAGCAAGAAATATTTTGAACTAAGTGCAAGATAATTGCGCACCAGAAGTATGAGTAGCTAGTAGGTACCACTGGTGTGATGACTCATCAAATTACAATATTAATATCATAGACACTTATGTCAACAAATATAAACCGATAGGTTTATGTAGGTGTGAAATGATTACCATTTAATGTTTTTAAATCATCGTGGAATTGTTATTTAACTTGGAATGTTGAATGGTTTTTTATTAGGCCTGAGATTGTTGGTAAACGTTATGAGATCATTTGATTTCTTATTATTATTTGTGCTTTATTACAATAATGTGCATGATATGACAGAACAGTTATGTTCGGGCCATGGTGTTCTTTTACTGTTAGTAATTTAAATGATTATCTAAAATATTCGTTGCAATCATTTAGTAGCGGCCAATAAACCGCTGTGAACTGCACGGCTATTCCTGGCAGTGGCTCACATTTGTGTCACTTTCGGATTGTACCAGTACATGATTTCTTCACGGGCATCTCGCAGAAATTTGTTGACAGTGTTACAGTTTGATTGCATGTTGCATAACGTAACGTGTTTATGATTTATACTTTTGTTTACAACTCGGTTGACTGATAGATTTATAGCAAATTAATAGAATACGTGCCGTGCGAATTATCAAGTTCAAAATAAATGCGATTGAAAACAAGCATCTATAAAATCATGTCATATCAGTGCATAGTTACAAACTTGATGGTACTATTAAAACTTGATACTCTACGCTAATGGCATTAAATTGCAGCAACCGGACCGCGATATCCGTTACATTTTCAGTGTTCGAGTACTTTATAACAAAGCCTGTTGATGTAACATGAAGAGTTAATTATAAAGTTATATATTTTGCAACTATGCAAATGTGGATAGGTATGACTGTTAACGAATGCAGTCGTGTGAAATAACGTGAGGATCGCATGTGCACGTGCACCGCCATGCTTTCTTAGGGCACTACCGCACCGCACGAATTCAGTTATTTCCGTTTCAATGTCAGCGTACAGTGTGTTCACACGGTGATCAATTGGTAAATTACATGCGATTTGATCACTCTGGACAGAATTTTAACAAAATACCTTCAGCATTTCTTGATTCAAGTTTATCAACTAAAATCGAACCGTGTGAATCCGCTATTAGACAGCGTGAAGTACAACGCTACCTGAATTTATTTTATCATGCTATGACTGATTTTGCGAAATGAAGTTAATATTCCTATATATATTATTTTTAAACAGTGTCTAATTAACATTCATAACAGTGTGCATTATTATTGCTCTACAAGTCTCCGGTCGCGATGAGAATTAAAATTTATGTCTTCAACAACAATGACCGAGGTCTCGATGGATTAGTCACTCGTTTAACAATATACGATGAACTTGGTCGGAAACACTAATAAAATTAAATTCGTGGGAGTCAATATATTACCTTTAGCACCTAAAAATATAAAGTAATAAACGTATTTGTTACATATCTACACCATCACGCTCGTGTTTCATGGGGGTGGGCAATAACTATTAAGTAGGTATGTATATCCCATTAAATTTAAATATTCTGTCATGTAGCTGTCGGTACATATGATTTTGCCTGCTATGTCGATAGGCTCGTCACCTAACAAATCACGAAACAGAAATAACATCTGCGAGCCGTGTGTACACCACTAGTTGCACCTCTACCTACCCCTTTCGAAATACAGACGTGAGCTTATGTTAGAATCCATAGAAAGTTTCATTATATAATTCTAAACGGTAAAATTATAAGTCATTATGTATTTTATATTATTACACTGATAGACTCGGACTTCTACAGCAATGGTTAGGTTTTCGGTCCTACACTCTGTCTTAGATGCTTGTTGGTAAACTACGTACTAACTACTATTACTTTGCTGGTGGGAGGATATTCATATCCGGCCGGATAGCGACCACCGTACACTGGTGTTAAAACCTGCCATAGTGACCCTCTCCGAAGAGGGAAGAAGCATTTTGGCCGGTATGATTCTGGTGACCGGTATGATTATGATTCTGGTGGTGGTTTTTTGGACTGCACTACACTTACCATCAGGTGTAGTGCAGTCACTTTGCCGTGCTCGGATAAAAAAAAAACAAACGTATTAAATAACTTTAAAATTCTTGTGGAGACCGCGCAAGTATGCTGTATTCCTCATGATGTTTTCCTTCACTCTTGCTACGACGGTAATATAATTACAAATGATTACATACGTAACTTCTAAATAGAATGGCATAGCTGGTAACGAATCCACGCATTCCGTCTCGGTAATCCTTCTCAAACCCTTTATCGTTCCTGTTCAAACTTTAGTGTTCCTATTTTACAGTTAGACTTATGGGAACTTGGCTACTAAAGGGAATTTTCTTCGTAGTGTTTGGTGATTCCCTGGCTCAAGTCGCGAAACAACAATTCAAATCATCCTCCATGCGAGCAGTGTTGGGACTCTTTAATGGAATTCTGCTGACCGTCACATACAAAGGCATCATCGTGGTCATCTCTGAGAACGTCCAACAGTATCTTGGATACACAGAGGTAGGATATAATTATATAAGACCAGGTTGAGGCGTAAGAAGTTATATACGTGATGTCTTGTGCAATTGTATATATGTATTGATATTATTTGATATCCCGGGTGTAAAGGGACGGCTTCCGAAACCGTAAGGGTAATAAAACACTACATTAACATACACAAAAAACACTATTCATTTACACTCGGTATCTTTTTACATTGTCTCTATTACAGCTCTAGGGAAAGAACATGGCCTAATTAATGCCACTTGTACTAGCCTCATCAGGGCTCTGTTTTTTTAGTAGACCCTTCGGGGCTCCAGAATTATTGATGTTGTCTTTCACGAACCAGCTACACTCCTAAGTCTTAGCCCCCATTATTCGATAAGCTATGTATCAAGAATAGTCTCCGTAAAGAAAGATTCGCGGGTGGCGCAAGATAATTAAAACCCGTTCTGATGCTCACAGCTGATGTAACCTCCATTTAAACTACGGGAATCATAATCTGAGTCAGGTCTTCGTTCCCTATGCTCACTCAATACTTGTGGATAATTCTTTGAGCACTGATGGTTTTTAATTGGTGGGTCTATCATAAAAATAATAATTACAGTAAACTAGGTGAAATAAGGGGATAGTATTTTCGCAAAGGTGCAAAGAATATATTCCAATATTACGCCAACATCCACCGTGTTTTTCAATTTCACACCTGTCTTACGTCCACTAGTTTGTCTGCCGAACTTCTATCATTTCACGAGAACTATCATAGTACCTGCCTTATATAAGATTAGTGTTTGCAATGTTGAAACTTAGAATACCATCTTTTAATAACAAGACGCGATGTAATATGTTGTTACGAGCCAAATTATAACTCCTTGCCAAGTTCTGCACATACCAACGTGATCGAGTAACAAGAAAACGCATAAACGTACGTTTTGCATTACAATTGCTGTTTTCTTTACTGAATTGTTTTTAACAGTGTCTGATGTCTTGTTCCTTTTGGTGGATTTTTCTATGGCTCTTGAGATTGACTGGAACCCCTATTTTTTTTCGTGGAGAAAAATAACTTTTTTGCCACTCCGGCAATAAGAAAGTTTGACTCATATTAGTGAAGCTATAATCAAATATCCTTACTAAAATCTAGTATACATCAGTAAACACCACCCAGAATTTCTAATTAGTTTTTTTTTTTAATTTTCTAAGTATTACATGGCTCTGATCGGTACCCCAAAATATGAGATATTAAGACTCAAATAAGGCAAAAATAGACAAAACGGCGCTATCGAGACGGATTCTCGAAAACGAGAAACCTTATTGTTACTTAGTAAAGTAGTTTGTGATACTATCGTTTAAATATTATTTATATTAGTAAAACCTGAACAAATATATAATGCTACCGTTTTCACCTTCAAGGTGGAGTTGTTAGGCCACAACATATTGTCCATAACACACGAAGAAGACCACGAAATGCTGATGAAGCAAATAATGCCAAAGAAGGAATTCTTGGGTCCCAATGGTGAATTACTAATTCCTGACGAGCCCGATGGTGTTATGAAGATAACAGAAGCATTGGGTAGAGAAAAGAGGACATTTATTGTAAGGTTAGTATGTTTTTATCTACCACTTAGGTATTTTAATGGCTGTTCAACTAAGCATATACATAAATAATATGCTTACAGTTGCTGTACTTAATCGCCGAATTAAAGCATAGTGGCCTTTAAAGTTTTTTAATTCATTAAAGGTCCTCTCGCTAAAAGATCTCGGCATATCATAACATCATATTCTTGGTATACTATAAGATCTGAAACTAAATATCTCATAATATTAAATTAGTATCTAATTATGCTTAATATAGGCACATTCCTATTTACTATATGTCGGAGATAGCGGAATAACCAACACAATAAAATGTAGATTTAATATATTAGGCATAAATTTAACACCTATGGACTATTTAGAAGAAAGTATAATGACACAATACAATCAATCGTACAAACTACAATGAATTTAGCAATACAAATGAACATAGTAACAAGGTAATAATATTGACTTTACGTTACCAGACAGCTCAGAGCACCACCGTGCCGTGTCCACAACTGGACAACTTCTGACCCGTCGACAGCTGCGCGCCCCCCTTTATACTATTATTGTAAAGTGGGGGTAATGCGAGGCAACGACAAGTCAAATACAATACTTATTTTATAAACGGAAAACGGATATCAGACTCATTTAATAATTTAAAGATTTAAAGGAAATATTCTCCCACACGGCCATTCTGACGAGCAGCCAGCCATGGCTCGCGAACAAAAGTCAATTACAAAATCCGAATCCCGTGGCTGTTGCCAAGTCACATGACAACGACTAGCCAAATCACATGGCAGTTGTCAAATCACATGACAACATAACGGTTTGCCAAATCACATGGCAGTTGTCAAATCACATGACAACATAACGGTTCGCCAAATCACATGGCAGTTGCCAAATCACATGACAACATAACGGTTCGCCAAATCACATGGCAGTTGCCAAATCACATGACAACATAACGGTTCGCCAAATCACATGGCAGTTGCCAAATCACATGACAACAAAACGGTTCGCCAAATCACATGGCAGTTGCCAAATCACATGACAACATAACGGTTCGCCAAATCACATGGCAGTTGCCAAATCGCATGACAACAACGGGGTGCCAAATCACATGGCAGTTGTCAAATCGCATGACAACAACGGTTTGCCAAATCACATGGCAGTTGTCAAATCGCATGACAACAACGGTTTGCCAAATCGCATGGCAGTTGTCAAATCACATGACAACAACGGTTTGCCAAATCGCATGGCAGTTGTCAAATCACATGACAACAACGGTTTGCCAAATCACATGGCAGTTGTCAAATCACATGACAACATAACGGTTTGCCAAATCACATGGCTGTAGGAAGGAAGGAAAGGAAAGGAAAACCGTGGAAGGAAGATAGTGAGTTTGGGGTATACAAACAGTTGTGATTATCAGGCATAACTATAGTCGTTGGCCGGACGACTACTGATATGCAAGACAATCTTAAAACTGAAAATTATAAAAATCCTTATTTTATACCGTAATTGCCTCAACATTAGGCAGAGGTATAATCTAAGGAATCCATTAATTCACGTCCCATGTCGGGATCAACAATTCTAAAATTATCGTGAGAAACATACAATTAATTTCCAGTTTCATGCCAATACTACATCACCTACTTGAAACGGTACAATCTTTTTGTCAAAATTAGCCTTTTGTATTTGGGCTAGCTCGTTCATCCTGACGGATGCTATGGAAACCCAGGCGTTCCAAGTCATTTAACAAGGTTGATATGACAGGAGCTGACTGGCAGCCCGTAAGAAGTCGGAAAAGAGTATGACCAGTAGTTTGAAAGTGATGTTAATTGCTAACGGCACTTTAAAAGCGTCTTTACAAGTTCTTATGGAGTTATCTTCAGCAGTTGTGAAGCTCAAAACAAACAGAAAAGCCAAAACTCATTATCATCAGAATTCTAAAGGCTTGCCACAGGAATCAGCTTCACTTACTCTCAAAAAGTGCTGTAAACGGCACATCTTAATATTTTTATCTTTTCAAAAAAAAGATAATGTAATGTAACCAAAAATCAAATGTATCAAATAAAGTAACAAACTGTACTATAGGCGCAAGCGTGCACTCAAGCGCCCACAGACAAGGGTCTCGTAAGTAATAAAAATAATCGAATTAACATTTCATGGCTTCAGACATAACATCAATAAAAATAAATTTCAATGCATGGAGAATGACATAATACATGTCAGTGACTCCGGTATCAAAAATGTAATACGCGTCTTCCGAGTAACATAGTGACTCGGGCACCACACAAACATTACGATTGAAGAACGACGCACAGAATTTGTTTTACCCGCGAAATTGGGTCTTCCATTGTCACGCACTAGACAATACTCAAGTCACTGACGACGTATAACATTTTAAACTAACATGGTTATTTTTAAAACTAAAGCTACATAAAACGGGGTATCAATGCTAACGTACATCGAATATGAAATTGGTATGCCAATGACCCAAACGTTTGCATATCTCCTCATATGACCACGCAAACAGAAACCCGTACCTATGTACGCTCATTCGCATGATACTACACCACTTACGAAGAAAGCGTGTTCACGCATCCGGCATTTTCTCACCTCGCCACAACATCATAAGTTCTGCGGCGGCCCTGAGTCGCCTTTTCATAAGAGCCAGTTAAATAGCTCAAGCTCGTAGCGATAACACGGTAACGCATGGTCAATCTCATACGGTCCACGCATGCCGGAGTCCAGTTTACCCGTGATTTGTGCAGCCCATGAATGTGCGGCCCGCAATGACACCTCATTGAACTATGTGGCCCTCGACTAGACAGGTGTGGCGACCACTGATCTGTACAAGAAACATAATTTAAATTAGGCCAAATCTGACCGATCATTTTAAACCGTAGGCTATGCAAGCTTTGAACATGTGGATCGAAGGCTCCCCACTGTTCGCTAATTGTTCATCATTAAGTCATAACTACAAAAATCAAGTATCGGGTTTACGTTTACAGTTACCGTAATTTGCAGCAACATAATTATAATGTGAATCACAGTGTCACAAACAATATTAGCATAAATGCTCTGTAAACCAATCGAACTAATTCTCGAACTAATTCATTATAAGATGTCAATATCATCATTGCGTTAAATAAAAACAAATTTCTAAAATCTTTCATACTGAAAATGTCTTGTGGTAACTCAATCTGGGAATCAAACCAAGAGCCCTCAGTGCATAGTTTTTAAGTGCTATTATTATTCATAGTGGTCCTAAAAATAATTGCACGATTGCACTATAGGAGTTACAGTTTTTGTAATTATGTCAATAATGAACAGAAACACTCATCGGTTTTTGAATTTCTCAATACGATATGCAAGAACAGTTATGAAAATATCATGTGGACAAATAAATCATCTTGTCGGGTAGACGATGGTTAATTGTGATTCTACAAGAGTAAGGCTGGATTGCACCATAATAGTATTTATAATTAATGGTTACGTCAAATTTGATGACAACAGTAATGCTGACTTTAACATTGACTACGGGATGTGTTGCAATATCGTATTTCGATACTAGTAGATTCCTCGATTAATTCTAGAAGTAGCGACATAATATTATTTTGTAGCACAGACGCTTTAGGTGATATACCAGGATAGAGGTTATAATTTGAACTATCTGACAGATTTAACATAAACAATAGCTTTAACCAGCGAATATTGGTCGGTTACGGTTAACAGCTAAACTTATAACATCATATAACATTTGTCAAATGGTGCTACTATTTTTTTTTTTTGCTTAACCTGAACTTTAACATGTTTGTCATTGCTAAAGTAAGATGGGTGCAACTTATGGCGCCCTTAACGTTTAAAAATGACTTCTGCTATAAAATCATTTGGCATTTAGCGAAAAGTTTTTACTACTATGTAAAAAATTAAGAAATCCTCACGCAATTATTTTCTTTCAAAATATGCTGCGAAGATCTTATTCAATTAATCACAGATGCCACGTAGCCAAATGCGATAATTGAAAATCTAATGGATTGTCCAAGCAAATCAATATTCTTATAACAGAATCGGACTCGCGTTTTTAGTGAAACCGGTGCAATCGTCAATACTTTGAACTTTTATTCTATGTAACATTGGTTCATAAACCCTCTAAAAATTCGAAAAGAAATTATCGTTCACATCTACAACGACAATCATATCAGGATGGATTGATTGATGTAAAATTCAATGAAATGGATTCCCTGCATTAGGTATTTAGTAAACGGGGAGTCCACAGCTTTGCTAGATAGTGAAGACCATTTTGATATCGGTAGGCGATCATTACACACACACTACACATTTTAACAATTCTACAAAACCTGTAGGCACTTCAAATTATTTTTTATACGCGATCTACATAAAATGGAACGTTCTCACCAAATCCATGTTTCTCAAGGTATACTTAATACTCGTAAATGTATCCGATCACAGTCGTCCCGCAAAGCCAGAGCGGCCTTTAGCCGTACGGGTGCACCATCACACCGTGGGTAGAACGATCGGGAACTCTTGCAGACCAATATCTTGCACTCCAAGCCAGCGCCGGTATCACATCAGTAGAACTCGTTCATTATAGAAACATACAACAAAAGGTACACAATTAATAACTTTATAGCCACTTGAACGTCCGACCTAAAAAACTATTCTTCGAGGCTTCTTACATTACCATCTCGTGATTGTTGTTGTAAACTAATTCGTCAGCTATCTAATAAACAAATGAAACACGCAAAAACTACCTGTAATTTGTTAATAACGACGGTTATATAAAATATGTCGCTATGGCTACAAACGTATCCTTGGACGTACAACCCACCTTTTTTTTTGGCTAGAAAAGTATCCTTGGACGTGCAAGTGGTTATGTATGGACACAATATGTGAGAATTTTCGTATCCAAAAGCAGCAAACTAACAACAAGTTCACAATAAATTGAATTATTGTAAACAAGTTACTTTCAAGATATCAAGACATGGAATTATTAATATCTATCGGGTAGATAATTATTCATTTACATTTCTGAACACCATCAAATTCACCAATTCAATGCAATTTTACACTGGATGAATTTTGTTTGGCACTGGACTGCTGCACTATGGATAATCGTGATGATTTCTAACCAACTCACCACATGAAAATATTACTTGCGATTTTTAGTTTTAACAAAAGTAAAATACAATTGAAAAAGATTCACCAAATCACTTGTAGATAGTCGCAGTTCCTCGCGTAGTTACTAACACAAGTGAATTTAAAATTCTTATCGAGTAATATCGTTACTTGGAATTTATGTCGCGCTAAACGCCTTGACAAATTACTCATTAAGAAAATAGCAGTAATTGTAAATGATACAAAATTTAAAAAGTATTTTTGGTGACAGCAAAATTTATCATTTTAAAGTTACTGTGGGCTTTATAAGTTCTTTATGCCGCTTCTGATGTCGGAGATAGCGGAATAACCAACACAATAAAATGTAGATTTAATATATTAGGCATAAATTTAACACCTATGGACTATTTAGAAGAAAGTATAATGACACAATACAATCAATCGTACAAACTACAATGAATTTAGCAATACAAATGAACATAGTAACAAGGTAATAATATTGACTTTACGTTACCAGACAGCTCAGAGCACCACCGTGCCGTGTCCACAACTGGACAACTTCTGACCCGTCGACAGCTGCGCGCCCCCCTTTATACTATTATTGTAAAGTGGGGGTAATGCGAGGCAACGACAAGTCAAATACAATACTTATTTTATAAACGGAAAACGGATATCAGACTCATTTAATAATTTAAAGATTTAAAGGAAATATTCTCCCACATATAATTACTAAATGCGTAACTATAATATTCTCACCAAAAAAGTAATTGATAAAACTACACCAGTTCGCATTATTAATTTGATGACTAAATAACTGGAGTGAAACTTGGATCACATTATAACATATGTACCTGTAATTGGTCCTAAGACAACTAATATAAAATGATCTTTGGTTATCATAAATTAAAGGTTGAAGAAGCTTGGTCAGCGGTCTGAGCCAGATCAATACGTCCGCTGTCACGTGCAAGGTTCGTTCCGTAAATCAGACAAAGCGTGCGTCGGCCCTAACCGCTGCTGCCAGGTGGTACGCCGTGCCCGCGCCAGAAGCGAAAACCATTGTACCAGCGGTAATGACGTGGTAAGTATTACTACCTTAGCTCAGGACGTACTTACAAGTTGTAATATCTTTTGGCTGCTCTACTTCAATAGTCTTTTGAAATATTTGCTGTTATACAATAGACAGTGTACCTCCAGTTACTTTAGTATTATTAGTCCTTAACATTTAACGTATATAAATTTTGCATAGATAAAATATTTTGTGAGTTATATGTGTTTGACATAAATATGTTTTATTAGTCAAGTTATGTAATCAAATTACATAATTTACACACAAAATACAAAGTACTTTTCATTTTCATAATACTAAATATCAGTCGAATATCCAATGATTACTTGAAGTATTGTCAAGAACAATTTAGCATGCATGCTCAAACTCTTCAATTAATTAATGCAGTAACAGTTGTAACCGCTGAACATTAATCATTCCAGGTGTTCATCGGAGTGGTTCGTCCCGAAGCCGAGACATTCTTGACGGAGATGGGCTTAGAATCTTCCCGAATGGAATATCGCACTCGTCACTCCATTGACGGCGAGATTATTCAATGCGAGCAACGCATCGCCCTCGTCACCGGCTACATGATCCATGAAGTACAGGGAGTTAATGCTATGAACTTCATGCACAAAGATGACGTACTCTGGGTCATTATCGCGTTGCGTGATAGTAAGTTCTGCTGATATTTAGCAGCAATTAAAAAAACAATATTACATACATCCAAGTCTGTCAACTTAGCAACAATGTTGATGTCCTTTGTAGTATTTTTAAGTTTATGACAGGTTTGTCGAAAGGATTATCTTTGAAGTTCAATGTTTTATTGTTTTATTTACTTCATAATTAAAAAGTATTTTTTTCAATGATAACTTCAAAAATCTTAGGGTATTATTTGTGTATTGGTGTATGTTAATATTAGGGTGAACAGTCCACATTCAGATATGCGGGGCTATACAGTCCTCAGCGAAATCTCACGCTATGTTGTTTCTACTTACAACTCCCAACTGATGGAAACTGTGCTATCAAAATTGAACGGATGAGCATAAGATGATGGTTTACAAGGGGATATTCATGACATGATACCATCGGCATGTCAGTGAATTCGTATGAAATCATCCTATTTTGTGTTGATCAGAACGTTTTGGTTGATACTTTATCTTAAGAACTGAACTAAGTGGAATAAAGTCATCTTGATTGATCACTTTTACTTGCGACGCTTGCGACATGTTTTATGAACAATTTTACTGGTTTACATATCTTCACACTAATTTATTTAATTACATGGTATGGGTCAATGTTAAATATTTCATTGTTAGTGTATTTATTTCTTAATTAATTTAGAAGTAATTATGATACACACTCTACACACGGTTGGGAAACATCACAGATTTGATTAATTGATTTATTTTTCATAGTAACGGTTCTATTATACCCACAGACTCGCATGCAGATGTATACATATCAATTTGCATGATAAGATTCTAAATATTATGTTTTTGAATAGTAGGGACAGATCAAGAACGTAGCACCTCATGCATTTAGATAGTATATGCAAATATCCAGGAACTACCAACATGTAAATGGCACACCAATATTTTACAACACAGATAAATAATGTAATATGCTATAGTAAAAATTTGGATAGGTACTTCCTGGTACTGTCCATAATAAACAAAAAGAAATCCTTACAGAATAAACAAAAAAGACCGATATTTAGCTCTAGAAAAACAATACCCCCTGTGACAAGCTGCCATAAGACTAATAAATGATAAGTACAACGATCAAAATTATGTGGTAATCTTCATTTATTTCAGAAATATAATTGATGGTCCAATACAAGTTGCTACAAATATAGATTATGAACTTATATTTCTGTTGAGGGACTTACCAGGCTCTGATTACTGGATTATATTGATTTGATTGATTATATGGATTTGATTACAGATTATAAGAAGTTTACCGAAGCCCATAAGTTTAGTCATAGAATCTAATTTATTTGTTCTTGTAATATAGCAATGGCGAATGATGCACAAATTGATATAGCGTTGTTTTTGTGACATTTAAGTAACTTAGATTTTATACTTTCCTATTTATGTAATTATGTGTATTTATTTGCATTGCGAATGAGTGATGAAGATTTGGGCGTTGTAAAAATATACAAAATACCTGTATAATTTACAATGAGCAATGTTTTTCATGCATCTAACCTGCGTGAGGAGAGTGTGGTGGATTTTGTCCTACGCTTAAATGTGAGGGGAAATTTATATGTTATATAGGCACGTATTCACACATACTGCAGTATTATTGTGGTTTTTTTTTTCCGAAAACCGATTATTCATTAAATATTAAAGCCCCATTTAGATGGATAGAGTTAATCATATAACCGAGACATGAATTTAACAGAAAACCACTTCACGAAGCCGCGTCTTGCAATTTGAAAAAAAATAATCTTATTACACAGTTGTGATATGGTCTCGTGTCGTACGAGAAAATTTTCATATAAATGGGACTTTAAATTAAAAAAAACCTTAATAGTTTCATTTAAAGATAGAAGACGTTACACGCATTTCATGTAGTTTCATGTCCTTGTTTAATTTTACTTCTTGAATACCCTAATTCATATACAGTTTAATACTGATATAAACTGTTAAATTTTCATTAGCTTATAAATAAAAAAATATAAGGATTCCGGTTTTGCCATTCCGCTATGGAACTCGACAAA
The DNA here is from genome assembly GCA_949126905.1 of Amorpha juglandis. Lineage (NCBI taxonomy): Eukaryota > Metazoa > Arthropoda > Insecta > Lepidoptera > Sphingidae > Amorpha > Amorpha juglandis. The sequence goes on from OX421367.1 coordinate 12,993,770, forward strand.
GGGTTACCGATCGTGTAAAAGTAGTTTAAACTTGAAAAATTAAGGGAGGGTAAATTATCAAAATTGATATTTTGTGGACAAAGGAAATTCTTGTCTGGATCAGAATTGGAGAATTTAGTAGTATTTCTAGTGCTGTCTAATATTCTGTTATTTGTAATTTGGATAGAAAACAAAGAATTACCACAATGCCATTAGTAGCCGTTCCGGTAAATGTCTTTATTTTTTTTATGATAATTAAAATTAAACGGTGTATCAGTAAAATAATTACGTAGAGTGGTCGTTTTTATAAAAATTGTTTTTGCTTACAAAACAATGTTGCTATGTCAATATAGTAAATTATAGTAATATTATTTAATTATCATCGTTAAACAAAAACGCGTGTCACTGTCAATCCTGGTGCACAGAAGTTACAATGGTGGGTATGTGGGCGGGATATTGTTTATCTTTGTCTTTATTAAAAACAATTTTCTTTTATTTGCTGGAATGGCAAGCGATTAACTTATTCGCCTAATGGTAAACGCCACGCCTGCCCATAAACAGAAGCAACACCACACAGAACTTTTCACAAAGCACTTCATGGCATTGGACTGCGCTCGTCATCCTGAGACATAGAATGTTAAGTTTCATAATGCCCAGTAAGTCATCCTTATACTTGATGAATCATCAATACACTTCTAAATACATTTCAGAAATAATAGTGCTAGGTACTCGTACAAACAAACAAGCATTAATGTTCTACAATATAAAGGGTTATAGACGATACGCTATATTATGTTAAAATATTATTTTAACAGCCTCCATGGCGCAAGAGCGGCTAGCAAGCTGCAAGGCAAGAGGCCGTGGGTTCGATTCCTACACCGTGACAATTGTTTGTATTTGTTTCGGGTGTTGTAGCACCACAACTCCTTAGTAATACCGGATACCCACGAAATAGGTTTAACCTAGTAGAGGGTCAGGTTATGTGTGTGTAACAGTAAGGTTATCTATTTATTTATTTGTAGTTACAAAGACATCATGATCCTCTATTACGAGTTTTTAATACCTAATAAACAATAGTTTTTTAGTTTTTTTTCCACACTGAAATATCTCAAATATCATCGATTATAGGACACTATTTGCTTAAAGTCACAGTGTGCATATTTTATAATACAGAATGAAACATTTTAAGCACATTTTAAACAAAATACAGTCATTCATCAAGTCAATCATAGCGCTGATGCCATTTGTTTACCGACTCTACATCTTTCCTATCTCTATAAATTGTTATTACTAGAGATAAACACTTTCTACTTGTCCACTACTCCGCATAACGACAAGTGCATTATCTATTAAATTGATATCTTTACATAATTGCTACTTCACTTCGGTAAATAAACTTATCCCTGACTAGACATTTTGTATATCGCTTTGTTCAATGCCAAATTTGCGTATACCTACAAAAATATTTAAAATAACGTATATAATTATAAAATTATGATAAAATTAAGCAAGACAATTATCCATTTACAATTATCCATTCCATAAGATGAATTTCATGCAGACAAGTGTCATAAAGTGCACCTGTTTGTTCTGGCGACTTCTATAAATGTATTTTTCCATATATTATTTTAATTGTATTTAAAGAAAATCGTTAGAAAAAATAAATTTTCTTTACAGTGTACGATCAACATCATCTATATGGCGAGTCCTGTTACCGCCTTATGACTAAGAACGGAGAATTCATCTACATGAAAACACGAGGTCGACTCGAGGTCGACAAGGACTCCAGAGTCGTTACTAGCTTCATTTGCACTAATACCGTAGTTGACGAGACAGAGGGCAAATACCTGATCAAAATGATGAAGAAGAAGTTCAATATGAAGACAAAAAAAGAGGGGGAGCTTCTTAAACTTATGGCCAAGGAGGTAAGTTGTCACACAATACATATATTTGTTATAAATATGTATTTCGTGCGTTTTATAAAATAAATATAAATATGTTTAAAAAACGTCCTAATACGTTAATCAGCGGCGGCATTCTGCTGCGAGGCTCCGAGTGGCAGATTTTTGCGATGCCTTATCTTTTGTGTAAAGTATGTGAATTGAAAGTAAGTAAGTATGTTTAATGAGTGACGAGAAATTTAAAAATTGTAAATAACAAAAAAGATTTAAAATATTATATTATACTCGTTTGCAAAACATATGGGTGATATTATTTCTCTGTCTGTAAAAAAATATAGTACTAGGTCAATAATAGATTATAATGATTTCAGTATAATTACTGGCATGTTGTAAAGTGTCATAGTGTATAAAGAGTTCGTTAAAATTAAATTTCGGGCATTTAGGCGGGCTTATTAACGAACCCTCAGGTATTTAAAAATAACAACTATGATCATAATAAAATCATACATTGTGATCATAATTATTTATATGTGGTTTAAATTATTATAACAATATGTTATAGACGTTATACTCACACCTATAATAAACGAGATATCAGCTTTAATTACTTATTACGTTGCATTTCAGGAAGCTGATAAAAAAGATCCGCCCGTTGAGGACCCGCGACAGCTAGAGAAGGTAATTCTTCACTTGGTGACAAATTTGCCATCGCAGGGTGAAGTCAACTTAGCTAATAAAGCCGCTTTTTGCGGCGCAACTACATCCCGGCGTCTTGCGATTATACCACCAAAGAAGGAAAGAATTGTCAGTGCCATTGAAAAAATGTACAGCGTTATGACTTTTCCTAAGGAACACCGCCAGGAGGAACTTCTGACTTTTACTAAAGAGGAAGTGACACAAGTAGAATACTTGGATACACCTGGCACTTCAGAGAGCAGTGTACAAGTTTCTGAATTGAACTCTAATGATGATGCCAACGCAACAGGATCAGAATTGGATAAAATAATTGAATTCGATGATATGTATTTGCAAAAGCAGCTTGAAAATTCAGTGCAAGTGGCGACTACCTCCGTATACATGGAGCCACAATACACTGATTTTGACTTGATGACTCAACCCATAGAGCCCACTCAATACTGCGTATTAACTCCTTGTGTAGTTGATGATTATTTTAATGGAAACTTTTTCTATCCTGCGGCAAATCAGTCAGCTATGAAATTCAAACATGAAATACTACTAGCCCATGTGGTAAAGAAAAACGAAATAATGATTCAGGCAGATGAGGACAACTTGCAGATGGCATTATCATCATCATCCAAGAGCAGCTTGAAACGTCCAAATGAATGTACGGAGCGCAACATTACTAAGAAAAAGATTTCAAATATGAGCAATGACTCTGATGACTCTCCAGATGACGATTTTTCATGCCTCGAGGCTCTATTTGATGAAGAAAGTACGTCAATTTCTAAGTTATAACATATTTTTACCGGCCATAATATCAAAGTGATAAATAAATTGTTGTATGTAATTTTATATGAAGTTAAGTTTCGTCTCTTTAATTTTCAGTGTTGGACAAACAAATTGAGTCAACCATTAAAGCACTGGAGCAAAGCATTGACCCAGCTTTTCCAGATCTACTTGTAAGTTGCCACGTAAAAAAATTAAAAAGATGTTATATAATTCTCTAACTTTAATATCGTTCATATTGAACAGTAGTCCGGAGTGAAAAATAATCTTAGCTATCATTATTTCAGATCTCCAATGAAGTTGAAGAGATTTTACGGGAAATTGAAAATGAGCAGAATACAAATATGGCAGGCGTCTAAGATGATACTCAAATAAATATTGGATATGATATGACTGATTCCTCGCGGAATATATCTAGACTAAACAATAAAGTGTAAGTGACGCATATTTCGTGTAGCAACATGGCACTTTGACTGAATGCGAACGATATAGCGTCGTCAGCTAATGCGAAATTATACGTTTAATAACAATATATCTTTATGTCTTGATTTGACTATGTCTACTTATTTAATACCAAGATCTCTAAATGTTTTAGATATTTTTATTGATGTTATTAGATTTAAGTAATTCTATATTGTCGCTCAGCCATAATTGCAAAATATCAAATTGATGGGTTTCTGTAGTGTTGATCGAGTAAAGTTTAGATCTTTTTGTTGTTTATTATCGGCGTTTGACCTATATAACGTATCGAAATATAAAACCTTATTGTATTTACAATATTTTAAATGTAAGCTGCTGCAGCAAAAAAATCTAATTGGTAAAATTAATTTTCATAATTTATATCGACTTGCTCAAATTGTTGGCCATTCATTTTTTTATAATTAAAACCTTTCTTCCAATCATTGACAACTTTGGGGCCATATAATGGGAAAAATATGTTACAATAACGTTAACATGATAAATGAGATATACCATAAATGAAATTAAATTACCTACCATTTTTATGTTGTATTACATTATAAACTGTTTCTGCTGTACGCGGCCTATAAATATTACCAAAAGAATACTAAAAATTCTATTTCGATTGTAACTGCAGTGATTTATTCCTGTGTTCTGTGGTAGTGATAATACTTATGCAGGGATGTCTGGAGCTTATTTAAAATGTATTTCGATATTTTATGTGAAACTCAGTTTACATTTATTGATGTAACTTAGAATTTATGATAATTTTACTATTAGGTATGTACGAAAATATTGTAATCTAAAGGCAGTTTTTTTACCAAAGTAGCGTTATGAAGCCTAGTCACTCAGATTCATATTTCTATTTTCTTTGTAAATCATATTTTACACATACCAAAACAATAGCCAGGTCTCTCATACATTTCTTTATTTTGCATAACTTAGTATGTTTAGTATATTCGCGTTTCGAAAGACTGAGTATTTTTATTTGTTGGGATTTATGATTTTTATTTTTAAAGAGTTTATTAATATAAAATAATATAGGTACATTTACGCATTTTGTGTATGTTGATTTTAAGATGTCCCGTAATACAATTATTTTTTAGAATTCGCAAAGCGAATAGTGTCATGTATTCCGCTCATAATTTTAATCCTTCAAGTGAAAAATATATTTATGGAATTTTTATCTTTACAGACCTTATTTTATAATGTTAAAAATCCTTCGATTCATATTTTCATCTTATACTTAAACTCTAAGTGAGGCCGATTATTGGCTAGATATTATAACGATATTATATAACTGCAATGCAGTGTTACGTAGACATTAAATTAGGGTGGTGAAGTGACGACTGGAATAGAGACATCGTGATCGAATTTGTAAATCAATTTACAACAAGTAAGCCCATAAGATAATAATCATTAGATTATGCCCATGAAAAACCGAAAAATTACAGTCGTGTCCTTTAATATTGATGTTTAGTAATGTGATTTAAATACCTTTATTAATGTGCCAATGTATAACTATAATATACGATGTTATGTAGAACATTATATGTTTTGAACATCTGAATGTCTAAATAAATAATCGCAATATTATTGATATTTAAGACTTGGTGTATTTACAAAAAAATATATACCAGTTTTCAGTTATGTATAAATAAGTTTTTTTTTTCTTTTTTGTTTTTTTTTTGGCATTACTTTTTTGTTCGAACTATTTTGTCAATGTCAGGTTTTAGGTTCGATCTAATACATAATACTCGTCGATTTTAAAAAGAATCAAGAACTAGTTAGTTAGACTCAAGTAACATAACAAGAAAAGTTTATTTTAATATATTACATACATTTGACAATAGTAACAATAATTTGTTTGCTAACATGTTGTTTGCAAAACCTTAATTCGGATTATATGCAAGGATCTTAATAACATTATAATATTTGAATGTAAAATAACATGTGTCAGGAAAACATTTGATGGTGCATTATGGTAATCTAGCAGAGTATCTCAGTGCGAAAAAAATCTAAATAAATTGTTAGCGCTTGGTCACTAACATCAGACTATTGTCGTTTATAAATAAATACTAGAGATAAAAATATAAAGTCATATAGGCTTGCATATATGATGCATTTCGGCTGAATTTCGAAAATCTTTTGATTGATTATTATATGTTCAAAATAGATTTTTGGACATTACGACCCCAAAGGACTCATAGTCGATTTATTTCGAAAATTGACTGAATTGGAGTATAAATATTATGTAGGTTTCGTTATTTTGTCAAAAAATATATCTCTTCAGAAAATTACATTGATATTTCTGATATGTGTAACGTCTAATCTTATTAATTCCTTCGCTATTCATACTTAATAATGTGAGCGGTTAATTTTCATGAATCTTATTTCAAAATAAGCACAGGTTCATTAAAAAGGCTTATTTACACGTTGTTTTACTTTAACAGTGTGGGTTTTAACACTATCTGGTGCTTTATTTGTCGATTATTCTAATAATAAAATGTATCTACACATGCAATCCGTAGACAGTTTCCGTTCACATGTTTGTGCATATACTTGTAAATTGATAGATGCAAAATTACGTCATGTCTTTATATTTTACAATAACGCACAGTATTTTAATAGGCCGTCCTTATTGTTATGTGGTAATAAATTATTTCATTCAGGGTATACATAAAATGTCAAGATGAATATTATGATACGGAGCATAACAATTATTAACACTTAACTATACAGGGTTATTTTTAAAACACCAGCAACCTCGCAGGGGTAGATACCTAAGGTTATAAGCTACTACTTTTGTTCTACGACTTTTGATAATTTGTTAGATTTTATTTTCATACAAAAATAAGTATTCATTTAATTTCCGTCTTGAATGTTACCTACACGCATCGCAGATTACGTAGGCAAACACGCGAAGCGTGGGGAACCGGGCTAGCGTTGAAGGTCATCGCCCGAGCCAGCTGAGCGGCTTCTTTGAGTCGCGCGCGCACGCCGAACGCTACGAAGAAAAATACGACACAACAAAAACTTGTAAAATCATTTTTTTTTAAATATATTGAGTTATATACAAACTCGTAGAACAAAAGTTGTTCCGTATGGGGTCAGCTATCTGGTCCTGCGAGGTTGCTGGTGTTTTAAAATTAACCCTGTATATATTTTTGTATCTTTATTATGTTGAACTTGAAACCATACACAAATACGCAATTTCCGGAATTCTGTTATATTATAATATTATCCCAACCATTTAAACAAGAAATTCGTGTAGGGTTTTTTATTTTGACAAAGTCCATATTATTCCACAATTAAAACCATATATCTGGAACTTCCTAGCATATTGTGGATTAATTAGCAACATAAGATTTTCTTACAACTAACCTAGGCAGCGAACTCCAATTGACAAATAAAAAGGAGGGAAAGTTTTTCTACTTTGAAGTATCATCTTGACATTAATAAAAATATCAACTTCTATTGACCCAGCATCTATCTTTTTATATGTATTTTTATTGTTTAAAAAATAATTAAAATCACATATATCATGTATTAATTCCTCCACAATATATTTGCGCTCAAACTTAATACACTATGTGTCCACGAGGCATGTGGGTGGCATCATGGATTAGATGTTACCATGTTATAACATAATCATTTTGTGAATAGATGTTAGTGAATAAATATATATGAATATTAATGTTTTTTATTAAAAAAATCCGGCTCTATTCCAGTTGCATTATCTAAGCAAATATAATCGCTGTTCTCTGTCTCAACTTTCATTAAATAAATCAATACTTTTCCTTTAATTGGTAGCATAGTGTCATAGTGGCGAGTGAGGCTACGCGTCCGACCCTGCAAATATTTGTTTCGGATCTAATTATTGTAGGATCTGACAGCCTCCGTGGCGCAGCGGGCGAGTAGCCGGCTGTGAAGCAAGAGGCCGCGGTTTCGATACCCGCACTGAGACAAATGTTTGTGTGATCCACAAACATTTGATTCGGGGTCTGGGTGTTGTTAGACCGAAAGTTTCTCGTAGTTCCTGATACCCACGACGCAGGACTCGTATCTTACTGTGGGATCAGGACTATGTGTGTGACTGTTGGTTGTATTAGTTGAGTTGATCATAAACCTTCGTATTTCTCGGTAACCCCGATACAGCTTATCCTAGCGTGAAGACCATATATCCGTTTACCCTTTACGTATTATTGAATAAACATAACAGAGTCTTCAAATCAAAAGTAAGATTCAGCTTACTAGCCAGAATTACAACTATGTGGGGGCAATACAAAGTTAAGGAGAAACCAATTGCAAAAGACAGGTACTAATTAGGATGGATTGGTTGTGGATGCCTTCCAACTAATAATTGGTGCTCTCACTCATTCGTGCCACGTCTTTCATCGTAGTAAATTGACATGTCACAATAGTATGTGATCCACATTAAATAATGTCGTATTAGCTTACTGACTATTTGACCTTAATTTATTTAATTCGAATTATAGCATTTGTGGCGTAATACAGACCCGCCAACCCTCGTCGCCAACTCTTAGGCCAATGCACACCTCGAAGAAATCTTAGGGCGCATGCGCGCTCTTCTTCTAATAATGTGCGGATTTGGATGAGCAAAGTTCGGTGTATGTGAGAATAATGTCTAGGTTAGTTTTCATCTTTACCTATTCTTAATAATATTCAACTTATAAACAATTCATTTAAATAATAATATGAACAGTACTTACTGTATGAGTCGCTACATGCTGAATGTCTAACTACTCAGAACTTTGTTCGTCCAAACACGCTCAATAATATTTTTACCTTATATTTTTATAGCAGAGTCAGCAAATGAGCAAGTATGTCACCTGATGTTCAGTGATCCTTAGCGCGTATGAAGAACCACGATACTAAAGGAATCATGAATACGTTAAAGACCTTATAGAAAAGAAATGAGGATTCGAGTTAGGGCTCCAAATCTCTCACCCATGCTTGCAACGCAAGTTGCCACTTCCCGTCAGTTTACCGTAGCACAGTGGTAATAATACGGTTGAGACGGCACATTTATGCCATATTAGGTGGTAAAAATAACTTTACGAATTTCGTAACGTTAGTCTGTATCGAAAAATAAATTCCAAAAAAATGTTTTACACCAATTTTGATATTTCCCCGAAAAGAATAGGTATGTATTCGTCAGAATATTTTTATTTGCACTTTAACAGTGTAGGAGGATAATATATATATATATATATATATATATATATATCTAGTTACTTAAGGCGCGTTACTCTAGCGATCATCGAGAGATGCAAATTGCTGATGATGCAAATAATTGTGGTCGATATTATGTTTCGATTAATTCTACTTGCCATCAGGTGTAATGTAATCAATTAGCCGTGCTGTGAAAAATATGCATAATAACAAGCACAGTACTAATTATTATTCAAGGTAAGTAGGTCCTCGTATGCGAGAGGCCGTATGGGTAGGTACAAACGCTTTATCTATTACTACCGAAACCTGAGAAATTCCTGGGTAGGTATTACTAAGCTTATTAACCTAATCATAATCGATACTATGTCTCATAATGCACTAGAACGTATAGTGGCGACTTTTCTAGACACTATTAGTAATTTTTTTTCAGTAATCAAGATTGGACCAATGACGTATACAGAAATAGACGCTTATCTAAGTTAGCTTACTTAAATATTGTACTTGGATACGCATGTGCATATGTTATTCCTCAGGGTGTGGAGCTTGGTGAAGTACGAATACTTTATAATCCAAAGTTTTGTATGGTGCTGCTTCTATATAGGATCACGAGCATTCTGGATGAATGAGAGGGGTTTAGGGTATTAGTCCACCACGCTGGCCTAATGCGGACTGGTAGACTATACATACTTCGTATTTGTTACGGAGAACTCTCGAATATACAAGTTTACTCATGATTTTTTTCACTGTTACAATTAATCATGAATACACGCCAACTATATACAGGGTTACTTTTAAAACACTAACAACCTTGAAGGGCTAGATAGCTTACACCATAAGGATCAATTTATATATATGAAAAAAAAATGATTGAATGACTGACGGCTGGCGGCTAAAAAGATGAGTCAAGTTCAAAGGCGCTAGCGCTGCACCCCCTTCCTCACGCTTCGCAGGGGCTTGTTTACGTAATCTTTGCGATGCGCGTAGAGTTATAAACATTCAAGCTGGAAACTAAATTAATACTTATTTTTGTATGAAAATAAAATGTAACAAATTTTCAAAAGTCGTAGAACAAAAGTTGTTCCTTATGGGGTTAACTATGTAGTCCTGCGAGGTAGTTGGTGTTTTAAAAGTAACCCTGTATAATCCAGAGCTACACGATCTTGAGGTACATTTCGAACCTGCTATCTTCGTCTTCTCAGTCCATCCACTGCCCGCTGAGTTATGGCTGGATGGACTCTAATTATGACGTCAAAACGTAGATTGTCCCACCACAGCTCGGCCAGGGATCGTCTATATCTGAATAGATGGAGCAATATAAAGTAAATGGTAGGTGCTAATAGTAATTCAAACAATTTATTTAGAATTCTTTATTACTATGCTTCAATACAGCACTTAAGCTATTACATCTACTAGAAGAACATTACCAAACTATTTATTGAGTTTTTCGTTGTGTTCTGCACAACGATCATACAGAATATTATATCGAATACATATTGCAGTACTTTATAGACACTGAGATACTTTTTTAAAAAAATATTCAATTATTTCGTCTAACACTATAGATTTGAATGGCAAAAACAGATAAAATAAATATTATGGCTATTATTTTTTCTAAAAGCACTTACTTGAGTTATACTCGTAGTATTTAGCTTGTCTATCTACAAAGGTATCTATACTAAAATATCTTCCCACATAAACATACAAATACAAAGTTCTCAATTAAATGCCAGTTTATTAGTAAGGGCCAAATATTAGATTTACTTTGGCTTCTTATTACTTTCTAAAAGCAAACTTCCGATGGTCACGTCAAATGTTGAACAGTGACCTCAGTGACACTCTGGTTTGTTAATACTGTATCAAATAAGAATTCATCTTATATATAAAAAGTATTAATGAATTAAAAAAATCCATTATTGTTTTTAAATTTAATTCGCTATTTTGACATCACTTTGGTAAGAAACTTCAAGAACAAGTAGTAGTAGTACAATTCAGTTTTTTTTAATAAAAGTAGCTATGTAAAGTCTATAATAAGATTTATGGGGGACGTAGTTAAAGATAAGTTTACTGTATAGTGTATACAATATAATATAAGCAGATAACTATGTAGATGCTGTATAATAACTTCATTACGGCACCCATCAAATATATTTAAGTAAAACAACACATTCTAAAATTCAAAATAAACTTGCAACACATTTTTGAAAAATAACAACTTGTAACACTTTATACATTCAAACTATACACAATTGTTTAAATCCCATATAGTGGGCGTGTTTGGACGAACAAAGTTCTGAGAAAATTAGACACTCCACATAAAGGTCTAAGCAAAACGTACAGTGGCAGTTTGCCTGTTGACATTAGTAATTGATTATGGGTTGAATATAATAATGAATACAGATGACACTGAGTAAGATTTGTCCCGGATGAAAACTAACTTAGATAATTTCCGGGATATAGATTACTCAGAACTTTGTTTATCCGAATATGCCCAATGTATGTACGCGATATCACAACGACAGATGTAACCATTTATACAGTAAATATTTTTGATCTTGTATATTGTATGTGCTTGTATGAATTTAATAAATTTTATATTTTGACCCATAAAATTACGGTGATACCTGTATTCACTAACTTCCTCTTCACTATTGGTGATGGATAACACATATCAAAGCAATAAGTACGCCGATGTAACTCTATACTAGGCCGATGTCGAAGCACTATAACGTATAATGGCTATTGGAGATCCCCTTGATAGTAAATTGCTTTAAACGGACATCAGTCGCATATTAACAGTTCAGCTTGATTCATTGCGCATATGTAAAGGCAGATCTCCAATGGTCAAGGCGTTAATGACTCCCTGGATAAGTGACGCCACCGGCGAAAGTTATCCCCTAGTTTTAGGTAGTCCACAGTACAGGCACAGTATTATTACCTATAGTACAGACATGCAGCCACGATGGCGTTAATGCTGAAGTAATAACATGCATGGCTGTCACTTAACGCGAACATCGGAAATCTGCCTTTACTACATCTGTTATTCAAAATGTTCGCTATTTCGTCACTTGCACGCAGCTTGATCCTAAGCAGTTAAAATATAAATGACATATGGAAAAAAATAAATATTATTAATATTTGAATACTATTACGGAGCATTATTAGAAATACATTCAACAAATGCGAGCCATGAATGTACTACTTGAAGGTTATATACATAGTCGCATAGTGTATATGTTTTGATGAAGACCACCTTAGGTCATACGGCGTCGTTTACGCGCGTCGGACAGGAGGGCCTGCAAGAAAAGAAGTTAAAAAGATTATTTACGTCATTTATCTGTTTTCGGATATGGTTTCCGTGTTGAAAGTCCAAGCTATTTTTATATTTAGAGTTCATCATTTTTTACCTAACTTTGACTTTCATGACGTTCTTAGCCATTCTTAAGATTGCGATGAGAGATTTTTGTTTTTCTTAAATAATTATCTATGTGAAGTTACTTAAAAAAAATTGTAGTGGCGTTTAAAAACATGTAAAATATGAATTCCTTAAAGATTCTAAAATCTGCAAACAAGTAGATTGAATAACTATGACGATATTTTCGTTATACAGTGTGCTTTCACCCCTGCACTAAGCATTAACTAAGACCTGGATTACCGCTGCAACGTCTGACGATCCTCTCGGGATAAAGATCGTTGGGAGGTATTCTTATTTAAAATAGTATCCAAAAACTGTCAAATTAGCTTTGTTGCTTTAGTACCTCGTTTCAAGACCACCGTTGCTGCAACCGATCCCTCTCTTGGAATAAAAACTCAGTCTCTTTTTTAAGCCTCTCCGATGCATGATGCCACTCCGGTTCGTTCCGGCCCTCCCGAAAATTTTTCAATTTTGATACAGCGAACACCATATCTGAAAATACCATAATATTATGTGTCATATGTGAGCAAAAAAGGTCGATTTTAGTCGCTTTTAGTGAAATACAAAGTTATTTAATTTCATCATCATCATGATGTACAACATGTTTATAATACAAGGACTATGTACCCAAAAAACATGCCGTTTTACGGAAAAAGTACATAGCAAATCTTTTTTATAGAAGACGCCGGTAAACGAGCAAGTGGGTCACTTATGACCATTCCCTGTATTCTAATTACAGTTAGATTTGCTTTTTATCAATAGCGTTTTCATATATCTTCCACACAAGACGTTTCAAAAATTCACTGCCAGGAAGCAAATATTTCGGTAAACAGAATATTGGGAACGGCCATTAATGGTAAGTGATCTTCACAGCACAGTTACAACAATACAGTTTAAATACTTCTGATATGTTTGCTCGTTTAATGTAGAGTTACATGAAATAAAATGCATTCATTAAGTGTTCTGTAGCTTTAATAGTTTGAGAACCGCTGTATTAGACCATACAAATGCATGATAAATGAGCTAAGATACATATAATATGGCATAAAATATAGAGTTTAGGAGAACATGCAATTATTTTATTTTAATCTGTAATGTAATAAATTCGTGCTGTGTATTTGACGAGTTACATATGCATAAGGCACTCATTAACATAAAAAATGATATTCGCGCGAAGCATACTTTCCAACAAAATATTAGTAACAATAATTAACACAACATTAATGTTTTGCATTGCACAGTGGAATAAAACTTTACATTGACAACAACTGTTTAGATGGCACAAAGTAAATTCGCAAAAGCTGGCATTGGCATTATAAATAATCTTAATTAAAAATAGACATAGACGGCTTCCCCAGAGGGGTGGATGAGAGGCAGGCGGCTGATTGTAAAAACTTCAAGCCAAATCTTTTGGAACATGTGTTGCATCTTGCAAGTGGGATAGGAGCAGTAGAAGAAGAAAATAATATACATATCTACATACGCACTCACGCCTGTGAGCCCCAAAGGGTAGGCAGAGGTGCAACCATTACACCCACATTTTGCCGCGTTTATTTCGGTCCCATGATGTGATTAGCGGTAAGCCTATCACCATACCGGCCACACTTTCATACTCCGAGCTAATGTTAAGTATTTCGTCATTGAAAACCCCAATATTACTTTTACCCAGGGATCGAACCCGAGACCTCAGCGCAGCATTCTTACCGCGTACGCTTTACAGCCGCGTCACCAAGGTCAGTTAATGTTAAGTATTTCGAGCGAATGTTAAATATTTCGTCATTGAAAACCCCAATATTACTTTTACTCAACCCAAGGAATCGAACCCGAGACCTCAGCACAGCATTCTTACCGCGCTTTGCAGTCGCGTCACCAAGGACAGTTAATTAAAACAAAGTAAATCACAATTAACAACGTAAAATGAAAGCATGTTTGTGGGCTGTAATTTATAACATTATGCATAATATAAAACAATATGCAAATTATTCCAAGAATTTCTTTTAAAAATAATTTACTCAATTTAAAAACTTCAAAAATCAATCACGATGCGTTTACTATGAACCATCATAGAGTTACCCACTTTCCTCTCACGGTCACCAGATCCTAATCAAATTAAAATGGCAACATCTCTGAATAAAACTTTCAAGCAAAAAAAATAATCACCCATATTGGTAGATACATAGATAATTATGTAGATAGATAGAAGTTTTATATCGACATCACACAAAGTATTATTATAAATCGTGAACGTACATAAAAATATAGACAGACAAATTGAAAATCTCGTTATTTGTTATGTCGATTAAAATAGTAAACACAAACAACGCTTAAGCTCCTCGCTAAACGTAGATGTCTGTTTACATGGTTGATTTGTTTTTATTTAGCGCAAAAAAGTAACCAATAACGTACATATACATAAATCGCCAATATGCGTTCGCGCGTACTTTGATGCCTCATAATAAAGTTTATGAATAGGGTTAAGTAAATTCAGGAATACATACGGTCCAATTCGAAGTAATGAGCCTCGTGGAGAAGCAGATCCAGGTACGGGAAATCAGTGGGCAGAAGCAATTTCTTATTGCGAAGGAAGTTAAGGATGTGACGGAACATTCCGCCATCTCGATCAATGAAATAATGTTGCTTGAGCGTATCGAGCACTATTGGGATAGTACCATTGAACATCTTGCCCAGTCGTGATTCGGGATACCTGAAAAAAAATAATATAATTAATTAATATCGATATGAAAACAGTATTTACAGAACAGAAAATATACCAGTAAATTAATAATTACAGTCCGGAGAAGTAATTATATAACAATGTTGTTTTAAAATAAATTTCCTCAGAGGGGTTGACGTCAGTCTGGCGGCCGGTCGTAAAAACTACAAGCCAAATTTTTCTGTAGCATATTGTGTTGTAGAGCATATTGCAGCGACCGCCCCCTTAGTGGGATACGGGCTGGTAGAAGAGGAGTTGTTTTAAAATAAATTAATATTTTAATTCGTCATAAATAATTCTGAATGGCGTCAGTACTGTAAATATGTCTGTCGACTTGTTTAACATTTATACTTTTATCAAACAAAAGCAATGTGAAACAAACTAATTTATTTCACAATCGATCTTGACAGAGAGGCCTAAAACGTTGTATTGAAACCAGAAATAATATAGGACTGAATTACGTAGTTGGGATAAAAAATAAACGACTATAAGAACTTTAATCGAGCACTGTATAAAAAGTAACGTTTCGAATGTCCAGGTGTAAAATTGACATTATATTTGCTATAGTGCCCTCGAGTGTGATGATTAAGAGTACAAGAGGGGGGGAAAGGATAGGGGGTGTCAGGTGGGGACACAGAGCCCAGCACCCCGTAAGGCCCGCGGCCACTCCGCCGGCGCTCGCCGCTTCGAAGCGCTCTCTCATGGAGAAGCAACACGCCGCGCCGCGTCGGGCCCAGACAAAACAAGCTTATTTACAATCTTAAATATATATGTACCAAACAAGCTAGATATATGTATTACTACATAATCTTGTATAAAGAAGTCATTCGTTAAACTAACTGCTTTGAGCTGGTTCTTACATTTGCAACAAAGTCTGTTTGTTTGTTCTGAACAGGATATTACTGTAAGAACTGCTTAAATATAAAGAAACAAAGAGTAATACGGAAAAATATAAAGCGATATAGCTTTTAATTATATTGCAAAACTTATTATTTGTCAGCCTCTGTGATGCAGTGGACGAGTTGCTACCTATATATCAAGAGGCTGCGAGTACACTTCCCCCGTGACACAAATATATTTTGTGTGTTCTGTAAATAGTTGTTTCGGCTCTCAATATTGTGAGGCTGAAAGCCACTCGTAGTTTAAACTTTATAGAACACAAGCTAATAATATTTTAATGTAAGGTTCTATAGTCTATGTGTGTAACTGGGTTTATTAATTTATTAGTTACTTAATATAAAAGTACTTACGTTGTAAGCGTCTCCAAAGAAGAAGTGTATATAGTTCCGCCGACATCAATATGTACGGGTGCGTTAAACTTTGTAGTGACAGCGACACGCGGTATCCCAGCAATAGGCTTCTTGTCCATACCACTTCCATCTGGCTGAGGACTACCTGGCTTCACTGGCAACATTGTAAGCTGTAAACAACAAATCAAAATCTAGAGTGCCTCTTTACGAAATTTAAGAAACCGAATGACGCCTTCAATTGAAGTCACCTTTTAAAAGATTCGAAAATATGTTCAGTTTGCGTAAAGTAAGTACAGGTGTGGGTAATTTAAACGTTGTCTCAATGTAAAAGTGCGGCGAAGACGTGAGGTTGCAGTCGGGCCTTCAGCGTGGGAGCATCCGCGACCCACTGCCTCCGCTCTCACGGCATTCTTTGCTATCAATTTAAAACTACAATTTCATGGAATTCCATCGTGATCGTACAGAGTGTACGCTTTCATATTCACATTTTCACACAGGTATTCTCATACGTAAGAAGCAAATTTTTGGATACTTGATTAAAGTTTTCTGCAAAAAGTGACGTGTTTTCTGACGTATGTCCTGTGGTGTTAAAAAACTCAAACGTAATACTGGACAAGTCCGACTTCAATTATTTTTTATCTCTGAATGCATCTCCAACGCAGACGGATAGTGGCGACCTATCTCGCTGTTTCACACCTAACGCTCTATTCACATACTAAGCCTTTGCTTTTGTGAAGTAAAAAGTCCACTTTCTTTATTATTACTGACGTGGTATTTGCGAAACAATCTACGTATTTAGATTGAAAAATGACCGCAATCTTGCAACACTGACATAAAAAATGCAATTCAGTATAATTTGTTGATACCTAAAATGCGTGGTGAATATCGCTAGTAAGTAGCTGACTTAATAATATAATATAAAATACACCTTAAGTTGAAACTATAAATCATGAACTAATTTACATTCATGAAGGAACCAGTTGTAAAATCAAGTAGCAGATATTCCGCTACTGTATATGTAGGAGCAGTGAGCCGCTAGGGGCGTAACGTCGCGAGAGCAAGCCACTCTTACCTGTCTGGTTTCATTATAAATATGCCTCGGGTTGTTTGCCTGCTCCGCGACAGCCGAAATACCTATACCTAATCACTGAAAACGAGCCAGAACAATAAACATTTACAGATTATAGATATGCTGTCATTCTAGACCGTGGCTGATAACTTTTCAAATACAATCTGATAATAATGCCAATTCAAATAAAACTAAGGATTCGAAAGTTTTCTTTAAAAAATTCAAATTTTGTCCTAACGATGCTTTATTGTATTTAAGGACGGATAAGCAAAGTATTTATTTCCATCCCATGATATTATGTAGCGCCATATTGATCACAAATTTAAATATCCGGTAACTGATGTGTTTATTCAGTTAGAGGAAGCGTGGATCAGAGCTTCTTAGATTTAATCAGTCAAATTCAGGATATTACCAGATTCTCGGAATAAGTAGTGCCACTAGGTTACTATAGTGCTTTACAGAATATGGTTATGAATTTGTAAATCTATAATATATAACGGCTTATTCAAACTTCATCGTCCAGTCCATACAAACCGTTGGTGTAAAATTCGATATAAGTTTCTCGAAATTCAAAACTTAAGTCGAGAGAGGGCCATTGCAAATTGTATATAGGAATTAATATTTTTTGGTCAAATTTATCTTAGATGGGGTCACGGGAAAAAGCTAGTCTTTATATATTTTGTTTAATAATTTAAGATCAAGTTTTAAGCATAAGCAAAAACCACGGCCACACCCAGAAACTCGGTCATTTCACAGTGATTATGGCTAACGAGGTGCTATATATAGTCGCTTCAAATCATTACTAGTTTTTTTTTATTTCAACACAGCATCACAATAGTAGACAGATGTGCCAAAGTGGCCTGTGCTTAGGGATGAATTTTTATTGGCCTGTATGCCCACAATCAGAACCTTGAATCACAAAGCAAAGAAGCAAATCGAGGGGCCTGCGACAGGACAGGCGGATGACTGATGCAGGCACAGTAATACAAGGATACCCCTATGCCCGCCCCAATCAACCACCTAGTCATGTCGCAAGCCCTTCGGGAGAACCAGGCTGGCATATACACTGGCTGCTCCTGGAATGCGATCCACACAAGGTGTGTAGTCACTATGACAGGTTTTAACACCATCAATCCGAATATATAATAGAATATCCAACCACTAGCACTATTTTCTAGAATATCATACAATCTGGTTGGAAGTAATCGTCTAAGGCAGTGATCGTCACACTTTTCTAGTGAAGGACCACACAGCATTATGTGAGGTATCACTGCGGGCCGCACATTGGTTGGTTGGGTAGTTGTCACCACCAATCAATTGGCATATTTTTTATTAGTTTTACTCATGTTTCCATCTCACATTCTTCCATTGAGCTAACTTTATGTGAAAAATTAGCTTTAATAATATTGTCAATGTACTATAATATATTATTGTCTATATTTATATGATTACTATAATTGTCTGCTATGTTGTGGGCCGCAAAAATGTCGTTAACGGACCGCAGTTTGACAACCACAGGTCTAAGGTCTAAGCTCTTTTGCATCTATTATGGCGTTAAATGTGCGATATGATTGTGCAACCATTTAAACCCAATTCTACAATTCATGTAGAACTGTGAATACGTTGTGAATATATTTACCTATTACATTTTCGTTTGTTACAACCGGTTTATAACAAACGTAGTTAATATTATAGTTAAATATAAAAGAATTTACCTTTTTAGTTGTAAAATAGAAAAGTTATTTAACTAACTATTTATTAAACGATGTTTAGGGTAAAATAGTAAGAGGACTCGTAACAGAATATAGTTAAAATTTCGACAAGTATGACCAAATATTAGTGTCGGTGAAGGAGAGGTGTGGATGTGCCCGCAGCGATCGTGCGCGGCCCGCGGTCACTGCGAAGCCCCGTGGCGGGCGGCGCGCCACCCAATATCTCAACTTTAGTTTTTATAACAGACGTTTAAAAATATAGTTTACATTTTGTTTTTTTTTATCCTGGCTCGGCAGTGACTACGCTACACCTGATGGTAAGTGTAGCGCAATCCAAGAATAGTGTCGACCAACGATAAACAATGTGTCCATCGTAGGTCGGCAAGATTATGCCGGCCTGCTAAAGGGCCAAGGGAGAGGGGAAGGAAAAAGGGATGGGAAAAGAATTAGGATCAGGGGGCAAGCCCCCTGGGGAGAACCGGTTATACACTGGCTGACCCTGGAACGCGACACACACAAGGTGGGCCACTATAACAGGTTTTAGCACCAGTGTACGGTGGTCGCTATCCGGTCGGATACAAGTATCCTCCCACCAGCGTTTACATATCTTAATATAACACCGGTACTGGACACTTATGACCTTAGGCAATAGTTTTATTCTTTATCATTCGTATCGTCAATAGCGGAGTTCTTTCCGATCGGATCGACTTACTAAAACAGCCAAGAGACCAACGTATCAACATTGTTTTCGTATTTCTTATGAGTGTTTGGAGAAATTAATTGCCTTATTTACCTTGGATTACCAGCGGTCGAATTATATCACGGTGGTTTTTATTTCGCAATAGCGACCCATGCCTACTTCGCACGGGTAACAATATGTTTGTTACATCACATTACAAATCTGTAAATGTGTACTATAATATGTATAATTATACATATAAAGCTTCCTCATTTATCACTCTATCTAGTGCTGAAAACTGCATTAAAATCCGTTGAATAGTTTAAAAGATCTAAGCGAACAGAAAGCGGAAGCGACTTCATTTTATACTATTTAATGATAATAGACAATTTTATATTAATACGCATAAGTCTAGCGATAAAGTTAGATAGAAGAAGAATAATCACGACTATAAAGCAACGATCTCACTCGGTGGTAAGTTCGAAGGAATCTTGTTGCGTACATCCGGCTCAACAATGCAGCCAAGCATACTTCCCCTGTTCGTCCTAACAAGCTCAGGCGGACATCCGTAGATATTTGTGCAAGTTACTTGGTTAATCAAATGTTGAAATATCCATTATATTATAATAAATATCCATTATTAATGAATGAATAATTTTAATATTTTTGCACTGTAAATAATCCATCTCGGCTCGTCGGAAAACGCTAGGTCTACACTTTGGTTGCTCGGACTACGTTGAAAAAGTACCCCTGTAACTTATTTTACTCATCATCTTGAATCATCATCATCATCATAGTTTCATATAAGAGTCCGGCCATCAGTAGTTACTTTGGCTTGCATTAAACTTTTCACTGACTTTGTGTGAATAAACAGTATGAATTAATATATGAAACTGCTGAAACTTCTGTGACTTACAGCTTATTTTCTCTACTGGTTTTAAAAAATTAAGTGGGTTGAGGTTCCTCCACGTATAGGTCTCTCGATTACGCTAGTTAAGGTCTGTAAAGAGATACGTGATCGTTATACGGAGACCGGGAGGTTTTCGCGAGACAGGTGATAGCGATAAGTCCGCTTTGTATGAAACTGTATAAAAACCATCGTTTGTCTCGGTCGCATACCTCAAAACAAGCCTTTGTTGTATATCCTGGCAGCATGAAGTTGGGGACCACATGCTTCGCTACTGTCTGTTCAAGTGCATCTACAGTAGTGACATTTCGATGCACTGGGGCATCTTGACTATGTCAGATACGCGTAACAAAACCAAGTGTAGACGAATTTAGATTTAATTTAGTATTTTCCGGCAACCGAGATAAGAATTTACCAAAAAACATATCGCATACAAGGTTGCGTCACGCAATGTGAAAATAGGAGTGTTGCATCGACGCATATTATATTTTTCTCGGCTGTGTCGTACATGAAACTCTCTCCGTCTTTAGCGTAGCAAATTCATCAAACAGCCAGTGTCTCAACATGTTTAAAGGTTACAGCTGTGGTTGCATTCTTAGTCTAGTATTATTCTACGAGAAAAATTTCAAATGCGCATTTTTGAGCGCACTTCGTCTGTGCTGTGTTTCTCGATGCGATTGTGGCCGGAGTCAAAGTTTATAAAGATAACAATCGGTAAAATTATACTTGTAAACAAAAACAATCATATCGTACTAGTAAAATTCGAGCCACTACTATATTGTTTTATCCTAGCAATACGATGCATTATGATAAATTTTCAAGTAAATGTTATTTAACAGATAAAATATAGGATGGCAAAGTAAAAGAAAGAACGCAAAATGGTAAAGGAGCTAAAAGCAGACGTTGCAGACGGTTGACAAACCGAACGTTGCAGCAGTTGAAACCTAGTTAACAGCAATATTTATCAGTTCTAGCCACAAGGGAGTAATTCGCGCATTGACGTATCATTTTGTTCATTTGTGTTGTGCCCTCTCTTATTTAGCGTTTGTACAAAGAACTGAGCGAGCCAGTGGCGTAGCCTGCGGTTGGGCCGTCCTTCTATTCCAATTGTAATTACTGCCTGAAGGCGGAGTGAGCCAAGCGCGAAGAGAACCCGGATAAAACTTTGTTTGAGGACAAAACGAATATTTAAAGATATGCAACGCAAAACTGATAACGTTATGCAAAATAGGAGTTCTTTATATTGTGCGCTTTTGAAATTTCTTGCCATAAAGGCAATTAGATATAATTAGATTGAAATCAGAAAATATCAATCTATACTGTTATAGTATAAAATAAAGGTAACAAAGTTCCTATTTGCGTTTGTCTGTCTGTTTGGCAGCTTATTTCTCACTAAGAAAAAACCGATGTAAATTAGCGGCTTGCTGCTGCATTTCGTACAATAAGTGTGATATCCGAAGGCCCAAACCCCCTCCCCTCCCCCAAAACCCTTAATTATCCCTGCCCTTTAAGGGCGCAACGCGCCTATGGTTTTCTTAGTTTTGTGGGCGTACATGGGCAGTAGCGATCACTTGCCATCAGGTGATCTACTTGCTCGTTTGCCGTTTCATAATAATAAAAAACATTACATAACATGCATTTGTCACTGTAATTTAGAGATTTTATTCCAGAAACTCTATATGTATATCTCGCTATCGTTGATGGGGGCAGAGCAGTAACACGCCGACTGTAATGGACTAATAGAGACATGTTACAACATTACATTCAGTACTTACTTTTATCATGAGCGATGGACCGGACTTGGGCAGGTATAAACAGGCATAAGCCAACAAAGGTATAAGGCAGAATTTATATAAAAACTTCTTGAAATAAAATTAATTTAAACTAATTTTATCGCGGTTTTTTATTAGTTTTTGATCCCGACGTTTCGAAGACTTTTCAGCCTTTGTGGTCATGAGGTAGAAATCCTTTTAAATTTGTTTTATTTCAAAGAGTAATATTCGCGTAAACATAAGAAATCATTATATAAAAATTTCTTTTCTATCTTGGCGTGATAAAATTACTATACTGCTTATTGGTAAGTAAGTACAGTGCAGTTTAATTAAAATATCGACCGTTAACAGAATCATATATTTCTTCACTTGACGGTCAGCAAAATTATGTGTTTGAGGTCACTGCATTACATTAACCTTCTCTCTTGTCTGATTTTTCTGCAATGCATAAACACTGTAGTGTATCAGTTTGAAGGATATTGAAACCATACATCACTGGGCATTATAATATTTAACATCCTTCATCCATCCGCCTTGGGATGATGAGTGCAGTGCCATGCAGTGCTTTGTAATTCAAAGTTCTGAGTGGTGTTTATGGGCGGACATGCAGTTACCATCAGGCAAGCGACCTCGTTCGTCTCGTTATTGAGTTGCATAAAAAAATCACGGGACGCGAGTCGCCGGAACGAGCCACTTAGTCGTCATTTGTACGTCGGTCGCTATCTAGTCGGGAACGAATGTTTTAAGTACCTTCCTACTATGAGAAGTAGGATAGAAGAGTTAGTATCGATAGCTCGTACAGCGAGAGATACAATCGTGTAAAGTCATCACTCACGCCTGTAATCCCCGAAGGGGTATGCAGAGGTGTAACCAGTACACCCATATTTCGCCGAGCGTATTTCCGTCCCATGATGTGATAGGGGGCGAGCCTATCGCCATACCAAGGACAAATTCCAGACTCCGGGCCGATACTGACCATTTCGTGGTAGGAAAACCCAATATCATTTGACCCGTCCCGGGATCGTAACCGAGACCTCAGCACTACACTTGTACCGCGTACGCAATACAACTATGCCATATATTATTATTCATTATATTCTATTCTATTTATTTATTATTATTCATTTATCAAAAAAATATATTGTCCCATCGGTGTACGCTCTAATAAAATTATTGATATTTAACATATAGTATGACCATTCAAGGGGGGATGGTTTACTTGATATAGACATTGCAAAGTACTTTAATTATCTCTATTTTTCTTTTAGTTTAGTTCAAACCAGCAAATGTTCATAATAGTTTGAGCGTCATTTTGAATAGTTAGCTAAATCTCGATTCATATTTAATCGGGCCGCACTGCCAATATATCGATCCCTTTCGAAAGATATTCGAATAGGCAACTTACTTGTTAAGGTAATCGACGCACATTGATATTTGTAAATAAAAAAATTATATCGCCTTGTTCTAGCAGCGTACTTTAGCTGAAAACAGTGAGGGCCTTATTACAAAACGTATTCTATCTTTCGACTGCGTATTCGACACATGGACTAAAGATTTTTTTTTTAGCATAGGCCAGCAAACGAGCAAGTGGGTCGCCTGATGGTAAGTGATCTCCACTGCCCATGTACGTCCACAATACTAGAAGAATCATGGGTGCGTTGCCGACCTTAAAGGAAAGGGATAATTAGGAATTGGGAAGGGGAGGGGGATTTTGGCCTCCGGATATCTCACTCACCGTACGAAACGCAGCAGCAAGCCGCTACTTTACGTCGGTTTGCTGTGAGACAGTGGTAACGACCCGGTCGAACAGGCCCATTCTGCTGTAGACTAAACCGTCTACAGTGTGGCTCTACCACTCGTATATCCATTGCACTTACATAATTAAACAATAAACGTCCTGGTTTAATATATTATTATAATCTTTGTGCTAAACGTACGTACGGCCTACGAACATAATTAATTAATCAACCACAGGGCGCGACAGAAAGGCTAGTTATTTAATGTATTCTGAACTATGTATGTTTAACCGCGCAGCCTTTCGAGCAGAGATTAAAAATTTAACTTTTTTGACCGACTTAAAAAGGGGGTCTGTATTGGTCTGCTATGGTATGTATACAGCGTGTTACAGAAAAGTGTGGTCGTATTTAAGGGTCATTACATATATCTGATACTGAGTGTTTATGTACCGGATATTATCAAAATTTAAACATCCTAAAATTTCACGCAAAATTTGATCACACCTTAATTATGGTCGATAAGATCGCTCACAATATACATTTAATGTCAATATTTAAATCGTGCACTATACTTATTTCTTTATATATTTCTTTCTTTTTCTTAATGTAAAAAAAATTCTTAAAAAAAAAAAAAAAAATGTAATAAGAAAATGTGAAGTCGTTTTTTAACACAAACACAACACCGTCGATTAAAAAAAACTTATTGCTTTAAAATGTATAGTCTTGCAACTTTAAGTTTACAGTAACAGGTATATGCTATAAGATTTAACAGGCGTATATTCAAACACAATAGAAAGTGGCCCCCAGCAATAGGTACCAGAGACTAAAGGCGCCCTTAACGTTTATCAATAGTTTATATTGACTCCCCCGGCAGTTATGTCTTAGACAGTTTGTGAACTGGCGTGTTCACTAAGACAATCTTTTGCTAAGGATTCTTGCATTCCAAAATACTTTTTTTACCCAGGTAAGCCAAAGGGACTACTCTAGATATCATGTTAAGAACAGTTCAGTCAAGACAATCTTTTACTAAGGATAAAGGAATTAATAAAGTACTTCCTTGGACCTGATGTTAAGTGCAGTGTAGTCCAAATATAATATCAACCGTCATTGCGGGCCTCGACGGTCGGCAGATTTATGCCGGCTTGACGATACTGTGATTCATAAATATTTGTGTCGGGTGTGGGTGTTGCGGAACCGTAAGTCTCTCGTAGTTCCTGATACCCACGGTACCGTGGTGTATCGTGGAAAATGTAAGTGATTATTGGGTGTATTTATTTATTTAATTTCTAATAATTATTCTATCTATCTATCTAATAATTTAAAACCTCGCTCCGCTAAACCTTTTTCCACCAAAGCTACACTGCGTAGCTAGCTATATTATATGATCATATGGGTCGGAGTCAAACAATTAAAATATATCCTGCCATAGCTCTGGTAAAAATGCAACAGTTTACAGTCGTTGCCATGGCTATAAGTGAAGGTGTAGTGCAACATGTACAATGTACATGCTCTTTAGCGCCAAGAAGTAAACAATTATAGAAATACAAGAAACGTGACCAATTATATATTTACATATTTTTTTAACCGACGAAACTAAAGAGGGATTTTATATGTTGGGCCTCTTTTTCTGTCTGTAACATAATTGCCAATAAAAGTCGTAAAACGTGACTAAACTTTAATTTTCATTAACCCATTTCTTAGACATCGATTATTTCTCAGAGACTTCAATTAAGATTGTTTCTATACTCAGTAACGAAGTATATATAATTTTCCGCATTCAGCAAACGGAACATAAAGCGTTATTTGTCTGTGAGTGTGTACATAATCAAATTCTAAGGAATTGGCTTAATGGCAATTAAAGTTATGTGACGTCTCTGTGTAGTGTATGCGCTGTGTTTCGCTTTGCGACAACAGTACGATATCTCAAATTCGAGATAACACACTATTCTCACAAAGAAGTCGTTTGAAAAGTCAGCGATATAAAAATTGATATTTTTTATCATCTATGTCGGGGGTTATTAGCGGTATGTCGTTATTAATTGTACGATTTTCTTCTACAACTTGTGGAAATGACTTGTATTTTTTGGGCCGAGTTTACTAATATCGCCCAATTACCTTGCTCATAAACGCACCAGACGTAAATCGGAGCATTGATGTTTATTGTTTATTGAAATTTTAGCTGCTAGGTTAAGTATCAAATTTGCAAACGTTGAAATCCGTAAACAGCAAGCAAGCACCGCAGCTGGGCTATTTTGCACTATAACATAATAAATATAAATTAGCATAGCACCAACGTCCAGCTAAAGGCACGTCAAAGCCACTTCATTAGCTATTGTATCAAAGTTTATTTTCATATTTTATTACAGAATTATATAACATTGGTTTTAGATTGCCCCGTCTCGTATATTTTTCTTGTGTTTAATATCTTTTTACGATAAAAAGTAGGCATGTCTTAATGCAAAACATGGTCTAACTATGCCAAATTTCATGGGAATCCGTTCAGACGTTACCGCGTGTTTATTAAAGCATAGACCGGCAAACGAGGAACTAGTTCACCTGATGGTAAGTGATCTCCACCGCCCATGAACGCCCACCATACCATAAGAATAATAGACGCCTTGCCGACCCTAAAGGAAAGGGATAATTAAGACATTGGAAAGGAGAGGATATTAGGGCCTCCGGAATTCTCATTCACCGCAGGTCGCTTGCGTGATAGTAAGCGTAACGCCTGCCCATAAATAGAAACCATACCACCATACTACATAGAACTTTGCATAACAAAGCACTGCATGGCACTAAACTACGCTCGTCACCCCGTGACATAAGATGTTAAGTCTCATTACGCCCAGTAGTTTCACTGGCTTCAATGTACTTCAAACCGAAATACAACAGTGCTTATGCACTATTGCTTGGCGGCAGAAATAGACAAAGCGGTGGTCCCAATCCAGGCGGCCTCTTACATAAGAGATACCTACCACCTAATGCTTGACTCTACCACTAATGAAATGAATATATAAACTCAGACTCGCGCGCAAAAGCTACCTACTTTACAATTTTTGTAGGATACGGAAGATAACGGATCGACAATGCAACAGCTAATTTCGATAAAATGGTCAAAATTTAAAGAGAATTTCAAATACAACCTTACTTGTTATATCATGCATTTTTTAATCAAACATTTTTTTCAAAAACTAAAAAAAACTGACTGAAAAAAATGCCAGATGAATTAACCGCCGAATTTTAACGAATTTTAATTGGTGTAGACTTCTTATGATAAAATGTATAGAATTAATTACCAAAAAACTTCTTCATGATTCTCAGTGAGGCCCTTGACCATGAATTAAAGTACGATTATAGAACTACTGGAGATAATAATTGTCGCCGTAACAACTGCTAAACTAAGGTACCTCATAAAACGTGGAAAATGCATAAAACGCATATCTCTATGGATTTCGATGTAAAAATTTGCAAGAATTCATATTTACATGTTTATAATGCAATAAATCATAAGCATTTTATATGAGAACAACAAATCAAATTTCATTTCCATAAACCCTTACGTATGTAAAAAATGAGGACAGTTGCAGTTTATTACATATTTTGTGCTTACGTTAAAACCTGATAAAGAAATACCAAAGAAATATGTATTTTTTTAATTTAAATGCCCAATTCTGGAAAACAATTTAAAAGCTGGAACATTGGTTATGCACTACGCTGAATCACGATTCGCTCATCGCCAAAGGCATTTTGTACATAATATAAAACACACTGAGATCATAAATTATTATTTTGCCACATTGGTTGCAAAGCTCACATGCAAATATGATTATTTTATATTATAAGAGAAGATATAATGTTGGGCGGTTGCGCGGCGAGCGCGAGCGGTGGTAGCGCCCGAGGCGCCTCAGCGCGCCGCGCCTTCGCCGCCGGCGCTCTGCCTCCACCGACAATATTAAGGCACACCTAGCTCTGCTTTTGATACCTCGGGCAAATTCACCCGAGGCGTTCATCTGCAGAACAATCATTTCTAAAATTATTTCGAAACCGCCTTGAGCATTGGAGTGTGAGTCATCGCGAGCGTTCGGCTCACTATCGCCTCGGGCCGGGACTTGGAGATAGGCAGATCCTCGACAAAATTTGTTACCATATTGTGATTAATATCACTGGCTTACAGTATATCCTCGCTGAATAGGTATCTAGTTTCGGCTAATATGAAAGTCCATGCTTAATTAATTCACAGGCTTATTAATGTTGACATAAGGCGTGGGCACACCCGTGCGCAGCGTACTCGTTGGCTTATCAATAATTATTGTGGATTTGTAATTAAACTGGTTTGGTTGCTGGTAATTATCTGCACATCAACGTTGCACACTTAATCGACAGGAAATTGTTAATATTTGTCAAAAGCTTCAAGTTTATGCAGTGAATGTACACAACTTCTTGACTGGGCAAATAAAAACGTAATAACCCGGTTGAAGCTAAAAATGCCCACCGAATAGCTGTAGGGTTTGGAGCCAGTACTGCGATATGAAAAATAAGTATTTACCACTGTAACCAGAGGTTTTATTTAATGTATCAACTGTACCCGTTACGATTTTAGCCGCCAGCAAAGCATGCCTGCGGCCTGGCAACTTATTTTAAACTTATAATGGCTATGTTTTATACACTTACGAGTACATAATATTATATATTAATGCCACAAAGGCGAGTTGGTCAGGTTAAACATGTATTTACCCGTGATTCTCTAGTAGGTGACAATAATTGTATATTATATTAATTTTTGTTATCTATTTCTTTAGATATTTAAAATCATTAGTCAAAAAACAACATTTCAAATGGTATGCCAATTTTACACACTGTCACGGTACAATCACTGTGTCGTGTAAAGTTGGCAGCATTTTCGATCACAAGTGACTTCCCACTATTTAGCCCAAGCGGCGCCAATACGACGTCTGACGTTGAGGTCTATGTCACCGGTCTCGTAGAGTACAGACTTAAATTCTAGTTAAATTTATTTTGTTTTCATGCCAAGTTCTTTTCATATCTAGATATATCCTGGTCTGTTTTCCAGCAGTCCATGTACATGTCTCCACTTAAGTTTCAGACCGTCGCGTCGTTTCAAGCGTCCCCTTCTACGGGTTGATCCCTTGCTTTAGGCGCTGTTTGTCCCCATTTGGCAGTGCTATGTCATCAGCATATATGTACACCCATGGTGGGTACTCCTGTATATCCGCCGTCGTAAAATTAAACCCAACACTAAATAGAAAAAGCCTCAGTGCCGATCCCTGGTGAACATTGTAATGGCAGGAGAATGTTTTGCATTAAGGCTAGCAGGCGTATCTAGTGGAAACGACCTACAGAGTAGGATTGGGTCTCAGTTCCATCATCTACGGGTAAATGCCACTTCTTTAGATAGTATAAAATAAAGTCGCTTCCGCTTTCTGTTCGCTTAGATCTTTTAAACTATTCAACCGATTTTAATGCAGTTTTCAACAATAGATAGAGTGATTCATGGGGAAGATTTATATGTATATCACGCTATGACCCATGGGAGCAGGGCAATAACATTCAGATGAAACCGCGGGACATCTAGTACCATATAAAATGACAAGTTCAAATACAAAAGTCATTCACATTCTGACATAATATATAACGAAAGAAAGATATTTGCTTCAGTAATAGGTGTATGTTAATTAGTGGTAAAATGTTAGTTGAAAACTTGTGAAATTATAGGCTACAAGTAAAAGAATTGTCAAAACCGGCATGATCCTGGTGACCACCAATAAACCTATTGTTTTCGGTGTTTTTTTGGGCTGCACTGCGTTTACCATCAGGTGTAGTACGGTCACTTACCTTGCTTGGATAAAAAAATAGATAAATATATGCCGAAAGGAGGTATGGGATCCCCAGGTGAAATTTTCGATTCAAGTTTAAATAAAACTAACAGCGGACAGACAGACAACGAATCGGTCATATAGGAGTTCTGTTGTTTTCCTTTTGAGCCATGGAACCCTAAAAAAAATCAAGTGCGAGTCGGATTCTCAGATCACGGGTTCCGTAAACCTTTTTATATTTTTAACATCAGCTATAATAACACTAATTATTCTGTAATAATTTAGATAATAACTAAAAACGGCAGACAAACAGGCGGAGCTAGTAAAAGAATTTCGCTGATACTCTTTAGATACAGAACCTTATAGTAACAAAAAAGATAAGAGTTGAACTGAGAACCTACATCTATTTTTTCGTTAGTTAATAACATCTGTAAAGAAGCCCCTTTTCGTGACATAGTTAACCGAAAATAATGATTATAGAATTCAAATCTTGCGATAAAGTCGCAACACATCATGGGACGGAAATAAGCTAGGGGAAACCTACATGCACTAATTTCATTTCTGCCTAGCCCATTGGAAATAGCATGAGCTTATGTTACGTTTTGGTGAATTTAATTTAAAACAAAGATATGAAAATATTGATATAAATTGAATGAGTGTTTGCAATATTTTCGGATCATAATTGCTTTCCAATAAGCTTCAAAAATTAAAGGAATATTTATATGTTTTCAATCATTCGCTTTATTGTTTTAAAAGAGGAAAAAGCCTTTAAACTAATTACTTTGTGCCGGTGTTTATTGGAGTTGAAATGTTTTATTAATTAAATAATGCATTGTTTATCTCACAGACAGCACAATATAGTCTTTATATATAAAAAAATCCGTTGTTTGTCCGCGATGAACTCCTAAACTACTGAACCAATATTAATCAAATCTTACAAACTGTGTGCAACAAAAAGTTTGATCCAACTTAAGAGATAGTATAGTTCACATCTCAATTTATAGTCGCAATATTTTTTATTATATATAACATACGACACTTATATTATAACTTTATTTTAACCTAAATAATAGCAGAAACTAGTTATTTAAAACTTGTCTCTGATTATTGTCAGAATAAGTTGTTTATGAACTTATAATAATCATGTTTAGTTTCTGTATGTAATATTGTTCTAAGTGGATTTGGACCAAATACAGTTTCGCAAATATATTAATAAAAAACGGGAGCCGTGTTATGAGTAGGGAACTATGCAAGCATTCCTATTTTTTATTCATTTATTCTAATGTATTAACAAAAAAATATGTTTATTGCTAAGCTAAATTAAAGCTTAATATTTGAAACGTATATATAATATTTTATTATTAATATATAGTAAAGATATAATAATTAATTATTTTAGAACGTAGCGGCATAAATATTGTATTAATTACTTCATTTTTGATACTTTAACGTCCCAAAACTTTTTGTATCAATGCCCAATATACTGTAAAGTTTAATTCGGATACTTAAATAACTTTAATTAATTTGTGTTATTATCTAAAATACAGACAATTATTCAAAACCCAAACCATTAATAATTTCAAAATATTTGTATAGCCGATACGACCTAACTATCAAACGCTAACGCAATAATATATTAATTAACTTACCGCCTAATCCGATGATCGGCGCTGGAAACTCGGGATAGAATTAGCGGCAAAATGTGAGCGTCTGGAACACCACCGCGCCTGACGTCAGCAAAGATAAAACTGACGAAGTTAGAATCCCGAGCCGACATGCAGCCAACCTCTCGCTTCAACTGCAAGCGACAATGGGCATATTTCCCGCCCTATCGTTGTTGCCAGCCTTTTTAATAATTCTCTACAACATTGATAATTGTCTGTTAGAACATTAATAATGTTCTAAATTCGAAATAATTGCACTTTATTTTGTATGCAAATATATTTGACTAGCTTTTGCTCGCGGCTCCGCCCACGTGATCAAACAAACAAACAATCAAACTCTACAGCTTTATAATATTAGTATAGATTTGGGTAGGTGGTGACAGTGTTAACAACTTCAACGGAAGCCTTCAAATAATATTATTTCGGTAGCTTAGCAACGGAAGCCTTCAAATATGAATAATTTTCCCCGTTTTTGCAACATTTTTCACTGATGCTTCGCTTCTAATG
The DNA here is from genome assembly GCA_949126905.1 of Amorpha juglandis. Classification (NCBI taxonomy): domain Eukaryota; kingdom Metazoa; phylum Arthropoda; class Insecta; order Lepidoptera; family Sphingidae; genus Amorpha; species Amorpha juglandis. The sequence continues at coordinate 13,026,027 of OX421367.1, forward strand.
GTCGCAGCGTAATGTTATATATCCTAAAGCCTTCCTCGATAAATGGACTATCCAACACAAATAGACTTTTTCAATTCGAACCAGTAGTTCCTGAGATTATCGCGTTCAAACAAACAAACAAACAATCAAACTCTACAGCTTTATTATTAGTATAGATGATCATATTGCCACAGATTACATGACAGTATTAGAAATACGGCGGCAATAAATCAGTTTTTCAATTTTTAACCATATACTTGGTTTATTGACGTGATCGACAAATAATTAGCACTCATACAGTACATACATATATTTATTTATTTAATTAAATAGTGACGGATGCGGTCTTTATACTTCAAAATAAATAATAATTATTACATACAAAAAACTATCGTTTATTTTATATTATAACATATTTAAGATTTTATTTAAAATAAATGCTTATTTAAAACAATAAGAGTTGAAACAAAATATATGTCTGATTTTGCTACGTAAAACAATAATATTTGTGGTTATTTAATTATTTTTCATTCTGTGAGTACTTTTATCTCTGTATCTTTGCCATGAATAACACAATATACTTTATTTATGTATTTTTTGTGAACATGCACCGCATAATTATTTTATTATTTTATGCAAGGACAGTACAGCTGGCAACTCTTCCGAATTTTATAAAAGTGAAATATTTAATACAACGCCATCTTACGGAGTAAGTGATAATATTAAACTACCATAAACGTTTAAAAGTTCGTGCGTTTCAATATATTATTATTCTGGTACAATATCAAAATCTGAAATTAATATAAAGATGGTGATTTGTACCCATTTTATATTGTTTCGTGTCTTTTTTAAGGCGTAGACGTTTTTGCGGCATTCCCGTAGAGGTATGATCTACATGACGAAGTCTTTTAACATAGTGACGCAGTAATTTTCAATTTTTTTTGTATGTCAGCATGATGATTATCTTCGTCGACTAGTTTTCAACTTTTGTTGATGTAGGTATTAATTTTTTGATCAGCATATTATATACTTTAGTAATAGGTACCGAATATCATAATTGAAAATAGATTTCATGCTTTACATTTCTCGTTTTTTTAAAGCAATATATCGTCACTGGAAAGATAAAAATACTAAAGGGCCTGAACTTTGCAGTCGAGCATTTTAAAGTTATTATTTTACGATAATTATTTTTATATTATATTATTTCCATTTAGGTACTGGAAATAAGTATTTAAATTGGCAGGCATATGACAATAACTTTATCCAATGTACTTGCGGTTTCACGGAAAACGTGGGATTTTTATTACATAATCTATGGATATAACAACGGATATAATTCTCTGGCAGCCCAACGTGGTGCACTATGTTACCATCTGAACTAAGAGCCCCTCTTTTACGTCTAGCCGTCGGCAGTACCCCGAGGCATTGATTATAATGACAGGCAGTGCCCGGCACGCCCGAGGGCTTGCTGCTGGCGGTGGCGCACAAATACCGGCCATTATTGCCTGAGGGTGAACGGCATTTCGATCGGCATTCATATGGTATACCCTGTGGATTATAGCGTTTATAACGACGAGTCGTCAGTACCTGACGGCTATGCCGTAGGCATAGGGTTTTATTTTGTACACAAAAAAACAAGATGGGCAACTCAAGTGATCATACTATGGACATACACAATAACAGAAGATAGAGAAATTGAAGGTGCGTTGTCTTCTTTAATGAAAGGAATGGGTATTGTGTAGAGAAGTTTGTTGGGCATCCGGAAATTTTACTCTCGACGACTTGACGAGACAGTACTTAGTACTATTCCGGTTCAGCTGGCCCATTTGTGCTGGAGAAAAAATTTACAGACTTTAAAGGGCAGCGCTAACACGGTTTTTTTAGTAAAAACAAATCCTTGCCAGTTCTTGGTATTCTAGCTGAGTTGGAGCAATATTAGTTATGTCCAAATTCACTAGATGGTGTTCAATATTTTTTTTGTAAATTAAGTTTTTGTATTTGTTTAAACATTGATGTGTCCTAGGTTATTAGTTTAATTTACGTATTCTGTAGTACTTCTATTTTCACTTAAATATTTCCGAGCCTGCTCAGTCGCTCATAAAAAAACGGTAAAGTGCGTGTCGGATTTGCATCCCAGGGTTCCATACCTACGATCTCAAATTTGTACTACGCTGATTTTTAAACAAAGATTGCATATGAGTACTGTAGCTGTCAGTACCTATAGATCGTTATGTAGGCATACTATTTACATTTGACTATTTTATAAACATTTGCTCTAAGGCACCATCTTACGAAAGTAAATGGAAGGTTCTTGTGGTTGATGAAACTGTACAAAATAGAGTTTTTGAGTGGTAGAGCCACACTGTAGACAGTTTTGTCTACAGCATGAATGGGCTGGCTCGACCGGGTCGTTACCACTGTCTCACAGAAAAGCAACGTAAAGTAGCGGCTTGCTGCTGCGTTTCGTACGGTGAGTGAGATATCCGGAAGCCCAAATTCCCTCCCCTTCCTAATCCCTAATTATCCCCCTTTCCTTTAAGGTCGGCAACGCGCCCATTATTCTTCTGGTGGTGGGCGGTATATGGGCGGTGGCGATCACTTACCATCAGGTGACCCACTTGCTCGTTAGCTGGCCTATGCTATAAAAAAAAATGTAATGGACTGAACGTTCATCGTCTGCACGAACTCACTTTCCACTGCCCTCTAGTTTATACTCCCTCAAACTAAGCGAGGTAGAGACTGAATAATACGGTATCGTACAGGGACACGATATTGTAAAATCCGCCCTCTGTCGAATGAAATAATAATAAGCTTCGCCTGTATATAGTACGATAATGTAATAGCGAGGTGAATGGTGCTTATGAAAAACGCCTGAAAAATGGTCCTAGTGGTCAAAATAGTTTTAAAACATTAGAAAGAAAAGTTGTAATAACACATGTAACAACACACATTTTTTTTTAATAAATATATTTCATATTTATCCGTTGCATTTCTCTTTATTCCGTATTATGTAGTGTATTGGCAAGTAAATAAGGAAACTAATGATGTATTCATTACATATGTTTTCCTTTTATTTTTCACATGAGACCTCAAAAACAAAGTTGGGGGCCACATTACCACCTTCTCCTCTATATTTTGGAATTGCTGCGTTGCCTATTGTACACGATAGATAGCTTTGAAGAAACGAGTTGTCCGGTTTTGATCCGCGACGGTGGATTTATCCGGTTTTGTTACGTGACTATTTGGATTTATCCACATTTGATCCACTAGAGAAACAGAAAAAAATCGATTGAGGTTAAAAGTGGATTTAGACGGTTTTGTTCTGCGACTTCTCACATATAAACCGTTAATCGTCGCGCTGCACTACAGTCGCGCGAAGCCGCCATTTCAGGAGACTTTTGTATAGCGCAAATTTCTGTTTATAATGCCTCCTGAGTTGGTGATATATTTAAAATTTATTTACGAATCTGTTCTAGATATCCTGAGATTTACTAACAATAAACTGCTAAGAGGAGGAAGAGGAGGCTTTTTCAATTCCTCAAGATTTTCCGTAATAGGGATCTCCAGAAAAAACCGTACATATAGTGGGTACTTTATGCGTATGGAATCCTAAAATAATTAATCACTTACGAACATAATAATTATTAAGATTAAAATTGGCATATTAAAATTAAATTAGCCATTATTAATTTACATAAAAGTTAACGTACGCTCGCTTCATATAAAACGAATCTGCAACGTACGCAGTGTCAAGTCATTGACTTCAAACTTAACACTTTTATAAGAATCGCATTATTACAGTGTAAACAAATGTGTCATATAACATATTCACTTTAAAAACCGATGACGATACTAATTTCTTTCGCACAAATGAAACCTATAGTTACAATTACAATAAACATTGCTGTTTTGTACGGTGAGTGAGATATCCGGAAGCCCAAATCCCCTCCCCTTCCCAATACCTGATTATCCCTTTCCTTTAAGGTCGGCATCGCGCCCATGATTCTTCTGGTGATGGGCGTACATGGGCGGTGGAGATCACTTACCATCAGGTGACCCACTTGCTCGTTTGCCGGCCTAAGCTATAAAAAAAACATGAAATATTAACATATAACTTCGGTATGGTAAAATCTACATCGCTAACAGTAAGTAATATACGCCATATTGCGGAAAAGAACATGCGCGCATGGAGAATGTAATATCTAACTTACAAAATCAACTGTTTATAAAATTCCGCTTTCAGGGACAGCCGTGTTGTAAACTTAGAGAGTGAGTAGGAGAGCACTGAAAGGCACTTTTTAACAGAGGTGTTTAATTTACTTAAATGTGGTGCTTAGTATATACAAGCATTTTAAGTCCACAGCCCAACGAAAATATACCCATGGGGTTTATTTATCGTTTAGCAATTTTTTTTGGAAATACGTATTGTACTTAATTTGTTCATATAATTTTTTCACATCCCGTTATTTAATTAATCATTAGCTTGTAATTAAACAAGCTATTATTCGCGACTTCGCCCGTGTTTCAATGTCTTTTTCTGAGATAAAACGAAGCCTATGTTCTAATTAATGTCTTGATCGACCTGTGTGCCAAATTCTATCAAAATCCATTTAGCCGTTAATACGTGATTGATGTCTGTAGACATCCAAACTTTCACATTATTAATATATAAAAAAATCAACAACCCCACTTTCAGGAGTGGAATTTTAATAAATGTGGAACACGTATGTCAATATTTATAAAAAGCAATATTTGTATTCAATTTCACAGCCATCTTTCGTTCAATAAAAACATTCCATACAAAGCTAAATGCCCCTCGCTTCCTATTAAAATAAAAATTTCCAAAAATCCTTTCTTAAAGAATTTGGTTTGACCATAGATATAATAAAAAAAAGTTTACTTATATCTATGGGTTTGACCAATAGTTTCGACAGTTTATGTCATGCAGGGGATATTACATAAACTAACGTTTGATTAAATTTCATGATCGTAGCTTTCGTCGTTTTTGAGATAGGTAGCGTGATTAATCAATGAGTGAGTGACTAATTAGTAATATTTCGGTTTTCTTTATATCATATTTCATTGAAATCAGAATTATATTGCGCAGTATTAAAAACCCTTGCAATTTTAATGAGAGTTGAAGATTTATTCCGCGCTGGCTTCATTTTTTGTTCATTTTTCACCATTCGCCAGGTTTTAAGTGCTTCCGGCGATGCCACTTAATAATGTTAGCAGGATATAGCTTTTTCCGATTTACTGGGGGAATTATGAATTAAATATCTGTGGGTGGTAGAGCCACACTGGAACGGGCTGGCTCAATCGGGTCGTTAACACTGTGTCACAGAAATGCTACGCAGAAATGGCTTACTGCTGCGTTTAGTACAGAGAGTGATATATGATGCCTCCAACCCCCCCTCCTTTCCTAACCCCGTAATTATTCCTTTCCTCTAAGGTCGCCCATGGTTCTTCTGGTATTGTGTGCATGGGTGGGTATACATGTTGGTATACATGGGTGGTGAAGATCACTTACCATCAAGTTATCATCATGCCCGTTTGCCGGTCTATGGTTTAGCAAATCATAAATGTAGATTATACATACAATTAAACTATGGTACGTGATCTAATGTTGGTAGATTATCATCATCTTGGTGTTTTTCTAGATAAAGGAGCCCTGTACATAAAACAAAACAACAAGTAACATGTCCGTGTTCAACTTGCAACTTTTGAGATGAAAAATGAACAGTGCCATCTGTTGACAGTATAATCAACTAATTTATTGTATTGTTAATTTAGGAAGTTATTATATTACGTAACTGACCTCTATCGGTGCGAGGTATTCGCACGGGTCACCTAGTTTCTAGTTCTTAGTTCTAAAATTATGAAATGCGGTTATGAGTTAAAATAATATGTTATATTTAACTAATAGCGAGTATTATAAAATAGTGTTTTATGTAGGTGCAGCTGGTGATGACAGTCTACGAAAGGCTCGCCGTAAGGTAGGTAGGTAGGTGATATCAAAATTACCGATGCATCACCGCAACGTATCGGTGTGAAGTTAATTTTGACAACCGGTATTTTTTTATGGAAAAAAGGGGGCAAACGCGCAGGAGGTTCACCTGATGGAAAGTGATCACCGCCGCCCATGAACACCTTCAACACCGGAGGGCTTGCAAATGCGTTGCCGGCCTTTAAGGAAAGAAAATGCTCTCTTCTTGAAGGTTCCCAAGTCGTAACGGTTCGGAAAGACCGCCGGCGACAGCTGGTTCCACAGAGTGGTTGTGCGAGGTAGAAAATGTCTTAAAAATCGCGCCATTGTGGAACGCTGGACATCGAGGTGGTGTGGGTGAAATTTATTATACCAGGAATTATAACTGAATCAGCGTCAGCGTCAACACAGCGTAGCTGAGAAGCTGTGTTAGTAGGAATTCGTGACTAAGACGTTACTCACGATTTAATGAGCCGATTACTGGGTACGCAGAGGTAAGGCAAATAATGTATAGTGATGTGATCAATTAAATCGATTGTAATAAACGAGTGATTGAAATTAGCATGATATTTTAGGTTGTCTTAATTTTGATAAGATCCATACTGAAATACTCATGGTCAGGTAAACGTAACGACCCTTAAATATGACCTTTTGGTAAGACGTTGTATAAGCAAGACGTGAATAATATTCAATCATTTTTTCCGATATTTCTCGTATTGATACCCGTTTCAGAGTAGCTGAAATCGGTAACATATATCATTTATCGCTAAAGGTTAGATTGTAGGCAGATAGAAATATTAATGAGCCTATTACATGCAGAAACTCGTGTTATCAATCAATGTCACAATACCCTTACGCAGGGAAAGTTTATTTTCAGCATTAATCCGAGAAAAGATTTTTTATCAGGAACTACAAATATCGATGTAGTTAGTAGCTTTGCCAAGTTGGTACTTAAAGATCATCTCCGTATTGGTTCTAAAAACTTTTCATTCTAAGTTTAAAATCTCGTAAAAGAAATTACTATCACGTTAATATTCTGTGTAGGATTCCCTGATTGATCTAGTGGCAGCGTACAACCTTGTAGTTTCGGGACATAGCTGGTGGTAGGATTCATATATGCCCAGATAGCGACCACCGTGCACGTGGTGTTAAAACCTGCCGTAGTGTCCCACACACTTTGTGTAGATCGCGTTTCAGGATCAGCCAGTGTAAGTCCGGTTCTCCCGAGGGGCTTGCGACAGGTTAATGGTTAGTTGGGGCGAGTAAAAGGGGACACCTTGTATCCCTGTGTCTGTATCGGTCATCCGCCTGTCCTGTCGCAGGCTCCTCGATTTACTTATCTCGATTGTATTCTGAGTGTGAAGAAGGATTTATATAAGCCGGCATGATTCTGGTGACCACTGGTGGTAGCTGGTTTATTTTAAACCTATTAGATTTCACTCAACCGCACGGAATAAATCCGTTACGCATAGCCCAGATGTATTTTTCGTTTTTTCGGTTATTTCTATTCCCTGTTTATCCTATTTTTTATCTGGACCACTCCAATATTGATGCAAACAATCGAGCCATTTGTTTTTTCGAGACTAACGCACGGCAATTTATTTTTGTATAGATTTGTTTGCACAGTCATAATATGACATCTAAACGCAACGAAATGATTGTTTCAAAATAGTATACATTTCTCAGTAGTGCTAATTGTACACTTATTAAATGAATAAATCTAATAATAATAGCTCCGCGCTGCAATCAAACGCAGCGTCCGCGATACTTATCCCGTCTAACTTTAATTATCTCGCGAATTACTTTCCAGTATTGCCAACCTTTTATATTGGGGCTTTTATCTCGCTCGCTATTTGCAGTGACAATAGAGCGAGCAGTGTTTACTTGGATACGATGTCAACTTCATTTTAAAAGGGTAGTAGCAGGGTAGTAGTAATATTAATTATCATATATAAATATATATTTTAATGGACTTCAAGAAATGGTTCTTAATTCGGAGAGTTTTTTGCTTTGTATGGACATCGATTTCTCCGCACATTGTGGAACTATTTTATCGAAAAAAAATGATTCAATAGAGTCTGGCTGCGATGTGGTCTCATATAAATTTTGATAAGATCTAATGATGGAGTATGGAGTAAAATAATAAACTCTTCAATGGACAACAGCACACTCGTCGCGATTGTGTTATTGTGTTGAAATTTACATGCTGTAGCTGTACCTAACACTGAAAATTGAAAAATAAAATAAGTTTTACCTAAACTTAAAAACCGACTTTAAAAAATAAAAACAATATTAACAATTACTTTAGGTCTCTTTGGAGTTGGTGCAATTTCGGTTGAAATTGTTTCTTTTGACTTTACAGTTTATTTTTTTTGAAGTCGGTCATTCATTTTTGATTTTTGTGACATAGTCTCTGCAAAATATAATAGTCGCTTATTAAAAAGCTCGTAAAGACGATGACGTCGATTATTTTTTCCACCTAAAGGTAAAAGTACACAGTTCAGGTATGAAAATACTTTATTTGTTTATTTCCATTCTGCAGCGTTCAACAAAAAACACTAATCGAGAAATCATGACCGCATCATGCGGTCAACTAGTGTTAGCTACTAAGTACTCATTGACAATAGCTGACCGAGCGATTCATGAATGATCAACTAACCGAGCTGTACGTGTATGGCCGACGGACACTAAAGAACTCAATAGTTTGAATAAACTCTACAGATGTTGGTATATGATTGCAAGAATACCCTTTTATTTATAAACTTTTATATTTATAGAATGTTTGAACTAAAATAATACATTTTAAAGACACTCTGGACGTGATGGGTATAACTGCCAATTTTTGAATCCTGACCTACCAAGGAGTAAAACTTTCGAATGTGACTTAAAAATTCACACGATCGTCCTAAACTATTTAACATAGCTAAATCACGAATCAAAGAAATTACATATAATAAACTTAGTCAGAATTATAAATTGAAATATGAAGTAATAATTAAAACTTTATGCACAATTATTAAATTAAAATTAAAGCTTTTTTACGTACTGGTTATGAGATGTACGTTAATGATTATGTAATTCGAAAGCTAGTACCAATTAAAAACAAAAACAAAAGGCGTATTATTTTAACACGAGCAAAATCATTTCCATAGAGTATTAATATTTTGCCAACCAGATTTAAAGAGAGAGAGGCAATGATTAAATTTCAATACTTAAAGTAAGTACCATAAATGCATTACCACATTTCAGCAAGTTTTTACTAAGTAATAATCAATACGTTTCGCGTTGAACAATATTGTAACTCATGTTAATTGAGCATACAGCAAAATTTTATTTTTGCTGTCTTATTAAAAATAATACTTATACATATAATAAATTGCTTTCATGGGTGAATTTTCAGATGCCGATTTTATATGTGTTCAATTGTTATCGTAACAAAATTATAAATAAATTTTATTAATTTATATATTTATTCAAATTATGTATATGGAACACAATTTAAGCTGGTGGTAGGACATTCATATCCACCCGGATAGCGACCACCGTAAATATGGTGTTAAAACCTGCCATAGTGACCTAAACACCGGTTCTCCCGAGGGGCTTGCGACATGATTTGATGGTTGGTGAGGGCGAGTATAGGATTATATCCTTGGATTCCTGTGTTTAAATCGGTCAACCGCCTATCCTGTTGCAGGTATGTGCAGTCACTTTGCCATACTCGAATAAAAAAAATACGATCGTACTGCTGTAGTGGCGCAGCTATAATACGTAGGCGGCTGAGGGCTGAGGTCTCGGGTTCGATCCCCAGGTCGGGTAAAATGATATTGGGTTTTTCATCAATCTTAGAATAGATTAATATTACTTTAACAATACGGAACTTAAGGGACTGTGGACTAAGGACCTTTTCGTAGATAGTCGTCTCTTTGTTGACGATGCAGCTCTTGTGACTAATTCTGTCCAAGATCTTTCATCATCATCATCATCATCAGCCACAAGACGTCCACTGCTGAACATAGGCCTCTCCCAAAGATTTCCAGACCGACCTGTTGGAAGCGGCATGCATCCAGCGACTTCCTGCGATCTTTATCAGGTCGTCTGTCCACCTTGTAAAGAAAAAAAAGTCACCGACATAGCTCAGTGGATTAGCAAGCTCAAGTGGCAGTGGGCAGGCCACATAGCTCGCAGAACCGATAACCGATGAGACAGAAAGGTTCTGGAATGGAGGCCACGTACTGGCAAGCGCAGCTTTGGACGTCCAAGATCTTTAGTCTATAGTAAATAAATTCTCTGGAGCTTGTTCCCTTTTTGCCATGTCTATAAACTCCAATAAGGCAGTTGTGCGAATACAAAGTATTCCTGCGACCCCACTGATTTTGCTTGATTGAAAATAGCTGTAGAAAAGTTTTGATATTCTGCTATATCTGTTTAGCTACAAAAACAATGTCTCTCAGACACTATACCATGTATCGTCTGTAATAAGGTCTAGTAATCAAAATAAAATTGTTTATTCAATTCAGTAAATTGGAACTCTATAAATTATGCTATAAGTCTACATTAATTTATTTTCTCGTATTTCTTCATACCCATGGGATATTGTAGAGTGTGCTGTATTACCGCTCAATTCCCGCCTGTAGTGTAATTGGACGCCTGAACTGATCTAATCAGTTCGTAAGTACCTATATGTTGAAAGGCTGCATTGCCATATTATATTTTGGTTTTCATGTGTAACTTAACTATGAGAACTTTTTTTTTATAGCATAGGCCGGCAAACGAGCCATAGGGTAATCTGATGGTAAGTGATCTCCACCGCCCATGCACGCCCACAATACCAGAAGAATCATGGACGCGTAGCCGACCTTAAAGGAAAGGGATAATTAGGGATTGGGAAGAGGAGGGGAGATTTGGGCCTCCGGATATCGCACTCATCGTACGAAACGCAGCAGCAAGCCGCTACTTTACGTCCGTTTTCTGTGAGATAGTGGTAACGACCCGATCGAGCCGGCCCATTCATGCTGTAGACAAAACGGTCTATAGCGTAGCTCTACAACTCCAAATTAGCTTATCATTAGCTTAAAGTAGAGAAATCGTTGCGCAGCGTGACGTAAAACATTTCCAAACTGTGCCAATATGCACCTTTTTGAACTGCTATTTACCTTATAACTCTACGTCATTGTAGTTTTTATTTTACTAATATCTTAGTGTATTAAAAAACATACCCATTTGTTAGTTATAAAGTTTCCTTTTTTACCATCTTTATAAAGGAAGAGATTTTTAATTCGTCTGTATTTCTATGTACTTAACGCGATAGCTACGCCAAGTGTGGACCGATTTTGATGATGTTTTTGTATTCAACATGCTTTATCTCACAGATAGTCCCATACAAATTTGGTTAAGATCTGATGAAGGAGCTCAAGGGAAAATGTGAAACTGCCCATTTCAAAATCGGTCTTCATTTAGCGAAAATATTGCGTACGTAATGCTATATTTCGAAAATTCTAAAAGATATAAAAATTGAAACAAAAACCAAAAAGATATTCGTAAGAATATAAAAATACAGGCGCATTGACCTCTTTCTTTTTCAATATGGTTAAAACTTAACACATATATAACAACAAATAACATCAATGTCCCATTTGAAATATAATAAAATAGAAATCTTTCGGAACCGGTGCACTTTTAATTTACCGCACTGGCACTAACACCGACTTACTAAAGGCCTTTGCTATCTTACATCTAAGAATAATTAATCTAATTTGAATAGTGACACATAAATGTCAACTTTTGAATTCAATTGTGGAGTTTTATTTAAATTATTTAATTTTTGTTATCCTTTGGGAAATAATCACGTAATATGCCCATTTGTATTTGGAATGTCAGTAACGTACAGAAAACCGCATTGGAATGGCAACTTTACTGATTATGCACATTATACGACAGTGAGATGTGAAATCAGTGCAGACTAAAGAAGATCCTCCTGCCTACAAATCCTCATTCTTATTTATTAGGTTATATGAGTACTAACTCATAATATGTGCCTGATACAATCATAGTGCGAAATAAAAAAAAATGCAACATTGCTATGCCATGCACGAAAATATCATAGCGCGAAATATAAACTATTCTGTACAATCTGGTATGTATGCGTATCATATGACAGAGAAGGAATGTCAATAAGATTAATTCTATGGTAATGTTATTCCTTGTGAACAGCGGGCCGTAATCCGGGCAGATCGAATACGAAATGAAGATGTATGCAAATTGCCTTGCGTGGATGGAACAGACGACGTGATAAAGGACAGGCTTAGCAGGTCGCTCACCAACGCGCAGATTTTGTTTCGTTATCGTAAATTTATATAGAAATAATGTTAAATCATACGTTGGAGACATACTGGGGACACTCACTGATCTGGATAATAAGGTTTAGCCAAAATTAAACTGACGTAAGGATTTGTTTTACAAACATTTCATTTGACGTATGGCCATACAGCTCAGTCCTATGAATTATTTTTGTACCAGCCAGTATTATTAAATGTATTTATTATAATCACAGTTAGGTGGATTAGTTATTTTCAGTCAAGATAAATGCAACTGCAATTTTCCAGTATGATCGCAGTCTTTCTTGTTTATAAAATTGAGTTGTCGTTAAGCCGAGTGCAATAACAAGCTGATTAGGTTATATCTGGGTTCTTTGTAAGTTTATCAACGTGGCACAATGAAAAAGGAAATCGTTTGTATCTCTAAGAAATCTTTAAAGCGTCTTCAGGAAGAGTCACACTATAAAAGAAAAAGTAAATTATTGTCTATTATCTTTACACCTCTGAACATATTTTTTGTGTTTTTTTTTTTTTAAAAGACAATTCTAAACCTGATATAGGTGGGTATCTTATTATAAATTATTTGTATAATTATTAGTATGAATTTTTTGTTAGTAAACGATTTTTTTGTTTATTTATAATAATTACAAAAGATTATTCATGTGGAAACAGTTGACATGATTTAAGTATTAATTAATTCATTGTGAGAATAACTTTTATTGAATACTAGCTGTCCCTCGTGGCTCCGCCCGCGTGATCTGCTTTTTCCGGGATAAAAGTAGCCTAACAGTGGCGCCATGTGTCGAAAATTGATCGTACCCTCTCAGAAACCTTTGTGGGCTCATGCACAACAACTTTACTGAAGATCATCACATGATCAAATGTATAGTTTTGTCGGGAAAGATTTGATCGTCTTGGTCGCGGCATTGTTAATGTTGATTCAAAGAGAAAACAAATTACTGATGATATCAATTACGTTTAGCTATCATTTTTATAATTGTCAAATTTTGTACCATACTTAACCAAAGACAAAATTACGTTTAGCTGTCATTTAAGTTTTGTTATTCCACTGTCATTTGCGTTTTGTGTCATGACAGATGTGTTTTTGTTATACCACGTTTTATAGTGACTTGACTGAAACGCGGTCGAACGGGATAAAAAGTATCCTATGTCTGTCTCCTGGTTCTAAGCTACCTCTCCACCAATTTTCAAGTAAATCCGTTCAGCCGTTCTTGAGTTATAAGTGGTGTAACTAACACCACTTTCTTTTATATATATATATAGATATATAGATATCAATGGAAATGAAATTGACTGAAGGAATTAAAGAAAAATAGGTGACAATATAACTGTTTGTGAAGGATTTGAAATAGTATTTATTTATTTCCACCGATAGAGCTGGATGAATAGATCACGTTAGTAAATATTGTGTTGACACGACGTGCTTGCGAAGGAGTTTTTAGCATTAACTTGGACGCCCTTGTGTTGCTATTGTTACTGTACTATTGACTATTTCATTCAATCAGCTAGACTTCCCACTATTTGTGTTGAGTATAGTCCGTATTTCATTGAGACAAAGATTTTATATTAATTTCTGGTGCGTTCAAATAAAATAAATACATTTCTATTGGAAAATCGCTAGGTATGCTTAGTTACAGGTAAAACAGAGGCATAAGATGAGTGGCAATGGAAGAGTTGGTAGTGGTCGACCTTATAGGATGGCCTTTTGATAAAAATAAAATATACTAATATTGAATGTAAAACGTTATTTATATAGTTATGTACATAGCTTGTATTCATACAGAGTTAGACAGAGACTTATTCAATTTACTTTCTACCTTTCGTCCCGGGTTGCGTGCCGGCATGCACGGGTACCCAGATTTATTTTTATCCAAATTGGGACTTTTATAAATAAGAAAGTAAAAAAATAGATAAATTAATAAAACAATAAAAATATATTGAAAAAATTACAATAAAGAATCCCCACTGCTGACTCGGGTTCAGGGGGTTAATCTTATCATTCTTATGTACACATTGGTGCGGTCGACCACTACCAATTACCCTTCCATCGCCAGTCGCCAGTCACGACCTGCTTGTTTCATCATTCAAGCTGGAGTTTGCTGTTTTTTATTTGATAAGTGACGTTAACTTGGAAATTATGATATATGCCCTTTAAACTATAGGTCTATGTAATCTTGGCCATTATGTCATAAGAATAAGGTCGTAAATACAAATTAATCGAATCAAGACTCCGTCCTTATATGATGTGCATTTTGTGTAACTATTTTTAGTCGTCGGACTGCTGAGCTTTCACACGTAACGTTTTTAAACAGCTTAAATTTAAACTTAGCGTTCTAACAGCCGATGGCTAGCACTATTCAGCTTTTAAATTTATAGCAACGTTGCTATTTTTAGGTTTCCTTACCACATAGCAAAATAAAAAACGCGTCGCATTGTTTCATTGTTTGTTCTTTTGTCTTTCTATCCGCCTCTATATAACGCTAGGTAGGTTAGGTACACAGATTGAGGTATCAAGCTAAGGGGCAGAGCCATGCTGTAGACAGTTGTCTATATGAATTGGCCGGCTTCATTGCAGCGTTACACTGTCTCACAGAAAACTGGCGTGAGATGGTCGGTTGCTATTGTCTTTCATACGGTGAATAAGAATTACGAAGCTTTGAATCTCTTCTCCTTGGCAGTCCTAAATTCTATATTCCTTTCCTTCAGGGTCGGCAACCATTCATGATAGTTCTGGTATCGTGAGTGTTCATGGGTCCATGATTCTTTTGGCTATGGTGGCCGTTCATGGATGGTGGAGATCATTTACCACCAGACTCACTTGCTCGTTTGCTTGCCTATATTATTAAATAGATGTCAAAATAACACACATATACGTCTATTATGTGATATCATTGTACTCATAACTTATCGTAATATTGGTCTAGTAGCAGTATATTTAAGTCCTTGCGTCAAACTCTAGGTCAAGTAATCACAATTGGTGTTTGAGTTTTTAAATTTGAATAAATCAAACATGGGTTACCCGGTATTAGAACTTTTGCCCGATATGGCGATAGGCTCGTCTTCTATCACATCGTAGGATGGAAGGAAGCTCGACGAATCGTAGGTGCACTAGATGTATTTCTGCCTAGACCTCCGGGGATATAGGTGTGAGTTTAACTTATAATACCTATTTGGATGACTCAGACCTTTGCTTGGTATTTTATGCAACGGATCATAAAAGAAATGGAATAATCATGCTGCGTTATTCTCCAATTTTCCGTGCGATGAGCACATTATAAAATTACGTAACAAAGTTTGACATATTGTACACAACACGCAACTTTACCTCAGGTGATATTATGCCTTTAATAATCGCATTTGAACACATGTTACTTTCAAACATTTGCGTATACTTTGTTACGTTGTGCCAAATATCTAACTGGAAGCAGAATTCAGTTGGCACAATCGGTGCTTCAGTATAACCGCCTGTATCGAACATTTTGGCAACCTTCCCACGTCTCCCCCATACGTAGAAGTTACACAAAAAGGCTCATTTGTCAAGGTTTCGTTTTGTTATTGTTACATAAACACTAGCTGCTACCTTTATTCTTCGCTATTTCCATGTTCGGCGGTTGTTTGTTTTAAAATGTATGGGTAATTTTCAGTAAGACGTCGAGTCAATCCATGTAAAGTGTGTGATTACTTTTTTCCACTTATTTAGTGAATCACTTTATATTCTAAGTTTGGTTTTATAGTTGTTATAATATTAGGCGCTAAAGAGCTTTTTAATTTACCTATTATTCGTTCCCTCATCACCATTATTCCTACTTACTCAAAATGGAAACTGTCCGATAATTTGATATATGATGTAGAACGTATGATATGTACGATGATGTATGGAAGAACTTATTATTATCTTTAACAGAATATTCCGGTTACATATATGAATGTACTGAGATTCGGCAGCTAAGGAGTGTAAGGCGTAGGCAGAGATGCGCATCCGTAGATCCACGAGTTTATTGCCAGTTGCTATATCAATTATCATGATATGATAGGATGAGAGCCAATATTTTCAAATCTTTAAATTATAACTGTAAACAAAGTGAAGTAGGTATATTAATATTCATCGCTAATTTAGATACAGCGGATAAGTATAGATAATACACAATATATAATATACAGTGTTTAAAGTTTATTTCCGTGCCTTTTTCATAGCCACATTGTTGCTAAATGTGGGTACCTCTTGAATATTGTGACAATTGCATACTCAACAATATTATGATACACAAACAAACATATAGTGGCTTCGCAGACGATAAAGATCAAGTAGGTGACCGCACATTAAATCGGTGGAATTATTCCATAAAACTGACCTGTTTTAGTGTTCGATCCCATTTCGCCTATTTTTATGGTGGTTTTATTGGTCATTGATTATATCTGTCGTACTTTCCTCAAGTACAGACTGAGTACGCTCTAATATCGGGTATTATTTCAAAATTAGAAATTGTTTATTGTTTATAAATGTATCTATGTTGGGAAAATCTTAAAACGTAAATTAACCATTTCTTTTCCATTATTAAGTTAACTGCCTTATTTTAAAGGGTTATCATTTAATTTGACATTGTAATCACGTCTTTGGGATATTATTTCTTTTGTGTTAAAATATATAATATGGTCACACGTTACCATGAGATCGTCATATTCAAGGATGGGTGCCCAAGATACGGGCGTTGCCTACTTTGGGACCCAGATATGGTGTACAAAGATTGTTTACTGTAATACTGTAACATTTCTATTTGTGTGTTTCTAAATAAATAAATACTTAAATATCCATGATTGCCCGATCATATTTCTGTCCTATCAGGATATGCAACTTATCGCCTTAAGAGATGATCATATCGATCCGATCCGATAAATGGACACAAATTCCAATCGCAGGTAATTTTTTCTTATTTTTTAAATCAATCAACAGTAATTGTTAACGCAACTTAAAAAAGGGGGCGTTATAATATTGTATGGTGCATCGTAGCGCTTTAATGAGTGGACCAATTTGAGTGCGGATTTTTTGTTTAAAACGTGATTAATTGAATATGGTTCTTATTTCTATTGGAATAAAATATGTTCAGTGATTTAAAAGTTAGAGATGTTCTTCAAATTGACGTGGGGGCATTATTGATTTTTGTCCAGTGCGGGAATCGAATTCAGGACCCCACCGTTTTACAGCCTAAATATACGAGATACCTCAGTGGTAACTGAGATACGTAAAGCAAACATGGCGAGGATTGTGTAAATAAAAAAAACTCTCTGAGATAAAGTCTATTTGAAGGGATCAAATCAACCGTAATGGGATTTTGGCCAAGTTGATTACTTGTTAGGTAGGTAAATCTACTTGGTGAATTGTCCGAAAGGGAGAAGGACAAGTTAAGTTTTGTTTAGTCTCCGAGTACAAAACATTCAACAGGGTAATGTTGAATATTAGTATTAAAGTCCGGAAATTATAATTTTTGCTAATAATCGTTTTTTTTTGCTAGAACTATTTTAAACTTATTTCTTTCTCCTCTCTCTCTCTGTTCTAGCTTATGTTCTAAAATCCAGACCAACCCCATTTTATTGTAACAATCTAAGGAACTGTTTAGTGTGTATTAGAACAAATTTATAAGCTTTAGGTCAGGGCTATATAATACTGGCAATATGACTGTTCGGTATATTTATTTATTATTATTCACAGTTTTTATTAACACCGGAGCAAAACATTAGTAATAGCGTTACAGGTACTAATAGATATCAGTATTCTTAGTGTTTAGACCATAAAACCACTAATGAATTATTATTACGTCAGTTATCACATACTTATGTATCTAATATACGATAGTAAATTAATAGTTTGAATCTTTGTTCCCTGTTCTATTACTTCACACTCAGTACATTCTGTCACTCCACCAAAACTCATTGCAGTAATTCCCGTTTATTTGGAAAAGATATTCATCGTGTTTTTCTAGTCAAACCCGCGTCGATAGAGATAAATTCGGTTATCGCTTGCGGCTGCGAATAAACTGCTTCAGGGCAGGTATATAGTACCTCCATGCCGAGGTTTCAGATCCGCTCTTATAAATGGATGTTTCATTTTCGTGAATTCAGATTGAACTAAGCTTTTAAAACAGTCGCAGTTACGGTTTTGCGGTACTGATATGTGTGTAAATGCCTTCACGGATATCTGCAATGTGTAATTTTAAGCTTAGTACGTGTTCCATCTTCATTGATGAGTAGTTATACTTTGCAATAATACTTTTTTTTATAACAATATTGTACTGAGAATCTTTGATATGAGAACAAAATTTGAAAGCATTTTTTTTCGCGTCTATGTAGGAGTACCTTTCAAACGGAACAAAGATGGTCACTGTACCATTAGACTACTGTACCTACCGTCGCCGCATTACATTTGTCTTTGCAGCATTTCGCTAACAAAACAATACATCGCATTTTTTGTTGTTGTTTGCATTAATTTAATGCTGTTTCAAAAGTGGAGCATCATAAATTTTAAATGCATCGGCTATTATGTCGCATGTTGCTTCAACTAATTGCATTATACGAAGTAGTTTGTGCCCGCATGGGGCACTTAGACCGTCCTTTTAGTAACTTAACAAGCAAAAGGTATATAAGGTATGTATTAGGTATCCACGAACTCTATAAAATATAGAAGGTATCAGATAACTAATCAATATCCTAACTAAAATTATAAATGCGAAAGTAAGTTTGTTTGTTACGGTTTCACACCGAAGTAGCTGAACTGATTTTGATAAATTTTGGTACAGAGATTTTTAACTTGGTAATTGTAATCCCGGAAAAGGCTGTTCACGCAGACAGCCCGCGAGCTAAATAAAAGACAGCCTGTGTGGTGCAGCGGGCGAGTAGCCGGCTGTGAAGCGAGAGGCCGTGAGTTCGATCACCGTACCGAGGCAAATGTTTGTGTAATCTACAAATATTCGTTTCGGCGTCTGGGTGTTATGAAACTGAAAGTCTTTCGTAGTTCCTGATACCTACGACACAAGACTCGTATCTTACTGTGGAGTCAGGACTATGTGTGTGACTGTTGGGTTTATTTATTTATTTAATAGTGATTAACATAAATCGTTATAATGACTTCCATCAAGTACTTACAAAGTAGTAAGTGAAAATTCATACAAAGTAGAAAGTATGTACGTTGTATTTAGTAAACTAAGATGTGTTAGATAACACACTACAAAAATACACGCAGTTCCTTAATAATCTGAATCTAAATTTCACACACAATATACTGCTTAATAAAACAATGGCAAGAACACAGAAGTTAAAAATCATCTGGAACTTAGCATAGAGCGGTTAAGTTTCGACCCCGAATCGCGCACAAAGATGTAGCAGAGATTAAGTTCTCTTTAAAGGGAACAAAGGGGTACATTACACTTTAATCTCACATATATGTGCGGTTTATTTCATATTCCGTACATACGTAAAGGAACATTTTCATAGAGTCGTAGGGTGTGCCACAGCGGAGAGTCTATTAAATTTTGAAACTTTACAGTGCACTTAAATGAACAGACTCGTCCGTAATTAAATTGAGTCTTGTTTGGGAGCAAAATAGATTTTGTATTCGATTAATGGTTTTATGATTAGGCCACGTAGTAGAGGTATCATATCATCATTATCAATGTTTTGATGCTGAATATTGTATATAGAAATAAACTTCTAACCAACACGAACATTGGAACTTGGGCTTAAAATAAACAGTTTCCAATGAATACCATCAATTAAAGTAGATAATGCATCAAATCACTGCTGAATATAAACTACCTGTTCTATAAAATAAAGCAAACAATCTCCAGGAAGTAGAATGGTTATGCCGGGCTTGTTAGACTTCCGATCCAGTTGCCTTTACCCGAGGATCGTAAGATTGGGTCCACAACCAAAATTCTTATACTCACTAAAAAGTCCACGGTGGCCTTCTTTGGCACAAGTTTTACAGTCCCAGGGGATCCTGAAGTAATCTGAATTGCTGCTCATCGGCTGCGCTTTCTTGTTTTAAATTTAGAACAAAAAGATTTCACCAATCGATACAGTGTGAACAAAACTCAAATCTTTGGTCTTAAAAGTTAAAAAAAAATATATATGTTAACATATAAAAATTTAATTTAATTTAATTTAATTTCGGTTTAACATTCTTATCTACCCATATAAAAATCTACAAATTTGAGATGCCACACGGCCATAATCCATCGAAGCGGGGGCGTTTTTAATTTTAGGCTGGAATCACGCTGTATATGTTTTTACAGCTCAATGGACCGGCTCAACTGGGTCGTAATTACTATCTTACTAAAAAATGATGTAAAGGGCTTGCTGTTGCGTTTCGTACGGATAAGATATCCGGAGGCTTAAATCTTCCTCCTCTTTGCAATACCTTAATTATGCCTTTCCTTTATGGTTCGCAACGCGCCTACAATTTTTCTGGTAATGTGGGCGTACATAGACGGTGGAGATCTTTTAACATCAGTTGACTCACTTGCTCGTTCGCCGGTCTTAGCCATAAAAAAAATGTTAAAATGTTCGTAGTTGTTTTCATCCGATTAAGATGATTCTTCTGGTTTATGAATCGATAAGTCTATTCAATAGTTGTACTCGACTCAAAAAACTCAAAAGATGAAGATAAAGCTAAACCATTTTGAATCGGTACTACTTAGTTTAATAGTCAATGATTGATACCGACTCCAATTAATTGTTTCGTTTCATCTTTAGCTTTTGAGTTATATTGAGTCAGTTGTATTTTTGTTAAAAAAGTTTTTAGATAATTCTTTTAGAAAAATAATCGAAATTTTATCTTTCATACGCGAATTCACCTCTTCCAAATGGAAATATTGGGTAGGTCATACATTATTATATTACAACCATTTATAAAAATATGAGTAAAATATTATGTGTAAAATATTACACAATAATTATAATATAAAATATTATTAATGGTAAAATATTGTGTATTACATGATCTCGTCAGTATAGTGTTAAAATCGGTAACAAATTCACGAAGCCATCGCACTTTTGTAAATATTTTTCTGGTACATTACACTTTTGACGACTGCCTTTCGGCTCCCAAAATACATTTACATCGTGATCAAACAAGGATTTATGGGAGTATTGATCTTTTGCCTATTCTTTGATGGATTTTTAGGATTCCGTTCAATACAAAACCATATTACTAAGCCTATGCCACGATGTGCCGTCTGTCTGTATTCTGTGCGGCCGTCCATCCGTACGTCCTTCCGACTTTTTGTCTGTCTGTTTGTCCGTCATACCTTTAAAGGACTATATTTTGAACCACACTTTTGGGTTTTCACAGATCTTTATATATTCGATAAATATCTTTGGATGAGGTCGAAGTTTATGAAACTCCACTAAACCTCTCACTCCAAGTGCGGTGTGCCCAGTATTCAATTTTAAGATATTTTCTTTTTGCGTATCATGAGTTCGCTGATAATTAATTCAAAATATATACCGACAAATACGGTTGAATCTCGAATAAGTTTAGAGACTGTCATCCTTCGTGAGCTCTTTCCTTATGACGTGACGTGACAGGGACGAAAACTTTTTATCACGATGAAAAAAGTCATCCGTGCGTGCTAGCTCTAAGACCCCGTGACATTTCGCCATGACATGTCTTTTAGGTTTTGTCACTTTGTTAAATCATGGCAAAATTACACAATACATGTTATGACACCCGTCCACATTAGTGTAACAAGTACGTATGAAAGCGACGCTTCTCGATGCGGCAAAATGACACGGAAGTGTGGTGAAACCTTAAACCAACAGGGGGGCTAAAACGGCCGCATTGAGCAATTCACAATATGATCATATTATAATGTATTATATAATGTATTAATTTTTATATTTTATTGTATCTTTGTGAATTGCACAGCTAACAATGAAGCTACTTAAATATTTTAGACTAGCTTTTGCTCGTGAATCCATCAGTAACATTTTTATCTGGAACAAAAACGCACTCTTATGAATGTACAACATATATATTTACGTTAGAAACCTGCATCGATTTCGATCGGCCGGTAGCATGAACAAAATGACATAGCAGAAATAATCTAATATTGGTTTTAATATCATATAGTAATAATGACAATATTTATTTTATTATTATATAATATTTTCTATAACATCTGTTAAAAAGCATGCGCCAACCCTACTGTGAGTCTGATAAGGGCAGATGGAAGAATAGGATATAATAATATTTTTTGTAATCTATTAATCAGTTCTATTATAATAATTAAATATAATGGCGACCGTCAAAAGACATTACATCTCTCAACGGTAGCCGGAATTAAACTAGCCTGACGTTATTGTATAATTACATACTAGCTTACCCCGGAACACTACTCACTGGAACAAGCTACAATTGCGAGGTTTTCACCATATGTATGGTCTTTGCTATCCAGTCGGACACAAAAATATCAGGTACCGTCCCACTATGTAGCAGTTAGGTGAATAAAAAACCTCCTAACAATAGTATGGCAATACGATATCTATTATTAACGAACCTCCTACTTATGAATAAGAAGAAATTATAAATTAACGAACAAAGAAAGGTTTGCATTTTAAAAACCCTTAACCCATTTTTGTTATTACACGGTATTTGCTTGCGTGATTTAATGGCAATTGTGCATGAAACTGGTTGATTGTTGATTTCTAGGTCACATTGCATGTACATTCGCTTCAATCTGCCCTATTATGTGTTCCAGTTTTTCCACGCACGCTATGGTTATTAGGTTAAGCGTAGCCCGTAATGAAATTGTTATATCATAAATATATTTTCATACATAAGGAAAGTTCATTAACTTTTTTTATAGGCGCAACAGTTGGGAACATTATGAGGCCCTAGCTGACAGCTTGTAGTAGGATATGTGATTTATTATTATATTTAATATAAAGCTGCATTTACAAAATAACGTTTGAAAACACATCTTTACACAGTATAAAATGAAGTTGATTCCGCTGTTTGTTTGCTTAGACTTTTTAAACTATTTAACGGAATAGATAAAGTGGTTCATGAGGAAGGTTTATATGTATATCACGCTATAACCCATGAGAGCAGGGCAGTAACATGCAGATGAAATCGCGAGGGACAGCAGTAGCCATCTATAATTTGTAATTTTAGTGTTAGGTTAGTTGCAGCTATCGCATACAGTACATTTCAATACAATAACGGAATTAACATTCGCGACATTCAAACTAAACCTCGTAGGTAAATATCGGTTTCCAATAAATAGATAAATCGATATAGATATTAGATTTTGCATTGTACCTATTTTTTTATTAATGTATAGAATGTGTTTTTTTTTTGTTCTACCTACATGCTAACTTGGCAATGTTTAATAATTTGAACTTACGTAGACACATCTTCATTGATTATTTTTAGATTTTAATGCAGATTTAATATTAAATTATATCAAACTATTGTACGTACATAAAGCCTACTCGATTTTTGGTTGAATTTAAATAATATTTTTTCATTTAATTGATACATTAGTATCATGTTACTAAAATTTTAATTTATACATGAATAAATGTAAATTATTAAAATTAATGGGTTAACTAAGGTGCTCTGTGCAAACAAATTTATTTTGACACAATCAGGCCTTGTTTCATAGTCAGAAAAGGCAGGCAATATTTTTTCAAAATTCACAATCGTTCTGCGTTTGGCCACTATACGATCATGAAGCCTAATTGATGAAGCAAACTTGTCTAGCAAACACTATACAATATATAACAAAAGTTATACTCATTAAGAGAGCAACAAGGTATTGTCCCATAACAATAACCTATATTGTGTATAAACAAGCCAATGATTGGGTATGACGTCACATAGGCACAACCTCTATCTCTGGATTTGATTACTTATCACACTTTCATTAAAACAGAATACGATTCGTGATATTATAATATCACTGGCTTTTCCTCGCCTTCAAATATGAATAATTTTCCTCGTTTATGCAACATTTTTCACTAATGGTCGCAGCGTAATGTTATATATAGCCTAAAGCATTCCGCGATAAATGGACTATCCAACACAAAAATATTTTTTCAACTCGAACCAATAGTTCCTGAAATTAGCACGTTCAAACAAACAAACTCTTCAGCTTTATAATATTAGTATAGATTTAATAACAATCTGTATGGCAATAAGAAGTAAATATAAAAATGCGACGCGGAATGTTATTGGATCAAGTTTGGAAACCTTGAGCCCCGACTCCCGCCATACTGCCACGATAACGGTAGTTGACTTGATTTTTTGGAGTGATAACTTCTTATGGTAGGGTAAACCGCTCCGTAACGTAACGCGTTCTGGCTTCCCTTTCTCTCACGCATACGGCAGCAATAGGCAGGCTCCTCCTCTATCACTTTAACCCATATTAGTTTATGTTATCACTTCTTTTAATAATTTAAATCGATAAGTTACACTACCAAATATCTATTGCAGAAAGCGTTTTATAAATCCGTTAATAACTATAAGTCATAATATGCATTTGAACAGTTAATATTAATTTCTTACATGCAAAAAATAAAACAGAGGATTTCCGGAGTCATTATCGGTGCCGGTGTCGATATTTTTTTTATATTTGATTGAATGCCGAGACGAACAAGGCGTTCGCCTGATGCTAAGCGCAACGCCTGCCTATAAAGGGATGTAACACCACACAGAACTTTGAATTACAAATGCACTGCATGGCATTGGACTGCGCTCGTCACCCCGAGACATGAGATGTTAAGTCTCATAATGCCCAGTTATTTCACTGGCTTCAATGTCCATCAAACCGAAATAAAACAGTGCTTATACTCTGTTGCTTGACTGCAGAAATAGACAAAGCGGTGGCAACAACCCAGACGGCCTCTCGCATACGAGGGACCTACCACCTAGTAACTACAAACGATTATCGCTATAAACGGTAACTAATTACTATAAACGGTTTTACTGAGAACTTTGTACCACCACAACGATTAAATGTTTACTTCGCATTACCATATTCCGATAACAAGCCGTTTATAAATCAAAGAAAGTCAGAAAATCGACGCCGCGTATATTCAACACGAAACCGTTTGATATTCTCGGATTTACTTTACGATAAATAAAAGATGTTACCCACAGCCGTATAAAAGTCGCAATGCGGTGCATATTATTGTCGAAATTGGCAAACGTGAACGTGGCACGACCCCTGTCGGCAGTAAATCCTACTTTAGAAAACGTTATGTCCGCTCGCATGTGTAAGGGTTAATCCAACTAAATATATTATGTATTTATATATGCAAACTAACATGTATCGAAGGTAGAAGACAATATTATAGTAATTCAAAGCGTGTTCACATGATAGCCCGATGGTAAGCACCACAACTTTATTGGAAGGAAGTTCCTTACGGCAGGCTTGGAGGGGATAGGGATTTCGCTGCATGACCGAACTGAAAAAAATGTGATAGTAAAACCGTAAGAAAAATGCGTGGAATAAAACCGTTAAATGAGACGTGCGCAGGCGCGACAGTCGCATAACCAGTTTGATATCTAGCACACAAAGTTAAAGTCGAAATTCCGTTAATAAAACAGATGGGTGTGTAACTTATGACATTTGGAAATGTAGACGCGGTTTGAAATAGTAGTAAAACCGTAAGAAAAATGCGTGGAAAAAATGCGTGGAATAAAAGCGTTAAATGAGACGTGCGCAGGCGCGACAGTCAATGTGTCAATTTTAATGTCAGTCATTTCTATGTAATTTTATGTTGTCAAACAAAAATAAAGAGACATATTTAAAATGAAATTCATTCAGCCAGTTATAATTGAAGTATATAAAAATACTCCTTCGATTTTTAAAAGATTACGCTAGCTCGTTATTATTTATAATTACATAATTTGATAAAAAATGCTATACAATAGCTTTACCGCGGCAGTCTCCGAGCGCCACACGTCTTTTTTTTATTTCTATTTTTCTATTCTATTTCTATGTTATTTTATGTTGTCAAACAAAAATAAAGAGACATATTTTGTTATTTTAGTTGATAATTTGAATTTTTTGCAATTTGTGTCGATTGTACATTAGCCGAAGGAACTTCGTTCCTACCTGGTGTCCCACGACACACACCATTTATTTTTTTTTTGCAATTTGTGTCGATTCTACATTAGCCGAAGGAACTTCGTTCCTACCTGGTGTCCCACGACACACACCATTTTTTTTTTATTTGATTTAATGACGAGACGAGCAAGGCGCTCGCCTGATAGTAAGCTTCACGCCTGCTCATAAACAGAAGCAACACCACACAGAACTTTCAATTACCAAGCACTGATTGGCACTGAACTGCGCTCTTTACACCGAGACTTAACATGTTAAGTCTTATAATGCCCAGTAATTTCACTGGCTTCAATGCCCTTCAAAGCGAAACACAAAATTGCTTACACACTGTTGCCTGGCGACGGAAATAGACAAAGCGGTGGTACCAACCCAGACGGCCCCTCGCATACGAGTAATTACTACAACTGCCTCTAAACGCTAGCAACATCACATAGGACTTTGAATTACAATATAAAATAAGATACAATTATAAATTGGAAGGATGACCTGTTTCCTCGAGACATGAGTTATTAAGTCTCATAATACCCAGAAATTTTATTGGATTCAATGTCCTTCAACCCATGACATAACATTTATTAGAAAAGAAATAGGAAATGTGGTGGTAGCATTCACGGTATAGATAAATAGGCACCGAGACAGACTCTCACGCAGGTGAAACCTAAGACCTACGTTAAGATTGTAATGATTATTTTGATTTATGTATAATAATACGTCTAGATTCTTAAGGTCTTTTTAGCTTAAGTGAGATTATGATATTTAAGAGTTGCCCGATTGCTATTAAAACTGGCACTTAGGAATTTGTTATCTCTCTCTCCGTTCGCGTCGATTATTTACATCATAAGGCACATCTGTTTATTACGATAATATTAATTTAAATACAAGTAAAAATACTGTTATTTGACTGTAGTAGTAGAACCCGGAAAAGTCCTTTCACTAAATGACAGATTTGGCGAGTTTTTTAACTTTTTCGATCACTTTTACACACTCATGCCTTACATAGACATTACAATATACATCTATACTAATAATAAAGCTGTAGAGTTTGATTGTTTGATTGTTTGTTTGTTTGTTTGTTTGTTTGTTTGTTTGAACGCGCTAATCTCAGGAACTACTGGTTCGAATTGAAAAATTATTTTTGTGTTGGATAGTTCATTTATCGAGGAAGGCTTTAGGATATATAACATTACGCTGCGACCATTAGAAGCGAAGCATTTGCAAAAACGGGGAAAATTATTCATATTTGAAGGCTTCCGTTGCTAAGTTACCAAAATAATATTATTTGAAGGCTTCCGTTGTCAAATCAAAATCAAATCTATACTAATATTATAAAGCTGTAGAGTTTGATTGTTTGTTTGTTTATTTAATCACGTGGGCGGAGCCGCGAGCAAAAGCTAGTTTCTTATAAATTCTTTCATAGAATTTCTAGTAGGTGGGCCAACCACATTGATCACCAAGGAGATGGATCTTGTTATTATCAAATTCGGATACAAAGCCTTAAAAGGTCTCAAAAATAGGATTAAACCATCAAAGGAATAAAATCCTCAACAATGTGTTTTCAATACAAAAGATCTTTTTGTGTACTTTGATATAGATCTTTCTTATATCTATATGTCTGTTTTATATTGTGTATGGAACAATGTATCGAATGAATTGTATTTATTTTCAATATATAATATGAAAATTATATATTTTCTAATTTTAAAGTAGATACTATATACTTACTTTAAGTAATGTATTATTCTGATGATATACTTAATTATTATTATTAATTACGAAATCGAATTACGAAAAATTTTATAGCTAGGAAATTGAAAATTGCTGACTCAGAACTCAGACTTATTTGTTTTAACTTCTGTTTAACTTGGCAGATTGAAGTCATATTCACATCATACATTTGTTTTGTGTAAGTGATGGTTCATAACTAAATAGAAATAAGCGTATTTCTATTTAGTTACGACCAAGAAGAGTCGAGCAGTAATCTATATAAATCAAATCTAAATATCACTCACTCACTGACTGATTTATCAAGAATATTCAAAAACTACTAAAGCTAGGATCATGAAATTGTTTTGATCATAATTTGTGTAATGTAGCGTTCACTAAGGAAAGATTTTAGAGAAATTTATATTTGAGGTGGGGGTTGAACATTGTGTGAAACGTTTTTTATGGAGCGGAATGCATACATAAAAATAAGGAACTTCGTTCCAATAAATATCATACATATGTAAAACCCTTTTATAAAATTAAGCTGCTCATATAATTATAAACAATACATACAATATTTTCTATTACTACAGTGCTCGCGTATGTGGGCCGCGGTGTGACAGCCGGTGACAGTTATGGAGCTGACCCGAATTGGCAAACACGTGAGGGCAGACGATTATAGAAATTCATAAACGTTTTTACCTCATCAAATATCCCTTACACATTACACCCTAGATCTGATCATTATAAGCCTAGTTATACGTTATACGTTTATACAGTGCCATTTGAAATTATATGCTCAAAATTAATGCACATAAATACGTAGTATAATAAAATAAAGTCGCTATCAATATTATACGTTGAAATCTTTGGCAACGTCTCGCGTGATAAATAATATTTAAATCCCAATTTTTCTAAAATACTTATTTTCATTATTTAGTGTCGTAACGAACCTGTGATTACGTAACAGGACAGCAAACTGTTCATTTAGTTAGAAATTACATTTTATTAAAACTATTGTCGGGGTAGCATCGGTGTCTAAAATTGCTTACTACCTTCATCAGTTTCATTATATCTAATTTTCGTACTTTCTGGGATTTGGTGTTAATTCTATGCATTTGACCATGTTATGGCAGGGTATTATACCTGGTGAAAAACCTACTATTGGCTCGTTCAGGCGAGTCGCGTTCTGGAATTATCCAGTAACCTGAGGCCAGTATAATTCTTCCGACCTTCAGGGACCTAATATATTATGGACGTCGCCATTATTAGCCTGTACTGTGTTTAACATCAGGTCCAGTGAAGTCATCTTGCCCTGCACGATAAAAAAACATAAAATACTTAACAACCAACATACGATCGTATTAACAAAATAATTAACATAATTATTCCTCTTACCGTCGAAGCAACACAAGATATATTTATTGTAGAAAAAGTCAGTGACCGATAAACAATGGGTTCGGGGTACGTCGACCGATTTACGTATGTACTCACCTTCTGTGTTTGAAATCGCTATTGTTATTTTGCCTATGGATACACGATACTAATAGGCAAGGGA